>CM057383.1:45066693-46328360 GCA_030015415.1 Cynopterus sphinx | reverse complement strand
GTGTAATTTGCTAATGGACTGGCACATTGAGCATCTTGGAATAAACTTAAGATCAAAATCCCCATGCATTCAAAAGGTGCAAACAGTTAGTAGAGTTAATCGGTGTTAGAGAAGCATTTGCTTGTAGTTTTCTCTTACTCAGTGTAAAGCTAGCCCTGTAATTGCAGAATAATGAAGCACAGTCCAAGGTGGAAAGGATAATGTTCATGAATAGCAATAACTTTATCAGCTAAGAGAATTTTCCAGAGCTGCTTAATCCAAACCAGATGATTCAGCTAAAGGTGTATTTATTTTCTAATTATGGTAGTCTGCTCTCAGTGAAGAGAGTGAGATAGGGAAAAAAAAAATTTTTCCGATGAACAATAAAATTCCAAATTAAGTTGTATAGCTGAGACAATATAGATGGTGGCCAAGGACATTATGTGTCTATCTATTTAATAAATCATAAAATTGTTACACTCATTGGGTTATTAGCCCAAGATCTAATTGTTACAGAATCAATAGGACTGAGGTGGGGTTTAGGTATCTATAAAAATCTTGTCAGGTGATTCAGGTGTATATTCATTTTAGAAACTTCTTTTGGATCACATGAAACCTTTGCAGTATCTTGAAGAATTTTTTATGTCCCGCCCCCTTTTTTGATTTTGGAAAACCTATGAAAAGAAATTAATAAGTCATAATTTAAGAAGTTATTTATATTAAGTCAATACTTTCCCTTAGTAATTCAGCAAATTGGCCTGGAATAAATTCTTCTGCACATTCCTTCCCCAACTAGGCATGTATCTATGTCACTAAATTCAGATATATGAATACACAAAAGTAACCCAGTCCTCTTTCCTTCTCACCTCACTCTCATTTCCATCATTTCTAATTTACTGATTACAGTAAAAGACATAGGACTCTTTGCCAAGAAAGCTGTCTTAGTGCAGCCAAGTGTCAAATACAGTCAAGCGTTGGCATATACAGAGCAACATGTCACATAAATTATCATGACATCCTAAAGCGTATATCTCTTTCTACAAAAATTAACAATATTTCTGGCTAGAATAGAGAGCTCATATATTTAGACTAAAAAAAAAAAAAGGACACCATTAACCCTTCTCTTCTTCTACAAATAAACTGAAACCATAAGGAAATATTCAAAATAATCCAAAATAATCACCACATTTACTTTTAAACAGTCAAATAAAACCATAGCATTTAAAAAGTTGTCTATGTATATATGCATTTGTGTGTTCAGGGCATATGAAATAGAAAAGAGAATTGCTGAGAGTTGGGATAAATATTTTTTATGGATCTTTTTAGTCAAGTTAAATTATGGGATAAATTTAGGCGAAAAAATTGCAACACTGTTCAAATCTACCAGACTCTAAAATACTGAACTACAAACATAAACTACATATGGATTTTAGTTCCTGAAAGCAGATGTCAAAGGCATGCCATTCAATGGCAGAAAATTTTCATGTTCTTGTTTGTTTTCCTGTGGGCCAATGACTATAGGTTATTTATTTCTCTTTTCTTGTGCAATTAGAAAATACATTTTGAATAGGTATGATATAAAACATGATGTCTATGATGGGTGATAAGCATTAAGTCTTTTGTTTGATTAAGTTACTAACATCATCACCAACCCCAGAGATTATTTTTAACTATTTGTTTGTGTATTTTATTACAGTAATAAAAAATTAAGAGACTTTATGGGTCATACGGATAATATAAGTGAGTGAAACACAGGCAAACCAGTTGAAGGTATAAGCCACCCTATGATGGGAAACTGGTATTCATCTCTGGCAGGCATTGCTAGGAGAAGACTAATACTGGCAGGTCTTTTGATTTTCCAAGAGAAGTCAGGAATCTATATTTTTTTATATAAAATCTAATTTTTGTATCTCTGCCCATTATTTAAATTTTAGGGGAGCAAAAGAAGGCAGGAGGCTATCACTCAGCCTGATACATGATACCTTGTCATGTATCATACCTATTCAATATTTTGTTCTATTTTTCAAATAAGCCACATATTTGGACTAAATTTATCCTGAAAATGATGATCTTTTTTTTTAATTTATTTCTGAGTTATAGCTTCTCTCAGTCTCTGAAATGAAACTGTTATATCTGCTCACTATGCTGGATTTCTCACATTTGACCATTATGATTACATAAAAAAATACATATAAGAAGCCAAAACATACTTTTGTTATTCAGTTGTGGTGGGTAGATATAGTTGAACAAAGAGTAAATGGGTTTTCTGTCACCCAGCAGAAGTGAAAAATTATCTTGTTGACACATTATTTTTTCTTATAACCAAGTTTCTGTCTTTTATAAAGGTGACTGATAATATTGGAGTCATCTTCCTTTCTGTTGCCTTCCATAGCACTGTATAACTAAATGTAATTTAACTATCAGGACCTATGGCTATCTCCTTACTCTTTCTGGAAAAAAAAGAACATTTTTCTAAAGAAAGCATTTTTCTGTTTTGAGATCAAGGGTAAACTAAAATTAGATGTATGCAAGTTTTTCTCTATGACCCATGCTGGTAAATTTTGAACAGTTTTCTGTTTTTTAGCTATACATGCATAGAGTTTTGAGATACATAACTAGTTAGCTTATTTTAGTTCTCCAAACAAAGGCAATGAGCACACTCACATTACTAGAAATGATAGATCTCACGTGTTACTTAATCAGAAGGGTACACTTCACATTCCTCAGATAAGGGCAGGCCCTTAGTAATATTGCAGTATGTTAGAGTTCTGATTCCAAACAAGTAAGCTATAAGGATAGTTAACTATATTAAAGTAATTAATATATATAGGCATTTATTCATGATTACAGATGACTTCAACAAAGCCAGAAACATAGGATCCATAGAGGTATACTTAGAGGTATACTTACTAGAGATCTATCTATGAATTATTTGCCAGTTACAAACCCAAATATGACTTCACTATTATTAGTGCTTTCTATACATTTTAGTTTTATCAAAGTTTTATCATACTTTTTGTACAATTCAAACATCAAATAGTACTAAGATGCATGCTACAATATACAACAGTCCTCTGCTTCAACTTCCTCCAAACACTTTTCCTGATCTTCGGAGGCTACTGTATTCAGTCCTTACCTATGCCCTCCAATGATTTGTCTTCATATTTCTAAGTAATTTTCTTATAATTAATTTTATGATTAAAACAGTAGGTAATATTACTAACCTTTATGGTTGTTGAAACTGAGCTTTTCAGTACTTCCACACATCTTCCAGTCTTTCATCTTTAAGATATGTGTGCTCAATTTTTTATGTAAATAATTTTTATTTACATGACCATAATTCCACAAATACTTTTCACTGATCATCTCTGACAATTTTTTTTTCTCATGCAATCTTTACAAATAGGTACGTCACACATTTATTAATAGTTCTTCCCAATGGTCAAACATATTACCAAATGTTTATTATTTCCATTATGTTTCTAAAGACCTTGTCCTCTATCTCTTTGTCTTTCTATTCTTAGTCCAGGAAAACTTAGGTTATATGATTGTATGGCAGGTAAATTTTTTCTCTACAAGCCTAAAAATACATTTCTTTTATTTTATATTATTGAGTTGTAACTGCCAGTACATTTGTTAAAATAAGCTTTCTTCAGATTTTGAAGTAATTTTTCCATTTAATTCCCAAATTTTGGGTGGTTGTTAAGAAGAATAAAGTACTTTTTATTCTCATTTCTTCTGTATATTATTTTTCTCTTCCTCTTCTGGATGATTTTGGGTTTTTCTTTTTTCTAGATATTCTCTAGCTTCATAAAGATTTGACTTGCTGTGGGCTTTTTATCATTTAATGTATGTCTACTTAATTTTTATTATAAATTTATCATATGTTATTATTATATTATTTGTTTTAAAATGCTCTAAATAGTTTCCCTCTTTTTATTTCTCTGTTATTCTAATCAGTTCTGGTAGCTGGACCTTCTTGGATTAATCCTCTTGTTCATTTCTTTATCTTTATTGTTCTACTTTCTAGATAATTTCCTTGAGTTTATATTCAACACCTATTACTATTGTTCTGTTACTTTAATTCTTATTTTCAAATAATTTTTTTAACTGGAAAAATTTCAAATGATCTTTTTATCTTGAATATTTTAATAGTGTTATCTTTTGTGTAATGTCATACCTTTGTGCATCTAAAGTGTGTGTGTCTATATGCACATATGTGTATATAATTTTCATCTGCTCCTTATATTGTTTGTTTTATTCAGCTTCATTTGTTAATACTCCTTCCATTTATGTAAGCTTTATCAAACTGGTAATTATTCTGGTAATTATTTATGTTCTATTTTAATTAAAAATAAGACACTAGAAGGCTGACTATGAGCTTGAGTTAACAGATGGGACATGATGATGAGAGGAGTTTTGAATGTAAGGTGAGTGGGTAGACAGATATTTTGAGGAAAGAGTCCACATTTCAGATATTTTTTAAATCTTTTTCTTTTTTTTTTTTTTTTTTGACATTGAGTCTTTTTAGAACCTATCTCCCAGGCTCCAACTTGGGAAGGATGCAGAATGATTGTGTTTGGTTTTCAGCTTCCATTTTGTTGCTGCATTTTTATTTTGTCACCTTAGCTAATTCCCTATCACTGTATCCAAAAATACAGAAGCTCTCAGGTAAAATAGTTTCAGCAAATGACATCTTCTGGCAAGCTGGCTGGAGTTAATTACATGACTGTGAGGTTAAGGGTGAGGCAAATGGATAGGTGGAGATGCCCATGGTTATCACAACTCTGATGATAGGTTTTCAACTAACCTCTCTGGTTTTAGCTTAATGCCTCATGCCCATCTTCATGGGTAGCCTATGCCATCAAGCACCCATTTTTTGAAATTTTTATTGGGTAATCCATGCACTCATTGCCATTCTAATATATAGGTACTCACTCTGGTCTGTATAGTCAGATAAGTCCCTTTTATCTGATAAGTCAATTAATAATCCTCTAAAATTTATTTCCACCTTTTAGGGCTCTGTCAATATGTTGGCCCACTGCTGACTCAACTCTCATTTTCTTAATTCTCTTTCATTTGTTATTGTTCCCCTTCACTTATACCATAGTAATATCTTCAGGGAAATAGAAAATACATTTGTCTTTAATTTATTATACTAAATCTTAGCCCAGATTTAGTAATATTTTCTCTGCATTTTAAAAAAGGATTAAAACACCATTAAACTAATAGTAATTAGAATGGCCTTTTCAATTTATGTTTAAATTACTATTTTCTCTCTGAAAGCAGTCTTGAGGTGACTGACATAAATCCCTTTATATGCCTTTCAGTACAATTTCACTTTGCTCAACTTTGTAAGAGTCCTCATTTTTTAGACTGTCTGAGGGGAAAGTATTCAAAGGCAAAATTATCTTGTAGAAGAATGGGCCCTAAGATTTCTGCCTCATATGAAAGCTTTTTATTTTCTCTCCCACTGACTGAGGAGAAAAAATAATTTTAAGAACTCACAAAACTATATCAACAGTTTTCATTAAAAACACATTCATGCCAACATTAAGTAAGTTTCCATCAATTATAATGGGACTTTTATGAATGTGCCAAGTAAGGAAATAAAAAAAAAAATGTGATGTGTAGGGCACATTGCAATCCATTTAAGAGAAGTTCATCATTTCCATAACAAAATCATAAAGCATTCAGATGCATAATTTGTCACCAGATTATTGGAAAAAGATTTCTTCATTCTCTTTTTCATTCCATCTTCTCAGTGCATTGGCACGCAAATGCCTTTTTTTTTTCGTTAGATCTATAGAAATGAAATTCTTAGCTCATAGAAAAATGGTATAGGCAAGAGTGGATTTTACTCATATAAAATGATGTTCCCTGAGAGTACATAAAACCATATGGATAACAAACCTACTAATAAACACTCCAACTTCCAACATACATCCCAAGAGCAATATTCCTAAAAGTTGGAGATAGATTATGACCTATGGTTTGCACCATGCCAGAAATAAAAATAGAAAAACATGTCGAAAATCAAGACTACTGCTTCACCCTAACACCATCCTTTCTAGTTGTTCAGCCACATTCCTGCTCTTGATCCTATTTACACAGAACCAAATAAATGTCTATTCTTACTCATAAAGCACACTTTTCTTAACTCTAGCTGAGTTTCTTTTTCCTGGTCTATTGGATATATCTACCTTGGCTTCATTCATAAAAATCAATTCCAGAAGATGAACCATTCTCTGAGATTAAAAAGCCAATGAGCATTGTCACTATGTATCTATTTTATTTCTTCCTTCTAATTCCTGCCCAAAGGAAATGAATAAGGATTTAAAAGCATAACATGATTAATGATATCAAAAGCAGCTTTGATAGATATAATTAAAGCACATCATGATTTATGTTGCTATTTTATAAACATTATTTTGTTTGATCCTTATACCATCTATGTGTGTTAGGGGGAAGAGAGACTTAGCTTATTTACAATTTACATAGTTTTAAAGAGGAAAAGTGTGCTAAAATCACACAGAAGGGGATTAAACTGTGGGAACCACACACCAAATCAATTTTTTTTTTTCTAATTCAGTCTGGGCCTTAACCTTTTACTTTTGTAACCTCATCGGGCTAAACCATAGCATCTTGTTGTTATTGTTTCTTTCCTTTTTTAAAAAATCCTGAATTAATAAGAAATAGAAGACATCTAAAAGAAAGAGTGAAATTGTCTCTCTTTGCAGATGACATGATCTTACTAATACATATATAAAAACCCCTAAAGACTTCACCAAAAACTGTTAGACCTAATAAATAAATTTTGTAAAGTCATAGGTTATAAAATTAACATACAAAAATTAGTTGCATTTTTACACACTAACAACAAGCTATCTGAAAGATAGCAAGAAAAACAATTACATTTATAATAATATAAAATAAAATATTTAGGAATAAATTTAACCAAGAAGTTGAAAGATCTGTACAATGAAAACTGTAAAGTATTGTTGAAAGAAACTGAAGACAAATTAATAGAAGAATATCCCATGTTCATGGATTGAAAATCTAATATTATTAAAATGTCCACACTGCTCAAAGTGACCTACAGATTCAATGCAATTCTGTCAAAGTTCCATTGGCAATTTTTATAAAAAGAGAAAAAAAATTACATAGACCCACAAAAGACCTTGAATAACCCAATCAATCTTGAGGAGGAAGAACAGCTAAAGCCATTACACTTCTTGGTTTTAAACTATGTAGTGAAACTAAAATAATCAAAACATTATGATATTGGCATAAAAACACACACATAGATAAGTGAGACAGAATATAGAACCCAGAAATAAACTTGTACATATAAAGACAACTAATTTTTGACAAAGACACCAAGAATACACCATGAGGAAAGATAGTCTCTTCAATAAATGGTGTTAGGTAAACTAGATATCTACACAAAAAGAAAATTTTAAAAAATCCTAATTTTAAAAATGGTCAAAGGACCTTACTAAACATTTTTTCAAAAAAGGCATGCAAATGTCTTTGATGTCACAGATGTCACAGATGTATGAAATGATGCTCAACATTAATAATAAAGGAAATGTAGATCAAAACCACAATTTTACTTCATATCTGTTAAGAAGGCTATTATTAAAAAGTCAAAAGATAACAGTATTAACAAGAATATAGAGAAAAGAGAAACCTCGTACACTGCTGATGGAATGTAAATGAAAGCCGTTATACAAATAGTATGGAATCTCCTCAAAAAGTAAATATAGAATTGGACTATGATTCAATAATTTTACTTATGGGTGTATATCCAAAAGAAATAAAGATAATATCTCAAAGAGGTATCTATATACACAAGTTTAATTCAGTATTATTTATAATAGCCAAGATATGAAAACTACCTAAATTTCTTATGATGGATGAATGGATAAAGAAAACATGATATATACACATACATATACATAAACATATACATATACATATACATGTACATGTGTATATAAGTATATATTTGTATATAAATATATAGATATATATTTATACACAAATACACACATATTCACATACACAATGGTATTGTAATCAACCTTAAATAATAGGAAATCCTCCAATTTGTGACAACATGGATAAACCTGAGAAACATTATGTTAAGTGAAATAAGACAAATACAGAATAACCAAAAAGAAAATAAGAGAAAAAGAAAGAAAGAAATTAAAAGTGTGGTTTTCAAGTGTCTGGAGTTCATGGAAAGTTGTTGTCTAATGGGTATAGCACTAGTTTTGCAAGAAAACAAAAGTTCTGGAGATGGAGGGTTGTGACGATTGATCTACAATATGAATACACTTAACACAATTGAAGTGTACACTTAAAATGCTATGATAATAAATTTCATGTTATCTATATTTTGCCACAGAGGAAAAATATAGATAAAAGATAAAGCAGAAATACTTAATGTTGGGTTCATGGACCTCTAAGGAGATCTCCAGACATGATGAGTGGACTATAATGCACTTGAAATTATTTACAGATTGTGTACCCCTCTTTTTCTATTTGGGGAGAACACCAGTAGCTTTCAGCAGAGACTTAGTGTTGCCAACTATGAAAGTTAAAGAGAGGCTAAGAAAAGTTCAATCAGATCTTAGTAATTTAAAAGTTATCAAAATCTAAAGATTTTATTGTTAGATTTGCATGTTAAAGAAACATGTCTAATGCCAAAACATAATATCATTTGTTATCTAATCATTATAAATAACCTCCTAGAATTAGTAAATACTCCATTTAAATGTCTAGGCTTATCTCCCTTACATTTCAAAATATTCTAAATTGGCAGACCCATCTCCTCATTTGATAATCAAGAATTGCTGTTTAGAGGTTATATAAGTGGTTTGGCCAAGGTGACATAAATGCCTATCCCTTAATATAACTAAAACCTAGTACTGCCAAACCTTATTCTCATTAAGGTCAGTAGACACCTAGAGCTTTATAAAATAATTGTTAAGATTTAGTATGAGCTCAGTATATGCCACTATTTTAAGCACTATATTCATAATGGCATTTCTCTTTTTACACCATTCTTATGAGATAGGTGCTTATTAGTTCTCATAGCAGTTTTGAGTTGATGCTTTCATTTTACAGGTAAAGCAAGTGAAGCTTATAAACATTAACTTGCTTATGGTCAGAGAGGAAGTGCTAAGCTAGGTCTTACTATAATAGCTTCTCTTAAATCCTGTATTATTTATTCTCTTACTATGAACAAGGACTGAGATAAAGTCATTGGCCCAGAAACCTACTTGTACTAATATTTCCTTTTAGTAGCTTTGCCTTTCTGTCCCTCTTCACAGAAAAAGTATCATACAAATGTCTAAACCTTTTACACCCATTTTTTATGTACTAATCTCTCTCTTTTAAAAATGGCTAAACTTAAATATAGTACACATTACAAATTGGTGTAAAACTGTGTTTCAAAGAAAGAACAAAAATTAACTTGTGTATTTTCATCTTTTGGTATAAGAAATGGAAATTTGCAAGTAATAATTTGGGGGTAGACTATATAGTCCTGATTCTTAATTTCTTCCTCCAGCAATTAACAGAGTCCTGATTTTTTTGTCTTTCTTTTTCTTTACAGTGTGAACATATATGTATGTATTTCTAAATTATATCCTGTTTAGTTTTGACTAATTTTGAAATTTATATTAATATAATTATTCTCTGTATGTATTTTAGTAACTGAATGCTTTTACTAATCAGGGTTTTTTTGTGAGATTATACCAAACTAATATGTGTAGCTGCAGTTTATGCCTTTGTTCTGTTATACATTGTTCAATGATATAAATAAATATTAACTTATTTTTCCATCTACCTGTTAATGTACATCAGGTTGAACTGTAATACTAACTTTTCCCAAAGTGTTTGAGTTAATTATTACTTCTATCAGCATATGAAGAGTTTTTTTTTCACTCTACAAACTTGAAAAAGAAATTACCTTATTTAAAAGTTTTGCCTACAATTCAAATAATTTTCCCAGTATTCTAATTGAGTCTTTCAAATACTTTATCATTGATTTGTAAGATTTACTTATAAATTGTGCATAGAAGTATAGTTAGGATTAAATACATTACAGTATCTTTTCTTAACTTGAAAACTTATTTTTACTTTGATTTTTGATGACCAAACTAAGTGTATCAGTCTTACATATTGTGTTTCCTTTTATGTTTATGTCTTTATCCATCTTAAATTAAAGTGAGGTGAGATAGCCAATTATGTAGTAACATTCACTAAAGGATTCTTTCTTAACCCATTGATCTAAAATGCCCAATCTAATACAAAATTAATATACAAAAATAGGTTCCATTCCACATACAGAAAATAAAATATCAGAAGACAAATAAAGAAAATAATTCCATTAACAATGGCAACAACAAAAAGAAAATATCTAGGAATAAACTTAGTAAAGATGGTGAAGTATCTGTATACTAAAAACCAGAAGACATTATTAAAGAAATTGAAGACACAAAGAAATGGAAAGATTTTCTATATTCATGTATTGGAAAGCATTAACATTTTTAAAATGTCCATATTACCAAAAGCAACCTATAGTTAATGTAATTTATTTAAAAATCTCAATGACTTATTTTTTTCAGAAAAATAGAAAAAGAGATCCTCAACCTGTTATGGAACTACAAAAGAATCCAAAGAAGCAGAACAATCCTGAGATAAAAGAACAGAGATAAAGGTATCACAGTCTTATACTTCAAACTTACTTCAAAGTTATACTAATAAAAGCAGTATAATATTTGTAGAAAATCATACACACAAATCAGAGGCATAGAATTGAAAGTGTAAAAATAAACCCACACATATACAGGTGACTAATTTTCAACAAAGGAGCCAAGACTATGCAATGGAGAAAGTATCTTCAATAAATGGTTTTGTAAAAACTAGATAGCTATGTGCAAAAGAACAAAGATGGACTACTATCTTACACCATATACAAAATGAACTCAAATGTATTAAAGACTTGAGTGTAAAAACTGAAACAGTAAATACATAGAGAAAACATAGGTACTATGATTTTGGACAGTAATCTCAAAGGCGTTTTTGTGAATTTGACTCCAAAGGCAAGGAAAACAAAAGCAAAAATACATGAATGGGACTGCATCAAATGAAAAAGCTCTCACAGTAAAAAGAAACCATCTACAAACAAAAAAGCTACCAGCCAAACAGGAGAAGACATTTGCAAATGTTACTACGAATAAGGGATTAATATCTAAAATTTATGAAGAACTCATACAACTGAACAACAACAAAAACAATTAAATAATGGTGAGAAGACCTGAGTAGACATTTTTTTTTTTCACGAAAGACGTGGAAATGGCTAAAATACGTATGAAACGACACTCAACATCACTAGATTTTAGAGAAAGGCAAATCAAAACCACAATGAAATATAACTTCATACCTGTTAGAATGATTATTATTAAAAATGCAAGAAATACATGTTGGAAAGGATGTGGAGAAAAAAAAATACTCATCCGTTGTTGGTGGAAATGTAATTTGGTGCACTTACTATAGAAAATACTGTGGAGGTTTCTCACAAAATTAAGAATAAAACTACTATATGATCCAGCAATTTCTCTTCTTGGTATTTACACAGAAATAAATTTATAAAAACATATAAATATGTATATTGCTGCAATGAATATATATATATGTATAAATGTGTATGTGTGTATATATATATATATATATATATCACCCTTATGTTCATTATATCATTATTTGAAGCAGCCAAGACATAGAAACAGCTTAAATGTCCATAAGTGGATGACTGAATAAAGATGTGTTTCATGTACATAGTGGAATACCACTCAGCCATAAAAATAATAAAATATTTCCATTTGCAACAACACTGTTAGATCTTGAGAGTATTGGGATAATACTCTCAGTGAAATGTCAGATAAAAAAAGACAAAAAGCATTTGATTTTACTCATATGTTGAATATAAAACAAAAAGTAACAAACAAAGTAATAAAATACATAAAAACAAACTCATAGATACAAACAACATAATGGTGATAACCAGAGGGGAAAGGAAGTGGGAGGAGGGAGAATTGAGTAAAGGGAGTCAAATACATGATAATGGAAGGAAATCAGACTTCAGGTGGCGAGCTCACAAAAGTATACAGATATAGAATTACATTATTATACATCTTAAATTTTTATGCTATTAACCAATGTTATCTCAATAAATATAATTAATAAAAAATCAAATCAAATCAAATGGCCTATCTAATTAATGTCATTAAGTAACTTTGTATAGTGTAGGTATGTGGTCCATTTTCTGGTAAAGGAGTCAATCAATATTTTGCCCCCTTGAAACTGTTTATTGAGATATTAATTCTAAGCTGTTTATTAAGAAAAAAGACTCAGAAAGAACCTTTGACCTTTCCCCTTTTCCTGTCCAAGAGTTTCAGACAGAAAACTCTGCTTCAGAAAGAAAATCTTAGAATGCTGCCTCGGCATACTTTGAATTAAATATGGTAAATAGGAAGACATCAGTCAGGCACATGTTAGTTAGATACCCCCCATTCCATGTTTCTGAGCTGCCCAGCAAGAATGTTTCTTCCTTAAGTGCTCTGTTCTTCCTCAACTACCTATAAATCTCCCATTATCATTTCTTAAATCTAATACCCCTTTTCTCCTTTCTCCTTTGTCCAAAATGTCTGATATATACAACATAGCCTCACTTTTATGCCTATATAAATTCCATATGTGCAGGTATTAGAATTTTAATTTTTTTACTGTTAATCTGCCTCTGTTAATTTGATTATTAACATGGCTAGAAGAACTTAGAAAGTAGAAGAAAAAGTATTAATTTTTTTTAACCCAAGCACTGATATTTAAATAATTGGTTGTTTTACAATCTTTATCTTTGTCTTTAATACATATTCTAATTAAACAGACATACATAAAGGGTAAAAAAATAAAAACGTGCAGTTCAATGAATGATTACAAGACAAACATCCATGTAAGCAACATTCAAATCAAAAAGCAGAATTAGGCCAGCACTCCATGAGCCCTTTCTGTGTCTCTCCCTGTCCTAATTCTCCATCATTTTCAAAGTTAGTTTTCTTATGTCTACAACTATAGGTTTTTTATTTAATTTTTAATGGAAGCTTCTTGTGTATGGTTTCTGTTGTTCACTATCAAGAATATTAATTCTTGTGTATCTAGTTTCTGTCATTCAATATTATATTTGCGCCTCTGTGCAGCTGACGATGACGTTTGCCTGACTTGGCCAAAAAATGAGTTCAGTAGTAGAAAATTATTTCTCTATTTCTTCTTGCTAGTCTCTGTATTACTGACCTACTATTGTCTAATATAATTTTGAAAAAAACATACTTGAAAAAAGTTTGTTTCTTGGGTGAACTTTTTTTCATTAATCACTTTTAGATTTGGACGCAACTATGTACCAGATTAGTGAACTGAAAGATATGTAAGTAGAAATTTTTCAGACTGAAGCACATATATATATTTTAGAATGACAAAAAATTGATTATATTTATATTTACATTTCTAGTTAGATAACTGAAGAAAACAAACAGAAAAAATGTTGACTACTTAATGTATGAATATTTCTAAAATTAATCAGGGACATCAATCATAGAATCAAGAATTACTACAAGCCTCAAATCATGTACAAATATAAACACATATTGTCGCAGGTTGGGTTCCCTTAGAAGCTGTATCCCTGGTGGATACTGGCATACAGAAAGTTTGTTATGGATTGTTCTTGGTATGAACACCTGTGGAAGAACATACTAAGCAGAACAGGTCAGAGGAAGAGGTTGAACTGTAGTGGGACTGTAAAAGCTTTGGCTAATTCTGTAGTGATCTTTGAGTCAGGGTAGCTCTCGGAGTCCTGACTTGGAGTATAGATGCAGGGCCTTTATATGTCTGCATCAAATAGATGTTGAATGAGAAGTACAGAAAAGGTGATAATTGCAACTTAGAATTCTATAATACAGAAAACAAAACCTAAAAAATAAAAAATAAATATGAATTAAATCCATCTGTAGACAAAAAAAAAAGAGAAAGAGAGAGAGAGAGAGAGAGAGAGAGAGAGAGAGAGAGAGAGAGAGAGAACTTATGGCTAGTCAAATTATACTAAAAGAAGTATTATAAGAAAAAATTTTAGATAGAAAATCACAGAAATCTGAAAAGGAATAAAAAGTAAGAGAAAGACCAAATGAGTAGCTATATATGAACATTGACTAGAAAATTCTCTCATTTTGATTATAATTTATATACATACATGTATTTTAATTTAGTATGCCTCCATGAGCCATTTCAGAGTACGAAAAAATATAAATATATACAATTTTATTCATTCATTCATTCATTCCCAGGGTTTTTTTTTAACTTTCGAAATTTATATTACATTTTTTAAACTGCAGGTTGTTTTCATTATTGTATTGATAAGAGCATATTGACTTAAATACATTTAGCATCTGAATTTATTTAACACCTTTTATCTAATAATAATATCACCAGCAAATGTTTGATTATGACTTGGTTTCTCACATAGTCTGTCTATGCTATTTTGATCTTTAAAATATCCTATTTTAAATAAATAAAAGAAGCCAACATCTTGCAGTGATTTTCATGTCACCTAAAGTTGAATGGCTCAGTATTGTGAATTCTGAAATAATCATTGGGATGTCTGGCTTCACTTTGGTTTTGCTACTGACAACTTCTTGACACCAGACAATTCTCCTTACCTTTCTAAGCTTTAATTTCATCTTCTCATTGGAAGAAAAAAAATGAGAAAATATTAGAGTAAATGGTCTTAAAGTTTCTTTTCAACTCATACTCAAGCACTTCTATAAGTGCTGAAGTTCATTCCAGGTTATAAAATAAGCTAGCAGTAGGACTGGAAATAAAGCCCCCAAAATACATCTTTAGCTATAATCAGATGACCTGGAGAAAAGAGAGAAATTTCATAAGAAAGAGAGAGTGGAAAGATAAGTGATCAAAAGTTAGTGGAAAAGTAAGGAAAAGTGAAAAACAGGAGAGAGAAAATTGCTTGAAAAAACAGGCTATTTGAAAAATAGCTAAAAATAAAATAACCAATATGCTATGATTGTCTAGTTTTCCTCTTCTAATCTATACGTTCACAACACCTGGATTATTTAATCTAACCATACTTTATATAGTATGCCAATATCTTTCAAATCCTAAATTCCTATCATATTTAAAAACGTCCTTTTTCCTTTATTTCTGTGTTCTCTTCCTAACATCCTCCTGAGTCAGAGGTTTACCTATTCTTGGCAGCCTCACACATGCCATTGTGAGTGATATGATTCTTCTATACCACTGTCCTTTCCCTTCCACACTAAACCCTGGCTGGTGTCTCTGTGTGGAGAGAACCAATATATAATGCCACCACATAGGGATTTTATTTTAAGGTAAATACTTTCCATTATTGGACTGTGGCTCACCAGGGCTTTTATGAGGGCTGTGGAGCAACAGCATCTTTCAACAGCAACATTTGACATAGCTAAATGAAGTGAGGTGATAAGGTGGTACACAAGGATTACAAGGGATGTGGTTACATTACTGACATAATTGACCATAGCCCTGAAGTTGACTATTTAAGATCTTATTTTAAGACTGAGATGATGTGATGAAAAAGAAAAAAAAAAAAAAAAAAAAAAAAAAACTAGAATGAAGGTACAACCTGTGAGTTTTCAGTCTGTATACATGATTTAAATTGATTTAACAATTATCATTACTAACAATAAAGTTGTCAGTTATGTGAGCAAATACACACACATTCTAAGAAAATATAAGAGAACAAAAATTCTATATTTGGGTTCTGAAAAGAAGTATGTAAACAGAGCAGGTAAAGAAAATTTTGCTGGTATAAGAAGTCATAATCTTGAAAAGCAATTTTTTCTCTTGGCCCTGGTTTTGTTTTAATTGGGCCAAATAATAGCTTCCATTTATTAAGAACCTACAAAACATCTGGCAATGTTTTATGAGTTTATGTATAATTATAATTAAATGCTCATAACCACTCTTTATTTGAGGTAATTTTAATCTCTACTTCATAGAGATATATAACTTTTCCTAAGGTATACGTCACTGTTCTAAGGCTGAGTTTGACTTTTACCTAAATCCATAATCTTCATGTAACAGAGTGAAATACTCCTTCAAGCTTGCTTTGTTCCCATAAACTTCAGGCTAATAGCTTATGCTTAGTCTTGCATATAGACATGCTAATCATCAGAGGAATCCTGCTTGCAACTTGAGTTTTAAAAAAAGAGTCTTTTATCAGAAGATGTATCTCCCAAGTAGATAAGAGAAGTATATACAAAAATAACGATTCTTTATCAAAGATTTGCAAGAACCTCTCGACAGAACTTGCATCAGTTAAAACAATCTTCCTTGGATTCCTGCTGGCACCCAGATGTCTGCGGTCATCAATCACCCTTTGCCCCTCCCATTTCCTCTTCTCTTGACATAAAAGAAGCCTGAACTCTGTACTTTGGGAAGATGCATTTGAGGATCAGGTCTCCCATCTTCTTGTTTGGCACCTTCTTGATCAACAAACTTTTCCTTATTTCAAACTCTGACGTTTTGAGTTTTGGTCTATCGATCTATGGGGCACACAGACTTCTGACTAGTAACACTAACTCCACTTAGCAACATCCTTCCAACCATTTTTCTTTCTCTCTCTTTTAGAAACCAGTATCCTTGGTTTTCTGAAGCTCAGGACTTTTGGAAAATTTATTTTGATGCAAACTCTGGTTCAAATCCCAGCTCTGCTACTGACTATTCATAAAATGGGGAATGATAATATCTCTCTTTAAGATCATTGCTGATAAGAGGAAATACATGTAAAAGCCTTTTATTTAATGTCTAGCACATTATATTCAATAATGTTGTTGGTTACTTTTGTTTGATGTCATGTTACTTGGTATCAACACCTTATACTTGTCTGTGTTCTAAACTTGCCTTGTATCACCTACTATTTCACTACAAAAGCCTATGAGCTTATTCCATACCCTAGAGTAGAGTCTATGTATTTTTAGACCCTTGGCCTTTGAAAGTCTATCTCCCAGGAACCTCCTATGAAGAAGTGGTGTATACTCAGGCACCTAAACATTTAGAATCATCAAGAAACTTCTATTTTGGGAGGAGGATGTTGGAAATGTAACTATTTTAATATTTAAATAATAAAATATGAGTTACTTATAAGCCCTATTTACATAGATGCTATATTCTCAAAACAAAACAAAACAAAACAATAGCAAAGTCAGCAGTTACACGGCACATTTATTTTAGAATAAGAAAATAAATACCTTGAAGCTGAGATTCAAATTATTTGACTAGGTCTCCAGTATATTAAAATTTGAACATTTTATTTTTTCTTTTATTATTGTTTAGCTGAGGCTACGCTGATGTCTCTAAAAGGTCATCTTTCATTTAGCCACTTAAAAAGAATACCCTAAATAAGTGTCATTTATAACCATTAGGACAGAATTTTTCATTTTTAATCAAATTGATAATTAAAATCTTAAGATTACAATGAAGTTAGTTTTTTTTTTATAGAACATAACACACCTTTGAAGAGAGATGCATATGAATGCAGTCATAAGTACACAGACCATACAAGAGTAAATTATTTAGAAACATATATGTATGTACCTGTCAAAGAATATGAAACAAATTTAACATATCACTTTTTTATTTCCTACAAATTAAGATGGTTTTTATATTTATGAAAACGTGCACAAAGATAAAAATGATAGTATGAAATTTAAATATCAGAATCCAAAAAATAAAGTTTTATTGGAACATGGCATGCTCGCCTATGAATTGTTCTTGACTGCTTTTATACTATGACAAACATATTGAGCATGACCCACAAATTTTAAAATACTTGTTATCTGACCCATTGTAGAGCATGCTTGCTAATCTCTGATATAAAATGAATATTAACTCTTCCTATACATGTCTCTCTTTGCTCTGATTTTTGTCCCTGCAGCCAGTGGCTCAGGTTTTTATCTCTTTCATTCCACTTACCTACATTAGCTCTCTGGTACATTAGTTGTACGCCTATGCCATCTCCACCTACAGACTTATTTCAATCTAGTTCAGCTACATTCTTTATCCCATACCATTCTTCACACACTATACACACACACATGCACACTGCACTATTCCTACTTCTACTTTTCCTCAGTTAGCAACCCTTCCTTACAAAAGCACCTCTTATTAATAAAAGACAGTCAGTTTTTTATTTTTTCTAATTAATGGAATTGAAGGAAGCAGTGTTTGCCACCCCAATGTATGACTTTTTGAGATACTGGTTATTTTAAGCTAGTTATTTTTAAGTAACAAAATACTTGGGAATAAACTTTGACCCCCCTTACCTGCCTAAAGGAATTCAGATAGCTTAAAGAAAGGGAGGTATCACCTTAGCCTAATAAGAATTTGGGTGTGGCTGACATCCAAGTATGAGGACACCCTTCTGTGCCCCATCGTTTCTGAGTTACCCAGTAAGAATTTATTTACCAAAAATTTGCTTTTCTCATCTATTTGTAAATTGCCTATTTTCCTTTTGAAGTCCTAAATGCTTGCCTTGCTCTCCATAATGGGAAAGGCATGTAAACTTTAACTGAGACATGCCCTTGGTTCTCATATTCATAGAAATCCCGCTCATGTACATACATACTAAATTTGGTTAATTTCCCCTGTCAATTTGATCATTAGATCAGCCAGAAGAGCTTAGAGTGAAGGAAAATTATTTTTCTTTCCTCAAAGAATAGTGACTTCTCAATAATATTTTGCACCATTATATCTTTCTATATATTAGTAACGGTTTTTCCTGTAGAATCCATATTTTGCCATGTTTTACTAATATATTTATATATTCATCCTCCTATCCATACAGCTATTCATTCATCTCACAAATGCATATTAAGTACATACCAAACAAAAAGGAAGATAAAATAATAATATCTGTCCCTGCAGAGCTCACATTCTAGTGTGGGAACAGACACAAACAATTAGAGCTAAAAATACTGAATGTTGTTTTAGAGAAAATATTGAGAAGGATAACTGAGGAGCAAAGAGAATAAAAGTTCTATGTTTTATTATCATTGTTTTCAACTTTGTGAACAATCTAACTGTATTTTATCAGTAATTTTCCTTCTATTCAATTTTTTAACATCATTATGCTTCCTTAATTTATCAAGCTCCTCTACTCTGGCTATGCCCGTATTTACTTCACTCTTGTTACCCAAAAGAATGTCTACATTTAAAGTCATTCGCCACCATCCCTGTTCTTACTGAAGCTATTCTTAATCCATATTTTGGCCTCCAGTTTTTGCACATGTACCATCAACCCACACTAACTTCATTTGCCAATTCTGTTAAATGGAGACATTTCCTAATTTGACATAACAGCAGTGCCCCACTCAATGTCTCACGTACTTCAACTTTTGGTCTTCATTTGTACTCATGTTGCCAACCTGACACTTAGGTAACTTGCCAATATTTGTTTCCTCTTTCCTTATTATATTTGAAGGATTGCTGCAGACAATCATAAGACAGTGCTGAATTGTTCTGTTAATCATTCTCTCTAACATCAGCTTGGGCTTCAGTGTCACGTAATCTTTAAAGTGGTTCCTGAAAACTGCTTAAGCTCTCTTCCAGAACCTCTCAAACTTTCCTCCACTCTTTTTTCACCAATTACCATCAAGATGAAGTTTGGGGATTTCACTTTCTTCAGCAATATGCAACCTATTTCTAAATTGGGCACTCACAATCTTGCACTGTCCAGATTACTGGAGTACAAACTTTATAATTGCCTCCTGAACTTTTGGCCAAATGGGAAGTTTAATTGTTTCTTTCAAAAGTATTAGAAGAATGCTCCCACATTGTCTCCAGATCAACAGAGATCACAGATTCAGTAGAGAAACAGAGATAGGTAATATTAAGAGTGAGATGTCATGTTGCACCCTGGCTGGAACAGAAAGCAACTTGTTCTTTGTATGACATAACAAATAAAAGGTAGGGGTGCTCGAAGGAGCCATCCCTGAACCTGTTATTGCATTTGAATAACATGTAAGGAAGTCCTTAGAGTCAATTAAAAAACAAAAGATGCGTTGTAGGTTTGTTGTGCATATATTCCCTGAAACCATATAGGATATGGTATACAGGTTTGACTCTGTCACCAGTTAGAACTTTGGTCGGCAACAAAACCTCATTCAGCCTGAATGTTACTTTCCTAACTGTGTAACTATTGTACACAGTTAGGAAAGTAACATAACCTATGCTCAACACTATTTTTATATTTAAAGTAATGCACTGCATGCAAAACATACAGCAAATGTCTGAAACCTAGTAAGTGTCCAACTTTTAAAAACCTTAGTTTTCATTTACAAGTGTATAACTTAGCGATTAGATCTTAAAGTGTGATCACCCTGGTAAAACAAGTACTCATGTGACACCATACATTGTTATTACAACATTATTGACTATGTTCTCTATACTATGCTTTATATCTCCATGATCATTTTTTTAATTAAGTTTATTGAGGTAACACTGGTTAATACAATTATATAATCTTCAGGTGTACATTATAATTTGACATCTGTATAATCTATTGTGTGTTTACCATCCAAAGTCTAGTTTCCTTCAGCTACCATATATTTGATCCCCTTTACCCACTTCATTCTCCCCCTAAACCTTATATTTAACCCCCTTTACCCAGTCTATGTCCCCCCTCTTGCCCTACCCCCTACCATCTAGTAACCACTTGTCTAAAATCCATACCCATGAGTCTCTGTTTGTTTGTCTTGTTCATTTATTGCTTTTAGGTTTATATCTCACATATAAGTGATATCATGTGATTTTCAACTTTTTCTGCCTGGTTTATTTCACTTAGCATGATTATCTTGAGGTCTATCCATGTTGTTGCAAATAGTGGTATTTCATCTCTTCTAATGGCTGGTTAATATTCCATATAATAATATATGTACCACAGCTTCTTTAGCCAATCATGTATCATAGCATACTTCAATCGCTTCCATGTCCTGGCTACTGTGAATAATGCTGCTGCGAACATCGGTGTGCAAATATCTTTTCAGATATGGGTTTTCAAATCTTTGGGGTAAATATATAGCAGTGGAATTTTGGATCATATGGTAGACCAATTCTTATTTTTTGAGAAAGCTTCATACTGTTTTCCATAGCAGTTGTATCAATTTGCAGTCCCACCAGCAGTGTATGAGGGTTAATTTTTCTCCACATCTCTCCAGCATTTGTTATTACTTGTCCTGTTGATTATAGCTATTCTAACAGGTGTGAGATGGTATCTCATTTTGGTTTTGATTTGCATTTCCCTAATAGTTAGCAATATTGAACATCTTTTTAAATGTTTGTTGGCCATTTGTATGTCCTCTAGGGAGAAGTGTCTGTTCAGGTCCTCTGCCCATTTTTTGATGGGATCATTTGTTTTTTGTTGTTATTGAGTTGCATGAGTTCTTCATATATTTTGGACATTAGGCCTTTATCAGAGGTGTTGCTTGCTAATATATATTCTCATTCAGATGGTTATCTTTTTACCTTGTTGATGATTCCTTTTGCTGAGCAGAAACTTTTTAGTATGATATAGTTCCATTTATTTAATTTAGCTCTACTTCCCTTGCCTTTGATGTCAAATTCATAAAATCCTTTTTAAGTACAAGATCCTTGAGTTTAGTTCCTATGCTTTCTTCTATGCATTTTATTGTTTCTGGTCTTAGTCTTATATTCAGGTCCTTAAACCATTTTGAGTTAAATTTGGTGTGTGGTGATAGACAACAGTCTAGTTTCATTCTTTTGCAGGTGGCTTTCCAGTTTTCCAAGCACCATTTATTGAAGAGGCTTTCCTTTCTCCCTTATGTTTTTTGGCATCTTTGTTAAAAATTATTTGCCTATATAAATATGGGTTTACTTCTGGACTCTCAATTCTGGTCCATGTGTCTGTTTTTCTCCCAATTCCATGTCATTTTAATCATTGACACTTTGTAGTTTAATTTGAAGTCAGGCATGATGATGCCTTCAGCATCATTCTTTTTTCAGAGGATGGCATTGGCAATTTGCTGTCTTTTGTGCTTCCCTACAAATCTGATGATTTTTTGTTCTAGTTCTTTAAAAAAGCCAATGGGATTTTGATGGGAATTGCATTAAATCTATATAATGCTTTTGGTAATAAGATCATTTTAACTATGTTTATTCTTTTAATCCAAGAACACAGAATATCTTTTCATTTCTTTGCATCTTCTTTGATTTCTTTTAATTGGGTCTTGTAGTTTTCATTATATAGGTCAATTAGAAAGGACTTCACTCTTGAATGACAGTTTTGAAACTTGAAAGACAAAGAGAACCTAATAATTCAAAGTTCTCCATTCAAACTGCTCTAAACCGAGGAAACTAGTGCAGAAACATTAAGTATGAAACAAGTTTAGTAAGAGCAAGGAACTAAAAGAAATTATTTTGCAATAATCTGTATGAGATGTAATGGTGACAGCAAAGGGATCCATTTAGAATATGGAGTGAGCTAAATTTGGGAAAGGAAGGAAAAAAGGGATCCAGGATGCTTCCAAATCTTTACTTCCTTTTATGTGTTAAAATTCACTTAAGACAAAGGTCCAAATAATTAACTCTATCTTTTTGGTTAATACATAAGAAATGTAACCAACTTTTTTTAAAAAATGCTAGTGATAGTACTTTTGATTAAAAAAAAGGACATTTGCAAAACATGCTTTAATTTTGATCTCTTATTTTTTTTTTATTACTACAAAAATGCTTTTTTGGGTTTGCAGGTGAAGACTAGAACAGAACATTTAATTTTCTGTATACCCTCTTATGTATTCAAGTTTGTCATGGCTAAAGCAGTTACAGCAATTGCCTTAGCAAGAGTAAATTTAAATATATAAGTTTAAAGCAGATAAAATAAACTGCTTTAGCAAGAATAAGGAGAAATGTGTAAATTCTACTAAAATCAGAACCACAGACCACTTAATAATGTTTATAATAATGAAAGTGTAATGAAAAGATACTTAGATGAAATATACTTTTTATTTCAATGAGAATGTCCTCTTAATTGAGATGCAATATGTAGTGGGCTTTGCTATGAAAGATAATCAAAAATAGACTTTATCTTATTAAAATTATAAGATTGTTTTCACTTAGTAGCCTTTAATCTCAGAGTAGGTAGTTTTAATTTTTTAATCTATTTTCACTCACTTTATGTATAATTCAGATCATTTTCCTAAAATTTTAAATATGATAATTGAAAATGCCCGAATCTGACTCTTTCATTCAACTGTCAACAAGACATAAAATACAAATACTCTCATAAAAAATGTTCTATCATGAATACTTCTTATCAGCAAAAGCCAAAATATAAAAACCCGTACTTTCAAAACTGTTAAATTGTGACTGAAATCTTTTCAATACAGAACAGATGAATACACACACACACAAAAAAAACTTATTATTTTTTTCAAAACAATTTTTTAACATAAATATCCAGTTTTTTTTTAATGGGAATTCAAGTCAGCTTATGTTTTGTGAGAGGTCCTATACTAAGTGTTGCAAATGTTAAAAAAAAAAAAAAGAATTTCTATCTGTATAGAAAACTTGTGAACCAGAGGAAAAATCTCAGGATTATATTAATTTTTTTTTCATACACAGCCAGTCCTCACATGAGAAATCTAGTCATTAACTTCAATATTCGAAGGTGTCTGGGGAGAATGTTTGATACTGATTGCAGTCCCTTGAGGGAAATTCAAGTAAGACTATCCGAAAGATGTTCCATCCCATTAAATTTTCCACCATTATAGAGCAGGATGCAAAGCTCCAGTTGGAAACAGCAGGCATGTGTGGACCTGGAGTTGAGATGCAATTCTCACATCTGAAAGTGCCGTGCAGGTAGGAACCTGGGACTAGTCACATGCCTAAAGGTGAGTAATATCACTATTTTTGCTTTGTTTTTGTGATTGTTTTTATTTTCAGCGTTTTCAAAGAAAACAATAAATATCATAGTTTCACTTTTATTTTTTTCCATGGAATGCTACATCTATCATATTTTGCTATATGACATTTTCCAATATTAGCACATATTTATTGACTGTGTGCCAAGTGCTTTGCTAATGGGTTATATTAGTTACCTACCCAACACTCTTTCTTTCCCTTTTCCTACAAATCCCAAAATACCTTGAGTTAGGAAAAAAAAAAAAAAACACTAACAACCAAAAACAAAGCAAAAATATCAATATTCAATCTCTAATACAAGTAAAGGTATACAGAATAAAGGGAACAGCAGTTAATGTGCAAGAATGCCAGAAAAGTTCTCCAAAATAGTTTAATCCACTGGCAGGCTTCTTTACGCTCTAATGAATTTCTGACGTGAAGTCTAATGCTACAAGGGCAGTCACTTGCCAAACCATGTCGTTTCAGAAGCTTTGCTTGAAGTAGAAACCATACTAAACTTTCCTAACAATATTCTCATTAATTTGACAACCACTGAGTGACTGAGGATCTTCTCAAATATTGGAGAGAAAAATTACACAGCTGTCCCTGTTTTTGATCTTAAATTATCTCAAACTCACTTCAGACTTCAGATCCTCTCTCAGCATTCTCTGTCCCCCAAATTTAGAATGGAATTGTACCACTCAGAGACAGATCTCAAATCAAGAGTTGGTACAGAAACACATCAACTGGAGCTTATGGGGGTAGGACAGGAAAGTAGAAATGATTCGTCCGTCTGTGTTTCAACAACTGTGGTTTTAGGGTTTATTATTAACTTGTCTTAGATTGTGTCAAATGAGTACAAAGCAATCATATAAACTGCATGGGTCAATTTGAAGAGAGCTTACCTCGCCACTTGTACAGTGTGGGTGAAATCTATTTGTGCCAGTAGGGCAATAGAAAGTATGTGCACGACATTTAAATATGCATCTTTCGAAATCAGTAATTCTGAAAAATTTAGTCAGATAAAATTTCTTTGATGTATATGCAGAATTTTATAAAAGTATATTTTCCATAAGAAGAAAATATGAAATATCCATTACAATGAAAATATTTATATAATTTAAATACATTTGAACATTGAAATAACATTTTAAAAGTAATGTTTCTATACAAAGATAATAAGAGTTTGAGGAAATGATAATTATATGGTGCCAAGGGAACATATGATATAAAATTAGTAAATATGATTTTAATTAAACAAACACATATAGGTAGGAATTTATGAATAAAGTTTACATATAAGAAATACTCATGTCTAACCAGTGCTATCTTTCCCTTAGTTCTCTTTACTTTAATACTTATGAAAAATATAAAGGTAATTTTTAAAAGGAATTCTTAAAATGTCATTTCTTCAGGTGCTAGTGGAATTAGATATTTTTTTCTTCTTATGGACTATTTGATAAAAAATTTACTTTTTTCTGTTGTTGACTTATTTATTTATTTATTTATCCAATTACAGTTAATATTCAATATTATTTTATATTAGTTTCAAGTATATACTGTAGTGGTTAGACATTTATATAATTTATGAAGCCTAGTACCATCTGGTACTATACATGGTTATTACCATATTATTGATTGCATTCCTTATGCTGTACTTTGGATCCTTATGACTATTTTGTAGATACCAGTTTGTACTTCTTAATCCCTTCCCCTTTTTCACTCAGCCCCAAAACCCCTCCCATCTGGAAAACATCAGTTTGTTTCCTGTATTTATGAGTCTGTTCTTGTTTTGTGTATTTATTTTGTTCTTTAGCTTCCATATATAAGTGAGATTCTATGTTATTTATCTTTCTCTGCCTGACTTATTTCACTCAGTATAACACCCTCTAGGACTATCCTTATCATCACAAATGATAAGATTTTTATTTTTTTATGGTTGCATACTATTTCATTGTGTATATGCACCACTTCTTTTTTTATCCAGTTATCTGTTGGGCACTTGGGTTGCTTCCATTTCTTATCTATTGTATATAGTGCTGCAGTGAACACAGTAGTGCATATATATTTTCAAATTAGTGTTTTGAATTTTTTCTGATAAATACACAGAAGTGGAACTGCTAGTTCATAAGGTAGTTCTATTTTTAGTTTTTTGAGGATGTTCTAAACTGTTTTCCACAGTGACTCTACCAATTTGCAATCTCACCAATAGTGCATGAGGGTTTCCTTTTCTCCACATCCTCACCAATAGTTGTATTCTGATTTATTGATGATAACCATTCTGACAGGTGTGAGGTGATATCTCATTGTAGTTTTAATTTGCTTTTTTCTGATGATTAGTAAGAAATGTCCATTGGCTATCTGGATGTCCTTCTTTGGAGTAATGCCTCATTAGGGCCTCTGTCCATTTTTAAATTGGATTGCTAGTGTTTTTTGTGTTGAGTTGCATGAGTTGTTTATAAATTTTGGATATTAACCTCTTATCAGATGTATCATTGATGAATATTTTCTCTCATACAGTAGATTATCTTTTTATTTTATTGATGGTTTCCTTTGCTATGTAAAAAATTTTAGTTTGATGTAATCTCATTTGTTTATTTTTCTTTTGATTGCCTTGCCTAAGGAGATATATGGTTTCTGGTCTTACATTTAAGTCTTTAGTCCGTTTGATGGTTATTCTTATATGTGGTATTAGAAAATAGTCCCGTTTCTTTTTTTTTTTCATATATCTGTTTTCCCAACACCGTTTATTGAGGAGATTGTCTTTACCACATTGTACATTTTTGCCTTCTTTGTCATAGATTAAATGACCATAAAGGTGTGAGTTTATTTCTGGACTCTACATTTGTTTTATTATTTTTTGTGCCTGATTTTATTTCAGCTTCATGCTGTTTTGCTTCCTATAGCACTGCAGTGTAGTTTGATATGAGATAACATGATACCTTAAATTTTGTTCTTCTTTGTAAGGATTGTTGTGGCTGTTTTGGCTCTTATGTGGTTTTACATAAATTTTAATATATTTTGTTCTAGTTCTGTGAAAAATATGCCATTGATATTTTGATAGGGTTTGCATTGACTCTATAGATTGCTTTGGATATTATGAACATTTTAACGATATTAATTCTTCTTCTTCATGAGCACAACATATGCTTCCATTTATTTGTATCTTCTTCAGCTTCTTTCTTCAGTGTCTTATAATCTTTTTTTTATCTCTTCGTTAAATTTATTCCTATATATATTTTAATGCAATTGTAATTGAGATTGTTTTCTTAATTTCTCTAATAGTTTATTATTGATGTATAAAAATGCAACTGATTTCTGAATATTATTTTCATATCCTGCAACTTTACTGAATTTATTTATCAGTTTTAATAGTTTTTTTGGTGGAATATTTAGGATTCTCTCTATATATAGTATCATGGCATCAGTATATAATGACAGTTTGGATGACTTTTATTTTTCTTCCTTGTCTAATTGCTGTGCCTAGGACATCCAATACTATGTTGAATAAAAGTAGTAAAAATGAACGTCCTTGTCTTGCTCCTGATTTTAAGGAAATGTTTTAGCTTTTTACCATTGAATATGATCTTTCATATAGCTTTTATTATGTTGAGATGTGTTCCCTTTATTCCCATTTTGCTGAGAGTTTTTATCATAAATGGGTACTGGATTTTATTGAACATTTTTTTCATCTATTGCTATAATTATATAATTGTTATTTTTCATTTTATTTATGTGGTATATAATGTTAGTTGACTTGGAAACACCAAACCAAGCTTGAATTCCAAGAATAATCTTTTTAATGAGTTGCTGAATTTCCTTTGAAAATATTTTGTTGAGTATATTTGCATCATAGTTTATCAGGGATATTGGCCTATAATTTTCTTTTTTTTTTTTGTAAAGTCATTGTCTAGCTTTGGAATCAGGGTAATAGTAATCTCATAAAATGAGGTTGGAAAGCTTCAATCTTCTTGAATTTTGGGGGATAGTTGAGAAGAGTAGGAATTAATTATATTTTGAATGATTGGCAAAGTTCACCTGTGAAGCAATCCAGTCAAGGACTTTCATTTGTTGGGAGTTTTTTTATTATTGATTTGATATTGTTAGTAGTAATCAGTCTGTTCAGATTTTCTGTCTTTTCTTGATTCAGTCTTAGAATGTTGTGTACTTCTAGGAATTTATTTCTTCCAGATTAATGAATTTGTCAGCATATAATCATTTGTAGTGTTTTTAAATAATCCTTTGAATTTTTGTGGTATTTATTGTAATTTCTTTTTAATTTTTGATTTTATTTATTTGGTTCTCTTTCTTTTTCTCTTGATGAGTCTTGTTAAAAGTTAATCAATTTTGTTTATCTTTTCAAAGAACCAGTCTTTGATTTCATTATTTTTTTAATTGTTTTTTTTAGACTCTATTTTATTTATTTCCTCTCTGATCTTTATTTCTTTTATTCTACTCACTTTGGGCTTTGTTTGATGTTTGTTTTCTAGCTCCTTTAGGTGTAGGAGTAAATTGTTGATTTTACATTTTTCTTGTTTCTTGACATAGGCCTGTATTAATATAAATTTCTCTCTCAGGACTGCTTTTGCTGTGTCCCATACGTTTTGTGTTGTGTTTTCATTTTCATTTCTCTCAAAATAATTTTTATTTCCTGAACTGATTGTTAATGCATTTATTCTTTAGTACCATGTATGTATCCTCCATATGTTTATATGTTTTTCTTTTTTTTTTTTCTTGTAATTGATTTTTAGTTTCATACTCTTGAGGTTAGAGAAGATACTTGATATGATTTCTATCTTCTTAAATTTATTGAGACTTGTTTTGTGGCCTAATTTGTGGTCTGTCTTGAAAAACTGTCCCATGTGCACTTGAAAAAAAAATGTATATTCTGCTGCTTTCAGGTAAAAGGTTCTAAAAATATCAATTATATTTATGTGGTTTAGTATGTCATTTATGGCTGCTGTTTTCTTGTTGATTTTCTGTCTAGAAGATCTATTCCTTGATGATACTGGGCTTTTCAAGTTCCCTGTAATGAATGTATTACTGTTAATCTTTCCCTTTATGTTGATAAACATTTGCTTTATGTATTTAGGTGCTTCTGTGTTGGGTACATAAATGTTGTATTGATCCCTTTATTATTATGATATTTTCCTTATTTCTTATTACATAGCCTTTGTAAGTATTGCAACCTCATCTTTTTAAAAACTTTTATTCACATAAAATATATTTTTTCATCCCTTTAGTCTGTGTATATCTTTTAATCTGAAGATAGTCTCTTATAGACAGCATATCTATGAGTCTTGTTTTCTTATCCATTCAGCTACTATATGTCTTGGTTAGAGCATTTAACATATTTACGTTTAAAGTGATTATTGAGAGATATATTTATTGACATATATTATTTATATTTATGTTCTTCACCCCTTTTCCCCTTATTCTTTGAAAAGAAGTCCCTTTAAATTTTGTTTTGTTTATTTGTCCTTCAATATTACATGATAGGCTTTCTGGGTTGAGTAGTCTTGGTTATAGGTCCTTTCTTTTCATCATTTTGAATATTTCCTGCCAATCCCTTCTGGCCGGCAGTTTCTGTTGAAAAATTAGCTAACACTCTTATCAAAACTTCCTTGTAAGTAACTAGTTGCTTTTCTCTTGCTACTTTTAAGATTCTGTCTTTGTCTTTAATCTTTGGCATTTTGATTTTGATATGTCTTGGTGTGGGTCTTTTTATGTTCATCTTGTTTGGAAATCTGCATTTCCTAGGTCTGTATGTCTTTTTTCTTCACCAGGTTGGAGAAGTTTCCCCCACCATCATAATTTCTTCAAACAGTTTTTAATCCCTTGCTCTCTCTCTTCTTTCTGGTACCCCTATTACACAAATGTTGGTACACTTGATACAGTCCCAGAGGTCCCTTAAACTTTTCTCACTTAAATTTTTTTTTCTTTATATTATTCCAATTGAGTCTTTTCTGCTACTTTGTCTTCCAAATAGCCAATTTGACCCCAGCTTCATCTAATCTGCTCTTGATTCTTTCTAGTGAATTCTTCATTTCAGTTATTGCATTCTTTATTTATGACTTTATTTTATGGTTTCTATGTCCTTTTTTATACTATCTCTTTGTTAGTGTTCTCACTAAGTTCCTTGAGCATTTTTATAACCAATATTTTGAATGCTGTAGCTGGTAGGTTGCTTGCCTCTGTTTAGTTTCTTTCTTTTTTTTTCCTGGAGTTTTCTTAATTTATTATTATTATTATTATTATTATTATTATTATTATTTTAATTTGAGACATGTTTCTTTATTTCCTCATTTTGGCTGCCTGTATGTTTCTTTTTAATGTGTTAGGTCAATCAGCTTTGTCTCCCAGTCTTGGTTGGGGGGCCTTATACAATCAATGGCATGTGGAACCCATTGTACTTGTCTTCTTCATCACCTACACTGGGTGCTCCAGGAACATTTCTTGTGTGAGTTGTGTTTGCCCTCCTGTTGTAATTGAGCCTTGATTGCTGTTGGCACATCAGTAAGTGGGATTGCTGTTCAGACTAATTGTCTATGAGAATTGGCCATAGCATAAAATCTGATGTGTGAGGCCTGACACCATAGAGTGCGATTTGCCCAGCTGGCTCCAGTGTGATCTGAAGCCAGCCTTTCAATGTGTTAGTTCTGGGACCTCTTAGGAAGGTCTTCCACTAACCAAAAGTTGTCTGTGAGATGCTGAGCTACCCTATCGGTAATCCACAGTTAATTGTTTCCTGTGTTAGACCTGGGGGCATGTGGGAGAAGCCATGACATAAACCCAGCAGGCTGACACCATTATTAGACCTGGGGCAACTCAGCAAGAGGTTCAGGAGAACTGCTGTTACCTGCTGGCTGCCAGTAAGGCTCATCTGTTGAAAGAGCCTGAGGTGATATATGTGTTGGGTGAGGGGAGTCTCAGGGTGTCACCAGAGAGGGGTGAGCGGGTTTAAATGGTTTAATGTAGATTTAAGTTTGGCTCCAGTGCTAAGCCTGAGGCCACTCAGCAAAAGACTCAGAGCACATTAAGATCAGCTGTCACTTGTCTGAGGCCTCTGGACCCTCCATGAGTTCTCTAAGAAAAACTGCAGTCTGGGCTGATGCTAGCTGTTGGCCTCCAAAATTACCTCTAGCAGTCCACAAGCTGAGGTAGGCTGTTTATGCTGTAAGAGACTCTTGTGGTTTGTGGATGAGGCTAGCTGTTCATCCCAGAAGTGCCTCCTGTGGTGCAGCAATTGGGTGGTGTGAGGTCCCATGAAATCACTGGGGTGGATGGAGAGTAGAGTGCATCAGGCCAATGCAGATTTGGATTTGGCTATTAGAGGGAAGAGATCAACATAGTAGATAGTGGCAGCTGTCTCTCCAGTTCTTGCTCTGAATCCATACAACTCAGTCTCTCCTTTCACATCTCCTGCATCTCCTGAGTCACTGTCCCTCTGCTGAATCCCAACATGAGTGCCTGCAAGCAAGTCAGTCTGGATACAAGTCCCTTAAGAGGTGGCCTGGGTTTCCAGCAGCCTTTCATCTCACCATGCCAGATAGAACTCGATGATTTTCATAGCTAGATGTGGTGACTCCTTTTTCCGGCACTGGTGCTCTAGGCTGGAAGCCTGGTGTGGGGTAGTCTCAATATGGCTTCTTTGTAGCCTTACTTATAGGACTTCTGTTCAGCTACTCTTTAGCTATTTTTCCAAGTTGATTATTCTATAATATAATTGTAATTTTAATGTGGTCATGGGAGGAGGCAAGGATAGCGTTTACCTACTCAGCCATCTTGGCTCTATCCAATAAAATAACTTTTATAACAGGACTTAAATAGAAATCTCAGCCAAATTTCAATGCAAGCCTTTAGAAAGCCTCATTGCAATGTCTTTTTTCCCCAACTTAGTATTTCCTGAAGGCTAGCTGACAGTCCCTTGTCTCTACCTAACCTGTGGTTTAGTGGCACAATGTGCTTGTTGGACCAGTAGTCCCCTCCCTCTGGTTATGCATCCTGTTCTATAATGAGTATACTTCCAGGATGCCTCATATCTAAGGGCTGTTTCTAACCTGTCTAGAATTATCTTGTATGATTCCTTACTAAGAAATACTTCTGCTTCCTTTAACTTTAATTCCTTTCTCTGTCCATTTATTTTACTCCAGTAGAGATAACAAACTAGGACAGCTACCAAATAGCTGCTTAATTCATCGGAGACTTGTTTCCTTCATCAATGATTAATAATTCCACAAGAGGATAGAACTGCTTAGGCTGCAATTAAGGTCTGACTGATACTTCCTTTGGAGAATATACTCATGTAAAATAGTTATTTCCCTAATTTTTTTTTCAAGTTTAATTGCACTGGGATACTCCTTTCTTGAAAATAAATTTCCTAGTTTTGCTCACTCTCAGTCAGAACTACAGTTGGTAAAATAACTAGAGTTTAAGCTTCAAACTAGCAGTTTTCTCAATTCCCCTAACCCTAGATGAAGAGAAAATCTCTCTAGTTTCTTATTGTTATTACAGAATAAAAATGTACTATCTATAAGGATAAAACTCTAATTAAACTGCTTAGAAAATGCAAATTATAATTTAAAATGTTGAATTCCAGTTTTAAAACTAATTGAAAATATAATTTAAGTTACAAATGCTATATGGCCTTTGGTTTGCTTCTATGCAATTAAAAGTCCCTACCCCATAACATTCCTGTGAAATTAAATAAAGTGCTTCAGGAAATATGATTGAAAAATAATAGACCCTAAATAAGAACTAGTTATTTTTCTAATGTGTATTAGATACTATTACATATAATATCCCCTGTGGTGGGGAGGGGAGATTCTGCAGCATATTTAAGAACTTAGTAAGCCTATAGGACCATGTGGGAGAAATAATGGAGAATAGTGGGATTGAGAGAAGTCAATTTCATGTCAGATAACTTCTAATCAATAATAAAAGTGATGCCTATTTATTCACTATTGTTAAGGCTCTGTGTATGTTTGCATTGTAGCTACTATGTGACCTATGTAATAGTTAAGACATATCTGTCACTGCCTTAGTAAATCTTACATTCTAGACAGAGTAGGGAAAGCAGAAAGCATGAGTAGACAGTAACTAATTAACTAAATAAAAAAATAAATAAATAGTTTATCTCAGTTATAATAAAGAAAGCAAAATTTAGAATATTACTATGTTGAAGAAAACAAAAATAAGGAAAAGCAGTTGGTCAAAGATAGTTCTATTAAATGTGTTAACTCATTAATCACATAATCATATAGCCCCACTCCATATGTAATAATAAAATAATTTCTTTTTTATACATCTTTAATCAAATCCTTAAAATGGTGTTATGATTGTTACAAGTTTCAGATATTATGTTTTGTTGATGATTTAGTGAGAGTTATTAAATCTTGGAAATTAAATTTGAGAATTTAGAAAAAATGTCTGGAACAACATTCTGACTGTGCTGGCAGTCTATGAGATAAATAATACATTCATTTATATATTCTATTCATTTATTCAATAGATCTTTATTAAGCACACTTTATTTTATATACTCTGTAAGTTATAAAGAAGTTTTAAAGATGAACATAAAATAATTCTTATGCTAAAGAACTCATAATTTATTTAGAGAGAGAAAACACAGTTTTGTGTGATATAAATGTAATAATATAAAGGTACACCCATTATAAATGGGGACATGGTTGTATCACAGTAGGTTTTTAGCAGTGAGGTGTTTAACTCTGGAATGCTATTGTAGTAGAGAAAAAACTTTTCTTCTTCTTTCTTAGATTTTTGATTATAAGGCTGCAAATTAAACTGATAAAAGACAGATTATCCTAAGAAAAACAGGTTTAATTATGTACATAAGCACTAGAATTCACAACGAAATGTGGAAAAAGGAGGTAGTTAAAAATTTGTTTTTTGTACTATCTTAGAGAACAAGAAGGAATATAGGCACACTTCTGGGGTAGCAAATGACTTTTTAGAAGGAAGGAGAGAAGGCACTTATGGAAAAAAATGACTTTTTGGAAAGATAAATGAGCCCTTAGGAGATTGGATGGGAGATAAGATAGTTTTATAATTATATCTATTTGGCTGTAGTGCAGACTTCTTTTCTCTGTGAGGGTTAGAGTTTCTCTCTGGGAGAGGATTAATGCAATTGAATTCTTTTGGGAGATTCCACTTTCAGGCAATAGGGGATTTCAGAAACTCAAATGCCTTCCACTCAAAATATTTTATGCTACAATGCTTTATTCTGGACTCCTTAACTATCTTTAAGAATGTAGATTAGTAAATTGAATTCAGAAGTGGAGGGAAAGATTATAAATACACAGTGCATATCATTAGAGTCAGTTTGACAAGGGGAAAAGGGTGTCACAATTGTTAAAAACAAAAACCAAACAGAGCTGAACAGTAGTCAAAGTGGTAAAAATAATTTTATTCAGAAACTATCTCAATAGGGTAAAAAAACACCTCAGTATAGAACTAGGATCATTTTCAAATACAAGGACAGTTGGCATTTATCCAAGGAGCAGTGGAGTCATTAGATTAAATAATCATAACTCAAAATATGGGGGGGGGGGGTGTTTGATTCTGATTAAACTGCCTTGACAGAATCCTTTTGAAGGCAGGCCAAGTAATGGGGAATTTCATCAGATATGCATGGGGATTAGATATCAAGAATAGAAGATTTCTCACTAAACTGACAGCAGAATTCTTGCTGAAACTGAGTGATATAAGATATTGTGGCCTAACTCAATAGTGGGCTCAGAGGAGCCTGACAAAAGTTTGGTCAAGGAAAGAGCCTTTGTCAGTATGAAAGTAGGGAGTAGGGAGAAAGGGTGTCAGTGACCGGGGCAAGGGACAAATAGGATGACCTCCCAATTTTATTTTGCATAGTTGTGAATAAAAGGGGGCTAGGTAGTAAATGTTACAAACTCAGCAACCAAGGTAATCTCACAGGATGATCTAATCTTAAAACCCTAACTAGGCACATCACAGTAGGTAACCATGGTCCAGGCCTATTGTTCTTGTGCATCTAGGTTAACACACTTTTGAAATGCCAGAGTAAGCCTCTTTTTCAGACTCCCCTGAGATGTAACTACTCTCAAGGGAGCACATAATCTTGTTGCCTATATAACATCTCGATTTACTATAAATATTAAATGTTAAGTTTCCTGTACCTACCAATGTAAAAGAAGTAAGCATGTCTCCATTTGACTTTCTCCAATCACAGGAATTTCCTGACCTTGCTTTCTCCAGCCTCCTTTATCACTCGTAGGTTTTATGTGATCTCTCTTATGTTCCTTTCTTTGATTTCAAATGCATAATAAGGACTTAAAAACTGCCATTCTCTGGAACATTTTCCCAGTCTGTTGAGATGTTGATAGTGGGCATGTTTTTGCTTTGGTTCAAACAAACTCTATAATCTCATAAAATTTTCTATAGGTTTGGACATTTTTACATCAACATAGAGAATTTATTGCCTCTACCTTTTCTTCTCTTTCCTTTCTTCTTTTCTTTTTTCTTTCTTTCTTTTTTTTAAATTTTTTTTATTTCATTAAAAAAATTATTATGTTAAACTCAATCTTACCTGTTGGTTCTGATTTGCTATATGGGTAATAATGTTTACTGGCAGAAATATTATACCTTCAGGCAACGAATATTTTTTAATTCAAAGAACTGTTGGGAGAAAATTACCAAACCCATAGGACTAACTACTTGGATGAGGTTAGAGCGGCAGTGGAGAACAATATTCATCATTAAGAAAAAGCTTTACTGTAGTTGCACTTGAATGAATTGAATTGCTCAGTGAGAAGATTTTCTATTGAAAAAGAGTTGTCAGAATTGCTAAAATTTCTCTTTCTTAATTAGATCTTTGATTTTGAGCTATAATTTCAGACCAAAAGAAGGGTATACTGGAATTCTGTAGCCAGGGAGGGATGTAGAGTAGAATAAAAGGGTAATTTAAAAAACCTAATGAAAACAGAAAATAACAGCAATTTACAAAGCTCATTGACATCATTTCTACTGTTTCTACTTGACTGACAATTAACATGCAATTGTCCCATCTTGGTTAGTTTTCAAAAGGTTTTGTTTCTTATTTTTTGCACACAAGAATTTTTTTTCCCTCCAGGCTCTGTTGGCCTTTTCTCATTGGTCTTAATTCTTTTCCTTATAATCATATATTCTTTAGAAAGTGTGTGCATTTTCTGTAACAGTATTGCCAAACATAGAGTTCAAGTGTTTAAAGCTACAATGTCTTTTTTTGTTGTTGTTGTTGAAAAACATGATTTTTATTTGTCGATGGAGTAATTGTTGCCAAACTTGTTTGATTTTAAGGTTGATCAAAAAAATCTTTCTGCACTAAAATACCTTTCCAACTCATGCTTGGAATTTCTTAAATGAAGATTAATTTACTTGCATTTAGTGAAAACACTCCAGAAATGCAAATATCTCTTTGTAGATATTAAATAAAACCTGAACTTAGAGTGAATTGTCTACTTGTTTTGTTAAAGAGAAAATTATTATACAAGACATTTGATGAAGAACAGTAAGACAAATTTTATTCTAGGGAGACCTTTGAGATAGGTATATGAGAATGCTGTTACAATGGGTTTTTGTTGTAAGGAGAGAGATGTGGCTTAGCTCTGAATACAACAACAGAAAAGTGAGAATTTAGACTAAGGAAGAAGGTGGGAGGGGTCAGAGGGTAGAGAAGGGGTTTAGAACAGGTCTCCCTAAGATCTGCCATTTTGCCATGAGGATTATTTGAGCTAAAGGCAATTGAGACCCTGGGGCCTTAAGAGAAACTTTATATTCCCCTTAAATAATTTTAATTGGTTTTGCCCATAAAAAGTATTGCTATCAAAAATATTTTTTAATTACCTATCTATATGGTGAGGTAAATAGCTAATTAGTGAACATCTGCATTTCTTATCGCCATATGATTTACCTTTTTTCCTCTGAAGGCTCGGGCCCCTAACTTATTTTTTGGCAAAAGATTGCATTTATACCTCATTTTACATTTTTATATTCAAACTTCTCACGTTTGTGGGGTTTTCGTACATATGAAATTAAGTTTGTTTTTCTCCTGTTAATCTGCCTCATGTCAATTTGATTATTAGACCAGTTAAGAGAACTCTCACAAGGTAGAGAAAAATTCTTCCTTCCCAACAATGAAAAATTACCAAGAGGAAACATCAGGAATTATGGGAGATTCTAGCTAAACCAACCTGACAGGATTCTTGCTAAAACTGAACAGTACAGGGGCGAGCAGGAAAGTCCAAATGCTGAGGTCTACTTTAAAAAGAGCTCAGAGGAGACAGTAAAATCTGGTTAAGGAGACAATCTTTGCCAGCTTTCACATAAATAAATTTTAAAGAATTTCTTCTCCTACTATAATGCAAGTTTTTTGAATGAAAAAAGAAAAGAAAAGAAAAAGGAAAAGAAAAGAAAAAAGAAAAACAAAACAAAGCAAAACAAAACATTCAAACCAAAGGTGAGACATCATACAGGTTTGCATCATTTTGTGCATTCAGCACCAAGGCCTGAATCCAGATGTGCTCTATATGACACTGATATCTTTGGATCAATGATCATTGCAATTCTTATAAAATTTGCAGTAAGTGATAATGGAGGGGAAAGGGAAAAGAAGATAACAAATCTTCTCTATAGCTATATTCATGTCATGTGGTACAGATATTCAGCTCTCCTTTTTCTAATTTGGAGTATCGTTTTCATTGTGAAGTTTGGGTTTTCTCTGTCAATACAATCTTGACAACACTGTCACTTGCATCATGTGTCAATTCTAGTATTCTCCAGTAGTGAATAAACAGAAATCCTATTGAGTAATGGACCTTCAACCTATACCCTACTTTGCCAGTTTTGGTCTTTTTTCAATGTCAGGTGGCTTCTGCTTCTACTAAATGTCTCTGTGCTTGTACCTTGTATCTGAACACAGTGAAATTCAATAGTCCCATCTTATCCATGCAGATAAGTTCCAAGACCCTTAGTGGACTCCTGAAACCGTGGACAGTACTAAGCTATATATATACTATATTTTTTCCTATATGTATATACCTTTTACTTAAAGGAAACACTTTATGGCTTCTCTTTGGCATATTTGAATTTTCAGCAACACCCCTTTTTTACTTTGGAGCTAATGTTAAGTAAAATAAGAGTTACTTGAACACAAGTACTATTACTTTTGGGGGATGATTTAAATGTTGACATTGCCACAGCTGCATACGGGGGGATAACAACACAGAAGTGTGATTAGTATTTTCCCTCAGCTCTTCTTCACTGATACAATGAAGAATCACAGGTCAGTGAGATTTAGAAAAGATTTGTTAAAAGTATATTTTAGAAAGATAGAGGGAGGAATGAGGTTTTAATAAAGAGAGTTGTAACAACCCAGAAGTGGGAAGGTCTGTATTACATCTGGGCTGGGATGGGTGGTTCTAGGTGATTGGCAAGTAAAGTGGTTTTAACTGACACTTGGCTGCTATAGAACTCTTTGCCTAGTGCACATGCAATTACCCAGAATTCTATCTGTTATAATTATATTAATGAACTTCCAGGCATAAACATAGTATTATATAATGATAGTATAATAAGGCTGAGGTTGTGGGTAAGTTAGGATAATACCTTCTGTGCAGGTGAGTGTGTGTGGCCAGATTAAACCAGGTATAGATTATGGCCCTCCTGTCTTTTGTCTCTGGGGATGCAGGAGTGATTCCCTAAATGTCAACAGGGTATTTTGGGGCAGTCTCTAGGCTGGGCCTCTATTCCTTTGTTACCCTGTCACTCATGTCTGACTAGCTTTCTAACACTATGATACCAGAACAGTCAATCTGATAACTGAGGTAGTTACTAAGTGACTAATGGGTGGGTAGCACATACAGCATGGATATGCTGGACAGAATGGGACAGCTCAAGATTTCATCATGCGACTCAGGAAAGGCATGCAACCGAAAAGTTATGTTCCCCGTGAAATGCATTTTCCAGTGAAATCACTGCCTTCTCTGGTCATTTGGTGCTCAGCAGGAGGCATTTGGGAGAATCCTGGAAAATCAGTCTTTTTCCTTTGCTTCTCAAGTGTTCATCTCTTGCCAAAACTCTGTGCTGCTCTTGTATAATAACATACTTAGAAGCATCTTTCTCTTTCATGTAGGATCTTTAAAAAGAATGTTAGAAGCAGCCTACACACAACGCAAGTTTCTGATGCTTTTTTCCTATTAAACTTTCAAAACTCATCCATGTATAAGAATGCCTTTAAAGGTGCTGGGACTGATGGCTTAATTGTTATTATCATCTCAGTTTTCTAATCATGTATAAAGGAATCTTTATTATTTACTATCCTACCTCAACTCAGCCAATCTTGTATATTGAAATTTTTTACTTGGAACATTCATCACTAGTAACAGTGTCAGTATTATTCAGGGTTCAAGCTGTAAAGATAGAGATCCATCTCAAACAAGCTTAAGAAAAAATAATGAAAATGTCTTAAGTCACTTATCTGAAGAGTTCAGGGTTTGAGCTGGCCTCTGAAATTTCAGAAATGCTGAATATATGATTTTTTATTTTCTGTCCTTCTCTCTCTAAGACCTTCTAAAATTCTTGTCCTTATTTTCTTCTGCTTTTGGAAATATATGGTTGGCTACACTGAAAAAAAAAAAAAAGGCTTAAATTATCTGAGTTTTATAAACCAAATGGAAAAAAAGGGACTCTCAAGGGTGTCCATGGATAATGAACCTATCCTTGACCACTCACTATAAAAGAAGGAGGAGGGGGCCTAGGGTTAATGATTCACCGTTATTGGGTCCTTACTTCTCTAACCAGGATACTTTCAATACAACCCAGAACTACATGAAAATGGAAATGGTAAATTCCACAAAGGGATGTGTTTTATTTTGAAAAGAGGCAAACTATGATGAGAAAAAAAAATGTAATAAAATAAAACAGATGTCCATACTATATAATTTTTCTCTATTTCCCTTGAGATGCATACATTTAGATTCAGATTCTTGAAGCAAAACAGTCACTTTCAGAAACAGTTACTTTCCCTTTTGTTAACTGTAAAATAAACATATCTCCAGGAGAGCAGGTGTCTTATTTTGATTGTTTTGCCAAGGTAAAAATTTTAAAAGGAGCAGTTGGTTAGAACTATTTCTGCTCCAAAATATTTTTTCTGCTTTCCTGAGATTCCACCATCTGTAACTTTGTTGTATAAGCCATTAAAAGCTTTCACAAAAAAAACCTCATAGACTAGGGATTTTATGACTGGAAGGGATTTGCAGGACTATTAACTCTCCCTCCCAAGCCATTCAAGAACTACTCCCTTTTTAAAGGTCAAGCACTCGTTACACTTGAACTCCAGTGATGACAATTCCACTACGTCCTAAGGTAGCCTGATCTGGAGTTGGACATTTATGATTATTGGAGAGCACTTTCAATAAATTATGAAAAGAGGTAAAGAGTAAATATGCTTTAAATCTCACAAAGTATTTTTTTCCATAATAATATTGTGATGAAAACCTGCTATCCCATAATCTCTTCTCATTGATATTGGAATCAAGTAAAACCAGTACTATTTCCCTTTCCTGGGACAGCCCTTCATATATACCTAGAGACAGATGGATGTCCCCTATGCCTCACTTCTCCTTCAATATAAACATTGCTGCTTTATTTATTTATATGTCTAACTCATATCTGAAATTTAAAGATAATTTTAACTTTTTTCAAAACTTTTTAAGACAAGGAGAAAAAGCAAATGCTAAAATCTCTCTTCCTCTCTCTCTCTCTCTCAACAAAAACAGAGACTATACCAGTGGCAGAAATTTGAATTTTCTTTTGAAAAAGAGAGAAAAAATTATAGAAACTAGGAGAGCTATCAAGGCAGAAAAGGATAAGTTTCTCTTTCATTTTTTTTTTACAGTATTTTTTTTTTCTTCATGCATTCTGCTACAAAAAACTTCTATTAATCACCAGTTCTGAAAATGATAAGAATAGCTATAACTCTCATTACCTAGGATCAGACCAAGGCTTAATTTTCTTAATCATCACAACACCCCTGAAAGTCAGGTATGATTTTCTTCATTTTGCTAATGAAATTGGGGCTTTTTGTAGAGGAAGAGCATTTTCCAGGAGCCAAAATTCAAATGCAATTATTTTTGATGGTGAAGACTCCACTCTTCCAACCTGGTCATGGATGATATAAGAATGACAGCCTATCACAGGAATGATTTAATGCTAAAACAGTTGGGGAGGCACCCTTTCACTCTGCTTTTCTATTGATTCTGATACAAGCTACAAAATGGGCGAACCTCAATATCATGTTAAGTGAAAGTGTTCAGATGTGAAAAACTATATATTGTATGGTCTATATATGAAAATTAAACAGAAAAAATCTGTAGTAATAGGATTCCGGGGCTTGGGAATGTTAATAAACTTCAAATAAATACAAAAAAAATTTTTGAGGAGTAATAGAAATGTTTTTTAAATGGACCTTGGAGATACACAACATTTAAAATTTACTACAAACTATTAAATTGTACATTTAAAAGATAAAAAGTTTATGTTATATAAAGTATGCCCTAATTTATTAAACAAAAAAGACCTGCAAATAAAAATGTGAAAGGACTTAAGGAAGCAAGTTGTAGAGTTTGCACCATAATCGTACTGTTCTTTGCATACCCTGGGGTGTTATAGATTATGTAATACCATCATTTTATATATGCTAAGAAAAAAAATCTGCCAATTAAACTAACAAAATGTGTCATATATGTGTGTATATATACTTATTAAACAAGTATTTTCAACTTAGAACTAAAGTTTTATCATATCTTACATCATGCACAACTATTCAAAAGTTCACATTTGCACAGATAATGGCAACTAAGTCCCCACTGCTGTTTAGCTGACTAGAAGACTCCACAGGTTGTAAAGTGCATGCTGATTTCAGAAATGATAAAACATGAAAAACGCATTTTTATTCTGTAACAAATAGTACAATGAAAAGGAAACCGAAGACCCAGAGTAGCCTATATCTGGACATAACTAAGACTTACTTGATTTAGGACAGAAATCAAGTAAGAAACTTGGTTGGGAAAAAATAATCCTAGATATAACCAGCTAACCTAACCACTGAGAGACCATATATCACTATCACAAAATAAACTCATTGAGACTGAGCCTACACCTCACTCAGATCACCTGTCTGTGAGCATTCACACTTGTCATCTGCACAAAGGAGCCATTTCCCCTGGAAAGACCTCTGCATTAACATGTGCTTATACACTTTATCACTATCAGTTGTTACAGAAATCTGATCTACTTATGCCTCATAAGTTGCTGAGCTACATCTTAATTGGTGTGGTTCCTCTTCTGAAAATAGTTTAGAATACACACAAGCCACTCAGTCTTGAAACAGAATGTGGAGTCTCCATTACTCAGAGTGATTGTCATGGTACATAAGAGCCCCAGTACCTGTGCTCAGATAGGACCAGGCAGTGATAAATACTTATCTCTCTTCCATTCATCACTGTTTTAAGAAAAAAAAAGGATAATTAAATTTAATTGTGCATACTGTCAGCTATAGACAGTTTCTCGAGTGTACTATAATGAAAAGATTACAACTTATAAAAGCAAACAGATAGAAATATGTATTTTATCTTTGACATTTATTAGCTACGAGGAGTTATCTCACTGCCAGAGCTTCAGTTTCCTCCTTCTCAACTAGAGACAATAATACTTATTATCCTAGCATTTTTGTAAGAATTAAATGAGACTGTGTATAGTACATAATATAGTAGCTTGAATAGGATAAAAGATCAATAGAAGTCTAATATCTTTATGAGCTCCATCATCATCACTACAATCATTGTAAGCATATCATCCTCATGGTTATGAGTCATTCATTATTCAGAGGTTCATTGTGGAAAGAGTAATTCTTTGTAGACTTGCTTCTTTCACTTCAGGATTCAGTAAAAAAGGAGGCATTTTGACCCGTGGACTATTCTACTTGGGCAAGTAACTGTTATCAGCTCAAATACAGTAACTGAATGTATATGAAAGCCCAGCCTCTGGCCAAAGTGCTTTATTTACTGAACAGTATAGATGTAATATACTATCTTTAAGAACCTGAGATGTTTAGCTTATTATATGTGGTTTTTTTATGTGAGGATATTCAATGTAAACTATCACTTGATAACTTCAAACTACAGACATAAGGCACATGACAGCTGAAATCTATTGTACTTAAGTTTCATTTCTATTGTATCCTAGCCTGTTTTTGTTTCAGCTACCTATGTTATTGTTTGATATTTCGTGTGATCCATCACTTGGTCCATAAAAACAAAATAAAAAAAAAAAAACTTTTTAAAGGTTTACATTAAAAATTTGTTATAATTTTTAGATACAAGAATACTTGATTATTCATTTCCTTCTCAGTTTTTTCTTATAAAAAATAAGTGGAAAGATAGATTAAATAAAGCACAGAAGAAAGAAGGAATCCTGAGTTAAGCAGGATTATTGTATAAATCCTTTAGAGTATAATAAATAGATACATTTAAAAGTAAACCTTCATTTCTGAAAGCATATTTTTAGTTTTATACTTGAAAAGAAAATTTCATAGAAAAAAAATACTTTTCAACCCAGACTGGGAGCTCTCTTTCTTTCCCATTGTGTGTTAGTATATGTGTGTGTGTGTATATCAGTGAGAGAGAGAGAGAATGTTAAAAATGTTTTTGTTTACTCATGCTTTGAAGTTTATATCTATTCTCTAGCCCTAATTAGCTCTTGCTTTACTTCTACTAAGGATGTAGAAGAAGATTGAGATGCCTGAAGTAAGAGAGATGTGGTTCATTACCAATAGGTAATAAGATAAGAAATGTATAAAGAACTCAGCTATGCTACTCTCTCTTTCAAATCCCCTAAGAACAGTCCACATGAGGATACCTATTAAAGAGAGCAACATCGACAAGAAGAGATGACCAAGAACACAAAAATCTAGTAAATGTATTTTATATATTTTCATCTGATCTGTTACATAGACTTATGTTTCATGTAATAATATTTGATGAGGTGTAATACAGAGTCTAAAATTAAAAAAAAAAACTTTACCTTTAGTAATCATTTTCACAAATTCCAAAGATATTTGATATAAACTATCTCCTTGCTAAGATGCTTCTCTCTCAATAGAACATAGCTTTATTTACTTATAAGACAAGTCACTTACCCCTCTAAACCTCAATTGTTGCATTTGGAAGTGATAATAATGCCTATTTGTCAGGACCTTGAGAATCAAATAAGATAATGAATGTAAAGGCTTTCTTCCACGTCACATACATACTAAGTTCAAAAATGACGGAGTATGTATGTAGCTAGTCATCCAAAATATTCTAATTATCAACTACATAAAGACAAATGACCTTTATTCATGCTCCTCAAGATTTTTATTTTGAAAAAAATTCTAATGCATACCAAAGTTGAAAAAATAACAAAATGAACATTCATACACTATCCACCTGATTCACCAATATTTGGACATATTGACTTCATTTCTTGATAGATGATGAATGGATAGACAGATAGATAGATGATAGTATAGATAGATGATAGATAGATAGAAAGGTAGATGATAGATACATACATATGTTTATACATCCAGGTCTGTTTTTGCTGAACTTGTAAAAGTAAGTTTCAGAGTCTCGCTGGAGTGATGTCAGAAAGAGGCACAATAAGCGTTTTTGACTTTGGTCCCTCTTAGAGAAAGAGGAACAGACAAACAACAATATATATTTAAAAAGCCTTTGTGAAGATCTCAGAACCTGGGGGTTGAATCTAAAGCACCTCCTTGGGCCACAGAAACAGAAAAGAAATATAATAGACCTTCCTCAGGCTGACATGACACCATACTGAGGGCATCCTCTGAGCTTAGGTTTCTCCAGTAGAAATAAGAAAGCTCAAAGTGGACATTCAGCTTCTGCAGCATTCCAGGACACTCCCTGTGAGGTGCAATTAAGTATCGACTCATGAGGATCACTGAGGGAATCAGACAAAGACAGAAAAGGGAAGTGGGGCTCATAGTTCATTCTTGTAGAAATCCGCAGCAGCTCTACTCATCAGCAGATCTAAGCTGGTGGCCCCATCTGGCCAGGAAGCTCTGTTGGTAGTTCTGCCCAGTTTGAGTCTTGAACAAGTGTGATATTCCAGCTGTGAAGCCCATTCTATGGCTTTTTCTAAACAAGGAAGCAAGTCAGTGGTCCCACCCAACTTCTGAACAGAGCCTCCAGCCCCACCTGGCAAATAAGCCTGACCAGAGACTCTTGGAAACAGTGAAGCTCATTTTATAACACTTTTCTGACAGTAAGCCAACCACATTCTTGCCCAGTAGTGAGCATAACCTCTAGTCCTGCCTGACCAGGGAGCCCAGCCCCACACTGGGCAACCGTGGAGCCTATTGGGCAGCTATAAAGCCCACCTCACAGCCTCACTCAGACAAAAGCGAGGCCAGCTGCCATTACCGATTGCAGAGCATAAACTCCAGTCCTGCCTGACCAAGGATCCTGAACAGCAGCCTCAAAAGCATAACCTACTGCCCTGCTCAATGATCAGTCTGTGACCTCTCCTAGGAAGCGAGACAAGGCAACAACTCCACCCAATCGCAGATCATACTCGCTGGTAAAAAAGATGAAAATTTTTCTCTAAGATCGCCAAAGCTCAGTGAAAAATAAAATTTAATCAATCACTTTACATATGGGTAGAACAATGTGCTCTTCAAAACTTGTACGCACCCATAATCTCATTGATCCAACTTTAATACCATGATGTAAGAAAAATAGGCACTATTGTAATCATCAGTGTTTTTAGTAATAGCAGAGAACTTAGCCCAAAAGGATTAAATGAGTTGCTGGAATGCAAACGTTGTGTTTTAAAAAGATCCATATCTCCAATTTCTCAATTCCCCAAGTGAATAAAAGAAAAAGCTTCATGTTAGCATCATAAATGTTTAGAACCATAATTAACTTTTATTAAATTAATATCCCTATAAAATAGTAATTGCTTTCCTCGGTTTATAGGTGATGGATGATCCTGAAACTCAGAGGAAACAAATTATTTACCCCAAATCACAGAGAAAGTGGTAGAACTAGAAAGTAAAGCTTATTCTTTCCGAATCTTAAAATTATGCTATTTATATAACCAAATTGAGATCATCCAAGTGCCTTTTACTGCTCAGTGTTGTGCCCTCTTGTTACAGAAGGCCATCAATTTCAATTAGAAACCATAGCTTAATGGGTGTTTTTTCCCTCTGTTTTTGGTAAAAAGAAATAAATGGAAAATAATAAACAAAATTTTCTAAATTATGTAGGAGTAACTTGCACTTGCAAACATATTGACATGCACCAGGCTAATATCTATATAATAAATTCTCACTGGAGCCCAATCAAATAGAAAACAGATTCATCATCACATATGTGATAAAAATAATAAATAAAAGAGAAAGTATACATTTGACTTTGGAATTGTGGACTTTGCACCTACTCTTTTATTTGTCAAAATATTATGGTGCAGTGGTAAAGTTCAGCCTTGGGTTCATTGAAAATGCTATTTTGAGATGTCTTGGATAAGGTAAATTCAGAAGAGAATGGCTACTTTTTGGAAGCTCTCTCCCATTTTTCTGTGCTTCATCTCTTCTCATAAGACCACATGCCCTCTTATTGCCTGTTAGGCATTCAACTTATCCTGGTAATGGCTTAATACTGTTATTACCTCCATTCTATTTGACTCTCTAAAGAAACAATTGCAATTGTATTACATATCCAATTTGGTAAAATGTCTATCATAGTGGATACATTATCCTGTAGACCTGGGATGTTTACTTGATGAGATACTGGAATATACTTGACAGGAAATTCTTTGATTGCCTCTCAAGTCACATAATGCTGATGAAAACTATATTATACAGGACTAAATGGGATTGATATATGAGATTTTACAGAAAAAAATGTGCCAGCATACACTTTTGTTTTCTATTTCTCTTAAGAAACTCACATCCATGACCAGATTAAGCAAAATCTATTAATACTTCATTTATACTCTTATTCTGTGTCTTTTCCCCCTATATGCCTATCCTTTCTCTCTTTTCCCTTCTTCAGAGTTCTAATGAGTCCCAAGGCTCCTTTCCTCTGTAAAATTTGAGCTCAGATATGATCTAATTTAAGTCATTTACTCCTTTTTCTGAATGTAACCATAGCAACATTAGTAGTAGTATATTATCTTTATATATAATATATTTCACCTAACATGTCATTAGTTTCTTATTCTTACATTTTACAACATTAACTCAAATTTAGGTACAAAAAAATTATCCCCATTATAAAAATTTCTGGCATCACTAAGTAAATCTGTGTATATAAGTGCTTCTTAGAGATTCTATAATAGCTTACAAAGTGGCCACCTATTCTGCTTACATACAAATCAACACTGATTGCTACTTAATCAGTGGTTGGAAAATGACTGGACTATGAGTAACCAAAAGAGTTTATATTCAGTTCATTTGAACCAGTTTCTCTTCTCCAGTAAGATAATATAATAAAATACTACACTTTCAGATCCTAGCGACATTGGAAAAAAAAAATAAATCTTCCTGAATCTTTGAATTAATTTATCATATTAATTCTTTTGGAATAGCTCGGGTCTAACTTGAAATATAAAGGAACCTTTCTTTTTATCTAACTATACATATTTTCCATTTCTCAATATATATTTATGATTTTATATCAATTTTTAGAGTGATTAAGATTAAAACATACAAACACAAGAAACAGAAATGAGAAATAAATAGCTAAAAACATAAAAAATAACTACTATGTTAACCTTAAATATTTAACTGTCTAGCAGAATATATTTGATGTTCTGAAATTATTTAAAAAGTTGGTAAAATTTTTATCTCATCTTGCCCACATAGACACAGTCTAAGTTTCCACTTTACTTTGAACAGTAAGATTTGTTCTGGAATTTATGCAATATAGCTAAAAACCTAATCTAAGCCAATAAATGCAAAAGTTAATGAGAATTTAATATTTACATAGGTACTTTATTAATATTACCATATTCTTTAAAATTAACTTTGCTCAGTATTTTCATAAATTTCTTTTCAAATAAGAAAGAAAAACATCACTCGTAACAATCTGACATGCAGATAACAGATGGCTGTGGGGTTTTTTTAGAGTAAAAAAGCGTTAAGAACGAGGCATAGCATCTATTATTTTGCCTTGCCCTCTTTATCACTTTCAATCTAAACAGAAAAATGATGTATTACAGGAAAATGGCCTCCTTTGTGACTTTTCTGATATGACAATACAATTTCATCACTGGTATGGCACATTTTCTAAAATGAATGAGACATACTTTAACATTTCACAAATTTCATATTTTGGAAATGGATCCTGCAGAAATTCATTAAGCTCTGCATAAATTCTGAATATCAGAAATTATATCATTTAAATAATGAAAGTATCCCTATACATACTCTAAAATATGCATATGTGGGTAAAAATGGTAACAGTGGGAAGAATTCTTAATCACTTCATAATTCCATATTCTGTTAATTGTAAAGAAGAAACTGGGTGTCAGTTATGTATAGTCAATATGGATGTTTGTGGTAGAATTTCGAAGTGATTGTGAAGAACCTTTTCCAAAATCGTCTTCCGCAGACTGCTTCAGTGGACTTGTTTTCTTTTTTAGTACAAAATTTTAATTGCTGTGATTTATTTTGTGTCTTCCTCCAGGAAATACAGATAATAGCAAAGTGACTGGAATATGAAGTTTTAATAATAATTCCTAGAATTTACTCAAAGCTATATTTCATCTTCCATGATTAAGCCTTGTTTTGTACATAAATCAGATAAAAATACAGTTGTTTTGGATGAAGTGAGATTGAAGAAAGCTAGCTGTCAGCAATCTCTTTACCTTGATTCCTACAGTAGCACTGGAGGCACACATGAGACACCACTAATCTATAACACTACTGATTGTGTGTTTTTTAAAACTGTAATATATCTGTATGTGCAATTAAAAGGTATTCACCTAATTAAGGACATGATCCTTATTTTGTAACTGTCTCATGAGATGAAGCTATAGCAAAGACCCAACAGGTAACAGGTTATTTGATTTAAACGTATGATTCATATGGTTCTGGAATGGCTTCCTGCGTAAAGTCCCAAATACATAAATAAAATTAAAAATAACATAAAAATAAAATTAAAAAACATTTTAAAACAAATAATACCATATTTTTTGAATAAAAATATTTTTAAATGTAAATATTTTTTAAACAATGTAAACTATTTTTATTTTTTTCTAATTAATTATACAGATACACTGTATTAAGTCCATTTTAAAGTAAGGTTCTGCTATTTCTGAAGTAACATGTTATAACCAATTCATATTTCACAGTTGAACTAAAAACTAGAAATGAATTACTATGGCCCATGGCCAGGCACCCACAGGAAAGATGAATAGTTCTGCCATCTGTCATCCCAATGGGGTCTTCATAAATAGCACCAGACTGCCAGATTTAAACTGCATTTAAAGAGGGGCATGGAAAAAACAGGAGAACATGCTGAGGGAATGGACATAGTGGAAAAAAAAGGCAGACAAAATAATTTTTTTCCTAAAATTCTTGAGAAGCAAGCACACATATTATCCACACTCTAAGAACAGGGCTTAGACTATTTCAAGTGGAAAACAAATTCTGATCTAAAATTTTGGACTGGGCCCCTACTAATCATTCAGACAAAATGAGAATCATGTTAATTCCCTAGTCTTCCACTTGTTTTTAAGTATAAACACGTGTGTTTGTGTGTGTGTGTGTGCGTGCCAAGTATGTTGCTCTGTGATGATAAATAAAAACTGCTTTTCCTGCTTTTCCGTGCTACCCAGAGAGGGGCCTTTACAGCATTGTTCTCTGTTCCCATGTAACGTCAACAGAAACCTCACAATGTCCAGGGCCCTGGGTGTCCTGCCAATGGAGGAGGATGTCCTCAAATTCCTTACAAGGGGAACCCACATAGGTAGCATCAGCCTTGACTTCCAAATGGAACAGTACATCTACAAAAGGAAAAGTGATGGCATCCACATCATAAATTTGAAGAGAACCTGGGAGAAGCTTTTGCTGGCAGCTCGTGCCATTGTTGCCATTGAAAACCCAGCTGATGTCAGTGTCACATCATCCAGGCACACTGGCCAGTGAACTGTGCTGATTTGCTGCTGCCAGTGGAGCCACTCCCATTGCTGGCTGGTTCACTCTTGAGACTTTCACTAACTAGATCCAGGCAACCTTCCAAGAGCCAAGGCTTCTGGTGATTACTGATCCCAGGGCTGACCACCAGCCTTTCACAGTCTTGTGTTAACCTTCCTACCATTGCCTTGTGTAACACAGACTATGCTATGCAGATGTCACCAACCCTTGCAACAACAAGGGAGCTCACCCAATGGCTCTAATGTGGATTCTGGCCTGGGAAGATCTGCACATGCATGGCACCATCTCCCAAGAAAACTCTGGGGGCGGGGGTTGGGGGAGGTCTTTCTCCATTTCTACTTTTATAGGGTTGAAAGGGAAGAGCAAGCTGCTGTTGAAAAGGCTGTCATAAAGAGGAATTTCAGAGTGAATGAACTCCAGATCCTGAGTTAACTGCTGCTCATCCTGAGGTGGTGGGCTGGTCTGAGGTGTACAGGTGCCACGGTTTCCTCTAAGACTAGAGCGCTCCTCCTGTCCCTGAAGATGGCTCTGAAGCCCCCACTGCTCAGGCCACTGAATGGGTAGGAACAACCACCGAGTGGTCTTAAACTGTTCTTCCACAAACTCTTAAACAAAATGGAAGTAAGGTTTATGAGAAATAAACAGCTTCTAAATGTTAAAAAAAAAAAAAAATGGTTTTCCTAACAGATTCCACTAACACTTTTGCCTACTCAAATTGTGTTTTCTTTATCTTGTTACACATCATTGTCTCTACCTTGTTGTGCTTGTCTCATTAAGAAGTGGTGCTGCTTAATGGAATAGAAAAATTGCATTTATAAATTATTCTAATCCAGAAAAGATGGGCATTCAGCATCTCTCCTTGCGTCATTATTCAATCGAATGTGATATTGTGGAATCATTAGTCTAAAACAATCAGGTGAACAAGTAATTTCATTGTGAGTCTAGAGAGGTATAAATTTGATTTAGCTCTAGCAAGTAGTGCTCACTGGAAGGACCGCTAGTTACCATATGTATTCTATGCACAGTAAGGACTAACTGAATACTCGAGAACTACTGTACATCATAGAATCATTTATTATACAAATCTTTATTGCTGGATATAAAGAGAAAAAAAATGTTTTTGTGTGGTGAAGGAAACATTCAGCTATAGCCTGTCATTTTCAATCCCTCAAGGCAGCTTAGCTGTGGTAATTAGCATTCTACCTGGACACATTTCCAAAAGTACTGAGGGAGCATTCTTTGCCAAAGGGGTTTTAAACGGCATGAAAATGTTGTTTTAAAAGGATTCTCAGATTCCTGGAATTCAGGTTGGTTTGTTGTCTCTTGAAAGCCCATGGTTTAGTTAGATCACCATTTCTGAATGGGTTTTAGAGAATTAGATGTATGCATGGTCTAGAATAGCATAGCTTTCTTGAGTGGTCAAGTTATGGTTGTGAGGTTCTATAGTCCTACAAAGTTTTCACTCTATGAAGTAAGATATTTTCAACATGTTCATAATCTTAAAGATGTTTTCCTTTGCTTTTTAGTTTGGACTATTTAAGCACATATCAACAAATACATAGAAAAAATAGTAATATTAATTTGCATACAGAAAGAATATACCTTAAATATTTAAAATAAATTATTAATCTTTTTTGTTAGTGAAATTAACTAGAAACATGCACACACACACACATAAAAAAACAATTGTGGCAAGAGCAAATGTAAACAGGTTTTGAATGAATATTGTAAGATGTTAGACTTGAAAATTATCTTGGAAATTCATTTTGTACTTTCTCTACAGTGTCGTGTACTGCAGTCAAATTTAACAAGTACATATTATCTTTATTATAAATATTTATTTTCATCTCTTTTATACACTATTGTTAGTGTTATTTTGGTTGTTTAAAATATATGCATAGGTGAACTACATTTTTATTATTTTTATTTTATGATAAAAAAATTTTACCATATATTTGAATCAAAATGAAAATATTGGGTCTTGGTTGATAGAAAAAAGTGACCTAACCCAAGCTTTTTCACCTCATAGAGAGGAAACTAAAATTCAAAAAAAAAAAAAAACAAACAAACAAACAAAAAAAACGACTTTCCCATTATCATAGGAAAAAGTAATGAACACAGTCACAACTAGAAGATGAGCATTTTGACTCTTGGCTCATTACTTTTGCCATTAAACTAAACTTTTTGGTCTAATACTTGGGGAATAGGAGGCATAGAGTTTAAGAGATTTCCTCAACATTCTGTTGGAGAGGAAAGCAAAATTTGAAATTAATAATACATATTTTCCACTGTTACTGAAAAAATCAAATTGACTGGCTGACTTCAGCTTAAATCTTCACAGGACCCATTTTTCTACCTTCCCTTCATTTTAACCCAGACCTCAAGACCTTGCTCTAAAAACATATCAAAAAAGGAACTGAATACAATATAATAATTAAATCTATATAAACATAGTCACATTTTTTGTCTTTCATACAAATTTTAATATCATATTGTCAAGTTTTTGAATCCTGATTGATATTGTATTTGATTACTCTAATTCATAGTTTATTTAGAAACATTAGACCTCTTAATGGTATTGACTATCCATGGAGAAACAGTACACAGTTTCTCTATTATAGGCTCTGATAATATTTTAAAATATGCTCCATAAAGTTCTTTCTTTTAAAAATAGACTTATTTTCCATTTTTGTATAATTTTATGGATATTTTGAGTGTATTTTTACCTTATATTAATGAATTATTTTTATGTAAAAATAAATTTTATTTCTCTAAGATAAATACTAAGAAATCTACTTACTGAACTCTATGGTAGTTTCATATTTATTTATTTACTATTTATTTTTATTTACTTATTTGTTTGTTTGTTTGTTTGTTTGTTTAAAGAAAGTACCAAACCATTTTGCAGAGGGGCTTCTTTTACATTCTAACAGCAATGTGTCCTCAATTCAGTTTTTCCACATTCTTGCTAAGGTTTGGTGCTGTCACATTTAAAAACAAAATGGCCATTCTAATATGTATGTTGTGATATTTCATTGTCATTTTAATTTGCATTTCCCTAATGACTAGTGATGTTGGAAGTCTTTTCATATGCTAATATGCCATTTGTAAATGTCTTTGACCCTTCATCAAATTGTTTGCTGCCTCTACTGAGTTTTGTGCATTGTCTTCATCAATTCTTGCTGCTCTAACAAAATACCATAGACTGGGTGTCTCAAATAATATTTATTTCTCATAATTCTTGAGGCTATAAAGTCAAAGATTAAGGTACTAGTCATTCTGTTTCCAATCAAGATTGTCTTCCTGTTTTCCATATGACCACCTTCTCACTGTGTCTTTACAGTGGTGAGGAAAGAGAGAGAGGTGGAACAATCTGATCTCTCTATAAAAACACAAAATACTAATCTCATCATAAGAGTTCCATCATATGACCTCATCAAACTCTCATTGTCTCTCAAAAATCCTTCTAAATACCATCACATTGGGCCTTAGGGCTTCATCATTAAATTCTGAAAACAAAAACGTTCAGTCCACAGTGCTCTACATATTCTAGATAGTAGTTCTTTGTCAGATGTGTAACTTGAAAATATTTTTTCCCAGTGTGTAGTTTGTCTTTTTATCTTGTTAACAGAGCAAATGTTTTTAATTTTTATAAAGTTCAATTTATTGTTTCCCTTTTATGTGTAATACTCCTGGTTTGAAGTCTTAGAATCTTTGCCTAGACGTAAACCTCTAAGTTTTCACATATTTTTCAAAAAGTTTTATAGCTTTATGTTTTATATTATGTCCATGGTTTATCTTGAGTGAATTTTTATATAATCTGTGGACTTTGCTGTGAGTTTAATTTTTGGCCTATAAATTTCTAATCATCCAGAACCATTGTTGTAAAGACTACCTTTCTTCCACTGAATTGATTTTATACCTTTATCAAAAATCATTTGAATATTTGTGTGAATCTATTTCCAGATTCTCTATTCTGTCCCATTGATTTATGTGTTTATTCATTATTAGTACAATAGATTTTTGATTACTGTAGCCCTAATAAATCCTGAAATCAAGTAGACTGATTCTTTCTACTTGATCTTCTTTCAAAAATGTGCTTATTTATTCTAATTTTTTGCCTCTTGATATAATTTTTAACATAATCTTGTCTCTAACTACAAAAAAATGTATAGGAATCATGTTAAACCTATATTACTTTGTGAGGAATTATAGTCTTTAATATGTTGAATTTTCTAATTGATGAACACCTATTTCCTTTTATCCATTTATATCTACTTTAATTTATCTATATTTTATATTTTTAGCATATAATTTATATATATGTGTGTGTGTGTATATATATATGTATATGTATGTGTGTGTATACATTATATATATGTTGTGTTAGATGTATACCTAAGTATCTCATCCTGTTTTATCAATTTTAACCCATTTCCCATTAAGAAAAAAGGGCAGCTTGCTGCCAGGGTTAACATCACACATAGAAATGCTACATTTTCCAGATTTGACATTTCGGCAATCAAGAATTACTGTGTTTTCTAAAAACAGAATGCAATACTGAAGCCAGGAAACATGGTGGAATGAGAAACATCTTCAAATCTCTCCCCTTGAAACAATCATAAGCTGAATATCTAAAACTCAACAAAAAACACCCCAACTGCACACCAGCACATCTGAGCATGGGATCTACGCATAAAAGTTACCACAGGTCAGAAACGCAGGTGTCAGGTGGTGGACTGGGAGAAAAAATAGAAGCTCTTCCTCACAGCCTATGGAGCTCCTACAGGAGAAGGGAGAGGGGTGAAAGTGTGGTGACTTCCCTGAACAGCCCTGTCTGGAAGTGCTGTGAGTTCCACATATCCAGTGGCAGGGCCCAGCCATCAGAGCAGAAAAGCAGAGAAGCAGGATGGGACCGAAGATAAACAACAGTTGATTTTTACTGGCCCTGGTTGCAAAACTGAGGTTGAACCTCAGCTCCCAACTTCTAAACCAGAGGGCCCTCTCTCTCCATACCTCTAAGACCGAACAGCATGGAACCCCAGGGGAATCTGAGCAAACACTACCGAGACTGTCACTGACAGTGACAGGGACTGAAACTGAGGGTAGTGAGTGTGATTAAATATCTGAAAGAAAATTAAAAAGGTATTGTTAAGGCTTTATTTAAAGCAGGGGTCCAAGAGATTTAGATGCCACCTACTGGAAACCAAAAAAAAAAAGTACCTTCTTTGCCGCAGAATAAAAGAGATCTTTATTTAATGAATCTTTCTGGGAAAACAGCAGAATACACTTTCATTAATGCCCAGGTGAGGAAATAGTCCACTAAACACCATGAAAAACCAGGGTAACAAGACATCACAGAAATAAAGAGAAAAATCTCCAGAAAGTAAGTTTAGACATAGAACTATGCAACTTAAATGACAGAGAATTCAAGATGATACTTCTAAAAAAACTCAGTGAGTTCTGAAACAAGTCATATCATTAATTTTAAGAATTGAAAAAACAACTAGATGAGCAGAGCAAGGAGTTTGAAACCCTCAGAAAGAACCAAAAAGAAATGGAGATGAAGAACACACTGTAAGAGTTGAAAAATGAAATAGCAAACTTGGAAAATAGAGTTGACCAAATGGAGAAAAAGATCAGTAATACTGAACACAGATACCTAGAAATAAATCAAAAGGAAGAAGAGAGAAATGGAAAATGAAAAACAATGAAAGACAAGTACAAGAACTAGGTGATACCATCGGGAGGGAAATGTAATAATAATAGACATTATGAAAGGTGAGGAAAAGGAGCAGGGACTAGAAAGCATTTTCAGACATAAAAAGTAGATAAGAATTTTCTAAATCTAAGAAATGAGTTGGATCCTTGAGTTCAAGAAGTTAAAAGAACACCCAATTATCTCATCCTAAAAAGACCTTCACCACGACAGGTTATATTAAAGTTATCAAAAATCAATGACAAAGACAGAATTTTCAGAGTAGCTAAGGAGAAAAGAATAGTAACTTATAAAGGAAAACCCACTAGATTATCCTCGGACTTCTCAGTGCAAACCTTACAAGCCAGAAAGGAAGGAATCAAATATTTAAACTATTATGTGAAAGCAATTACCAACCTAGAATAATGTATCCAGCTAAGCTCTACTTTAGATATGAATGAGAAATTAAGACCTTTTCAAACATACAAAAATTGAGAGAATTCTCCACTACAAGGCCTGCACTACAAAAAAGGGGTCAACCACCTGAAACAAAATGGCAAAACAAACAAACAAACAAAAAAACAGTAAACAATTAGGGGTAAAGTGACTATCAGGTAAACAAAAACAGAGGAATGCAATCCTTTCTAAGAACAAGGCATTATAATCTTAAATAATAAGAAGAAAATTGTTATAAGAAGATAGTAATAAACATCAGCATAAATAGGTACAAATTAAGATAACAATGACTGAAAACGGAAGGATTCAAAGACCTAAATTCACAAAGGGGTATGGAGATAAGGCACGTGCAGAAGAAAATAGACAACTGTAACTATCTTTTTTCATATCTGTAATGGTAACCACTTACCAAAGATTCAGAACTGGAGTAAATAACATAAAACAAACAAACAAACAAAAAAATCAGAGGGAAAACCCTCAAAAGTAAACCAAAATAAAGAAAACAGAAACAAAAAGACAAGGAAGAAATGGAAACACCGAGCTAAAGCAAAAGATAAAACATCTCTAAGAAGACCTCATGTTTCAGTAATCACCCTAAATGTAAATGGACTAAACTCACCAACAAAAAGTTACAGTTGTAGAATAAATCAAAGAACAAAGCCCAACTACATGCTGCCTCCAGGAGACACATCTCAGCTCCAAAAACAAATATAGTCTCAAAGTGAAAGGGTAGAAAATGGTATTTCAAGCAAATGGCGTTCAGAGAAAAGTGGGAGCAGTGGTACTACTATCAGACGATATGGACTTCAAAATAAAAAAGATAAAGAAAGTTACTGAGGGACACTTCAAAATGATAAAGGAAAACATGCACCAAGAAGATATAACTTATTAATATCTATGCTTTCAATCGGGGAGCCCCAAAATATGTAAAGCAATTACTAACAGAACTAAAGGGAGAAACAGTCCAAAACACTATCATAGTAAGAGATCTAAATACCCCACTGTCGGATGCGGACAGATCATCCACACAGAGTATCAATTTGAAAATAACATCTTTAAAAGACACATTAGACTAACTGGACATAACTGACATTTACAGAGTTTTCCATCCCCAAACAGCTGCTTATACAGTCTTCTCTAGTGCACATAGAATATTCTCAAGAATTGACCATGTACTGGGATACAGACATAGCCTGAACAAATATAAGAGGGTTGAAATCATACAAACCATATTCTCTGATCACAATATTTGAAACTAGAGATCAACTGCAAAAAGCAAGCAGGAAGAATCACAAATACACGGAGATTAAATAACATGCTGCTAAGAATAACTGGGTAAGGGAAGAAATAAAAAGAGAGCTCAAGAGATACATAAAAATGAATGATAATCATAGTACAGCATATCAACCTTTTGGGGCACTGCAAAGTGGTCATAAGATGAAAGTTTCATATCCTCACAGGTTTATCTCCAAAAATAAGAATGAGCCCAAATAAACAATCTAATGCTTCATTTAAAAAAACTAGGAAAGGAAGAACGAATGAAGCCTTAAGTCAGCAAGAAAGAAATCATCAAAATTAGAGCTGAAATAAATGAAACTGAAAACAAAAGACAATAGAAAAAATAAATGCAACAAAGAGTTGGCTCTTTGAGAAGGTTAATAAAATTGAAAAACCCCTGGTTAGACTTACTAAAGAAAAAAGAGAAAGGACACAAATAAAAACAGGGATGAAAAAGAGGAAATTATGACTGACATTGCAGAAATACAAAGGATCATACAAGAATGCTATGAAAAATAATATAACACAAAATTTAACAATCTAAAAAAAATGGATCAGTACTTTAAAAAAGACAACCTTCCTAGACTTATCAAGAAGAATTGGAAAATCTAAATAGACCGATCAGCAATATAGAAATTGAAACAATCATCAAAACCCTACCAAAAAGTAAAAGTCCAGGACCAAATTACTTTACCAATGAATTCTACCAAACATTCAAAGAAGATTTAATACCTATTCTCCACAAGCTCTTTCAAAAAAATCAAAGAGAAGCAATACTTCCCAACTCATTTTATGAGGCCAATTACTCTGATAGCAAAACCTGGTAAAGATAACACAAAAAGAGAAAACTACAGACCAATACCTCTTGTAAAGATAAATGCAAAAATCTTAAATGAGATACTAGTGAACCATATACAGCAACATGTTAAAAAGATTATACACCATGGTCAAGTGGGCTTCATCCCAGGGACACAGGAATGGTTCAACATATGCAAATCAATTAATGTGATACTCCACACTAACAAATTAAAAAATAAGAAACATATGATCATATCAATAGATTCAGAAAAAGCCTTTGACAAGATACAGCATCCATTTATGATCTAAACACTTAACAAAATCAATATAGAAGGAAAGTATCTTAACATAATAAAGGCCATCTATGACAAACCCTCAGCCAACATTATACTTAATGGTGAAAAACTAAAAACCTTCTACTATCGCCACTGCTTTTTAATATAACATTGGAGGTCCTAGCGAGTGCAATCAGACAAGAAAAGATATAAAAGGCACCCAAATAGGAAATGAAGAAGTCAAACTGTCACTATTTGCAGATGACATGATTCTCTATATAGAAAACCCTAAAGACTCCATAAGAACACTACTAGAAACCATAATCAAATACAGTAAAGTCTCTGGATATAAAATCAAGGTTCAAAAATCCATAACATTCCTATACTGCAATAATAAAACATCAGAAAAAGAAGTGGAAAAAACAATTCCTTTCGCATTTTCAAAAAGAATAAAATGCTTAGGAATAAATTTAATGAAACAAGTGAAGGACCTGTATAATGAGAAGTATAAGGCCTTGTTAAAAGGAATCAAAGAAGATACAAAGAAATTTAAAGATATTCTGTGTTCTTGGATTGAAAAAAAATCGACATAGTTAAAATGACCTTATTACCTAAAGCATTATATAGATTTAATGCAATACCCATCAAATCTCATCGGCTTTTTTTTTTAAAATAGAACAAAAAGTTATCAGATTTGTATGGAAGCATAAAAGACCATGAATTGCCAATGCCATCCTCAGAAAAAAGAATGAGGCTGGAGGCATCACTCTGCCCAGCTTCAAAAGTGACAGTAGTTAAAATGGAATGTTATAGGCAGAAAAACAGACATACAGACCAGTGGAACAGAATCCAGAGTCCAGAAGTAAACCCATATTTATATGGGCAAATAATTTTCAATAAAAAATCTAAAACATACAGTGAAGAAAGGAAAGCCTCTTCAATAAATGACGCTGGGAAAACTTGAAAGTCACCTGCAAAAGAATGAAACCAGACTGTTGTCTATCACCACACACCAAATTTAACTCAAAATGAATTAAGGACCCGAATATGAGGCCATAAGTAATAGAATGCATAGAAAACATAGGAACTAAACTCAAGGACCTTAGACTTAAAAAAAATTTTATGAATCTGACCTCAAAGGCAAGGGAAGTAAAAGCTAAAATAGATGAATGGAACTACATCAAACTAAAAAGCTTCTTCTCAGCAAAAAAAAATCATCAACAAAGTATAGAAAAAACCATCTGAATGGGAAAATATATTTGCAAGCAATGCTCCAATAAGGACCTAAGATCCAAAATAACAAAGAACTCATACAACTCAATAACTACACACACAAAAAAACAAACAAACAAGCAGTCCAATCAAAAGATGGGCAGAGGACCTGAACAGACACTTCTCCCTAGAAAACATACAAATGGCCAACAAATATTTGAAAAGATGTTCAGCATCACTAGCTATTAGGGAAATGCAAATCAAAACCACCATGAGATACCATCTCACACCTGTTAGAATAGCTATAATCAACAGGACAAGTAATAACAAATGCTAGAGAGGATGAAGATAAAAAGGAACCCTCATACACTGCTTGTGGGATTGAAAATTGATACGGCTACTATGGAAAACAGTATGAAGTTTCCTCAAAAAACTAAGAATTGATTTACCATATGATCCAGCAATCCTTCTACTGAGTATTTACCCCAAAACCTTGAAAACCCATATCTGAAAATATATTTGCACACCGATGTTCATAGCAGCATTATTCTCGGTGGCCAGGACATGGAAGCAATCGAAGTATCCTAGGATAGATGATTGGCTAAAGAAGCTGTTGTACATATATCCAGTGGAACATTACTCAGCCATAAAAAGAAATGAAATACTGCCATTTGTGACAACATGGATGGACCTTGAAATAATCATACTAAGCGGAATAAGCCAGACTGAAAAAGTAGAAAATCACATGATATCACTATATATGGGATATAAACCTAAAAGCAACAAGTGTATAGGACAAACAGAGACTTGTGGATATGGTTACCAGAGAGCAGAGGGTGATGGAGGAGGGGCGAGATAGACGAGATAAAGAGGGTCAAATATAGAGTGGTAAGGAGAGAGTGAAGTGGATAAAGGGGATCAAATATATGGTAACTGAAGGAAACTGGACTTTGAGTGGTGAACACACAATATAATATACAGTTGTTAAATTATAATTTACACCTAGAAATTATATAATTGTATTAACCAATATTACCTCAATAAACTTAAGAAAATATAAAATAAAATAAAAACAGAATGCTATAAAAAGAATAACGTTATTTTTTCCAGACTATCCATATACTAGAGCAATGTAAAAATAATAGTAAAAGAGAGAGATTTCACGGCAAACTTTGGGGGTAAGGTTAGGAATGTAATTTGTGAATTATCTTGCGGTAACCACTGCTACTGCAAGTGCTGTTAGCAAGTATTCCCAAGGCAAACGGGAAGTGGGTTAAATTGTTTTTTATTTTATATTTCAGAGTTCACAGTATCATTGCTAGTATTTATAAATACAGCTGATTTTTGTGTTTTATATCCTTGCTGAGCTCACTTATAAATTAATTCTCAGAGGATTTTTTAAAAAAGTTTTCTGTAAAGATTATTTTTGTATATATTCATGTTATTTTAAATAAATATAGTTTTATTTCTTCCCTTATTATCTGAATAACATTTATTTATTTATTTTTTGTTTGCCTTATTGTACTAGAATTTCTAGTATTATGTTAATAAGAAATATTCAAATGGACTTTATTTTCATTTCTGATCTTAGAGAGGAGGCAGAGCAAGCACGCAATAAATATTACCTATAATGAAACAATACAAGATTACAAATGTTTAAAGAAGGGAGAGGTTCCATTGGCTAGAATAATTAAGTATGACTTTTAGGAGAGGTAGAGTGTGTGCCGGTCCTGGAAGGATGGTTATAATTTGCATATGTTAGAAGTATAAGAGGGACATGTGTAATATTGTTGTATTAACAAGCACCAAAACAACAGTTTGAAAGAAGACATAGAGACCAATTTTGCTTATTTATAAGAATCAAAGGGAGTATTCAAATGGAAGAACAGAAAAAAAGCTAACTGCTTCTGGAGTTTAGGGGATTGTGGTGGTAAATAAATAATTCTCTAAGATGTTTATTTCACTGCCCAATAGTTTCTTCATATGTGTAACAAGGGAGTTAAAACACACAATCTATATAATATTTTGTTGACCCCTCATTCTATAAAGTTGTGATTAAGTTCTGGGGGAATTGTAGCATCACTGTGGACGTGCTGTGCTTAAGACCTTTTTGGGATTGTTACTGCCAAATCATTTAAGATTTTAAATAATAGCATATGAAATCTCTCTGCCTTGAAGATATTGCCTTACAATTACTTTAATTCACAAGCTGAAAATAGATACTACAACAGATATTTTCCCCCTTAATCTTGCCTCTAGAAAAAAAATTCTAGTAATGCTTCTAGTTAACAAATCAAATCAAAGACAATGACTAACTCATAATAGCTTTTTATACAATTAGCCACAAATGTAATGAGTAATTATATCATCTGCTATAATGGTAGTCATGAAATTAATTATGGATTTTGAAGGAAAAATATATACGACATTACTGTAAAGAAAAATGTAAGATAAGAGTGCTAGGCTAATGATGGGAAATTGTGTGCACTGTGTATAATTACACTTTCATGAACTTGCTAGCATTTGTCTTGTACACTTATTGGCTCTTAAAATGTTTTCTTAAAACACCATTGAATTTAGTTGAATGTAGTCACCATAAAAACTGTAGTCCAACTGGTCTGTAATTCAGGTGAGAAAAACAGTCCTCATTAAGCTGAAAGGACTTGCAGACACACAGTTAATCACAAGTGGTAACATAGGACAACTTACATGGTTTCGTTCTGTATTTTAGAAATTCTATTTTTGATATTCAGTGTAATAGAAGTCCCAAGTTGATGACATGTGAAACAATTTAAATTAGAAATGTATATATGGCATATTTCACTGTTTAATATTTTAGTAAACATTTGTTGTTCATCAATAGTCCTACAGATGATCAAGTATGAAAATGACTGCTTGGTAAACAATAATGAACATACAGAACTGTAATTAACTTTATTTTTTTCCTTTTGAAAGTATCAGGTTCCAATAACACAACTTACTTCTAGTTCACAGTCTCAGAGTATGCATTTCAAAAACAACAATGTGGATCATGAATGGTGGGCTGTCTGGACCCCCTCCAGCTGTAGGCCCACATTTACAGCACTGTCTGAGTTCAGATCATTAAACTTCAAATGTTCTTAAACCTTCTCAAATGGAAATTATTTCCTTAATTACCAAATTTATCTCTTCAGATATTATCACTAGCAGCTCAAGTAAGAAAAGTTATCAACGTTAGTACTTTATCATTTGGAATCTGGAAAGGCAATCATGGATCTACCTTAGAAGAGTGAGCAACTTCTCAATGCATAGTCTTTGTTGGCTCCAGGTATATGTCCTCATATAAAGTTCCTCCTTAACTGCATGACAAAGAACTTGAATTTCAGACAGGTTTCTACTATTCCCCATAATAAGATAAGCATATTTTCATTTCTCTGCTTTCTTCAAAATATATCAAAGGATAGGAACACATCTAGAGAACTGAAAATGTTTCTTCCAAGGTCATCATCATTTTTACTCAATTGCTTTCCTGACACGTAACTCTCCTATAAGGCAAATACCCAAGAATCACAAATGAAAGATAAATAGGAAAATTGTTTTGTTTTTATTACTGTTCTTTGTTTTTTTTTTTAAGAAAAAAATATTTTGTACAGATTCTTGGAATAATATCAGTCAATATTGTACTCAGTTTTTAGATTTTGTACCCAAGACCCCAATAACTTTGTTATCCCTTTTTAAATAATCTTGTTTATTTAGATGGTAATTTATTTTGCCCTAGGTCTTCACAAGATTTTCTTGGATTAAAAATTACAAAAAATAATTGTGACAAATACAGAGGTTCAAATGATAATTGGGACAAATATTCATGATGTTCCTATGGCATAGACTAGAAAATTTATGACCAGATATACAAAGAGTTTTTCTCGTTGAACAAAAATTTACTAAGATCTAGATGTAATATAAGGTTGAATCGACTATAAAGAGTTTGATTTGAAAAAGGATCTCTCTTACAGTGAAAAATTACCAGTAAATGTGCCATTGAAAACTATTTCTATGTATGGGACTACTGTTACTCAGGCACCCAAACATAATGATTAGAGTGATGAATAGTAGAAAATTCTGTGTTAAACTGTTACTAAAAGAACTTGTGAAGCTTCAGTAAAAATATATAAATTATTAAAACAGGATGTAGTGTGCTGTGTTGAACATGTCACTTGATCACAGACTTCTTTTTCTTAGTCATAGGACTCAGATGATCTGAACTACATGTTGAAAAATTCTGCTAAAGAAGAGACAATAGAAAACTAGGCTTCTAAAAGTTTTTCTTCCAGTTTTAAATTTACCTTTTTTTAACTTTATGAGAAATGCTATTTACCCTATTCTCAGTGTGCTTCTATGAATTTTACATATTGATATAAATAATTATTGAATGCCTATTATATTGTAGACTCTGTGATAGAATTATAAGACATGAATAAATGAAGAAGATGTTTTTTCTCCCATAGAATTTTACAGTACAGGTGTGGAGGAGAGTTATTAAGAACTAATAACAGTAAAGTGAGATGATTGTTTTGTGTAATTTGTAATAATAACTTTAATTTAGTGAGGTTTTCCTAGTGCCCTGAATTTCATACTTTATCTTATTTAATTTTCACAAACGATCACAGGATATGCAGATTTTATCTACGATTTGCAGATAATAAGATATTTGTAATGCATTGAACTGGGAACAAAAGCAGCTAACTCTCAGAGTTAATAAGTGGTAAATATAATCGAATTCCATCTGTCAGAATACAAATTCAGTTTTCTTAACCATGTCCGAAACTAATTTAATTTAAGAAAGTCAAGGTCTTATAAAAAACGTAACATTAGATATGAAACTTTAAAGATGGTTGTGGAATAGAGGAAGACATTACAGACTGAAGAGATGAAAATTTGAAAGGCACAAATGCATGTAAAGCATAACATAATCAGGTAAGATTCTAGTTTACCATGTTAAGCATAGAATTCTTAACAAGAAGAGATGGAATAGAAATTCAAAAGAAAAGTAGTAAAAGATCTCAGGCTGTGCTGAGGGTCATAAACTTCATTCAAGAGGCCATGAAGCTGCAATAGAAAAAGAAATAATAATGATAAACAATTCGGGAACTAACACAATCTAATTTGATTTTTTGGAAGACAAATTTGATACACTGGCTAGAGTGGGAAAACTACCAAGGTAACAGAAATTAGAAGTCATGAAATCAATATTTTCAAGGTGATATTATTGGCCATAGGACATAGAACAGCCAAATATCTGTTCCAGTTCTCACCATAATTTTTCAGCAAAAGTTCCAGGAGAAATATTATATTCCAATCAGTGAGACTACTGAGTTAGGGTGCCATTGTCTCCAGGCTAGACATCTGAAATCCTTTTTTCAGCTGCCACTTTGTTTTCAGTCTTCCTTCACAGCTTCCTAATTCATCCTGCTTATTTTACCTACTACATTTTTTTTAAATATATGGCTAAAGAAGTAGAGTGATTGCCTCTGAAATCAAGTAAAAATTCATATAGTTACCCTGTGTATCTAGCTCCATACTTAAATCCCATTTTCTCCCAGGAAGTGGTCTTAGAGCATTTAGTCAACACTTTCTCTCCCACACTCTGCCTTTGTCCATGCTGATTGCAACCTTAGTATTACCTTTTTTCTCTCATTCATACAGTTAATATTTACTCATTCAGACTGGAGCTGCAGTCCCATCAGTCCATTAAACTACCTCCTATTACCCAAATGTATGAGTCTCCTGATGCTAAAGTCTTATTATACTTACAGATTATCACAATTTAACACTGAAAAATTCCATGTGAACTTGTCATAATGCAGATCCACTAAAACAGAACTTTAAATTTCCTTCCAGCTCTAGGATTAATTGCATTTGTTTATAACATTCACAGTAGGTGAGAAAACAGCTTAGTACTAGAACATACAATTTAAAAGATCATTATAACACTGCTTCTTACACTTTTGCTGTATATCAGCTTTTGGTTCACATGTGTTAAATTTACTGAACATTTTGAAATTCATTGAACAATCCAGACTTTCTCTACCTATTTTATTTGAACAGAAATTAACCTCACTTTATAAGGGTAGGGATCACAGGGGACACACCTTCTGCTGGAGATAATCATTAATCAATTTGACTTCTATACATTCTCTGGAAAATGTAGCTATCAGAGAACTGCAAAGTGCCACAATGTTAGGAGGAGTAAAGGGCTCTGAGAATCCATAAATTAATAGAAATGTTTTCTCACATGCTCTTAATATGCTTACAGCCATCCTGTGCTAAATATGGGCAGCTAGTACTAGTATTAGTTTTATTTGTGGATGGAGGAAATGACCATCATGGTTTCTTAAAAATGTTGGTCTCTTCTAGGAATTGCTCAAAGCTGAAATTACAAAGGTTCTGTTGGCTATGCTAAGGTGAAAAATTTTATTGGAAACATTAGAGGAAAAAAAGCTTAAAACAGAATATATGCCTATTGAATATAAACAAGTACCAATATTCTGAACAGATACAAGCCTCAGGACATCAGAAGGAATGTGGGGCCACTCCCTGCCAGCAAGGCAGAATTTCATGTCACATGCAGGGCTGTTGACTAAATCACTTCCTACCCCTCTATAACCTGATACCAAAGCACCTGTAGTCTTGACAGAGCAGTTTATTACATCTGACTTTTGTTTTTTTTATCCTTCTTATACGTTTCTTTGCTCATATTTGCCTGCTTATCTTTAAAAAACTCAGGCATCCCATTATGCTGACTTTTTGCTCTTGGGTCTCACACATTTCTTGCCAGATTTTTTTCCTGGCCCAAACCAGAATTCACCTTTGCCCTAGTTATTCGTCTAGAGTATAATAAAAAAAGACCCAAACCTAAGATATTGAATGAGTAAATAATGTTAAAAATAATATAGTTGCTGATATACAGTTGATTTTCATATTTCATTATAATTATGTTGTATAAATTCACCTTGAACAACAAATTATTAAATACTGAACTCTTATTCCTCAGGGAAATACAAGGTTAGGTTCTTCTGAGCTTCTGGTCAAATTTTTGTTAATCAATAAGTAGATAACCTTGACTTATGTGTATTTCTTCTTAAAGACAGCTTGTATAATATGTAGTTTTGACCTGCTAACATTGAACTCCTAGCCAATAGCAGTGTAACTCACTTAACAGAGCTTATCTAAGATGTATGGTTTCTCTTTAAGGTACACCACAGTCCTGTGCTTGAGAACACCAGAAAGCACTTCAGCACTGAACTAGGGGGACATTTAAATAGCAAAATCACCAGAAATGAACAAAATTATGAAGACACAAAATAGATCATGAAAAACATACTTGTTTATATTATGAGAACCAAAACACAAGGCAGATCACTGCCATTTTTTTTTATGTCAGCTAGAAACATGTGTCCTGGTGACTCAAAAAATTTTATATGTTTACAAAAGTGTTATGGGTATTGATTTTGGGATTAAAAATAAATTTTAGTGAATAGACAAAATCACAAATAGAAAACCCATGAACAATGAGGGTAGACTGCATATGGAAGAATCTAGAAGAGGAATCATCTTGGAAGAGAAATCAGTGATTTTATCTTGACATACTTAACATTCTAAGAGGTTATTTTTGGCAGTTTTTAATTTCGACACAAGTTCCCTAGCAAAAGAGTAAAAGAGAAAAACATTGGGATGCGTTGTCATAGCAGATCTCATTGATGATGACCAAATTACACAGGAAAAAAAGATTGAAACTTTGAAAAGAAGAACAAATTGTGCTAAGAAATGAGAAGACTAATCAATCAAGCATCTTAATTACTTTCTTAAATAAGTATAATATTTAGACTGCAAAACTTGCCTGTATTAAATAGTAATCAAAAATAGCAAAAGAAGAAGAAAGAAGAAAAAGAAGAAGAAGAAGAAGAAGAAGAGGGAGGAGAAGGAGGAGGAGGAGGAAGAAGAAGAAGAAAAAGAAGAAGAAGAAGAAGAAGAAGAAGAAGAAGAAGAAGAAGAAGAAGAAGAAGAAGAAGAAGAAGAAGAAGCAGAAGCAGCAGCAGCAGAAGAAGAAGCAGCAGCAGAAGCAGCAGCAGCAGCAGCAGCCATATAAATTTACTGGGCTTTTATAATTATTGGATTGGTTTACAGTCTGCCATCTTTATATATCCTCTATTATTGTCAGTAGATCCATTAATGTTTCTCATTTTCAACATGCTTTCCACCCTCTTTCTGAATACGACTAAAAACTTTAAAGTACTTTAACCACTCTTAGTACATTTAGTTCAACTATGGTGTGATTTAACATTAAATTCACTCATATTAGTTATCTTAATGATAAAATCAGTGTTTCCATTAAGCTTGGCGATTTTATCATACAGATATGTTACCTATGTCAAATTCCATATCCCAAACCTCAAGACTTGAATTTCCAATTATTTCCTGGATTCTGGGACTTGTTCATCTAAACTCTTTAGTGCCTCATTCTCAGCTTGGGCATCCTACCAATGGCTGGTAATATGTTATCTAATGACAAAACTTGCAGCAATCACTGTCTTCCTGTCATTACATTCAGTAAAACTAGCTCTCTAGATGCTTCACTGTTATGTTATGCTTATCTTTAGGGATTTTCTATTACATTATACGACTCTTAGTTCTTAATATTACATGATGTGATTAAAGACTGATTAACCAACAAAAAAACAAAATTAGACTGCCAAGCTAAATCTGTATTTTTATACCAAATAGTCCTCATAAGTCTCTGAGTGCCTGTATTCTGAATCGAGTAAATTGATAACAAATTTTTGCTTCAATAAAAAAACCCTAAGATAGAAAATAAACAATTGCATATATAGAACTTTTGAATTCTATACTGTAATTCCTAATAGTAAAAAGAAAAAAATCTACTATTCATGCTGCTTTTTGCATCTATGAGAGGATAATAGATGAATAGCTTGAGATTGGTGAAAACCTCCAGATTTTAACAACCTTCTTTTTCCCAGTTCTTCTATAATCACCTCTTTAAGGTAATATTCTTTATACTGCCTATCATGCTCTCCTTTCATTTTAATTTTTTTGATACTATATGATCTAAAGTATTCATTAGTCTGATTTTCTGATCACTCTGTGACTTTTACAGCATGCTTGATGACCAAATCATGTTTTGTAATTCCCCTTGATGAGTGAAATATTTCTATGCAGCTTTGCCTTCCTTTGCCTCTTCAATTATTTATTGTCTCTCTTACAGTCATTTTCTATAACTACACAGCACCCATTTCCAACAGCATTGTCCTAAATATGTGCATCCTATTTTGTTTATTTTTGAGATCCAATATATAAAAATGAAACATTTCTAATGAAGATTTTTTGTACCCTAACTAACATTTTTTTTTTGGTCTGATCAGATTTTGTATTCATAAGACCAACAGTGCATCAGCTTCTCTACTCCTAGATTATTCTACTTTATTTAGCACTTTGTCCTTAGCCTTTCATCACCTGCTGAAATTCTGCCACTTTGCACTTCTCAATAACCGTGCAAAAAATGCATGCACTTGCTAACATAGTCCATAGACAGTTTGTACTTTGCTGTTGTGAAATGAACTTTCCATATCATTTACCAAAAATATACTTGTCAGAGTAATCTCATGCTGTCCTGAACTTCAGACGCTCTCTGACACTAATTCTTCTTCTCCCTGGTCCTTAATTATTAAAAAGGCAGCCTACTGAAGAGCAAAATATACCACTTAAGGACTAATCCTATTTCTTTCAATCATCCTCTATGAGTATTAACAAATTAGTAGAGTTTTATTAGTTCATTCTAAGATGGGCGCTGCATGATTCTAGTGCAATCCCTTCAGAAGTGTTACTAAGTTATCCAGAGCGTAACCAAAGTCCAAACCATATATAATTAAATAAATATCGATGACTTAAATATCATATCAGACACTGCATCAAAACATACCATGTGCTTTAACAGCTTCACAAAATTGCTATATGTTACGTATTATCATCTGTTTTTACACATTATAAAACTTTACTAAAAGAAGTTAAATAGTATAATGTTCACATACTTGGTCTGTCTGAATCCAAACCTCATGCTTTTTCAGAATCTCTATATGTCTGTTCCTATATTCGGTCCCTGAAGAATTGAAAAAAACTGAAGAATTCTACATTGTTGATGATCAGTCTTAGGTTATTACTCAAAAAGCCAGCCAACACAATATCTCTGGAATGGTTGTATTTACACAACTACTACAAGTACATTCTTAAGAACATTCAAATGTCTAACTTAGCAAAGCTGCCATGATACAATTAAAATAACTTATCCTTATTTGATTAATAACATGATATAAAATATTATCTTCATTTAATAATATTAGTCTTAGCCTACAACCATGCTACCCTGAACAAGCCCGATCCTGTCTGATCTCAGAAGTTAAGCAGGGTCGGGTGTGGTTCATACTTGGAAGGGAGACCACCTAGGAAGAACAGGTGCTGCAGGTGTAAAAAATAAAAAAAAAATAAAAAAGAGATTGCAAACTGACAAGATGCTTGCAATCTTTAAGATCAACCAAGGGTTGCCTCACCTAAATAATAATAATAATATTCTTATATTGTTTGAAATTAATCAATACTCTACTTTTTTGTTTTTGTTTTTTTGAACTATGGACTTTCCTATCTTTTTAATCAGTTCAAATATTCCAATACTGCAGGCTCTTCCTTCAGATGTAGTAACAGCTTGCTAATTTAAAGAATAATAGACTGCAGCTCCTAAGGGTTCCTCATCTATACTTTATTTGGACCTTATAGATACCCAATATTTTGAGTCAGGCTTTGATATGCCTACTAAACATCAAAATAAAATATATAACAAGCATTTTTATTCATCTTTATTAATACACCAAAAACTTCTTGGATGTCTGAATGTGCCAGATACAATGAAGAATGCTGAAATATCCACAGACACATCTGAACTCACTACCTTCAAGCATCATCTGCCAAGGTCATTTTATTTTGTCAATAATTGTCTCACTTAATAGTAACTAGCAAGTAATATCTTAGCAAAAATAAAAACCATCAAAGCTATGATGGGCAAAACTTTCTCTAGATCCATTGAACATCTCTCTTGACTTTTGTGCTACTAAAATTTTCAATTTGCTTATCTCCTTAAGAACACTAAGAGAGCTCCTTTGGACTAGAAACATCTTCTTTGTATTTAGTACTGTAAATGGCAGGAATGGATGCTCAATATATTTATTGAACTAAAAGGAAAATTCTTCATTCTCAAAACCAATAAAATAATTCATACACTGATAATCTAATGTGGAAACTATTGTAACTGCCTTTATTCACTTCTTCTTCATTCCTTTTGTACATTTTTCAAACTCACTATTAAAAATTCAGATTTGATTGGAATAAAGACAGACTGCAACTATCTACCCACTCCCCACTTTTTCTTACTAATTAAACTCATATTATTATGGCAACAATTCCCCATCCAGAATAAATAACACTTATGCATTTGCTACTCTCCCATACAGTTATGAGTGTTTATGTGACTAGATAGGCAATGAAATGTTAGTTGAGTTGTTCTAGGAAATTTTCTTAAAAGTGTTTCATTTTTTATTACATTTACAGCTCTAGACAAAATAATGAATCCATCATGAGATAATTTAGAAATTGAAAGGCACTACCAAGCTCAAAAAGCCTGAGTCCATGATGATTATTCAGTTGCCATTTTAGATTTGGGCTCCATGAGAGAATCATAAACATTAGTTTTATTGAAACAAACATTAGACAAAATTTTCTCTCAAACACTGCTTTGTCTGATCTCAAGTAGGTACAATGAATCAAAATTAAACAATAGTTTTGCAATAGCAATTGTAAATAATAAATGTAAGATATGTTAAAAATAATAAGGAATGAATATGACTAATGACTGCTTTATAAATAAACAAACAGCAAATGCATTAGGTGTTTGTTAAATGTGTACAGACAGCATAAGGTTAAGGATCATTGTAATATGGAAACAGTCAAAATTTTGATTTGCATGTATAGATTGTTGTTCAAAGACCCTGGCAAATAGTCTAAGTTGGTTTTATAAAGTAACAATAAACCAAAACCTATATGGATTTGCAGAATGATAGCTACCAAAAATAATTTTTAAATCATTAAATTAACAAGTCATTGCAGGTTTCATAAGATTATCTTTGTATACTTTCAGCACAATATTGATGCAACTAAACTGATTTCATGAAGATTCATAAAAAAACATGTTCTGTGCTCATTAGCAATCAACAATACTGAATATGTGTTACTCAAGAAAATATGGGAGATGCCACTTTCTACCTATCAGAATCGACCTCCAGTTAAGTTAGTGGTGGGTATGCAAAATGGTACAGCCACTTTGGAAAAGAGTTTGAAATTTTTTAAAACATTAACTGTACACTTTATTTACAACAATAAAATTTCTATCCTAGGTGTTTACCAAAGAAAAATTAAAACTTATGTTTATAAAAAAAAGAAACCCACAAGAAAAACTTCTATCATAAATTTGTATAAAGTCATTATTCCTAAATATTAAAAGTTAAAAAAAAATTGTTTTTATTTGAGCATAAAAAAGAGACAAAGCAGAATTATCTAATATCATAAGAGGAAATCATACATATCATGAAGATATTAAGAATAAAATCAAATTATTTTGAATGACTTCATATCAATATTATTTGAAATTTTAAATATAATGAACAACTTTTTAGAAAATAATACTTCAAAACTTGCCTTAAGAAAATCTGAAAACCCAAGATCAAATGACACCATTATCACATTGTATTTAACATTCATATTAACATGAATTTAATAGCTACCATAAATTTTTGGTGATTACAAAGAAGTATACACTTCAGAATGAATTTTATGCATCCAGTCAGTGAATCCTAAAAAGCATTGTAAAAAATGGCAGTAAAGGAAAATCATCTAATTTTCTCATATATATAGCTGAAAAATATTAACTCTGAATATTGTAATAGATAAATACAATAGTCATGAACCACATAACGTTTTCGTCAACCATGGACTACATATATGATGATGATTCTATAAACTATAGTGGAGCTGAACATTTCCTGTGCCTAATGATGTTATAGTCATCTTAACATTGTTAAAATGTGTCTGTATTTTAGGCTTAGTTAAATGCAAAAGTTAAAATTTAAAAAGTTACAGTAAACTACGGTTAATTTGTTATTGAAAAAAATATACTTTTTTATAAATTTAGTATAGCCTAAGTGTACAACGTTTATAAAGTAGAATATAGTAATGTCCTAGATTTGAATATTCACTCACTGCTCCCTCACTGACTTGCCCAGAGCAACTTTCAGTTCTGCAAGCTCCATTCATGGTAAGTGCCCTATATATGTGTACTACTTTTTTTTGTAATTCTATATTATATTTTTTGTATCTTTTGTATGTCCATTGCATTATGATTATCTATAATATTCAGTACGGCGACATGCTGTACAGATTTGTAGTCTAGGATTAATAGGTTATGACGTATAGCCAAAGTATGTAGTAGGCTACACCATCTAGGTTTATGCAAGTACATTATGATGTTCAAACAACAACAAAGTTGCGTAACACATTTTTCAGAACATATCCCTGCCATTAAGTGATGCATGACTGTAATATACTCTGTAATTATGGGCTTACTATGTAGTATAATTCATTACTAGAAAATCAGTCAACAAATAAAGGATGTGTTACAGAAAAAAAACACAGGCCCAATGGTGGCAGCTATGCTAAAACCCATGCTAGCAAACCTAGATTTAATATCTGACCTTAAAGGAGCTCTCACTGGAAAACTCTGGAGCAACTTGATGATCAAAATAAATAAAAGTAATAGATTATAATACTTTGAAAAAATAAGTGATTAATTCATATCAATAGATGGATAGATGATAGATTGTAGATAGATACCTTCTTTTTACTTTTAGTAAAATGTTAAATAATAAATTAAGAGAAAATAATAAAATTAAAATTCAAATTTTATAGTAAAAAATTAATTCAACCAAAGAAAATCAGTAAATGTGAAAATTTCATAAAGAACGGGGATTGGCATAGTCTCAAAGCACTTCTTAACAACTGCATTTTAATTAAAAAGGGGAAAGAGGAATGATTTTGGAGTTGAAAAACCTGGCAAATATCACTTTAATTATGTCACTAAAGTTAATATCGCCAGTAATGGGCAAATTAAAATTGTGTATCACACAACAGGATGCAATGAAAAGGGCATAGCAGCACTTCTAAAATGTTCTCTCCAAAAATCGATTATCTAAATCTAAGTGTGGAAAAATATCAAGCAAACCCAAATTGAGGGACATTCTACAAGATAACTTGCCTCCACCTTCCAAAGTGTCAATACCGAAGTCAAGCAAAGATAGAGGAACTGTTTCAAACTGAGGAAGATTAAAAAAAAACAACAGAAAAATTTAACTTTTGATCCTGGACTGTGTCTTTTTGCCATGAGGAATGATATTGGGACAACTGGTTTCATTTGTATGTAGTCTGAGGATTACATGTCAATAACACATCAGTGTTAGTTTCCTCATTTGGATGATTATATTATTGTTATGTAAGATCATGTAATTGATGGCAGAAAAAATTAAACTACTTGGATATGAAGGGACATAATGTCAGCAACACACTCTTCAATAGTTCAGGACAAAAAAAGATTTTTGTACTACTTTTCCAACTTTTCGGAAGTTTGAAAATATTTTAAATTAAAAGGAAGATAGAGAAAGTGACAAAAATATATAGTAAGATGCACCTACCATTTGCAATAATTAAAAAGTATTATCATACCAAATATTGATGATAGCAATAGAAAGTCTTATATACTGCTGATGGATGTATACATTGTTTAAATTATATTAGAAAACAAACTAGAATTGTATAGTAAATTGTATTTAAAGGTACATAAATTCTATTATCCAGCTGTGGCAGGCAGAATTATTCAGGGTCTTCACAATCTTTTCTCCCTGGTGTTATTCCCATGATTATGTTTAATTGCATGGCAAAGAGATTATACAGATGTCTTTACAATTAGTAATAGATATTAAAACAGGGAGATTACCTAGGTGAGATATATGAAATCACATGATCCCTGTTAAAGCAGAGTGCTTTCTCCAACTGGTGGCAGACTAGAAAGCCAGAGAGATTTGGAGCAAGACAGGAATTTAACACAAGGGATGAACTTTGTTGCTGAAATGGAGTTGGTCCATAGAAAGGAGCTGTATGAGTGGTCTCCACGACCTGAGTAGTAGCTGACAGCCTCCAAAGAATCTTAAGTACCTTTGTCCTACAACCATTGAATTTTGCCAAAAACCTGAAAAAACTTGGAAGTTGATTCTTCCTCAGAGCTTCTAGGTAAAAGGCCAGCTGGGAAGACGAATAGCACTAACCTTCAGTTAACAATGAATCACACATTTAATCTTTCATTTCTGTAATTCATTCTTGTTTATGAGGCCATTTCACTTTGAAAATATTGAATCCCACATACTTCTTTTGTGTTTCCAAATCCTCAAGTAATTATATAAAATCATGGAGAAAACTGTTTAAATTTATTATATTGGTTTAAAGAATAAAATTGTGCTGCTAATTTCCTGTGAGAAAAGCATTCCACCAGGTTTGCTAAACTGAATGGTAGCCTTTTCATTTTCTAACTTCACTGAATCTCAGAAGGGGAAGGAGAGTATTTAGTATGTAAGTGTAAGTAGAATTGATAGGTTTAGCAGATGAAAATGCAGAATGCCTAGTTAAATTTGAATTTCAGATAAACTGAGTGTCTTATATTTTATCTATCAACCCTATATATAAGTTATTCAAAACTATAGGTTTGCATTTAGAACCTTGCCATTATAATTTTCTTTGCCTTAAAGTTCTGTTTATCTACAAATGGGACCCCCTTTATCAGTAAGAAATGGTGATGAGCACAAAATGCAATATACAGATGATGTATCATTGAATCATGCACTTGAAACTTATAAAATGTTAGAAACCAATATTATTCCAACACATTTAATTAAGAAAAAAAAGAAATGTAGAATTGAATTTTCTATATATTTGGTAAAGATAAGGACAAGGAGTAACATAAGAAATGTCATCCTCACTGAAACCATCTTATAATATAAAACATAGAAAAAATATCCTTGATGTGTCTTTGTAATAATTTTTTGGAAATCATAATAAAATACAAGCAATAGAAACAAAAATAAATAAGAGAGATTACATCAAACTTAAGAGTTTCTGTACAGCAAAAGAAAACATTGACACAGTGAAAAGACAACACATGGAATAGAAAAAAAAAACTTGCAAACCATATATCTGATAAAGGGTTTATATCCAAAGTATGTAAGAAACTCATGCAACTCAGTATCTAAACAAATAAATAAATAACATTAAATAATTCAATTAAAAAATGGACAAAGTACCTGAATAAACATTTCCCAAAGAAAATATATGAATGATCAACAGGTACATGAAAAGATGCTCAATACCACTAGTCATCAGGAGGATGCAAATTAAAGTCACAATGAGATACCACCTTACATCTACTAGATCAGCCATCATTAAAAGACAAGAGATAACAAAAACTGATGTGATTGTGAAGAAAGGGGAAAGTTTGTACACTATTGATAAGATTATAAATTGGTAGAGCCACTATGGAAAAGAATATGAAGTTTCTTAAAAAAATTAAGATTAGAACTACAATGTGACCCAGCAATTCCACCTCCAGGAATATATCCAAAGCCAGTGAAAACACTAACTTGAAAAGATATCTCCCCCTTACTACCCCTTGCTGTATTTATAGCAGCATTATTTAAAATAGCCAAAAAGTTTTTGGTGTACACACACACACACACACACATATATGCATATATATATGTGTATATATGTATGTGTATATATATATATACATATATATGTATGTGTGTGTATATATATATATATATACACACACACACATGCAATAAATATAATTCAGCCATAAAAAAATGGAAATCTTATCATTTAGAGCAATATGTATAGAACTTAATGGCATAATACTAAATGAAATAAGTCAGACAAAGATAAATACTATATATTCTTACTTCTATGTGGAATCTAAAAACCAAACAAACAGCAAACTCAATACAATCATATTTGTGGTTATGGAGGCAGGAGATAGGGAGAGGGGAATTGGAGGAAGGCAGTCACAAGGTATAAATTTCCATTTATAAGATAAATAAGTACTAGAAATATATTGTACATGTTATAGTTAATATGGCTGTATGATATATAGAAAAGTTAAAAAATTTTTCTCATCATGAGAAAAATATTTTCTCTTTTTTTTGAGATGATGGATTTTGACTAAACCTATTATAATCATTTCACAATATATGTAAATTAAACCATCATACTGTACACCTTAAACTTATACAGTGTGCATGTCAATTATTTTTTAATAAAACTAGACAAAAAGAAGCTTCAAATTCTACTATTAATATTCTATTTCTTAGTTGCCATTTATTAGAATTGTTTAAAAAACATATTAACTACCAGTGCATAGTAATCATTGAGTTACTAATGCAACTGGGTGTTAAAAATGGAATTCTCCTTTGTGTCAGTTTCATGTGAGTCCCACAAATGCCAGAAAGAAGTCACCTAAGGTGAATTGTCTATGTCAGCCTGCTGAAGCAGCATAAAATCACTTAAGTAACAATTAGCCTAATTCCCATATAGAGATCTTAAAATTATTAAGGCTGAAGTAGCTAGGAGACAGGATTATTTTGAGGAGAGAGTCCTTAGTATGGAATAAGACCCCTCCTCCCATGAAAAAAGTAGGGGTTTGCATTCCCTTATATCAGTCTTAGAGAAAATACCTTCAAGGAGATTTTTAGAAGGCACAGTGCTTTTTCCTGGAGTGGGCTGCTATCTAATCTGAGCACTAAAAATATAAAAGGAAAAGAAAAAAATAATCTACTGTTGCAATATCTGGCTGAAATGGCATGGAGAAGTGGGTTGTAAGGTTATTTGGGAGGAATAACTGCACTCTCACTGGAAGTGGATCACAGTTTTATGTTTTTAAGGGACCAGATGTGGTAGAAATGTCAGCCAGAGGTGGTTTTAGAAGCCTGACAGCATTTCTTACAAGGACTGAGTCTAGTTAGATAGAAGCTGAGAAGAGATAAAATGTGGCCAACCAAAGGAGTAGACTTTAGCCATTTCTAAGTATCTCTAGTTGGAATTGTTCAGGAGGAGAACTAGGAGAGACAGATTGAGCTTTAAGCAATGGCCAAAGACAGAATAAACAGTTCAAAGAATGCCAGTTTTCCAAGGCATTCCCTGCACTTACCTCTGTGTCCCTCCTTTCTTAAACCTGCAGAAGCCAGACCACATAATAAGAGAGATGGAAGCAGGGAAATAGAGAAGATACAATCATAGGTCATACCACTTGTGTGGGTACAAACTGAGGGAGAAATTGAAGAAACTTAAACTTTAAATAAAGTTCTGAGTTTTTGACTATTTTACAGAAAGAAATATTTTAAATCCTGAAAAAGACAATTCTTGGGTTAAAAGTAGCCAGAAGACTTTTTATTATCTGAAAGACCAGAGAAATTCTGTAACCTACGCAAGATAATTAATGGAGTAAATGGTTGACATATTTCATTTGCAAGGTAGAGCCTTTTGCTTGATCTCTAGAGTAACAGTTAACTTCTTCTGCAAATAGCAAAATAGAAACTATCTTAGGTTTTGGAGGTCAAGGAGAAAAATTGAGGATATCGTGTAGGTGTTTATAACAGCTAAAACACAAAATTGTTATAATTGAATTCAAAATGCGATACTAATCGAGTAATGTTTTTCGATGTAGATCTACAAATGAGGAGAATAAAATTTTTTTAAAGGCGGAAATCACAGTTTACTCAAATAGGCTTAAAAATCAAATCAATTACATGTTCATTTGTAAAATCAATTCTTAGCTCTTGATCCATGCAAAAACAGAGAGTGGGCTAGATTTGACCCCTGAGGCATTTGTTGTTTGCCTATGCATGATATAGAGTCCCAATGCCTACTTCAAAATAGGTACATATGTACATATGTAATTACCTAAATGAAATTCTGAAGGTAGAATAAGCCTCCAGGAGTGAGTCAGGGTGAAAGGCAAGAGGAGGCAATGGTGCTCAAGGAGGGAGAGAAGTGAGAGCATGTGAAACACATTCTTCCTCTGCTTCTGGTGATTCATCTTGTGGTAAATACCCTCTGTGGTAATCTTTCTGCATAAGCATCAGCAGATGACACCAAACTCCATCATGGAAAATAAATTATCCAAAAGGGAGAGAAGAAGAGAGATCACAAAGGTACTTCTCTCATATAAGAAATCAGCCAAATCACTTGCCCATGATTTCTTCTTACTGCCCGCTTTCTCCTTGAAATAATTCATTAAGTTAAATTGGTGCCATTTGTAAGGACATTGACATAAGTAAATGACAAACTTTGCAGTAGATTTTTACCAATATCTAAAATTATGTTTTGTTTTGTTTTGTTTTTTTCCTGAAATGTAGAGGAAATTTTGTAGCAGAAAACACACTATTCCAAATAATATTGCATTTAAATCTGTGGCACTTTAGCATTTTTGATATTTTCTCTGGAGTAAGGTACCCAAAATTAAAAACCCCAAAATGTAGTGATTCCATTTGATTCAGAGTAAGTAGTTATTGCTTTACAGAGAGGAGAGAGTTTTGTTAGTGTTTTCTGAGAGAAAATGAGCAAAATAATATATAGCATAAATATAATATGAGCTTAAGGAATTACTGAGATATTATTATAAATAATTATGTGAGACAGAAAGGAAGGAACAACCATGAAATCTCCCCTAGATTCCTTCATTTGGATTGAAAAGCTATTTGGTTTGCTTTGATACATCCCTAATATAGTGGGGAAATGGTTTTACTAAATATATAATGCATCATCCAGTTACCTGTAAAAGAGGAGACAACTCCTGGGGAATCACTTCAATGTCACTTGAGAAAACCTTATGATGCTCAGTACCAGTTAATTGAACAGACTGAGAAGACAAGCTCTGGCTATTGGCAATTTTCTGTGTTCAGTATTTCTCAGACTTTGTTGACCCTTTCAAACAGAAGATGCCAATTACTCCATTAGATGATAACAGAGATGCAAATTGCACAGAGAGCGGATCCTAGAGTGGGAGTTATTAGCTGCCATGTCTTCTGTATGGCCTGGTTGAAGGCACCTCAAAGATCATTTGTAAACTTCATATCAATTTCTAGAAGGTCTAAGGACAATTGTAACCTCTGGGGACTTACAAGAACCTTGTTCACACATGACTCCTGTTTAAAAAAAAAGCAAAGAGAGAGCCAAAAAAGAAGAGAAAAGAAAGGTGATGAGCTTTTGAACAGTAGTGTAACATGTAGTAAGGCAAGAGGTAGCTTTAGTATGTTGGTAGTAGAGAAGAACTGAAGTAAAAATTAATTTAAAAAAATAATTTTGTCAAGTTGACCACAAATTCATTTGCTAAACAAAATATTTCATTGCTCTTCATGTTTTTCATTTTGCAAATGCTTTCTGAATATCTACTGTTTTCAGATATTCTATTAGAAAACAATTCAATCATAGATAGCTAGAACCAAAAGCGAAACTTAGAAATAAACTAGGCCAGAATTTTCCTGATCTCCGGGAAATGACTGTTAGTGGCATCATCCAGACACATGTTGAACAAAAAATTTCACCCATTTTACCTCTTCATTTTACAGATAAGGAAAATAAACAGTAGCAATAGCATAGCAAAGTTTTCAGAAGTTCAATACCTAGAATTAGACTGATTCAAACTCTGATTTCATGACTTTCCCACTGGAGTATATAGAGAAATTTGTTTCACCTCCATGATCTCTTTGCTTTTCTATTAACAACAACAAACAACAACAACAAATCAGTACATAGTTGTAGATGCTTTTATGTCTTTCCAGTTTATGTTAAGTATTTTATTTAAAAAAATATTGTCTTGAGCATTTTTAAATTTTGCAAATTTATTTTACTAATTATGACAGTTAACATGGAAGTTTGTAATCAAGAATTCCATACTTCAAGGTCTTTCTGCTGCTTTTCCTTATACTCCACCCTCTGTTTCTTTCAAGACTCAAGAAATTCTTTAAAAAATCCCTGAAATCGAAGTTCAAAGTTTAGTTCCCACATCAATTATATACCAGTTCTGTGGCTTAGGCACCAAATTTATTTTCCGAGTTTTGATTTATACACTCATAATACAGTGACAATGAGACCTAACCAATTTTTACTTCATTTTTGATATTTTTATTTTTTTTAATTACAGTTGACATACAATATTATATTAGTTTCAAATGTACAACACAATGCTTAGACATTTATATACTTATGAAGTAATTACCCTGATAAATTCAGTACTCAGATGATACCATACATAGTTTTTATAATACTACTGACAATATTCTCCATGCTATATTCTATATCCCCATGACTATTTTGTAAGTAGCAATTTGTACCTCTTAATCACTTCCCCACCTTCATCCATTTCCCCACCTCCCCCTCTCCCACCAACCATCAAAATGTTCTCTTATCTATGATCTTGCTTCTGTTTTCATTCTTATTTATTTTGTTCTCTAGATTCCACATATGAGTGAAATCGTATAATGTTTGTCTTTATCTGACTTATTTCACTCAGCACAGTACCCTCTGGGTCCATCCATGTTTTTGCAGATGGCGATATATTATTTTTTATTATAACTATAATATTTCATTTTATTGTGGGAGTCATATTTTATTGATATATGTACTACCACTTTTTGTCTATTCATTTATTAATGAACATCTAAGTTGCCTTTGTATATTGGCTATTGAATGTAATATTATAATAAAAAATATGAATGCTATGTTCCTTCAAAATAATATTTTGGGTGGGATTTTTGGGTCCTGCTTTGGCTGCCTCCCTGTGTCTGTGTGTATGTATTAGGTAGAGCTGCTATGTTTCCCAGTCTTGGTAGAGTGGCCTTATGTAGTAGATGTTCCACAGGGCCCAACGGCACAATATTTTTGGTCACCTGAGCTGGGTGCTCCAGGTTTGTTCCTTGTGTGGGTTGTGTATGCTGTCCTCTTTCAGTTGAGACTTGGTTGCTATTTGCATGTCAATAGGAGGGACTGACATCCAGGTTGATTTTGAAGACTGGCTGTGACTGCAGTGGGGGAGCTGTTGATCAAGAGATGACCCTTTAGAGCAGGATTCATATTAGCAGGTCTCTAACTAGTCTGCCCTTTGTTTGCGTCATTTGTGAAGGTGGTTGTGTGGTGCTCTGGTGTGGTCTGAAGCTGGCCACCAGGTACATTAGATCTGGGGCCTCTTGGTAAGAGCTCTGTTGCAGGCCAAGTTTAGGTGCTGCCTGTTCCCTGCTCAAGGACACTTGATACAAACTATAAAGTGATCTGCAAATGGTTGCCACTTGTATTGTGCTTGGTGGTGCCTGGGAGAGGCTAAGCTGTGCACTGAGTTAGGCTGCCTATAAGTGCTGGGCTTGGGGCTGTTTAGCAAGAGGTACAGGGCTCATCAAGGCCAGATGTTGCTTGTTTGAGGTTTGTAAACATCTGAGAGATTTTAGGAAAGTGCAACATAAGCCAAGATGGGTCATTAAAAAAAAAAAAAGCCACTGGAAGCAGCTTGAATAGGCTTGCAAGTTGAGCATCACCAGGGCCAGGTAGGTGGTGTTAGCCAGGCTGTTGGAGACTCAGATATGGTGCCCACCTGCATGCCTGTGTGTGCAGGCTGAACTTAACAAAGGAACAATGGCTTCTGCCAGCATTTCGGTCTGGAAGAAAGCTTGCCTTCCAGCTCTTGCCCTGAAGCCAGACAATTCAGTTCCTCCATATACGTGACTTTCAAGCTGCTGTCCTAGCCTTGGAAATAAGAGTGAATAAGTGCGGCATGGGCCCTTTAAGAGGAACATCTGGGACTCCACCCACCATCTGTCTCACTCAGCCATAATCTCTGTTAGTTTTCATGGCCAGAAGATATGGGATTTTTTCTTCCCGTTACTGGTTCTCTGGGATTGTGAGCCCAGTATGGAGCTGGGACCCCTCTCTCCTCATGGGGGACTTTCATAGCTGAAATACCCTTCCCAAGTTTTAACTACCAGTGTGGTTGTGGAACTAGTCTATTCAGCATTGCTGTTCTTCCTATCAGCCTCAAGGGTGGCTTCTTCCATATATTCTTAATTTTAGGACTTCTGTTTAGCTAAACTCCGTGTGATTCTCAATGATGTTTTTTTTCTGTTGTTTAGTTGTAATTTTATGTAGCCCACACTAGAAAAAGTAGAACACACCAGGAGTTGGTGTAGAAGGGATCATAGTAAGCAGAGAGCATAGATTTTTGAGAAGTGCCCTTATAAACTTGCTCCTGATGAAATACAAAGCCTTCTTTCTTGAATTAGATGTTTTTACTGTTTGTTATAAACTTGCAATGGGACTTTTGGGATTTATAGGTTCATTGAGTTGTGTAGAATTATTCATTTCTAAGAATTTCTCCTGAAAGTATGTCATTCTTTTAAAACTAGATTTCTAAAAGTAGACTCCTTCACCTATTTGTATGAGAAATACCTGTTGTACTTGTTAAAAGGCAAGGTAAATGGCCTTCCTACAGATTTTTCTAAATCATAACTTCCAGGATTCCTTCTCCTTTAGATCCAGTCCACACATGGATCTATAGAGTTTTAAAAATTGTGGCATCTGGGTTACAACACAAGAGAGCCTGATTTAATTGGTCTGGAGTGCAACCTGGTCATTGAGTTTTTTTTTTAAATTCTCTTCAAATGACAAAAATGCAGAGCTAAGGTTAAGAACCACTTTTTAAAATAGCTCCCATTGCATTTAAAATTTGAGAACCACAGCTTTTAGCTAATTTCTAAGGTCCCTTTCCTGAACCAGGACTTGAGGCTGCTTGATTTAGTCTAACATGTTTTTCCATGTTTAGAGTCTGATTCAAGTATATTGTTTATTTAACCAGATTCTAGTTAATAATTGCTAACATATCTCACTATAAGTCTTTTGCAGCTCTCTAGCTGTCTTTAATGGACTCTCTTTATCTGGCATTTACTCATATAATCTACTGGATCTCTAACCCTGATATCATTAGCCCACAACCTGCATTCAAGTCAGCTCTAGCTCTTTTCATTCAGGTGAACTACTATAGCACTTAAAAAAAAAAAAAAAAAAAAAACTTTGAATGTTCTTTATCTCTCCTCAGTGAGAGTACACATCACTTCTGTCCTGTAACTCCTTAACCTTTGGAGATCTGCTTTCAGAAAAAGATCTGAATATGCATCATTTACAACTTAAAGGGATGTAGGTCACAGTTCATTCACTCTCCCAGAAGAACTGACATTTTAAGCAGCATCTCACTCTATGAAATGAAGGATTTTGTAAGTTAGCATGTAGCAAGCGATAATGAGCATGTGGGAAAGGAATATTTTGATATTAAGGAAACCTACCCAATGTTTAGAAATCATGGCTTATCTTTTTATATGTACAAATGTCATATCAACAGTAAAATCTATTCCACATTCTTAGTTAAAGCAGCTTTCTACATCTGTGCCTCTCGAGAATCAGTTTTGAAGGTATTGGAGAATGTGAATTAATCTGCCAGATGCCAGCAAGAACAGCACATTGGATCATTGCAGTCAAATCATTTCTTATACCCGTACTCAGTATCAGTCAAAGTGATTGCATGATTGAGTAGACTGGTGGTTAAATCCACCAAATGGGTAATATCATAAACTGATTTCTCATTATACAGCATCTATTATTTTACTAAGGACTGAAAGCCAAGCATAAAAGAGGTTAAAATCCATAGAATAACTTACAATAACCAACTAGTAGTGAGTCTGGGTTTAAGTCAAGAGAGTCACTTTAGCACCATGGTGTATAGAATGTAAAATTTGATTTTCTTTTAACTAGAGAAAACAATATTTCTAATTTTTAAAATTTATTATTATGCCTGAGCACAATCTGAGCTTCTTTGATTCTAAATGGAGATAAATTTCTTTGAGGCCCTAAAATATATTGAGCCCTATAATGCAGGCATTCTTTTAAAAACTTGGCATAATTTGTCTCACTCAATCCCCAAACAACACAGTAAAGGAAATACTATTAACATTTCTGTTTTATAAAGAAGGCAACTGAGATTCCAGAGACTTTGACAACCTTTCACAGCATAGTGGAGCTAGAATATGAACCTGGTAGCCTGCTCCTCTGTTATCTCCTTAGGATGATCGTAGTAGAGTTAGTGTTCTTCATAACTTATACCTTTTCTTGTAATTTTCTGAGTGTGTAACATTTCTCTACAACTCTGGAAGTACTCTGAGATCCAGATACATATGTTTCAACTTTAATTAATCCAAGTACCCAACATATAGAACTTTTTAACAAGTAAATAAACTATTAAAAAGAATAAACAGATGAAAAAATAAATGAAGAAATGAGTGAATATGAAAAATAATTATTTCTAGTTCATATGAAAGCTTTACATAAATATAGACTCAAATCCAGAAAAAATTATATAGTTGCTGATTGGCCAGTGGGGTCTCTGGCCACCTGTTCTGTTCTTTCTTACATTTAGTGAAGTGCATAGCAGTTGCCTGGTGCACCTGCCATTACATTATGAATTATTTTGGCTTCCTTTGCTGAATTAATTCTTCATCTAGTTTTGGGGTTGCTATGGGATGACTGTTTATCATAGTTGAAAGCTTTGACACAGGTGGTAGTCTAGTTGCAAAATAAATAAATAAACAAATAAAATGGATATGTTTGAAACTTCTGTTAAAATGAACCTTATTAAACATATACACTAAGAACAGTATGTACATCCTTTGCCTTTTTAAAAAATTATGCCATCTATACATTTAAAAAAATATATAACAATAAGTACCAATAGAATTTAAGCCAGTGCATGACAAAATTTATTAAGTAATCATCAAGTCAAATCATTAGTTTCTTATTTTCTATCATTCATTTATTCATAGACCTTTTAAAGCATAGAGGTGGAGCACAGCTGTTTCAGAGCCAGATGTAGTTTACAAAAGTCTGAGAGATAAGAGAATGGTGCAGATAACTGTCATTTAAACTTTATTCAGCAGGCAACAGGTTGCAATTTAAAGTATTTTACACTTAAGCTCTCAGCTTCCCAGGACAGACTTTTCAGAAAGAGAATGTGAAAGAAAAAAGAGAAAATTGCTGATATTAATATGACACACACACACCATTTTATCATAAAGTTTTTAAAAAGTTCTTTTCTTCCCTGAAATGAAGTGCCTAACCTTCCAACAATTGTGAGTAATTTTAGGCTCAGCAACGCCCTCCATGGTAGATATGCATTCAACAGTTTTGCAGCCTTGTGGAGGTCAAAGGACAGTGCTTTACTATTTACTAATCACTAATCCAAGAGGTAAATAGAGATTATAATCAATCTGTACCTTTCAGCACTCACTGGGACATTAGAATTTATCCCCCCAAAAAATCTGCTGCAGGATGATTGCTCTTTAGACAAATATGAGGTACAATTCCATTTAGAAATAAAAGAAACTGCAAAAAGAATAAGAAGTGATTGTAAAGATAAATAGATTTCAATTAATATAGCATGCATGTATTTATGTGTGTAAATATATAGTGTTGTAGAATGACACATGGAGAAATTGGTTTTATTTGCCTAAAAATAAGATAATTGCATAATCAATAACAATCTAATAAGAGGGGGCATTTTGTATGACATTTACAAATGACCTCAGTCAGTTTTGATATTCTCTTTCATTGTAATTATAAATATGGTCATAGATATGCATTGAGAATATTGACAGAAAAAAACATCCATGCTATTATTTTTATCATTTTCTTTCACCAGCTTGCATGTCTTAGAATATACAAGAAATTCAAAATTTTTGAAATCCTATTTTGATCTTGTTTCACTGTTGAATGATTTTACTGTTTAATATTTTGTACTGTTTAAATGATTACTGTTTATTTTAAGTAATCATTTTTTTGTTCTTTTTTTTTTTTATTTCACTCATTTATCCTCCCTTTTAAAAAATCCTTCTGGATTTAAAAAGGGGGCGGGAGAAATTGTATGGAGGAGAAAGGTTACAATGAATCAGAGAGGTTAATCAATATGAAGGAAAGCCAGAAATAGAAGTATGCAAAGAGTATCACATGAGGCAGTGCCTGGAAGGCAGCATCGCCTCCGGAAGGATTTTAAGGCACCAACAGTGCCTTAAACGTCATACAGTGGTATAGACTAAATGGGTAAAAAAATTGTGAACCCAGGTGAGCAATCATTTCTGGCAGTCATGAAAAAGTGTTTTCAGTGAGATCAAACTAGAAGCTTTGATCTCAACAATTTTAGTTCTGAGTGGGTGTATACCTGATTTCTGCCTCTGAGACTGGAGGGATAATGTATCTCCAGCTTTAATGTGAATGCCAAATTGCCTGGAGATCTTAAAATGCACATTCTGATTCAGAATATATGGAGTAGAACCTGAGATTCCGAATATCTAACAATTTCTCAAGACAAAGCCACTGGACTAAATTTTAAGTAGTAAGGCTCTTAGAAGATTGATTTCCTTTTCAGGCATTTAGTAAAGAAGATATATACTAAAGTTCAAATCATTAAACCATTTCTTAAAATTTAAAAAAAAAATAGTATATATCTATTTAAATATGTAATTGTCTTTAGTTTGTCCCAAGAGAAGCAGAATTAATATTTATTGATAACGTGGTCTACTATGAACACAGTGTAAACACATTGTCTTACACAATATATACAATAATGCTGTGAAGGTTTACTTTTTTTTACTAGACTGTTAGATAAAACTACTATATTTCAAATGCATGTTCAAACTCCATTAAATCCTCCCTGTATTGCTAATAAGATATTGTCATTTGCTAGCCAATAGGATATTGTCATTAAAGGTATGTTTGCAGAAGTAAATTTTTAGTTCATCATGTTATATATCACAAATTTTCCCTTCATTTATCTAACACAGAAAAAAAGAGGCAAATGATAACATTACAAAGTGAATTTTATGATTTAACTATTTTGTTTCATAATCATAAGCCATGTTTCAGTCATCAGGCCTTTCTTTAATTCCTTCTTCCTGCCTCAGGCCTTTGTTTACTGTTCCCTTGCCTAGAACATTTTTCATACCTCATTGAGTACTCCCACTCTTTGTTGCTTAAATATTATTTTCTTACCCATCAGAATTTAGCTATTATCCACTTTCTCAAGGAAGCTGATTCTCTAAACTAAATGAGGCCATAAAGACACCTGCAGTTTAGTTTTGTAGCTTTTTCACAGTTATAATTAGGGTCTTGATTTCTTAAGAAATTTACTAATATTATCCAAAATATTAATAAAAATACCTTCTTAAGTCTGAGTTTTTTTTTTAAAACCTCATTTAATGTGAAAATACTCCTCAAAACAGTTATTATAAACTAGTGGCCCAGGATCCAGATGCAGCAGTGGATATGTTAGGCTCACACAGTGTTAAAAAATTAATTAATTGCCAGTATATAAATAACTGAAGACTTTATATAAAAATAATATTTTTCTGTTCTATAATTCAGAATATCTGGCACATACATATATTGTTCACTTTCTTGAACTGCAATAAACAAGTAGAAATATGTGACTTCTGTACTAGTTTAGACAGAACATTTACAAAGTGTATTTCTCACTCATCGGTATTTCTGGCTAGTTATACATCTGACTTTCTTCTCCCATTTACATTGCTTCCATATCTCTTAGGGACCTTTGTGGAGCCAACCTAGCCCGGATGGTTTACTTTTGAAATCATTATCTACCACTAATCTCCCAGACCAGTGCTTTTCAAACATTAATGTACATATGGATCCTGAGGAATTTTGTTAAAATGAAGATTCTGGTTCATGGTGGTACAGTGTTAAGAGAATCTATATTTTTAATAGGTTCCCAAGTAATGACAAAGCTTTTAAAAAGTAAACCAAAAATTAAGTAAGAAGGTAGAACTACAAGTATTTAGGCAAAAAGAAGATCACATGGAATTTCTAACAGAATAAGTTAATCCTGTAGGCAAAATAGTGAAATTGGGTCCTGGTATCCTGACTCAGGGGGATAGATTTGAAGTCTACTCTATAGTAAGGTACACTGGGCTATCTGAATGAAACCTTGAAAGTGAGTGATACCAAAGAAAGGAGTGCCCTTAGGTAAGGATGCCAGACAGCTTAGTTCATGGTTATACAGTCTGTATTAATTGTGGACTGACGACATTAAGAGTTCTGAATTTTAATAAAGCTCTAGAATCCATTGACAGGTCATAGGATATAGTAAATTATGCCCTAAATTGCATAACTGGATTCCATTGATAAAGAAATAGAGAAGGTAAATAAGTGTAATTTCTCTGTTTATTTGACTAAGCATTTTATAATTTAGAAAGCATATAAAGAGAAATTATTAGTTTTTTGTTTGTTGTATAATTACTTTATAAGTAATTTTGAGTCCAACAGTATAGGTTAGCTCCCATGTGTTTAGAAACTGTTTGAAAGAGTGGAAGCATTTTTTGGTGGTTGCTCTTATGTCCTGTCATAGAAAGGAGTATGTGCGTGTTGGGGGGAGGTTGTGGTGAAGGTAGGGTGTTGGGGGTAAGTTGTTGTAGGTTTACTATCACTAGAAAGGGATCAGTTGATCATTCTATTGTGAAAACAGTGACTCACAGGATTGTATCCTATTCTCATTTGTTTATGGCCTAAACGGATATAGGTAAACTGATGTACATAAGAAAGAGTTGAGAAACGACATATCCAAAAGATGGTGGTAGATGGAAAAAGGAGAAAGTGGAAAGCAAGAAAAAACAAATGGCTGAATTTAGTTTGAGGGAAAATACTAAAGGGAAATTATGAGGAGGATTATCTGTCATGATTAGTAAACGCATTAGGTTAGACATGTATAAAATTAATTATTAATTGTGTTTTGGGGAATAAGCACTGCTTCCAATTTTGCTCTTTAGAGAATATTAGTAGATGTAACCTAGTTTGCATTGCTTTGAAATTAGAACAGTTTTCTTAAAAAATATATTGATGATGCCTTATAAAACTTAAAGAAGGGTCGATATAACATAATTTTATTAATTTTACAACTAAAATGTATTCTTATATTTAAAATGCAAAATATATTTATTTTTTGGTAACAGATTCAGGTTAATTCTTTATAGTTCTGATAGGTTTGTTTAACAGCTAATTTTTCACATTCAACCTGAGATAGTTGTGTTAATGTTTTAAAAAGTAAAATTATTTGTAAAATTAAAGACCCTTAATCTTGAGATACTTGTGCTGTGTTTATTATCACAAATGATTTCTTGACTTTATATGCCTGACATTGGCATATCTGATCTTAAATCCACATCATAAAATTTAGGAGTTGGTGTTCAATTTGCTATATTTAGTAGTGTTAAATATTTCATTTTATATCAAAGATATCTCTAGATTACAAATAAAATAATTATAAAACTAGTTCATAAATGCCCTAAAAAATATAGAATGTATAGAAAATAACCTATTTTTGAAATACAAAGAGATGAAGACAAAAAACATCCGTACAGATTTCAGGCAAATTAAGTATTAAGTCTTGATAAAAAGAAAAATGAGTATTTGGAATATGTGAAGATACATAACACATAGACATTCATTCACACAGTGGTTTGGATGAGAAACAGCCAAAAAGTCAAATAATATCTGTAGTGCATTACTACATTTTTATTCAAAGTGTCCTTTTTAAGAGAATTGTGAACAGAGATCATAGGAATATTTAAATAAAGTTTGTCTCAATAATTGTTAGACTATCTGAAGGGATCTTTCCTGCCCCACTCACATTGTTTTATTCTTGTTCATTTTCTCTATCATCTCTGCCTTCTTTATTTTTTCCCCCAAGTTTATTAAAGACCTCTACATAGACCCTTCACTGTGTAGAAACCAGTCTTGTCTGTCCCGACCCGCGGGACCTAGTTATTCGCGGGCTCGAAGAGGGTCCAGCCTGAAAGAGAAACGGGCGAGAAAAAGGAGCGGAGGCAAGACAAAGTTCTGATCAAGCCTCAAATTTTTTATTTCAGAGCGGGTATATTTATTACAGAAGAACAAAGGGGGGCAGGACTGACTAGGCAGGGGGATACTTGTTACAATTTCATTGGTCCTTGGTTGATGGGGTTAGGGGGTACAAAGGTTAGAAGTGAAAAGAGGAACAAGGAGGAGAGGGGCTCCTTGGGCAGGTCCACAGCCATTCAGTAGGTCCTTCCTTATCCGGTGGGTATGTTAATACATTCTGTGGTTAACTATTCCCTGGAGCATTATCTGCTCCTGCATTCTTTAGATAGCATACAGGTTCGTTAACGGCCAGGTTCTATGCCGGGGGGCTGGGCGGTCAGGATGAGGGTCTTTTGGCTCCCAACATATCCTCCCTTTCTGTTTTAGAAAAGGTGGGCCTTAACCGAGTGGGGAACATTGACCTGGTTCCTCCCGGCTGGCTATGTGGGCCCGCCTAGTATTTGGCTCTTGGTATCTTTTGGGGAGGAGAGGCAGAGCCGTTTTGAAATAGTTTTGGATACCAACCTCTATGCAAACCAGGTGTGTTCTCAGGGAAATACAGAGGGGTCTCTTTATTGTGACCTTCCCTTGCAGATGCTTTGCTCTTGCACCCATCTCGGTGCCCATATACCCCCCCTCGAAGTTTTTGGGCGAGGGTAGACATACCTCTGTTCTATGTATGTCCCGTAGGGAGGGAGCCAGGCAAAGTTATATTTCTCCTTTTACAGTGGAACTAATGGTTAGGGTTTTGTATATAACCTGAAAGGGATTTTAAAGAAGCCGATGTAAATTTAAAGATGGGATAGGGTCCAGTGGGGATCTTGGGTCTTCGGGGTTTTCATTATTATAGTCAGTGGTGTCATCGCTCTGGGTAGCCAAACGGTGATAGTGAATGTGGACAGGTTTGGCTAGTAAGGCATCTACCTGTTGTTTAATGAGATCAGTTATGCTTGGAAAGCCCAGGGCCCAAAGGTTATAAGTAAAGAACACAAGAAAGGGGCCGAGGATGGGAAGGAGGTAAAGGAAGGAGCCCATTCAACCCAGTTAGAAAGGGGTTCTCTTGGAGCTCTCTCGTCTTTTGACAAGGTCTTCTTGAAGTTTCTTGATCTTATCTCGAGCGATTAGATCTATTGGCGTAGAAGCAGCAGCGTTCCTGTAAAGCCAAGCAAATCCCTCCCTGCTCTGCTGTAAGAAGGTCTAAGCCTCTGTGGTTTTGTAACACTACTTCAGCAAGGGAATCAATTTGATCTTGTATGTCGCTTATGGTTCCTGAAAGGGCTTGAACATCATTAATTAATTGATGGGACAATTTGTTGTAGGAGTGGACTGCAACGCCAACTCCAGCTGAACCTGAGGCGAGTGCCCCAGCGATACCTAAACTGACAAGGAGGGGGATGGCTTGGATGGCTCGTTTGTGTCTTCCTGCTATGTAATCTAGGCTAGGGAGGGGACGGTTTGTCTCAGTATGATGGAGATGTCTGGAAAGATATTAGCTAATATACAGAGTCCAGTCCAATTTTGTGGCAGGGCAGTATAAGCGAGATTATTTCCACATAAAAATACCTGTCCAGGGGCTGGACATAGGGGCTCATTATAATTAATAATATTGGAGCAATTAGCAAAGGTGACAAATCCCACATCAATGTCGAAAGAGTTATTTTGAAACGAACCTTGGTAGCAAGTAGAGGAGTTGAAACCTACAGGCTGGACTCTAAAAGGAGGGCTGAGACTGCAGTTAAGGGTATGGTCAATAGATGAGCTTAAGACTGGGATAGCAGTGGGCATAGGGATGCCTATAGTCATGTATAGCCAGCAATCTTGAGCAAGTTGGGGATTAGAATTATTTAAGGCCCATAGAGTAGTTTCCAGGATACTATTGGTTTGGGTGTCAATGTCAATATTTCCTCGGGATCTAGGAATAGCTAGGGGATGATAAGAAGGGGGGCGTAAAGCCTTTTGGAATTCCTCAAATTTTTGTTGTAATTTTATATAATGAAGAGCATCAGCAGGACCATAACCGTCTGACACATAAGGAGGATCGGTTGGCCAGCAAATTGTTTTTCAACATCTTTAGATGCACCACAAGGGGCTATTAAGGAAGCTTCCAGGGCCTACAGCTGACAGGGTATTGGCCAGTTGCCAGTGTTAGGGGCATAAGGTGCCCATCTTGTTAATTTAGCGGTGTAATATGTCTTATTACCCTTGGTGCATTCAAAACAAAATTCTACTTTAGATTTTGTTGGAAAATTTGTCACTATGTTATAAGGTTTGATCATCTGGTTAAATAGGATTACAGGTCATTATGAAACAATACTTAGTTATCTATTTAACCAATGCAATAATAAAAAGATTTCAAAGGTAAATATGACTATAAAAAAACCTTAGCATTCTTAATGTTAGACTGTTTTAAGTATCATCATTTAATAGATTATCAAATTTATAAATATACCAATCTTATAATTTTGTAATCTTGAACAACTAGTAGAATTAGCATACGCATCGACCTGGCGATTTAATACAGGTAGAATAAAATTGTGTTTCTGATAACTTGAAGACACAACTACTTTTTCCTTAACTTATAATACTAAACTATTCTTATTACCAAAGATTATCTCAGATCATGTAGATTTGATAAAACAAAAACAAAACATTTGAATTAGTTTCTATTTTTCTGACAATTTTAGGAAGATATGTAATTTATCTATCGGTTCTTATTTTTCTAAACCAATTAAAGCAGAGATCTTTTATTAATTTATTTTCAATAAAAATAAATTCCAACCCTAAACTGAAGAACCAGCCAGAAGGGGGACTTGACTATTCAGGACTTTCCTTCACAGACACTCTGTAAACACTTAATTTTATGTTTAGTCATTCTTCAGACCTAAATCTCTAACACAAATGCACATTCTCTGCATTGTTTTAAAAGAAACCTATGATTACCACAGATGATATCTCGCATCTCAAAGGCTGTTTGCAGGTCGAGTGGCCCCTCTGATGGTTACTGTTTCAAACGTGGGCTAATTTAGCTGGCAGAACCTTTGAAGGTTGAAGGGATTGACGCTCTAGCTCCGTAGTCTTGGGCTTGTTTCCTGAAATCCTTAAAATGGTTAAAGAAGTATTGAAAGGGGGGAGAACATAGGACGATTTGAGAAGGAAGCCTGACCCATGTTAGTGAAAACAGGTAAGAGAAGAGAAAATCCCCACAAGAGCCAACTAAGCCAGGGCTAGGATCAGCCTTTCACCTAGCATCCAGTCGGGCGGGGCCACGGAGGCCAGACCTAAGGAAAGAATCAACATAAGTATAGGAGGGTAACAGTACATTCGGCCAGCCCAGACAGACAGACACAAGACAGACAAGACAAACTACAGATAACACAAAACGCTAGCGCATCAGAAACCAGAACCAGAACAGGTACAGGGTCAGAGTCTGACGTCTCAGACCGACCGAACTAGGGAAGTATTGCTGCGTCCAGCCTTCCGCTAGTCAACCAAGGGCCCAATCAGACAGGAACAGAACTCAGGCATCTAGATAGATGCTAACGCAGTCTTATTCACCGGTGAAGCTGCTTTAGGTGGCTCATGCCCAATTACAATTAAAGTGAGACTTCTTTTCCTTCTGCCCTCCTGAGCAAGGCTGCTTGGCGTCCGGGGCTGAGAAACATCTCTCAGCGGCCGCCCCCTGGACGAAGCAAGTCCTTACTCAAGGTGGCCGGGGGTTTCAGGTTTTAGGAGATCCAGAACAGAAGTCAAAAAGAGAACAGAAGTGACAAAGCTAGCAGAAACTGGTCATTACAAAGATAAATGTAGCCAGGGAATTTGCTTGTTTTAAACATGGCCTCGCAGATGTTCTCCTTATCTGTGCCCTGGGATGTTGCGCTCTTAGCATATGAGAGAGCTCTTTGTCACAAGTTTCACAGCAGACACTAAGCAGTTAAAAGTTCTAAGAACTAGGCATTCTTGTCCCAATTAAAAATTGCTCAGGTAAAGACTTCTTTTGTCAAGTTTTGGGACTTTTAATTAACTTTTACCTTTTTTACATTTTAGTAGGCTGTCACATTTCCCACTGGTTTTTAGGCACATATCAAATCTTTGATGTCCTATAAAATGGGGAAACTGAGATACCCCTGTTACTTGAGTAGAAAATACTATTAATTTAACAGCCTGGACTCTCTGTTAATGTACTTTATAAGGCAATTTACTATATATATAGCCTAAATAGCAGTCCTAGGAAAGCTAATATTAAAGGTCTTTGTTTTACTAAGGCTAGACTATCTCGAATTATGCCAGAGTGGTTGGTATAAAAACAGCAGTCTTTACTTAAAGTTATACAATCAAAGTAAGATCTATGCTTTATAAACACATTAGTCTTATATGCATGAATTAATACTCAAGATTCTTAGTTCATTTTACAGATTTTGAAACTAAGCTGTTTAAAAGGTAAAATTTGAGACTATGGTTGATGCAGTAAATGAATATTGAAACAAACAAAAACTTTATCTAAATATTTACATTTGAAATAATGTTCTCAACTATTCAATATACTGTTTTTCTAAGTATAATAAGTACAATTACCTATTTATCATTGGCTTTTAACAATATGGTACACTAGTAAACAACACTTTACAGCAATTATCTTATGTGAAATTACAAGTGAAAAACAAATTTCTCAATAACAGTGAGTTATTAAATTCTTTTATCCAATAGTTGTTACAAAATTTTTTAAAAAAGCCTAAACACACAAACCTGATTTCTTTGATAGTAGTAGGGTGCATTGTGCTCTTAAAAGAGCTAAGGGAAGGAAGCTTACCTAGTTTTCACTAATTTCTAATTCGAATTTAGTCAACGTTTCCTTAAAAGTCCTATTATCCTTTTTTTTTTTAACTGAATTTTGTGGTCTATAAGCACAATGCAATTTCTACTCTATTCCGGGTACAAATTTGGGGAGCATAGAGAGGGGCCTCTGGGGCGCTTGAGAGGAGCAGGGGCAAATCGGGGTTATAGTAAGCGTGCTGCCTCATTTTCCAAGACAGTTGTATCTCTAGAATCTAAAGGGTCATTATTTACGGTCTTGGAGAAAATTGGGAAGTTCATTGGGGCCTCTAAAGACGAGGCTTCTTTAGGAGAGGGGATGAGAGAGTTTGAAGGAGAGGTAGTCTGTAGAGGCGGCTGGCAGAGGCCCCTGTAATGTCTATAAACTCTGAGGGAGACTTGGAAGGATCCTATCAGAGGAAACAAACCACCGAGGCCGCCGAGACAGGGACGGAGACAATACTCCATAACTGACAAAAGCTGTTGTTTATCCGGTCATCAGATGCTGCCTCTACAATATCCTGGACGAGCCCCAATAAGAGAAAGGCGGCTGCAGGGACACTATCCGGGCCTTCCCGATTTGGTTTATCATTTAAGTCTCTACCAAACCTCTTGCCATTTTTTTCCTGTGTATTTCTGGCCCATTTACAATAAACCAAGGACAGGCGTTATCAATAAACATAAAGAATTTTATCAGGTCTTTCTTTTGACTCTAACCCTCTTTCCCTGAGGGATGCCTTGAGGTCCTTAATAAAGAGGGCCTCCTTAGAGAGAGTCCATGCCCATTTTATTTTCTAATATTAGGATGTTAAGTAGCAGAATGAATTACAATTTTTAGGATCTTAATTGAAGAACTAACATAAAACAAAGACAAAACGAAACAAGGATGGCCTTGGGCACCACCCGACTATCCATGACAATTCATGAGGTCTCTTTCAATCCAGAATATCCGCGACAACTCACCTGTCTCTTCTCAACGACCGATTTGCTCAGGTCTCTTTCAACGACCGAATATCTGCGACAACTCACGGTCTCTTTCAAGCGACGATTTGCTCAGGTCTCTTTCAACGACCCGAATATCTCGACAACTCACCGGTCTCTTTCAACGACCGATTTGCTCTGTAGTCTCTTTCAACGACCGAATATCTGCGACAACTCACGGTCTCTTTTCAGCGACCGATTTGCTCCAGGTCTCTTTCAACGACCCGAATATCTGCGACAACTCACCGGTCTCTTTCAGCGACCGATTTGCTCAGGTCTCTTTCAACGACCGAATATCTGCGACAACTCACCGGTCTCTTTCAAGCGACCGATTTGCTCAAGTCTCTTTCAACGACCGAATATCTGCGACAACTCACCGGTCTCTTTCAGCGACCGATTTGCTCAGGTCTCTTTCAACGACCGAGACTTTCTTTTATGTTACTCAACTCCTTTTACTCCTGAACTTCCCCTACGGGGGTCTCTTTCAACGATCGAAAAACGTCCCGTTTCTTGACGGGCGAAACTCACCGAGGCGTTCGACTTCCATGAGCGGTGAAAGCAGTCCTCACTTCTTTGGGTGCCTGGCCAGGCCTTCTTCAATTACGTCGCGGGCTGAGGCCCGGACCTCCCCGTCGGCAAGGACCCGTGCTTCGAGCCCACGTTAGAGGCGCCACTTTGTCCCGACCAGCGGGACCTAGTTATTCGGGCTCGAAGAGGTCCAGCCTGAAAGAGAAACGGGCGAGAAAAAGGAGCGGAGGCAAGACAAAGTTCTGATCAAGCCTCAAATTTTTTATTTCAGAGCGGGTATATTTATTACAGAAGAACAAAGGGGGGCAGGACTGACTAGGCAGGGGGATACTTGTTACAATTTCATTGGTCCTTGGTTGATGGGGTTAGGGGGTACAAAGGTTAGAAGTGAAAAGAGGAACAAGGAGGAGAGGGGCTCCTTGGGCAGGTCCACAGCCATTCAGTAGGTCCTTCCTTATCCGGTGGGTATGTTAATACATTCTGTGGTTAACTATTCCCTGGAGCATTATCTGCTCCTGCATTCTTTAGATAGCATACAGGTTCGTTAACGGCCAGGTTCTATGCCGGGGGGCTGGGCGGTCAGGATGAGGGTCTTTTGGCTCCCAACACTTGTCAAAGAAGGACAGTATAGCATCAATCTCTCACTACATAAAAATTACAATTCCACTACTTATTCAAAATATTCATCAAGATAAGAATAGATGCTGATACAAGTATATATTTATTGGTTGAAAGAATAAATGGATTGACAAATGAATTGTTTTCCAGAATTATTTTGTTTCTGAGTTTCCTTTGATGCCAACTAGACCTGGATTCCTCCAATACCCTGGAACTATCCTCCAGGTTCCTCTATTACTCTCAGAACTTGCCTGCTTTGCCTCAGGCCTTAAACTTACAGTCAGACCCATCAATATGACCTACTTTCTCTCCCAACACAAAACATCAACTGCTGAATCTACCACCTTAATATTTTAGATGTTGTGCTTCCCGTTTTTACCTTCACCATTGGAGTCATCTGCAAAAGCACGAACAGTTTATCTCCAAGTTTTATTTCAACCTTGGTAAGGATATGCTTTTTATATTCTGGTCTGTATTTTACATTTGAAACTGGACCAAGGCAGGATGGACAAGATAAATAACATCAGAGACTATGCACAGATTTCAAAACCATCAATATCCATTTACATTCGAAGATTAAGTTTGTGAACACATAATCTGTGTTTCTTTTTACTTAATTGACTTGACTAAATTTATTTCAAAGACTCCATAATGAGAAACTGCTGGGTAACTATGAAAAGCTCTGCATAAAGTAAATAGAGAAGAATCTGAGAAAGTGTCAGAGGTAATTAAATCATTAGCCAAGTTTTAAGAATCTCATCCAGGACAGAAATTACAGCCTTGGCTTCCTTATTACAGTGCATGGTAACCATGACATCAATAAAATATCTGAATGGAAGTTACTAATAGTTCCTTGCACAGCTCTAATTTCATAATAGTTAATTTCCTAAGTGTCTGTTAAGTGCTAAATTTGTGTGTGGTTGCATGTGGTGGGTTGGGGTTTTGTGGTTATGTAAATAAAACTGGGAAACAAAAAAAATCATAAAAGAAATAAAACAAAAACAAAAACTTTACAACTTCTAAAGAAATATATTAAAATAAAATATATTAACTTCCTTTGAAAATTTTATTAAATATTTGTAAGCGCAGAGTATCTTTATGAGGTAGGAGATAGATGTGAAAATCTATGAGAAGTGTATGGTTTATTGTTATTTCTTTTGAAGGTGGGTGCTCAGTGTTTTTTCTATAATATTCAAGTAATTGAGATAGTTTTGCTGAATCTCTTCTGCAAAAGACAGGCCAAGGTTCCCATCATTGCCATTTATTCAATAATCATTTATTTAACAGCTTGCCTACCCTCTCCATTTCAATGTTATTATTGTTGAGTAATTTGTCCTAAGGCAACAATTTGTCATTCACCAAAGACAACTCATCTCTCTCAAATGTTTATAGGGAATAGCTGTAGCACTTTAGAATATAATTTGCAAAATTATGTCCTGGGATCTTGAAATCTTTCATTCATTTCACATGATAAGTCTCTGAAAGTGGTTATGTCATTATTGCATTGTGGCAAAAGACCAAGGACAGATCAGATCCTTTTAGCTAGTTGAGGTCACTTGGTAAGCCTGCTGACAATTCCTAGCCATGGTGAGATTCATCCCAGTAACCAAGCAAACCTTTATTTGGCAAACGAGAGATATGAAGCTCTTTTGGCTAGAATGTGTTATAATAGAAAATTATTTATACAGAGTTGTACGATAAGGCAAAATTTAATTTTTCACTATCTAAACTACCACACTATGATTATATAAATGATCGATTGATTAAATAATTGATTCCTCGAATCAGATTTATAGAGTGACTCCTATAGCACTGCATTAGATATAAATGGAGAATGTTGATGAATTAGTATGAGACAGATTTCTTGCCTTTCAAGAGTTATTTTAAAAATGTGGTGGATATCTAGTAAGAGATAAAAAATAATTTCTATTTGATTGTAATTATTTGATTATAGGTCTGAGAATATATGTACTCTGTAATTATAAAATTATATGCTTAATGGGACATCTGGAAGAATTATAAAATGGGAGTTGGTGGAAAAGATATACTGGGAGAGAGACTGACTTTTTCATGGTCTGAAAGCCAGTTATATTGGTCAGAAAAGAGCGAGAGCGAGAGAGACAGAATAATAAAATAATAAGATAAGACTGCTGATCTAGCTAGACATCATTAATCCCACTCTGCTTAAAGGCATAAACAATTTAAATAAAAAGTGATAGAAAAGATATTACTTGTTTAGAAGTTAGACAAATCTTGATTAGTTAAGAGATTTACCGTTTGGAAAATCTGTCTGCCTAATGTCTAAAATAGTAATAAGTTGTCGGGGAGATTAAACAAGATAACATATTTAGAGTTCTATATTCATTATAGATCCTAGACAAATGTTAGAATCCTTCCATTAATGCAGAGGTCTAGTTGTTATCTGATTCTGAGGCAATGATCATCGCAACACTTACCAAAATATTCCTATTATTTTTGCTCCTAGAAACCAAATATATAAAATTCTGAGCTGAATTCATCATGGAAATACTTTTTATTTTATATCTAATATAAAAACTTTTAAATATATTTTTATGAGTCTGGATTCTTTTATATTTTCTGTGTCTTGTATTGGAGTATCAATAGTATGAGGAGACATATTGAAGCCTAGAGCAAAAGAAAAATGTAGTAATACTCGTCATATTCCCATTTAAAATTTTGACTTTTTATGATTTTTTAAATAATTTTGTTTCTAAAAATTATTAAGTATTGTTATCTAGACTACTGATTCTTTTGAAATATCTTTAAATTATGTGCCTGTGGCAAGTATCTAACTTACCTGACCTTGTCCTGGATTCCAGGACAGTCCTGGCCTTGTGAAAGATGTTTTTAGATGTATATCCAGAGATTTTGTTTTGGAATACATTTCAGAGTGAACCTCACCATGGTGTAGGTAAATTGGTAAAAAAAAAAAAACAATCGAGGTGAAAAGAATCACAAAGAGTGAGATTAGTTTACCTTAACCAATGGGCTTTCCTGAATGTTTTCTATTACTTTTATTATCTCAAGTGTGAATCCGTTGTTACCTACTGCCCAGTGCTTGAATACCCCTGCAAAGTGGCATAAAATTAGTATCATTAAAAAACTAGCCACCTTCTCTTTTTGTTAATGACACCCCTACTGCTTTGTGTTTTTCTAATGATAAATTATAATTCATTGAACATTTATAACATACCGGGCATTGGAATGTATGTGTATGTTTTTTCCCATCTTGTTAATTCTCTCAAAGAAGCTACTGAAAAATTTTTATTAATAAATTTTATAGATGAAGAATCTGAAATTGGCAGATATTTACAAGCCCATCAGAAACCTGTTCTTTGAAGGAAGTCTCTGATATGGCAGCTTTCTCAAAGAGGAAAAATTAAAATGAAGGAATTAAACAAACTAGAATTGGAACTCAAACTCTAGAATAAAAATTAGACTTCAGACTACTGTGTCCATAGTTGAAAGATCTTTATGATTTACATAATACCAGAAACAACATCCTGATTAAATTAATATAACATTGGGAAAAAATCAACAAACCAATAACAACACATACAAATAAAAGTGTAAGCTTTGGGAATTAAAAAATATATGTGAAGCAAGAATATTGTGTAGAAGAGAAAACTTAGTCAGGGTCTAGGGAAATCCCAGCAGCTCATATTCACAGAGGTTAGAGTACAGAATACTATGATTAGTGTAGAAAAGTGATGTATGGGCCATTAATTAGATAGAACTTAAGCTCTCTGCTGATTAAAAGCCAACAGAGAGAAGGGGCATAATTATCAGAAGGTACATTGATGGTAAACCATCCTGGTTTACTTGAGACATGGGTAATAGAGTGCTAAATGTAAGATGATATCAGAGAAACTGAGACAGTCACAGGCAAGACAGAAAGGTTTGACACTCTAGAGAAGATTAGAGGTCTAATAGATTAATTTAGCAATCAATACTAAGATCTGGTAGAACTACATAAGACAAGACAAGTCACATGTGCTAGATTTGGAGATGGGAGGGTAGGTAAGTCAGATTGTCAGATGGGCCAGATTCAGAGGTAGAATTATAGACAAGAAAGTAAAAGGTTTTAGTCATTCAAGAATCTATTAGGCTAATTGAGTAGATAATACATATACAGAATGTTACAAAGTAAATGATAAAACATCTCATAATAGAAACAGAACAAGTTTTTTGAGAATTCAGAGAGGGTTAAGAGTTGCCAATTTCAATGAGATGAGAGAGAGATATTAAACACTGATATTTTAATCATGATTGGTTTGTTATTAATCAGATTGAAAGAAAGCCAGAAAAAAAAAAAGAAATTGTAACATCAAAATGTACAGGGGATATGGAGGTTATACAGAGATCTGCCCTTCCATTTGAGTAGGATTTGAAGGTGAGAGTTGTAGAAGACAGTATGTAGACTTAACTTTAGGACTGGTTTTTGATGTCAAGATAAACATTTCAGATTTTATTCATCAAGAAATCAATGAGTCAACCACTTTAAGATTTTGAGCAGAGAAATAGGAAATGAAGCTGAGCTATGCTTTAGAAATTTGTACAGGCAATAGTAAACAGCTTTGGGATAAAAAGTCACTGAATACAGAGAGTTCTTGCAAAAGACAATGATGTTTACACAGAAATAAGAAGAAACAAAGACTAGAGGGAATGAGAGGAGGATGAAAAGAATGGAATAGTGAAAAGATGAGAATTCAAGGCAGTGTGGCAAAATAAGATAAGCTCAGGCTGTGGAGGCAGTTGGACCATGACTGATTTCTCTGATCTTCAGCTTACTGACAATATGGCCTCAAGAATAAATCTGAACCTTTCCAACCTTTAGATCTTACCTAGAAAATAAGGATAGTATCACCTATATTAGAGGTCTGCTGCAAACTATCAGATATAATAATAGATGTAAAGTCTTATTACCATGCCCAGCACTTAGACCTTCAGTAAATGATGACTATAATGCTCTAAGTTATCAGAAGTTGGCAATTGATTGGAGATGACAGTAAATGGCACACAAATGTCAAAGCTATCTTCAAGATTTTATTTTAGAGTCATTAGATTCCCTAACAGTTCCTGAATAGCTTTTGAGGGTCTCCCTCTATAGTTATAAATAATTTATCTGATTTCAAGATCCCACATTTTAGGCATATAGACTTGAAAATTTATCTAACTTTCCTTTTGCTATATGGGGTACACACATGTGTAAATATATACATATTTTCATTTAGTAGTTGACATAGATTGAAAAATGCTCATATTCTTAAACTTTTATATAAAAGTCAATTTTAGTGTTGAGCATGCCACCCTAAAAAAAAAAAAAAAAACCCAGCAAAGAATCACTTTCTAAAGAAATTGACTTTCAATTATTCCCAATAAAAAAAAATAGATAATAAGGTTATGATATAGTGCCTGACTGGATGGTACTGAATTAAAATCTAGGAAATGTTCATATAGAAATAATTGTACTGTGGGATGGGTATTCCCATGGGAAGATTCATGGAGGATGCTGGATTTGAACAGTAGTGCATTGTAGGACTCATATGATGGGATTCTTAAACAGGACTGAAAAGAGTTTTTGCAATACTCCCAACTATTCCATTGGAGTGCAAGTGTCTTGTTCTGAGATAAAAGGCCTTGGAGTTTTCCTTTTCCAGATTTACTAGCTGATTCTTCTTACTGCTTGGAGATCCTGACGATGGAGATTTGCATGTTAAAGTGCAAAGTGGGACCAAGAATATTCCAGGAGCAACCACCCGGAACCAAGTTATAAAAATGTCTTGAATGATGGCAACTTAAGAGACCTAATGATCCAGGCTAAATGGAAGATAAACCTAAATGTAGTTCAGAACCATCCCCAAGAAATGTTGGTTTTGAAGGAAGTTCATTTTGCATGCAACATTGGTCCCCTTTGAAGACGATTTTTTAAAAGAGGCAAACTGAGGATACTCTGTGCTCCCATGAAGCCCATAGTAAACTATGAGAATACTGGTACTCACACTGGAATTTCCATTATTACTAGAGAATATATATCCATATGGCTTGGAAATGTCTCTCAGCTGATAGTTCTCAGATGGAAATTATAAGTCCACAAAGGGACATCATTAACAATGATATTCTCTTAATCGTACAGCAATGTATTTCAGCTTATGGAATTTATGTTATATTGGCATTTAGAGACCTTTGGGGAAAGTACTGAATATGGGTTTAATCACTAAGGTTAGATATGGGAATGTCAGCTGGTAAAACCGTTTTTGAAAGCACACTTCTTTTTTCCAATTTCTACATGTGTTGGGAAAATGGATTTGTATGGCAAATTCATGCCTATATTTATATAGTGAAGGAAATGAGAGGTGTGTCTGTAAGAATTCATTACCAACGAGTATATTAAGACAACCAAATTGTTGGTCGCTAACACAAAATCAATTGTGCTTTGCTAGAGAAAGTTAAATCCACAAAACAATTGTCAAGACATCCACAAAACTGCAGGCACTTATTGGCTAGAACAGCTCAAGCTAACATATTTTTATGAGAGGTAGACATGATTCAATTATTTGCCGGTAAGTAACATTTCCTTCTCTCCCCCGGTATGAAGTGGTTGCCCTAGCAACACAGGTGCCTGCATGACTCATCATGTATATTATTTTGTCTTTTCCTCTGCTTGATCTACTCTCTAAAATGTTAGGTTTACAAAAAAAAAGAGAGACTTTGAAAAACATTTTGAGGATATTCATCAAAAAAAGACCCTACGTTGGAAATGAGTTTCTGAACATTTACCCCCACCCCCATCGATGTGCATTTAATAGTGTTGTCATGCAGTGTGATGTGTGTGTCTTGCTCCATTACCTATAGAATCTTCAATACAGGTATCCCTCACTATCTGAAAGTAGAGTGTTCTTAAGAGAGTTTTGGAAGACAAAGTGGTATAAAGCAAAGAAACAATTACCATTAATTTTTATGAAAAAAAATTTTGAGAATTTCCATACCCTAAAAACAATCTACCGAATCTTACCAAATATGTTTAATTATGTCCAGTTTTGTGTTAAGGGTAACACTGTTCTAAACCTTAGTATACATCTTGCTAATGTGTGTACAAAATAAATCGAGATAAAGCACAGATGCTCACAAGCTGTTCACAGTTCTGGTGGCTTGACGCTGAGATGCTAAGTGTTGTTCTTAGAGAAGGCACCATTCTTGCTGCTCAGGTACTCTCTGCCTCATGGTTTGCTGCAAAACAAATGCGAACACTATTTTGCTTTTTTCCTTTTTTTGTAAAACCAAAAATTTCAGTAAGTAAAAACGGGTACTAATGTTGGTCTTTTGTAAAAGTGAGGTGACATAATGCAAACTTTCAAAAAGCGGGGAGTGCCTCTGTCACAGACAGGTGACTAGGTTCTTGTCAACATCTTGAGAAAGAATTCACTGACAGACAGAGAAGGAAATGAAGCAACAGCTCAAGTTTATTAGAAGCAAAATACACCTTTAAAAGCAAAAGTACAATCTCAGACTGGAGAGATGGAAAGATCTGCCTGGTGGGCTTGGGGTTTTTATCGATCTAACTAAAGAGTGGAATATTCATGATCTTGGGTGAGCTCTGTGTAGAAAGAAGATGGCTTTTCTTGGACTCAGAAAGATGCCTCTTGTTTTGCCTTGTTTGGGTTTTTTGGAACTGTCATGCCGTCAGATGCACGATGGGTACAGCCTTAGCCATAATGCTAATTTGTTATAATAGCTGTATAATGAGGAAATAATTTGGCCAAAGGTGAATCGGCCTGATCTGTGCAGGTGTCTTTGTAGAAAGGCCACTTGTGTCTCTGGGTCAGGATGCTGTGGGCTTTGAGCTCCTCTAAGGGCCAATCAGAGCTCGTGGTGTCCACATCTGTGCCCCTGTGGGTTTCTCACCTTCCTGCTCAAATCTGGCGATCTGCCTACTCTTACACCTATACTTAGTTTCACTGGCTTCTCTGTGAAGTTTCCACGGCACTATACTACTCAAATATCTAGTGCTTCTGAAGTTTTGTAACAATCCATATATGGACCACCTCCTTGGCTGCTTTGTTCTATGGTTACTGTTTTTTGTATGATAACACTGAACACTTAATGCTGATAATATATAATATCGAAGAGGATTATTGGGCCTGGATTTTACCTCTATTTGCTATATACATAGACTGAATTAACTGGCCAATTAATTGCTTGTACAGAAATTATATAGAATTGACATTTAACAAAGACATAAGGTGGATGAGTACCATTTTTAGCACAGCTTTATGTCCTTTTCAGTGATCATGTCTTCCCTACAAAGCTGCTATAGTACTTTCGAGTTTTTGAAAACAGCAATTTCTTGTGCATTTTCGCATTAGCAGCACCTGTGCTAACCATGTTCCTCAGCTCTCACCGTCCTGTGACTGCACCACATCCAGAGAGCAGTTTATCTACACCATGGTGGTTTGCTGACTGTTTTTAGTGCATTCCACCTCAGACATAGCACTTTCTTGTTTAATTGATGTTTACACAATACAGAGAATTTGTGAAAAAGAACATTGGGTGCATACCAAATAATATAAATAGTGTTCATTAGCACCAAACTTGGCTAACCTGATATTGCGGGTGAAAAAAAATATCAATTATTTAAGGACAAATCTTCTTAGAAGAATGGAAATTTGCTGTTTTTTTTTTCTCCCTAGTATAGATTGCTCCAATCACATGGACCATGAGAGGTGCTTCTCTTCCATGGAAACTGCAATACCAGTCAGGGGACTATGATTTGGGTGGGATGCATTGCATATTGACTTTATTAGAAGAGAAGGAAGCAGTGAACTTTTTAGATGCTTTCCCTTTTTTCATTTGTAAATCTAACTGTGTGGTGTTATGCAGACATGGTCGTATTGATCTGGACCTCATATTTTGCAATTCAGAACCTATGTGATTTATAAATCTTCCATGAATCTGTTGTAGCGATACTCATAGAGAAACACAAATATTTTGCATAAATCAGCATATAAAACAGAAACTTTAGTAGAAATCAATTTTTTAGCTACGGGGTGTGGGGGTTGGGGGAGAAGGTGAGAGGCAGGGAATGCTATGAGCTGCTGATTAAGTCCCATCTGAATGCCTGAAATTTAACTCCTTTTCATTTGTCAACACTCAACTTTTGTTACTAAGAAAAATTTCCACATAATTCAATCCATGTTCTCTTCTATGAGATTCTCTTTTACTTTATAGGTAGGTGTCTTTATGCTTTATTTCCTTTTGTTTCCTGCAAATGTAAATCTTAGATCAATGGAAATGCAAAGTAACCAATTCCACTTGTCCTTCCTTTTCTCCACCTACCCACAGGAATGTGTTTGTATACCAAACAGGGTGTCATTGTCTAGCTCACAAAAGGGTAATGATGTTACAACTTTAGTGTTAAACCTTCTTGATTCTCCCCCTTAATAACCCAAGCATGAATCAGGTGGTAAGAGAAAAGGTTAGGTGAAGTCCTGGAACATTTGACGTTAAACAATACCTAGGCAAAACATTGAAACTCATTGCTGAAAAATCACCTGCTTTCCCATGTTTCTTTCAGCTCCTTTTTTTGTTGATTGAGTAAAAAGACTTTGTGGCTATCTTTACTATCTCTCTAATACTTGCTAAATAATCGCTGTTATAGTTTTCTTATCCTTAAAGAAGAGATAATAAATGCTCTTACCTCAATGAGTTATTGCCAGAATGCAATGGGAGTATCATACCCAAATAAAGTATTTAAAAAACAGGGCAACTCACACATAATAAATGTTCAAATTTGATTTGCCATTACTAATATCATTATTAATTTCCATTAAAGTAACAGAAAAAGTAGACTTTTGGACTCAGAAATTTAGGTAGGGAGGCAGGCAGGCATCATTATTTTGCTAGAATTCAAAAATTTGATTTGTTTTTGTAAGGTAAACGCATGACACGCCAAGACAGAAGTATGAAAAGCAAGCATTTATTGGGAGAGCGCTCCCGGGCGAGGTTCTCTGGTCCAGAGAGGAGAGGGGCCAGAGAAGTCGTTCCCTGGGGTGGGAGGGCGTGGATTTTATGGGTTATGTGAGGGTAGGGGTATAGGGTGGGGAACGTTAATCATTAATCAATACTAATTGAGCCTCCGGATTAGGGTGGTGACAGGGCTTTAGGGTGGGCCCTATTCAGGTCTGGATTCCCGGTATCAAGCTGGGGAGTCTCCAGGCAGGCATCTGGCTGGCCATTCCCCCGCCGACCTAAAGTTTTCAGTTTATATTATGGTTTCCTACTATTAAAGCACATTTTCTGTTTGTGGATGTGCTACATTGTTTTCTTTATGAATGAGTTTATTCAAGGAAAAGAGTAGGTCAATGTAAGAAAATATTAAATAAATCATGTTCATTTATCAACATCAAATCTCTGAACTAAATGATTTATACTTGGGACTATGCAATAGACAGTACACATGTCATTTCTTATCTTCGTACTGTTATGTCCCTCTCTCCCTACCCAGTACCACATTCCTGCCTCTATCAATCATGCTGTTCTACTGTCTAAAACATGCCTGTCTTTCCCCTCACAGTTTGGTTCATTTTCTTTTAGGAATCTATCCTCAGTAAACTTGACTCATAATTGTCTTTATTAAAAGCAAACATATAATTTTTTTCTAAATTTTATTTTTCAATTACAGTTGACTCAATATTATATTAGTTTCAGGTGTACTTCACTGTGGTTAGAAATCTACATGCCTCATGAAGTGACCTTCTAGTAAGTCTAGTACCCACCTGACACAATACATAATATTACCATATTTTGACCATATTCCCTATGTTGTAAAAAAGAATGAAATCTTGCCATTTACAACAAGGTGGATACATCTAGAGTATATTATGTAAGTAAAATAAATCAGACAGAGAAAAAAAAATATTATTATTTCACTTATATGTGGAATCTAATAAACAAAATAAACAAACAAACAAAGTGGAAAAAAAAGCTCATAGACACAGAGAACAAATTTATAGTCACTAGAAGGGATAGGGAGGGATTGGAGGCAGGGTGAAAATGGAAAACAATAAAAGTGATGTGATGGCTACACTTGTATTTTAGAATTGCATCTGTTTTTATCTCTTTCCCTTCCTCCCTTTTTTCCTTTCTTTATCTTCCATTTGCAATTATTCTTTGAGCATTTGCTTGGGTCAAGTGCTTTTCTAAGTACCATGCTTGCAATATAAACAGGAGAACTATCTACTTTCTCCTAAAATCTCTCACCAAAACCACATTTATTAATTTAATTGTTGTTGATTGACAATTTAATTTATATCTCTAAAAGTTTATGAGTTTACTTATAATAAGAGACATTAAAATTAAGACCACTTAAATTTAAGTGTTAAGTTCATATATTATGTAGATGGAATGGGTTCTGAATATGCTAAGTATTTTGGCTAATAAAATAATTATAATTGAGCATAAATTAACCTGTGTGATTTTTGCAGCCTCAACATAAAGGGACTTGTGACAGGCTATGAGTCTGATTACTATTTGCAAAGTTTCACCAGACCTGTCTCCTAGCCTTGAGGGCTAAAAGTTCAAGTGGGACTACAGGGATAGCTGATCTATAAATCTATGTCCCTAAATATTTTCACTTGAGTGATATCCATCATATAAGCATGGTAGAATTTTATTAAATATAACTAAGACTACATGTTTTGCAAAACATTTGCCCAGTTTGCCACTGTTTTTGTGTTTTTTTTTTTTTATAACACATTCAACTATAAATTGCAATTTGATATATTGCCCACCAAGTGACCAAACTGAATTCATTATGCAGTATTGGGAGCTGAAGAATAATTTCTGGTAGCTAATGTATCAACAAACGAATTCTGTTCATTTGTTTGATATTTTACAGTTTATAGAGTGTTTTGGAATGTATTACCTCTATTAGAAACACAGCTGAAATATATTAGAAAGAGTTCTGGGCCTGGAGTTGGATAATTCACATTCATTTCTGCACACCACAGCCTTAGAGACGCTCCTCTTATTTTTGTAAATTCCTCTTCCAGACCCATCCTCTCTAGAATGATTCTTCAGATATGCATCACCAAGCTAGCAAATGTCTTAAGTTTTAATTCTTTTATAACTTAAAATTTTTTTTTCTGCAAGGAAATGCAAGGATAAATCATATTTTTAAAATTTGGTTATTAACCAACCACAAAAGTTAAAAAAATATGTCTAATTTCACTGAATTTCTTTTCAATCTATGTGCTATTGAATTCAGACAGAGGTGTGGAATTTCTTCATCTCCCAACCTTTTTCAGTCATCTTCCCTCTTGAAACTGTCCCTCTGCACTAGTGGTTCTATCTTTCAAGCAAGTGAAAAATTCCCATAGAGCTTGGTGCCAATTGTTAAAAACTAACAATGGTCTTTCAAATAATATTGATCACTTCTTTTTATATAACTTCAGTATCTTATTTTTACTAAAAATTTCTGTCTAGTTTTGCTATGTCACCAGAGATTACTTTGCTCTTCTTCTGCAGAATTAGAAGAGGAAAATCAGATAGTAATAAAGGGGAGAGATGTGAGAATGCACCAGTAAAGACAGACCTCAGAGGGAGAATCCGTGTTATTTCAATATTGATTTGTTCATTTATGTTTACTTAGTTTATATAGAAGAATATTGTGCTATAAATTTCATCATCTTCTTACTTCGTTCTTCAGCACCCTTTTCAAAGATGTGTCCGTGCTGTCCTGTGTCTGTCAGCCTCATTTCTTTTTGATGCTTCACAAAATTTCATTTTGTGAATTCCTAAATCCTGTTTTCTATTCTGCAGGTTACAGACATCTATGTTGCCTCTAATTTCTTGCAGTATTAGGTCCAATACCTTTTGTGAGTTGTAAAAGTGTCTCCTGGAAATACACCTAAGATTGGGACCACTCTATCTTAGGGTATCCTTCATCCTCATATCACAAAGTGTCTCTAAGTATCACTATAATCAGCAGTACACAAGGATTTCTCCGGCTCCCAATTCTTGTCAACAATTGGTTTTATTATTAAATGCTGCTCATCTCTAGCAAGTATATAGTAGTATCTCATGAGCATTTTAACTTACATGTATCTGGTGATAAATAAAGTCAAACATTTTATATTCCTCATGCCTAGGACTATTTTTATTAAGACAATTTTTAGAGAAGTTTTTAGTTTACAACAAAATTCAGGTGAATGTACAGAAATTTCCTAAGTATCCTCTGTTCCCACATATGTATAACCTTCATCATTATCAACATCCCTCACCAAACTGGTACATTATTTTTACCATGGATGAAACTACATTGATGTATCATATCAGCCAAAGTCTATAGTTTATATTATGGTCTACTTTTGGTTTTATATAATCTATGGATTTGGACAAATATATAATGTCATATATCTATCACTATAACATCATACAGAATATTTTGCCTGTACTATAAATCTTCCCCCCCAACCAATTCACCTTTAATCCTTGTCCCCACCCCCAGCAGCCACTGATCTCCTGTCTCTATAGTTTTGCCTTTTCTAGAATGTCGTATTGTTGGAATCATAGAGCATGTGACCTTTTTAGATTGGCTTCTTTCACTTGGTAATATGCATTTAAGGTTTATCCATGTCTTCCCATGGCTTGATGTCTCATTTCTTTTTTGCGCTGAATTTTATTTCATTGAATGTACCACAGTTTATTTATTCATTGCCCATGGAAAGATATGGTTGATGCTTTCAAGTTTTGACAATTATGAATAAAGCTGCATTTTACATTTTGTTTATAATTCACTTTGAGTTAATTTTTGAGAAGGATATAAGATCTGCAACTTTATCTTTTTTTTTTTTTTGCATGTTCAAAAAACTATCTTTGCTTCATTATTTTGCCTTTATTTCTTTGTCAGAGATCAATCAACTATATGTATGGAAGTCTATTTCTAGGACCTTTATTCTCTTCCATTGCTCCATTTATTTATTTGCCAATGCCACACTATCTTGATTACTGTAGCTTTATAGTAAGTTTTGAAGTTAGGTGGCATCGGCCAAAAACTTTACTCTTGTTCTTCAACATTGTGTTGGCTACTCTGGATCTTTTGTCTCACTATATAACCTTTAGAATCAGTTGCCAATATCCAAAACATAACTTGCTGACATATTAGTTGTGATTTTATTGACTCTGTGGATCAATTTGGGACAATCTGACTTCTTAACAATATTGAGTTTTTCTATACATGAACATGGAATACTTACTTCTTCTTTTATATATTTGTTCTTTGATTTTTGTTAATTAGAATGTTGTAGTTTTTCTCATATAAATCTTGTACATATTTGTTATGTTTATACTTAAATATTTTATTTTAGAAGGATTGCTAATGTAAATTGCATTGTGTTTTTAATTCTAAACTCCATTTGTTTACTGACAGAAAATAACTTTTATAGATTAATATTGTATTCTGAAACTTCTAATTCTTCATTAACTGTGCTATGAATAATCTATAAAATAATTAATAAAGTAAAGAGAGTTGAAAACTGTAGTATAAAAACAGATGTGTAAATTATAAGATAGATGAAGAAATATTCTAAGCCAAAAGAAAGTCATATTATTTCTAAAAATATATATGTTTTTTCCTCATAAAAATGTAGCAGATTATTTTTAGAGGCAGAAAAGGAGTTAAAGTCTTTTACAGTTTTTCCTTGAATTTTCTTTCTAAAGGCTAATAACCAAATTTATCACTTTAGACTTTCTAATCATATATTATTTTTTAATTCAAAGATCTTCAAAATCTTTGAAAAACAGTAATTGCCACTTTATTTGATGATTCTATGGCATATAAAGCTGTACTAAACTTTTAAAAGTCTTTTCAGCTTGTGATATTTTTTTCTAGGCAGGAGTTTGGAAGAAGAAAACATTCACCTCAGGAACCAATGGAGTCATAGTCACATGGTGCCTAAATAAATGGTTTCAACAATACTGGTAAAAAGTTTATCAACCTGGAATTTAGTGTTTTATTAAACCCAAGAAAATATTAATAATAACTATCTAGATGGTAGGATTTACAAGCAGACATGACAGTTCCATCATTATTTGAAAAACTCTCAAGGACAGGGATTTGACTTGTTCTGAATTGTCTCAGAGGAAAAGACAAAGAGCAGTGAGTCAAATTTCAGCATCATTTAAGAAATAATATTTTAAAGCAGAAGTAGTTCAACAATAAAATAGACCAACTAAAAGACAGGGAATCTGTTATGAAAGTCAAACGAACCCTGAAAAAGAGAAAAAAGAAAATGATGGCTGGAAATAATGAAGCTGAATATTTGATAATTTTGTTTTCGAGAAAAATAGCTTTTATGTCAGAGAGATTAAGAGGTAGGAGGAATTAAGTCATGTTAAAAACTCATATAATTTCATGATCTTTATTTCTGTACCTCTCCCCCTTCTCTTCTTTCCACAAAATATTAAGATTTCAAGTGTTCTCTTTTTCCACTCAGTAAATTTAATACTCATAAAATAATCCAGAATTAAATACATAAAGTTTTTGAAAATATTTGCATTTCAACCAAGATGGAAATTTCACATGAAATTAAGATAATGTAATGTTGAACTTTCCAGCATTGCCCATTATGATGGGAACTGTTAGAGGAGGCCAAATGCCCAGAAGTAAAGTTCAGTGCATGTTAATAATGGAAGCACGGTTCTAATTGTTAATGGATTAATCCATGGTGAAATTGTTTGTATCCTTGTGAGGGTATGCCTTCACACTTCTTTTGTAACACACGCTCACACACAAACACCACACACACACACACACACACACACACACACACACACACACACAAGTGTTCCATTCTCAGAGAGAATAATTTGTTCTTCATATCTAATATGTAACTACCATGAAAACAAAAATAACATCTGGGCCAGAGTTGCCTGTTTAACTTTTAAATTTCATGGGGATTTTTAGCAATCAGTTTATACCATTAATTTAATTCAGATTTCTTAAGTAGAAAGGTTTGACTCATATAGAACCCTCACTGTAATCAAATTTAATAACTGTTATTCATTCTCAAATATTTTTTGCTTCAGGAAAGCTTTATATATAATAATTTGCTTCCTTTGGCTTTGTGGTGACTTGCCACTTAATATGATTTTGTTTCCAGAAAATCCAGCATCAGGTGAGTGGTGTAGAAAACCTTTCATTTATGAGCAGTAATTTTGAGTCTCCTTTATCTAGCTCTATTTTCCAGTGTTAAATATTGACAACATACTTTTGTCTAATGGGCTTCCTAAGATTATCTTTAAAGCAATAAAGGACTAAATTGAACAGGAGGGGGAACTAATATAAACATGGGGGATAAGGATTGAGTAAAGTAGCTATAAAATACTTAAAAAGTAAAATATATTTTTTGGAATGTCAAAAGTTGATGAGAGAATCAAGATCTAATTCGAGAAAACACTTAGAAAACAAAGTACAATTTTATTAAATATCAAACCAATACTTGGAAAAGAACATGAGTGTAGGGAAGAGCTTCTCCACAGTGCTGGGTTACAAAATAGGAGGAAACAGAAGAAAGAACCTGGGTTTCTAAGAGATGCAGGAAGAAAGATCAGGTGGTAAAACAGGTTTATCATGGGATACTCAGGAGAGACCTTCAGGAGACATTTCTTAAAGTATTCAATGCAACTGCCTGATAGGATTTCCTAATTGAATATTATCCTCTGTGAGTTCTTATCATTCCTGGTTCCTGGAGAGGAATATTAGTCTGCAGGTGTCCCTGTACTCATTAGACAGGAGCAAGATGGACCTAAGCCAAGGAAAGAATTAATACTCTTTGTGCTACTCTACACAGATATATTTTCACAATCCTTACAAACCCATTATGCACACACACACACACACACACACACATGTATATATATGTGTGTGTGTGTGTGTGTGTGTGTGTATATATATTATAAAGCATATTTTTGCTCCATTTAATGAGAATAGCTATAGTTTTAATTAATCTGTTAATTTGTAGGTTTTACAATCAACTTTACATAATTTTATATGGAAGAAAACTTAAGCTCTATAAGTAAGCTATGTGTTCACCAGGTCTATGCACTGAAAAAAAAAAAAATTTTACTGACCAACAGGGTTTCCCTTCCTTTGGCCTGAGGAAGTTCCAATTACTCAGTGGCTAAGAATCATTAGATTTTTATTTAGTAGCAAAATCATTAGAACATAGATTTTAATCTTTTCTTATTCTGTAGACTGTAAAGAATGTTGCCATGGTTATACTTTCTTAGTTTTTAAAAGATGTCTAAATTATCATTTACTCGACATAAGTAATGCTGAACAGTCTATAATCTTTAACTTTTCAGGATATATTAATCAAATAACATGTTTCTGAAGGAATATTCTGAGATCAAAATTGCAAATTCTGGCCATATAACATGTTAGAAATGAACAATAAGAAATGATAAAACAAAAACATTATAGATATAACCACCAGCCACGCTTTCTTCCTTCACACTACATATTTCACAAAATTTGCTTAACAAGTCTGCAAAAATCTCCACTGGCTATAGCAGGCAGTGAAACTGCTGTTTGTTCCTATTAAATAGGCTACCATTGGGGCAGAATGTAAGATGCTTCTAAATTCTTAAACTAATATTTTGTGCCTCTCTTTTTCTCTCTTTTATTCTCTCTGTGTCTTTCTTTGTTTTTGTTTTTGTTTGTGTTTGCCATAAACATAAGTTCTGTGTAAAAAAAAGAGAGAGAGAGTGAGACAGTCTTATTGATTCACGTAACTGTGATAAGTACCTGGTTCATAGCCACCTATATAGTAGTCGCTATATATTAACTGAACAGAGGTGATTGTTTCCAAAATATATAGTTCTTATTACATGAAAGAAGCTAATGTTGCCATTTTTAAAAAATGCTGATGGCATGGCATAGAATCAAACTCTTTGTTACCTGGTATAATAGAATGCAAATAATGAATATACATGATTTAGTAAAATGATCACAAGGTCATGCAGTAAGGAACTGCTCTAATTTTGTTGAGAAGAAATAGTTTGTTGGTTAACTCAGGGAGCCTCTCTGTGCTAATCAAGATCATTATTCTAGCAGGATATTTTTTATTTGACTCTCTCACTTTCATCCTCGCATACTAGTCTATGATCCATTGCACCCATTCAGTCTAGTTTATGGTTCCAGGGTCTTCTAAATCACAAAATCTATTTTAGTTTTACAAACTTCATCTATTTTTGAGTTCTGGTAGTAAAGGAGTTGTCTTTTCCCATTACCCCAACTGAATTAGAAATTCTACTCAAGAACCAGGAATTGTGGACATAGTCCTTACTCACGCATGTGTCACACTGAGCCACCACTCAAATTTCTTGAGACTGACTAAAAAAATCTTTCAAAGTAAAATCTACATATAAAGTATAGGATAAATAATTTCTTAAGAGAGATATGTTTTAAATTCAAGAATTATTCTAGGAATCTTGCAAATACTGAAATAATATTAATCTGGAAGGGAGTATTTGTGAATATATACCCAAAATACTTTAATCTAGGGCACTGAAATTTAGACTGCCTCAGCTAAAATCAACAACTACCATTTACAACCTGGAGGAAATTGAAAAACATATTTAATTTCTCTTTTCCTCCATTTGTAATATGGAACTAATAATAGCACTCATTAGATAATCATTTTGAAGATTCATAAGAAATTAACTGTAGGCAATAGCTCCAAACACATAAAAAGTAGGCAATAGAATATATTTCAGATATTGTTTATTTTTCTTATTATAATAAAGCATACCATGTCATTATTTTAAGGTTGACTCTGCATAGAGTGAGGCTAAGATACTACTTCTAACAGGATTTTGAAGGATATGAAGAAACTTCTGCCTCTTATAACTAGTGCTGTTATATTGCATTGGTCAGCTTAAGTTTTGCAGAAGAAGCATTAAGAAGAAAGAAAAGATCTAGCTTACAGAGCAGATCTAGGATGAAATGTCATAAGGGAGAAATCAGTTATTAAAAATTATTGAGTACCTAAAGTGTGCCAGTTCTATACAAGGTACTGTGGGATTGTAAATTGACAATTAAGACATCTCCGTCAGCATGGTCACAAAACATATATCCCCTTCCTAGAGAAAGACAAGAAAGAAACCAGTAGCATCACAATGGAATAAATGCCCTAAAAAATGGGAAGACAAGACCCGTAGAAAATGGAGTCCCTAATACTTTCAGGGAAAGTGAGAATGCTTTATATGAAAGGTTAAAATTATGTAAACCAATGCTCTCAAGCCAGATTGTCAGGCAGACAAAAAGGACTGGCATGTGCAGAGATGCAGGAAGAAATGGCAAGGAATCTTTAGAGATTCGAAAGTAGTTTGATAACTAACGCATTATATATGGTAAAGGAAGTCTAAGGGCTTTAGCAGGAGTAGAGGTTGGAAATAGAAACTGGGATTTATTATTAAAAATCATACATGAGGAACAGTTTTTAGTTCTATCTGAGAATTTAAAGCAAGAGGCTGACATTTTTAGAATTCAGAAGTTCTTTTTTTATTATTATTACATTTGACATTCCATATTGTATTAGTTTTAGGTATACAGCATAGTGGATAGACGCTTATATAACTTACAAAATGATACTTCGAGTAAGTCTAGTATCCACCTGGCACTATACATAGTTGCTACAATATTATTGACTATATTCCCTATGCTATATTTGACATCCCCATGACTATTTTGTAACTGCCAATTTGTGCTTCTTAATTTCTTTACCTTTTTCATTCAGGCTTTCCAACCTCCCTCTCATCTAGCAACCTTCATTTTGTTCCCTGTTTCTATGAGTTCATTTTTATTTTGTTTATTTTGATTTTTAGATTCTATATATAAGTGAAATAATGTGGTGCTTGTCTTTCTCTGCCTGACTTTCTAGGTCAATTCATGTTGTTGTAAATAGTAAGATTTCATTCTTTTTATTCATGACAAAATAATATTCCTTTATCCATTCATCTATTGATTGACATCTAGGTTGCTTCCATATCTCGGCTTTGTGAATTATGTTATAATGAACATAGAGAAACAGATTTTTGAATGAGTGTTTAGATGTTTTTCAGATAATATTCAGATTCTGACAGTGAAGTAAGAGAACTGATGCTAGAGTTGTAAAGCAGTCATTCTCTAAATGTCATCTCCAAACTAGAAATCAGCATCACCTGAAAACTTGATAGAAATGTAATTTCTTAGTCTACACCCAGAAATCCTGAATCAGAAACTCCAGAGTATAGACCTAGAGTGTTTGAACAAGGTCTCCAGGTAATTCAGACATTCACCAGGATTTGAGAACTACGAATCTAGACAAATCTGTTGCCTTCATCCTGGTAGAGTTATGTACTCTTTCCTATCAGGAGAGACAGTAAAGACAAAGCTTGGGAAATAGTTCTGAGTCTAAAATGGGCTATAGTTGAGTGACCAGGTATGGGCAGCTGGTTAGAGGAAATGAATTTGATTGGGCAATTAAGTCCATAAAGCCTAAAAAAGGAAATAGAGAATATAGACTAATGCTATGAGATAAACTGGAGGTAAGAAATTTTAGAAACATAGTAGTGAAACATTGCAACTAGAATCTTGAATATCTGGCAAAAGGAATTATCTAACATGGTGATGTGGAGAGAAAAAAACAGATTCTTACACAACTTGGATTTGGCCAATTTTATCTACATTTCTCATCAAAGCTTTGATGGCTTTGGTATTGATTTTTATGAAAAAAAAAGATTATATTTTTTTAATAGGGAAGGGCCAGAGAAAGAGAGAATTTTGTGGAAATATATTATATTCCTTGAAATCTTGGTATGTAATAAATATAATTTCTAATCTTCCCTATGTCACTGCTAAAAAAAAATGAAATACAATAAAATCTGAATCTCATCTGCCACCAATTTATACAAGACCAGATATTTGTGAACACCACACATTTCAGACTAAAGCTCTCTTTGTTTTTGGCTCTTAGGTCCTTGCCAATTCTCAATTTGGCAGTGCTCTTTTCCAAACAATTTGAACCAAATTTATATGTGAAAATTTCATGAGACACTTCATCAAGTTCTTTGCTTCAGCCCAAATATATAGCAAAATATATAGCATCCACTGTACACTCCTAGCCACTAACCTTATAATTTTATTTCAGTGAGTTTGATTGGCATCAGTGAGTTTGATTGGCATGGTGTTCTCTTTCTTCCAGCTCCATTTAAACTCCCTGTGAAATTCTGGGTTCAGAAACAGTGGGGAAATAGGATGGTAAGTAGGCAAGTGGAACAGGAACGGATGTTTAGGTGGGCAATTGGAAGATAGAGAGAAATTCAGAGTAGCTATAAAGGAAAATAATTCTAATGACGGACATATGCAGAGTGGCAAAGGAAGAAAGGGCTCAGTACTGCTGCAATCAGGTGGCTGCTAAGGGTGGAAGTATTTTATATGGTCATCCCTATGTATTATAAGGGATCAGCAGCCTCTTGTTTGTAGCAATCTCTCTTAAGCCACAAGAAGGCATTTTTTTTCTTCTTTACTACTGTATTCTAAATGCCCACTACAAAATTTGTGACAAATTAAGCACTCCTTAATAATTTGTTGCAATGCATGAATTAATTCACCTTCACAGATTTCCAGTTCCATTTCCCTCTAGCCCTGGTACTCTACCAAATACCCACGATATCACTGATGTGCATATCAACTGCCAACTGCTAGATACTTTTCTGTTGACACTACCTCACCTGAGACTGGAAATTTTGCCACTGCATTTGAAAGCTAGAATGAGACAAGTTGTTCAAGTGATTCAAGAGAGAATAATGAAGTCTATAGGATACCATGGGTCATCACATTTCTCCAAAGGTCAGATAGTAAATGCTTTATTTGTTTCAGGCCATAAATCTCGGTTTCAACTACTTCATCATTCCATTATAGCATGAAAGTAGCCATAGATGATACATAAACAAAGGGGCATAGCTGTGTCTCAATAAAATTTTATTTACAATAAGATGTCACAGCAGATTTGGCCCTAGAGCTCTACTTTACTTGCCTCTTGGGATAGACCAAGTCTTTCTTGTCTATTTACCTGAGTGATTCTGGTATTATAGTGATATATATTTTCATACTTAAAAGATTGATATTCACAGTCCAATTGAATATTGAAACAAGCAGGTCTTTGAGGCTAACATATTGATTGTGAAAACATACACTTTAAAGCCAGACTGCCTGACTTCATACCTAATTTCTCTATTTACTATGTCTTTGGCCGATAGAAATACGTTCTCTAGCCTCAGTATTTCTGTCTACAAAATGAGCAAATACCATGTACCTATTTTAAGGTTCTTATGCAAATAATCTGTGTAAAACATGACAGTGATTAGAACAGAATAAAAACTCAGGGGAAGGAGTGCTGGAAAAGAGAGTTAAGATCACCAGTGATTTGCTCAAGTTCCAACAGCTTTTGATGGATGGTCTTCCATATACCATCATAATGCTTTTCCATAATGAAATGTTACTGCTTATGTTAGGCAACTGTACCCTGCAGTTTCAGAGGTCAGAGAAATGTGTTTGCCTTTCTTATGTGCCATGTACTAATACAATTGAATCTATTCCCAAATACAATATGCTGATCAATGAAGATACTGACTTAATCATTTAGAACAATGTGCTAGGATATTGTGCTGTCTTTCTAGCTAATATTCAATGTCAGGCAGCACATTATCTTGCTTTTTTGCCATCTGCTTTCAGACTGGTAAAGGATATATCCCTATGTTTCAATCATTTTATGAAAAAAGTTAATGGAACATGAGTGGAGACAAACAAAACCACTGACTCACGGTGCAGCATACAAACTGCAAACACTATTCTGCTCCTTGCATCACAATTAGTCAGAATTCACCATTTAGTTCCTTTGAACCTGAACATTCAAGACCTCTACTGACACACATCATTTTCAGGTAGGTTTTAGGAAATAGGGTGACATATTTCAGCATGTGCATAGCCTTATCATAAAACATAAAATAAGCATAAGTCATATGAAGCGGCTAATTTGTTACCACATGTAGTTAACATGCTACATGAAACATACCTGGTACAAGACTAAAAGCAGAGGAAAAAGACTTACTGATAAATGAAAGAAAAATATCTTTATTCCCTTAAAGTCAAAATAAAACTTTTAAAAAGTATTTTATAGAATCAACTATTAGAGTTAGCAGGGATTTAGCTTTAAAATAATTATAAAACAGAAACAAACCCAGAAAACATTCCTCTCATTCCATATTTTTTATTAAACTCTGCTAATATATAAATCACACACATCTAATACATGTATATATTTATTTGTTATAAAAACTTTAAACATTATTTTTTCTCCATTAAATTGCATCCACAAAAACCTAAATAAGTGAATTATTCAAGATTATTTTCATATGTGTACAATTGTTTAGTATTTTAAAAATAATAGTGACTCTCGATATTGCTCTCCTTCATTTCACAATTGAATCATGTTCTCTCAGAACCCTAAAAGTTCCAAGGCTGACATAACATCCCAGGAAGGAGATGGAAGATTCCTCTAGAACACAAAGGTTACTATTTAGTTGACTTATTTGACTGTACTTAGGGAGGTAATAATTTTTTTTAACGTCAACATATTACAGTAAGAGGAAGAATACTAATTTTGAAATCTATTTAAAACCAAAAAACTCAACCATATTATGCCTTAGAGTTAATATCTACTAGAAAAGAAATAAAACCCAGGAGAGGAGTTGGAGTATATGAAGAATCTAGCCTTTCTAGGTCAGAGATCAGAGGAAAGGGGAAAGAGAGAGGCTGGCACATCTCAGTGGGTATGACCCCTTTATCCTGGAGTAGTAGGATTGCCAAGAGAAAGATCCAGATGAATGTGGGAAGTTTGAGACCAAAGCACCCAACTGTTAAGAGAAATCCTGCCAATGACTACTTCTAAGGAGGTGAGTGGCAGGGCACAATGACCTAGGTGTGCACATCTGCACAGATGAGTCCGATGCTTTGTTCCAGGCTCCTCCTCAGCTGCCTGTGGCATGCTGGGCCCCAGGTGTTCCTGCTTGCTTTGGTGACTGCCTTACATGAAGCTCAGCACCTGGTTCCAGATGCCAGAGTGTCTGTGCTATAGGAGAAAAAAAATTCTTTTCTACTGTCTTTGGGTCTCTGGATGATCCTAAGAATTAAATTGATGTAAGATAAATTAACAGAAGAAAATCATACAATTTACAATGAATTTTCACACATACATGGAAGGCATCAGAAGAGAATGAAGACCCAAGGATATGACCAGAGCAGGAAGCTTTTATACCTTAGTCAAAGAAACAATAAATTTGTTAAGAATTGACAAAACAAAGAGATTTAGGGTAGAGATAGTAAATGGTGAAAATATAAACAGGAAGGTAAGGCTTAAATGAGGTTTATTTGTGCTGATTTCTTGGCCCCAGGTTACCTGTCTCTAGTAATAAAGATGTCTCCTAAACTCCTGGAATGGAGTCATACTTTTCACATGGGAAGTCTTTCTCTACTTTCAGGAAGACAAAGGAGAGTCAGAGTGTCTTTCTCATGCTATTTTTAAGTGCTTTTATTTCAAAATAATCTATGTGACAAAGTTATGTATTTTGAGGAAACATTTTCAGAACCCTTTCAGTGTCTTAGCAAGCATGAGCAACCAAGAACTCCAGCAGGTGGGTTCCAGCATGTCACCTTGCAATGTTATCTCAGTTATAACCCTTGAGAGATGTCCCTCAATTAGTCACTAATCAAGAGGGATTCAGAAAATACTGCATTCATGGAAAAGTTCCTTCTCCCCACAACTATGAAATATATTAAGTATCTGTATATGTCTAAATTCCATGAACATAATTAAAAGAAGAGGACGGAACTCAGGGATGAATAATTTTTCTAAATGGACTGAATCATCTATAAGAACTTATTTTAGCTACTCAAGATAAGAGATAGGAGTTTCAATATGCAAACTATTATTAAATGTAATTAAATATTTAGAATATTTATAAGACTAAATATTTAAACTGAAATGAGATTTTTTTTACACTAGAAAGAATAAGATATAAGTATTACTTTCTCAGCTGGTCTGTGGGATAAAGGTTTAGAAGAGAGACAAGAGTAGCTACAGACATGAATAAAAGAATGCAGCAGGTTTTAGAAACTCAGAAAAAGCGTAGAGCTGAACATAGTCTTTTTTATTTTTTAATATGGTCATTTTTTTAAAATATGGTCTTTTTTGAAAGACTGGCAATTCCATAAGGCATAACTGGTTTCATAAACTAAGATGGTTTAATTTAAGAAAAGGTAAAATGTATGAAACTTAGGACATCATTTCTATGATATGGAGAGTGTTAGTGTGTATCTTATTTAATACGATTATCATTTCCATTTTGCGCATGAAGAAACTGAGTCTCAAAGAGCTTAAACAATGTTATTAGGAGTGCTTGATAGGGGTTTGACTTTTCTAATTGCACAAGACAATTGCAGAACATTTAACAATACAAATCCCAAGAACCACTTTGTAGTCTATGTTTTTTGGGGGTGAGTGAAGTGTCCACACCAACCTAATGATCAGATATATTATACCTAGATATCAAAATAAATTGGATTTTAGATGGTTTAATCTGAGTTAACCTAAGTGAAGGTATTTATCAAACTATAATATCATGTCAATTTTTGGAAAGATTTTTCATCTTAAAAATGTTTTTTTTTTAGTGCTCAAGAAAATGATAGGGGAAAAATGATAGAACTCATCAATCAGACTTCAAATGAAGCTCTACAACCTCTAGGCTAACATTTCTTTTACAGACCTCAGAAGCTGGTTGATACTTTTTTTTATGAGAAAATTTCAGAGATACTGGAAGAGGCAACCCAAGCAAGGCCAATAAACTCTTTGAAAACTTTGTGAAAGAAAGTAGAAGTAGAAAATATGATAAAGTAATGATGACCACAGCCTTGTTTCTTTAATCATGGAAAAAATTTAAGGAGGTAAATAAACTTACTCTATAAAAATAAAATATAATCTATCAAATTTAAAAGAAAATATTATACTTTGATTTATAAATTATTTCAATATCAAAACATATGGTCTTTACTAAATTCTTCTACTCTATCTCTTTAAACTTAGATTTAGTCTTTTCATCCCAAAATATGCCAATCTGCTTTAATTTAATAACATTTGTTCTTTATTATTATTTTTGGGGGGAGGAATTAGGGAGACCATCTCAGACCTAGAAATTTATAAGTTCTGTAGTAATCTATTATGATTGTTTAATACTATTATATTCTATATAGAATTTCTGATGTAAAATCAAATATGCAGAAAACTTGCATTTTTGTTCACTTTTTATCTCTTCAATGGCATACTGTTTACTCTTTTTACTGTATCGGTCACTTTGAATCAATATTCTACCAGGTTGTTGTCATATCAGCTGGTATTTATCATTTGCAAAATGTTCACAGGTAAAGCACAGAATCTTCTTTGGAAAACATGTAATTGAATACCACAGAGGGAAAATGCTAATCTTATAAAGAGTATCCACATAAATTAATAAGATTATAGCTAATCCCATAATTGTATCTTTTGGTAAAAATAAGGAAAAACAGTTTCATAGATACAAACAGGAAAAGGCCAGTACCTCCTTTGATTTGCATGTTTTCAAAGAAATCAAGTTCATTATAATTATAAAATGCTGAATTCTATCAATGGCTTAACTTTTTAGGATTTAAAAAATGAATTCTGTGAACTGAAGTCTTTTTGAAATATACTTTAAAAAGTTAATATACATCTAATAGATCATATATATATAGATTAGACACATTAGATTCTTCATCTCAAACCAGATAATGAATATTTAATGGATAAGAAACAAAGGTCTCAGTGATGTGCTTAATAAAGCAAGGAATGTGGTGAAGGCTATTCCCTATGGACAGGATGGTTCACCGGCCCTCTAGGATTTTAAGTCATGAATCAAATTTTAAAATTAAAATTAAAATTTGAGCCATTTAGGTAAAAATGTAATGGTGAACTAGAAAAAATATGAAAGGTCTTTGAACAAAGTCTTTTTATGGACCTAACATTTACCCCTAACTAGTTTTGTGACCTTAGACAGTTTAATTAAGTTATCTAGTCCTCAGCTTTACTATGGATAAAAGTCTAAATGTATAAAATATATTTTTAGTATAGCAACAACAACAACAACAAAAAACAATGCAAATATGTCTTTAAAATGGGTTTTAGTTAGTTTTCAATGACCCTTACATGGATTGTTTACTATAGTACCATATACATTATTAAATTTCATGGATTGTATGAATTTCCAGAAAAGCTTACCATCCCAGTTAAGTTCACAGGAACTTTTAATCCTTCATCTGCTTACTTTTTTTTTCTGTTTAGCACTCATTACCTCCCCCCACCCCACTAAAATTTAAGTTTATTGAAGCAGAAACATTATTCTTTTGGTTCACTGTTTTACGTTTTGCATAGAATGATGTATAAAATATTGTTATCAAGTGAAATATGGCATCCAGAATTCCCTAGATTATGTGTAGCAACTAAACCCTCAAATTTTAGTCACTTAACTAGCATAAAATGTATTAAAATATTGTTCACAGCACATATCTATGGTAAGTCTAGAAGGGGGTATGCCTAATGGCATTTTTATGGGCTGTGTTGTGTCCTTTCAAAATACATATGTTGAAGAATTAACCTTAGTATCTTATAATACAACTGTATTTGGAGATAGGGCCTTTAAAGAAGCAATCTTTCACCTTAAGATTTTTTTCTTATACATTAGCAACGAACAACCCAAAAATGAAATTAAGAAAATAATTTCATGTACAATAGCATCAAAAGATAAAACACTTATGTGTGAATTTTTTTTTAAAAAAGTGCAAGACTTATACACTGAAAAATACAAAACATTATTGAAAGAAAATGAAGAAGGCCTAAATACATGGAAAATCATCTTGCATTCATGGATTGAGGCCTTAAATTTTAGGATGGTTTATTTTCTAAATTGATTTACAGATTCAGTGTAATTATGCTAAAAACCCAGGCTTTGGGGCTGAAATTTACAAATTGATCCTAAAATTTACATAAATGCATAAGGGACCAAGAAGAGCTAAAACAAATTTAGAAAAAATAAAGTTGAAGGACTCACACTATCCAATTCTAAAACTTAACTAAAAAGCTACAGCAATCAAAACAGTGTGATACTGGCATAGAAACAGACATATGGACCAATGGAACAGAATTGGAAAGCCAGAAATAAACTCAAATATTTTTTTTAATTTTTTTCTTACAAGGTTGTCAAGACAATTGACTATAGACTGTATGTTTGTGTTCCCCATTCAATTTATGTTGAAATCTATTTCCCAATGTGATGTTTTTTGGAGGTGTGGCCTTTAGGAGATCATCAGATCATGAGGGCAGAGCCATTATGAATGGGACTAATGCCCTAATAAAGGAGACTGCAGAGAGCTTTCTTACTACACCTTTTGCCATTTAAAGTTACAGGAAACTGGCTATCATTAGACAATAAATCTGCTGGCAACAGCTTCATTGATCTTGAATGTCCCAGCCTCTAGCACTGTGAGTAATAAATTTCTGTTGTTTATTAGCTACTAAGTATACAGTATTCTGTTATAGCAACACAGATAAGAAAAATTTAATGATGAAAAAATAGTCTCTTTAACAAATGGTACTTGGACAGCTAGACATCTACATACAAAAGAATAAAGTTGGACCTCAACCTGACAACAAACACAGTATTTAAATAAAAATGGATCAGAGATAAAATTCTGAAACTTTTAGAATACATAAATAGATATCCTCAGGACTTTGGATTATATAATCATTTCTTAACTTTGACATGAAAAATGCAAGCAACCAAAGGAAAAAAATCTATAAGTTGGACTTCATCAAAATGAAGACTTTTTATTCTTCAAAGACGCTATCAGAAAGTGAAATGACAACTCTAAGAATTAAAGAGGTAATTGGAAATCATATATCATGTAAGGATCTGGCATCCACAATATTAAAAAAAAAAAATTTTACAACTCAATAATAAAAAGACAAATAGCCCATTAAAAATAGACCTGAACAGACATTTCTCCACAGAAGATATATAGATAGCAAATAAGCACGTAAAATGATGCTCAATGCCATTAGTCATTAAGAAAATACAAATCACAATAACAATGTTATACTACTTCACACACACTAGAATGGCTACTGTCAAAAGGCAAACAATACAAATCTTGAGTATAGAGAAATTGGAATCCTCACACACTGCTGGAGGGAATGTAAAATGATGCATCTGTTTGGAAAACAGTTTGACAGCTCCTCAAAAGATTAAACAGAGTCATATGACCAGAAATATTATTCTTAGGTACATACCTAAGATTTTAAAATATGTGCCTACACACACAAAAAAAATGAGAAATTGAATGTACATAGGAGCATCCTTCATAATAGCCAAAATGTGTAAATAATCCAAATGTTCATCAACTGCTTAATGGCTAAACAAATGTGGTATACCCATATGCTAAAATATTATTCAGCTATACTAAAGATAATAAAGTACTAACTCATACTATAACATGGATGAAACTTTACAAAATATGCATAATAAAAGAAGGCAGACAAAAAAGGCCATATATTGTATGGTTCCAATTATATGAAATATACAGCATAGGAAAATCCATAGGAAGGCCTAAGTATATGCATTTGTATTTCTATTATCAGAAAATGAGGGAAAGATCAAGAGTAATCATTGTCAGAGGTTTTTGAAATTATAAGGAGCATGAAGAAAAGTTACATAAGTTATTTTTTTAAGTTTGTGTATTGTAGAAAATTGAAAGAGGAAAACATTTCAGATGGAGGTAACTACATTCAAAGAACATAAAAGGAACGAGACTAAGAGGGAATCTCAGTGTTTAGTTAGCTAACTTGTTACCTCAGATATGGGAAATGTAAGTGTCTAAACCTAACTTAGGAGTTAATTAATCACAAACTATATAAGAAGTTTTGGGTGGAATGTCTTGGAAATCACTATTTCTGAAAATATTTTACAGGTTTTTTTTTTAAATGTTCAATAACATACAGGAATCACTCCTATAACCAGACTTTTGGAGGGCAAGGACCATGCTTTATTGATATGTTCATCTTTCAAACCATGTCCAGAGTAGTTTTTCAGCAGACTGAACTGAAGCACTCACCATAACAAGAGATATTTGTATAAGTGTGTGTGTGTGTGTGTGTGTGTGTGTGTGTGTGTGTGTGTGTGTGTGTGTGTAGTTAAATATGAGTAACTTGCTCATTACTTAACCTTAACCACCAGGGCCAAATTGTATAAGGACTTTGGCCATAAATGGCTTCTTAATATTCAAGTTACTAAATAGGTAACTGGTTGCAAAATTTCTAGGGATCCTGTCAAAAGACTGAAATTTGTTTTCAGTAAACTCAGTTAACTTGGCTTCCTTTTTCAGATCTGAGTCTAAGCATCTGTATACTTTATTAATGCCATCGTTTTCCATATATCAATGTGAGGCATTTTATGGGAACCTGTCATTAACAGTATAAAAACTAATTGCAAGTTGCATACTACATTAATTTTCCCCATAAACAAACATCCAAGAAACAAAACATATGGTAATAGAGAACTGATAATTTTATTAACATACCTGCCAAGGGAGTTGGAAGGCACCTCTGACAGAATTTTGATAAGTGAAGAATTGCAAACAAAATTCTTTTTTTTTAAGGTCTTAACAAGTTCCATGTGATCTGTTGTCACATTTACACCTTTGGGTGCCATTTTCCTACATCAGTTCACCTTTATTTTTTAACTCATATTGCATATTTTCATGAAATAAGGATATTTTGGGTAAAGGGCAGGCTCACATGATAATGACTGTAATTTAAATCAAACAAAAGTCTTTGATTCTTGCACTCCTGGGCTAAGTGTTGTCTGAAGACATCACTTAGTCTCTCCTCCTGGCTTCACACTGGTGAAAGCATAGATTAGCTGGCACAGATGGTTCTCTCTTCTCTTCAATTAATTAAAAAGCACATTCTTTGAATATTGTTCTGGAGAGTCCTTTAAGGATAAAATCTCATATACAACGTTACTCAGCTAAAGAAGCTTCCCAACATATTTTCTAAGCCATGTTAGAGCAAACAATAATAAATCTCCTCTCACTTGATGGAAAAGAAAAACACCAGTTAGGTATGTCACTGTTTCCCTTTTCAAGATTGGAAACCTAAAAAAGAAAATATGAAACTAAGTATATGGAAATTTTCAGTTTGAGAAATTAGTCTATTATTTCTCTCTCAAATAACTATTGATTTTTGACAGATTTTTTTCCCCATCAGCTTAAATAATTTAGAGAAAATGGCTGAATTGGCTCTAGGTAGGGTAAAAGATAAAAGAAAAATTAAGAATTTACAAATTTCATTTGACTATTCTAAACATAGATGCAATTGAAAATGCAGAAATATCCAAATTTTATTGTCTTGTGAGACAATTTATGCAATATACCTTTTCATGGGCAAATACACATTTCAATAACTTCCATTTTACTCATCTTTCTTGATATATACCTAGTTTTTCACTGTATACCCATACCATAGTTTATTCATACAGTGCATCATAAACAACAAATTTGGATCATTCTCTACCATATGTATGACAAATGGTAAACTATCATGAAGATATTTATATATTTTCACATTCAGGTGATGTTCATTCGGGTACATTGCACAGGATCTCTGAAAATGGGATTGATTTGTGTGGTCCTTTGAACAAGAGTTGTCTCTTGACCATTTCTTCAAACCAAAAATTAAAAAGTATACATATTACTTACATCTTGCATGTACTAGGATTCATTTTCTTTACCTAGTCATGGAAGTAATATAGTTCTTAGGGCCTGCATATGTGTGCTGGTTAATGGTTAGCAATTAGTATAATTCACTTTTTAAAAATTATTGATAACACACCAAGAACTAACCCAATTGGTAAGGCCTGAAGAACCATTCATTCTCTTGGATAGTTTATAAATATATGAATTGGAGAGTGGCTGTTTTGTACCTCTCTCTTGGCCAGCAGGTGTAATGGGATGAGACTAAATGTTCCTGGGTGAAGCCATGTTATTATGATCCATCTGTTTAAGTAGGAAAGAATGAGGCAGGTGGGACCCAGATAGAAGAAAATGGAAATATTTTTAATCCTTTTAGCAGAGCTATAACTTGTATTTTGTAATTCATATTAAAATTACATTCACACTGCCATGAAAGCTATGACTAACAAAAGGCGGATTTTAAAACAAAACTCTTTTATTATAAATTTAATTTTATATAGTTTTTCTTGAAACTTTACTTCTGTGGACTTGATGCCTGGGGCTCTGCCTACCTACGTGGCTACGGCCCAAGAGAGGAGGGCCCTCTTGGCGGCGAGTGGACAGCCTATTGGCGGAGAGTGGGCGCAGCAGGTGCTGCAGAGTTTGCGTGGATTATGTAGATTATGTGGCAGTGGCCGGATGCAGCTGGATGTAGCAGTCAAAAAGAGTTGCTGGAAGCCCCAAGAAATTGCAGCCAAGCTCTCAGTGTTCAGGTCCCAGCAGCCTCAGATGGCATCACCAGAAAGTGATGCAGCTGGAGGAGGGTGCCTTGCAGCACCTCGGGCTAGCCCTGTGCATAAACCCGGCCATGAGAGCTCACAGCAGCATCTGCACCTGGTGGAGACCTCGCTCAGGTGTGAAAAGGATGGTAGGTTATGCTGAGCAGCCCTGCTATCTCTGGTTTGTTCTGTAGCTCTATGAAGTCCTGAATCAGTACATCTGTCATGGAGACCAGACCCAGCTAACCAACAAAAGTTTCATGCTACAGCCCAGGAACACCATTGCTTTCCTGCACCAAACCACGTCAGGCACAGGGACCTGAAGCCATCCTGGGACCACTGTCCTGAAGGTGGCGGACTTCAGATCTGCGGTCCATGCTGGGCGTCCACCCCCTTTTTTCACTTCCCAGACAGAGGGCAATCCAGACAACAGCAGTGTGTATGTGAATAAATAGTAGCTGTCCTCAGTCCATGGCTCAGACTTCTACATGGCGCCTGAAGTCTGAGAGGAACTCTAAACAGTCAAAGCCAAAATCTTTGACCTGGACATTTTTGACTGGGCAATGCTAGAAAGAACCTTTTTCATTGACTCTTGCGAGCAAGAAGGAGCTCCTGAAGACCTGGTGATCATCTGTTGGTGAGACACACAGCTAGTAAAACCACAGATGGACTTGCATATACCCGAGAAAGGCAGAACTTTCATGTACAAGGGGACTAAGGAGCTTTTGAAGGATATGTTAGGTGATAACCCACAGGGATGGCCTGATGCCTTTGAACCTGAAACCTTAATGAATCAAGTCACATATGCTGCTTAAAGTCAGGGCAAAGCATCTTGGGTGTTTTTAAACTAGGTGAGTGCACATTTTATTCTTCATGTATACTTACTGAACCAGATTCTTCATCCTGGGCTCTGGAGTGGGTCCCATGGGCTTAGGGAGAAAAGCAGGGTTGAATAGAACTAAGTTCTTATGATCAAATTCCCCCAAAATCTCAATGAGGAGATATGTGAGATTATTTGAATATGAATTGCAAAATCCAGAGAAGCCTTGTGAGCAGGAGTTGCATTTGAGCCAAGTCTCTTAACGGTTTTTAGAAACACTTTATCTCATCCATTAAAAAATACTTAGTGTAGAAAATACAAAAAGGGGGGGGGGACTTGAGGAGCAAATTATAAATTAAAATAATAAGGTATTATTATCTTCTTTAAATTAGTGTTCTCCTTAGGTTGCATAGCATGTAAAGTGTTCTTCTAATTTTAGGGAGCTCTCTATTACCTCTTTTCATTATATGTACACAAACATCCTGTCAATACCATTGTTTTAGCGGTAACTGAAAAAAAGAAAAAAAGAAAAAGAGAGACTTGACAGCAAACACCTGGAACAGGAATTTCATTTCATAGCAAGGAAACATTTATTGACTCAAACTCATTTTGAGGCTGTGAAAAAAAGTGTTTGGAGGTATATATTTGAGGGAGAATGAATATTCCCAGCGGTTACACTTGGGAAGATTAAGAGCTCTTACTTGGAACCTGGAATCTTATCGTGGGACTGCATATTATTTAAACATTAGTCAGTGACCACTTTTGTTGACGTTAATGGATGTCCGGGCAGCATGAAAATAAAAAGACAAATTTTATCTAGCGTAAGTGGACAATCTGAACAAGGATTACTGAAGAAAGAAAAAAAAAATGAAGCAAGTTCTCTTGTAACTGTTTCATTCTGTTTTAATCCTTGCTTTTGTGTGTGTGAAGTTCATATCTTTGATGTTAGGGCTATACTAGGAGACTACAGGACCTCAGAGACCAGACATATTTTTAGAAAAGATGGAAATCAATGTGCCACATAATGCAGTGCTGTTTGTTCCAGAAAATCATTTTCTTAGGACCAAATTAAAGTGGCTGATATAAATTATTTAGGGTTCATTTTTCTAGAAGAGGGTGTGAAACCCTAATATTCTTTGGGTCAGTACAAAGTTTGTAGGAAGATTTTTGGTTGCTTTACCCTGCCTGGGGACCCAGATGCTTTTTCCCCCCAGACTTTTAGAGATACAATTGATATATAACATTATGTAAATTTCGATGTATAACATGATTTGATACATGTATATATTGTGAAATAGTAGTAAGTTTAGTTAACACTTTAACTGTCATGTGATTACCTTTGTGTGTGTGTGTGTGTGTGTGTGTGGTGAGAACATTTAAGATCTACTCTTAGCAACTTTCAACTTGCAAGTATGTAATACACTATTGTTAACTATAGTCACCATGCTGTACATTATAACCCAGAACATACTCATCTTATAACTGGAAGTTTGTACTTTTTGATCAATATCTCGCAGTTTCACCACCCCTCAGGCTCTAATAACCACCATTCTACTTTCTGTTTCTATGAGTGCATCTTTTTTAGATTTCATAGATAAGTAAGGTCATATACTACTTGTCTTTCTCTATCTGACCTATTTCTCAGCATAATACCCTAAAGGCCATCCACATCATCACAAAAAGGCAGGATTTCCTTTTTTATGGCTGAATAATATGCCATATTTCTTTTACATTTCTTTTTACATTTATTCTTTCATGGACACTTAGGTTGTTTTCATGTCTTGGCTGTTGTTAATAATGCTGTAGTGAACATGGGGGTGCAATTATCTCTTTTAAGATTCTGATTTTATTTCCTTTGGTTATAAACTCAGAAGTGAGATTGCTGGGTCATGTGGTACTTTTTATATTTAGGTTTTTTGAAGAACCGTAGTACTGCTTTCTAAAGTAGCTGTACCAATTTTCATTCTCACCAACAGTACATAAAAATTCTCTTTTCTCCATATCCTAGTCAACACTTGTTATCTCTATCTTTTTCATAATAGTCATTCTAACAGGTATGAGGTGATTTTTATTTGCATTTCCCTGATTATTAGTGATAAGCACTTTTACGTACCTGTTGGTTATTTATATGTTTTCTTTGGGGAAATGTCTATCTATTCAAGTCCTCTGCCCGTTTTTTAAAATAATTGGATTACTTTTTTTCTGATATTGAGTTGTATAAGTTCCTTATATATTTTGGATATTAACCTCTTATTAGATATCTGGTTTGCAAGTATTTTCTCCCATTCAGTAGATTGCCTCTTAATTCTGTTGATTGTTTCTATTGCTGTGCAGAAGGCTTTGAGTTTTATATATCCCAATTTGTTTATTTTTGCTTTTGTTGCTTGCCCTTTTGATATCATATCCAAAAAAATCATTGTCAAGACAAATTTTAAGAGTTTTTTGTATGTTTTCTCCAAGGAGTTTTGCAGTTTCAGATTTTACATAAATCTTTAATTCATGTTGAGTTCATTTTAATGACTGATTTATGATAGGGGTCTACTTTCCTTATTCTATATGTGATTATTCAGTTTTCCCAACATTTTTCTTTTATTGAAGAGACTAGAGTTTCCCCATTGTATAGTCTTGGGTCTTTTATCAGAAATTAATTGACCATATATGTATGGGTTTATATCTGGGCTCTCAATTCTGTTCCACTGGTCAGTATGTCTGTTTTCATATGAATACCGTACTGTTTTGATTATAGTACTCTAGATCTGCATGGGTGGACCTAGCATCTGGGTCCATGAGGCAGGCCCAGTGTTGGGGCAGATTGGGAGTCTGGGTTCTTGAAAGCTGCCTTGGAGCTTGGCACCATTGGTAATAGCCTGGTACTGGGGCAGATATGGAACCTGTGGTCATGGAAGCTGGTCTAGAGGCTGGGTTTATAGGGGCTGGCCTGGCACTGTGACAAGTTAGGAACCTGGGTCTGCAGGTGCTGGCCTGGTGCTGGGACAGGCTGGGAGCCTGGGACCTTGGGAACCCAAGTGGCCTGGGGCCATGGGACCATGGACATCCTCCTGGGGCTAAGGTGGGCTGAGAGCTTTTTATCATGGGAGCTACTGGCACTGATGCAAGCCTGGTGCTAGGGTTTCTGAATGGAAGGTATTTCTCCCTGTGCAGGGCCTAGCTACTGGAATTCTTTGCACCTCCAAAGGCATTTTCATGAGCAATTATTTGTTTAAATAATTGGTGTTGCTGAAAGGGAACAAGTAGTACTAGAAATTCCTACACTGCCATCTTGCTGACCCCAGAAACTGTCTTCCAAATGAATCATAAACTTTTTCACATTGTCCTTGCACCTCAGATACATAGATATACATTTTAACATTATGGCTTTTCCTCATGTGCAGGTAATACTGTATTAAATTGTTCATGATATCAGTTAAGAAAAAAGAGATAATATTCAACCCCAATGGGGATTTCAGATTATCACTATCTGACACTATTTAATAGGCACAAGTGTGGTAATGTGGGGGTAGAAGGAAGACCATTGGGAAATAAATACTAAAGCATGTAGCTTTGACTTGAGGGGGAATAAAATGCTCAATAGAAATAGCTGTGAATCAATGAAAGCTATTCATAACAATTTACAATACCAGCATAAACTGCCTTAGGAGTAAAGTTCACATAACTGCTGTATGTAAGAACATATAATTTAGGTGAGACCTATATCCTTTAAGCCGTGCATCTCTCTCTTGACTCCCTAATACATCTTTCAGACTTTGGTGATGTTATATCCATATGCTTCATCTGCATTGTAATTGTATAAATTTTAATAATTTCCTTCCTAGAATGGATAGTAACAAGTTTTCAGTCTTTTCTCAGCAAAAATCTGTCCAGTCTTCTTCATAATAACCTCATTTCAGCATTCTTCCTTTTTATGTTTTTATTGTCAACTTCCATAGAGCCTGAGAATGGCAGACCCAGTGACAAGTCCTTACTCACTTCAACCCATTTCAACCCAATTCATTCCTAAATTCAACCTAAGTTTCTGTTTTCCAGGAATAGCTTTTTTGAAGAAATGGTGCTGCTTTGGATTCTGCATCCAGATGGCAATGCAAAATGAGGAGAACTTGCCAGATAATCCTAGAACCTTCCCAAATGTTTGTTTTGGATACTAAAAAATAAGTTTATAAGGCTGAACAGGTGCTGGAGAAGGCACAGGCACAGGCACAGCTTTTCAAAATTGATTCTCACTTGCATAGACAAATTTGTTTGCCACGTGTCTTTTAAAACCATTCAATGATTTTATGAAACAAATATTTTTATTACTGAAAAGAAAATTGCTCACCATATTATGATCCTACATGAGTACCATCCTCAAATTCCTCTTCCCCTTCTGGATTTGGGTCTTCAGAACACATTCAGGCATGACATTAATTTAAAAATCAGTTTTTAAAGGCCTTAAATGGATAAAGCCCTACCCCCACCTCTTGGTTTGAATAAACTCATACCTATGGATCTCTTAATATGGCACCAAAAAGCCTATATCTTGCAAGAAAAATTATCAAATTCTCAACTTCATAGACTCTATTGGATTACCATATATGACAATGTTTATTTGTGAAATGTGTTTATAAGCTGATGAGTTTAACATTTAAATAGCCAAAAGTATTACAACCTATATCTTTGACTTTATATAAGTACTCCCACTTAAAGGTGAATCTATTTTCATGCCCACTCCTTTCCTTTTTTCTTTTTCAAGTCGTAAGACTAAGTCATTATCATCTTATATCTCTCCAGTGATAACAAATTGTTTTTTCTTCAAATATATAGGTGGGCAATTAAGCCCAGTAGGAGGCATTCATTCTTTGTTTGAAAAGAAATTATAAATATGATGGTTTTAGGAATTAGACTGTCAAACTCAAAGAACCAAACCAAATGGCTGAGAGACAGTAAAAGATTGGGTAATTTGAGTTGAGGAATAATAGAAATCTTTGATTAGAAAGGAATCAGCACCATATGCAATATATATCTATGGGGTTAGGCGTTGGTGAAGTGTATATGAGTGTGTGTGTGTGTGTGTGTGTGTGTGTGTGTGTTACATTTGATGATTGTATAGAAAAGATTCATTATCTCCCAGTTGACCACAATGTAAGAAGTACTTTTTTTCACTTTTGATGTTGCATTTTAAACAGTGGAATCTAGAACAAGCAAAAGCTCAAAATATCTGTGCAGCTGTGCTTGCTTTTTCAGGCTCCTGAATTTTGCCATAAGAAGAGCATACTTCGAGTGAGGTCTGATCTAATGAGATTGAGTCACATAAAGCAGATTATTACCTAATGCAGAGTTTGGAACCTTGCTCAGCTTTGTTTAAATCAGCCATTCTGCAGTTGACCCATAGGCACATATGTGTGAAATTATTATTATTGTATATCACTAAATTTTGTGGAGTTTTTATTATGCAGCATTATTGCAAAAATATATATTATGATGCACTGATGTTTGTTTTTAATATCCTTTTTCTAATAGGATTTTTTCTTTGATTATTGTAGTGACTTTAAACATCAACTCTGAATCAAATAACTATGTTCTAATTCTTGCTCCTCTGCCTATTATTTTCCATGAGACTTTGATAATCTGCCTCTAGAGTTTTGGGACTTATTAAGTTCAACAGTATATCTGAACTGTGAACAAACTATCTGAAACATAGAACACAATAAATAGTAGTCATTATTATTATTTTAATTATTTATGGTCAGTGCATAAGCATATGGAGATAAACTATATTTATTTCAATACACTACTACACTGGATGCTAAATGCTCTGAACTCTGTTACCTATCTACTGAGTCATTTGTGTGCATAGGTAAGTGTCTACAAGTAGCTACTTCAACTGCAAGAATAAGGCCCAGGAGGGATTAGAATTAAAAGACCACTTTAGATCAATTTATTTACATAGCAGTAAACATGCCAGATCAGGCCACTTTTGCTATCATGAGGTTTAGACTCAAAGTCCCTTCATGAGAGTAAAAGTGACATCACCATATCTGAAGCCTAGATAATGAATTGGAAGTATATTCAAAATACATATTTTCTTACTGGAAGAGGCAAATCAATATTTAATTACTCTTATTTTAGTATTTTTTAAAACTGTTGAATGGTTAATTTATAATATTTTATTTAGTCGTATGAGGTTCTCATTTTAAATTCTTAAAGAAAAAGCAAGCTTTCTTCTAAAGAGAAAGCAAGCTTTCTTCTAAAGAAAAAGCAAGCTTTGAATTTTAAATTAAGTTTAAAATGAATCAAATCTTAGTTCCAAATACCATTTTACCTTCTTATTGCTAAAATTTGTTCTAATATTTTATTAATTCATCATTGTACTAGAACTCCTAGTGGAAATGAGGAGGAATGGTGGCCAGATAACTACCAGGTATTAGGTATATAAAACATAGATAACAAAATTTGTGAGGGTAGGGAGATTAAAGGGGGTAAATAAAGGGCAGTGATAACATGTCTAAGTAACAAGAATTTTTTTTTATGCTATATCCTCTAGGCTACACAAGCAAAGTCATACATAAATTGATTCTAAGATAACTTATGCATGAAACTGTATATGCAGCCCTTTAAAAACATAATTAATAAAAGCTTATTTTTGCAACATAAAGTAATAAAAATTCCATCTGTTGTGATCAACAAATTCATTTATTCTAAAAAATTTTTACAGGCTTTTTATAGCCTTTTATTTAAATAAGTGGTTTTAGGTTTACAGAATCTCGTGCAGAAAGTACAGAGTTGCCTATACTGGTTCTTAACCCTTTCCTCCAATACAGATTCTCCATAATTATTAACATATTCTAATAGTGTGATACGTTTATAACCATTGATGAACCAATATTGATATATTATTATTAACTAAAGTACATGGTTTATATTAAGTTTTTACTCTTTGAATTGTAAAGTTTTTTGGATTTTGACAAATGTGTAATGTTACATGTCGACCTTTACAGCATAATGCAGAATAGTTTCAGTGCCCTAAAAATGCCCTTTGCTTCACATATTCATCCCAACTCTGTTTATTGTGAACCCCTAGAAACCACTGAACTTTACCTTATCTACCACTTTATGTTTTTCAGAATATGATCTAGTTGGAATCATACAATATGTTACTTTTCAGACTGGCTTTTTCACTTAACAATATGCATTTAAGGTTCCTCAATGGTTTTTTGTTGTTGTTTTTATTGTTGTTTTTACTTTATAGTTCATTTTTTTCTTTACCATTGTTGATACTCAGTCATATGGACTTACTAGTTTGTTTATATATTCATCCATTGAAAGATATCTTGGTTTCTTCCAACTTTTTCCAGTTATGAATAAAGCTACTAAAATATTCATGTGTAGATATTTATGTGGACCTAAGGTTTTATCTTATTTGTATAAATACCTAGGAGTGTGATTTCTGGATCATATTATAAGCCAATACTGAGTTTTTATTAAAAATTTCCAAACTGTCTTTTAAAGTAGGTATATTGTTTGGCATGGCCACCAGCAACAAATGAGTATTCCTATTGCTCCATATCACCACCGACATTGGGAGCTGTCAGTATTTTGGATTTAACCATCTAATACATATGGAGAGGTATCTCAATAATGTTTTAATTTTTATTTTCCTAATGACATATGCATTGAACACATTTTTATATGGTTATCTGCCATCTGTATATTTTCTTTCGTGAGACACCTATTTAGATCAGTTGCCCATTGTTTTCATTGTTTTCTTATTGTTCAGTGTTATGAGCCCTTGTATATTTTGAATATCAGTTGTTAACAGATATAAAATAGTTTTAAAATTGTTTTGAAACAGTATTTTGAAATAATGTTTTCCTGTCTCTGAATCGTGTTTTTACTCTCATATGTTCTTTTTCAAAACAGTTTTTAATTTTAATGAAGCCAAACATTAATTTTTTAAAATTTGATGTTGAATCATACACTTGATGCTGTATCTAAAAAAAAATCATTGCCAATTCAAGGTCATCTAGATTTTTTCCTCTGTTATGTTCTAGAAATTATGTTTTTAAAAATTTTATATTTACATCTATGATCAAATTTTTTTTTAATTTTTGCAAAGGTGTAAGGACTATGTCTAGATTCTTTTTGTTGCTTCTACAAGTGAATGACTGCTTGTTTTAGCACCATTTGTTGAAATTAGTAACTTTTTTCCATTGAATTGCCTTTGCTTCTTTGTCACAGATAAGTTAACTATATTTGTGTGATTCTATGTCTCGACCCCTAATTTGGTCCATTGATCTGTCTATTGTTTCACCTTACCACCAACTCTTAAATCACTGTACCTTTATAGTAGGTCTTGAAGTAGTGTATTCACTAATGTATTGACTTTTCTGGGTCCTTCGATTTTTCATATAAACTTTGAAATTAGTTTGTTGATATACACAAAATAACCTGCTATGATTTTGCTTGGGATTGTATTGAATCTATAGATCAAGTTAGAAAGAATCAACTTCTTAATCATGTATCAGTATCTATGAACATGGGATATCTCTTATTTTGCTATTTGATTTCTTTCATCAGTTTGTAGTTTTCCTCATATAGATCTCTAATCCATACATATTTTGTTATAATTATACCTGTTTATTTTTGATGTTACTAATGTAAACAGTATTATTTTTAATTTCAAGTTCAAATTGTTCATTGCTGCCATATTAGAAACCAATATACTTTTGTATATTAACCTCTTATCATGCAACTATTCTATAATTGCATAGTAGTTCCAAGAGTTGTTATTTATTTATTTTTATTTTTTTGTCAATTCTTTGGAATTTTCTGCTTAGACAGTCATATCATCCAGGAACAGAGACAGGTTTATTCTTCTTTCCCAGTCTGCATGCCTTTTATTTCCTTTTCGTATCTTCCAGTATGATATTGAATGGGAGTGCTTTTGAGAAAGGACATTACCTTGCTCCTGATTATAGCAGGAAAACAACTAGTTTCTTACCATTATGTATTATGTCAGCTCTAGGTGGTTTTGTAGATGTTTCTTATAAAGTTTAGGAAGTTCCATTCATGTTTGGTTTGGTAAAAGTTTTTATCATGTGAAGATATTAGATTGATCACATGCTTTTTTTCTGTGCTTATGGATATCATATGCGTATTCTTATTGAGCCTATGGATATGATTGGTTACAAAATAGATTTTTAATTTTTAAACCAGCCTTGCATACTTGGAATATTTCCACTTAAATATGATGCATAATTTTTTCTATACATTGTTAAATTCAGTTGCTGTTATTTTGATGAAGATATTTTTATTTATGTTTATGAGAGATATTGGTCTATAAGTTTTTCTCCCTCATAATGCTATTTGGATTTGGTATTAGTGTGATGAAATATGTTATGGAGTATTCTTTCTGCTTCTATCTTATGCATGAAAATATAGAAAATTATAGTTTTTCTTTAAGTGTTTGGAAAAATTTACAGTGAAACCATTTGGGCCCATTTAATTTGTTTGTTTTAGGGAGGTTATTACCTGTTCCTTCAGTTTCTTCAATAGATATAGGCCTATTTGAATAATCTCCTTCTTCTCTTGTTTCTTTTGATATATCATGTTTTTCAGGGCAACAGCCCATATCATTTAACTTTGGGGACAGGAAATTGCTCATAATATTTATTTATTGTCATTTTAATGACCATTGAATCAGTTGTTTTGGCCCCCACTTTTATTTCTGACATTAATATTTAGTGTCTTTGTTTTTTTTCCTGTTTAACTTAACTCAATGTTTTATCAATTTTGTTTATCTTTTCTAGGATGAATTTTTAGTTTTATTAATTTTCTTTATTAAGTTGCTGTTTATAATTTTATCAATTTTTGTTTTGATTTTTATTATTTTTTTCCTGCTTATTATCTCTATTTTCTGTTTGCAATTTCATTGATTTCTATTCTAATTATTATTATTTTTTTTATTTAATTTACTTTTTTGTTTCTTAATGTTGAAGCTTAGATTACTGATTTTCAATTTTAATGTTTTCTTATATATGTATTTAATATTATACAATTTTCTGTAAATACTTCTTTGGCTATAACACACAAAATTTGAAAAGTATTTCTATTTTCATTTTGTCCTAAATATATTTTGAAATTTTTCTAAAACTTTTTTTTACTTATATACTATTAAAAATGTGTTATTTAATATCTAAATGCTCAACTATTTTGGGACTGTCTAGCTTCTTTTATAGATTTCTAGTTTAATTCTGTAACCATCTGAGAATGTACTTTGTGTAATTTATATTCTTTTAAATTTGCAAAGATGTATTTTATGATTCAGGATGCAGTCTATTTTGGCGAATGTTCTATGTGAGCTTAAAAGAACGTATATTTCAATGTTATTCGATGGACTATTTTATAAATGTCAAATAGATTCAGTTGAATGATCGTGCTGTTCAGTTCAGCTATATAGTTACAGATTTTCTGCCTCCTGGATCTGTCAGTTACTGATATTAAGGTTTAAAGTCTTGAACTATAATAGTGGGTATGTTCTTTTAGTTCTACCAGTGCATTCTTCACTTATTTCTGAGGTACAGATGTTGGGTACTCACATTAAGAATCATATGGCTAGTTGAAGAATTGACCCCATATCTTTATGTGATGCCCTCTTTATATCTGATCATTTTCCTTACATTAAATCTTCTTTGATCAAAATTAATATAACTATTCTAGCTTTCTTTTAGTCAACGTTACTATAGTATATTCTTCATACCTTTACTTTTAATCTATCTTTATTTGTATTTAAATTGGGATTCTTATGGTTAAGACTATTCACATTTAAAATAATTATTGATAAAGTTTCTTTAATATTTATCATATTTGTTAATATGATCTGTTTGTTGATATGTTCTATTTGTTGCCTTTATCTTTGTTTCTTTTTTTGTCTCCTATTTTTTTCTTGCATTCTGTTTTTGTTTGTTTGTTTGTTTGTTTGTTTGTTTTACACCTATAGCACCTGGTATTCCTAGATGGTCTCTCATCCAAGTACTAACCAGGCCCAACCCTGCTTAGCTTCCAAGGTCAAATGAGATCGAACACGTTAAGAGTGGCATGACCATAGACACATTCTGTTTTTAATTGAGCATTTTGTATGATTTAATTTTCCCATCTCTCTTACTATATAAATTATACTTTATTATTATTATTATTATTATCATCATTATTATTTTAGTGGCTGCTCTAGAGTTTGCAATATACATATACAACTAATCTATGTTTACTTTTAAATAATACTATACAACTTCGTGGTCTGTTTTGTTACTTTATAATTGAGTAAAATTTCTCCTTCCTATCTCTTATAACATCATTATTATACATTTCACTTAGCCATAAGCCATAATTATTCAAAGTATTATTGCTATTATTATTTGGAACAAACTGCTATCTGTTAGAACATTTAAGAATAAAAAAAGATTTTATCTTACCTTTATTTCTTCTCACATGGCCTTCCATTAAATTTCTGACTCATATGATTTTTCCTTCTCTCTAAAAATCTAACATTTCTTCAGGTCTACTGGCAACAAATTTCTTCAAATTTTGTTTGTCTGAGAAAGTCTTTGTTTAATTTTCATTTTTTGAAGGATAATTTTGCTGAATCTAGAATTCTAGTTTTCTTTGTTTTCACACTTAAATATTTTCTTCCATTTTCTTCTTGCTTGAATAATGCCTGAAGACTGATATAATTCTATTCTTGTTACTCTATGAATAAGGTATTCCCCCCTGGCTTCTTTAAAGGTTTTCTCTTTGCCTTTAATGTTCCGAAGTTTGATTTTGAAATGCATAGGTGTAGATATTTTGGTATTATCCTGCTCAATGTTCTGTGAGCTTCCTGGCTTTGTGTCTGAAAAAAACTTTGTAAATTTCTCAGCCTCTATTATTTTAAACATTTCTGCTGTTTCTTTCCATCTGTCTTCTTCTGGTATTCCCATTATGTATATATAACACCTTTGGTAACTATTTCAGAGTTCCTAATATTCTATTCTGTCTTTTTCATTCATTTTTTTTCTCTTTACATTTCACTTTGGAAGGTATCCTTGAGCTCACTGATTCTTTCCATGCCTGTATACAATCTACTGATGAGCCCATCAAAGGTATTCTTTATTTCTGTTACAGTGTTTTTGATTTCTAGCAGTTTCTTTTGAAACTCTCTCAAGTTCCTTCCTGTTGACATCCATTTGTCTTACACATAGACCATATTTTTCATTATGGGCCTTTAGCATATTAATTAAAATTATTTATGTTGTAGGTCTGATATTTTAAAAAATTTGTCATATCTAACACTGGTTCTGATGTATGCCCTTCAGACTATAATTTTGCCTTTTAGCATAACTTATTTTTGTTGAAAGGCAAACATGATATATCAGGTAAAGTGAAGCAAAATAAATGGGTCTCTAATGTGTGATTTTATGTTTATATGGCTGGTAGTTAGGCTTTATTTATTGTTTGCTGTAGCTATAGGTGTCAGAGCTAAAATTTCCTCTGCTGACTTAGTTTTTGTCTCCTATGATGTCTTTGTATTTCCCTAGGGACTTCTTAAATAGGGTTCAAATCTTGAAATTTTTTCAGCTGTAATCTTGTTATTATACTACAGTCCTTCCTGCTGTTATGATAGCAAGATGTGGGGGAGAGTAGGGAAGCATTTTTTAACCCTACGATTGAATCTCAGTCTTTTAGTGAATCTCTTCACCTGTTCTTTAACCTTTCTAGGTGCTTTTCAGCCTTGTTTTTCATCCCATAGATGATAGGTACACTAGAAGGGCCCTTTCTCACACATTAGTTAAGCTCTATAAAATAGTTTTCTGGAGGACAAGCATTTGTTAAAGAATACAGAAAGCTGTAGGCTTATTTCATAATGGCTACTGTTTCTCTCTTTCTGCTGGAAGTAGGAGGGAATTTTTCTACAATATTTACAATGAGAATCTATTGCACCACTTGAAGATTGAACTCATAAGAGTGTAGGGGTGCCACCAAGCACAGGCATCCAGGAGTTTGAATCTCTCAAGCTAGTCCATATGCAGTCTCCAGCAGTTAGTCAACTACCCTTTAAACATTCCTACTTGATGCTGGCTCCAGTAGTGGGTTCTGCTTTTAGTAAGACATGATTCTCTGTACCTGACAATCTCTCCAGATTTCAGTTACTTATCCAATGACCCTAATTCTCTGACAGATGTAAGAAGAGTTGATTTTCAGTTGTTGTTGTGAGAGTGGAAGTGATAGGTCCCAAGCTCTTTATATAGCAGACTAGAAAATATATATCCAATTATTTTTGTAATATAAACAGAAAACTCTCCAAAAAATCCAATTGAAAAGAATGTGGAGCAACTTTTTAGAAAAGGAGTGTGGAACAACAATGTAGAGGAACAACAAAAACAAACAAAACAAACAAATGAACAAAAAAACAACAAAAACAAAAAAACTCTTCTAAAACTGTAACTCAATAACCAACAAAATTATCTTCTAAAAAGAAGGCAAAATAGCAACATTTCAGACATACAATATCTAGAAGTATATATCACTAGTAAATTCACATTTCAAAACATATTAAAGGAAGTCATTCATACAAAGAGAAACTATTACCACATGAAAAAAAAAAAAAGTATACCAGGAAAAGTAATTACATAGATACTTATATAACACTATTTTTTATGAAGTAAATATTTAAAGTATAACTGACTATTTAAACAAAAATTACAATGGACTCAGATTTGTAATATGTGTGTAAATAAAGTTATGGCAACAATAGCATAAACAATAGCATAAAGACTAGAAGGTGAGACATGGAAGTATATTATTGCATGGTTCTTAATTATATATTGAATTTATATCATGTTACTTGTCAACTTTGATGATAAAGATATATGTTATAAACTCTAAAGAAGCTCTTAAAAGGAGAAACACAGAGTTACAGTTCACAGATTAACAGATATAAAACAGAATCATAAAAGACTTGATCCAAAAGAAGGCACAAAAAGAAGGAAAACAAAGGAGAGATTAAAAATATAGATTATAAAACAATTAAAAGACATATTCACACTAAATATAACTAAGAGTTAGAGGTTGTTTGAAAAAGCATTACTCTAGTTAATACTACTTACATTGGAATATAGTTTTAATATAAAGACACAAATAAGTTAAAAGTAAAATAATGAGAAATGGTATATGCTAATGCTAACAAAAAAGAAGGTTTGAGGACTTATATTAATATCATACCAAATAAACTTTGGAGTAAAGAATATTATCTGACATAAAGTTATTTCATAGTGATAAAAGTATTGGGTTATTAAGAAATTATACAAATCCTAAATATTTATGCAATAATAACAGAGCTTCCAATGCATGGAGCAAAACCTTGCTGAACTGCAAGGAGAAAGAGAAAAGCAAAGACAATATTACATTACAAAATTTCAGTACCCATCTTAAAAAATTGATAGAACAAGTAGACAGAAAATTAGAAAGGATATGGAAGACCTGAATAACAATTCCAGCTAATTTGACCTAATTGATATTTATATAATACTTTGAACAACAATAGTAGAATTCATATTATTTTCAAGTTCACTTGGTTCATTTAGAAAAGATAATGTATTCTGAAATATAACAAAAGTCTCAAATATAAAAGTATTAATTTATGCAAAATATGTTCTCTGAACACAATGGAATTAAGTTAAAAATATTAACAAAAGATCTCTGAAAAATACTATATATTTTTGAATTGAATAACATACTTGTATGTAAGCTATGATTCAAAGAAGAATCATAAAGGAAAATAAGAAACATTATGTACTGAAAGAAAGTGAAGATATAACATATTTAGTACTATTGTGGGATGCTACTAAAGCAATGCTTACTTGGAAATTTATAGCCTATCAAAAAATAAAAGAAAGGCACCAAATCAATGACCTCAAATCAATGAACTAGAAAAAAAAGCAGAAGAAAGGAAAAACATAGATAAAAGCTAAAATCACTTAAACAGAACACAGAAAACACTAAAGAAAATAAATGAAACTGAAAGCTGAGTTTTTGAGAAGATCAATAAAATTGAGAAATTTTCATTTAGACTGACCAGTAAAAAATGAGTGAATACACAAATTAATAACATATGGAATTTTATAGGAATATCATTGCAGAATCTACAGATATTAAAAAGAGAATAAAGGTCTAATAGAAATGAATTTATGCCAATGAAGTTAGTTATAGTTACTTAGATAAAATGAGGAAATTCCTTGAGTGACACAACTACGAAAGCTTACTTACGAAGAAATAACCTCATAAGAGGTTATTGTCTTATATTATTGTTAAAGTTCAATATTAGTGGAAACCAAACAAATAAAAAACTTCCCTCAAAAAATATTCCAAATATGTATGACTTCACTGTTGAATTCTATCAAATATTTAAGGAATAAATAATAATAATTTTATAAAAAATCTTCCAGAAAATTTAAAAAAGGGAATACCTCTCAACTTAGTAAATGAGATGAGAAATAGCCTCATACCAAAACCAGTGTAAGAGACATTATCAGAAACAAAAGTAAAACAACAAACTTTAAACTAATATCATTCTTGAGAATAGATGAAAAACCACTGTATCTAACAGTTTATAACAAGGATATTATAACTGAAACTTTTAATTTTGTATTTGAACTTGGCTAGGCTATGGTGCTGTTACTCATCAAACTTATAGTATAGATGCTGCTGTGAAGATATTTGGCAGATATGAATAACACTTATGATCAGCTGACTTTAAGTAAAGGAAATTACTTTGGATACCCAATTAGTTGAAAACCTTAAGAACAAAAGCTGAGGTTTCCCAGAGCTGAAGGAATTCTGCTTCAAGGCTATAAGGCAGAGGTCCTGTCCGAGTTCCCAGTCATTACACTGCAAGGCTGACTTCTGGGTTTCATACTTGCCAGGCCTCACAGTTGTGAGGAGCCAGCTTCTTAAAGACTCTGTCTCTCACATTCTCTCTTTCTCAGAAGATCGGTAAGAAAAATATAAATAAATAGATCTATATAGACATGAATCAGTGCTGTTTTCTGGAGAAACCTAACTAAAACAATTACTTAATATGGTTCATCTCCAAACAGCAAAATTGACTTAACATTTGAAAAAAAAATTAAATTCATCATATTAGCAAACAAAAAATATAACAGTTTATTATCTCAATAGACACACACACACACACACACACACACTCAAAACATTTGACAAAATCCAAAATCCCCAAAAAAAGATACTCAGCAACCTGCAGATAAAAAAAAAAAAAAAAAAAAAAAAACTCAAAACACCTCTTGCAGTCTAATTGGGCATCTGCAAAAAATAAAACAAACAAACATATTTATTATAGATACAAAATAAAATAAAACAAAACAAACCTACATTTGTTTCATTGCGAATGACCGAATGCTTTTCTCCTAGGATCAGGAACAAGACATGAATGTCCATTCTCACTTCTATTCATTATTTCCTGGAGGTTCTAGCTAGCACAATAACATTAAGTGAAGGAAAGGAGAGGTATAAAATTGGAAATGAAGAGGTATAAATGTTTTTAATTTACATTTGCTATGATAATCTATGTAGAATATCTGATGGATTAAACAAAAAAATGCAAAACAAAACATACAATTCAACAAGATTATCAAGGTTACAAGAGAGATTAATATGTAAATGTCAATAGTATTACTATATGGTTATGCAAATTTTGAAATTAAAATTTAAAAACAGTACTGTTTATAATAGCAACAAAAATATGAAGCACTTAAGAATAAATCTGACAAAATATATTCAAAATTTGTACAATAAATACTATAAAACATTACTGAGATAAATAAAACCTAAATAAATGTTGAAAAATATTATGTTATAAATCAGAACAACCATATTAAAATATCATTTTTTTCAAATTATAATTCAATGCAATCTCCATCAAAATCCCAGTGGGCTTTTATTGTAAAAATTTACCAGTCTAATATAAAATGTATGTGGAAATGAATTATGTGAATGTCTAACATAACTTTATTTCAGAATTAATTATGAAGTTACAGTAAGTAAGATAGTGTGGTATTGGTATAAAAATAGATAAAAGGATCAATGAAACAGAAGAAAGACTACCCAAATAGACTCTTGCTTATATGGATAATTGATTTTCAACAGAGGCACAATAACACTTTAGGGGAGAAATGATAATTTTCAACAAATGATGCTGAAACAATTGGATGATCATATCCAAAAAAATTATTTTCACTCTATACCAAATATTATATACAAAATGAACCACAAACACTATTATAAAATCTAAGTCTGTAAAACTACTAAATAAAATCGTATGAGAAAAATCTTTTGTGATGCAGTGTGAATCAGAAGTTTCTTAGACATACCACCAAAAATATAATCTATATTTAAAAAATATAAATTTGATTTTATCATATCAAAAATTTTAAATGTTTTCTGCTTCAAAATACATTGTTAAAATAATAAAAATACAAGTAAAAACCAAGAAGAAAATATTTGCCATTTGTTTATCTGAGGAAGGAATTATGTCTAATATATAAAAAGAACATGCAAAACTCAATTATGAAAAACCATGAAATATTTGGATATTTCTTAAAAAGTTAAAGACATATTTTTGACAAGCCGTTTCACTTCTAGGAAGTTACATAAGAGAAATTAAAGCATACATTTTTACCAAAAGGTGGATGCAAATGTTCATACTAGTTTTACCTGGAATGATCGAAAAGTGGAAACAGCATAGATGTTCATTTTCAGATGAATGTGTAAACAAATAATAGTATAGAACTACTATAGAAAACTACTTTGCAATAAGAAATGATCTACTGATAATTGCAACAACCTAAATGAATCTCAAAATAATTAGGCTGAAAGAAGTAAAATAAAAAATAAGGTGAACTGTTAATGATGCCATTTATATAAAATTATAAAAAAGATACAGTATAACCTGTGTGCAGACTGATGATTGCTTAGAGAGAGGTAAGGTGAGAAATTACAAAAGGACAAGAGGATTTTGGGGGTGATTGATATGTTCATGCTCTTCATTTGATGATTTCACAGGTATATACATATACCCAAACTCAAACTGTATAGCTCAATTATATCTAGCATAATGAATATCAATTATACCTGAATAAATGTTTAAAAAGGTGAAGCTTCTCTAAAAAATATGAATAAAATTTTTTATCCAGCTCTGCATATATGCATACTATTTTAGATTCATTCTTCTTTGCATACTTTGTAGAGTCACTACCTTAATCAATACTATCCCTTGGAGATAACCTTCCTTGGAAGTTGAACATAAGCATAATTATCCTCTTATTCATGAAGAAAAACAAGAGCTGGGGTATGTAAAGAATTTCATGAAATCTCAAAACAGTGTTTTGGCAGAGAGGGTAACTAAAATAAGCTAAATGTTTGTGTGGGAGGGAAGACACTCAATCCACTTGATGCCCTTGTCAGATTAGAACATATAGACTGATGTAAATCTTTGCTAGCTGTCACTCATTTATGGCATCTGTCACTGCCCCATTGATGGACAATAATTCAGATCATATGGCTAATCTCTCATCTAGGGATGACAGTCCAAATTTGTCACTTACAAAAAGTGCTGGTCAGGCAGATTCACATAAAAGTCTCAGTTTGGAGAGATGTTGGTAGCCAAAAGATTAAATAATAAATGGAGATATCATGTATATTCAGAGAAAAGTTGAATGCTAACTGATTTCTACATAAAAAGAAAATGCTTTTCCCTACCCAACTTGGATTCATAGAGGTTAAAGAGTGTGTTGTTGGCTCTGGCTCCAAATCCTGAAATACTTTGGTAATATAAACTGATAGGTGAATAAAGATATAAAAACAGAATGATTGAAACTTGGTATAACTTTTAATCAAATAAGTTATCTTAACTCACTTTAATTTCTGTTCTACAGTAGGAATTTAGCATCAAAGAATTAAGAGGTATAATTGAAGTATGAATAGATTACTGAGGAGATTCAGAAGAACAAGGAAATGAAGAGGGTGTGAGTGCTGACCAAGCTGAGCTTCAGACAGAAACCTATTCAGTGTACATGCACACGCGTGTGTGCATGCGCACACATGCACACACACACACACACACACACAACTTTGTAATGACTCCACACACCCCGTTCAGTCCCAGTTATTGTAGTGATTTTAGAAAGCCATATTAGTATTTGGTGACCCTTCTCCCTACTAATGGTTGTGCCAGTGGTGGATACATGATCCAAACTGAGGAAGGGGTGCATTTTTTTTTCCTTACTCCATATGATCGTATAGCCCTAGGACCTGAGCTGCTGGGTCAACAATGCAAAGCTAAGTGTAGGTTTATACTTTAGGAGGTGAGAATAAAACTTTCTCTGCATGCATATATATACATACATAAATATATATACACACACACACATATATGTATACATGTGCACACACATTATATGTACACATATATACATTATGTGCATATTACAATATAACATGTGTGTGTGTGTATATATATATATATATGTAGAGCTAGAGAAACATGTATTACTTTTTCAGAAGATATTTACCTTTTATTAGCACCACACTAACCAACTCAGCTATCTAGTCAAGCTCAAAATTCAACTTTTAAACATTTATTCAGGTAAAAATGACACATAATATGCTAAATATGTTTGAAATATATAAGTTTATTTTAGTATAATATGTATATTTGCATATATTTTTCCATTTATGTATCTATCAGGAGAGAAACTGGACATCATCCTAGTTCACCTTGGTACCTTTCTCTACTTTTACCTTAACTGCCTTGAGATTTTCTTTTTATTATTCTAATTATTTGTGATTAATCTGTATTAAACTACTTGGACTGAATTTTGTTTTTGAAGCTAAAGTTTTAGACTAAGACAAGAATGTTTTAACATTTAAATGCCGCAGTAATTTACAGCCAGTAAAAATGTAGTTCAGATCCACATACACTCTCTCTGATAGTTGACTGGTTAATTTCTACTTCAATACTCCCAGGACATAAGACCTAAGCATATGAAGCCATTACACTAAGAATCAGTGTATTTAATTAATGCAGCACTATAATGACTAAAAATACTTTTTATTTGAATAGAAATTTATCTCTGTATAAATGTTATCTATCAGTCTTACTCATATTCTCTTGAAATATTACAAGATATAGCAGAGGTTAAAGAATATGGATTCTGGCTTCAGATCTCAGATCAGTCATTTTCTGGTATTGTGACCTTGGACAAGATATTGAATTTTGCTTTATTCAATTTCCAAGTTATTGTGGTGATTAAAAGGAATAATGTAGGTAATTTATTTGGATTAGTCTCTGTACTCAGCTCTGCTCTCTGCTTCAGACTGATCATTAGCAGTGTTGTTTTTTTTTTTTCTGGTAAAAATTTTATTTCAATAACTTATTTGATAGCTATTTTGAAAAAATAGTTTTTTTTATTTATTGGGGTAACATTGGTGTACTAACATATAAATTTTGGCTTCATTACATATCTGTATGCTCTATTGTGTACTCACTGCTTAGTCTTCTTCCATCATCATATAATTTTACCCTCTTTGCCCTCCTCCTACCCGCTCTGGTAACCACCATTCTCTTGTTTGTATCTATGAGTTTTTGTTTGTTTGTTTGTTTATGTTTGTTTCATTTTTTGCCTTTGGGTTTTATATCTCATATGTAAGTGAAATCATATGGTTCTTGTTCTTTTCTGTATGACTTACTCAACTTGGCATAGTACTCTGAAAATCTATCCATATCATTGTAAATGGCAATGTTTCTAAGTTTTCTATTCCTCAGCACAAGATGAGAATTTTCCAGTTTCCTGTAGATCTCTTGATTTGTATCCCCATAAGCAGATGCACTGAATAAAACAAGTGGGAATTGTTGGTCCAGGATGGTGGGGATTTAAGACCAGATGGTTTCCAATTTGAAACTGTTGGTTCTTTTCTCCATTGTGTAGCCTCTCCTACCCCAGTTAGTCCTACACTAGGACTTCAATGGACACCTGTTTATGAGGAAGCTGCAGCAGCTGTATGAGTTGAGGAGCATGTTCTCTATTGGAGGAGGCTTACCTCTCTTCCCTTCCACACTAAATTCTTTAGCCTCCCAGTTACTAGGAACTTACTGGGCCATAGGGAAGGATTTGCCAGATGCATGATTGAATAGTTAACTAAATATAAGGGAGAGATTTGAGGCAGTGCAAAGATCATTTTGATAAGGTAGTAGCTCCATGCCAAGAACTGATTTTGAATTTTATTATACTCTTTTGCAATAAATTTAGGTCAATATGAGCCTCTCTCTTTTTTTGAAACATCAAAGTCATACTGAAATATTGTTGAGTGTTCCTGATAAGTCAGGCCAGTCAGCACAATTTACCATCAGGACTGTCAGAAATAAGTATTGCCATACTTATAACTACGCTAAAAGTCACAAAGATAGCCTGCCATTACTAAGTGTAAATGTTATTAATAATTTTATTGAACATTTTTCTAATCAGCTTTCTCCTGCTATGAGGAGGTATTTATTATTTCTCAATAACATGATTTAATAGTATTTTTTGCTTTGTCTTGCCCAAACATCCACATGATATTTTCAATCATATTTCATTACAATCCAGATATTCTGGTAGGTACTTTATAGATTCATGACTGTCATAAGAACTGTTGCCATGTGGAAGAGATGCTCCCAAATTTATGACATCTCAATAAAGATTTATTGCCCTATAAGTAAATATTCAATTCTCTGCATAGAAACCCCTTCACATTAAAGAGGCTATTATTTATATTTGATTCTGTAGACCATATCTATAGACCATTCATTCTTTACTAAATATAACACCATTTACCAAATCCAGATAGCCTTATATATTTTTGTGTAGATCATAAACTGGGTTATCTGCAGTGAAATAGTGCTTACCAGAACTGCAGCCACATCCCATACTAGATGCACAGAGCAGTTTCGAATTTCATTTACTCTACTGCCTCTCTATCCAGATTCTTGACTTAAAATATTTTATTACCTGAGCTAAAGATGGCTACTTCAGTTATTCACAGCTCAACCATGAGTGGATGAAGTTTGATGAGGTCACTTACATCATGTTCTGCCATCCCCAAGGTTCATATATAAGTACAGGTTTCCCCTGTTATCCAAAAGTAATATTCTAGGAAACCTTTCGTAAGCTCAAATTATGTAAAGCAAAGAAGCAAATACTATTAATTTAGATGGAAACATTTTTGAGCATTCCCAGATCTAAACACATAAAACATCTTTCTGTCATTCAGCAGATTGAATAATCACATCCAATTTCACACTAAGTCTAACACCCTTAGCAATAGGAGCTCTCTTAGGCTTTTCTGATACCTTACAACACGTGTTGCTAATGGATGTACAAAGTAAATCAACATAAGTTACAGATGTTCAAAGGACAGTTCAAAGCTATGGAGGCTCGATGCTGAGATGCTGAGTGGGGTTCCTGGGGGAAGGAGCTTGACAGGGCCCCTCTCCCTGGTCCAGATGGATGCTTGCACCAAAACAAATGTTTAATGCTGTTTTCACTTTCACCTTTTTTCATAAAAGCAAAAGCCTTCTTTAGATTTCTTTTAGTTTGTGAAAACAGTTACTAATGTAGACTTCCAAAAAGCGAAGTGTTGTAAGGCAACCTTTCCAAAAGGCAGGGCCTTTGTATAATTGTTAGAGCTGTCTGGTGCTGAAGAGTTCCAATAACCTAATCTTTTAATTAAGTTAATCTGCTCTCCCTCTAAATGTCAAGCCTCTACACCTTTAAGGAATCTGTATTAGGTCTTCTTAACAGGACCTTCTCTTGTGTTTTATAGCATTCTGTATATTCTGTTATCATATTCATTCATTGATTTCCTTACACACATCAGGTGCAAGACAAAGCAATGACAGGACAGATGAAGTCATTGGCATCATGGAACTTTCATGTTATCAGATATCTATAATGTAATATCCAAGGATATTGTGATTTTTCAAAAAAAAAAACAGTTAAGATATATAGGGGTGGTAAGATATATAGGACCTAGTAGAGCATGTGATTCTGTTTTGTGAGTCAGTACAGTGGGCAAGGAGCAGTGGAAATACCAGCCAGTCACAGGAGTCAGAACTGAGACTACTTAGTATATGCCGAAATATGAAATTCAGAGGTGAATTAGAGTAAATAATCAATGATTATTTGTTCATTCACTTATTCATTCACTTAATAATAAAATAATATACTTATTAACAATGACATATCAGAAACTATTCTAAGAGCTAAAATTATTTTTTAAAATATAATTTCCTTTTTTCACTAAAAGACATAAAAATTAGGAGGACCAGTGATTTTCATCATACGTAATTAGAGCAAAGTGCTATGGGTGAATGGAAAAGAGCAACCCAGATTAAGCCTTCATATCCTCCCTCAAGAAGCAGAGTGAATTTAAAGGATAAAATAATTTTACAGGAGGAAAGAAAGTTCTAGTTGGAGATAACAGAATATAGAAATTCACAATTCAAATATAGGTATCAGAAGGAAGCGGCAAGCAGACGGTCCAGAAATAAATGGAGAGAGTCATTGAAGAAGGAAATTCATATCTCACCTATGAAATTAAGCATAATACAGTTCAAATTTTGCAAAACGTTTGGCAGTATTTTTGTTAAGTGTACTCTTTTGACATCTTAAAGTCTTCCTTCAAAATTTGACAGTTAAAATGGTTTCATTATTTCACTGATTGTTAAAAGCATTAGGGACAGCAATAGACTGGTGTTAAAATTTAACTCCTCTGTTGATGCTTTGATTGTGTAAGTTCCAGTCTTCTAAGAAATAAATGCCAGATGAGATTAGATGTGTAAGTGATGCACTGGGGAAACACCTGTGATAGAAAAGAGAGAGACAGCAAAATAGACTTTAGACCATGATTCAAGACTGGCATTTATAAAAGATCAGGAAGGAAGGAGAAGTTTGGTAGGAAGGTCTCAAACTGCTTTTCAGTTCTAAGAAAAGTTTGGTTAGGCCAGTGGGGAGCCTTTGAGCTGTAGCTATCCATCATAGAGTTCTGTTCTGTAGGAATGGTCCAACACTAATAACTCCCACTGTGCTCTGTTTTTGCCTGTGGGCATTTAGGAGAAACATGGGCCTCGATGGCAGCACAGAGGTGAATCAAGAGTGTGACAGCTGCAACTGTCAGTCCACTGTGCTCTCCTCAGCAGGCAATCCAAGTGATGGATTTTAATCTCTGCTATATAGACTGTGGGCAGTATTTTAACTCTTGTAAGACTAGTTTTATAGTGGACACAGTAAAGGTAACAGCACGGCCATCTGAGACTATAGCAAGGACCACTGAGCTACAGCTCAGAAAGTTATTAGTATAGTATCTAACATACAGGAATCATTGATGCTGTTTCAATCTCCAAAATGCTGTTTGCCTTACTGGAACAGAGACATCTTCATAGGTTTTATTTACCATGATATCTACCCAAGTACTATGGTTATAAAACTCATACAATAAATGCACAGCCTATTAACCATTAATGCCTACCTGCCAGTGACCATCAAGAACATATTCATTGGCAAACAAAGCTGAGTTTATTATTTGCTTCAAAATAGAAGATGCATGCCTTGAGAAATAGAAAGCTGTCTCAGAGAAAAGTTGTCAGGAGGAATTATTAATAAAATTTGTGCTCATGTTAGGTAATTTTGAGAAGGATCAGAAAAGCAGGTCTTTTCTGTAATTTGGCTGCTGTCAGAAATTGAGGGTAATTTTTTGGGCACATCAGTAATCTTTATCCAGGTGCAGCAGGAATAGTGTAAGTATAATGCCATAATTGGCAAAGGAGCAGCAGTCTCTTTTGTTAGTCGGGAGAGGGAGATGTTTGGTTATTGTGTGTTTTGTACAATGCTTGTTTTTGGCTGTGTTTACACATGATTATGGTTGTTTTGCTTTGTCCTACCCCATCAGGGTACAGTTACCTCGTCTGGTGCTGGTGTTCTGTGAGTTGTTGCTATTGAGTATTGAGGACCACAGGCAAACTCTTAGGGTCAAGTCAGCTACTGGCTGGTAGCTCTGTGAGTTGGTTGAATTAGAAAGAGAAGCCTCAATACACACCTAGGAAACTGAAATTAAGGAGAGAGCTAAGTTAATCACATGGGCCAAAACATGAAATGCAAACATAGCTCAGGAAATCTCCTGATGCCTAGGCAAATTCCGATTTATTAGAGAATTCAATGATTTCAAACTGCTTCAGTTTTGTATATAATTGAGTAACTTTTCTGGCATATATTTCTAGATCTCTTTCATGTTACCTTTAGTAAATGAGTTGTCAAACAATGTACTTATGCTGTAATGTGTAATCAAAGTCAGACTTTCAGAGGAAGGAAGAATCTGATCCTTAAAACATCCAGGCATCTAGTCAATCACTTTAATTCTGGATCTGCATGACACCCGCTATTCTACACCTTGAGAAATGGAAAAAATACCTAGATGACAGATAAAATATCAGTTTCTCGTGGGTCTACATTTATATAAAGTCACAGTCCTCCATGAAATTTTGATATCTTTGGTAATGTGCTTTTGAAAAAATATAATATAAATCAATTTTAAACAAATTAGTACAATATTTCTACTCATGTTTGGCCTCTAAAACAATGAAAGCTAAGTAAATTGATTGATGCTTCTTGAGCTTATAAAACCATTATTGTAGCTTATTTAAAATGCAATCTGTGTCCATTACACTGTTCTTCTAAATCTATTCACACCCTTCAAAATGTCACAACTAATCACACTGCATCTCCAGCCTCCGGAGAACAGAAACTTCACACCAGTTCTATTTCTTCAGCGATAAGATTCAGTTCAGTCATGCATATAATCAACATTTTGTTAAATTCTTTTAAAAATTTCAAGCCAAAACAAAAGAATAACCCAGGCAAATAAGATATCTTTAACAAGTTTCTATTCAACTACATTATTACATTATACCTCCCAGCTTCTCTTTCTTTAACTAAAAGTCTGAAATTAGTACACATCCGTTTTCGATTATTCTCTTTCGCACCGCTTCATCTACTGGATTAAGTCTGACAACACTGCCTGCCCACTCCAGGGTAGCATGGTGTAAATGGCAAGTGATAATGGACGGATGACTTCAGCAGAGAGACAGTGTGCATAAATATGAGGCCATGTTCCAAATGAAGTCTAAAAGAATAAACATTAACTAGTAATACATATAATGTTCACGTTAAATTCTTAGAGATCTTAATTCCATAGGATTTTACCTGTTCAAAAGAATGTAGAGTATTTATATCTTAATAATTTTAAGATTGAATAAAAACTTCATTAACACCAAGTTCTTTATTGCCAACATTTTAAGTACAAATTATACTTACTGTGACTCCAGTTTAACTGATTAGTTGAATATGAGATCCTGATTTAAACCCTTAAAAAAGATGTTACATAACAATTCCACTCTGTTCATTACTATAGTTTGTTCTCTCCTATTTATTCCCACTATGTCCCAGAATGTGTGTAAGTTATTCAATAGCAGAGAAACTACTATTTTATCTCTAATCTAGTTTATTAAAGAATCAACTTCATTTTTGTCCACATTCAAAAACAACCTTGCTAAATGCCTGAGATGAGAAAGAAATATCAACTTTGAACTTGGAGGAGATATTGAGGCAAACGACATATTCTTGACTTTATGATATATAGGGGAGGCAAAGAATATGAAGTTTAAAAGGATAGTCTATGCCTTTCAGAAATGTAGAATTCACTAAGGAAAAAATAAAGATATATCCAAAACCCATAGGTCATTTACAATGGCATAAGCAAGAAACAAATTACTATGGAGATGCAAAGAAGATACATTGAGTAATGGCATTGGGAAATGTTTTGGTGACAGACATATTCGAGATGAACTTTCAAGGATGGATAGAATTTTGATATGTGGGCAGAGTGATAAGTAAAAATTCTAAGTGGGTGGGTAGCTTGAGCCAAAGCACAAAGATGGAGAATGTTAAAAGCTGAGACGAAAGGGTTTTTTAAGTAATTTGTACCAGGGAGAATAAATTTGAGTAGGAAAATAAATGAGAAATGTGAAGTAAGGCTAAGAGAATAATACATTCATTCATGTTGGAAATACTGAAGACCAGAACCCAGGTTAGAAATGCTAAAAAAGAAAGAAAGAGAGAGAGAGAGAGAGAGAGAGAGAGAGAGAGAGAGAGAGAGAGAGAGAGAGAGAGAGAGAGAGAAGGAAGGAAGGAAGGAAGGAAGGAAGGAAGGAAAGAAAGAAAGAAAGAAAGAAAGAAAGAAAGAAAGAAAGAAAGAAAGAAAGAAAGAAGGAAAGAAAGAAGGAAAGAAAGAAGGAAAGAAAGAAAGGGGAGGCAGCTGAGAAAGAGCTACAGTGATTAGCTCTGTGTAACTTGGTAATTGACCAATTGAAAAGAAAGAAATAAATATATCTGTTTTTTCACTCTAGACTTTTGAGTTGTTCTTTTGAAATGATTGGAAAGACTGTGGTATACAGATAACCATATGGCAAATGATGATTCAGCTTTGCACAAGAGTGTTAAGTGCATGGTTTAATGGGGAAAATAATGAGTAGTTTGGACAAGACTGGAACAAAAATTAGTCTGTGATCCTTTTGAGTATTAAATATAGTTATCATCAACATTATTTTTATTATTACTTAATTTAACATTATAAATTGTTATTGATGAGTCTGTTACCTCTCAGGCATTTTGCTAGGGTCTCAGATGTGTGTGTGTGTGTGTGTGTGTGTGTGTGTGTGTGTGTGTGTGTGTGTGTGTGTGTGTGTGTGTGTGTGTGTATGGCTGGCCTTAAGGAATTTTTATTGTACCGCATTATTTTTATTTAAATAGAAATTTAAGTCTTTTAGAACTCTTTTGCATAATTATCCATTTAATGATATTAAAACCTGGTAGAAAGCAAGAGTTGTCAATCCAATTTGTCCTGTGGGAGAAAGGATTCTGTAGAGGGAATAGTCTGTTTTGTTAGAGTACATTCCTGTGATCTGAGGCAAGGTGGTAAGATCTAGGAACCAGGGTCTTTTTGGACGCTCACAGATTTCCAAACTTTTCTTTAATCAGTAAAACTGTATAGTGTGCTTTGACATAAATGAATAAAAGTTGGAAAAGCCATTTCAATCCAAAAGAAATTAAAGACAGAGTAAATGGTAACTAAACAAATGCTCTAAGACAGGGGTGGCAAGCTAAAAATGTTTTTATTTTTAAATGATTGAAAAAAAATCAAAAGAATATTTTTGACACATTAAACTAATGTGAAATTTAAATGTCTGTGTCTATACATAAAATTTTATCAGAAAGCTATCTCATTCACAAATTTATGTAGTATCTATAGTGACTTTCACATTACAACGGCAGAGGTGAGTAGCAAGGGCAGGACATATGGTCTGCAAAGTTTAAAATACTACCTGACTCTGTACAGAAAAAGTTTGCCAGCTTGGTCTAGGACAGAAATTGATGGCAGCATTTTGTCAGTGACTTTCTTTTGGCCTCACACACTTATGAGGAAGAAAGCTATTAGAAGTTCCAGTCTCAGAAGTGATAGAGCAAGAATGAGTAGTCTATTCATCTTCTTGGGCCTCTATAGCAACAGAAATTTATTTTCTTATAGTTCTGTAGCCTGGAAGACCAAGATGAAGGTACTGATGGGGTTGCTTTCTGCCTTTCCTCTTCCTGGCTTTCCTCGCTGTGTATTCAAATTGCCTTTCTCTGTATTCTTGTGAAGAAAGAGTGATCTCTGTGGTCTCTTCTTATAAGGACACCAGTTTTATCAGATTAGGGTCTCATTCTTATGAACTCATTTCACCTTAATTGCCACTATAAAAGCCCTATCTACAGTTGACCCTAAGAATGACAGACCTATTGAGAAGGGCTCCTGGTGGTCAACTGGGCTCAAATTTATAAACGGAACCTAGCAGCCATTGTTAAACAGGAGCCTCTCATGCAAGCTGGCTTCAGGGAGAAGCCTGAACTAAACTGCTCACTGCCTGCACTGAACCGACTACTGTGTTCCAGCTGTCTGAGCCAGTCCTTATAAAGGAGTTTCTTGAATTGTATTTCAACCAATGGGGCTGAGACTTTCCCCATCCAGTCAGAGCTGCACAGCTATTTCCTTATTAGCATCTTCACTGAACAATCAGCTCCATTCCAACTGATCGAGATGATGCTTTTTGGACCAATCCAACTGTGAGTATTTGGAGTCTTCATTTGCATGAGGCCAGACCAATCAGGGACCAGGGCAGGGACTTTTTGCTATATAGGTAAGCTCCTCTCTGGCACAGGAGCACACTTTTTATTTCCACTAAAGTCTGAGGATTGTGTTTTCTTGGCTGGAGCTGAAACACTGATGATGTGTCACTGAACCAGAGCAAAGCAGGCAGAAGTGGAGTGGACCTGATCAGAGTGGTGCTGAGGCATTTACCTGGAGAGGGACGTCAACTGAGGTCTACCTGGCCTGAGGGGAGCCATATAGCTGTGCTGTTCCATAGACCTGCTGTTCTGCAATTGTTCTATACACTGTGGAGCTCTTCCACAGCTGTGCTATACTATAATTGAGCTGTTTCCACTGAATAAAGTTTCCTTCTTTACAACGCCCTGAATTGGGGATTTCTTTTGTTGTTGAATTGGCACTGACGACCATTGGTTACCACTGCAAATTCAGTCACACTGGGTATTAGAGTTTGAATATATAAATTTCGGGAGTACACAGTTTAGTCCATAACAGAGAGGGAGGTTGGACAGGTCACATACAGTTCATCTCACATTTTCACTTTGAAGTCTTTTAATGATAATAATAATTGCAGTTAAAATGTATGCTTTCTAGGTCCTGAGAACCATGCTATGTTCTTTATCTTTACCTGCATCATCTATTTTTTTCTCACAAACATGTCTTCTTTCTATTTTCAGGTGTAGAAACAGAAAGACAGAAACATTAATTGCTTACTTTGTGTCTCATAGCAACACATGGATGACCCTTTATGTGCACCCAGGCAGTCTGACCCTGAGGGTGCTGTTAATCAGTCTGTCTTTCCCTTCCTAGAATAATTTTGTAGTTCTATCTGTCCCTCACAATCTAGGAGTTGACTATATGCCAGTCAGGCAAACAAGATTCATTTCCTGTTCTGTTTCTGTTTCTTTCTATCTAGATAGCCTTCGGCATATCTTTTATTCTAATACAATGGGGTCACAGTTTGTTTTTGTCTTTAAATTTTCTTTAACTTGAGAGGGTCATATTCGACTCTATTGGTTATTTTGAAATTAGGGGTAGGGGAATGTCCTGGAATAGGAGAGCTATGATATGAAAATTACCAGGAAGTCTTGTGTGTTGTGGAAATAAAGGAAGAGTCAGTTTTCTTTGATATATTCTAGTAATAATATTTATTTTAACTTGAATTTCAAATAATTTTAATAGAAGCATAAGATATTAATATTTATCAAGGCTAGGATTCTGCATAGGTTGAAAACTTTTAGACTAGGTAAACTTTAAGAAATCTAGTTCTCCTTTTGGTTGTGAAATTTATTTAATCCATTCTATCAGTTTGGCTTCTTTTTTTGTAGTCTTTTCTTGGCAATCAGCTTTTGTTTATTTTTTCTTTCTTTCTTTTTTTTTCCCTAAAGGCAGGGATTTATTTGTCCTCTTTTATACCCCTAAGTGGATCCTGCACTCACTTGGCAAGCTTACTTCTAGGGCCCCTGGTGGCCTTGTGTGGCAGAACAGGATCATCCCAAGGATAAAGGATGACAGCACTGGAGGTGGTGGTCCTGGTCATTCAGACTTGACCTTCTCTTTCTTCTTTCTGTTCTCATCATGTATATTCATTGTGAGCCTCTGTCTTTAACAGTTTTGTCTCTTTTTTCACTTCAATGTATTCTAATTGTCTTCACTTATCCTCAAATACTCATTTTAAAACTTGATGTAAAAAAATGACTGTGTTGGTACTGAGTTCCAGAAAGTAGTAAGAAATTGAAGTGCTAATTTCTTTATAGGGTATTTTAGTTTTTGAATGAAAAGAAGTATTCACATAAATTGGGGAAAAGTTCCCCTTAAGAGACTTCAAATGTAAATAAGGTCAAAGATAAGAAAGTTTTGTAGTTACAGAGATTGTACTGAAAATCGAAAATGACAGGATGTAATGACTTTGTGTATAAGATTGCTATAACATAAAATAAATTTAAAAAACAAACGATTTATTGTTAATCACATTTTATTTTTATCATTGAAGATACCTTCACTCAAGTTTTGTTTTGAATCAACAGAACTAGTATTTGTGCAAGATATCTGATGTATACTTTTTTAAGTTTTAAATCTTACCATTTTTAAAGAAGTCTTTATTTTTTAGAGAAATAGTCAAGGAAATTAGTTTATAATCTCTATTTAATTTAGACCTACGTGTTAAAATTCTAAGTAATTTTATTTATTTTTGTGAACCAAAGAAATTGTTTATTTTTAATCTATCAAACACTTTTGATGTTAGAAATCAGTTGGAGAAATATAGATTATTTTATTATTTTGAAATTGTGAGGCACAACAAGTCAAAAGAACACTTTATAAGACTATTTCTGAAGACCTGACAGGAAATTTCCCCGCTTTTAAAAACATTTTTTTTTTTATAAAATATGCCTTGTTTTATACAATTTACATTTTAAAAAAACACTAAAATTTTTAACTAGTCTATTAAAAGGTATATATCTGTTAGAATTGGTATATTACATGTCAGTACAGGCTTAATATATATTAATCTATCACGTTAGTTGAACTTCAGCTATCATGAACCTTATAGACTTGAAAAACTAAAATATTAATAGGAAAGGTAAGTGTATTATTGTTTGAGATGCTCTTACTTGCCAGTTTAGTATATTTTATTAAGTTTTATTAAATATATTAATATTATTATATATTGCTAAATATATTAATGTACATCCAATTAGTTTAAGGAACAAAGAGGTAACTTTTGAAGGAAATGAGACAATTTGACTGACTTAACCAATCACAGAATTGGGTGGGTGTGAAAATTGGATTATAATTGGGAGGCATGTGACATGGATATAGGGGATGGGCAATTCCATGTCTTTTATACATAGTATGCGTCTATGTAAAAGGGAACTGAGAGAAGGTGCTAAAAAGATAGAGATGAAAGAGAACAAAACCCTGAAGAAATAAAGGCAGTGTCCTGATCTTGGTCTCTAGGCTAGAGGTTCGGGGGCTTTGGAAAAAAAAAAAAATGGATAGCTCTTAAAAGTAAGCAGATTTCTTTTTCATCTTAGTTTTGAGGATGACTAGTTCTTATTTGGCACTAAAATTCATGGGCAGCCCCAATACATGAATCTGTTTCGAAATCACAGTCCTGAGAGTGTAATAATCATTTTTAACATGTTAGAAAGAGGTAGGTGTCACTATAAACCAAACTATTAGTAAATCAAAAAAACATCAATTTTTATAAAATTTGAATTATTAAGGAGTGACTGTTTTTTATATAGAAATTATTTTCAGCTAACAAAATAGTCACCATTACAATTCTGAAAAATCATGTTTATGTAAATAATGATAGCTAGCATTTGTTAAGTACTAAATATGTCGAACACTACACTGTTTTTTATAATTTATCTTTCTTAATTTTCACAACAACCTGATTAGGTAGTTCTATCATGTCTTTTTTTTTTTTTTTTTTTTGGTGTTTTGAGGTATAACTGACAAAGTCATTCTTTGTTAATGTACAGTTCTATGAGCTTTGATAAAAACATGAAGTCATCTAATCACACTTCATTTAACAATTCCATTATTCCCAAAATTCCTGCATGCCTTATTGGAGTTAATAATCTCTTTTCACCCACAGCTCATGATAACTACTGAATTATACTGTGGCCTCATGTTTTTGCCTTTTCATATTACCATACAAATGGAATTATATTATATACAGCCTTTTACTTTTGGCTTTTTTCACTTTGCATAATGCATTCAAGATTCATCTACACCATTGCACATATCCATGTGTTTACCAGTAATTCATTTTTGTTCTTGAGTGGTAGTACATTATATGGATGTATCATGGCTTGTCCATTTACAAGTTAACGGATATTTGGGTTGTTTAAGGTGATCACACATAAAACCACATTAATTATTTGTGACAGATATTTTTTGTCTAGATATATATTTATCAAGACTTATGTTTTCTTTTCTCTTGAGATATTACCTAGGAGTGGGATTGCTGAGTTGAATGGTAGGTGTATTCTTCATATAAGAATGAAGAACTGAGTAATAGGTTTAGTAGCTAACCTAGTTACATAAATAATTAGCAGAGTTCACATTTGATTGTTTAATCAAATTCCAAATTACATGGTTTAATCACTGCCTCAACATACTGAATCTAAATATATCGTTGAAAAAAATTATTAGAACAAATGAGATAACTATTTTGCTTTTCTGGATTGATTACTCTTTTTTCTTTGATTATAGTATATGCTATTAACGTACATGGTTATATGAAAGAAAGGCTATCAGAATCAGGGCTAACTCTTTTTTTATGGATCTGGTCTTAAGTACTTTTTTTTTTTAATTGATAACCTTAATGTAAAAAGAATTTTAAAAATCTTTCAATATCTGGAATTAAACATTTTTTTTAATATATAAGAGATTAACATCCCAAGGACAAAGCACACACACATACACACAATGTGAAATATTCTTTCTCTAGTTGGCCACCCCAAATTAGGAACTACTCCATGACAGAATAATAAAGACAAAAAAAAAAAAAATCCTTGGATATCTTGTGATCCAAATCCCTTGCCTTAAGAATAAAAAAGGGGGAGTGCCTTTTGCAAAGTTGATGATCAAATCAATAGCAAAACTGATACAAAACAAGATTTCTGTACACTTCTAAGATTTAGTATTCTCCAAACTTATTTTATACTTATTTCTCTTATTAAACTCAGCATAAGTAAATATAATAAATATTTATTAGTATCTACTTGAATGGCACTAATATTGGCTATTGAAAAAATATCAGTGTCATCATCATAATCAATCATCAGAATCATCTGATAGTTTTGAGTCAGTAACTCAACTATGAGTATTGCAACATTATTTACATTCTCGTGAGCCTTTCATTTCTGTGGAGGGCATTTTTAGTTTTATAGTAATCACTGTCAAATTGTGTAAATAAGCTTATTTCTTTTTTTAATTTATTAGGGTGACATTGGTTAAAATTATATAGGTTTCAAGTGTACAATTCAATAATACATCTTATGTGTATTGCACTGTGTGTTCACTACCCAAAGTTAAATCTACCATCACCATATATTTGACTCCCTTTACCCTAATCTACCCTCCCACTTTTACCTTTGGCAACCACTAAACTATTGTCTGTGTCCATGAGTCTCTGTTTGTCTTGTTCATTTGTTGCTTTCAGTTTTATATCGTACATGAGTGAAATCATATGGTTCTCATCTTTTTCTGTCTGCTTAGCATAATAATCTTAAAATCCATCCACGCTGTTGCTAATGGCAATATTTTATTGGCTGAGTAGTATTTCCTTGTACATATGTATCACATCTTCTTTATCCAATCATCTATCAAAGGGTACTTTGGTTGTTCCATGTCTTGGCCACCATGAATAATGTTATGTGGATAAATGTTTTCAAATTTTGGGAGTAGATACCTAGAAGAAGGATTGCTGAGTTATATGGTAATTTTATTCTTAAAAATTTTTTGGAATCTTCATACAATTTTCCATAGTGGCTCTATCATCTTATTTCTTTGCACAATCACAATGCCTTGTTCCAACCAACTGTGGGATGATCTATCTGCTTATATGTTTATTTTAAGTATAGCAGTCCATACTTATTTATAATGGTTAAAAGTCCTATTTTTCAATTGATTTTTTCCCCCAGCTTTACTGAGATCTAACATTGTGCAAGTTGAAACAGTACATTATTATTTAATATTTCAGTTGGTTTTATCTCATCTTATAAAACATTCTGGAAAAGGTAAAGATTATCACTATTAATTTTCAAACTTATATGTCAATACTATTTCTTCCTGGTTTTCCTGGAATATTATTCATTTCCTTCAAGAATATTGGTCACTATTCCTGCAATCAACTTTTGATTCATGGTCACTATCGAAATAGTAATCACTGCTCAAGTTTTACCTAATGAAGACTCAATAGCTACCCTTTCCTCTACTCTAACAAGATTTCTATATTATTTAAAAATCTTTAAACCAGAAAAAGTCTTAAAATTTTCTTAAGCATTAAAAACCAAATTAAATTTAGAAGTAAATTATGCATAAGTTTAGCAAATGTTCACCGAGTAGAAATCCTCACATCATAAAGATTAGTTGATATTTGGTTTCTAAGGCTGGTTCTGTTCTTGATCACTCTAGATGTCCACCCATTTATGAAGGATTCCCAGAAGCATCTGCACATCATTAGCTTAATTTTCATGTTTACCAGTGTGTATAAGCTATTTCTTCTTCACATTTGTTCATTTTAAAGAATCTAGTATTGTCCTTTTTGAATAATTTAGAAAATATATGAACTAAGCCACCTTTGGCTGTGTTAGAGCAAATATTTTTGATACTTGGTATTTTTTTAACCTTTTATTTTGTCCATAGTTCTATTAAAAGTAATTATAACAAAACAATAAGAAATATACTTGTGGTTTAGGATTCAGTAAACTAGCAGAGTTAGGTTTGTATTTGGATTCATTGATTCATCAGCAGAAGTTTCTGTGAACTCCAGCAATATGTTGACACCTTTTGTAGAGCTAACACACTGGGCAGACTAAACTTATTCTTGGTCTTTTTGTTCATTTCTGAGGTCCTCGGGAGCACTGGGTATCCAGTTCTCTATCTAGAGTGACACTTCTCAATCTAACTCCTCATTTAAGGGGTTACAACATTGTGCCTTCATTTGTAGTGGACAGCAAAAATCTTGAGCAGATTAGCCTTTCACGTGCTTTGGAATTTGTTTTACTGGTATGTTCTGAACTTTACTTTTTACCTTGAACTTTACTTTTTTACTCAGAACTTCAGATCTGTGAATAAAGCATGGCTGAATTAATTGCATTTATCTGCTTATCTTTGTAACTAAATTACAAAGCAATCAATTAACTACTATATAAGATATCTGTATGCTCAGCCCTGAGAGAACCATGACAGTAAATGGTTTGCTAGCTTCCAAGGATCCTATGAACTTTCATTTCATGGACATTTTACTGTGATGAACATAATGTCTTATAGGTCTATAATGATTTGTGACTGAAAAACACAGATAACTGCTGCTGTTGCTGCTGCTGCTGCTACTACTACTTATAATAATGAGAATAATATTTATTTAAATATGTATGTGCATCCATTTAGTAGCCATGTTAACTGTTTTATAAGCATTGTCTCATTTGATATTTACTAAAACCCATATGATCATTACATAACGTTATGTATTAAAATAGAATCATAATGCACCATAATGTAACATTATTATCTCCATTATAAGTATGAGGAAAATGAAACTGAATAGAGGTTGAAAATAATTGTGTTAAGCTCAGTTAGTGGAGAGAAGATATGGACCCAAGACTTAATGGATCTAAAGCCATGCTTTTGAGCCCTGAGGTAGGTAAGCAGGTGCTAAAGATGGATGCAGCAATCCCCCAGTCTCCTTCTTAAAACTTTCTGTGGAATTTACTAAGCACCAAAGTTGAAGATCTGATTGTATTGTTAATTTACTCATTTCCTTAATTTTTGGTCTTCCACATCAGAAGATAAGGATGTTTCTAATAAATAAAAACCACTATTACAGAAAAAAAGATATTCTAAAGAACTCTGTTAAAGTGACTTTTGTTCTCATCTGACTCTTGTCCTATCTGATTTATACTGTACTATGTAATTACCTTTATTTCCTTTCTGATTTGTGCAATTTGAGTGTGGGACTCTAAATCAATCTTAAGTCATGCAGAGCACCTTGGTCCCTTTTCTATCTAGGAAAATCATAGATCAGTGTTTAACCATTTCTTTTTCTTGACACCACTTTTATGTTTTCTTGACTACGTCACTGTGTTGGTGTCTACCACCACCCTCAGTTGACAGTGATTTGCTGGAAGAACTCAGAAAAGCTGTTTTACTCACTTATAGTTTGTTACAGTGAAAAGATACAGATTAAAATTAGCAAAGGTAAATGTTGCATAGGGCAGAATCTATGAAAGACCCCATTCACATTTGCAGTTGTCCTATCTCAGTAGAGTTGTATGGATGGCGCTTAATTATTTTAACAGCTGTGTGTGAGCTTACTTATCTTTAACGCTTTGAGAGAAAATTTTAACATCTAAGGTCCTGCATGCCTGATTTTATCTATTTTATTTTATCTAGTTCCCAACTCAGTGCCAGTTTTCCTCATTTGTTTTTAAATTTTGACCGTGAGGTGATAATTTTTCTTTGAAATTCATTTGTATAGGTTATTTTATGGCCTAATTTCAAATCAGGTCCTTTGGAGATTTTTAATTTTGTAATTTTTGGCCAGCATCTCTTGCTAATTCAGGATCACATTTTATAAAAATGAGGTTTCTCCAGGGACATAGACAGCATAAAAAACTTACTATAAACTTGCCTTTGGGATGGCTTGTTGTTATGAGTTCTCAGAGGAATATTTTATTCCCTGAAACCTTCCTTTAGCGTTCTCTATTTGGCTGAGTATAAGGATTCATGTTTTATTCTTTGCACAACATTCTGCTGTCAAGATAGATACTCAAGTCTCCTGTATTCAGCAGAAACCTGCAAGGTTATAAGCTGTCTTTGGGAAGCTTTCCTTTCAAACTATATAGAAAATACACTATAAATATTTGGTTCTTTATCTTTATTTGATGCTTGCAAAGTTATGAGTTAATTCACTTGTATGGGAGTTTTTATTATCATTATAAATCTATAGATGTTAACATAATTTATGTGAATCAATTAATTGTTGACATTTTCCTTGATGATGTCTAATTGTCCCATAGTTGTCTAGTTGGCATTTAAAGTGGCTCCTGAGAACTGAACATGACCCTCATAGTCTTTGATAGTTTGCTTTTTTTCTGTCACGACAAGATATTTTCAGGTCATTTATGTATTTTCTTTCCCAACCAAGAATCAAGCATTACTTCAAGGAACCCACAAATCAGTTAGAAAGTAACAATACCTGTTACTAGAAAATCACTCATTGCTTTCAGATATCAATATTTTGGACTTTTGTTTTGAAGTTTTGTAAATTATTTATATGGTTACAAAGGCAAATCTAAAAAACAAGGTATATTCTAAGAAATCTAGCTTCTAAATATGTTATCTTATTTCATCCTTTTCATTTCCTTTCTTATTGGTAATGTTCATTTTGTTTTATGTATAACCTTCTTTTGAATTTTTAACATGTTTAAATATAAACATACATCTATTTTGATAAATTTTAGCATTCTGTACATATTTTATACACATATTTTTAATTCAGCAGTGTAATCTGAATATATTTCACTGCAATATATAAAGATATAACTTTTTTTTTTTTTAGTTACCTACTACTTCAATGTATGATTTTGCCATAATTTATTCAACCAAACCATCATCATTTAACATCTGGGATAGTTAGAAGGTTATATGATGAAAAATATTACTCAGCACTGCATACTTTTTGCATATTATGTGACACTTTATTTTATATGATTATTCTGGATACATAATCTATCATAATGTAAGAAATAGAAGTTTAGATATGGTAATAATGAATAAATTCATCACATATGTGAAGAAACTAAACCTCAAAGAAACTTGCTTAAGACTATTGATATTTAATGCTAGAATTAAAATCTAATTCTGTGGGGCTTCAAAATCCATTCAGCTTAATTTTTAACACAATAAATAATATTTTATAAAGAAAAAGAACTGGATCGATATTCCACCAATCACAAAATGACCACCAGCTGAAATGATAATGTAAGTGATTCAGCTTTATCTGAGAGCATTTGCTTATATTTATTCCTAGGAGGGTTGCTAATGCTAGTCATAGTTTTGAATTTTGTGTAGAAAAGTTCATTTCATTTAGGGTCCTAGAAACTCAATAAAAACAATGTACCAATAGGCATGTGCAGAATCAATGTGAAAGTCCATTTGGAGGAGTAGGATATAGTTTAGGGTTTTTTCTTTTCAAAAATTTTTAGCACCCTTAGTCTCAGATTATAGATCAGAATAATAAAATAGGCATTTGATTCTCTATAATCTCAGGCTCTGTTCTGAAGTAAAGTCTGTCTTGGAAGGGGAAGGGGAATTGATATTTACTTGGGGATTTACTTCCTTAGTATTTTGGCCAGTTTACAGAGGAAACATTTAAACATATGCCTGTATAAAATGTCCTTCATAGCTCTAGCTGCTATTAGAATTATTTTAGTTGAATAGAAATAGAAATGAACTAAAGAGTAGAAAAAACATATGTAATTATAGCTTATTTTCTGTACAGACTCAGCAGAAATATTTGAAATAGATCCTCTGTACATCACAGTAAAGATTTCATTGACCTTGAGGTTGCTTTGCTCTTTGCTAGTATTATAGGAGTTTGCTATGATGAGAAATTCTGATTCCTTCCACCAGAAATCTAAATCCTTCTCTCTCTCATATTTGCTTCTGCAAATACTTTTCTCATGTGCTGCAAGTGATGATGAAATCAGGCCTACTTTAGAGTGCTGTTTTTTATGCATAGCTTTATCCATATATATTTCTTTTACATAAGCCATTAAATATTATGAAGTTCTAGTAGATGGTACTCACATAGTAACATTAGACTATTAATTGTTTACGTGCTCTGAAGAAATCATCTTGAAGACATTTCTTTGTCTATTGAATACCTATGAGATATAATATATTAATATTCTCAAATCATGGAATATGGAAACTTTATTAATCTATGCTTGAAAAATCTTACAAACTTTTGTCAATTACTCACTAGAAGTCAGGTTTTCTTATTTCACGATTTAACGTGACTTTAGGCCTTAAATCATTTGTTAGTCTCTATCCTCCAGTTGTGACCCTAATAATTGTACCTTTGAGCACAGAGTAGGATATAATCAATGGGACACTATATAAAAGTGACTACAATCAACATTATAATGCTTATTTTAGAAATATCACCAGTATAATATCTTCCATTCTCAAACAACTACTACAGATTTTATAAATCTTCTGATTCCCTCTTAAACCAGTTTCTTACTGCTATGGACTTAATTGTGTCCCTCTAAAATTTATATATTGAACTTCACTCCTTATGTGATGGTATATGGAGATGGTAATTCTGAGAAATAGGTTTCGTGAACATGAAGGTGGGGCCCTTATGATGAGACTCTTGCTCTTATAAGAGGCACCAAAGAGATTGCTCTCCCTCAACCAGGTGAGAACACAGAGAGGAGGTGGACATCTACGAGCCAGAAAGAGATTTCTCACCAAAACTCAACCATATTGGTACCTTGATTTCAGACTTCCAGCATCCAGAACCATGAGAAATAAATTCATGTTGTTTAAGCAACCCAGTCTATGGTATTTTGTTATGTCAATCCATGATGACTAAGACACTCACTAAACAACATGTACTAAATATTTCTTAGATGCTCAGCATACTTATGTGCTGAGGATAACAAGATAGTATATTAGGATTGGTTTGATAGCCAGAAATCTAACTAAATGTATTTAAAATAAAAAAAAAAGTAGGAAGTGAATTATTTGCTCACTTCCATGGAAAATGCACAGGTACCTCTACTTTAAGGCATGGTTAGATCCAGATCCAGACACTTAAACAGAAATTTCAAAGTTTATTATTTTTATTCCATGTCCCTACTTTTTTTTTTTTTTTGCAACTGCAGTATGTTGACAAAATGACCACAGCATTTTTTGTTCCCTAGGTAAACATTATTCACATAGCTCATAATCAGTTGGCTTCTTTTGTAATTATTCCAGAAATAATCACAAGATGTTCTCTAATATAATTATTATTATTCCATCTTGAGCAACATACTCATCTCTCAAACTCTGACTATGGCTAAAGGATACAATGTTCTCATCAGGTTTATGAGTTCACTCTTGTTATGTTCATGGAGAAAGGGGATACACACACTCTTAACCACTGAAAATGAAGGAGGTTGGTTCTTCCATAAATTAATCACAGTCAGTAAAAACAAAGCTTTAGCTTTACTGGTGTACACACACGCGCGCACACACACACACACACACACACACACAAAGTGGTAAGAGCCCTTAAATTATGTAGCTCAGTTCCTGACCAATTATAAGAGACATAAAAAAATTTGTCTGAGAAGGTTAATTTTAACCTGACATCTAGTGAATAAGATTTAATCAAGTAAAATAAAGGAGGTTGTTCATGAGAAGCATTCAAGTAACAACACTGGATTCTGGCTGTGGCTGCACAATTCTCAAACAAAAACAAACAAAAAAAGCATAATAATCTCTATTAAAATTTTTATCTACCATGACTTAGGTCATGATGCACCATGAAAAATTATTCTTCTAATACCTAACATTAGCCAGCCTATTAATTAAAAATTTCCAGCAAAGATAATCTCTGCCCCTAGGGCTTATATTTAAGAGGATAATTCCTAATGTTATGCAAACTAAAAACACCATAATGGATTTACAACTCTACCAAGCAGTCAGTGACCAAAACATTCACCCTTAATGTAGCAAAATCAGAAATGCAGAGGATCTTGTGTGCTCAACAGTTATAATTTTGTTATTAATGTTGCTATTTTAATTCATTTGGCCTGATATAACAAAATACCTACCACAGACAGGGTAGCTAATAAACAACAGTCATTTATTTCTAACAGTTCTGGAGACTGAAAGTACAGGATCAGTGTTCCAGCAGATTTGGTATCTAGTAAGGTACTATCTTCTTGTTCAGAGGGTGTTTTCTGTCTGTGTCTTCACATGGAGGAACAGGCTACTGAGCCTTCTGGAGCCTCTTTTTAAAAGAGCACTAATCCTATTCACGAAGTTTCCACCATCATAACAAGCACCTCCCAAAATCCTCAACTATCAATACCATCACATTTGGGGATTAGGATTTCAACATACGAATTTCAAGGCAACACAACCTTTCAGACATAACATTCAGACCATAGCATGTGCGAAGCAGGATGAACCAGCTGGACACCATAGCTCTTATTCCAACTATTTTTTTCTAGAGTGTTCAATAAAGAAACCTTTCTTTTTCCTGTGAGCTTTTATAATTTTTATCTTCTTTTCTTTACTTATTTCCATTATTGTGTTGGATAGTACTTCTGGATCCATGTCTATAGATCATATGCCATCACTCTTAGAATCTTATTTAGGAAGGACAAATCAGTTAGATTACACAAATTTATTATCTTACATTTCTGGTTTCATGGGGATAAAAATCAGAGCTACCTTGCAGTGGAGGCACTAAGAGAGATTCAGTTCTCTTGCCTTTTCCAGTTTCTAGAGGCAACCTGTATTCCTTGGCTTGTAGCACCTATCTTCATCTTCAGCGAACATTACTTTAACCTCTGTATCCCTCATCATATACCCTCTCTAATTCTAAGTCTGCTGTAAAGAATGACTGTATGATTACATCAGGATTACTCAGATTATCTCTCCATCTCATGAATTTTAACTTGATCACCTCAGCAAAATGTTTGTTGCCATGCAAAGTAATATATTTATGGATTCTGGGGATTAGACCATGGGCATATTTAGGAAAGTATTATTCTGTTTATGACAGTGCCTTATATCCCTTCCAAGTAAGCACAAACAACAGCTTACTAAATGATTTACCTCTTTATAACATGGAAAACCTTGTTCTAGCCTTAAAAATTAGTTTCCTTATTCACTGTCCTTGCTCTGAGACTCAGGCTGATGGAGCATGTGCTATCTGAAATGTCGCCAATGGCCCCTTGGCATGGATAGGATTAGACTAAATTGGATTCAAAAACATCATGTTTCTTGGGATGACTGTCATTTGTGAAAACTTAGGACCAATACTGTGTTAATCGTTTGTGCATTTAGCTATTAGATTTTTTTAGAGGTATATGCAGCTTATTCGACTTCAGGGATGTCAAAATAACTGCAGTCTTTATTGTGGAAGATAACTTGAGAGAACCCTGCATTCTCTGAGTATCTGGGCAACATGTACCAAACTGATTAATATTCAGTTTTTACTTTTTATGTATTGCAGGTGTGAGGGAGGAAGAGAGAATGAGTGTAAGAGCATGGTAAGTGCCACTTCTGGGTTTGAAAAAGTGAGTATAGATGGAAAGATGGCTGAATGTAGAGTAATATATCAATATTAGAATCTTCAGACACTTCAGAAGAACAGTGTTTGAAATTGGGAAAACAAGTCATCAAGGAAAAAATTGTCTCTAAAACTGATTATCCCCCACCCCCAACACATATTCAAGGGACCAGTTTATCCTTGTTTGATTTGCAAATAAGAGGCTGAAGGGAATTTGAGGAAGTACTTATCTCTCATTTCTACTGTTTCCCTAAAAGAGAATTTTTACTTGAGGGGCTCTATCCTTTATACTCTGATCTACTCAGGAAAAAAAGAGGGAGTGGTCATACCTGAGGCTTCTGGGTTCTCTTTCAGATCAACTAATTTTCCAGTCATAGGTTGTTTTCTACTTGACTTTATAGAAAATTGGGACCAATAGTATTTTGTTTGTACCTGCCTAAATATAAATTTTCAGATATCATGAAAAAAATACTAGAGCTAATATTTTCAAGCATATATCTGTTCATTTTTGTTAAATCCTTTCTGCCTTCATAGAAAGTTTTCACATCTGCTCTCAGCTTTTATTCATCTACTTTTTATTTATAGACATGCTGAGAACAAAAACAATGGTGACTAGAAAAGAGATATAAGACCCTCCTTGTTGCTGTTCTTCAGCTGAAACTCCTCACATTGCCTTTTGCGCGCGTGTGTGTGTGTGTGTGTGTGTGTGTGTGTGTGTGTGTGGTAGGCTGATGACCCCTAAGTATTTAATTTTAAAAAATTCCATTTGATGAAAACCAATTAAGCCCAAATTTTAATTCCTCCTTAAATCTTGTGATCATAATATCAAGCATTGTTGGCCATTCTCAACCTGGACTCTCATCTTTCTTATGATCATTTTCAAAATGTTCAGTTTTTTAATCAACTTATAAGAAAATATGTTTTATTCTCTCTTCCCCATTTTTAATGCAGATCATTTTTTTCATAGAGGCATAGCCATAATTCTTTTTATTATATCCTCCTCTGCTTCATCAATTAAAGAGTTTTATTCAACCTAACTATATCATTCAATTTCCTTTGAAACAGAGATTTCAAAAAAAAAAGTAGGTGTCATTTGTATACAATTAGAAAAACTATAGGTTTATTCAGTACAAAGCAAATGTTTCACATGTTTAAAGCATCCCATGTATTTCACCTAATTTAAGGTTTCTCAATTTTAGCACTAGCATTTTGTTTTAGATAACTCGTTGTGGGAAGCTGTACTTTACATTGTGGGGTGTTTAGCAGCCTCCCTGCCCTCTACCCACTCGGTGCCAGTAGCATTGTTCCAGTTGAGACACCAAAAATGTCTCTAAACGTTGACAAATATTCCTGGAAGAAGAGGGCAAAATCACCTCTGAATAAGAACCAGTGGTCCGATAGGTATTTTGTCCTTCCCCATCCTGTTAACAAAGTCCAATTCCTTAAAATTACTACATAATCTTGACCTCATTGTTAAAAACATTTAAACAACAACAGTGAAAGCATTCCTACCGTACTACCACTGAAACAATGCATTATATTAAAATACAACTAGCAAATTTTAGAGAATGTGTGGAGGTAGAGCATTAATTGAGTGCTTCCATATGAATGAAAAAATTAATTAAAACTGCAGTAGTGTGTCATTAAAATCTCTGTGAAATGTTAAATCACTGAGACTTTCTAAGGAAGGTGAAGGTTAAGATGTCTTTGCCGGTCCTTTGGTATATAATGCTACGCTTGCAAACTCGTTTTGCTCTTTCCTCTGTTTCAAATTGTTTTTCTAGAGCTCATTAAACACCCTCTGACTGCCTCCATAAACACAATTTGGGGTATTTTATTTGTTTTAATAATCAACTCATGCTGTTTTTCTTGGGTTCCCTCATGTTCAGTATCATGTTAAGTTCAGGATGCCCTCCTACTTTCCTCATCAATTTCTTATAGATTTAGCAACCTGTAATTTGTGAAGCTAAAAAGTCAGGTATGAAATAAATAAGATGAGCAAAACTATGTATATATATTCAGACATTGAACCAGCTAGGAAAATCTGCAGCCATTTTAAACTGCATAACAGATTATTTTGATAAGTTGTCTTTGAATATTGCTAGATGAATGCAGATGAGCTCCAAGTGCATCTGCCATTGAACAGACCCATTAGAGTGATGTGTCCTGGACAGCCCAAGCCAATGGCTGGAAAGCAGGACCTGAAGTGCCCCAGTCAAGCTTTAATAATTAAGGATTTGGGGATAAATGCATGTAGATGTTACTGTTCTAGACATATTGATCAGAAGGTGGAGAGGGTAAGAAGAGTTAACAGTTTTCAGAATATGACATACTTGACTTCTAATTTTTATAATTAAGAATTAGCACATCAACTTAATTTTATTTTGTGCTTGTGTTCAACCCATGCTCTACCTCCTATTTGCATCATTCTAACCAGGCACTCTATATACGCACATTATGTGATTAAATCTAATCCTTTTTGTAAAGTTTTTGTTTTCATGCATAATAGTTTTTCCTCTCTTTTTGTTTATAATTACTATATTTTCCCCTTTTTAAGAACAAAATTTGAATATCATTATGGAATTATCTTTATCATCACAGTATTTATACAATCCACTGTGGTATGATGATCTTATCAAAATCTGTAAGTATATTTATTGTGAAAATGTTTGAAACTTTCAAAGAGTTGATATATTTGGCATTCTTTTCCCTCAAGAGCCCTTTTCGGGAGGAAAAAGTGAAGGGAAGGGAAGGCAAGGGAAAGGAACCCTATAATGGTCAATTGAAATGCCGTGGCTAGTGACAACATGTAGTATTAGACCATTACCATTTGGAATATGAAAATGCATTTTTCTTGTGAGTAAATTCAGTTCTATTAAGGGTTGTTAGATTAAAGTGAAGGGGACCAAATCAGGGCCAGCCCAGGACTGGAATGAGGTGAGAAATAAAATCTACATATAGTACCTCACAGAAGTCCATATTATATTAAAACACAAAGACTGTCTTGCAATATCACCAAACCTCTAATTACAAATTGCTTGTCCAACTTCAGTTATTATTAGTATTGTTATGATCAGTATTGAATAAGATGTTTACTGTAAAAATATTACCTTTTTTATAGCATAGGGGATAACTTAAACAGTACCTAGGAAAGGTGGCTGTAGGTGAGTTTAGATGTTTTTCAAGCTGAATTCTTTTTTTTTCTATTTGATGTAAAGAAGACCTCATCTCTCTTGGCTATTCTACATTACTCGAACATTACACATCACATTCTTCAACCGGATGGCTCAAGTGAATTATTGTTAGGCTGATACCTAGCCATTGCCTCGCTTTTGTCCCCAGGACCCTGTACAGATTCATTGCTGCCAAGCAACAGAAAGGTCTAAGAGAGTGAGACTTTTCCTGCCGCACCTCTTCTGTCCCAGCTCACAGCCGTAGAGATGTCACCATGACAGCTGCATTGGATTTCCAACCTACTTAGATCTTTCCCACTGAGCTCTCTACACACCAGAAATATCCCTGCATATCATAATTAGATGTGTGAAAGTAGTCACAGTCAGGAAAATCTGAAATAGTACCTTAGTATGGAATCAGAGAAGTATGTCTTTTCCATCATTTTAGAAGGCTCTTACAAAAGAATTTGAATGAAACCATCATTTTGTTTGTCAAATATGTATTACCAAAAAAGAAAAAAAATTGGAGTTATGAAATTACATTTGATAAGTTAAATGCAGGACTATGTTCAGGCTTGTGAAAGAGGCTGAGTCAGAAGTTTGAGCTTTACAACTCAGAAAATAAAAAACCAAATGTGTCCTGGAAAATAATTAGTGTCTAGAAAACAGAGAAACTCAGGACTTACTCGGGAGTCATAAGAATATCAAGAATTTGAATCAGACAAACCTACATATTAATGGCGTGATACTAAGGTTTCCACAGGCAATAGCAGGAAAACACTAACACCTTGCTCTAGGAGTCTGTTTCCAAATGGGTGCTTGACCACATGGTCTGGTGCCAGAGTGTGGTACTCACCATGAATCCTTTCCTTATGTTTTCTGGGTTCCAGACATGGCCTGGGAATCAACTAGATATAGTATTATCCTGATCACATATAATCAAGTTCAACAGGATCTGTAGTTAAGCAGTAAGTGTCTTACGGTTTCATACTCCCTTAGACAACTATCCTTAGATGTTTCTACCTAATTACTGGTGACCTTTGAAGGGAACAATGACAAACCCATGGCAGACTGAATCACCTGTCTCCACATTCATTGATTGTATTTCTAATTGGTCATCATACGAATCCAAAACACAAAGGAAATATAATTTTCTGGGTCTGACTGGACAAAAAGAAAAGAGTCCTTACAGGGATTTTACAAGATATTCCATTCTAAATTTCTTACCAGCAACTCCTTCAAAATTAAAAACATGAAAAACTAAAGCTATGATTGGTACATATATCTAATGTAACACATAGCTGGATTATTAAATCTCAGCAGTTGTAAGTATATTGTTCTGAAAGTATTTTTCTTTAATTTCAGATTGGACTACAGTATAGAATACATTTTTTTTCAGAATTTTACTTCATATAAAATTATTTTAACTAGCTCAAAGCACAGTGCTTGTTTATTTAAAATATTCAACTTAAGCACAAAGATTTTAAAATAACTACATTTATTGAACACTTTCAATGCACTTAGCAACAGTTAAACATTTTATATGTATATTATTTCATGTAAACCCTATATGCCTATGTCAATAGTATATATCATTATATAATCACTTTGTAAATAAAGTTATGGTTTAGAAAGATTTTCTAACTGATATGGCAAACATTTTATTTGGCAAAGAAATATTTCAAAATCCAAAATGTATATTTATATATAACTTTCTAAGTAAAATAATAACGGCCTTGTGTTAGTTGTCTTATGCTGCATATCAAATCACTCCACGATTAATGGTTTACAATAGCAATAATCATTATCTTTCCCAGATTTTATGGGTCAGGAATCTGGATACAGTTCAGTGGGGAGGTATAGAATCAGGGTTTTTCATGAAGTTTCAGTCAGATGTTGTCTGGGACTGCAGTCATTTAAAGGTTTGACTTCCATGGTGGCTCACTCACAGAACTTGTAAGTATTTTGAATGCTGACTGGAGGCCCCAGTTCTTTTCCATGTTGGCCTCTCCATGGGACTCTTAAGGATTTTCTTGGCCTAGTAGAAGAGAGGCTTCCTAGAGAAAGCAAGTGACCAAAGAGGAAGCTGTAATGTCTTTTACTACCTAAACTCAGAAGTCACGTGGTGTCATTCTCTGTATGCTATATACTGTGGGTTACACAAGGCAACCCTAATTCAATGTGCAAAGGAACTACATAAAGAAGCAAATAACAGCAGGATTATTGGATGCCATCTTGAAGACTGACTACCTCATGCCTAAGATTATAAGCAAACAAACAAAAACACTTTTGCTGGCATTCAGGGAACTCTATAACCTTGCTTAAAGCTTATCTTTCAATTTTTGCTCCTACTGATCTATTCTTTCAGGTGTCTTTCTTCAATTAAAAATAGATATTTTACTGTTTCCTATTTACTTTTAAGGTTTTCATTCTGCCTTTTTCTATGCTCTTTTCTACACCTAGAATTTTTTGTGTTTCATTATTCATGCCTATATACTTGCCATATTTAAAAACTCAGTTCAAATTCTTCCATGAGTGACTTTTCTAACTTCCACATCTTTTCCTATTTGAAATTAATCCCCTTTCACTTTTTTAATAATTCCATATCTTAATCTTTTTTGCTTTGTTATAGTAGTTTTTGTTTTACTTTGTATTAGAAATACATAGGCATGTTATATTTCATATTGAATTTTGACATATTTTAAATTCAGATCAATTTTTTATTCATATTTTCAGTGTCTATAGCATCTAGGATTATTGTATTGAGCATCACTGACTTTCAATAAACCTTTGCTAAAGAAATCAATTTAATCTATTTGAACAGGCAAAACAGGAGAAAAGATGGTAGCTTCTTCATAAAATTTTACTTTAAGGAATTCAAACTACCTGGCTCCATGCTAGGTACTCTAAATTTAAAGCTAAAAATAAAAATATTATTATTAGATTTAATATTTGATTACCTATTTTACACATTAGAAGGCACATTATATTTTAACTTAATTTTTACACAAATATTAGGAATGACAAATGTCTCTTCCATTATTAATGAGTAAATTGAAGCTAAAAGATATTAGTATGTAATAGTCCAAAATGAACCCCCATCTTTTTTAATCTAACCCTTAGACCATTTTCATTGTTTTAAAATATCATCGCAGAATTGTACCTCCTGACACCTGTGACAGAAAACATTTCTTCATTACTCCATGCCATTCAAATATATAGGAAACTATAGAACATGGTAGAAAACTGATTAATGTTTAATAATTACAAAATTATATTATAATTTTGTCTAAAGGGAGAGAGAGTTTATCAGTGGAATTAAGTCAAGCTCTTGCTTCAAGTACATGAGAAATTTAGAGGTGCTATTTTAATTTTCAAAGCCTGTTTCTAAGATTTTATAAACACACATGCCCATAGGTATAAACTCGTAGAAACCTAGTACTTTGTCATTAAAACCCCTAGAAAGACACATATTTTTTTACCTTTACAGTAAGAAACTGGCCTTTGTAGACAGAACTCCCTGTTTCTCATTCAGAGAAGATATTACAGAGATTTTATAGCAAAGTAATCCTAGCCCTTCCCATGCTAACCTGAAATACCAGCTAATGTCACAGGGGCAGTAGTCAAGGCCAGAATTTCCATTTTGTGTTCAGTTAGTTCTATCAGGATCCAATTTCACTGGTCCACTTTTGCTCCCTATCTATTGGAAGAGAAAATGTATCACATATATATTCTAATGGTTGAATGACTGCTTTCTAATACTACAGAAAGAAAAACTGATACTAACAAAGCTACAGGAATTTGACAGGGGCATCATGGCTCTTAGGTACATCACAAAGCGAGCATCCTCCTGGCTGCCTTCCTGGCTGCATCAACAACTGTGCAGTGGCAGAAGCAGATTTCCTTGGTGAGCGTGAGAAAGGCTGCCAAGCCAGCAAAAGACAATTCCATGTGCTGACACAGGTCTATTGCCATTGTGAAAGTGTGCTTCCAGTTATTAGTACTACATCTCTACAGACATAAAAAAAAATGAGGACACGTGGTCTGGAAAGCAGAAAATAGGGCAAATACTAATTTTGGGAACTAGTTCCTCAGGTAGGTGTAATGAAATGAATCTTGTCTTATTGATTAGGTGTAACACTAAGGATTTTTAAAGAATATGGCTTGTATCCTGAAGCATCATTTTGAAAGCGTGCATATTCTAGAATAAAAATAAAAATATTCTTATTTTACTGGTAAGTTATATAGAAAACACATGCCAGAGCCAGGTAATTTGGGGAATATTTTTTCTGATAAATAATTCAAAATACATCTTGTCTAGTATTTGTTGCTCTCTCTCCTTTTCCTGTCATCGTCGCCTGCTATTGTCAGACTCCTGACTTCAGAGCTCCATAGGAAAACATGCAAAACTATTCCCCTAAGTCCCCGTGTGTGTGTGTGAACACACATGCATACATGCTCACATGTTTATATTTGCCACCCTCCTGTAATTTTTTCCAATCCTGGTGATCATGGAGAAATGGTCTTTTTTTTTTTTCATTTTTCCTACCCAGTGAGTAAGGTGCCCATCTCTCCTTTTCTATAAGCAAACCCTCGTCTCTGAATCATTCTTTTGGCAACCTTCACTCTTTGATTTGGGATTGGAAAGCGTGCTCTTCCCTCTCTCTTCTCCTAAGAAAGGCAAAAAGCCAAATGATCATTTCTTCTACAAATTATTCTCAAAATAGTTTTTTTTTCCTTATGTAGACCAGACATATGTCAGGGGAGAGAACAGTCACACTACCAGTTACATTTTTCTTTAATGCCCATTGGACATGAACATAGCTCTATTGAGAATGCAGAACATATTTTTGGCTTTGAAACAAACATTAACTGGGAATTACAAGAGAAAAAAAATTGAATTTAAAATACTCTAGTTTAAAATAATCTATTTATGTTCTAATATTTTCAATTACTTTAGATTTTCTGTTTCTGCATGATTGAGAGTTACTCCAATTAAGGCATTTTTCATCTTCAGAGTTTTTTACACACCGCCATTAGTTACCGCTACACATGTAGTCAGATGATGGTTTGGGATCTCTCAGGAGTTTCCCAATTTATGTTTCAAAGCACATGATGATTAGCAGTCCTGCCTTCTACTGCAGCACAGAGTGTGCCAGAGACAAATTAGCCTGAGTGCCGAATATATAGGTTAAAAGTCTTTTTTCTTCTCTCCTCTCTCTCTCTCTCTTTCTTTTTCTTCCTTCCTTCCTTCCTTCCTTCCTTCCTTCCTTCCTTCCTTCCTTCCTTCCTTCCTTCCTTCCTTCCTTCCTTCCTTCCTTCTTTCCTTTCTTTTTTTTCCTTTTATCTAATTTTCTCCCCTCTCCTACCTTCCCCATTCCTTTTCTCTTTCCTTTCTTAATTATACAGGATGACAGAGAATGGTTTGAGTTTTTCTCTTCCAGAAGTAAAGAGAATTATCTATATGATATCATAGCAATATTTATTATTGTAAATGTTATTAAAACAAAATTCAGTATTTTATTAATAATAAGAGTAAATGCAAATGTAAAGATTAAGTTTGTTTAATTCAATGATTCATCAATCAGGCAGCAGTCTATGTAACAAATAGAAGAGAGCTCTGAAAGAAAGATTTTTAAAGGCAAAAGGTGGGTGGGACAAGGAATTTATTTGTAGAGTGGATTGTTTTAGACAAGGTCACTTTCCCCTGGGGAAAGTAGTGGGTATATCAGGCAGATTATCTCCTTAGTGCTGACAAGGAAATTCCAGATGGATTGATTAAGATAATATTACGAAGAGAGACTTAAACTACAATTAGGTTAGGTATTAAAACTCAAATGACATGGGCTTAGCACGAGTGACTCCATTTTGAGCCTTTTGTCTTTTTTTTAAAGTGTATAGGATATTGACAATTTCATTTTTTTTACTAGGTATTGCAAGGTTGTAGTCACTTCCTATGAGATAAATTAAACTCATCCCTTTTGATTCCCTATCTCTACTTATATAAATTTATCCTTAGAAAAAATATATATATTTGTGTAAATATTTTTGTAAAACTATTTAGAAATAACATGAATATTCAATGAAAGAGCATATTGATTAATTAAATGGCTATATTCCAGCAATGTATAGAATGAAAAAACGATGCTATAGAATTCTTTTGTATGTGGCAATGGGAAATAAACATTATATGTATTTTTTTGTTTTTTGTTTTTATTTTAATTTTAATTTTTAAAAATTACACTTGATTAATACTATATTAGTTTCAGGTGTAAGGCATAGTGGTTAGACATTATATTACTTAGTACTCACTTGGCATCATACATAGTTATTATATAATATTATCATCTATATTCCCTAAGCTGTACTTTATATCCCCATGACTATTTCATAACTGCCAATTTGTACTTTTTAATCCCTTCACCTTTTTTCACAGGTTTTCTTATTCTCCACATTCTTGCCAGTACTTGCTGTTTGTGAATTTATTGATGATAGCCAATCTAAAAGGTGTGAGGTAATACCTCATTGTGGTTTTAATCTGCATTTCTCTGATAATTAGTGATGTTGAGCATCTTTCCATATGTTTATTGGCCATCTATAGGTCCTCTTTGGAGAAATAATTATTAAGGTCCTCTGCCCATTTTTAAATTAGATTGTATTTTTAGTGTTAAACTGTATGAGTTCTTTTTAAATTGGGGGGGGGCATTAACATCTTATTGTAAATGTCATTGGTGGATATCTTCTCCTATTCAGTAGGTTTTCTTTTCATTTTGTTGTTGATTTCCTTTGCTGTGCAAGCACTTTTAGTTTGATTTAGTTCCATTTGTTTATTTTTCTTTTATTTCCCTTGCCCAAGGAGATCTATCAGAAAAAAAAAAACAAAAAAACTTTACTAATAATATCATAAAATTTACTCCCTATATTTTTTTCTAGGAGTTTCATGGTTTTGGGTGTTACATTTAAGTTTTAACCCACTTTGCACTTATTCTTGAATACAGTGTAAGAAAATGGTCTATTTCATTTTTTAATCATGTATCGAACCAGTTTTCCCAACACCATTTATTGAAAAGACTGTCTTTACCCCCTTGTATATTCTTGCCTCTTTTGCCATAGATTAGTTGATCCTATAGGCATGGGTTTATTCCTGAGCTCTCTATTCTATTTCATTGAGATTATATATATATATATATATATATATATATATATATATATATATATATATATAATCTTTATAGTCTGTTTTTATTCCACTACCATGATGTTTTGATTACTGTCACCTTGTAGAGAATAGTGTGATATCCAGCAGCATGGTTCCTCCAACTATGTTCTTCTTTCTCCAGGTTGTTGTGCCTATTCAGGATCTATTGTGGTTTTATATTAATTATAGAATTTTAGTTTTGTGAAAAAATGTTAGCGGTTTTTTTATAGGAATTACATTGAATCTATAGGTTGTTTTGGGTAGTATGGACATTTTAACAATGTTAATTCTTCCAATCCAAGAGCATGGTATATGCTTTCATTTACTTCTGTCTTCTTCAGTTTTTTTCTTAAATGTTTTAGAATTTTTGAGTTGTATGTCTTTTGCCTCTTAGTTAAATTTATTCCTTCCTAGGGGTTGTGTTGTGTTGTGTTGTATTTATTATTTTGATGCAATTGTAAATAGAATTGTTTTCTTAATATCTCTTTTAGGTAGTTCATTTTCAATGTCTAAAAATGCAACCAATTGCTAAATATTAATTGTTTATCTTGCTACTTAGTGAATGCATTTATCAGTTGTAATAGTTTTTGGTGGAATCTTTAGGGTTCTCTATATATAGTATTATGCCATCTGCAAATAATGATAGTTTTATTTCTTCTTTTCCAATGTGGATGCCTTTTATTTATTTATTTTTTTCTTGTCTGATTGCTGTGGCTAGGACTTCCAATGCTAAGTTGAATAAAAGTGGTAAGAATGGATAGTCTCATCTTGTTTCCAATCTTTAGGAAAATGCTGCTAGCTTTTCCCCATTGAGTGTGATGTTAGCTGTTGGTTTGTCATATGTGGCCCTTATTATATTGAGGTATCTTTCCTCTATTCTCACTTTATTGGGAGTTTTTATCATAAATAAATGATGAATTTTTTTCAAGTGCTTTTTTCTACCTATTGATAGGATCACTTGATTTTTCTCTTTCAATATGTTTATCTGGTATTTCACACATAGTGTCTCTTTAGTAAGAGAAGAATAGTATGATTTTATAAAATAACAAAACATTCATCTCAAGATTTACTTTTATATAATTCTGTTCGTTAACAAACTTCTTACTATTGTGATTCTAGTCATTTACTTGTGTCCAAATATATCTTGCTCAATTTTATTTTTTTGACCTTCTTCAGTTGGTCAATATTTTATATATGTTAAGTATGTGACACAGAAGAAGTTAGGTTTGCCAAAACCATTTTCCTTTTTTTATTCTTTTCATCTTTAGATTTCTATCTTATGTGCATATGTTGTGTTTCGTGGTGCCACCATGAATAGAAAAAAAGGCAAAATGAATCTCAATTTTAGCAGGAAAGATGGGTTTGTTTCTGAAAATGCTGAGTTGAAATGCTTATATATCTCAGGATGATAATATCTAACTGGCATACTTAGGCACATCTAGGTATAATGTTTGGGAGTTGACATTGTTAAGATTTATACAGGCCCTGTGGTCTTGAAAATATCTGAAGGTTGAAATCCCCCACCCTTTAGTGTTTTAGGAAATTGCTGACTGAAAAGAACCACCATTTCCCAAATGATTTAGATTAGACTCACAGATGCCCCCTTTTATTACCTATAAGACCAGACACAGACCCTCCACATTTCCATCATTTGCCTGATAAATGATAAAACTACTTCTTCATAGTAATCAATAGAATAAAATACATGTTAACCAAATCTTGGTTAAGATTTTCTTCTTTTCCCAGGTCCCTGGTCTTTATATCTCCCTCAGTTGGATCTGGTATACAACCTACTTTAACAGTCTCTCCTGTGAATACGTTGGTCTCAGGATAAAATATTCTCTAACCTACTATTGATTCATGCCACTCCTACTGGTCTCACTTTTCCACACTTGGTGTTTTCTAGCCTTATTTACACTTTCCTATAAAAAAAAAATTCTTTTGCCTAACTCTTGAGAAACTTGTATATCCTGTGGTCATTGTATTTTCTTTATTGCAATAGCACCCATGGTTCTTTCACAAACATTTATTTCCCCCATTCCTTGCAATAATCCTTTCAAATAAAGTTTCTTCTTCATAAGTATGGAGTTATTTTTTTATTTGACTGGATTATTGGCATGTAATTGGTATAAGAGAACATGAAGAAGGAGGAGAGAATTTGGCCGAGCATGTACCCCGGATATCATACATATTTACAGAGTAGAACAAGAATAAGGAGTTGTATATGGCCTTTATTATATCGATGTATGCAATGAAAACTGAAGCTGTCTGTATGCAAAATTGAGAGAGTGGTATAGTAACTGTTTAATGTAAGATTTTATTCTCTTGACAGCTAGATGGATAAGGGGAGGATATAGGAGGAATTAGACTTCTAATTTCTAATATTTGTTGAGACTTCAATGTGCTAAAGCAATGAATTCTCTCAAGGGCTTTGGAATCAGACAGACCTGGGTTTAAATTTAGATCTGTGTTAGATACTGAGTGATCCAGCATAGAAATGGTAACAATGTAATAATTATAAAATATCAATATATAATATATATACATATTAATTAAATTATATTGAACAGTTACTATGTTATAGGTTTAATATTAAAAAACACAGACTGTCTCATTTAATTTCATAGTTATTATACATTGTGGCTTTTCATAGTACCCACATTTACCTGTGAAAAAACTCTCATACAGAGGTTAAAAAACTTGTCCAAGCTTATCTGATAAATCTGGATTTGAACCTAGGCACTCATCCTATCACCCATGCACCTAACTCTACATTAGTTTGCCAACTTTTATAAATTAATTACACTTCTTAAATTAGTTTTTTTTCTTCTCTTATAGAAATCAGCTGGTGATATGTACCTCAAATGTTTTTTGAAAGGATTAAATGAGGCAATAATATAAATAGATTAGCCTTGTGATCAGCACTAAATAAAGTTTCAATAAATGATAGTTTTTAATATATTTTAAGTGAAAATAGGCTCAAAGAGGAAAAAAACTCAAGGTCATACAGGTAGCAAGTAAAATATTAAGATTCAAAGCTGTGTTTCTCTAACCCGAAGGCTGTTCTTTTCTATCACAGCTTGCTGTCTCATATGAGTGAGATAAATTAAATCTTGATTAATAAATGAAACTGTGCATTTGCCTTTATCATTCTGCTGCTTTCAGTGAGTAATTCCAACCAGTTCTCTTATGGGAAAGAGAGTGAGACCAACAGGACCCATGTCTTATGTGATTGCTTCTCCATCTGGCATGATTGAGTAAAGATGCAAGACTTGGGAGGAAAATCAATTCACTCTCAGCTGTTGCCTTTCTTTTCTCCTTACTGGTGTTTTACAACATCTGTTTGCTGCTGTTTCTTTTATGCCCATGATTCTTAATCATTTTATTCCAACTTAAAATAACATTTTTCTCTAAGGGTGTCCTCATCCCACATTGCTAAATAATGCAGAACATAATGTCCCACCATGTTCTGTTTCTGTCCCTGGTGAGTGGACAAAGGCAGAGCAGATGCAGCTCACTGTCAAACAAAGAGACCAAAAGCTCTCAAAGCCATCTCCACAAAAAGCCTAAATTACTCTGGACCTGGAATGAAAGGGGAGAGAATAAGAGCTACTAGGGTTTGAAACTGGTTGCATGCCCATTACCCATGGGAGATTTAAGAGAATAGCAAACTGAGTTGCAAAGAGCCTTCTCAGTTTAAAAGCAGAAGGCTAAGCCTCAGACTAGATATAGGGACTGCACAAAGAGAAGAAGGAAATATCCATTTATGTGGGCTGATGACATAAAGGAAGCAGCATTAAATGGAACTGTAAAGAGAGTTGTTATTATTTTATTTTGTGAGTTCATTAGAACATAAACCTCTCAAAAAGTATTTAAAAATGTATCGTGTGTGTGTGCGCGCGCATGCGTGCACTCGCATGCTCACATGCAAGAGAGTCATAATGAGAGAGAGGGACAGTAAAATATTTCACCCAATTAGATTAATTTATTTAATGTCTGTATTTCTCACTGGACTACAAGTTTCACAGTACAGAAACTGTAACTGGTTGCTGTTCTTTCAGGTAGCACCAAAATGCCTAGCATTGTTCCTGGAACAGAGTAGGTCCTCAAAAAAAATGTTTACTGAATGAATTAATAAATTGATGAAATAATACATAAAGAAATGAGAAAAAGCAGGATTAAAGAAATTGTACATCCTTAAGAAATCAGTGAACTATTGAAAAATCATGAAGGGAGGTCATGGATAAAACAGTTGTATACCATTTTCTACATTTGATACAGGCTTGCCTTCTTTAGAAAGCTTTGGAGGTGGTGAAACTAGGTGGAGAGGAAGCAGAATGGGTACCCAGATATGGCCAATCATTCACATGAGAAGATAGCTGCAGGTCAAATAAAATTTTCCCCAGTCTCTCCAAACCCCTTCCTCTCACTTAAATAGAAGGCACAACACCTTGAAACTTGCGCAGTGTTCAGTTAAAGCTGCGGTTATTTACTTGTCTGTCTCTTCTGTTAGACTTTAAGCATTTAGATGAGAGGTGTTTGTACTATTTACTTGCCTCAGAATCTTAGAAGACTATAAAACGGCAGATTGAATATATAAATAAATTGAATAAGTGAATAAATGTGAAGAAAAACAAAGTGCAAATTACAGTGTTTATTTTTGTCAAAATATTAACTGAACAGAAGCTTCCAGGAAGATGTCAGAATAGAAAGCACCCGATATCTGTCTCCCCACCTAGACAACAATCATATTGGCAGAGTTTGTCTGATGTAATTGTTTTAAAACTCTGGATTCTATTCAAAGGCTTGCAGCTTCTAGAGAAGGCTTGTTTAATGATAAATTGTGGTTAATTTTGGTCAGTTTGGTCAGTTTCATCTCTCGGTTTGGTAGCAGTTATTCATTCCCTAACCCTAGCTCTGTAGCAGGCAGCTGAGTACATGTTCCTGAGTCAGCTTGCAGGGACCAGGATAGGCAATATGGAGCCTGCCCTCAAATATTAGGAATCTGTGATCTGATCACTACTTGTCAATTTTGAGAGATAGAGGTGAAGGCACAGAGGTAGGCAGACACTGTTGCAAACTTTACTGCCATTGTCACTCTTTATAATAGGTAAAAAGTGGAAGCAACCCAAGTGTCCACCTATGGATGAATGGATTAAAAAATATGGTATATATATATTCAATGGAAAATTATTCAGCCTAAAATAGGCAGTACATTTGGAAATGTACTTTAACATGCATGAAACTTGAAGACATTATTTTTGGTCAATTGAGCAAAAAGAAGAGTACTGTATGAGTATAAGTATTCCACTTATATGAGGTCCTTACAATAGTAACATTCATTAAATAAAGTAGAATGGTGGTTTCCAGGGGCTAAAGGGAAGAAGAAGTATAAAATCATTGTTAAATGCACATAGAGTTTCAGTTTTGCAAGATAAAAAGAGTTCTAGATATGGATGCTGGTGATGGTTACACACACTATGAATAAACTTAAACCACCAAACTGTACACGTAAAAATGGCTAGAATGCTAAATTGATTTATGTGTATTTTACCACAATTATAAAAATTTACAAAAAGATATTGAGGAAAAAAGTAATAATAGGTATGCTTAAAATTTATTATAGCTATATTTTATTAGGTTCTACTGAGCTCTATATATTGTATTAGAATACTAGATTATATAAGGATATATTAGATACTACATCAATACATATTCTATACTCTATATACTCAGTTCATATTCCTCACATTGAGGAAATAATTACTGTTTAATTTTACAGATAAAAGAAATGGAAATAGGAAGAGCAAATCACCACAGATTGTAACACTCAAAAAGCATGATCTGGATACAAACCAGTTTTTTCCCTAAGATTCATTTACAAATAAAAATGAGGCTTGAGCATAAGCCAAGATATTTAGTTTCCATGAAATTAATTATTATATTTCCTCAATGGGGTGCATAATGCCCCACTTATACAAAATACAAATAAAACCAACCAACCAAATAAAAATATAAAGCCTCACTTCGGAGCAAAAGTGAGAAATAATAGGTTATCTTCAAGAGTTAAAACTAGTATCATCAGCTACCTAAGAAAAAGCAGCAAAAGAGAACACATGAGAAAACTACTACCATTTTCCAGGGGAAAAACTGGATCCATTTTTACTTAGAGGGACTGACAGTTAAGTGCTTGCTGGTCAAATAGGAACCACTGACCCTTAGTGAGATAAATTAAGATGACACTTTGAACAGTGTCATCTTCCAAACACAATTTCAATGATATCTCTGCATCAAGGCAAAGATATTCATCCGGAAATGAAATTATTACCTTGTTTGGATCCAAATGTCAATGTGTTTATATATTCGCTACTCTTGGCTCTATCATTGGCAGCCTAGTGCATAAAATGGCTTGCATTTTTTGGTCATGCAGCTCTAAAATCAGACTTAGAAAATATTAGTGCTTGTAAACTGTTTGGACCAAGAATATATTCTTAAAAATAAACTACACAATCAAGATAAACAGAATCAAGACAGGGAAATGCATTTTTACCTCCAGTCAATTTATAAAATTTATAGGCCAAAAAAAATAGACATTTTTCTTTTTGGAGGGTGGGGGATCAGGAGCTTAATGGTCTATATTTTCAACCTTTACATGGAATCCTCACTCAAAGCTTTGGATTTCTGGGCCATCTCTACTTCCCTTCCTTCTACTTCACCCCCTCAACATTCCACCATCAGAAAGAGAAGAGAGTGAAAAAGTGTACCCAAGGAGTAAGCAACAAATGATCAGTAAACAGAAGGGGAAACCGAAGGTAAGGGCAGAGATGCTTATGTGCCAATGAGAATGGTTTGGCAGAGGAGAATGCAAAGATGTAGAAAGTGATATAGGATTTTCCAGAGAGAATCATAAGGGTGTGTGTGTGTGTGTGTGTGTGTGTACATCATACATAGGTGATAGATAGATATTGATTGTAAAGAATTGGCTTATGTGATCACAGAGACAGAATTTCCCAGATCTGCAGTCAACGAGCTGGAGACCCAGGAGAGCCAACAGTAGACTTTCAGTCCTAGTCTGGAGGCCTGAGAACCATGAGAATGGTTGTTGTTAAATTCCAGCCTGAGGCCAGCCAGCCAAAACCCACAAACAGTCAATGTTTCAGTTTGAGCCGGAGGGCAGAAGAAGATCAAAGTCCCAGTTCACAGCCTGGCAGAAGGAGTTCTCGCTTACTCAGCCTTTTTATTCTATTCAGGTCTTGAATTGATTGGATGAGGCCCATTTGCCTTAGGGAAGACAATCTGCTTTATTCAGTCCATCAATTCAAATATTAATATAATCCAGAAACACCTTCATCAACACACTGAGAATAATGTTCTACTAAATGTCTGGGCACCTTGTGGCCCAGTCAAGTTGACAAATAAAACTAACCATCACCAGGGATAAATAAAGGAGAAAAAGATGAGAGAAGATAAAATTGGAGCAGTAGTGGACAGGATACTTCATTTTTTTTTTTTTTTGACGTATTTCCAAGTTCTTAATTTTATCTTTGGTTGTTATTTGAGTCCTTAATTTGTAATTGTATTTTTAAATTCTAGACATTCAATTTGACACTCTTCTATCTCATTTTTGGCTGAGTATCACTGTTTTTCTATTGAAATTCTCCATCTTTTACTTCCTGGAACATAAAGATCATTGTGTGTGTGTGTGTGTGTGTGTGTGTGTTCATATTCTATTTTTTAGATCTGCTGTGGGTCTTTTCTTTCATGCCACAGTAAAGCTTTAAACTACAGTTTTGCACCACCAGCCCCACAGATCCTCTAAATGCTATTCTCATCTCTTTAGTTACCACATTCATTGTTAGCAGTCACCGCCAAGAAAAAGGCAAAGTTGGGACCATCTATATAAGTTTCCCTCTCTGTAGTCTTGACATCAAAATTCATCACAGCTCTGGGTAGCTCTCCAATACTTTAAAGCATATGTATTTTAATTTTCCTCTAATTTTTCTACTTTTTCTCACTGAGAATTTTAGGCAAATTAACCTAAGTCTGCTCCTGCCAAAAATAAAATCTCCTCTGTGTCATTTAGAGAGCTGATCTGTCTGCATTTACAGCCCTAGCCAAATCTGATTTTAAATCTTCCATTTCAACACATAAAGCAAATAAGTTTGCAAAAGCAGCATATTTACTGTCCTAATGTTAACTCCTTATCTAATTAGAGAACGGTCACTTTGCATAGTTTTATAAATTTAGCTCTTTTCTCCTAGAAGCCAAAACCTGACTTTTGACAAAGCCATCACATATTTTTAAACATTTTAAACCTAATAATACAGAATAAGTTTTAAACAGAGCTATGATGAAATGATAAATTTGATTCTAATTTATTATATCAGATAGAAATTGATAAATATTACTTGTTAAGTGGCCAAGATATAAGAGAAAATTATGAAAACTTGGTGTCTAATTAGCATCTATAAATTAGGTATAAAACTACGTCTATACTGCCTATGGATCGACGATTTTAACTGTCAATTTAAATGCAATTTCAAGAAAGCAGATTGTATATATTTCACTCAGTTACTAAATCTGTATCAATTAAGTATTCAGAAAATAAATGGACATATTTATGGAAACACAAACACATACATATGCTCCCAAGAAATGTTTCTAAAGTAAAGGGTAATATGAACCCCAAATATTTTTCAATGGACCTCTTCAATAGCCTAATTGCGTTGACCACTTTTTCACTGCTAAATTTGCAACCTAAAAGATTAGGACTTAGTGCTAAAGTAGTTATCATGGCCATGTACCATCATGTATCAATGATTATTACAGACATCACTAGAATTCACAACCAACTCACTTTTGTTTTATTTAAATGCAAGTATTTTCAGAGTCTGTGTGTTAGTTCTTCTTATATCTGTTACATAATCACACTGTAGCACATTGTATTTTCCAGATATGGTGATGGAAACATTTTCTCTTCCCCTTTATTTTCTATAATGTGACCTTATAACTCTCCCATCATTGAGAGGTGAAGTTTATAACTTTTTAAAATCTAAGTGTTTTGACCATAGAATAAGATGGAAGTAATACTGTGGTATTTCTACAGCTAGCCCTTAAATCGACTGGAAGCCTCTTTTTTCTGCCTTTTACATCAGCAGCAACACTGAGAACCCCAAGCCTCATGGAGAGGCCATGTGTGGGTGCTCTGCTGTTGGCCGCTTCTGAATTCGTAACTGATGGAGAGCATCACCTGTGAGTCAGCCATGTTTCATATGCTGCACAAACCTCCAGCTCATTCTAGACACAGTGGCTCTTTGACTCATCACATAACAAACCTCAGCTCAACAGAATTATGAAAGAGAATAATGCATTTTTGAGATATTGCATTCTGGATGTATATAGTCCTGCAGCAGTTGATCTGCCTTCACTCCTAATTCCAGGATGTGATCTTCTACCTTCAATTCTAGTCCCAGTATGTGAATGGAATTTCTTCCCCCACCACAGGCACAGTGCGCTAACCCCAGCCCTTATTTAATTTCAATCTCCTTGTTTCTACTGCTTTTTCTTTTTTTCTTTTTCTTTCTTTTTATTTTCCTTCCTTCCTTCCTTCCTTCCTTCCTTCCTTCCTTCCTTCCTTCCTTCCTTTCTTCCTTCCTTCCCGTCTTTGTTTCTCTATCTCTTTTAGTTTGTTGTTTGTATTTAGTTTCTTTTATAATGTAAGGATGTTTCCTTCTCCCTTTGAGTATGGGCTGCACCTAATGACTTATTTCTAATGAATAGAATAAAGCATGAATGACAGTGTATGACATCAGAGACTAGGTTCTAAAGAGTATAAAGAGATACCGTGACATATGTCTGTCTGTCTCTCTCCCTCTCTTCTCTCTCTTCCTTTCTTTCTTTCTTTCTTTCTTTCTTTTTTTCTTTCTTTCTTTCTTTCTTTCTTTCTTTCTTTCTTTCTTTCTTTCTTTCTTTCTTTCTTTCTTTTCTTTCTTCCTTCCTTCCTTCCTTCCTTCCTTCCTTCCTTCCTTCCTTCCTTCCTTCCTTCCTTCCTTTTTTCCTCTCTCTTTCTTTCTTTCTTTCTTTCTTTCTTTCTTTCTTTCTTTCTTTCTTTTTTTTTCTTCCTTCCTTCCTTCCTTCCTTCCTTCCTTCCTTCCTTCCTTCCTTCCTTCCTTCCTTCCTTCCTTCCTCTTTCTTTCTTTCTTTCTTTCTTTCTTTCTTTCTTTCTTTCTTTCTTTCTTTCTCTCTCTCTCTCTCTCTTTCTTTTCTTTTCTCTCTCCCTCAGATTACTCATGCAGGTAAAGCCCACATTTGTGCCTTGAGGAAGTTAAGGCAATCCTGAGGAGAGACCTATATTACAAGGAATTATGACTCCGTAGCCAATAGCCCTCTGGACAGCTGATTCTCTATTCCAAATCAAGCCTTTAGGTGACTTTAGTCTAGTAGACTGAAATCTTATAATAAAACCTAAGCCAGAAACTCCCATCTAAACCACTTTCAAATTCCTATTGTTCAAAAACTGTAATGATGATAATAATAAATAATAATAATAATAATATAATAATAATGATGATGATGTTAATTGTTTTAAAGCACTACATTTTGAGATAGTCTGTTATGTAGCAATAGGTAGCTAATTCAGACTTCACATTTTTTCATATTTGAAAGAAAGAAAAGCAACTAGGAAATAAAGAAGAGAATTTATCTTGGCCTGTATACCTCTTTACTATTTGCTTAGCAAACAAAGTGAATTTTAAGAAAACTAAATGTGAGTTTTAAAATATTTCCCATTCATTTGGACCAAATTGTATGCCTAGCCATTATATTATAGGGAATTTACACAGTGCTCCATAAATATTATTTGAGTGTCTACTATCACATTTCAATATTTCAGTTCTATATTTCTATTTTGCATTTTTACAATTTAAATCCATAAGGAAAGATAACTTGGCTACTAAGCACATAATAAGTCCCTGTTCCCCAGTATAGAAATAGTTATAATTTTTACTCCCTTTACCATAGTCAAATTGCCTGAAGTTATAACTATTTTGCTTTTTTTACTGTTCCCACTTAATTGTTCCATACTGTAACTAGGGACCCATTTAGATCTTAAATTTGATGCCTATAAAAGTTCTCCACTCTTTTGCTCACCTAGTTCTTTCAGTTTATCTCTCTGATGTCCCCAGGAGGGAACCAGGGTCTGCAACAATGTGAATGGTATCAGGACACAGTCAAGTAAGCTTTGAAGTGGAGATGAGAACAAAAGGGTCCTGAACGTGGACTATCTTCTCAGAAGTCAGACTCTTAAGAAGCACTTTTGGGTCTTTATTATTATTTCTTAATTATTAGTAGTAGAAATTTCTTTGATTATCTTGAAGTGGGAGTGGTAAGGGCAATTTAGAGAGAAAGGCAAAATAATAAATGGGTGTGTAGGAATTCTCTTGAGGATGTTATTTATAGGTAACTTGATATAATAGGTTACATAGGAGTGCAAGAGAAAGAGGAACGTGGAATTGAGAGATTACATGGAAACTGACATTTATGAAGCACTTGCTAAGTGCCAGTCACTTTGAAAGACTCATCACATTATTTTAAGTTTTACTCATATCTAAAGAAGTTAAGATTATTCCAACTTTACGGATGAAAATGAAAAGATTAGAAAGCCTAGTTAACAGTTACAGCTAATAACAGAACTGAATCCAAAACCACAACAATTTACTGTCTGCTCGTTTGCATATAGCTTGATGATGGGTCCAGAAACCAGGCCATGGGAAGAGTAGTTGAAGGTACTGGAAATGTTTAACATAGAAAAGAGAAGGTTTGGCATTGGCAGAATATCTTCAGGTATCTGAATGTTCAATATTTTCAACATAAAAAAGATATAAAATTCTCACAGTGGGAAATTTTCTAAGCCACTAAAATAATCATTTGATAAAGGGTTTGCAAAATAAATTTCTTACAAAGAAGAAGTTGAACTAGAATTTGTGGTGGCCCATTTCACCTTTAATAGTCCCCTTTCTTATGCTTTGCCAACCTAATGACTTTTCATAGGTCCCTGGCTTCCTACTATGTAGAAAATCTAGATACATGCAAACTAACTGACTTCTCAGAGACAAAACACAGGCTGTGATTATATTTTCTGCATACTTCTCACAGTACAAGTTGGCACAAATTTTTTCTTCCATCCAAAGTTTTCATTTCCTTTTTCTTCTGAATACCAGATAGCTTACTTCAGTCTTTAATTGTTCTACGTCTGTATTTCATCTTCCAATTCCTTTAAGATATATATCAGATCACAGATGTAAATCTCATATTCAGTTATTCCTTCACTCACTAATTTTTTTCAGTTAGCCCATTTGTTACTCTTTTATGTAAGGTTTTATATATTAATTGATGAATGGGAAAGAATCTTTGACCTTAAGGAACCCTCTACTTAGAAAAAGGGACAGGCAAGTTAATAAATTGCAATGCAGCAAGGTAAATTCTATAATAGACAAAAGTATGAGTGAACAAAAGAAAACAGACACCAACTAAAACTAGTCTCCTCAGGAAAGGCTTCAGGAGGAACTGGGACCTGAGCTGAATTATAATAGGCTCATAGAGTATAATAGGCAAAGAAGTAGAGAGTAGACCTTTCTTAAGACATTTAGTTGGTGGAAGGAGTGTTCTGAGATCTACTCTGCATTTTTGTTTTTCTGTTTGTTTGTTTGTTTGTTTGTTTCTTGATGTATATATGCTAGCTTTCTGAGGTGAGGAGAATGGGAATAGATCTTAGGTCAGTCATTCTCAACTGGAGGCGATTTTGCCCTCCAGGAGAAATCTGTCAATATGTGGAGATATTTTACAACTGCAGATGGGGATGTTACTGGCATTTTTAGTGTCAGGGGAGCAGGGCAGAGGGAGACCAAGGATGCTACTAAACATCCTCCAATACCAGGGCAGGTTCTTAAAACTAAAGAACCATCTCACCTAAGATATTTATAGTGCCAGGGTTGAGAAATTCTGCCTTAGGTGCTTGAAGAAGTTTGAAACCTCTCTTTTAGATAAAAGTTATCATTGCAGACTTTAAAGCAAAACAGTAACGTGCTAAGGTCCTTCTCTCTTCTGTCTTCCCCCAGGCCATCCAGAGTGCTGCTGTGGAAACAGTAGACATTGCATACTGTTTTGCCAGCCTTGTCGTTTTTATAAAGTGCCTTGGGTTTGCTCTGAGCTTTCTGCTTGGGAGACAACCTTGCATTCCTAATTCTTTTGGATTCTTTTTTTAATCTAGGGAAATGTGTTCCTTGATTAAATGCAAGATGAAGTATATCTTCTTCCTAAATTAATGGTTCTCTTGACCAGAGAGCTCACTCATTTGTTAATGCTCTAAAAGGAAATGTACATTTCTCAGACTCCATAAATCATATGAACAGGATTTTATATTCACCATTTAAATGGATATAAATCATAACTTATCTTTGGTTTGTACTATAAATATAGATCTGTGCACAAATCCAGAACTTTAGTAACCATCATTTTCACACAGTCTCAGTTCACTATGTGCCCTCCTTTACCTTAATTAGGGTGATGAGCTGCTCATGCAAATATCACAACTCAGAATATCAATATCTTTTTAAAGAAATATATCCAAATATGACAAACATACAAGGCCTATCTATCTAACTCAGGGCCTATATTTTGTGAGTTTTTCCAACTTGATTCAAGTTCACATTAACCTTTTATATTTAGTTTACCTAGATATTAAAGTCAATTAGTATTTTCTTTTTTTTTTGTCTTCTTAGCACAAAATTGCATTTACCACACAATTAGTATCTGTTTGTATTTGTGTATGTGTATAAGTATATACACATATATATTTTTACATTATTCCATGTTGTGTTCTTGTGTGCATTTTTTTCATTATTAGATTGTAAACTCCTAATCAATGAGGACTAAAATGAAAAGATCAAACATGCATCATGAAATGAGAGAATGTACTTTTCCTATAGAAGCAACTATATAACATATCCTTGTCATCCTTAGTATGAATTCAAGACTTTCTCAAGAGAATCTAATAAAAGGTCACAAGTGTATCTTAGCTCATACACAACATGACTATGTTCTAAGTTTCTGTCTATTCTCATCAGGAAGAAGTATGGCGATTGATTAGGGAGTTAATCAATGTGTGGGCTCAAGAGTTGATGAGCACAACATACAGAAGTGCCCTGCATTTTCAAACCTTGGTTCTTCTATCAAGGGAGTAATTGAAAACAGATCAAAGTAATAACGGAGTAAATGTTTCAGTTCTGAAAATACCTTATTTATTTATCACAAAACCTCTTTGAGATGATCATCCTATTGATGTTTCAAAGATAAGGGAAACCAAACTTTAAAGAGCAGACATTTATACAGCTATCATGGTTAGGGCTTGAATTCAGATCCCAGTTTAGTTGGCAATGAACTTTATGCTCTTCTAATGTTCATAGGGCTTTAGAGAAACACACTAGATTTGTGTTTGGTTGGGAATGAGAAGAAAACTGAGAATCACGAGCTGCGAGTAAAAGGCTATAAATCTGTACTAAGTTTTGAGGCTATGAATCATCTGCAGCCATTGCTACAATAAATTTTAGAACATTTTGATTATCCCCAAAACACATCCTATCCAATAGTAATCACTATTATCCCCTAACCTTCCAACCCTAGGCAACCACTAATTTGCTTTTTATCTTTATAGATTTTCATATTCTAGACTTTTTGTCTAAATGGTATCATAAAATATGTGGCCTTTTGTGACCAGAATTTTCTTCTTTCAAACTTTTTTCTTTTTAATTTTTAATTATAGTTGACACACGATATTATTTTATATTAGCTTCAGGTGTACAGCATAGTGGGTAGACATTTATATAACTTACAAAGTGATACCTCCAGTAAGTCTAGTATCCACTTAGCATTATACATAGTTAGTACAGTATTATTGATTATATTCTCTATGCTATACTTTGCATTTCCTTGACTATTTTTGTAACTACTGATTTATGTTTTTTAATCCTTTATTCTTTTTCACCCATCCCTCTATCCTCCCTCCCATATAGCAAACATCAGTGTGTTCTCTGTATCTATGAGTCTGTATCTGTTTTGTGCGGTTGTTTATTTATTTATTTTTTAGATTCTACATATAAGTGAGATCATATGGTATTAGTCTTTCTCTGTCTGACTTATTTCACTTGACATAATACCTTCCATGACTACCATGTTGTTGCAAATAGTAGTATTTCATTTCTTTTTATCACTAACATTCCATTGTGTATCACTACTTTCTATCCAATCATCTATTGATGGGTACTTAGGTTACTGTAAATGATGCTTTAATGAACATAAGGGTACATCATATATCTTTTTGAATTAGTGTATTGCATTTCTTTGGATAAATACCTAGAAGTGGAATTGCTGGGTCATAAGGTATATTTAATTTGTCTAGATTAACTGGCCATATACCTATATGGGTTTATCTCTGGGCTCTCTACTCTGTTCCATTAATTAGTGTGTCTGTTTTTATGCCAGTACCATGCTGTTTTAGTTACTACAGCCATGTAGTATAGTTTGATATTAGGAATTATGATGCTTCCAACTTTATTTCCAAGATAACATTTGATAGGGTCTTTTGCAGTGCCACATAAAATTTCAGATTATTTGTTCTGATTATATGAAAAATGTCATTGGTATTTTGAAACAGATTACATTTTGTAGTATGGACATTTTAACAATGTCAATTCTTCCTATCCATGAAAATGATATATATGCTTTTATTTATTTGTTTCTTCAATTTCTTTATTTAATGACATAAGTTTGAGAGTTCACGTCTTTTATCTTCTTGATTAAATTTATTCCTAGGTATTTTAATTTTATTTTTTGATGTAGCTGCAAATGGAATTATTTTCTTAACTTCTCTTTCTGAGACTTCATTAGTGGTGTATTAAAATTAAACCGATATCTAAATATTATGTTTGTATCCTACTATTTGACTAAGTTCATATATCAGTTCTAACAGTTTATTGGTGGAATCTTTCAGATTCTCTGTATATATAGTATTATCTGCATAATGACAGTTTTATTTCTGTCTTTCCAATGTGGATGCATTTTATTTATTTTTCTCATCAGATTGCTTTGGCTAGGACTTCCAGCATGTTGAATAATATTTAGAAAGTGAACATCTTTGTCTTGTTCCTGATCTTAAGGAAAACATTTTTATCTTTATCCCATTGAGTATGATGTTAGCTGTGAGTTTGTCTTATGTGACTTTTATTATGTAGAGTAGAGGTATGTTTCTTTGATTTCCACTTTGCTGAGAGTTTTTATCATAATAGATTCTGGATTTTATCAAATACTTTTTCTGTATCTATTGCTATGATTAAATAATTTTTATCTTTTAATTTGTTAATGTAATATATCACATTAATTGGTTAGTGAATATTGAAACAAATTTGCATCCCAGGAATAAATCCCACTTTAACATAATATATGATCTTTTAAATGTATTGTCAAATTTGATTTGCTAATATTTTTTGAGAATTTTTACATTTATATTTATTAGGAATATCAGCCTATACATCTATTTTTTAAAAAAGTGTTTGTCTGTCTTTGGCATCAGGATAATGGAGGCCTCGTAAAATGATGTCAGAAGCTTTTCCTCCTCATGAATTTTTTTGGAATAGTTTAAAAAGAATAGTTGTTAGTTCTTTGAACGTTAACAAAAGTTCACCTGTGAAGCCATCTTATCTAGGACTTTTATTTGTTGGGAATTTTTTAATTAATGATTAGATTTTATTACTAGTAATAGGTCTGTTCTTTTTTGTTTGTTTATTTCTTCTTGATTCAGTCTTGGAAGATTGTATATTTCTAGGAATTTATTAATTTCTTCTAGATTATTGAATTCATTGGCATATAATTATTTGTGATATTTTCTTACAATCCTTTGTATTTCTGTGGTATTAGTTGTCACTTTAATTTCTGATTTTATTCATTTGCTTCTCATTTTTTATTAATGAGTCTAGTTAAAGTTTTGTCAATTTTGTTTAATGTTTCAAAAAATAGCTCTTGGATTTATTGATTTATTGTATTGCTTTTATAGATTGTATTTTTTTATTTACATTCTGATATTTATTATTTTCTTTATTCTACTCGCCTTACTCTTTGTTTTCCTTTTTATAGTTTCTTTAGGTATAAGATTAGATTGTTTATTTGAGATTTTTCTTGTTTCTTGACATAGGCCTATATTGATATGAATTTCTTTTTTTGGACTACTTTCACTATGTCCCACATATTTTGGGGCATTGTGTTTTCATTTTCATTCATCCCAGGGTATCTTTTTATTTCTTCCTTGAACTTATTGCTAACCCATTCATTGTTTTGTAGTGTGTTATTTAGCCACCAAGTGTTCATGTGTTTTCTGTTTTTGTTTTTGTTTTTTCCTTGTAATTTATTTCTAGTTTTATACTGCTGTGTTTGGAGAAGATGCTTACTATGATCTCAGTCTTCTTAAGTTTATTGAGACTTGTTTTATGAACTAATATGTGGTCTATCTTGAAAAATGTTCTATGTGCACTCGAAAAGAGTGTATATTCTACTGCTTTGGTGTAAAATTCTCTAAAATATTAATTAAATGCATCTGGTCTAGTGTGTCACTTAAGGCCACCCTTTCCTTCATTTTCTGTCTGAAAAATTTATTCCTTGATTTCAGTGAGGTGTTAAAATCTACAATTACTATATTTTTGTCAATCTCTCCCTTCATATTGGTTAATATTTGCTTTATGTATTTAGATGCTCCTGTGTTGGATACGCAAATATGTTTGCAAGGGTTATATCCTCTTGTTAGATTGATCTCTTTATTATTATAAAATGCCCTTTTATGTCTCTTAATATAGATTTTGTTTTAAGGTCTTTATTGTCTAAGTATTGCTACCCTCACTTATTTTTTCTGTTTCTATTTGCATCAAATATATATTTTTAACCCTGTATTTTAGTCTGTGTGTCTTTTGATCTGAAATAGTTCTCTCGTAAAAAAACATATGTATGGGTCTTCTTATTCATTAAGCTACCCATACTTCGTTTGATTAGAACATTTAATCTTTTTCATTTTAAGTCATTTTTGATAGCAACCTAGTTATTGCCATTTTATTATTTATATTTACATTATTAACCTTTTTTTTCTTTTTTTCCCCTCTTTAATCCATGCCCCCCTCATTCCACCCCTGACCTATGGATGTTATCATTTCCCCTTAAGAACTGGATCTCTGAAGGTGGGGCATCTCCTCCCATAAACTCATGGCATGCACCTGAGGCCTGTTGCACTCAGGGCCTGGTCCATGAACCAAGGACCTTCTGCAGGTAAAACAGGCATGCTAACCGCTACACTGTGGAACCACCATCACCCCTTCTTTTTTTTTTTTTCTTAAATAAGTGTTTTTCACATTTCTTATAATATTGATTTGGTGACGATAATCGCCTTTAACATTTTTTTTTTTTTTTTGGTCTGGGAAACTCTTTTTCTGTCTTTTAATTCTAAATAACCTGTTCCAGGTAGAGTGGTCTTGCTTATAGTTCTTGCTTTTCATCACTTTGAATATTTCATGCCAATCTCTTGAAGCCTGTGAATTTGTTGAGAAATCAGCTGACAATTTTTTTTTCTCTTCCTGACTTTTATATTTCCTCTTTACCTTTAACCTTTGGCACTTTAATTATGGTGTATCTTGGTGTAGGCCTCTTTGGGTTCATCTTGTTTAGGACTCTGTGCTTCCTGGACTTGTATGTCTATTTTCTTTTCCAGGTTAGGGAAGTTTACAGTCATTATTTCCACAAAACTTTTCTCAATTTCTTGCTCTCTTTCTTCTTCTGGTACCCCTATGCAGGAAATGTTACATTCGATTTGTTCCAGAGACCCCTTTAAACTGTCCTCATTTTGTTAGAATCTTTTTTCTTGTTTCTATTCTGATTGGGTGTTGTCTGCTACTTTATCTCCTAAACTGCTAATCCTATTTTATGCTTCATCTAATTTACTGTTGAATTGCTCTAATGTATTCTTCACTTCAGTTATCATATCCTTTATTTCTGACTGTGTGTGTGTGTTTCTATGTTCTATTTTATGCTTGCTATCTCTTTATCGAAGTTCTCACTGAGATCATCTATTCTTCCCCTGAGTTCATTGAACATCCTTATCACCAGTGCTTTGAAATTTGTATCAGATATATTCTTTGCTTTCATTTTATTTAGTTATTTTTCTGGAGTTTTGTCCTATTCTTTAACTTGAGACATTTTTCTTTATTTCCTTATTATGGCTTCCTCTCTGTTTTTGTTTCTATGTATTAGACAGTTCTTCTATGTTTCCCAGTCTTGGCTAGGTGGCCTTATGTAGTAGGTATCCTGTGGGGTCCAGTGTTGTAGTCTTTCTGGTCACCTGACCCAGATGTTCCCAGAGCCTCCCTTGAGTGGGTTGTGTGTGCCCTTCTATTATAGTTGAGCCTTGATTACTCTTAGTACATCAGAGAGTGGGACTTAGCCACAGGCTTTCTGTCTGTGAGTATTGTCCAGGGCCACAGGATATGAGCTGCTGTGTGGGGGATGATTCCACAGAGTAGGTTTTGCCCTAGTGGGCTTAGGTACCTGCCAAGACCACACTTTGGGTATGCCCCTTGTGAGTCTAATGAGGTGATGCTGTGTTGTGATCTGTCCACTAGTTGTGTTGGTTTGGGGCCTTTTGGGAGGGACTCCCATGCAGACCAAGGTCAGCTGCTGCTTATGACTAACTAGCCTATTGCTACCTGACTGGAGTTACAAAGTGATCCACAATTGGTTGCCGCCTGTGCTGGTCCTGGAGGAATGTGGGAGAGCCTAGGCCATGACGGTGGTGGGCTGCCACCAGTACTGAGCTTGGGGTAGCTCAACAAAAGGCTCAGGGCACTTGGAGGCCTGCTGCCACCTGTTGACTGCCCATATAGCACAACTGCTGAAGACCCTTGGGCTAGGTATGCAAGTTGGGTGAGGTGAGGTTTTAGGGAGTCACCAGGGTGGAGCCAGGAGATTTCAGCAGGTCAATGCAGGTTTTGATTCAGCCACCTAGTGGAAGGGCACAACAAAGGAAAGATGGCACCTTCCTGCCTGCTGTGTGGGAAGAGGGCTCGACACAGGGACATTCATGACTGTCTCCCCAGCCCTCTCTTTGAAGCCACTCAACTCAGTTTTTTCCATATATCTGGCACCTCCCTAGCTGCTGTCTATCTGTCGTAGCCAAAAGCAAGTGCCTAGGAGTGAGAGAATGGGCCTCAAAACGGGCCCATTTTGAGGAACTTTTGGGTTTCCCACAGGCTTCCCTCTTACCCAAACAGATGGACAAAACCCTTGTCTTTTTTACATCCAGGTTTTGTGGGTCCTCTTCTTCCCAGCCCCGGTGTTCCAGTCTGGGTAGCTTAGTGTGGCTCTTTAGGGGAGATCTGTGCTGCTGAGATATCTCCCCAAGTCTCATGTGGATATGGGACCAGGTCAGTTTGCATCTCCATCCTTTTTCCCAGTTTCAATTTGGCTTCCTTATATCTTTAGTTATTGGTCTTCTGTTCAGCTAGACTTCAGATTGTTCTCCAATTTGGTTGTTCTATAGTTTAGTTGTAATTTTAATGTGATCATGGGAGGAGGTAAGCACAATCACTTTCCAATTCCACCATCTTGACAGATTTTCTATGACTAGCATCTTTCACTTTGCAAAGTGTTCAAGGTTCATACACATTGTACCGTGTTTCAGTACAATTTCCCATTTTATAGATAAATGATATTCCGTTTTATGAATATGTCACATTAGTTTTCACCCATGCATTAGATGATGGGCATAATGGTTTTGTGAACATTTGTGCATAAAACTTTTTGTGTGTATGTGTGAATATGCAGTTCCAGTTCTCTTGCATATATAACAAGAAATAGAATTGTTAGTCTGTATAGTAACTCTTTGTTTAATCTTCTGAAGAACTGCCAAACTGTTTACCAGCTGCTCCATTTTACATTTCTATTAGCAGTGCACAGGGGTTCTAATTTTTTCACATTCTCACTAGTGTGTGCAAAGTAGTATCTCAATGTGGTTACATATCCTTAGTGGCTAATATTATTGAGCACCTTTCCACATATTTTATTGATTGATTGATTGATGATTGAGCGATTGTGTATCTTATTTTTATTATAGCTTACTTTTAAAGTTTATATGCAACAATACATATAAAAGACTTAGGACAATGTATGTCTGGTATATAGTAGTCTTTCACTTAATAAAATCCTGCTTTAATTCTTCCTGTTTTCTTAACTACAATATTTCTGTTCAATAATCACTTAGTCTTTTAAATTTTTAGAGTTAATAGTTATAAGAAATTACTTAACTTTCAGTAGCATCAACTTATACATAAGCTCTGTTTAATCTTATATGTTCAGTTTTAAGATTTTTTTAACTGTACAACATACAGTTATTAAAGATTGATTTTAATAGTTATTTCTCACATCTACATTGTTACAAAATAGTTTTTTAGTAAAATTTTAATTACTGCCTGAGTGTTTTAAATAAAACAATAGCAGTTACCTTCCACAAATACAGTAATATTTTGCATATAAATTATTTGAAAACTTTAGGTCATTCCTCTTAAAATCTTCCAGAGAATAGATACACCTTAAAAAATAGTAATGTTGATTATTTATTTTTATTTAGTGTGTACCTAGCATTATGCTTTTTACTTTAGTTTTTGCAGTTAATATTTAATAAAACTCTAAAAGGTAAATATTACTAACCTAATTTTACAGTTGGAATTCAGATTCAGAGAGCTTAATTTACTCCTTATACATGAGCCTTAAATAGAAGTGTCCTCATTCTGTAATATATTTCTTTTTTCTGACTATCCAAATTAATGACTATAGCACATCTCAAATCTAAAATCTTTCATTAGTCTTCTTTAACAATTGAATTCACAAAATCATGAAATATATTCATTCAATAAAAGCTTCATTGAGCCTTTTATGGGGTACCAAATGCCACTTATATGTTGTGGACAAAATGAATAAAACATCATGACTGCCACACTGATGTAAAGATAAACTTGCAAGTGTGAAAATAGAGATAAGGTGTTGCAAACAGAATAAAGTGGAGAGTCAGACACATTTTAAACTTGAGGAAGGCAAGAATCTATGCCTGCTTTATTCAGCTTTGTATCACCAATGCCTATACAGTGCTTGGCAGAGAGTGGGCGCAATAAAAGAATTCTAGTGTTAAGAGAGGGGATTGATCCTGATGAATTTGAAGTTACTACCAAAAGATAGATTTTGGTCCACAAAACTTGTTAGTGCTACTAACATTTACCAAAGTTAATCATAATGAGGAATTTAATATATATATATATATATACACATATATATATATATGTTGGTGCTGCTTCAGATAGCTTTACTCTGTTACATTTATAAGGTTAACAAGGTAGAATCAGGTTCATTGTATAAACATATTTTCTATATTTAGCTGTCAAAGACTAAGGGAAATGAATTTCACCTTGACCTCTACAACCAGAGATTTTAATTGCTAAACAAGAGATACCACATATTAATGTGTAAATAATGCATAAAATGTTATTTAGATTTTAATAATAATTATTATTAACATTCTATAATTAACTAATACCTGTGGCCATTACTAGATAGCTACTTTTGTCAGATGGAAACAGGACATATCTGGTAATATCATGTAATATGTCAAATACTATGTTAAATATAAACATTGTTAAAGATAATATACTATAATCTTAATAGCACTAATTATAAAGAGATAAAAGATAACTAGAAATAATATAATCATCTCCATTAATTTATAAACAAATGGCATACAATGATTTTTTGTCTGTTAACAGAAATATTGAAATTTAAAGTAGTCAACATTAATTCTGTATTCCAGCAAACTTCTTCAGACCATCATTTTCCTAAGAATTGCTTCTTATACTTAAATTATTGGCTTGTACAACCATCTCAGTGTAGGACATAGAATTTTAAGTCAGTAGGACATTTCAGACGCAATCTTTAAATTTTTCTGCTACCTGATTTTCACTCACACCCTAACCCAGACCTAATCCATCACAAATCCACTTAAACTTGTAACTGATAGAAATATCATAGTGTGAAAAGCTATTTTCTATGAAATAAAATAACAACTTGAGGGTTATAACTGGTTGTGAGAGCTACTTCCCAGCACATTACTCCATGACTTTATACATTGTAATGTGACATCATAGAACATTGCCAGAAAAAGAAATGAAGTCTGTAAGTCATATTTCCTATCAAATGCAATTATATTTAAACAAATTTTCTTTTATTACAATTTTTATCATTGTAGCTTTTGTGGAAATGAACATCAGATTTTATGAAATTTTTATAACATCTATTCATAAAATTTGATGACAAATGTCCATCACTCATTTGAGCCTTATTTCCCAAACCTGCTTTCCTTCCTTCCTTCCTTCCTTCCTTCCTTCCTTCCTTCCTTCCTTCCTTCCTTCCTTCCTTCCTTCCTTCTTTCCTTTCTTCCTTTTTCTTTTTTCTTTCTTCTTCATTCTCTCTCTCAACTCTGCATGACTTTAAATTTATTGATATTTCTTTTATGACTTAGCACATGGTCTCTTATTTAATGTTGCATGTACCTTTGTAAAGAACATGTATTCTTCCTTTGGTGAAGTGTTTCATAAATATAAATTAGATCCAGTTACCTGTCAGTGTTCTTTGAGTCTTTCTTTCCTACTGACTTTCTATTTCCATCAATTTTCAGAGAACAATGAAATGTTAATATCATTTTAGATTTGTCTATTTTTCTTTCCAGAACCATTGGGTGTTTCTTGGTGTATTTTCGAGCCCAAAGTATAAGGATTTTGTTGTTTCCAACTAAACATGGCCTCTAAACATGATGTAATCAGTATAGCAAATCACCACATTTTCAGTTCTGGAGGCTAGGAAGTCCAGCATGAAGGAACCAGCATAGTCACATTTTCCCGAATGCTGTCTTTCTGATTCATAACTGGAGGCTTCTCTCTGTGTCATTTGGTGGAAGGGCAATATTTTGTTAATTTTTGCTTTTTGGAGGTTAAGCATGCAGGCAAAGATGCTGAGCTGAGCTTTGGAGTTGGAGTTTAGGTTTCCTGCAGGAAAATACAGCTTTGGAGTTTAAATTTAACCCATTTCCCATTTGCCCTGAGAATATTGGCTGGTGTTGCTTGCAGCTGCAGTGTTTATCCCCCAGATAACTTGCAGATTACAATCTTAACCTCACCCCCAAATTTTGTCACAAAAAATCTCTGTTTTTTAAAATTATTTTTGCATTGCTCTAGTATATTGATAGTCTCTGGAAACAAATGACATCATTCTATTTATCACATTCTGTTTTTAGCAGTTTGATCACTAAAAATGTCAAGTCCTAGAAAACACAGCATTCTTACACATGATGCTAAACGAATGTTGGCAGCGAGCTGCAGTTTTTTTCCTAAGCAGGGAAAGGCTTCCTCTGGAAAATGCAGTTACAGATATGTATTAGAACTGACTATTTTTCTCACCAATGAACAGGTATGTATTTTAGACTTAAAAGCATCCTCTTAATCAATTTCCTCATTATATCATCCATTTTGTGATGGTGTATAATGAGTTCTGCAATAGAATGAACATTTCTTAAAGGTAAAGAAAATACATTATACTCTATTTTTCTATTTCTTATTGTCTCTATATTAGAGCTGGAGATAAATATATCTTCAGAAATATACCTGCTGAAATGAAAAAGTCTGATCTTGAATGTAAATGATACTATGATACTAACTGGTCACAATTGTGAAATGCTTCAACATTTATTATCACATTTGGAATTCCATCTTTGCTACAACCTCTGTATTATGTGGACCAGGTATTATTCCCTTACTGCAAAAACAAAACAAAACAAAACAAAACAAAACAACAAAACAAAACAAAACAAAATATGGACATTGAAAATTCAAGGGTTTATTACATATTAAAGGGAATAGCAAAACCTTAAGACCATGTCTTCTGCTTCCTGTGTATTATTTTTTTTTATTAGCTTTTGCCTCACTAAGATTCCTAAAATGAGTTTTCTCCATTCTTTTTTCCCATGTTCTTTTTCTCATCTATTGACATTTCAAGTACCATTACTTCCAATTTATTAAATAATCTTGAAACTAGAGTAAGAGTCAAACCTGTAAGGGCAAAGTTGATGAATCTTGAAGGCAGGACCTTCATAACATATAAACACTCAAATGATTGGATTTTGTTTTTGTTTTCCCTTTGAATAAAGATGAGAGAGAAAACTTCCTGGAGAGAAGTGGGAATATAATATGGCATCTAATCAGGATAATTTTACTGTAGCTTGATCTATGAATTCCCATTTGAAAGAAGAATAGAAGCTATGATTATTAGACACTAGATTTATTTTTTTTTCTTTGGTCAACAACAGCATAATAAAAAGCCTATTACCCCATAATTTTATCAAGTCTAGATATTTTTAACCTTTATAATTCTTAAACTGATAGTCAACTATTGTGTTATTGTTTTTGGAAGTTACACTATTTTTGAGGATGTAGAGAAAAGGAAACCTTCATGCACTTTTGGTAGGATTGCAAATTGGTACAGTCACTGTGGAAAACAGTTTGGAGTTTCCTCAAACAATTAAAAATAGAACTTTCTTATGACCCAGAGATTACATTTCTGGATATTTATACAAAAAAAAATCAGTACACTAATTCAAAAGTGTATATGCACTTCTATGTTAATACAACATTATTTACAATAGCCAAGATGTGGAAACAACTTAAATGCCCATCAACAGACAATTGGATAAGAAAAAAGTGGTAAATATATGCAATGAAATATTACCCAGTCATAAAAAGTACAAAATTTACCATTTGCAATGACATGGATGGACCTAGAGGATATTATGCTAAATGAAATGTCAGTGCTCATTTACAACAGTCACAGGGATATGAAGTGCAACATAGAGATATAGTCAATAATATTGTGATAACCATGTGTAGTGCCAGGTGGATACTAGACTAATTGGTGAGATCACTTGATAAATTATATAAATGTCTACCTACTATGCTGTACACCTAAAAATATTATTATTATAAAACAGTATTGAACATAAACTGTAATTGAAAATGAAAAATTAAAAAAATAAAGTTACACTTTTTACATGATTATTAGAGATTTTATGTCTGCAACAGAAATTTTCCAAATGATTTGCAGGCAGTTTATCTATGGGTAGAAATTATTTTTTGACGTGTGTGAGCACTTCACATATTTTTAGGGCATTTTTATATAATGAAAGTTTCTGTTCCTTATTTTTGTTTTGTTTTGTTTTTTATGTCCTTTGATTTTGTTTCTGTTTTGTACACATTCAAATTTGATATTATCATTAATGCTTTTTGGCTTTCATGACATACTTTTTAAAACCCATACCAGCCCTGAAGCTATAAAAGCATTTATGTAAAGTATTTGTAATACCTTTTACTTTATTTTTAAATTGTTGTAAAGAATGAGCAATCCAGCTTAATTTATTTTCTAAATGTTGAGGCCATTTTATCAAACCCAAATATTAATTACATTTTTTACCACCTGACAATGTAATTTTATCCTCAGGTGTTATTTTTGTTTTTATTTGAGCCTCCTTTTCTATTTTAACTTACTTCTTGAAGATCTTGGTATCTTATAAAGACTCCACTAATAGTTTGTAATTCTTCCTCAATAATGGACACATTTGAGCAAGAAATGTCTTACAAGCAATATATACCCTTTTCCTAGACTGTGTCTATAGTAAAGTTTAACAAATATGATAAATAATAATTAGAGTTTTTCTGGACAACATTTCTGATTTATAATTATACACTAAGGCTCAGAGGGACAAAATGACTTGACCAAGGCCAGTTAAATAGCACAGCTGACACCATGTTAATTATTAGAAAAACTTTCGAAACATTTTGATAAAATGACAAATTGGGAATGCAGTACCAGGATACAGGGAAATTTTATAGGAAAAAAGAAAACCAGTAGCTTTTGGCTGACAAAATAGTGACAATCTCCATTATACTAACAAAGTGTATCTCTTTGTCTTTTGTCTAGTTTCTCATTTTAACTTCATTTGTTCATACTGATCATTTGGTCAAAATTATATTTTTTAGGTACACAGCCATAATCATTCAGAAGTTCTCCACATCCAGTTAATAAAATATTATTTAAAAAATAAAATACATTTACATAAGTTCTTTACATTTTTCACTTTCTCTATGAACAGTCATCTTTTCTTTTATCACATTTACTTGGGTTTCTTCATTTTCTGTGTCTTTATGAAGAAATTTTTTGTTTATCTTAAGATAGCCATTTCATTATTCTCTAATGTGTCATGACTTACTGACAATTTTTATATTTATAATTTCTATAATGTATATTTTTAATACCAGCTCACCCAATTAGGAATATACACATAGAGTAATCAGTAAAAAAAAAAGGCCAAATAAATATTATTTGGAAAATTTACAAATAACACCACAGACATAGAAAGGATCACAAGAGACTACTGTGAACAATTATATGCTAACAAATTGGAGAGTCTAGAAGAAATGGATAAATTCCTAGAAACATACCAATACTAAATTATGAAGATACAGAAAACTGAACAGATTATTTATCAGTAAGGAAATTAACACAGTAATTGAAAACCACCCACCAAAGTCCAGACAAATAGTTTCACTGGTGCATCCTACAAAACACCTATAGAAGAATAATGCTAATTCTTCTCAGTCTCTTACAATAATAATAATAAATAATAATAATAAAGAGGAGGAAAGAGTTCTCAAATTATTTTACAAGGCTAGCATTATCCCTGATATGATAAGAACTCCATACATAAATGAAAACTACAGGCCAATCTTCCTAATAAATATAGACGAAATAAAAATTCTCAAGAAAATACTAGAAAACTAAATTCAAGAGGACATTAAAACAATTATTCATTATGATCAAGTAGGAATTATCCATAACATAAATGACAGGAATAATTCATCATATGTAAATCAATAAATGCAATAAACCACATTCATAGAATGAAAAATAAAAATTTCAATAGATGCAGAAAAAAAATTAACAAATTTAATATTTATTTATGGAAAAATTCTCAACAAATTGAGTATAGAAGGACCATACCACAACATAATAAAGTCCATATATGACAAGTCCACAGTTAGCATCATCCTTGATGATTAAAGGTTGAAAACATTTTCCCTAGGATCAGGAACCAGACGAGAGCACTCTCATCACTCCAGTTCAACATGATACTGGAAGTCCTAGCCAGAGCAATCAGGCAATAAAAAGAAATTAAGTGTCCAAATGGGAAAGGGAAAAGTAAATTTGGCTGTTTGCAGATTATGTGATCTTATATATATACATATATATATACACACATAATCCTAAAGATGCCACCCCAAATCTGTTAGAACTAGTAAACAAATTCAGTCAATTTTCTGGATACAAATCCAGTATACAATAATCAGTTGTATTTATATATACAGACAATAAATTAGTTGAAAAAGATAAAGGAAACAATCTATCAAGACAATACAGTGAAAAACAATAAAATACTCATGAATATATCTAACCAAGGAGATAAAATATCTGTACAATGAAAGCTATAAGATATCAATTAGAGTAGCTAAAAGAAGATACAAATAAATGAAAAGTTTTCTGTTGTTGGAATTCTATGTATGGTTTTTACATGTTTATATTTTTAAATGGTTGAACAAGGCAAAATAAGAATAATGTTCTTTTATGCATAAATTTTACAAAATTTAAATGTTACCGTACATGTTTTATTAGAACAAAGCCTATTTATTGTTTATGACTGCTTTTGGAGTACACAGCAGAGTTGAGTTACTGCAATGAAAAGAGTATGGCTCTGACACTTTAATTTGTTCTAGAAAAGTTTTTTGACATCTGCCACATGTCAGTAGCTATATGACAATTTGGAGTTTTATTTTGTTTAATTTTCCATTTCAAATTAGGGATAATACCCACTTACCCCTTATTTTCTTATTTGTGTTCAATTTGGTCATTTCAATATAGTGAAATATGAAAATGTTCTATTTTCCCTCTATCTTCTTGGAACTCAGACTTGTAATTTTTTGAAATGGACTAAAATTACCATAATCACTTTTTCTTTGACCTAAATGCTATGTCAAAGAGCTTTTATCTCTTTGGTTATTTCAAATGGTTGGACTTTGTTTTTTGCTTTTTAATTATTTTGCTGTTAATTGTACATATTTTGCACTGAATTCAGAAAATCTGTGTATAATTTTTAACCTTTTAAAAGTAATATGTAGTGTTTTTCAAAACAACTCAAGAATTTGAAAAAAAAATGTATTTTAGGCTATATACAATGTTAGATTTATAAATTATTTAAAAAATTTATTTAGCATATATTTCAGGAGCATCTAATTTACCATGTAAAACAGAGACCCTGCTTTCATGAAACCCTAGGAAGTAATGTAAGGAAAACAAAACAACGTAAAACAAAATCAACTTTTAATATACTGTATAATTTATTTTAATTTTTATAAATATGAAAAGAAGATTCTATAGATATGCAAAATAGAAATCTTACTTTATCTGGAAAGCCAGGACTCTTCTGTTTCTGTTTTAGGTGATATTTAATATATGGTGTTCTAGGAAGTGGGTATCATGAGAAGGAGGTTGTAGCAGAGCACGAATGACAGGCAGTAAGTAGCAAAGCAAAAGTGGGGAAGGCCTTGAGTGAGGAAGGAGCAGAAAACAAAATGAAGGAGGTTAATAGGGTTTGAGTGAAGAGAATGACAGGAAACTCACCAAGCTGGTCCTCAACCTGGAGGATTTACTGAGGATTCTGGATTGTTCCCTAAAAACAAGGGAAGAACTATAAGTAAGGTACATCATTCTATTTGTAACTTCTTTTTTCTTTTCAAGTATGTCTATTTTCTTCAGTGTGGAGGATTATTAAGAGAAATTGGGCAAGATCAGATATAGGAATAAAATTCAGGATGCTAAACTCTACCACTATTTATAAATGGAAGGTTTTTTGCCATTTTTGTTTGTGAACTTGAAATGTACTAATTTTAAATGTCATGATCTCTTTTGTCTGTTTTCTGTGCATCCCTAGTGAGTTTCAGTTCACTTTTCTGTCCATTTGTCTATTTCTCCAAATACAATATGATAGTTTTGAAAAGGGCATTGTTTGGAGCATACATTTTTATTTTATGTGTTATAAGCATTACACCATTTACCTCATTCTATTCTGCTGCATCTGACTCTTGCCTAGCTTTACATGATTCTACATCTTTACTATCCTAATTATGTTCAAGCATAGAAGTTCGATTCCCCCCAAATCACAAATAATGCTGCAGTCACCATAGCTATGAATATCTTTTAAGAGGGCTGATAATTCTTTGTGATATATATCCAGGGTGATTTTCAGGCAAGTAGTATATTTGCCCATCTCCAGACTGTCTGTTCTGGCCTACCTTTCATGAAAAATAAATGAGGATTTTTATATTGTCATAGTTTACCAGTACTTCATGTAGTTCAGCTGATCCTATATATTTTATGTTATATCACATTAGAAGGCCCATAATATCTTCATGTTCTGTTGTACTAAAGTAAGTTTTCAACACTGATTCTTATGGTTGAAACTTGCCCACTGTCAACTGCTGTATTTTAGTACCTCTTCTCTACCACTGTTGGTAATCTTGGTAGATTTCTAAATAATGGTCCACCCTGCTGTTATCTGTGAGATAGATGATGTTAGATGATTATGATAGATAGATGATAGATGATAGATAGATAGATGATACATGATACATGATAGATAAATAGAAATAGATGATAGATGATGATACACACACATACACACACACATTTTTTCCCACCACATTCTATGTGACCATAATTCCATTAGGCCATTTTGTCCTCTTAATTCTTGTCTGCACTATATTTTTACAGAGCCTGTTTGAAGTTTTTGATTGGTAGATGTTGGCCTTTCCTGTTTCTCAATGCCATTATGGAGTCTTCTATTTATTTACATACTGCTTTTGACATTTCAATGGAAGTTTTTGAGGGAGGATAACTTACTTGGATATGACATAATTTTTTTGTATTCCAATCTTATTTGTAGAGACAGATGACTTATTTCTGATTTTAGTATCTATTGATTGATTAAGAGGAAATACTGGAAAAAATGGCAGTATGATTCTAGTAAATCTTAAATATGTGTGAAACTTTTTAATCAAAATATGGACTTCACATGCATTTTTTAAAATAGCAGTTCAAGTATGTACTAGATATATATTTTAATATTCTGACACTTCTGGATTCATGGACTCCTTGGGATTTATGACCTTTCCCAAAAAGACTAAAGACTTTAGAGTAGAAACCATGGCTTTAAGGAACATGACTTTCAATTTGGAATTTCAGTGGAACTTATTATCTAAATTTAATTCTTAATCCTTAGGCTATGAAAGTGCAATTAAAAATTAACACTTTAATGCTTAAGTGATTCAGAGACTGAATTATCTTTTCAATAGACAAATGTTACCATAAGGCTGTAAAATATTTACCATGGTTTCTTAAATTACCTATGTTTTATCCATTAAAGACAATATATTCAAAAGAGATTCTTTTATTATTCAACAAATATTTATTTTTCTTTGCCTATATGTCTTTTCATTGTTATTATATGTTGGGGATATAGCAGTAAGAAAAAAAATAGTGCTAATATAGTGTTCTTGCATTTGGAGTTTATTGTCAATTCTATGAAATTGAACTTGATTTATATTCCCATAACCAAGATAAGATAGAGATAATTTTGGTATTAATGGCAATTCTACTACTTGGAATAAGTTCAAGAGAGCCTGTGTATTATTTATGATTGGGTTAGCTGTGAACAATAGAATACATTAAATGAATGGTGGATTAAACAAACAAAAAACGAATTTATTTTTTGTCATCTGGAGGTCATCAGTCTAGTTTCTGGGGTAGGGCTCTTCCACTTTAGAAAATTTGTGGTCAGGATTCAATCAGGGGAACAGATACACTATCAGTTTTGAATGAGGAATATATAATAAGAATTAGATATTACATAATTGGATAATGAGCTGGGAAATAAATGTCCAGGAGAGAGTTGGGGAAAAATAGATTTTTCTTCATCTGGTTAATCTGAGAAGCCAAATGTGTCCAGAGACTAAAATGGTGCTGCAAAAAAAAAAAAAAAGTTGTGGGAATGTCTATAGCAAACTTTGTCTCTGCGTAGCTGCCATCTACTGCCAAGCTTCTCCTGTAGGAGCTGGAGCTGCTGTTGGCTAACAGGGTCAGCATTTGTGAAGAAGGTCTGAACAGAGTAATGGAGAGTGGGTCCAGGAACCCACTGGTTCCTCTGTGTCTGCCTGTTGGAAAGACTGACCTTGAGAGTAATGGCTTCTGATTGAATTCCATCCCACAAATGTCTTGCAAATTCTCCTTTTCTGAAAAATATAACCTGGAACCTTACAGAGAAGATGATTCTGGTAAAAAAAAAAAAAGTTGAAGTAGTCCAAACCATCAGAGGTTAAAAAAAAAAAAGCTTAACCAGGTACTCAAAATCAAAGCAGACAAGAGAGAATATTTATTTGGATGGTAGAGGATCACTTAAGCAGATGGACCACATAGGTCCAATATTTTGAGGAAACTTTGGGAAGTAAGATTCAGAAGGCAAATTGGCAAAAGTTGTGTGAAGTATTAGCAAAAAAGGAGGCACTTAATATATTTTAGAGGTAAAATGTAGCTAAAGAAAATGTTGACAATTGGAATAACATTGTAAGTCACTTTACAAGATATAGTTAGAATTTCTGGTTTGCCTTTCCCTTTTAATATTTATTTTTTTTAAAAAAAGAAGAAGAAGATAATAACCTGAATTCAGTACTGTTTTTGTCTTCTTTAGACACACATGCCATCTGGATGAGTTTAGAGAATGAGCACTGAAGTGTGTATTGGGCAGTGATTGAATGTGTGTTCCTAATGCATACGGCAAGTGCTCTGAGAGAAATTACTTTGTTCTTATTCAGGCAGATACTATCATGTTCTCCCTAAATAAAATGCCTATAACCAGTCATTTCTGTGTGAGGAAGAAGGATGATCAGTATTGAACAAGAAGCAAACATTGTTGAGATTTATTAAAGTGATGGTTGAGCTGTGAAGAGACACACATTGGTGCAGTTTTTTTCCTGGTAGCTCAGCTAAATCTTACATTCAGAGAACCAATTGCCTGTGTTCATGTCTATCCAAGGATGCCACATTCTTAATGGCTCCTAGGAGAAGAGGGACAGGAGCTTGCAATCCATGAACTAAAGCTAAAAAAGCAGGTTCTCAGAAGAAATACCTTTAAAAGAATATACCTCCAATAAAGGTGCATTCTTTTCCACAGCCATATTGTACTTTCTGAAAAATATCCTACAAGATAGGCAGGAATAAAACTTCTACTTGTGAATGTTTGGGAAAATGTATAACTTAAGCACTACTAAGACTTTTGATAGAGAATTATGGTTGTCTCACAATATCTTCCCCCATTCTTCAATAGAAAAAGAGCCCCAGATTTGATAGCTGGTCACATGTCTCCCTGGAGACTACCTTTTCCAGCTTCCCTTAGAGCTGCGGTCATGCTACTAAGTTCAAATTTGGCTAAGAAAAGGAAAGCAGTAGTGGTGAAAGCAATTTTCAGTATGTGCCTGCTAAGGGAGATATTTTACTCTGTACACAGAACCTGGGTTTCTGTGGTAGGTGGCCATAAATATATTACCACTACCAATAGATGAAATCTATTTCTCATTTCCCTGAGTGTGGCCAGCCCTATAGTTTCCTATATCCAAGACAGTATGATCAAAGCAACTGTATAACTTCTAAAAGAATTGGAAGTTTCAGCTTTTGCACTTTTGTGAAACTCCTTTTTGGAAGCCAGTTTTTAGGAAGAAATCTTATTATCCTGAAACCACCTTTTTTTAGAGACTCAGATAGCTATGTTAGGGACAAATGGAAAGAGAGAGATGCTCAGCCAAATTCTAGCTTGTTTAAGCAACCCCAAGATGAGGCACAAAACCTGTGAGTAAGGAAAAACAATTGGGATATTTTATTCTTAGCATATACCTTGAGAAATAGAAATACTACCCAGCTGGGTCCAGTCTGGATTAAAAATATTATGAGAAATAATAAAATGGCTGTTGCTTTAAACCAATAACTATTGGAGTAGTTTGTATTGCAGCATAGGTAACTGAAACAACACCCTTTATTTTATTTACTCATGTTATCTAACTACACTGGAATACACAAAGGAAAATTCTTGAATCACAAAGTTTGGATATTCTTGGCTTAATAGTTAAGTTGACAAGACCTATTTCACTATAGATGATGATAGTAATGCTTTCTTTTCTCCCTTTTGACCTCAGATCTCAAGTCTCTTCTCCTTCTTGACTAACTTGTATTGACTCAGAAAAACTGTATAACAATGCTGCAGTCCAAATATATGACATTCAATGGTTTTTCAAATAAAAGTGTAAGTAATTATTCTGTTTAACCTTGTAGCTTATAATATTAAATTTAATTCAATTTTAAATAGATGCATTCAATATTAATGATTTTATGGTTTCATGGAGTATATTCCCATTTATTTAATCACTGAGAAGCAAATGTATTGAACATGTTAACCTTTGAAATGGTTGTGACAAGTATTGTAGAAATGGCCAAAATATAACATTCTGCTGACTAACATTTTATGTCTCAAAATTTTAAAATTATTATGTTTTATCTTAACATATTGAAATATGTTCTCACAGTATTATTGACATTGCTGTTGTTATTTTAGTCTGTTATAGCATCTTTTTTTTCTGTCCTATAAGTTCTTTATTGTGACCCTTTGAGTTTTCTGGTATCTCAATAAATCTGCCCCATTCAAAGTTCAATCTCTCCATACATGGAAATTTCCTATTCACTCAATGGGGAACAAAAATTATTAAGGAATCAACAGTGATTTACTCTCCAGTTCTATAAAAGGTAGGAAAATATCACATAAAGAGAAAAGAACTATATGTCAAGTTAATGCTTAACAATGTATCACAGTGAAATATAACCAAGGTCTTCAAGGAAAGAATATCCACAGTTAAAAAATGAAACTCATAATATATTTAATAAACCAAATCTTGGAAGGTTCTGTTCCTGTGATTCAAAATGCCCTCCTATGTCATTGCATATTAATTTCATTGAAATTAAAATAAAATCTTTCAAACTATCCAAATGACATTTAAGATTCAGCTGCTATATTAAATTTTTTTTATGTACACTGCTGAATGATTTTTTTTGTGTGTAGACATAAGAGTAATGACATTTAAGAGTTGATAGGCACCATAAAGACACAATAACTGCGCTTCTCAGATTCTGAGTTTAGGCATGCAAAGCTGATCCTTAAATTCTTTCTGCTTGTTGTTGTCTAAGCACCAAGTGAAAATAAAATCTTTGTTTAATTTGTATCTCTTGCGGAGCCAACCTGTCTCTAAGTCTTGCCAAGAAGCACTCATTTGAAAGTAAGGATTCCCTCATCTTCCTTGTTTCTTAGCCTCCATGTCTCCTGATCAAATTATTAAAAGTTATTTTAATGTAACTTTATGTCATTGCTATTTGCTTCTTTTAAATCCACTTTGGTTCCCCAATAGTCAGCACTTCTGTATTGTTAGGCAATATATTTTTCTACAAGAGCACAATAGCCAACATTTTCTAACCCTTTTGTGAGTACCTCATGGCTATACATTTATTATAATAGAGTAAGAACTCCTGCATCTTGTGTCCATACGTACCCCACCAAAATGTAGATGTGCCGATTAACACGTAATGCAAGTGCTTTATATCCCAAATAACTACCCAGAGAAAAGAATGTTCATTGATTTTATCTCTCAGCATTATGCAAGATGAAAGAGGCATGTGTGTATAATTAATAAGCTGCAAATGTCACTGTCTTTGTGGTTAGGAGGCTAGCTTAAAATATTTAAGCAGTTGTGTATTTTGTGACCTTGTGTACCTACCAAAATAGAGAGGAATCAAAAAGAAATTGCTGAGCTAGGAAGAAAAAATTTTAGGCATTGTGATTTCTTTCTGGTACAGAAAGATCAGTGTACTACAACTTTAGGAGTGTGAAATGGCTGTTTTTATGTAGATGTACTAGTTTCTGAGAAGATTATCTATTAAGAAAAGTAAAAATCTGAGATCTGCATCTTTTAAGTGAGACATGTTAGTGTAGTGGCTCAGAGTACTGTCACAGGAGACATTCACCTGTGTTCAAATTTCAGCTCTACCACTTTCTAGCTGTATAACCTTGGAAAGATATATAAGCTCTCTACCTCATTTTCCTCATGTCTAAACTAGAAAAAATAATGACACCTACCTCCAAGGATTGTGAGAATGAAATAAGTTAATATATGTAAAGAGCTTATATAAGTGTCAGGCATATAGTAAACCTGTATGTGTTAGTTATTACTGTTCACTGTTGCTCGCCTTACCCTGGGAATCTTTGTCCTCAGGTATTCATCTTGTGCTTTTTACTTTCTTCATAAAAACTTTCTCTGGAGCCCTTCTGCTCATTAAAGGGAGAAAACCAAGTAACGAATTAGCACTTCTCAGCACTGTATCTAACAGGCATTATATTAAGTCACTTAAATATACTTTCAAAAGTAATTATTATAATATTTTTTTTACATATGGATGATGTCAGTTCCTTAACAGGTGAAGGAACTGAGGTTTGGAGGAGAGAAGTTGCTTGGACAAAACTACACAGCCAACATGTGACAGAAAATAGTACTTAAGGCAAGTCTGTTTAAATGCAAAGCCTATAATCTTTCCAAATCTCATGCTATGTTTCATTTTACCCTCAAAAAACATTTATAATACAACCTATAGGTAATAAAATATTTTCATAAAATTATTTCAGTTGATTGCTAAAAGAAATATGAGACAGATAGTGTTAATATATCACTTTACAAATAAAAAAATAAGGTTACTTGTGAAAGCAAATTTACTCTCCTTATTCAGACAGTAAATGGTAGAAAAAATGCAAAATTAAGTTATGTTAATAACTTTTCTGATTTTTTTTACCCGAGTGATTTATATTGATAGGCAGCACTCAAGTACTTTTTCTGAAAGAATGTGCATTTTTTATCAAGTAAATAATGGTTGTGGTATAAAAGTCCAATAGAGAAGTTTTAAACATCAGTCAGGAGGAGTTCACATGTGAGAAAGAGAATTCCTGGAACCACACATAAAGGATCACACAGCCTACTTCCTACCTCACTTCTATACTATCCCTGACATAACAATTTTAAGATGAATCACCTTTGTCAAGAATAAAAACTACTTGTGCTGATACTGAAGTGGACAGATTATGGAATTAGAAGAACCAGGAATTCCAAGTTCACTCAAGTTCAAAGTAGAGAACTGCAAAACACTGGGACACAGATGGTATTTTCTATTTTTTTTTTCACTTCTAGATGTTGAATATAATATAAATTGTTTTCCTTTATCACCTGCATGTCAAATCAGAATAAGAGACACATGAAAAGTTCCAAGATTTATTTTTACAAAATAAAAACTTTGTTTTGCAGATGAGTTGATGATATAATTAAACAAAGTCGATATTTTCATGGAAGTATTTTAAAAGATATCTGGCAACCAAGGCACGCTTCACTAAAATAGAATGTAATATTTACATAGAAGTAAGACTTGTAATGAGAGAACTTCAACTTTCTGGAAATCTATCAAATATTTTGTTTATCAGAGCATTTCAATTAATATTATTGATGGATTCACCTCTCAGAAAAAGAGAATAGGGAAGTTATTAATCTAGATCTACTTCATGTCAATGAGAATAAATACCAGGAACGATGAGAGATTATCATTATGCCAATACTGTCAGTCAATATTTGTATCCCCTCACCCAAACTCATATGTTAAAGCCCAAATTCCCAATGTGATAGTATTTGCAGATAGAGCTTTTGGGAGGTAATTAAATCATGAGTGTAGAGCCTTCTTGAATGAGATTAGAGCCCTTCTAGGAAGTGACATTAGAGAGATGATTGCTCTTTGGTCTCTACCACGTGAGAATATTAGAGAAGTCAACCATCTGCAAACCAGGAAGCATGCCCTCATCAGGCACTGAGTTGGCTGGCACCTTGATTTTAGATGTTCCAGCCTCCTAGACTGTGAAAAACAAATTTATATTTTGTTTAAGCCATCCAGTCTATGTACTTTGTTATAGCAAGCCAAATTAAGACAGCCACCTTGAAGTTCTCAGTAGGAAAATAAAAAAATAATAATAATATAAAAATAAAAATAAATTGATGTAATTAAGGCATAGTTTATGTGTGCTTTATTAAAGAGAATTAAAATATCATAAAGACAATCTTGTGACTACCATCATCATCTGTTTATTGAACATCTAGTTTATACAAAAGGCTTTTAAAATATTAATTTAAACAGAAACACGAAAAAAATGAAAGGTATAAGTTATTTTCCTCATTTTGCAGAGAAGGAATCTGAGACTCAGAGACTGTGGGGCATGTCCAAGTTTATTTACATCAGCTCTGGGAATTGAACCCAGCTTTATATTGAATGCCCTGATATTCTTGCTGCCACAGTAAATGAGCTTCTTAAATGGAAGACTGTCTAAGAGGAATATTAAAAATACCAAAGAATTAAATTTGTTATATATAGTAGCAAATTATCCTAGGAAAAATGCAAAATGTGTGTACAGCACATATCAAATGCTGTGACAAAACTGTAAGATGGGTTTTATCTGTGGAAGAAAGAGGAGATTAAGAATGCAAGAAGACTGGATTAAAACCAGAGCCAAAATGAACTGAGGTTTATTTATAAAGCATTAAATACATAATTCACGGAAGTTTTATTTGTTTGTTCACTCTTGTTTGTTTTGATTAATAAGAAGTAGAAGGAAGGGATAAGCCTGTTGTTTGGAAAAAACAGTAATATAGTATAAATAGAATATGATGAGAAGGTAGCATGATTGAAATTCAACCTTGTTTTAATCTTCTCTTGCAAGAAGAATATACTGAAAGTTAGAAAAGTAAAAACATGATAAATAGTAAATTTAAATTCACAGTAATTTGGATTTTATAAGATAGTTTCAACTTATTTTTGTATGCAGATTCAGTCAAAAGTTTTTAAATTGTTAAATGAATTTGAAGATGGGAAGCTGAATATATTCTGTTTAGAGTGATGGGGGAAAAAAGTTAAGTATGACAATATGTTTTATTTCTAAGCTTATAGAAATAGTAAGCCGTAAAAAATAAGGTATTTATTTTGGAGAAGAAAAGGAGAAGTAGGGACAGAAATAATTTTTTCACAAGTACCAGAAGAATAGTAATATGGGAGACACGATGAATTTTAAATGATTCTCTTAGACAGAAGAAATTTTAAAAAATGGAAGTTTTAGAAAGAAATGTGTTTGCAAAGGCTTTACTCATAAGAAAATTGGAAACATTTATACACACGGCATCCCTTGTAGGATGATTCTGTATCTGTTTACTGTAGATTTATACTTTTTTACTTTGTATACTTTCAAGTTTTTTTTTTCTTTTTTTTTTTTCCTCTATAAACACAAAGTGGATATGACAGCTTTTTGTAATACAATGATTAGGAAATGACTGATAAGTATCATTTGATCAGATATCTGATTCAATGTAGTGGCAATAAAGAGAGACAAGAAATCAGGGGAAATATATTTCCAGGCAAAACAAAACAATGCGTGTAAGGGCATTGATGTAGGAGGGGGTTTGACTTGTTAAAGAAATAGCAAGGAGATCAATATAGCTAAGCGTGCAGTGACTGAGGGGAAGGATGAAACAGTGGGGAGAGAAATAATAAGAGGCTATGTCATGCCTGAAAGGCGTTGGCTTTCACTTTGAGATCAGAAGTCATTGAAAGTATTTGGAGAGAAAAGTGGCTTTGAACCAAGAGATTTTTTCTTCCCGTTTTATTGAAGTATAATTGATAAATAAAAATGGCATATATTTAAGGTGTATAATTTAAGTTTTGATATACATATACATTGTGAAATAATAACCACTATCAATGCACTCAGGATGCTATATTGAAAACAGAGAGAAGCTGAAAACAAAGAATCCATTTAGTAGACTACAACAGGTGTTTGGGTGAGAGATTATGATACTTTCACCTAGGCCAAAAGCATTGGAGTTATGAAAAGGGGAATTATTTTGAATATTTTGCTAATAGCCAATAAGACTTACTGAAAAACTGGATGGAAGCTGTAAGATAAAGAAAGAAACAAAGCATGCCTGCAAGATTTTGGATCTAAACAATGGGAAAGTTGGAATTGCATTTCCAAGGAAAGAAAAAGTATAGGAGAAGCAAATTTAAGAAAATCAAAAAAAAAAAAAAATCATGTTAAGCCAAAGAATATAAGAATTATGGTGTTAAATTACAGAGTTATATTAAAAGTAGGGATACTTTTGGCAATTAATAATTTGATTCATGAATTAAGAAAGAGGTCTAGGAAGGGGATGCAATTTGGAAAGTGTTAAAGAATATGGGATACTTTAATCATTGCATCTAGATGAAATTACAGGAGAGTGAGTCTAAATAGAGAAGAGGTTCAAAGGCTGAGCTCTGCATGTGCCAATATGTAGAGACTGGGTCATAAAGAAATGTGAGTAACAAATGAAGTAAAAGGAAAAACAGGATAGTGTGGTGCCCTTCCGAAGCTGCCTGAAAACATTTCAGGAAAGTGAGAGTGTTCCCTGCAAATAGGTTAAACCACGTCAAGGCTGAGAATTGATTAATAGATATGGAAACATAACTGTCCTTATTAATCTTGTCGATGAACAGTTTAATGGAGTGATTAAAGCAGTAGTGTTATTGGGGCGACTTTAATATAAACTTTAAATGAGAATCTAACATCTGGAGTCTGTGAGGATAGACCTAAGAGGGGAGTCATTTCGCTATAAAGAGAGATTGTATAACAAATTGAAAAAGAGTCAATTTTTTATTTATTTCATTCATTAAATATTTATTTAGGAAATACACAAAATTGCATGCTTATTGCTGTGATCCAGTAGAAAGGAAAAGTAAAGATGAGAGCAACGTCCTCATTATGTGTGTGAGAAGAGGGTGTCATGAACAGAGGGGAGGTTACTCTTAGGAAGGTTCATAGTGTTTTCATAGTTCAAAGGTGGGGATGTAAATGCAAGTAAGACATCTCTCTTCTAAAGGCCACTTCATTTCTCCATACAGAATCAAAAAGAATGAGTTAAGGAATATTTATCTTCTCATTTCTGCCTCCACATTTGTCACATGCTCAAGTAACCAGGTCATCTTCCTAAACTGTCCTCTCTTCAAATGAGGGCAAGGGCCTGTGACATTCATTATATTATATGTGAGGATTTTCTGATGACTACAGCTGCACAACAAAGAACAGGGTACATCAAAAAGGATTATGTTCCTACAGTGATTCAAATAATGAGGCCTTAGCACAGAACTATTCAGGAAAATCAATGCAACAGAATTTATAGTCTATAAATGAGACCACATTCATATAAAAATTTAGTATGTAATGAAAGCAGAATATCAAATTGGTGGGAAAAGAACGTGATGCTTGCAAAATATAATTTATGTGACTAACTTACTCTTTGAAAAGTTAGATTCTTAAAAGAATCTAAGAAAAGTTAGATTCTTAAATTATTCCTTACCCTCACCAAAAAAAAAAAAAAAAAAAAAAAAAAAAAAAAAAAAAACCAGACTGAGTCAAAGAATAAATGTAAAAAAAAAGAAAAAGAAAAAGAAAATAGAAAAAAGAAAAAGAAAAAAACATATAATTCAATATACATATGATACATTATTGAACTGTACTCTTGAAACTCATGAGTTTATTAACCAATGTCACCCCAATAATTTGAATTAAAAAAGAAAGAAAAGAAAAAGGGGAAAAAATTTCTAAAGAAAATATAGCTTACTTATGTAATACAGTATGAAAAATAAAAAATTTTATTTTACCAAATCAATTCCATATGCATTAAAAAATTATCTAAAATAAAAATAAGCAGCCTACCGTGTATACCTGTTACTTCTGGTTTATGCCTGCATGTTATACAGTTGTATACACAGTTTACACATGTTGCTATTTCTTACTTTATTCAATATAGACACCTATTTGCTTTCTTTTATAGTAGATGATACTTCTCTTATTTCTACTTCTATATACCATTACCCTCAATATAATTATGATTTTTCCCTTCTGTATGTAATGTTTTGTTTTGATAACCTTAGAAGAGCCAAATATTTAAGAAGACCTTTTGATTGTGAACATCATGCAAAAAAATCCATCTGAAAATTAGCTTCTCATTAAGGAACCCCTAAATATTTGTATTTCAAGGTATTTTACTGGAACAATTAAATGTTCCACAGAAGATTCTCTTAATCCCCTGCCTGAGACTTTGGCATGCTGGTTTGAGTTCTGAAGGCAGAAGATGGGGAAAAAGCATGGGTGTCATCACCATTCAGACCCTCACACACCCACCACATGTTTTTTATAGCATCGAGGCTCACCTTTAGCAATTGATGGGCTTGGGCTCCTGAATTCAGAGCATTTCCAGTTCAGATTCTCTTGAGAATCAACTTTTTTTTTTCCTCCTGGTTTTTGAGGCTTAACGTTAGGGATATATTTATTCTGTTTAGAGTCATATATATAAAGTCTAAGGTACCCCGATCCGATCTTTCCCATTGTCGAATTATCAGGTCTTCTCCACCTCCGAGAATTTCAATATGTATTTTAGATGACCCTGCTAAGACAGACATGATTTCAGTCTTCTAAAAATTGTTGAAATGCTTATTTGCTGAAATTTCTTTTCCCATTCTTTTTGCCTTTATTCATTTAGTTTTTCTTAGAATTTGAAGAAAGGAAGAAAATAAATGTTTGTGAAACATCCACAATTATAAACCAAACTGATTAAAAATTTTCTAAGCATGACACTAAAGGCAAATTGATTCTACAAAGTAAAAGATTAACAGAATGCATTTAAAAGGAAGCAGAATTTACCACCACAAAATATACATTTTGAAATGTTGATTTTAAGCTGGTTATTAAGAAACAAAAGACTTAAGAAAAACCTTTGACCTCTCCCCTAACTGTCTAAAGGAAATTTACATAGAGAACCTGCTCCAGGAGGGAGCTATCGTTACAAATAATGCTAATTTTATATAAACTAGTGCTTGAATTATACACTTGAAACCCATTTGTGTGGATAGACAGAGAGGAACCTAACAAGGCTTATTTGTTCAAAGTTCTGTGTTACATTGTTAAAGATGACCCAGAAAAAGTTTAAATACCAAACATTTGCTTTTTCATCTCCATGTGAATTGCCTTCCTGCTCTTGAAGTCCCAAACAAAAGCCCCCACCCCCTCTCCTTAGTCCAAAACAGCACATAAACCTCAACTACTCAATATGTCTTTGAGCTGCTGATTCTTATGGTACCTCCACATGTGTTGGGAGCCAAAAGATCCTCATCCTGACCGCCCAGCCCCCCGGCATAGAACCTGGCCGTTAACAAACCTGTATGCTATCTAAAGAATGCATGAGCAGACAATGTCCCAGGGAATAGTTAACCACAGAATGTATTAACATACCCGCCGGATAAGGAAGGACCTACTGAATGGCTGTGGACCTGCCCAGGCCCCTCTCCTCCTTGTTCCTCTTTTCACTTCTAACCTTTTGTATCCCCTAACCCCATCAACCAAGGGACCAATGAAATTGTAACAAGTATCCCCTGCCTAGTCAGTCCTGCCCCCTTTGTTCTTCTGTATAAATATACCCGCCTAAAATAAAAAATTTGAGGCTTGATCAGAATACTGTCTTGCCTCCGCCTCCTTTTTCTCGCCTGCTTCTTTCAGGCTGGACCTCTTCGAGCCCACAATAACTAGGTCCCGCGGGTCGGGACAAGTGGGCGCCCAACGTGGGGCTCGAAGCCTCAGGTCCTGCCGGACGGAGGTCCGGCCTCAGCCCGGGACGACGTAATTGAAGAAGGCCTGGCCAGGCACCCAAAGAAGTGAGGACTGCTTTCACGCCATGGAAGTCGAACGTCCTCGGTGAGTTTCGCCTGTCTAAGAAACGGGACGCCGGTCGTTGAAAGAGACCCCCAGTAGGGGAAGTTCAGGGTAAAAGGAGTTGAGTAACATAAAAGAAAGTCTCGGTCGTTGAAAGAGACCTGAGCAAATGCGTTGAAAAGAGACCGGTGAGTCGTCGCAGATATTCGGTCATGCGAAAGAGACCTGAGCAACCGGTCGTTGAAAGAGACCGTGAGTTGTCGCAGATATTGAATTAGATTGAAAGAGACCTGAGCAAATCGGGTCGTTGAAAGAGACCGTGAGTTGTCGCGATATTCGGGTCGCTGAAAGAGACCTCATAGAATTGTCATGATAGTCGGTGGTGCCCAAGGCCATCCTTGTTTTCGCTTTGTCTTTGTTTTATGTTAGTTATTCAATTAAGACCCTAAAAAATTGTAATTCATTTGCTACTTAACATCCTAATATTAGAAAATAAAAATGGGCAGCGGACTCTAAGGAGGCTCTCTTTATTAAGCACCTACAGGCATCCCTCAGGGAAAGAGGGGTTAGAGTCAAAAAGAAAGACCTGATAAAATTCTTTATGTTTATTGATAACGTCTGTCCTTAGTTTATTGTAAATGGGCCAGAAATACACAGGAAAAAATGGCAAGAGGTCGGTAGAGACTTAAATGATAAACTAAATCGGGAAGGCCCGGATAGTGTCCCTGCAGCCGTCTTCTCTATTGGGGCTCAAATCCGGGATATTGTAGAGGCAGCATCTGATGACCCGGATAAACAACAGCTTTTGTCAGTTGCGGAGTATTGTCTCCGCCCTGTCTCGAGTGGCCTCGGTGGTTTCTGTTTCTCTGATAGGATCCTTCCAAGTCTCCCTCAGAGTTTATAGACATTACAGGGGCCCCGCCAGCCGCCCCTACAGACTACCTCCCTTCAAACTCTCTCTATCCCCTCTCCTCAAAGAAGCCTCGTCTTTAGAGGCCCCAATGAACTTCCCAATTTTCTCCAAGACCGTAAATAATGACCCTTTAGATTCTAGAGATGCAACTGTCTTGGAAAATGAGGCAGCACGCTACTATAACCCCGATTTGCCCCTGTTCCTCTCAGCGCCCCCACAGAGGCCCCCTCTCTGTGCTCCCCAAATTTGTACCAGGAATAGAGTAGAAATTGCATTGTGCTTATAGACCACAAAATTCAGTTAAAAAAAAAAAAAAAGGATAATAGGACTTTTAAGGAAACGTTGACTAAATTCGAATTAGTAATTAGTGAAAACTAGGTAAGCTTCCTTCCTTAGCTCTTAAGAGCACAATGCAACTACCGCCTACTGTCAAAATAAAATCAGGTTTGTGTGTTTAGGCTTTTTAAAAAATTTTGTAACAACTATTGGATAAGGAATTTAATAACTCACTGTTATTGAGAAATTTGTTTTTCACTTGTAATTTAACATAAGATAATTGCTGTAAAGTGTTGTTTACTAGTGTACCATATTGTTAAAAGCCAATGATAAATAGGTAATTGTACTTATTATACTTAGAAAATCAGTATATTGAATAGTTGAGAACATTATTTCAAATGTAAATGTTTAGATAAAGTTTTTGTTTCAATATTCATTTACTGCATCAACCTTAGTCTCAAATTTTACCTTTTAAACAGCTTAGTTTCAAAATCTGTAAAATGAACTAAGAATCTTGAGAATTAATTCATGCATATAAGACTACTGTGTCCATAAAGCATAGATCTTACTTTGATTGTATAACTTTAAGTAAAGACGCCTGTTTTTATACCAACCACTCTTGGCATAATTGAGATAGCAAGTCTAGCCTTGTAAAACAAAGACCTTTAATATTAGCTTTTCTAGGACTGCTATTTAGGCCATGTATAGTAAATTGCCTTATAAAGTACATTAGCAGAGAGTCCAGGCTGTTAAATTAATAGTATTTTCTACTCCAAGTAACAGGGTATTCCTGCTCCGCAATTTATAGGACATCCAAGATTTGATATGTGCCTAAAAACCAGTGGGAAATGTGACAGCCTACTAAAATGTGGAAAAGGTAAAAGTTAATTAAAAGTCCCAAAACTAGACAAAAGAAATCTTTACCTGAGCAATTTTTAATTGGGACAAGAATGCCTAGTTCCTAGAACTTTTAACTGCTTAGTGTCTGCTATGAAACTTGTGACAATGAGCTCTCTCATATGCTAAGAGCGCAACATTCCAGGGCACAGATAACAAGAACATCTGCAAGGCCATGTTTAAAACTAACAAATTCCCTGGCTACATTTATCTTTGTAATGACCAGTTTCTGTTAGCTTTATAAAAGATTAACTTCTGTTCTCTTTTTAACTTCTGTTCCGCACCTCCTAAAACTTGAGTAAGGACTTGCTTCGTCCAGGGGGCGACCGCTGAGAGATGTTTCTCAGCCCCAGACACCAAGCAGCCTTGCTCAGGAGGACAGGAGGAAAAGAAGTCTCACTTTAACTGTAATCGGGCACGAGTCACCTAAAGCAGCCTCACCGGTGAATAAGACTGCGTTAACATCTGTCTAGATGTCTCAGTTCTGTTCCTGTCTAATTGGGCCCTTGGTTGACTAGCGGAAGGCTGGACGCAGCAATACTTCCCTAGTGCGGTCGGTCTGAGACGTCAGACTCTGACCCTGTACATGTTCTGGTTCTGGTTTCTGATGCGCTAGCGTTTTGTGTTATCTGTAGTTTGTCTTGTCTGTCTTGTGTCTGTCTGTCTGGGCTGGCCAAATGTACTGCTACCCTCCTATACTTATTTTGATTCCTCCCTTAGGTCTGGTCGCCGTGGCCCCACCCGACTGGATGCTAGGTGAAAGGCTGATCCTAGCCCTGGCTTAGTTGGCTCTTGTGGGGATTTTCTCTTCTCTTACCTGTTTTCACTAACATGGGTCAGGCTTCCTTCTCAAATCGTCCTATGTTCTCCCCCGTTTCAATACTTTAACCATTTTAAGGATTTCAGGAAACAAGTCCAAGACTACGGAGCTAGAGCGTCAATCCCTTCAACCTTCAAAGATTCTGCCAGCTAAATTAGCCCACGTTTGGAACAGAGTAACCATCAGAGGGGCCACTCGACCTGAAACCAGCCTTTGAGCTGCGAGATATCATCTGTGGTAATCATAGGTTTCTTTTAAAACAATGCAGAGAATGTGCATTTGTGTTAGAGATTTAGGTCTGAAGAACGGCTAAACATAAAACTGATTAAGTGTTTACAGAGTGTCTGTGGGGCGGAGTCCTGAATAGTCAAGTCTCCCTTCTGGCTAGTTCTTCAGTTTAGGTTGGAATTTATTTTTATTGGAAAATAAATTAATAAAAGATCTCTGCTTTAATTGGTTTAGAAAGAAATAGAAATCTTATAAATTACGTCTTCCTAAAATTGTCAGAAAAATAGAAACTAATTCAAATGTTTTGTTTTTTGTTTTATCAAATCTACATGATCTGAGATAATCTTTGGTAATAAGAATAGTTTAATATTATAAGTTAAGGAAAAGTAGTTGTATCTTCAAGTTATCAGAAACACAATTTTATTCTACCTGTATTCGTCAGGTCGTGCGTATGCTAATTCTACTAGTTGTTCAAGATTACAAAATTATAAGATTGGTATATTCATAAATTTGCTAATCTATTAAATACTGATACTTAAAAACAGTCTTAACATTAAGAATGCTAAGGTTTTTTATAGTCATATTTACCTTTGAAATCTTTTATTATTGCATTGGTTAAATAGATAACTAAGTATTGTTTCATAATGACCTGTAATCCTATTTAACCAGGTGATCAAACCTTATAACATAGTGACAAATTTTCCAACAAAATCTAAGTAGAATTTTTGTTTTGAATGCACCAAGGGTAATAAGACATATTACACCGCTAAATTAACAAGATGGGCACCTTATGCCCCTAACACTGGCGACTGGGCCAATACCCTGTCAGCTGTAGGCCCTGGAAGCTTCCCAATAGTCCCTTGTGGTGCATCTAAGGATGTTAGAAAAACAATTTGCTGGCCAACCGATCCTCCGCCTTATGTGTCAGACGGTGATGGTCCTGCTGATGCTCTTCATTATATAAAATTACAACAAAAATTTGAGGAATTCCAAAAGGCTTTACGCCCCCCTTCTTATCATCCCCTAGCTATTCCTAGATCCCGAGGAAATATTGACATTGACACCCAAACCAATAGTATCCTGGAAACTACTCTATGGGCCTTAAATAATTCTAATCCCCAACTTGCTCAAGATTGCTGGCTATGCATGACTATAGGCATTCCTTTGCCCACTGCTATCCCAGTCTTAAACTCGTCTATTGACCATACCCTTAATTGCAGTCTCAGCCCTCCTTTTAGAGTTCAGCCTGTAGGTTTCAACTCCTCTACTTGCTACCAAAGTCCATTTCAAAATACCTCCTTCGACATTGATGTAGGATTTGTCACCTTCGCTAATTGCTCCAATATTGTTAATTATAATGAGCCCCTATGTCCAGCCCCTGGACAGGTATTTTTATGTGGAAATAATCTCGTTTATACTGCCTTACCACAAAATTGGACTGGACTCTGTATATCAGTTAATATTTTTCCAGACATCTCCATCATACCGGGAGACGAACCGGTCCCCCTCCCTAGCCTAGATTACATAGCAGGATGACACAAACGAGCCATCCAAGCCATTCCCCTCCTTGTCAGTTTAGGTATCGCTGGGGCACTCGCCTCAGGTTCAGCTGGAGTTGGCGTTGCAGTCCACTCCTACAACAAATTGTCCCACCAATTAATTAATGACGTTCAAGCCCTTTCAGGAACCATAAGCGACATACAAGATCAAATTGATTCCCTTGCTGAAGTAGTGTTACAGAACCGCAGAGGCTTAGACCTTACAGCAGAGCAGGGAGGGATTTGTTTGGCTTTACAGGAAAGCTGCTGCTTCTACGCCAATAGATCTGGAATCGTTCGAGATAAGATCAAGAAACTTCAAGAAGACCTCGTCAAAAGACGCAGAGAGCTCCAAGAGAACCCCTTTCTAACTGGGTTAAATGGGCTCCTTCCTTACCTCCTTCCTATCCTCGGCCTCCTTTCTTGTGTTCTTTTACTTATAACCTTTGGGCCCTGGGCTTTCCGGCGCATAACTGATCTCATTAAACAACAGGTAGATGCCTTACTAGCCAAACCTGTCCACATTCACTATCACCGTTTGGCTACCCAGAGCGATGACACCACCGACTATAATAAGGAAAACCCCGAAGACCCAAGATCCCCACTGGCCCCTATCTCACCTTTAAATTTACATCGGCTTCTTTGAAATCCCTTTCAGGTTATATACTAAACCCTAACCACTGGTTCCACTGTAAAAGGAGAAATATAACTTTGCCTGGCTCCCTCCCTACGGGGACGACATATAGAACAGAGGTATGTCTACCCTCGCCCATCGAAAACTCGAGGGGGGGTATGGGCACTGAGATGGTGCAAGAGCAAAGCATCTGCAAGGGAAGGTCACAATAAAGAGACCCCCTCTGTATTTCCCTGAGAACACACCTGGTTTGCATAGAGGTTGGTATCCAAAAACTACTATTTCAAAACGGCTCTGCCTCTCCTCCCCAAAAGATACCAAGAGCCAAATACTAGGCGGGCCCACATAGCCCGCGGGAGGAACCAGGTCAATGTTCCCCCACTCGGTTAAGGCCCACCTTTTCTAAAACAGAAAGGGAGGATATGTTGGGAGCCAAAAGATCCTCATCCTGACCGCCCAGCCCCCCGGCATAGAACCTGGCCGTTAACAAACCTGTATGCTATCTAAAGAATGCATGAGCAGACAATGTCCCAGGGAATAGTTAACCACAGAATGTATTAACATACCCGCCGGATAAGGAAGGACCTACTGAATGGCTGTGGACCTGCCCAAGGAGCCCCTCTCCTCCTTGTTCCTCTTCACTTCTAACCTTTGTACCCCCGAACCCCATCAACCAAGGACCAATGAAATTGTCCCAAGTATCCCCCTGCCTAGTCAGTCCTGCCCCCTTGTTCTTCTGTATAAATATACCATTTAAAAATAAAAAATTTGAGGCTTGATCAGAATACTGTCTTGCCTCCGCTCCTTTTTCTCGCCCGTTTCTCTTTCAGGCTGGACCCTCTTCGAGCCCGCGAATAATTAGGTCCCGCGGGTCGGGACACACATGTACATCTATAATATTTTTGGACATTTTCTCCTGATAATCTCTCTATTAATTGGATTATTAGCTCAGCCAGAAGAATTTAGGAAGGTGAGAGGAATATTATATTATTTTTCATGCCCCCTCAGCTTTGGTGAGACAGCTACGAGAGATCACTGGCCAGGAAACTGTTCCCAGTGTTAGGTAGCTAGCTAGTTGGACATGAGCAACAGAGAGAACAAAGGAATAGAGGCCCAGCCTAGAGACCACCTAAAGAACACTCTATTGGTAGTTAGAGAATCTCTCCTGCATCCCCAGAGATAAAGGACTGGAGGGCCGTATACTGTCATTATAATACTATGTTTATGTCTGGAAGTTCATGAACCTAATTATAGCAGACTGAATTCTGGGTAAGTGCATGCACACTGGGCAATGGTTATATAGCAGCCAGGTGTCAATCAAAAATGACCTCACCTGCCAATCACCTAGAAATACCTTTGGAACCACTCATCACAGCCCAAATACAATGCACACATTTCCACTTCTGGGCCCTTTTTGTGGCCCTTTTGTGGCCTTTTTGTCCCTTTTTGGTATTGGTTATTATGGTTATTGTTATTAAAGTGCTCTATTACAGCTCTTCACTGCAACCATGTGCCTCCTTTGTCTTTCTAAAACTTTAAATAAACCTTTTCTAAATCCCACTGACCTGTTATTCTTCACTTAGTCAATGAGGAAGAACTGAGGAAAAATGCTAATTACACTTCTGCATCTTTATCTCTCTCTCTCATGCCATTAGGGCGACAATAAACTGCGATGAGCCCTAATGCTAACACCTGGACTACTGCTGCTAAAATATTTTGAAGTCTGACTGGAGTTGAAAGAGATGAGCGCTTTTTTCCCCCTTATATTTTCAGCTTACGCAATCTGACTTCTGGGTTCCATGGGAGTTAGAAGTAGTGAAAGTCCTTTTCCTCTCTTTTAAAATTAGATTGTCAACACTACTAGAAACAATAAGCAAATACAGTAAAGTTTCTGGATATAAAATGAACATTCAAAAATCTATAGCATTCATATACTCTAATAATGAAGTATCAGAAAAAGTAAAAAAAAATTCCTTTCTTAGTTGCATCAGAAAGGATAAAATACATGTGAAGAACCTATATAATGAAAAGTGCAAGACCCTAGTAAAAGAAATTGAAGAAGATACAAAGAAATAGAAAGATGTTCTGTGCTCTTGGATTGGAAAAATCAACATAGTTAAAATGACAATATTACTTAAAGCATTATACAAATTTAAAACAATCCCCATCAAAATCCTTTTTTAAATAAGAACTAGAACAAAAAAATCATCAGATTTGTATGGAAGCACAAAAGACCCCGAATTACCAAAGCTATGCTGAGAAAAAAGAATGAGGCTGGAGGCATCACTCTGCCTGAATTCAAACTATACTACAAAGTGACAGTAATTAAAATGGCATGGTATTTGCAGCAAAACAGACACATTGGCCAGTGGAACTGAATCAAGAGTCCAGAAGTAAACTCATATTTATATGAGCAAATGATTTTTGACAAAAAAACCAAAAACATACAGTGCAGAAAGGAAAGCCTCTTTAATAAATGGTGCTGGAAAAACTGGAAAGGCACCTTCAAAAGAATGAAACTAGACTGTTGTCTATCATCACACACCAAAATTAACTCCAAATAGATTAAGGACCTGAATATAAGACCTGAAACAATAAAATGCCTAGAAGAACACATAGGAGCTAACTCAAGAACCATGGACTTAAAGAGGATTAAAGCAAGGGAAGTAAAAGCTAAAATAAATGAATGGGACTCTATCAAACTAAAAAGCTTCTGCTCAGCAAAAGAAATCGTCAACAAAGTAAAGAGGCAACCATCCAAATGGGAAATATACTTGCAAGCACTATCTCCGATAAGGGCCTAATACCCAAAATACGCAAAGAACTCATACAATTCAACAACAACAAAAAGCAAATAATCCAGTCAAAAAATAGGCAGAGGACCTGAAAAGACACTTCTCCCTAGAGGACATACAAATGGCCAACAAATATTTGAAAAGATGCCCAACATTACTAGTTATTAGGAAAATACAAATCAAAACCATAATGAGATACCATCTCATACCTGTTAAAACAGATATAATCAACAGGACAAGAAATAACAAATGCTGGACAGGATATGGAGAAAAGAAAACCCTCATGCACTGCTAGTGGTACTACAAATTGATACAGCCACTATGGAAAACAGTATGGAGTTTCCTCAGAAAACTAAGAATTGATCTACCATGTGATCCAGCAACCTCTCTACTAGGTATTTACCCCAAAGACTTGAAAACCCATATCCAAAAAGATATTTGCACACCGATGTTCATAGCAGTATTATTCACAGTGGTCAGGACTTGGAAGCAACCGAAGTGTCCTACAGTAGATGATTGGCTAAAGAAGCTATTGTACGTATATTCAATGGAATATTACTCAGCCATAAAAAGAGATGAAATACTGCCATTTGCGACATGGATGGACTTAGATAATCATGCTAAGCAAAATAAGCCAGACAGAAAAAGTTGGAAATCACATGATATCATTAAAGTGGAATATAAACCTAAAAGCAATAAATGAGCAGGACAAACAAACAGAGACTTATGGAACTGAAGACTATAGATTAGTGGTTACCAAAAGGTAGGGGGTGGGGGAGGAGGGGGGAGGTAGAGAGGGTAAAGGTATTGCAGAAAAGTTGCAAAGAAACAGACCAGGGAGAAATCAAGCAGCAGCCAGAGGTTTGGAGAAATTCAGTTTTATTACACCGGCAGTCCCAGAACTAGTGCTCTGAAAATCTGGGCGCAGAGTTTAGGAGCAATTTCACTTTTATTCTCACATTGTTACAGTTGGCTTGGGCTGATGTACAGATCCCTGAAATTGCTATGGGCTATGGGCAGTTACAGAGCATGGGATTTTTTAACAAGCACTAAAGCAATACATCTTTAGGGGAGGTTGAGTTCTCAGTTGACCCTGAGATCTTTGACTTATGAAGCAAGCATGTTTACAGAAGTAGAACAAAGAACTGATTAGAAATGTTGGCCATTTGAATGGTCAGATATATGGTTGTAGGGGGAGGGTGAAGTGGGTAAAGGGGTTCAAATATATGGTAGCTGAAGGAAACTGGACTTTGGGTGGTGAACGCATAATAGAATATACAAATGTCAAATTATAATGTACACCTAAAAATTATATAATTGTATTAACCAATGTTACCCCGATAAACTTAATTTTTAAAAAGTTAAGAATAAATGAATAAATTTAGAGTGTCAAGAAAATATTTATGAAAATAATTTTTTGGGCAAGTCATTCTGATAAAAATCTGATGGTCTATTACCTCCACTACCTGGAGTAGGCATATGCATCTGGTGGGCAGCTGAATAGCCTGTGGATTCAAGCTTAGGGAATCTTGAACCTTATTCTGTTCAAAGAGTGGAAAATACATGATTCCCTGTCTTTTGGAATAGCTGTTTAAAGGCAAGGCCCCTCATTTTTCTTAGGCTAACTCTGGGAGTGAACTTTTAGGTTTATGAGAGATGCATTTGTTTTGCTCTTGTAGAAGACTCTGGCATCCTTAATTACACCATAAAAGGCTTATTGGCTTGAGTCCCTGTTAAAATCCTACCATCAGTTGCCAGACAATGTATCCTTTGCATTGGAAAATTTTCTAAATTGTGAAATTTTTAGAGCACTCGTATTGCAAACATCTATTTTATTGGTACCTGTAGAAATACCAAATTTAAAAAATAATAATTACAAAGACTATATAACAACTAGTTTTAAGCCTTTTGAATTTGTGGTTCAATTTCTCTGAATGGGTCTTGTAAATGCTAATAGAAACATTAGGTTAATTAACAAGAAAATGGGAAGGAATGCTTTAGAATGAGGGACTTTTCCCACCAAGGTAGTAATTTTTAAAACTTTGGATGGTCATATAGTGATGGGGTGAAACAAAAGGGAAATAGAAAAAGGGAAGAATCAGAGAACTTACTCTAACAAGAAAGAACTCTTTAGATGGTTATTGATAAATAGAATTTATTAATGTGCTGTGCTGATCCCCCAACATTAAAGGGCTCTAACCAAGTCTGCTTTATTTATCCTGGTTTGGAGAAATTTAAGAGGCTGGAAGGCAGAGATTACAATGAAAAAACTGACAAGATAATTAAAAGGGATTTAATATCTTTATGATCAGTAATTTGGCAAAATTGGAAGCAGAATTTTCAAAGTCTGATCGGATTTTGTAAAACCCTTTGAACAACTCTCAGCCCCCCCTTCAGAATAATCAGAAATGTAAACATAGCCTGCAACTGTTACCAGTTCAGGAGAGTCCTGGTACTCCTGGACCTCAGTTGTTGGCTTCCTGTTGACAAAGAGTTGATGGGAGACGCCCAGCAATCGCATGCAAGCTAGCTTTATTGAAAAATGAAAATACACTTTTGGAAGGGAGAAGAGTAGGCTGCTGAGAGCAGTCAGCCTTGAAGACAAAGTACACTCACTCTCAGAGGGAGAGCAAGCTGTCAGCCCTAAGTACAAGCAAAAGCACACTCTCACAGGGAAGAATGGGAGGCTCAGGAGAGAACTGCTGCCTCCTCTCTTTGTGGGTTTGGGGATTTTACCCATTATTCTAACTAAGGTATAAACTGAAGGACTAGAGTAACTCCATTTTGTTATGTAGACTCCAGATTAAATGAAGAAAAGTTCCCCGAAAAACAATTAGGGACAACACCCTGCCATCTGGTCAAGCCGACCAAAGCCATTAATCAGTCAGCCCTTAAGGCACCCACACCCTGTTTCCCTTTTGCACACAGCCCTCTCTGCACCCGGCCCTTTTTGCACCCGGCCCTTTTTGCACCCGGCCCTTTTTGCACACGGCCCTGCTGCACATGGCACTCTGTGCACACAACCCTCTTGCGCATGGTTTTACCCTTTAAATTCGGTCCCAACCCCCTCCCCCCCCCGTCAGGACTCCTCTCCCCCACTGCTGCGTCAGTGAACGAGTGGGGTCCAAACTTGAGTTGTCAATAAACTCCCTCTTGTGCTTACATCGGTGTCAGTTTCCTTCTCGGCTCGTGGAGTTCCAAACCAGGGCATTACAGAAACTATTCATGATTTTTGGTGGCCCCTTCATGGAAAGAAGTGGTTTTTTCCAGAATCAGGAAGATGCCCCTTTTCTTGCCATATTTGGGCTTTTGTGAACTGTCAGTGCATTAGATGCATGATGGGTACAGCCTTAACCACAATGCTAATTTGTTATAATGATCATATAATGAAGCAAAGATGAATTCTAGATTACACCAGCTGTCCTTCTGCATGGGTATGTTGGGGACTTTCCTGATCCCCTTTATTTTCAGCTTTAGTAGAAAATTTTAATCCATAGAACTGCTTCACCAAGTCACATGTATTGTTCAAGGCTTTTTCTCATTTTAGTGGCTCTGGGAGGGGCCCTATGCAACTCCTACCTCACACTACCTGAGACTGAAAAACACAAAGGTGTAAGGTAAACGCGAGACACGCAGACAGAAGTTTGAAAAGCAACCATTTATTGGGAGAGTGCTCCCGGGCGAGGTTCTTTGGTTCAGAGAGGAGAGGGGCCAGAGAAGTCGTGCCCTGGGGTGGGAGGGCGGGGTTTTATGGGTTATGTGGGGGTAGGGGTATAGGGTGGGGAACATTAATCCTTAATCGAATGCTAATTGAGCCTCCGGATTAGGGTGGTGACTCCTAGGGCTTTAGGGTGGGCCCTATTCAGGTCTGGATTCCCGGTATCAAGCTGAGGAGTATCCAGGCAGGCATCCAGCTGGCCCTTCCCCCACAGACCTAAGAAAAGAGAAAAAAATGAGAACTTTTAAAAAATACAAGTGGCTGAAGTCTCCCATTTTTACTCCCTGCCACCCCACCAATACCAGCCTCTTAAAATTTGTCAGGGCAAATGAAATATCTTGTGACTTCTTCACAATTATTAGTGATTCTGTTTCTGTTTTGATCTGTTTGTGATCTGTGTTTTTGTGTATGTTGTATATATTGTTGGAACAAAATGGCCCTTAACTTTTCACCCCCTCCATCTTAGTGAAAAGCCCACCAGCGCCAAAAGCCCCCTCCATCTTAGTGAAAAGCCCGCCGGCGCCAAAAGCCCCCTCCATCTTAGTGAAGGCCCAAGAGACCTATCAACACTAGCCCCCCTACCACAATCCAATCAATACCCTCCCCGCACACCAGCCCGCCCCAACCGGATCCTACCCCTATATAAGCTCGCTCCTCCATTTAATAAATTGGAATTCCTCTCGGACTCCTGTGCGTCCTGGTGATTTCTTTCGTCTTGGGTTCCTGCGATTCCTGGTGATTCCCTTCCTTTCGGATTACTGCGTGTTTTGGTGATTTCCCTTCCTTTCGGATTACTGCGTGTTTTGGTGGTTTTCTCTCATTTCGATTACGCGTGTTCTGGTGGTTTTCTTTCATTGGTGCGAAACCGGGACAAGGAGTGCCTTCATTAGGCCCCTTGTCTCCCGCTCACCACCTAGAACGACTCCAGTCCGGAATTCCCTGCCCATTTGACCCGGCTCCGGCTCGTCACAGTCACCACCGACCAACCGGCTATTCCGGTGAGTAACCCCTCTAGAGAGCGGATACTCCCAGTTACTACAACAGAAGAGCCAGCCGTGACCATCCGGCGGCCTCCTGGCGTTACCGAGGAGAGAGGGAATACACCCCACCACAGTCTTCAAGACTACGGTGGACTCTCGTCCTACTCCTACACCAATTTATAGGGACAACACCTGCGCTGGGTAGAAAGGGGCTGGCGCCCTCCTTCTCCTATACTTTTCCTCCACGTTCCTTGCCTTCCTCCTAAAGCCCGTACCGGCACTCTCCGAATCCTGAGTCCTGGACTCAATTTAGGAACCTCCCACGGGTGACGACCTCTGGGAGGTCTCCTAACAGTTCTACTGAACCCTCCGAACCCCCACATTATATAGGGACGCCCTATATATTTGTGCGGAGGTTCCCCGCCGCTCGGAGACTTCTTTTCCTGCCTCAGATCTCCAACATTATGGGAGCCTCCTCTTCCCTCCCCGCCGAGACTCCCTCTCCAATGCCTTTTACGAAACCTTTCCACACTCTCTTTAAAGGGAGACATCAAACCTAAACTCCTCACCAGATTCTGTACTCAAAATTGGCCGCATAATACCCCTTAGATAATCAGTCCGCTTGGCCTTCCGAGGGGTCTCTTGACTCTAACCTCATCCATGATCTTTTCAATTACTGCCAGCGCCTGGGCAAATGGACAGAAATCCCCCACGTTCAAGCTTTCCGTCTCCCTATCTCAACACCCTGCTCTCTGCTCCTCATGCTCTCCTCCCAACTCCTCTTGGCCGTCCTCCAAAGCCATCTCCCGCCCCACCCCTCCTCCTCCTCCTCCCCGCCTGCTACCAATGAAACCTTCGATCCCGCTGGATGAGCCTCCTCCGTGTCGATCTCCGCCCCAAAATCTGGCTGTACCCCTACCACTATCTGCCTCCTAACACACCTCCCCAATTCATATCTCTTCCGCTCCTCCATTCAGCCCGCCACACACGATCCGTGGCCCTCCCCCACATCCGGCTCCCTCCCTTTCTACTCCCTTCCAATCCTCCCACCTTAATGGCCCCACTGGAAGTGGCAGGGAGCAGAAGGGGTAGTCCGTAATCCATGTGCCCTTTCTCTTTCTGATCTCTCCCAAATTGAAAAAAAAAAAAAAAAAAAGCTAGGCTCCATTAGCTCCGACCCCACCACCTATATTAAAGAATTCCAATGGGTGCTCCAAGCATACAGCCTTACTTATCAGGACATTTTTATGCTCCTGGCCAATACTCTTCTATCAGAGGAACGCCATAGGGTATGGGATGCTGCCCAAACACACGCCAACGAGACTAGACGAACAGACCCTACCTTTCCCATTGGACCCGAGGCAGTTCCGGATAGAGATCCTAACTGGGACTATAATACTGTTCAAGGTGTCCAATCCCGTGACCGGATTCGCCTCTTGTCTGGTAGTGGGCCTAAAAAGGCTGCCCGAAAGTAGTTAATTTCCAGAAGGTCCAAGACATTATACAAAGAAAGGAAGAAACTCCTCTGATTTTCTAGAACAGATTAACACAGGCCGTCCGACAGTACACCAGCTTAGATCCAGACACGGAGGAAAACATATCTTAATGACCCTCTTTCTAGCCCAATCCTACCCCGACATAAAACAAAATTAAAAAACTAGAGCATGGCCCGGCAACCCCTCAGAGCGAAATCCTTTCCACTGCCTTTAAGGTCTTTCACGGTCATGAGGAGGAAAAAGAAAAACTCCGTAATAAGGCACGCCAGGCTGACTTTCAGATGGTGGCTCAACTAGTGTCCAAACAGACAAAGGCCAACCCCTACCACAAGGACACCTCCCGGGCGTGCTTTAAATGCGGCAAGGAGGGCCACTGGTACGTCAGGCGTGTCCACAGCCCCGGCCCCACCCGGCCGTGTTCTAAATGCAAACACATGGGACATTGGGGATCCGATTGTCCCACCACCGAAGGGAGATGGAACAACGAATCTTCACTCTCCACAATCCCCTCCTGTGATCGCCTTGGCCGATGACTGATGGGGCCCTGGGCCTGTCCCGACTCTTACTATCACTAAAGCAGAGCCCAGGGTTAGTCTGGGCTATCTCATTTTTAGTGGACACTGGAGCCACCTTTTCACTCTTGAGGGAGTTTCGAGGCCCTACCACACCCAGTTCAACCCCTATTGTCGGGGTAGGGGGAACACGCATACTCCCTCATAGAACCCCCCCTCCTATTTTGCCAATTACAAAACGCTCCCCACTCCTTTTCACACTCCTTTTTAGTTATCCCACAATGCCCAGTTCCTCTGCTAGGAAGAGATATACTTTCTAAGCTTGGAGCTTCCATCTCAATCCCCTCCTCAGACCCCTCCAGTTCCTTTCCTCCTGGCCCATTCCTAAAACCAAGTCCGAAATCCTGTCCTTCCTAGGACTGGCTGGGTATTTTAGGGCTTGGATCCCAAACTTCTCTCTCTTAGCCAAACCTCTCTATGAACTAGCCAAGGGAGACCCCCAGGAACCTCTGTCCACGTCTTCTGCTACTCCCTTTTGCTCTTTATGTGACAAGCTCCTCTCCGCTCCGGCTCTCCACCCACCCAACTTGACACAACCCTTCCTACTATACTCTCACGAAAACCAAGGACAGGCCTTAGCCTCTTAGCACAAAAACAGGACTCCTGCTAGCCCCCGGTCACTTATCTTTCTAAGCAACTAGATCCAACCATTAGGGGCTGGGCTCCTTGTCTACGTGCCTGGCTGCAGCACAGAAACTTCAACAAGAAGCTTCCAAACTCACTTCGGTGCTCCCATAACTATTCTCTCTCTCTCCCCCACCAAAGACCTGCTCACTTACAAGGCCCTCCAAAGTCTCCCTCCATCTCGAGTACTCTCCCTTACTTACAGCCTTTTAGAAAATCCTCAATCTCCTTTCAGCCCTGTTAGCCTCTAAACCCAGCCTCCTCCTTCCCGTCCAGACTAACGTTCCCCAACCCCTTCACAGCTGCTTAGAAACTTTACACCATAATACTCCTAAAGCTGGATATGCCATAGTCTCTTCAAAACACCATAGAGGCTCATGCACTTCCCCCCAACACAACCAACCAACAGGCGGAGCTCGTAGCAGCTATTAAGGCTTGTGTCCTGTCCCGTGACAAGACTCTCAATTTATATACTGATTCCAAATATGTCTTCCATATTCTCCTTTCTCATGCTCAAATATGGAAAGAACAGGAACTCCTTACCAAATTAACGCTTGAAGTACATCTCGACTGGACTCAAGTTGCTACCACTGGCTCTTCTAAAGATTAGGCTCTTTCCAAAAAACCTACCAACCTCTCTCCCTTTGAAATTATGTATGGGCGTAGCCCTTTACCCCCTGGCATAGTTCCCTCCAACTCTGTCATTCCTTCTTCCCTCACCATCCCTCTCCTGTCGTACATAAGAGGTGAAATATGGAAATATCAGGACTGGCTATTGCCTGCACCCCGTAAGTCAGAAATACTAACCCCCTTACAACCTGGTGATCAGGTCCTCTACACCCTCCTGACGGAAAGAAGGACCTCCAACCAAAATGGGAGGTCCTTACCCAGTTGTCCTAACCACTCCAACAGCGGCCAAATTACTCCTTCCAGACAAAATCTAACTCCTTGGATTCACATTTCCAGGTTGAAGGCATACACCTCGAAAACCTCTCCTCCAGTCAGACAGCGGAAAGCACCAGCCACTGCGATACCTCGCCTGCTCCCCACACCCGTCAACCTTAAACTCAAAATCACTCATGGCCGAAGCCTGTCGCCTATCCCAGAGTAACTATGACCCTTTTTCTTATTTTTTCTTTTTAGTCTCTCTCCCTACTCTGGGCTCTCCTCCAGTCAGTTTGTCTGGAGGTTCAAGGTTCAGGAAACTTACACTGAAAAACAAATCCAACTCACTTCGCCTTACACGCCACTGCTGGACTGCCCCTAGTGGGATGTTCCGGGCCAGTCACTATACCCCTGACAGACAGTAGCTTATCTCCCACGCCACCCGTCCCTATGTCTGCTTTTTATTTGACCAAAGACAGGATTATTGCAAACCATGGCGGAAACTTATGGTGGATGTCCTTACTGGGCCTGTAAAATCCATGACCCCTATCTCCAACAGGTCAAGGTAGGTGGCAGTATTTACAGGTCTCAGGTGGCTCCTTCAAACTCCACATCCAAGATTCTTGGAACTCTAGATGGTAGGGGGTAGTTCCTGGTGCCTTTATTGTAATGGCTATGCTTCACGCCCTTGCGGACGCCTTACTTTACTATCACCCGCCAATACATTCCCATTAACCACTCGGTTTCTCTGGTATCTACTGACATCAAACATCAAGAGACTCAACTCATTTCAGCCCTAGGGTCCACTGACTGAAACAAGTCAACTACCTTACCCACCTACACCTGGCTACAAATCCTCTCGGCAACGCTTTATCTCTCTTAATCACACTCTCCCTTCTATATCTCCCAAAAACTGTTTTCTTTTGTGCATCTCTCAGACGCCACTCTTGGCCGCTGTCCCTCTAAACTTAACTTCATTTCCTCTAAAACCTCAAACATACACTCCCCCCATCTCCCTAATGTTCCCTTATGGGAACCCGAGACCAGTCCAATCACACCCTTATCCCCAGACTGTGCCTCCTAGGAAACTCTGCCCCTCTCTATCATCGCCCTTCCACTGCTTAATTATAACATCGCCATTTCTAATCCCACCGCAGCATCCCCGGTTCTTTTTTCTGGTGCAACGTACTCTACACTGTCATCTTTCCCAACGTTACTACTCTCTGTCTCCCCGTCACCATTGTTCCCCAGCTCACCTCTATTCTAACTCTGAACTACTCTTCCTCCTCAACCGGTCTTCTAAACATAAGAGAGCCGCCTTCCACCCAGTCTTGATTGGAATCTCTCTTATAACATCAGTGGCAGGAATTGATTGGGAGGCGGAGCCTGGACGCACTCTATGGGCCGTACCACGATCTTAATTCTAAACTCGAGTGCTCTTACATCTACTGCTGAGTCCTTAGGCTCTCTCCAACGACAAATAACATCACTGCAAAGGTTGCCTTGCAAAACAGGAGGGTCTGGACTTACTAACTGCAGAAAAAGGTGGAACTTGCTTATTCTTAAAGAGGAATGCTGCTACTATGTTAATGAATCAGGTATTATTGGAAACCAACATAAAAAACTTGAGGACCTAGCCACCTCATTCTATAAAACTAATGCCCAACCACCACCTGGACATCTCTTTTACAAAACCCCTCCTCACCTGGCTCTGGCCCATTCTAGGGCCGCTCACTATAATCCTTCTCGGCTGTCTCTTCCTTCCCTGCTTAATTAAATTTCTTCAGACACAGGTTGGGAGAATTTCTAACCAAACCTTTAATCAGCTTCTCCTCAGGAATTATAACTACCCCCTTTGGCTCAGGATCCACGTTTCTTTTAAGGAACAAATCACTGAATGCTGATGGCTACCTAGGTACAGTTCCTGGAGGCTCTCGACTCTGACCTGTGGGCCCTCCACCCCGAGGATTCCTGGGAAGATTTTTTGTGAACAGATCAGCGATTTCTGGCTGTAGGAACCTCCAGGACTTCACGCCAACAGAAATTATCTTCTTCTCCCGCCCTAACATGGGATTATATACAGGTCTTTTGTTCCAACTTTCTTTCCGCAGCAACTCCCTCCCTCCCCAAACAGCCCTAAAACTACGCCTTCCTTTCAGCAGGAAGTAGCTTGAGACGGTCAGCGCCCCTTTCCCCAAAAAACAAAGAGGGGGAATGTTGGAACAAAATGGCCCTTAACTTTTCACCCCTCCATCTTAGTGAAAAGCCCACCGCGCCCAAAAGCCCCCTCCATCTTAGTGAAAAGCCACGCCCGGGCGCCAAAAGCCCCTCCATCTTAGTGAAGGCCCAAGAGACCTATCAACACTAGCCCCCTACCACAATCCAATCAATACCCTACACGAACACTAGCGTCCCCAACCGGATCCTCCCCCTATATAAGCTCGCCTCCTCCATTTAATAATTGAATTCCTCTCGACTCCTGCGTCCTGGTGATTTCTTTCGTCTTGGGTTCCCTGATTCCTGGTGATTCCCTTCCTTTCGGATTACTGCGTGTTTTGGTGATTTCCCTTCCTTTCGGATTACTGCGTGTTTTGGTGGTTTTCTCTCATTTCGGATTACCGCGTGTTCTGGTGGTTTTCTTTCATATATAATATTGTATTTTTCTACCTCTAGGTGATATTGTTGATTTATAAAAGAGTTCCATTTAATTGGCTTAAAAATATTAAATACTCATAAAAATACTTTAAAAAATAATAGAAACTAACCGCAACTTTTTTTCAGGATAATGTGATCTGGCAAAATATTTGATAATAAAGCTAATTTGAGTTTGGTTTGGTTAAATATAGAGTTATGAATAGTAAATATAATACATTTATTTTACCAGGGTATTGTTAAGTCGGTGCCTGCCTGGAGACTCCCCAGCTTGATACCGGGAATCCAGACCTGAATAGGGCCCATCATAAAACCCTAGGAGTCACCACCCTAATCCAGAGGCTTAATTAGCATTTGATTAACGATTCATGTTCCCCACCCTATACCCCTACCCTCACATAACCTCATAAAAGCCACGCCCTCCCACCCCAGGGCGTGACTTCTCTGGCGCCTCTTTTTCTGGACCAGAGAACCTCCCCCGGGAGCGCTCTCCCAATAAATGCTTGCTTTTCAAACTTCTCTCGGCATGTCAGGCGTTTACCTTACAGGTATATAAAAATAAATTCATGTTATCTATGTTACAAAATTTGTCAGCAGGAAAATATCTTGGAATACTAATGAATTTTGATGTCTCATGAAGTTTCCATTGATAATTTAAACATAGTTTTTAAGGACTAATAAAAGAAATAAATGTAAATGGAATAAAATGTTTTTAGGTGATACTTTTCAGCAATAAGTGTATGGTATATGTACTTAAGAAGTTTCCAAAAATCTTTTTGGCAACTTAAAACTTGGAGATTTGCTAAATTCAGATAAACAGTGAATTAAATTAATTTATTAAATATCTAAATCATTTTCAAAAAAGATAGAGATGAAACATTTGTTACTTAACATAAGTTTACCTATTTTTGACTTCTTACTGCAGAGAAACTAAGAGATGAATTTGGATCTGTGAATATATATATATTTTGTTTTATTTAAAAAAGTATACATTTCTAAAAATTAGAGCTTATTTTTCTACAGGATTAATTATTAATTATATTCATGAATTTGCTTCTATAGAATACTGAGATGACTACTTACAATTGCTTATATTTTAGTTTTTGCTAAAAGTTAAGGTTTTAAAAGTTAAAAACTCTAGTATATAATAAAAAAGACTATAAATAATAAGGGAAACAACTTTAAGTTCAAGGAAATAATCTATGATTTTAGTAATAGAAAGTATAGGTACAAAGATACATTTTTGAAAGAATTTAAAAAAGTGGTTTGTCCTAAAAAAAAGAAAAGAAAAATAAAGTTTATTATTTCTGAATGAGTAAGAAGAGAATAAGAGACAAACTAAATTGGAGAAAAATTAAATCTCCGTGAAAAGAAATCTTGAGAAAGAACATTTTATGTGTGGCTAAACTGAATAAGATTTAAATGAATTAAATAAAGTGAATTTAAATATCAAAAATAAGCTAATACAGCATTAGAATTTGGTTATCCTATTCTCTGTTAAAAGAACAAAGTTTCCTACACTGTTGGTCTACTCGTCAGATACAGAGAAACATTTTTCTTTGCCTAGAAAGCAAAGATTGCTTTACTAAAATAATTTCCTCTGTTTCATGTTGTCTTTATCAGGTCCTCGATTAATTAAGATAATTGAATCTTCTTCATAGTAAAAGTTTAGTTTTGCTAATCATTATGTGACCTCCTCTATATATCTTTGAGTTATTTTATTGTCACTTTGATTAAATGAATAATTAAATATTGTTTCATAGAGATCTGTAATCTTTTGGATCAAATGTTGAAACCCTTTTAGGTTTGACAAACTTCCCCAAATCAGACTTTATATGAAGTCTTATTGATGTAGGAATAACTCTGGGGTATTCTAAAAGACACCTGCAATACCTCAAAAGATTTGTTCTCTCTCTTCATAAAAGAGAGATTTTTAAACAAATTAGTCTTATTTTGTATGTTAATTGCATGGGAAACATTCTAAAATAAGTAATGATAAAATTCTCAATTACATTGCATGAATAAATATTAATATAAGTATTCCAAAATTTTATGTAATTTCTAAAATTTCAATATGATCTGGTATAATGTCACTTATAATTCTATTTACTTTCTTAAAATTTTGTTTTTACAGAGAAAAACAAGTTTCTTTGTCAATCGCATTGTAATCAGATCTTTAACCATGAGCATTTATGTCTTTTGTCACTTATAGATATTGTCTTACTCTGATGCTTTTGCAAATGTTTCACCTTAAGACAGATGCATGGAAAGGACCCTGACTTACTCTAAAATACAGGTGTCTAAGCATACCTTTAAACTGGGTGAAGATTTCTCAAACTATAGAAAAAAAACTATTTATAAAAAACGTTAATAAATGATCAAAATATACAAGAATTAATTACAGGGACTAAATAAACTGAGGATGATTATCATTTTATTACTTTTATTTAAAATGTTGCTGATTTAAAGTTTTTTCCAGATATAAGAAAACTTATCTTAAATTATGACTTAGAGAAATTTGGTAAATTATATTTTTATTAGCAGAATCAAAACATTTATCTCTTTCTCACCACATGATCCCTACAGAATTTGGATACTCTCTATTACTGAGTATTCTTATTTCTATGGCATATGTTAATGTGCATAAGTTTTATAAGAATCTCTTATTTTTATAACAGAACAAAATTGGAAACTAGTAATATTACCAAGGCTTTGACTGGAATGTCATGCTTGAGAGAGACATATATAGACTCAGATATGACCAGACAGCCTTAAGGAACTAGGTTTACTTAGGAAAGCCAATAAAAATCTCTTTGAGAAAACTGCCTGGTACTTTGCATACAGGATTCACAGAAGTCTTTACAGGTTTGTAATACAGGTTACTTCCTGGCAGATGCAGAGATCCTCGGGATTTTGGGGAGACACTGAGAAGAGAGGAAATAACTCACATCTAAAGCTACAGGCAAAGTTGATGACAAGTATGTGGCTTGACCTCCTTAGCATTGAGAGGCTGTCATGTTCAATCTGGAGATTATTTGAAAAATTCCAGCAAAACAGATTTAAAAGTACTTGTCTTATTAATTGCCATTCTTGTTATATTTCTACAAATAACAAGTTTTTTAAATCCAGACTTATTTTGCAAATAAATTAGCCTTAATTTGGCTGTCTTTGGTAAAAACAAGAGCGATTTTAAAGAGAAAAATTATATCTCAATGGGAACTATGCTACACACTTGGGGTTATTAGATTCTAGCTAATTAATTGTCTTTGAGGTTTTGTTTTCCACTTATCATCTGGTCTGGGTCCTCAATTCTTTTAGTTTCTTTAAATATTTGGCTTCAATTCTTCAAACTAATGTCAAATTTTATCCTGTCCTTGACTTGGAATCACTGAGAACTAAAACTGTTGTATTCCCTGAGCTTTGCAAACTGCAGCTATGCGACTTGAAATAAACTTCAGAGAAATCACAACAGTTTGTTTAGATAATCACTGTGACTGATGCTGTGTGAGACACACACACACACACACACACACACACACACACACACAGTTTGCCTGAAAACTTGATGACATAACCAGATACATTTAAATTGCAAATCAGGAAAATCTATCAGATTGTCACTGCCTGCTTTTAATCTAGCAAAAGAAGCTTTAACCCAGGCATCTAGAAATCTCCTCAACTACCTTCCTTCAGAATTTAGAAACTGGGGTTATAGTTTCCTTTAACCATTAACTCTTTTTTTTTTTTTTTTTTTATTTCCATAGAAGTGCCTGTTATTAAATACCTGGTTCTTTGCTTATACAACATAGGCTTTGCTTTGGGAGTCCATCTGTATAACTACCTCCTGAAAGAAAATACAGTTGTTTAAAGAACTGACTTATTCTCGAGAATGAGACTGATTTAATGAAATATAGAACAATCTATCAATCTAATTACTGAAAAGTGAAACTTCTAGGGAGGTATCAGAGGAGGGATTGGAGGAAAGAACAGTTTGTCACCCTAAAAATTATATTTTTGGATATTGAGTTTAAGCTGGTTTAAGAAACAAAAGACTCAGGAAAATCCTTTGACCTCCCCCTAACTGTCTAAAAGAAATTTACACAGAAGACCTGCTCTAGGAAGGGAACTATCATCATAGATAAAGTTTCATATGAACTATTCTGTGGTAGACAGAGAGAAGCCTAGCAAGGCTCATTTGTTCAAAGTCCTCTATGTGTTGTATTGTTAAAGATGGCCCAGCAAAAATTTATTTACTAAACATTTACTTTTCCATCCCCGTGTGAGTTGCCTTCCTGCTCTTTGAAGTTCCAAACCACAAGCCCCCAACCTTTCTCCTTAGTTTAAACTGGCACATACAACTCAATTGCCCAATGTGTCTTTGGGCCCCAAATTCTTGTGTACATCTGTAATAAATTTTGGACATTTTCTCTTGTTAATTTGTCTCTATTAAGTGGGTTATTAGATTAGCCAGATGAATTTAGACAGTGGAAGGAAATTCATTCTTTGCATTTCCACACATTTATCAAAAGTTAAAACCAAATAAATAAAATTAAAATTAAAGGCACATGTAAGGAGAAATATTGTAACACATGGGAGAAAAACTATAACTCTTTGGAAATAATAATGGAAAATATGAGTAACTTAATAGGAAAAATATAGGCAAAATATATGAATAAAACATTCATAGAAAGAAATAATAACTGCAAGATGGTCAGATAATTAAAGATAGGCAAAACTGTAGGATTCCACATTTATCCAAATATCACATTTGCTAAAAGAAAATGTTTGATCTCTAGTATAATTAAGTTTGGGGAAACAGCTGTTCTCATATGCCACTGGTAGAAATGTAAATTGGCTTAAGATGTATGGAGAGTTAAATGGTAACAAAGGATCAAAATAAAAAATGTCCACATATTTTAATGCAACAACTCCTAGTCTATAAAGAATCTTTATTTTTACATAAAGGCAAGAAAAATTGCATGGAAATGTTATTTGCCGTAACATTTTGGTAGTGACAAAATAAGGAGAGTCTAAATGATTATAAATATAATTTATCCACACAATGTAATAATTGGTAATTAAAAAGAAAAGAAGATCTATATACACTAACGTGGGAAATTTCTAGGATATTTTGAGATGTTAAAAGTCATACAGTAAACAGTATGCAAAAATTTGTTCAAGCAAAAGAATATATATTTACATATACATGAATATGCATTTAAATTACTGAATGATACATAAGAAATTGTTATAAGTTGAAGAGTAGAACTGGATGATGAGAGGTGTGGTAGTAAATATTGCTTTTGACTTAATCTCCTTTTCACTTTTTAATAACATGATTTAGTAGAAAATATATTTACAAATTATGTTTTAAAATTATTATTTAAATAATGGGGAAAGTGTAATATTTTGCTAACAGAAATAAAAAATTTAAAATCATGAATCTGTACATCGATACAGTGGTAAAAACGTTGGTGAGTATGTATATGTGTATAAATATAGAGAGAAGCAGAAAACATTTTATTCAATTTATTTCTATTTTCTTAAGATATTTCATTTGCTATACAAAGCAATAAAACAACAAAAAGTAAGAAAATAATTCCAAAATAGAAGGGAAGAAGGGAGGCAGAAAGAGAAAGGAGGGAGCACCTTTCCTTCTGCCAATTAAATAAGAATTCCTTGCACTGGAGTACAGAGCTGAAGCAAATAACCTCTTCTAAAATGTTATTATACTGTAAATTATTTGATTTTTTTGAATTACTGTATCTCTTCATAGACTTTCTCACCACTGGGATTCATTTTACATTTATGGAGAGTTGTGGTAATGATACAAACAAAAACTCAAACCACCTCCACTGACTACCTCTGCAGTATCATCTTCTGCTCAGCATCTGTGATCCTCCATCAGGACCACTAACAATGAGCAGCAAGGTGCATTTCTGCTCTGCATTTTTATGCCTTTGATTAACATTGCTGTGGACTGGAATTCTTTCCTCTCCTTCCACTGGCCTCCACTCTACCCTATCTTGCTAGTGAGATCCTTTCTCCCATTCCAAACTCTGCAAAGTTGCCTCTTTTGATGAGACCTTCAGTTACTTTAGCCTATTTCTCATGACTAGGTCAAAAGTTAACTGTCCCCTGGCCACTTCTTAAAATGAAAATATGCATTTCAAATGTTTAGTGACATGTACTTTTTTTTCTAGAAGTGTATAATCTTCTAGAAATTAGGCTTTATGTTTATTCATTATATCCAATTTTTTAAGGTTGAATATCAGATAAAGAGCAGATCTTTCTAAATATTAGCACATGCAATAGAATAGAATTTAATGATTATTTAGCATCCTATACCAACAAAACATTAATTTAAATTTTAATCATTATTTATGTATATTCTTTTAAAGCTAATTAGCTTGTTTTAATTTTTTTTTTTTCTGTAAATAGAATCTCAACTGGGCATTTGATATGAGCCTCTAGGACAATGTTGACTGAATGATATATTAAACCTCAAAAGTCTGAGTATATAAACTATAACAGTTTTTGGTACTATCATTTTTATTTCTGTAGCTAATTTTAAACAGCTTGCTGGAACTATTTTTGATCATTTCTTTTTACTGGGTAATGGTGTCTCTTAAAATGCTTCAGATACTATCTGAAATTAAACATGAGATATTAAACATGATTATTCTGGGAGATGAAAGCATTTTAGTTAATTTTTGTTCTTATCACCATAAGAAAATCCTTAACACATGGCAGATAAAGATACAACCACAATATATACTAATGAAGGAATAATTTTTTTTTATTATTATTACAGGTCACATAAAAAACACATACACAAAGTTAAGCAAAGTTAAAATGCATAGAAGTGTAGAGGATTGGGAGACTATGCCAGATAGAACCAGTAAATAATGCCTGGTTAGGCATGCTTCCCACCTAGAAAACAGAAGGTGGCACCAGCAGTGAAAAAAAGTGAAGAAACAAATTTCCTTCCAATTAGAGGATAAAGAAAAATATTTTATTTTTCTTATGGAAAGAATTTAGCTCCCCCAGCAGTGATTTTCTAGCACATAAATGATTTTATTATATTGAGATCATTTTTCCTCATCTTTTCAAAAACCAATTGATTAAAATGAGACGGTTCTAGCAGGCTGAAACATGGTATACAGAATCAAAGACTGTCTTGAATAACTTGTCTGGATTTTAATGCAAATGGACAAATCACATCCTTCCTAAAGCTCCAGTAAAATTATCCTGAATTGGTAAAAACGTTAAACAAGTCCCAGTTTGGTTTCAAAAAGTAGAATTTACTCACAAGCAAGTTTTCTTTATTATAAAACAAGTGTCTGAATGTTAACCACATTCTGGCCACTTATTTTTTCCATATTGAAATTTTCATTCAGCCCTTGTAGCAATTATTATCTAGTAGGACGCTTAATATTTATGGTTATAGTATATCTCTAATAACTCACTGGAGATATTATGAAATTCTTGAGGATAGGTAATGATTACTCATCTATAGAAGATATAGACTGTGGATATTTTATGAAGATTTAGATGTGCACATGGAAACTGCATGGCCAATGAGTGCGGCAAAAAATGATTAAAACATTAAGATAAATCTCAATATACATGCAGTCTGTTCTTTGAAACATGCACAAATCTTAGTAATCATGGTTTAGTTAAAACCAGTTTCTTCACATCACAGTTCAAATTTCAGCATAAAGTACAAAGTTTTTTGCTAGCTCTTCAGTCTACAGATCACTTCATAAAGAACAAATAAGCATCGTATTCAAAGACCAATCACATAATTTTTTTCAGAAGCTGTTAGTTATTGGGCACTGTATGTCTGTTACTCTGTTCATGCACAGATAGCAAAGCATGTAGTTATGTTGTATTCTTTTCTCCTAGTTATAAAACTATATGCCATTGTACCAAAATAATCAAAAGAAGGGATAAGCCAACAAAAATGAAAGTATAGCAGAGTGATAATATTGTAAGTAAAATTCAAATCGAACATAAATGCAGTTATAGGAGAAATAACTAACAAGGAAATGATAACACTGCTGCCATTGAAGAGGCTTTAGATATGTGGCCAGAGGAATTTAGTGAAGGTGACCTTATCAACATAAATGAAGTGGTTGTGATAAAAATGATGATGTCCCAGAAGTGACATCAGCAAGAAAACCTTCACATTAAAGAAACTCTTGGATATATTTCATGGCATTGAAAGCACAAATAATAAAATGTTGGAAGCCGATACAAACTTATAAAGGAGCATGTTAATTCACCAAGGCATAGAAAAGATGCTCACTCCATCAGATTTCATACAGTGAGAAGACAATCATTGTTCAAACTTTCTTGATACATTTTTTTGCAAAAAATGAAACATTTTTTATTTCTCATGTTCAAATTATGAAGTACCAAATAAATATTAGTTTTATGATTTTTTAAAAATATTCTATATATTTATAACTGATAGAGTTTTTAATGTTTTGGCAAACATTTTTAAAAGTCACAGAATAATCATTGTTTTTCATATTAATTATGATCGCTTTGCACAGTTTCATTTGCATGGGCATTTTTATGATCTGGCACTACCATAGAAGTGAAAATTGCCTGTATATATTGTTATCAACATCACTCTTTAAAATAATCATATATAGAAATAAAAATGCTATACCATAAAAATTATTAATAGTCCTCTCAATAAACTTATTTTAATCTTTATAAGACTGAAAGGATATAGACTTCTATAATTGGAAGTGGTATTTGTGACTATATAAGACCATCAAGAAAATTCTTTAGATGGCATTTTAGAGGAAATTTTTATTTTATTATTTATGGTTTTTTATACATTTAGTGCATTACTAAAAATGTAATTCAGAAACCTATAGAAATCTTTGTTTTTGTTATTTTAATTTCTTATTATGAAATAGTTTTGTCAATCAACTACACTTTCTGGTAGACACATGGTAAAAATATTATGACTTGAAATGCCCAGATCTTTTTTGATTTCTCAATCTCCTTCTGTCACAGTACAATTGCCTCTGCCACTGTCCTCACCTTCTCCACAACCAAGGTCTGTAGATCAGAGCCATGTTCACCAGAGAAGATTGTGGTCTCCTCTTCTTACCACAGTGGTGCTGTGTAACTCCTGCAGGAACAGTTCCATAGAAAAATGGCTTCAAATGTATGAAAATGAGAAGCCTCCTCAGGTACTCTCTCTTATTTTATATTTTGACCATGAATACATGTATATTTATTCCAAATAAATAGATTGGAGAGGAGGTCCAATTCATGAAAATATTTATAATCATTATAGGAAGAATTCCAGTAGGAATGGGAGAAGAATATTTTAGTTATACATGAAAGTGTCAAGTCGAAGTCAAAAAATTACAAAAGTCAAAAATCAAAGAAAGCTCAGTTCAATTTGAAGAGAGTGAAATGTGGAGATTATGCAGTGGTCATAATTGTTTTTTTGTTGTTGTTGACTATAGCATCACCAACAATGGTAATGAAAAAGTCATCAGCAACAACAAATAATACTTATTGAGAATTTACCATGTTCATGACAATATTCTTAATGAACGGCTTATTTAATGCTCCTAGTAACTGTCTGAGGTAAGAACTATTATTAGTTCCCAGTTTTAGTAATCCAGTTTTAAAATGAGGAAACAAAAGAGATTTAGTAAATTCCGAAATCAGAAGTTAGCTTCTTCACTCCAGAACGCATACCTAACTGGCCACTGCACTACGCTTCACATACAGATCCAAGAATGGGGCCAAAATCCATGAAGTCTGCTTTAGCTACTGTTTTATTCCAACTACAGATGGTAAAGATAGTAATATAAAATGAGTACCTACATTTCAAATGAATGGGTGGGTAGCACGAGTAAAATTAATATTTAGGATTGAGGAGTTATGTGTTGTTGGCATAGAAGTGGCAGGTTTCACTCTTTTTGACTATTTTAAGACAGTTTTTATAAAATTCAGCATGTAAAGGCAGGTCCATCAGCTCATCATTATTACAGACTGAAAAGAGATAAAAGTTCCAGTAGAGCTTTAGTCATAGTTTTAGTAATAGAAAAATGAGCATTTAACATAAAAAATATGAATAATCTATGATCTTGCTCCAGATCTTTGAGTTTAATATATGGGTAATCAAAACCAGTAGAGATAATAGAATACATGCATATAGCATTTTGTTCTATCTCAGTTCAGTCGAGCATGCAAATGATTCACTTGTTTAGTATTTTATCCTAAGATTGTCTTATAAAAGATCTCCATTGTTCAGTCAACTTGTATAGATTGATTGACAACCATTTACCCATTTTATAGAATTCTAAAACTATAGAATTCCACAATAGATATAGTATTTTGGAGTGAGGAGATTCTTTTATTTTCAAATTCTGCTTTCATTTATGCTTGATTAAAAGATCAAAATGTGTAGATAACTTCATTTGTTAAATACATAGCCAAGATTGATTTCATTTTGAAAAGAATTAGGCAATTCATTGACACTTGCATTGTTTAGAAATTATCACAGTTAACCTGCCCAGAAACCTAATAGAATGTCTTATCCATGGGTAAATTGAACAAGCATATGCAAAAGTAGTTTTCATGTTAAGTAAATGTGAAGATCAACTGATAGTCACTGAGAAAAAAATTATTTTTTTTCCTATATCTTTGTTATTAAAAAAGCTTTTACATATCTCCAAGGTAGTTCATTGTGATGCTTGAAATTGAGAGAAAAGTGCAATTTAAGAAACAGTAAAAGAATACCCTGCCCTCTCCTTGAACTTCTCTTCCCCAGTCACTACTTATATTTTCATTTTGTCCTTATCCTTTTGTGATTCCTTTTGAGGAATAATATGGGCTCCCTCTGATGACTAATTTCACACCTAAACATCTCATGGCAGTTAATTAAGAGGCTGTAGTCTCTGGATCCTGAGCTTGTCTTATGCAGAAAAGTATATAAGGTTATAGGCCTATGAGGAAGATTAAAAAAACAAATCAGAATATAGCATTAGTTTTCCACTGAATGCACAGAATAAGTTTTCATCACTTAACAAACTTCAACATATTAATTTCTCTAATTGTGTACTGCTGCTATTATTATTATTATTATTATTATTATTATTATTATTATTATTATTGCAGCTGCCTTTATTAGAATGAGCATATCATAGCATTTTACGTTAAATTCAGACAAAATTTAAATATTTAAAAATAATATATCCAAGCTGGACAACTCTTCATTAGCTCAAAATAGACTAGATGAAGTCTTCTGTCCAGCATTATGTGGCAAAATTCAGTCTCCTTATCCAGCCCACCTTTCTATTCCTCTTTACTTTCTTTTTTACTCTCTCTTTCACTGTAAGAATATGTATTTTAAGGGATCTAACTGAATCTATGAACCACATTCTGGTTTCATACTCATCCTTCTCTACTCAAAAGTAATCATTTTGAAGTTTCTGTTTGCTTTCCATCCAGCAGTTATGTTTTCTACGTATGTGTATGTCTATGTAAACTATCTTGAAACTGAATATTGTTTTCAATCTGATTATAATTTACCTAATGAAGGTATCACTGTGTGCATATACATATATAAACAACATACATACATACATGTATACATACATACATACACCTATATCTTCCTGGAGCTGATGTTTTTATACACACCTCAGATTTTAGAGATTTGTGGATATAGATGTGTGCAAATATAGTTCTTTGTATCTGCCATCAACTATAATATTATAGCACTGTTTATCCAGGTTATTTATAACTGCTATTCAGATTTTTCTTTTTCAGTCAACCTAAAGATTCAGAGCATCTGAGTACCTTTTCCTCTTTCATATATGTGAGTGTTTCTGAGGAACACAGACTGTGAAGTTGGATTGATTGTTCTCAACGAATATACATTTTTACCTCTATTCACTAATACAAAATTATTCATCAAAGTGATTGTTTCCATTTTCTTTTCCATCCACTTTTTATTTATTCTATGAGAATATTTTGCACAGTAGCTAAAAATACATTCTCAGTCTAATTTCTGCCATTCTGTGTAACATATTTAAAACTGGTTTTCAAAAATGACTTCAGTTGTGAACAGTCTACCATTCCCTCAATTTCCCCCTAGTCATGAGATCCTTTTCCACATGACAAAATAAATCTAAACATTTTCTTGCTCCTCTGCACCTGATATGGTAGAGAAAAGGAAAATATTAATATTCACACCATTGCTACTTCCAGAAAAGTTTTTCTAATGCCATCTTTTAATGTTCCTTCTTTTGCAATACACGTTGGTCTGTTGGTTGGTTAAATCACTCTATTCTCTTTCTTCAATATCATCTAATTCCAGGTCATTTTCCTTTATTCTGTAAGATATTTTACTATAATATTCTAGTTGTTTTTTTTCCCCCTGCAGGCTTTCTCTGTCAGCTCCCTTGCCAACAAAAAAAAAATAACGTCCATATGAATGGCTTTACTATTTCAGTGACCTTTGGCACAGTACATTAGAAATCCTCATATGTCCCAAACACCTTTAAATTTTTTTAGCTTTAAATAGATTTAACCTAAATAGACATTTTATTTTTATTTACACAACACCAGAAACACTTTATCTAAATGTGATTAAAAAATAAAAATAGACAACCATGGCACACATCATATTAAGTTTTTAAATTAGTTTCAAGTGAACTTTATTGCTGACCAGAAATTCTATTAATTTTCTCTAATATTTTTTCATATATTAGAAGCAATGTTTTTCACTTTTTTTCAAACTATCAAATATACTCTCTAAATTTTGACTCTACTGATGTCTATACTTCTCATTTCATGGAAAATGCAATAGCAAACCACAAATAACTCTTATGCACTCCCAAAACCACATCTACCATTTTAGTTGGATACATATCATACTTGACATTCTTTTCTGTATGGTGGTGACATTATCCATACTGCTGTCTTAGGAAAACCTGTCTACTTATATGTTGAATTCAATCTATTCAAAATGTGAGTTTTGCATTTTAATTCTACATTTTAGCATTTGAATTCTACAATATTGACAGTTCTTTCTCAGTTGGATGATCATCATCATCACTCAAAAAATTTACAATATCTCTCCCCAGAAAACTAAAATTTTTTTTTTGAAGCTAAAATACCCATCTGCAGAATGCCTGGTATCTCTCCGTCTCTTTGTAGAAAATGTGTTTTCATTTTACTTCCCTTCCTCCCATTTTCTCTTGAACTTACCACAGTTATATTTAACTTTCTTAACCTTGATAGAAGTGCTATTAATCTGTTGGAACACTCATGACCCATTGTTAAAACCTGTATTATTTTTTTCTGGCCCCACTTTACTCAATTTATTACAATATTTGATCTAGGTGACCACTCCCTCTTTCTTGAAACACTCTTTCCTTCCTGTGGTCACCCTCACTCCCCTTTAATTTATTAAAATTTGTTGCTGAATCTTATCTTCCCAATATCTGAATTTGAAAGGCCTGTGGACTCACTCCACAAATCTTTTATCTATCATGATGATCTCATTTAGGACTATGACTTTAAATGTCATCTGGATTCAAATGCCACATATATTTATTCTATCTGACATTGTCACATGAGAGTCAACAAGTCAAATCCAATAAGTCAACATTTAAAGCCTGATCTCCTCAATTTATATTTTCCCTTTTTTGTTTTCTCCAACCTAATAGACGGTAACTTAATTCTTCCCATTGCCAAGGCTAAGAACCTTTGAAATATTCTAAACATCTCTCTATCTTGCATTCCTCATCTAATGTTAGCAAATTCTATTGCTTTTACCTAAAGAACATATCCACAGTTTAACCACCTCTCTGTAATTCTACCATTATCACTTTAGTATGTCCTTTAAACCTTCCTTTATGTAGCACCTATGAGGTCTTGATTTCATCTCTGCACTCATCAATATAGTTTTCTAAACACCAAACAGAATGATACTATTAAAAGTATGTCATATCTAAGATCATTTATTTTTTTTAAATCCCTTTGATTTTTCTACATATCTCAAAAAACAATTTCAGAATTATTACCATGTCTACATTAATTTCACCCTGGCTATCACTCTCATTTTATACCCTATCTCCTTTCCCATTGCTCACCTTACTACAGCTATTTGGTTTCTGTTGTATTCCTCAGGCACACAAAGCATCCAAATTTTCAGTTTTCTGGAATCCTCTTTCCCAGATCTTTGCTTAACTTTCAACATTGCATCATTTATTTATCCTTTTAGAGAAGTCTTCTCTAACCACCATTTCTAATATAGAATCTACTCTACCACTTTCTACTTAACACTGTATTTATTTATTTTTCACAGAATAAATTATTACCTTACACAATTTACATTGTTTGTGTATTGAGTATTAACTATTTACTCTGATTTAATTAACCACAATGAATGCAAGGGCTATCTTTCTTTGCTACTGTATGCCCAGCACCATGAAGGAAGCACTTAATAAATATTTGTTGAATGAATCAATGATGTTGAATTCCCTGGTCACAACCTTCTGTGCACTCACCTCTCCTAATATTCAAATCGTGAAAGCTCATTTTTCTTTTCAACATTAGCTGTGCTGCCGAAGACACTTCTCTATGTTCAGAATCAGCTTCTTCTTCACTTATATTTTTGCCCTACCTTATTTGAATTTAATTATTTCCCATTCCAACTTTATTCATAAGCATTTAAGACTCTAACCATATTCTACCAGTTAAAGTAAAAAAAAAATTATTTTTCTATTCATCCTGATATAAAAAAAAATTTATAAAAATAACATTTTCATTTTATTAAATTTTAATGCAGAGAGATTTGGAAGTCAAATCAGTTTGTTGCAGGTAGTGATTTCCTCTAATAACACTTGATAATAACTCTACCTTTTCTCCAAGTGTGTTAAAAGGTATTATTTGTAAAATGTTATTTTGTGTATAAAAACTGCATTTGTCGTATAAATTAGGGCTAATAGATGGCTCTTTCAGTAGTGAGAGATAACAGTAATACTAAGTTTAAGCATTTTATTTTTTTAAGTACTAAGTCTAGCGTTAAAAAATGGGAAGGAAGAGCATACAGACAAGTGATATGATAGGATTCTCATCCTGATCAAGTAGTCTGTGGTTGAGGATAGATACCCAACTCTAGGATATCCCTTCATATTTCAGATCATATACAACTGAGAGAATAAAACTTTTGAGTAAGCCACTCAAATATCCAGATATTGAGCAACTTCATTGATTATTTTTCACATGAATATTCTGAGTAGATTACCTCCTACTTAACTTCTCTTCTGTTTCTGAGACCCAAACACCCTTAAAACTTGTCATTTGCTTATATCATGACATCAAGAAGAAATGGAAAATAAGACATTTTTTCATTTTTTCACTTTCTCTTCCCTATATTATTTTTGTTTATTTTTGTTGTTATTTTCTTGATAATGGAATGAACAACCATTTAAGGAGATCACTTAACTTGCCTTCTGAATCTGATTTCTCAGTAGCCTTGGGTAAACTTGTCTGTTGCAAAGGAAATATCTAAGAATATTTATTAGGTATTTTGAAATTCAAACCAAAAATACTTATTTGTAATTAAGCTCTAAGCTAATCTTTTTGATTTATGCTTACTGGTGTTAATTCTTATTTTTAAATTATTTTCCCCAGAGCAAATCTTTAAATGTCTTTTCTTTTCTTCTCAGATATTAACTTCCTCTCTACTCTCATTCAACAACTTTGCATTCTTGAAAAAATTAAGTCATTTTGCATGAAATTCTTTAATTTTGCCCTTATCCATCCCAAATTATACAAATTATTAACTTATAGTTTGTTATGTTCTTATGACTCAAAGTAAAATAAAACTTATCATATTCTTACAAGTCTAGAAAAGTAAGCATATTAATTTATAATCATATAACAAACTCATAAAACATATTTTTGTGTTGATCAAATAAAAGCAGAGTCGATACAAGAGAAATGAAAGTATCTTTTCTAATAGACTCACGGTAGTTCTTTGAGGACTATTCTGGGACTCTCAAATAAATAATTTTATTTTAACATATATGGAGCATATGCTATTTTGTATATAAAAACTGGAACAAACTCCCTCATTCTCTGCTTCTCCCTCATATTAACTCTCTAAGACTGTAGCATTCTAAAAATATAGCACAGTTTAACAATAAAGCCTTTTATTTTCCTTTTAGAGGACTTGGGTTTCTACTTTAAAATTCAAGGAATTAACTTAATTTCTTAATATTTTCATGTGGAAGACATTTTAATTATCTGTATCTAATTGATTTAACCATTTTAACTCTTCGTCACTCTCTCTTAGTTGTCAGATCTCATACACTTATTCCAGCATTTTTGGTAAAGAACAGATCTCTGTATTATTCAGTATTAAATCTGAACTAACGGAAGTGGGAGAAATAATTTGGCAAGGTACAGTAGAAACAACAATAATGACAGCACTATGTCATAATATTACACTCTACCTTGAAGTTAATTTGATTGAAATGTAAAATATTCTTTGCTATTGATAATCATTCTAACCAAGTTTTTTTGATATAACTCCCTTTTCTATGAATGATGTTTTGTGGAGACTCTACTGTTTTAAGAACATTAACATATGGTGTAGAGTAGTGGAGAAATTGTTAGGAATAATTACTACCTGTAAGAAATGCAGATGTGTCATTTTAATGGTAATGTTTTAGGGCAAAAAAAAAAATCTGTTCTAATGTATCAGTGACAATAAAAAGAAATTGCATTTATATTGATCAGGGTGAGTTTAGATTTAGTGTTTTTACAGACTGTCAAAAGCAATAGAATAAAGCTCCAAATCAACCAAACATTTAACTTTAATATTATCTACTGCTTAGAATTCAACAAGTTATATCCATTGAATTGAGATGATTTTATGAGAACATTGACTATGCTATATGTATTGACCAAGTAATTTTTTTCATATATCGTCTGTCTTTCCACAGATCTTTGAGCATTATGTTTTGGATTTTAAATGCTAATGGTTTAAACATTTCTAAGTCCAGTCTCAACCCCAATAAATAAACTGAATATGAATGAATGCATTTTAGGTAGTTTCTGAATTCACCTACTTCATTGATTATTTTCCACATTGACATTAAAACAATCTAAGAGAATATTAAAGACTAAAAATCCTCCTTCTCCAAAATTAAAAAAAAACATGGTCCTACAAACATTTTACAATAAAAATATATTTAGAAATATCTCTTTTATAGTACATAAAACAAACTGGCCTTTGAATGTAAAGCATTTTACTCATAATTAGCAATGCTATTTTAACACAGCTGCAAAATAACTCAATAGTTAGTATTATAAAGTGAAAAAATAACTCTTTATCCTTTATATAAATAAATGGTCTGTGCTCATGAATTTGAAGCCTCAATATTGCTAAAGTAGTAATTATTTCAAACTTGATTATATATTCAATGCAATCTCAATCAATATCTCAACAAACTATTTGTAAATGTTGACAAACTGATTCTAAAATTTACATGGAAAAGCAAAGACCTGTTATAGCCAAATCAATACTAAAAAGAAAAAAAAAGTGGAATAACTCACAATACCCAATTTTAAGACAATATAAATCTACAGTAGTCAGAACAGTGGAGTATCGGTGAGACTAGAAATATAGATCAACAAAACAGAATAGAGAGCTTGGAAATTGACTCACATAAATATAGTCAAATGATCTTTAACAGAAGAGCAAAGACAAATCAATGAAGAAAATTTAGTCTTGTTAACAAAATTTAGTCATGTTGAAAAAATTGGAAGTTCATCTGCAAATATGAACCTAAATACAGACCTGATATCTTACATAAACCTTAGCTCAAAATAAAATATACAAATTTAAATGAAAATGCAAACCTATAAAAGATCTTGAAAAAAATGGAAGAAAAATCTGACATTACCTTAGATTTGTTAATAAAATTTTAAATAAAACACTACTATGATGATCCATGAGAGAGAAAACTTGATAACTTGGATGTTATTAAAATTATAAACATCTACTCTGTGAAAGATACCAATAAAAGAATGAAAAAAAAATTGAGAGAAAACATTTGCAAAGCATATGTCTGAGAGAGGTTGTATCCAAAATATGCAAAACTCAACAACTCTTAAAAACAACTCAGTGCTTAAAACTCAACTGTAAAAAACAAATAACCAGGCCAATTAAAAATGGCAAAATATCTGAATAAATGCCTAACTAAAGAAGATATATATATAGATAGATGATAGATAGATAGATAGATAGACAGATAGATATAGATATAGATATATAGATATATGGTAAATAATCATAAAAAGATTATCGACATCATTTGACATTAAGAAATTGAGAATTAAAGCAACAGTGAGATACTAGTACATTTCTATTAGAATGGCCCAAATTCAAAACATTGACAATATCAAATACTGATATGGATGTGAATGAAGCTAGAGGAGCTCTCATTTATTGTTAGTGAAATGCAAAATGGTACAGCTACTTTGGTAGAATGTTTAACAGTTGCTTACAAAACTAAATGCAGTTTTATTGCATGTAATCAACCTATCAAGCTCCTAGGTATTTACCCAATTGAATTAAAAAGTTATGCCCACACAAAAACCTGTAGATGAATGTTTATAGCAGTTTTAATATATTTGTCCAAACAACCAAGATGTTTTTCATCTGGAAACAACCAAGATGTCCTTCAGTAGATAAATGGGTATAAACTGTAGTACATCCTTACAATGAAGCAATAATCAGTAATAAAAGGAAATGAGCTAGTAAGCCACAAAAAGATATGGAGGAACTAAAATGCATATTGCTAACTGAAAGAAGCCAGTATAAAAGCCTGCAATCTATATAATTCCAATTATATGACATTTTGGAAAAGTCAAATTATAAAAAGTAATTAATTCAGTGATTGGCAGGGGTTTGGCAGATGTAGGACAGGAGAGTTGAATACGTATTATAGTGCAGGGGATTTATTTTTTAAGGTAAATAATTCTGTATGATATGCTATAATGTTGACTACAAGCCATTACACATGCATCAAAACTCATAGAAGTTTACAATGTGGCGTAACCCTTACTGTATGCATATTTAAAAAATACTGTAGAGTTCCAGTAAAGATAGCAGAGTGGGAAAACATCGCTTACCTCTTTTCATAACCACATCAAGATTACAAATAAATTGCAGAGCAACCATCATTGAGAACTGCCTGAAGTCAAGCTTAAACAAGTCCTATAACTAAAGGCATACAGAAAAAGCCACCATGAGACTGTTGAGAGTGGCAGAAAAGCAAAACAAGCTGGCCCCACATCTACGTGTGGTGGTTAAAAATTGGAAGGAATATGTTACCTCAAGAGGTCACCTTTGAGAGGCTAAGGATCCCAGCCCCAAACTAAGCTCCCAAGCCCAGGGTTCTTATGACAGAAAGGGAAGTCCCCAAAACTTCTGGCTGTAAAAACCAGCAAAAGATTGCTGCTGAGTAAGATGGAGGGCTGCTGGCATCCCATATGTTTTTCTTAAAGGACCCACACACAAACTAACTTGCCAACAGTCTCACTGACTCTGAGCTCCAGCTCTGGAGCAGCAGCTCAAAAGGCACCAGGGACATATAAAGGGGAACTAAATTATCTGGCTTCAGGATGGCATTTGAGGGACAGATTCCTCTCAGACAGGGTGCTGGCATAAGCCATTGTTCTTTTGTTGAGATCTCTACTGATCTAGTATGCACTATAAAAACAGGCACTATAACTGAGTTTCATCAACCTGGCTAACATTATTTTCTCTGCCCTGAAACCCTGCCCCACCCAACACTGGAGCTCACCAAGCCACTTCCAGTGGCTTCCCCATATACACAACCTATCTTGGCTCATGCTTCAGACATTCCTTAAATCTCTCAAAGGTTCACAAATCCCAAACAGGCAGCATCTGGCTTCAGTATGTCCCATACCTCTTGCTAAGCAGCCCTAAACCCAAAACTGGCAGTAGATAGCCTTGGTTCACAGCCTCCCTTAGGTACCTCCAAATTCAGGAAAAGTAGCCACCATCTGTAGATCACATTATAGTTCACACCAAGTGGCCCAAGGAAGAGCATAGGCAGCAGCTGACCTTGGCCTGCAACAGAGCCCTTTCCCTGAGGACCCAAAACCAACATACCTGGTGGCCACCTTCAGACCACACGAGAGCTCCACCCAACTACTCCACAAACAACACATCCAAAGGACAAACTGAGTAGGCACCAGAGCCCTTGTAGAGAAAATCTTGCTCCACAGGGTCAGCCCCTGCACAACAGCTTCTCCACTATAGTCATAGCCAGTCCTCACAACCAATCAGCCTGAGGATCAGTCCTTCTCACTGACATGCAAACAGCATCCAAGTCTCAACTGTAATAGGAGGCCATACACCACACACACACAAGAGACACTCATGGAGCGCCAGGCTCAGATGGCCAGGGACACTACATCTCTGGGCCCCATAGGACACCTACTACATAAGGCCACTCTACTAATTCCAGGAGAAATAGAAGCTCTATTTAATACATAGAAACAAAACACAGAGAGGCAGCAACAGTGGGGAGACAAACATGTCTCAAATGAAAAAACAGAACAAAGCTCCAGAAAAAGAACTAAAAAAATGAAGGCAAGCAACCTATGAGATGTAGAGTTCAAGGATAGTTACAAGGATGCTCAATGATCTCATTGAGAACTTCAACAAAGAAACAGGAAACATAAAAATAGAGATAGAAAACATAAAAAGAAGTTGTGAGAAACAGAATGCAATAATTGAAATGAAGGATATATTAAAGAAAAGCTGGGGTAGCAATACTTATACCAGACAAAATAGACTTTAAAACAAAAGCTATAACAGGAGACAAAGAATGACCTAATAATTCCACCTCTGGATATTTGTCCAGACAAACCCAAAACACTACTTTGAAGGGACTTATGTGTATAAAAATGTTTATTGCAGCACTATTTAGAATAGCCAAGATATGGAAGTAACATAGATGTCCATCAAAGAATCAATGGATAAAGAAGAGATAGTATATATATATATATATATATATATATATATATATATATATATATTTGAAGAAATATTACTCAGCCATAAAAAAGAATGAAATCTCATCATCTTCAAAACATGAATGGACCTGGAAGGTATTGTGCTGAGTGGAGTAAGTCATACAGATAAAGACAAATGCAATATGATTTCACTTATATCTGGAATCTAAAAAGTAAAATAAACAAAACAAAACAGAAGCCCATGAGTAGATACAGAAACATTTTGATGGTTGCCAGTGGGAAGGGGTTGCTGGGTGAGTGAAAATGACAAATGGATTAAAAAGCACAAATTAGTAGTTACAAAATAGTCAAGGGAATGTAAAATGTAGCATAGGAAATAGAGTCAATAATATTATAATATCTATATATGGTGTCAGATGGGTACTAGATTTATCAGGGTGATTACTTCATAAGTTATATAGATATGTAATTACTATGTTGTACACTGAAAACTAATATGTTATGTCAACTGCAATTAAAAAAAAAAAACATTAAAAACATTTTGTAGGTCATGGGATTCCAGGATTAAATACAGAATGTGACAAATAACCTAAATATACAGCAAATGTGTGCATCAGTGTGAAAGGGGCAAGGTAATGTGCTGACTTAAGTAACTTTGGAAATGAGTGCACTCTTTAAGACAAAGGGCAAATGGTATTCCTTAAAGCACTGCACTCTAGTTGACAGCATTTTGTTTGTTTTCATGAGGAATACAAGCTAATGATTTTGAAACCACTACACCTGTATACTTTAATTGAATAATTAAGCAAATGGATGAAACATGATAGAAGCCAGTTATCACATTTTGGGACTGCAAAGAAGCCAGGGAAGCAAGATGAAGTAATCTGTATATAGTAATGATTTGAGTAGGAGACATTAGTAAGAACTCATATTTAGCTTAAGAGACATGCAGATAGATATATAAATGAAAATAGATATCTAGAAGTACACGGCTTAACATATATCCTCTTGCTGTGTCAGCTGAGAGGGTGTAAAATCAATGATATTCCAGTAGTAATGCATACACCTAGTGCCTTGATATTGGTTCATAATACTATTCTCCAGTAAAACAAAGAAACAAACAGGGTTACTGAGAGAAATAACTTATTCTAGGACCTGGGAAATAATATACAAGATTAGCCTGGAATATTTTATAATTTCACAAAGTAAGAAGTGTTAAAAATAAACCAAAATAGAAAAGTAACACAATGATGAGAGCATGTCCAATGGAAACAGTAGACAACTGAAAGCTCTAGTGGCCAAAGCTGGGACAATTTAAAAACAAAACAAAAAAAAGGTAAAGTCATATTGGATTATAACCTAAGGTATAAAATGAGTCTACACAGACACACAAAAATGCATACATAAATAATAAATGAGAGAGACTAGACAAATATTCCTTTTAGAACTCCATGTACATTTTTTAGACACTTCACCTTCAAAAAGGTTGACCACAACTCCTTACTCCTTAATTGTGGGCTGGGCACAATGACTTCCTTCCACAGTATGAAGAAATTTTATGGTTTAGAAACTGTATAAATACAATCTTTACTTAGGTTATCAAGATTAACACTGACAGTAATAAGACATATTGATAGTATGTATCCTTGATGTGATGTGATAAGAATGGCACTTTACCACTGTGATCTTCCTCCCCAAATCATAATACCACAGTTTAGCCATAAAGAAAGAATCAGACCAATCTCAGTAAAGTGATGTTTTACAAAATACTGGACCAGGATTCCCAAAACTATCAATGTCATCAAAAACCAAGAAAAGTCTGAGAAATCATCATAGTTGAGAGAAGCCTAAAGAATCTTGATAATTAAATATAATGAGGTATCCTGGATGGGATCCTGAAATAGAAAAAGGATATTAGAAATAAGCTAAGGAAATCTGAGTAAAGTATGGACTTAGTTAACAATAAGGTACCTATAATTGCTCATTAATTGTGACAAATATACTATGTAAGGTGTTAATAAAAGGGACTGGCTGAGGGGTATATGGGAACTCTATCTTTGCAATCATTCTGTATACCTAAAACTAGTTGTTTTTTTTTTAGTTTATAAATGTGTATTAACTAACAAAGTATTTTTAAGTGGAAACTACTATCTATGTATGAGCCTTTAACAATTCCAGAATCTTCAGGGTGGAGAGAATTAGAGGAAGGTGCTGGTATAATTTGATTGCATTATAAAATTCATATTTGTTATTTAGGTAGTTTGTACTTTTCAGATTTTTCATTTAACATAAAAACTTTTCATTAGATATAAAAAGAACTTCCAAAATAGATTTTATTTAATTTTTTTTCTTAATGAGAGGCTAGGGTCATAAGGTTTTCAAATAAATGAAAACCTTATCTGACCTTAGAACAGAACCTTAAAACAGAAAATGAGTTACACCTCCATTATAACTGTTTTTGTTTATTTTAATTTTTTATTTACATTAAAAAGTAAATATTTTCTGTCAAAAGTTGGTCATTCACCTTTCCCCCTTTTTCTTCATTTTTGCTATCTCCCATATTCTCTAAGACACATAAAAATATCTTTTTTTTTTTTTTATAGTAAAATGGTCAGTTCAGACCCTCACTTGGGGCAAATATAAAATGAGCCCGCTTGGAGCTTATTTTATTCTGTTGTGCTGAACAATGGCACTTATTAATTCCAGAGGTGCAGAAGTTATTATGAGCCAGGTAAGTTAATATGTTCATTGTTGATATCGGTTTAAATTGTAGCTTCCTCCGGAATAAATGCCTGAGCCTGGGGAAAAAGGATGCATGTGTTTGATTGAACAGGTTAAACAAGAAAGAGACTTGTCTGCAACTTATGTAATGAAAATATTATAAAGGAGCCCTTGAAAATTCTCATTGTAAAGTATCTCTCCATTCTCCTACTCCAGATCTACAACATGATTCTTTGAGACTTGTGAAGTAATGGACAAAATTGACCATCTTACAAAAAACCCAAAGTGCCATTTAGAAAGAATAAATGAGAAATGCGTACACTTGAAAAAAAAAGATCGAAGGAGAAGGAAAAGAGATTCAGAGAACCAGACCTTCTTCTAATAGAAATAGATATCATCCAAATGTGAGTGGGAGTCAATCATAGACACTTAAAGAAGATTTTTGAAGCTTTTGAGACAGTGAGCCATGCATTTTAAGGTAGAAAATAGGTACCCCCTATGAGAGAAAATGCCAAGGAAAGCTAAAATTCTTCAGAGATTTTTCCTTTGGACTCTCGTTTCACAAAAGTTTTCCAAAAACTTTTTTTTTCACAAAAGTTGTTATTCCACTTTCTCAATTCTTCAAAAATAACTTCACATTTATTTGCAAACTCTCATGTGATATTTCTCAAAAACCTGAAGAAATATGAGGTTAAATCAAAAATCAAAGTTTTCCTCCTATATCTCCTTATGGAAGTATATAGAGAAGGAGCATTCATCTTATAGTCTTGAGTGTTAGGTGATAAAAGGAAGTGAGTTTAGAGAGACTTAAAACTCAACATTCTGATTATTTTTATACTGGTATATATGAGAAGAAGCCAGAAAATTAAGGACTGTAGAGGCTAAAATTTGTGTTATATCTATAATAATTGAATCTTCATTAGTGTATTGGCTCTCTATTGAACCGAAACATAAGATTCCAAAGCTTAGTGACTTTAAGTGACGATGACATGCATTATCATAATTCTGTGGGTGGTTCTCTAGTTTGCATCAAAATTGCTCATATGGTTATATTCAAATGTGAGATCAATTAGGGCTGTAATTTTAAGATGATCTCTCACCCTTCAAGGTCTTTGTGTTACCCCTCATTACTCAGTAATCTTGTCTGAGATTCTTTAGAGAGAGTTGGCTAGCTTCCAGTGTGGGGAGATTCCAAGATGACAAGCCCCATGTACAATTAATTCTCAACTCTCTACTCTCATTGCCATGCTAATGTATCATTGACCAAAGTAAATGACAAATGATGTGTCCAAGCCCAGAATTAATGTAGGAATGGATTATATAAATATCCAAATACTAGAAGGCATGGTTTATAGGAGATTACCAATTTAATCAACTCTCATAAACAGGATTTCAAATAAACATCAAATTCCAGCAAGTTTAATTTAAGTTATTATGCCTTAGGTGATAGAGAGGGTATGTGAGAAATAGGGGTTAGGCAATGTTCCACATTTTTTAAACAAAGACTATTTGTTTTTAGTAATTATCTTATGGGGCACAATAACCCCTTTAATATACCAGATCAATAACGTTGTTTGAACTTTGTTCTCTGGTGTATTAACAACTGAATTTTGCTGGACTAATTGTTGTCCTTCGTATATACTTTGCTAAGGTGATTATTTTCAGACACCAAACTTTTCTCCCCTTTTTCAATGCAATGAACACACACACACACACACACACACACACACACACACACACCTGAAATTAAATTTTAAAACAACATGAAAGGCTGCTAGAATTAGTTAAATATTTTATAAACCTGATTTCTTGATTTCATTTTTCTCATTTACTCATCATTTAAAAAAAATATGGCATTTAAAAATACTTGAATGTCTTTCATATTTCAATACCATACTAAAGACACCATGGGTGGGGGGACAAAAGAAGATAAGAGATGTAAAGCTTTAATTTGTATAATACATTTAATTTAGACATTTCTTTATATGCACCATGATTTTGTTGAAACTTTAACTATATTAAGAAGTTTTCAGAAGAAATATTACATCATGTTATGGATAATGAAATTGAGGCTCAGAAAAAAGAAGTAAATGTCCACAATTCTACACTAGAAGGATATTGAATTCTGACTGGTATTCTGAATGAGTATAATTCCAGTGCTTCTTTATGATAGAATTAACATGAACTTTATATGAGTTTTATAGATCTGGGTTTAAATTTTAACAACAATACTTGGACAAATAACATAATCTATGAAAATGCAGATTCTGTGCTTTAAACATTATATGTGATACATTACATAATTAATACAGTTACAGTAATATAATTCTACCATATCAGTTGATGTCTTTGAGGACAAAACCACAGTCGTTAAAGCCTCGTAAGATAGTTAATGAGGAAGGTATAATCTCTTAACCAATAGCATTAGGTATCAAAAATGTTAAAAAGAACAGACAATATTTTTACAAAGCTGGTTAAATGTTAAATTGTGTAGTAGTGAAGGAAGCAATATATAAGTTCATTGAAGAGAAAGAGCAGTGAGGGTTGATGTAGTCAGAGAGGGCTTGGTACAAAAGTTGACATTTGTCCTTGGCCTTAAATCTGTTATACTCACTTGTAGCTTGTGTCCTTTGCCTCCAACCTCAGCAGAGTTCACATTCATTCTCTCTGTAATGGTGGTTCACAGACACAAGTTTGTTTTCAATCACATCTCAACCATGAAGGTTTGATCCTTCAGTCATATTGATTAGGCATCACATTGGTCTGCTATGCATTATGTCAGTTCACCCTCCTCGCTGCTTCCTCCTCTATTGCACTATTGCCTGCAGTCTGCCCTTTCAGGGTCTAAGTACTCATTTTCAGCTAATTTTGTCTGGATTCCTTATACTGAGAAGCACAAGATTCTTTATGATAAACACATTAGAAAAAATGTGATCTCCAAAAATGTAAGTGCTACTACTCTAAGTACCTGAGGTAAAAGAACAATCGTGAAATTTAATAAAGAAGAAATGAAATGTTCAGTTGGAGACCAAAATTGATTTACAGCAGCAGTACAATAAAATAAAACATGAACCAGTTGCCCTCAGCACCAGACTATTGTTCATACACAGCAATACAGGAAGTAGCCTTCAGGGTTGTTGGACCAAAAATATATGAGTGATGAGAGTTCCATTTCTTTCCTTTTAACCTCTGAGGAATATGGGGGGAAAGTAGAAAGACTCACATTCAAGCAAGTGCTAAAAATGTTTTCTGTCCTATTCTTCTACCATTTTTCTCATTTTTTATTTTGATAAATTAGTACTAGATTGAATAAAATATCTACACACTTCCTTCTCTTAGATAATGCTACCAGTGAGGGGTAGAAATTGGCATTATCTTTCAGAAATAATACAAATGGGTTTCCATCACTATTGGGACAGGACAATAAATTCTAGGCTCCTAAAAAAACTAAGTGGCCAAATCAAATCTTTGACCTCAAAATCCTATTCGGTAACTAGTAAAATGTTCAGATCATCATAGCACTCAAGATCTTTTTGAATAAACAGATAGGAGATATTTATGTAGAGAGAGATTATAGTCTGAGTAGCAGATGAAGAAGAATTATGGAAGACTTTTCTTGAATCTGTTTATTCAAGGAAGCACACTAATTTCTCAAATAGTGTGTCTATTTGCAGTGGCTTAAGAAGAGAGCTGACAGAAAATCATTCCTTAATCTTCTTCTGTCTAACCTATTTGTCTATTTCTTAAAATTAACATACAATTTTCTCATCTTAAACTTTACATTTTACTGTTTTTGTTTTGCCAGAAAGGCACAGGAGACAAAGTTGATAGAAAAAAATAAACTATATTTGACTCATTATGGCTCATGTTTGTTAATATCAAAAATCTTGTGTGCTTTTTCAATGAATCACACATATTTGTTCTATTCCTATATGTATGAGAGATCCAACTTAAACAGAATTTTTACAGGCCTTAGCAATTTTACCTTTGTGCAGTATTTTTTTTTTCTTTGATCTTTCTCAGTCTCTAATCAAATCTCATGCCCTGTTAAGAACAGGTAATATTTTCGTATTGTGCATTCTCTTTTTGCCCAAGCCCTTAAGATAATATATTACAAATAATCTACCAATAAAGACCAAGAATTTCAATTGAAGGTAGCAAATATCTTTTAATCTTTATTATGTATATCATATACAGACCCTCAGAAATTTGACAAATGTTACAAAGAAGTCATCTGGGGAAGAGGGAAAGTGGAAGTAAAAAGGCATTGGAGATTCTGCATTCCCACCATTCTGAAGCATTCATTAAATTCTACAAGATATATATTGGATTTACACATAAGATTTTGAAGGGAGAAAGTATTAGCATTAAACAAAAACTGAAAACTACTGTTTTCTATAATTTCATAAACTGATGGATGAGGGAACATAAGAGAATTGTTTTCATAAACACACTCATTTTAATTGTAACGAAAGTCTTATTTTTAGTCATTGGCCTCATTATTCTCCAGCTCAACCATTTGTGATTGGCACAGAAGAGATTGGGAGGAAAATGAAGAGAATAGAAATTGTAAGGCCAATCAGGAGAATATTTTGAGGCAAGATCAATAGCATCGAATCAACAGCATCCCTAGAAAGACCTTGTCATATAGTGAATCATTTATTGCACACTGGGCAAGAAGCACTGCCTGAAACATTTATCCTGAACCTGTGACCTGAGACAGAGAGGAAAGGAAGTACTCTCCAGGTTTTTTTTGAGCCCAATTCCACCCTTTCCCTGAGGGAAACACAGAGTTAGACCTTGCAAATAGACTCAGCTATTCCAAAGCACTGTTATTTTCTGCTTTTAAATTTAGTTTAATTTGCTTCCTGATTATCTGATTTTTATGTAATTTCAAACTTTTTATTTTTGTTTTTAATTTTCAATATCCAATTCATGCCTTCTGACAGTGTCAGTGAAGCAGCAGACACCTGTGGGCTCCTGTGATTCCTCAATTCTTTCTGCAGTTAAAAAGTTTTTTTCATTGGCCTATGAAAGCCAACCAGTGCCCAAAGATTTTATTGGTCTTTTTCTCAGTCCTTCAGACTTGATAACTAACTGTCTCTGTTTACAAGTACAAAAACAACCACATTAGTTCTCTCCAGGTGGAGAACAGATGTATGTTTATGAAACGAATTTAAAAAGATCACACCTATCTTATCCCATTTAACAATAAAAGTCACATATGGTGCTTATCATTACCAGCCCTGTCTTTATAACTTGCTTAGTCTAGAAAAATCACTGCAGACAGAAATACTAGCTTTCAATCTGAGCAAGATGGGAGAGAAAAGACAAGGACAGATATTGACACTGGGATGAGAAGCAGGGTAAAGAAATAAACAAATAATAATTTGAAACAGTAAAAGGAGCAAAGAGAAACAAAAGAGGAGTATAATAAGGGAATTAAATTGATTTTTAAAAAAGGTCTACATATGGTAAGAAAATAGGAAAAAACATTTATTTAGAAATTTTTATCTGTCAAACATAAAGGTAGAAACTATATTTGAATCAAGAATGATACCTACTTTTCTCATTTGACAAGTATAATTAATCAAATGAAACTGTAGAAATGAACCATTTAAGTAGTGAATATACAATGCAATATATAGATGTATTATTGAATTGTAAGCTTGAAAGCTATATAATTTCAATAACCAATGTCACCACAATAAATTTTTAAAAAGGCAAAAAGAAAAAAAAAAATGAAGCATACATAAATGACCACAGAAAGTAAAGGGTCCTGAAGCTTGGAGGGGTTGTGGACCAATTAAGAGATGAGATACTAAGAAAGTATTAAAGCCAGCATTCCAGACTTCTTTATCAGATTCTAAGACAGACATTTTTTAAAATATAAGAACAGAAAGAATGATGAATAGAAAGGAAGGAGTGAATCTTCTTTAACATGGAATTTATCTGTAGATAGTGACTTTTCAATTGGCCCATACTCTAAGGCTTTTTTGCTAATTTTTGCCAAGTAAATATTAAAGTCTTATTATTGATTATTAACTTCCTTAATCAAAGCAAGGACTGGCATTCTTTCAAAAGTCTTTTTTTTCTTTTCTTTCTTTCTTTTTTTTTTTTTTTTAGGTAAGCTTAAGCTACTTTCTTTTAAATAAAATATTTAAGGATTGATTTTTATTTGAATGAATGTGGAGTGCCGAAATTTGTATTTTCCCCAAAATATGTTCCTTCGTATAATAGATAAACTTGAATTTCTGTTTTAAATTAGCTTCAACTAAGAAGATGGTCTATGAAACTCAGAATGAAAATTAAGAAAAAAATTTAGCTTACATTGAAGAAAGAGTATATATAAGCTTTTCCAACTCAATCTCTTTAACATGAGAAAAACATTCATGGGATAGGAAACAAACTGAGCTGTTATCAGTAAACATAATAATTTATCTTTTTTAATGTGGCTGAATTGGATTTGTGCTTTGGAATGGAAAGATAGAGTCTATGTCACTAAACATGATCTGTAAATGCGGATTAGTGGATATAAATCACTGAAACCCTGGGGATATATGGAGGGGAAAAGATATTAGATCTTGGGAGGTAGTCATGATGTTGGCTATAAAGAGATAGGGCAAGTTGTGACTTTGTAAGAATTAAAAACAGACTTTCCATCTAGGATGGAACAATCATTAAATCACTGGAAAATAAATCTAGCTTCAAATACTAGAGGTCACCTCATAAGACTGACAGACCAGAATATCAGGGAATATAGAAGAATTAGTTACTCCGGATAAAAAGAAAATCTTGATAATGAATGCCTGTTCATTCAACTGAGTCTGTAAACAATTCTAACCTGGATCCCAAACTTGAACTGTGCTGAGTTGCAAAGAAGCTGATGAGCCTAGGTGGGGCCTGGTGGTGGGTGCTGAAGTCCATGACCTTTCCAACAGTCCTGCCTAGAGTAGAACCTGCCTCCTTATTAGCCTAATGATTAAACATGAAATCCTCTCAACATCGAAGACATTTCTAAGCCAATTAATTTCTAAGCCAGTAAATTCAGTACATTCACCTTTCAACCTTTGTCTCCAGATGTAGTTTCTGAAAACAGAAGAATAAAGGTATTTCTCTTATCAAAAATATATAAATAAAGCACACAAAGTGTCGTGCATGACTATGGCAATACAGAGATTTTTTTACCTGCATTTTTTTAATACCTCTGGAAGCATCATTAGAGATAAAAGGCTTCAAAGTTCTTTGTCCTTACTTAGAAAGAATAAAGAAGTTTTCATTCATTTAGAAAGAAATAACCTATGCTCCTTTTAATACTAACAACTCATGAACAAATACTAAATATCTTCATTTTGCTACCAACAGTTCAGAGATAGAACTCCATGTGAAATTTTCTTTTGGTATTAAAAAGTTTTAATTTTTACAAATTTTTGTACATTCTGTAACAGAAGAATTTATTAGATTACATTATTATTATTATTATTATTATTATTATTATTATTATGTCTCATTAGTATTATCTGACCACTTATGAGTGAACCATCTGTATTTTTTTAATGAAAATGTCATATATGAAAGTTCTGTTTTATGAAATGAGTAAACAAAGCAGTGGTAAATTGTATTATAGAATGACTCTTTATAAGAGGCTTCACCTGGGATACACTGTGCAATGATTTCAATTACTATAATTTTTTTATTCACACACAGGTAAATAAGGAAGCTATCGTGAAGGACTGAGAGGCTATGATAATCGCATCTAAGCTATATGATACATAATCATCCTAACAAAGATGAGTTATTCTGAATAGAAATTTTGTTTCTGGTAAAATAATATAGTTGAACCACCAATTGATTATTGATGTATATAAACATCTTTTTTTTTTTCTGGAATATACCTGACTGCTAAAATAAAATTCACTTGCCAATGATATGAACATCACCTTATAGTACAATCATAAACATTATTTGTAGAATATTTAAGGGGTCTCCAACTGACCCTGTGCTTCCCTGACCCCTTGCCCATTATATTTATTAGTTGAAATAAAGCACAAAGATATACTATTCACAGATTTTTCATTTTGAGTATCACTCAACTCAGAAACTCAAGCTTATCTTTTAGTTTCCTCCTCCTATAGAATGTAAGCTTAACAAAGGAATTTTCCCTGTGTTCCCTACTATACCAGCAGAATTGAGTATCAATTCAGTCAATTCAGTATCTTGACTGTGCATGCTCTTGCCACTTATTTATTTATTTTTTACTGACATCTTTATTAATGATGATTTGACTTCTACAGAGTAGGGATGATGGTCATTCCCTTTCACTTGTAATCTAGTGAATGGTTATCAAATATAATGGGAGGACTCAAATGGCCCCTTTATGTTTTGAACCAATATTTATTGCCAAAAAAAAACCAGATGAAACCATATGATTGGCAATGCCACCAGAAGGAACCACAAGGCATGGGAAAGGGAAGTTTACCAGGAAAAAGAAAAGTGCTGAGTAGAGTAAAACAAAATAAGTTCACTAATTTCTTGTTCTTAGTCAGTACCCCAGTCACAGTTAAATCAAAGCACAAGTTGCCACCTTGACTCAGGGACGTAATTTAGATTCTTATGTCTAGATTCCTATTCTAGGTAATCATAGACTCAATCAATTTTGTGTATTATTTCCCAGTGGATTACTTCTCTTTGAGCCTTTCTTTTCTTTTTTTTTTTTAGTCTTTACCATCTAAGAGAAGAAGAGCAAAAGCCATCATTACTTTATCATTCTGAAGTAAATTATCAGCTAAAAGGGCACACAAAATATGACCTTAGAAATAGGTAAAAACTTAATTTTTTTTGTCATTTTGTCTTTTCTCTGAATGCCATCTGCTGTAAAATTAGGAAGAGCCAATTCTGCAGATGAAGTTGAAAGTAGTCTGTTGCACAATTCCCTCATGCTGCAGGGTGAGTATTGAGGAGAGAGGAAGCGATATTTTTATTCTATTCAGGCCTTCAACTGACTGAGCTCTGGCCACATTGTGGAAAAAAATCTGTTTTACTCAAATTCCGCCAATTTAAATGTTAATCTTATCCAAATAGAAAAACCACCTAGAATAATGTTTGTCAAAAATATTTGAGTACCTTGAGTCCCACCCAAGTTGACACATAATATGAAACATCTAATATGATACAACTATCTTGGCGTATAATCAAAAACATACAAGTCCTTTCTACAGAAGAGTATGCAAAGTTCTCATTTGACCTTTGCTCTTCTTTTTGATGTCCCATAACTTAAATACTGTGATATAAAATCAATACTTCTTATGTTATATGTATACACACACATACATACATATAACAAAATAAGGAGACAATATGATGATGATGATGATGATGACGATGATGATTGAATATTTTGTTTCTGTAAGTGGTCATGAAGTCATAGCTGATATTTGTAGCTACTTTCTTCCACTAATCACTGATTTCATAAAGAAACTCAGTTGTACATAGTTCCTTATATGGTGAAGTTACCCTAGTAGTCATGTCTGGATATGATTGTTGCTGTTTTTCATCAACTGTAATCACAAGACAATACTAAGTGATACCCTAAGGGACCTCTTTATTTCAGACATACCCTGCCTTACTTCCACTGTGGAGTAGTAGTTCAATTTCTCTTTGATAGTCAGAAACAATTACCCTAGGCAGCCCAGTAATTCCTTCTTTGACTATTGATTGATTTGGAGTCATGATGAATAATTACATGGCTGGGTAGCACTCTTAACTTCTAGTTCAATGGAATAGTTACTATGTCTTCTGATGAAAGCATACCTCTCCTTGGAATTAAGATCTTTTTGCCAGCAGAGCATAAAGTCATAGAGAAAGGAAGAAAAAGTTCTGCTAGTGGGTAACTAGGAGTAAGTGAGTGGTACCATTCTCATTTTTACTTTTTGATTCCTGGATCTGTGAATTCTGGCTATGAGAGAAATAACATATAAACAGATTCAGACCCCTGGAAATTGTCTCAGTAGTGCAAGGTATTGTCGCCTAGCTAGCACTATAACTGAGTCTTCAAAAGGTCATTTTATCATTCTACCAAGCCAGCTGCTTCTGGATTAGGGATGAGATGGTACGACCAGTGAATTCCATGAGCATGGGGTCCCATTTCTTCACTTCTTTTGCTGTAAAGTGAGTTACTTGATAAGAAGCAATGTTCTACAGAATACTATGATGGTGGATAAAGCTTTCTATAAATCTGTGGATGGAAGTTTAGCTAAAAGTGTTTCATGGAAGGAAAGTGAATACGTATTCAGAGTATATGCCTAGTCCAATAAGAACAAAACACTACTCCTTCCATAATGGAAGTGATTTAGTGTAATCAACCTGCCACCAGGTACCTGAGTAATCACCCTAAAGAATGGTGCCATATTAGGAATACAGTGTTGGTATCTGTTGCTGGCAAATTATACGTTCAGTGGCAGCTGCAATCAGGTTAGCCTTGGTGAGCTGAGTTCATATTGTTTAGCCCAGGCATAACCTCCATCCTTGTCACATCCCCATTGCTATTTTGATCATAAGCCCATTGGCCAAGGACAGTGGTGACTTGGAGAATAGGTTGATAGGTATGCACAGAATGGGTCAAATGACTTACTTAGTTATTGAAATACTTCTTTAATAAAGTCACTTTTTGATGGAAATTTACATAGGACATAACTATCTTCATGATTTTTTGCTCAATCAGAGAGGTTAATTCTCATAATACTTCATATTTCTTGTTACCAATTTTCCAGTCATGTTTCTTCCAAGTCCCTGGCCATCCAGCCAAACCATGGTCTACAGTCAATGAACTAGTATATAATCACACGTCTTGCCATTCTCCCATCCAAGAAAAATAAAAATAAATAAACAACCAGGTGCACTGCTTGAAGTTATGGCTACTAGAAGAATTTCTCTTCACCACTGCTCTTCAGGTATGTCCTGGAGATGAACTGTGGTGCTGCAGCTGTTCACTGTTTGGTGGTGTCTGTATGTCATGCAGAATCATCTGTAAACCAGGCTCAAGTTTTATTTTCCTTTGTCAATTCATCATAGTAAATTCCCTATAGTTTTATAGGTGCAAGCTGGAAAAAAACAATGTACTGTGATAGAAGTGGGGACCATGGGCTTTGGGCCACTTCTTCATATAACTTACCTGGAACAGCTTGGGTCTATTATATATTTACCACTTCCATTTGATGATGAAGTGCTGTGGTGCTTGCCCAATTTTATGGCTTAGTGGGTCATTTAACACCTAGTTTATGATAGGCATGGTAACTTGGTGGCCTATGGGTAATTGTTTTTACCAGAGTCCAATAGAAGCCCAAAGCTGTTTCTCAAAAGGAGAGTGAGTAGTTACCTACAGGGAATGGTAGAATTTGCACCAAAATACTATGTTGTGCTTTAACTATATAGGGTTACTTGAGCTTACAAACATCATTTCCTTCCAACACTGACATTTCATGAATCATTGGATATGCTGAATCATACGGCCCAGTGGCAGAGCAGCTTGCACAGAGTTTGAACCTGTTGCAGAGCCTTCTGTTGTTCTTGGACCCATTTAACATGAGTAGCTTTTTAGGTCACTCAGTAAATGGGTTGGAGTAACACCCAAATGAGAACTATGTTGCCAGCAAAATGCAAAGTGGCTCACTGGGCATTGACCCTCTCTTTTGGTTGTATGAGGGTCAGGTTCAACTACTTATCCTTCACTTTAGAAGAGAGATCTTGACATGTACCACGCTATCATACCCCTAGAAATTTTGTTGAGATAGAACACTCCTAATTTTTTTGTTATATTTATGTCCAATCTCTGACACATTAATGTCCAATTAATACATCTGAAATTGTTGCTATTTCTTGATTACTAGGTCCAATCAGTAAAATATCATCAGTGTGTAATAGACCAGTGTGATATCTAGTATAAGAGAAGCTGAGTAAAGCAAGGGTCCTTTCTAATTCTCATAAATACATAGAATTAGAGTGGAAAATAAATGAGAAATGTACCTGAAAGTGTTCATGAGTTTATATCTTGCAGAGAAGATTGGATTTTATGTTAAAAGCACAGTGGAAGTCATTACAAGAGAATTAAAATAAGTTTCAAAGCTTGAATGCTGTCTTCATATATCTAGTGCTTTCTCCAAGAAATGGAATTTGGCATAAGAAAAAAGGAGAGAGCTTTGTGTGTATGTATATGTATATATTTAATATTAGAAATTGTTGTCTGTTAGTTTTAGTAGAAACAATAATACAAATGAAACATCAACAGAATATTCATTAAAAAGTGTCTACATTGATGGAGAGTTAGGGAAAGGCCTGATAAAATCTAAATCATGACTGGAAGAAATCAAGTATGATGAGCAAGCAGGCATTATCCTTTACTCACCTTTTATGATGAAACTTCTTTACTTGGCTTTAGTAGGAAATACATGAAATGAGTCTTTGTGCATGTCTCGTGATATTTTTTTAAGAATTAATGATCAATTTTAATTAAGTCATGCTAATATTTGTAGATGGCTTGCTCTAACCCTTTTAGTGTCTGAATAATCAATAGTAGTGCACATTAATTAGCCAATATGTTTGAACAATATTATATTTTTCTTCACCCAATTTAATCTTGTTCACTTTAATAAATTACTTTCATATATAACATTTATAAAATAAAATTCTCCCTTTTATATTCTCTCTCCCTCACTTCACACACACACACACACACACACACACACACACACACACACACACACACACACAACTAAATTCTGCCCGAGTCCCAGTTAATTTTTAGAGATTTAGAGTAACTTTTTAGTTGGAGAAGAAAAGCCTATGAAAACATATGTTAGACCTATTAAGCTACACATGGTCCAAAAATAACTCTAAATCATAATCAATTACTTCAAAATACAATAGATTTTTCTATCATAACTTTTGTTATCTATTTAATGAAAATTTTAGCCTGATGTCCTATTCTCAAACACAGAAGTATGATTGATCCATATGGATTAACTTGGGAAGCAGGTTTTTGCATGACTTTACAGAGAACACATCCTGATGAGTATTGAAAGCATTCTTATGTCAAAATTTAAGAGTATGTCCAAAAGTAAAGTTTACAAGAGATTAGAATTTGAACTATTGCTGTGACACAATGTGGATTTTGTTTATTTCAACATCACCACCTCACCAACCTCTTCTTTGTTTCTTTTACTTTTGAGATTATAGGAACATAATCTCCCAAACTCTCCCACAGGAGAAAAAGGCTGATGGCTGGGCCAAGATTTACCATCCTTAAGTCCTATTAGACACAGCAGTTTAGTCATGTTTGGGTCACTGAAGACAAATACAAGCTGCAATACATCAGGGATATGGAGTATCATAAATGCAGCAAAGCTCTTTCACTGAGTTTTCAGTCCAAAAATGGTGAAAAAAAGAAGGCAAACTTAGTTATATGGCTAAGAGATCAAATTGCATTGCATATCTGTCCAACATTTCTTTGAGGAGCCAAGTATCTCTCATTTATAGATAGAATGCTCTGAGGGTTTGATCCTTTCTTCTCACTACAGGCATGAGTAGATAAGTGACCTGGGGTAGCCTCTGAACACTGAATTCTCTTTGCTGCAGTGACTGGTGTAAGGATGGGTGTGTGATCCAAATATCCAGGCAGAGTCCTATTTCCCTACATTCTCTGTTAACACTGGCAGGAAAGATGATCCCTTCCTCCTGGTGTTGATATGATAGAAGTATACTAAACTAAGAAGAAATGGGTATTCAGTAGGAAGGAGGAAATTGATGCCAGTGTGCAAAGAGAAATAGTGCTAAGAAAGAAAAATAAAATTGTACAAGCCACAGAGGGAGTGTTGTCTGAAACCAAACGTACTGAAATTCTTTCAGCTATGGGTACCATTTGGATACCTTTTTTGTGCTCGCTTCGGCTACACATATACTAAAAATTGTTTTGAATTAATTTTTGTTCCATGTCCCTGGATTTATGCATGCTAAAAAAAAACAGGCAAATTATAAGAAATGCTGAATACTTTAAAAAATTATAAGTACCCTCATCTCTTTAGTATTTATTTTTCATTTTTCTGGGCACTCTAGCTAAGCTAAAACTGCATGTGAATTTTAGAATTCAAATGCTTACAATTCCTAAGATAATTATGGAGATTTGGACAGAAGACAAATCCTTAACTGCTTACATTATAAGTAACTGCAATGTCTGCTCATAGACAAACAGAAAACAGTCAGACTCCTTTAGAGGTGAGAGATCATTGCAATGTTTCCATGTTAAAGTAGGTAAAATTAGAACGTCATCTTCTGGAAAACAGAGTTTCAGGCCCCTAGAAGAAATGCTCCATAAAATTAGTTCTTAAGGTCAGAGTAAAAGTAATATATGAGATGGTAAAAATCTAAGAGCAATGCTAATTGTAGCAAGGTGATAAGATGGTAGCTGTTGTTTATATGAAGGGTCTGAAGGAATCTTCATTCTTTTTCCAGTCTCTCCTGAGTTTCCTCAGCATTTTTCCAACCATAATAAGGTTTTTTGTTTTTTTGTTTTTTGGGGGTGTTTGTTTGTTTATTTGTTTGTTTGTTTGTTTGTTTTACAGCTTCTCTAGCTATTCCTAACAGTTTTTCCATCGTTTTCTCACTGACTAGTCCCAAGCCAATATCACGTATTTTAGATTACATTACAGAAGCACCATGCCTCTGGGTATCAATAACTGTATCATCACCCTTTGCTACGTAACAAACCATCCTAAAATATAGAGATTTAAAACTATCTTATTTATCAGTTCACAGTACATTGGGTTGACAACTTGGATGATTCTTACAGAGATCTGTTGTGGGCTCATCCATAAGGCTGAAGTTCACTGGTAGGTCAGTAGGCTGAATAACCTGGTGAAGTGCATTTTCCTGAAATGACCACACCCATAGGAATTTTATCCTATATGCTATTCTTAACATGCAGTATTGACACACCTTCACTGAGGGCTGGAGTCCACATTTCACCCCCTTGAATTTGGGTAGACCTGTTGTAGATGCATGATTTCCAAGGCTGGGTTAGAAAAAGCTATACAGTTTCTACCTAACTCTGTTTCTTGAGACACCCATTCTTTAACCAACCAAATGTGCTGAGAGAAAGACCAGTCTGGCCTGTGCAGAGAAATTACACTGAGTCCTTCATGGAGAGGAAATGATACACCCAGCCTATAGTCAGCATCAATCACTGAAGTATACGTCTTTGGGTGATTTTAGCCTGTCGCCTTTAAATTGCTCCAGCTGACAAGCAAAGAATTGAGCTATCCCTGTCAAACCATTCCTAATACCATATCCTAGAGAAAAGTAAATGTTGCTTTAAGCCATTTAGTTTTGGGGTGTTTTTTTAATACAGCATGAAATGTACAACAGAGGCCCTCACTCATATGTCTAGCAGTTTCTAGCCTGTCGACTGAGGAGGGAGCTTCAATTCTACTTAAACATAATTTCTCAGAATAGAGGCTAGCTCAGGATGATTCTAGTGTTGGTTTCATGTTTCTAAGCACAGAGAAAGAGGGTAAGCTTCATATATATATATTCTTTTTAAATCACAGTTTGTATCACACATACTAATGTCCCATTGACCAAAGCAACCTACCTCAAAATCTGTCATGGTAGAGTGCCTTGGTCATTGGTTGTGCAAAGTACAATATGCACTCTGAAGCCATTTGGTTTCTGGTACCAGATCAAATGTGACTCTCAGTTACTGTACATGCAGTTCTCTTTTTGCGTAAGTACTACAAAACTTCTAGAGTCCTGGACTTAAGAGTAGCTATGAATTTGGAAAATTTTAGTGGATGTAATCAGTGTTGGAAACTTAAATGTGATATTGAATAAAGATTAGAGATTTTTCAGGATATAATAAAATTATAAATTACCATCTAGAATAGGTCTAAAGAGTTTTATGGAAAGTACAAGCTTATTGACATTTTTAATACTCACAAAATTTATTGGGGATACATCTTAGAGTAGGATGATTTGAATGCCTAAGACTTGAACTATGATATAATTTTTTATAATATTGTCTTAACTGAAAAGCAGGCAAGCTGCTACCAATAGGGGACATGAAAAACTTTTAGAGGTTAAAAATTCATGTGTGAATTAAGATTTTATTCCAGTTTTTTCCAAAGAGTAAAGAACTTCATGTAGCACTAGGCATCTGTGAAGTAAAAAGCATGTGACACTAAACCTTTCTTACAAAAACCCAGGCTGTTTTCTTTTGAGCATTTTAAAAATGAGATTTTGATAAAGATATTTACAGCTACGATGTGAGTCTGAAAATGGAAGCTGTGCCTCACAGAGGTAAAATCAAGATGATATTCTATTCATTATGAGAGATCTGGTGAGATAGCATTCTACCAGAGGACAGTTTGTGTAAAACAGAGGAAATAAAAGCTCTGGAGCATGGGATGAAAACAGATAGAGCAATTTTGTGAAAAAAAAAATCACCATAATATGCCCTTAGCATTCAGAGTATAACCAAAGAATAATATTATATCAGACCAAATAAAATAAACATTTTTGTAGAATAAAAAATTGAATATTTTTATGGTTAAATTTAATAAGTAGGGAAATAAAGGAGGTGCTAATATAAAGTCTTTCTTCTATTTTGATTATATGAATGACAATTATCCCTAACATCTGTGGAACTGTACTATTATTTGTAATATCTCTAAAGTATCCATATGTGTTTCAGGCAAATATACCTGCAGTATGCACTTATATAATGTCTTTAGCAAAACAAAATTTGCATCACACACCTAATATAAATTAATGCAAAAGAATTTGGAGGCTGATTAATTGAACAAACAAAAATCTTGACAGCTGCCAAATGTTCTAAAATATTCCTACTGTAGGAACTTGGTATACTGCAGAGAATGGTAAGCAGGACTTTGCATTACATAAATTGTCACAGTAGGAGATTGAAAAGTTATGACAGGTATGGGAAGGAAAGATTGGGTGGGATTGGAAGCAAACTCATAATAAGGAGCAAAGAAGATTTTGAGTAGAAATTCATTCCATTTCTCAATCACACACACACACACACACACACACACACACATGTATATATACCTATAACAAGAGAATACAAATCAATTTTGTGTTCAGGATGAATCTGATTGCTACAAACCCACAAGCTCCTGGAACTTATATAAACATAACTGATAGAGGCCATTCTGCACTGAAGCTTTCAACATTTTATTGGGAAATAGAATAGCTAATCATCAGAGGAGATAAAATAAAATAAAATATAGTTACTCTTTTAGAATTTCAATAGGAATATAAAGAAGCCTAGGATGACCTATTTCTCATATAATCATATAAAAGCTAATATAAACATTAAATGTTTGGATGATAAATATTTTCGAAAGTAAAAATCCGTTATAATTTAAAAATGCTGAATTTTACAAATTTTATTCCTTGAACCTATTTAGAAGTGGGAAATTTTCCTATATTATCAGAAAAATAATTTTCATGTTTTTTCCTATTCTGGATGATGGTATTATAATAATTGAACCATATCACAGGTCTTTGATTTTTTTCTTTTCTTTAAATTAAGTTTATTGAGATAACATTGGTTAATACAATTATATAATTTTCATGTGTATGTTACAATTTGACATCTATATATTCTATTGTGGTAATAGTTTCCTTCAGCTACCATATATTTGATCCCCTTTACTCACTTTACCCTTTCCCTACTCCCCCCCATATAGCTGACGCCCTTTACCCCATCTACCTCTCCCCTCCTTCTCCACCCCCTACACAGGTCTTCGATTTTCCACCAGTCTTGAGCGTATTAGATTTCATCATCATAAATTGTGAGGATATTATATCAGAAAAAAATGTGCTTAAATCTTATGATGAAATGTACTTAAAGAATAAATACACTGTGCTTCATTAATAATACCATTCATGAACTACTATACTAGTGGCCCCTCTATCTTTTGAGTAATATGAATCTAGAACACTGAATAGTGTATTGTTTAAAAAAGTAATAAAAATTCTACCTCTATAATCTAAATCTGTTTGGAAAGGTGACTGTGAAAAGTCATATTTAACAACCCTTTTACAGATCTCTGGATGGTTCTCCAACTTTCTCTTCTTAGTTAACCTTCATGGGCCTTGGTATACTTTGATCCACACTTGTTGAACACCTGCTTTGTGCTGTGCACCATTTGTAATACAGGAATGACAAAGTACCCATCAGAGCTCTAAACTTGTCTATGACGCAGTCTGGAATAAAGACTGAATCTAATAGGTGTCTGAAGAACAACAAAAACAAAAACAAAAAATGACAGCATGAAAGATACTAGGTATTGTGATTAATTCTACAAAGAAGCCATTCTTCTAGTTCTAGATGGAGGAGAGTATAGTTTCAATTGAAAGACTGTGGGATAGCATCTTGACAAAAGTAGAATTTAATCATGTGTCAGCAGATTGTTAGAAAATAAATACGCATAAATATTTGTAATAGAAAACAGGATCTCAGTTCTTCTTGAAGTTGAAACTCTTTGAGTACCACTACTTTTCAAATGGAAACACCTGGTTTCCACAGGATGTGGTTTACTGATCAAATCTCTAAATTCCCATGCTAACTTGTCCTGATTTAATGAAGTCCATTATCCTCTTATCTTCATCTTTGTCCAAGAATAAATTATCTTTTTGCTCTTCTCTCCCTATCCTCTTTTTCATACCATGCCTTTGCCACGATCACTGTTTGCCACACAACACATGTCAGTGCACAATAGTTTAATATGCCATCAAGAGAACAATATCCAATCATTTCCATTAAAATACTTACTTTGCTATCTGTATAAAGCAAGTGTTTTTCTGCTTATTGCTGAAGAGTATGGCAACTTTTTCATCTTTATATCCATCCCCCCAACACCTAGCTCCGCAATGATTCCTTGTTGAATTCAACTGAATGTCATCATTCATTTTACAGAAGGTTTTATTGTATATATTGTTATCTCTTACAATGAATTATAATTTACAAAAACAATTTATAAACTAATATTCAGGAGTACCTCTGCTATAGAAAGAAAACTTTTATACATAATTCCTCCCCACTGACATTACATAAAAATCAGAATCTCATGGAGCAAATAAATCACTGTTCAGAATTTGTGTTTTAGTTATACACTACTTATTCTTTCCTCAGCCATTTATTATGCAGGAAGCTCTCTCTAAAATGCCTCTACTCATATTTTTTTCTTTAAATACCATCTGTTCTTCAAATCCCAGGCTAGGAGATAGCAACCTCTTCCTTAATAACTTTCTTGACTCTCTTGCTAAAAATAATTTCTCTCTCTTCCGGTCTTCTAGAACACTATATATATTCTTATTCGTGCAATACTTGATTATTTTGTGCATTGATTATTTAATTTGTGGCAAGAATCAGGTAAGAAAATAAAGAGATAAATAAGATACAAGCTTGGCTTCAGGAAATTTACAAACTAAAAATAGGAATTTAAGCTAATTATTATTAAGAAATTTTAAGAAAAAAACAATAGTAATGTGACTTGAACTGTTTTTATATTTGTGTTTCTTCCTGTTCTAAATAATTGCTTAAATGCTGGATCTGAATCTTATATGCCTGTAGTTTCAAATATATGATATCAATATCTTAACTTTTTACTACTTAATATAACACACTTACAGAAAAGCTCAAAAAGATGCAGCTTAAAACATTGAAAAGACAACACTTATATAGTTACTAGGTAATGCAAGGGGAAAAAAAGAAAAACACTGTCAGTAAGTATTCCAGGATCCTTTGACTGCTCTTCCTGATAACTTTCATCTAAAAGACATTAATATGCTGACATTTATATTATCCACTTTCTTGTTTTTATTTCTAGTTTTGTACACCTAATTATATAGTTCTAAACAATAGATTGTTTTCTATTCTAAATGAATGGAATAATAGAAAATGCATTCATTTTTGCTTAGCTTCTTTTGCATTGCATTATATTTTTAAGAGTCACCAAATTCTTATTATAGATAGTTCATTTTCATTGATAAATAGTATTTCACTCTATAAAAATTATCTTTTATTTTTATACAAATCTACATTGTAATAAGTTTTTTGTCTCTTAATTTGAGTAATGCTGTAACTATTCAGAAACATACATCTTGGTGCATATAATCACATATTTATGTAGGGCTCATATTTGGGAATTAAATTGCTGAGTCATAAGGTATAATTATGTTTAACTTTAATGGATACTTATCATGTTTTTCAACATGATTGAACCAATTTAAACTTCCACCAGAAGCACATGAGAGCTACCATTGCTCCACATATTTTTTTAGGTTGATTCTCGCATTTCATTGTTTTTGAGCTATTTTGCTACTTTTCAAGTTAAAGATAATGAATAGAAACTAAATGATTTTACAGATATTGCAAATAAATTATTTCCAGTAGAGGTTTTATTGACTTTCCTTCTCCAATGTAGAATAATCCAATTTTGCTTCTACTGTACATTCATTTTAACATTGCTGATTTAAAAATGTGACTTGGTTTGAATTGTTTAAAACTGGTTGCAACACTTTACTGTTTTCCCCTTTAATGGTGAGTTAAATAAAAATTGAACACGTGTTCATTTTACATCCGCTAAAGTCTTATGATATTTTTCTTTTTTGATAATGATTTTTGATGATGTAGGACAATAAAGAACAACAATAATGACAAAAAGTGTCATTAAGAACTACCCACATGAATAAACTCTCTAGACTCCAAACTAGACCTGTACAGTGTATCCCTGACAACTTTTCAACCTGGTAAACTTCGAATAACACAATTGTCTCTAAGGCCTCTTTCCTGATTTTGTCCCTTGAAGCCTAAAACGCACCCTAAAAAAGCATTGTTTCTTTATAGTGAGCCCCCAAGCAAATTGTCAGCATTACAGATGTTTCTAAGAATAAATATATGTAATTAAAAGATTTAACAAGCAAGCAAATGAAAACATGTATACAAAAATAAGATATCTACACATTTTTTGTGTGTGAGAGATAATTTAATCAAGGGAACATCCATTGAAAGGCCCCAAAAAGTTAAATTAAGCCCTCTTTGCTAAATCACTCAAAAACTTTGAAGTTAAAGAGGGCTGTGTGAGGCCAGCAAAATATCATTTTTGATTTAAATATTGTTCGATTATTCCTCTCATTTATAAAATGATCTGGTTCACTTAAATGTAGAAGTTATAAGACTGAATTTCTATTTCAATTATTTAAGTTACTTTTGAGATGGTAAAACTTTGTGAGGAAAAAATCTTAAAGTATGATAAAATTAATTACATGATATAATTTTCTCATTTCCTCCAGAAGTCTGTATTGCCTTTCTAAAGTATCATTCATTTATTTCGTGAAAGTTGAAGAAAAATTTTTAAAAGTTTCATTATTAATTCTGATATATGTATATGAAATATACTTTATCTCTCACTATTTGTGAAACTGAAGTCTCAGAGAAGAAATATTGTAACATTTTCGAAATGTGAGTATTTATTAGAGAAGTAGGAAAAAATGCACTAGGAACAGAAACAAACTTTCTGGTACATACACCTTTCACAAAGAAAAAAAAATTCTATCTGAATACACTGATAGTACAATCAATGGCTTGTTCAATTGCAGTTAAATAAATATGAGTACAATGCTTATATGATATATATTGGCACTGTTTTATATATATGTCATACACTAAGAATGTCAGTGACAAACTAGATTGTGTACAAATCAGGTGAACTAAAATAAAAGCCATGTTATAAGGCAGTTAATGAAATATACATGTAGCTCTACAAGAAAATCAAATTTGGAAATCAATGATTCTATCTCCATAATAATTTACATTTTAATGTAATAAATACTAATTATGTTTAATATTTCTTTAAAAGGAGTGTTTTAAAGAGGTTCCAATACTGATAGAAGTGCTTCCCCTTATGAATACCTAGGATGAAAATTCTAAAGGAGAAACTAAGAGACATTCAAATATGAAATAAGAGAAATCCTAATGTGGTCAGAGGACGATTTCAGTGGGAATGATTAAAAGACAAACTATAAAGGATTCTGGTTGTGGTCAGGGACTAGAAAGCTTGAATTTAATAATTCAGAAATGTAATGGCCTTAATTAATTTCTATTATCTCCACAAAATCTTCATTAATATCTTGATGAAGATATAAAACTAAAGCTTTATTTTGCAATTGTTTCAAGTTAGCGCGCGCGCGTGTGTGTGTGTGTGTGTGTGTGTGTGTGTGTTTGATTTTATGGCTTTTTTTGTGTTTTACTCTTGTTTATAGAGGAGGATACAGCTAAGAGTACAGACTCTGGTTCAAACAGATTTGTGCTAAAATCTCCTTTCTACTATTCCCTAACTGTGGTACTTTCTCAACTATCAAATACAGCATTTGAATATTTATTGCCTTAATTAGATGTCACAAATCTATTTTTATATGTCTCTCTACATGTGGGCTAAGCATTTTAGAAGAACTTTTATTTTAACTACTTAATTGTCATAAGACAAAATATTTAAGAGGTATTTTACCTCCAGATTCTATAAAAACCAGGACATTTTTATTTTTATTTTTCAAATTAACTTTGGTTTTGAAAGTGTTGAGTAAATGTTTTCTGGAAAAGAATTCCATCATTAGGTTTATTAGAAATGTTTTGTCACTGAAGTCACCTAAAGTACATGCAGCTTTAAATAAATATTTAAATGTAATAGCGTGACACAAATAACTAAAACAATCACTTAAAATATGTGTATAACAATGGCAAATCTTGATATATGACAAATTTTTATGTGATTAATTATGTGCAAGTGTAAAACTTATGACAATTTAAGAATACCCTTTGTCTTATGTTAGTGAGAGCTATTTTTTGTTGTTGAATGTTAACAGCAGCTGTATATCTGGTATCTATTCCCAGTTCTGTTCTTTGTTGAAAGTGCACCCTAAATAATTTACCTTCTCTTTTGTGGGCCTAAAGTTTCTCATTTGAGTCTGACTTTGCAATTAAATTAAATAATTTATATAAAGTGGTGCAATAAAATTAAATCATATGAATTCATTAGAATGGGTTTTGTTATACATTGTATGGAAGGTTTATTTAGGCATAAGCTTAAGTGGTATAGAATAAATGAGGACAGGTAGGCAGCCCTTATACTCAGTGGAGAACATTAACATATGGAATCACTATTTTTTTTTATGCTAAAAGGACTTTTTTAGAGCATACCCTTAAATAATGGGAGTTTTCAAATGTGACAAGTATAAATACGATATAATTGTACTCAGAATAGGACAGGTTGTGAATTTCCTATTTCTTTTTTTAAAAAAAGCATACATAAATACTGATATTACCATTAGTAATAGTATATTCTAAAGGAAAATTTATTTCCAAGAGTGCTGAAAAAGACAGATATAGCATACTATTGGGTGAATTGGATAGCTATCTGACTTCCATATAAGTTTACATGCCAATAAAAGTCTTTATGCAACCCTTGAGATAGATTAGAGTTAATTTTTAAGTAGAACAAAACATATATATTTATATATGTATATAATATAATATGATATATACATATATATGTGTGTGTATATATATAGAGAGCCAAAAAATGTAAAAAAAAAAAACAAACAAAAATTTTGAGGGAAATATGGTTTGACAGAGAGTAAAATATTTAAAAGCTATAATAAAAATGTATATATATATATAAACTGCATTGCTGATACAAAAATAAACAAAATAGTAGAGCTGACAAAAACAGAATGACAAATGGAATGTATTATAATGAATAGCATAACAGTGATTTTTAAAAACAATGGGAAGAAGACTGAATATGACACATGGTGTTGAGACAAATAGTTAATTAATTAGATATAAAAATTTTAATTTTATATCAGAATATTTAATAACATTATTTCCAAATAAATACAGAAATTGAAAAATTAAGGTAAAATATAAGAAACAAATATAAAATTAGACCCCTGAAAATTATATTAGTGTAGCATAAAAATGTAACTACCTTACATTAAAATAAGACAGCTAAAAAAAAATGATAAATTAAAAACATTTGTCACATATTTGACAACACATTATCTTTAATAATAATAGGAAAATTTTATCTCTGTGTATATTTATGGTAGCCTTTAGCAAAAAGGCACAGATTAATGTAAGAACAATATGAAAAACAATTTTAATTTTTTTGAAAAGTGGGGGGAAAGATATGAAGTCTGGAAGAAAGAAAAAGAGGTAGATGTCCAAAATATACTGATAAAATTTAAATTTACCTTCTTTCAGCAGTAAACTTAATATATATATATTTTAAATAAATAAGACTATTTATGCCTATTAATTTGGTCATTTTTCTAAAGATAATTATTGGATTGGAATGAAAGGTAGCAATAGCCACTGTAATTTTCCGTTTGAGGGACAATATGGGTACAAACTTTCAGGGAAAGTGCAATTTGGAAATGTATAAAACACATAAGAAGGATAACTCTGACCAAATGATTCTAATTTAATAATTTTAACCTAATCTGAGAGACATTTATATTGTTATGAGTATTTATTCAATTTTGTTATTTTTAACATGTAAATAATAAAAAACAATCTAATTATTTGATGAATAAGGACTTGGATGACTGTCAATACCATATCTATGGGAAACTATATTTGGCTCTAAGGGAGCAAAGCAATAATGTTGGTAGAGAAGGTTATAGGCAAAAGCACCAGATTTATTTTTTAGAATATTTCACAATAAAATTAACTTGCATTTACAAAATGAATAAAGATAGAAAAATAATTTACATATACATAGGATTAATAGATTTGGTATGGATTTAAATGTTCCTGTGTATTACCCATAAAGGATTGGTAAAAATTAACTGTATAGATGTTTATTAAAATTTAATAAAGAAAATATTTAACTGGAATTCTAAGAATGTTTTTTATTAACCTTTTATTTTTTCTGATGAATTTTGCCATATTGATAATTAAAATCTTTACTGTAAATAGAATTCCATGATAAGATGTGTATTATGAAAAGACAGATATTCTAGGCGAGAGGAAGTCAACTGAAGAAAATTCGATTTCAAATTCATTTATCTGATTTACATTTCCATACCAACATATGAACTGGGCCTGTCTGTTGTTGGCCTTGTAGTCTTAGAAATATTTATAATTGTAATATTTCCCTTCATCAAATGATGCTAACAGTAATCATGTCAAAATTCATATAGCTATAATACTTTATGGACTGCAAAGTAGACACATAAATGATCAGCTGTGAGCCTCGTAAACACTCCTATGAAGCAGTCAGGGTTGACAGTACTATTCCCACTTTGCAGATGAAATAAATGAGGCTCACAACACATAATCTTCATAGCAATGCCACACAAATAATAAGCAGCAGAAATGACCTCATCCCATCTCTTTTTCCTATTCTTGACCCCAGTAATTATGCAGCCCTTTTGAAAATAAGTACATCAGAATTCATCAGTTTCTGCTTTGTAAAATAAATGAATGGCTAAAAATGTTTGTGTGCACGCTTGTGCGTGTGTGTTTGTGTGTCAGGTATTTTCCATTAAGTGCTTATGCAGTAGGTTACTTAATTCAGTGTATTACAAATTTTAATGAGCATACAAATCACTTGAAGTTTGTGTTAAAATGAGCATTTGCTCAGAAATTCTAGGATAAGGCATGAGAGTTCACATTTCTAGCAAGCTCATGGGTCACACTTTAGAAAGCAAGATCTCAATTCTAATATTTGTATTTTTCAAGAATTTTAATATAAGCAAGGATAAAATCTTCAATCTGACCATTTATGATTTTCTTTTCCACTCACTACAAAGAAAAGCATTCTTTATTTTATAATCAGAACACATAAAGTCACTTTTAAATATTTAATAATTTTTTATCTGTAAATGATGTCATATTGCAAGGAAAAAAACTTAAAGATATAGAAACCCCTCAGTAAAAATGTTACTTAATATGCAATTACATTCAAAATTGTTTCATTTGCTGTCATAGATCTTTTAGTTTTAACCATCTTTTGTCTTCACCTAGAAACTTTTAAGTCATTGATTATTCCCTTATCTAGTCCATAAGCCTAAAGGTAACAGTGGTTCTACAAATCTATTTTGCTACTAGAATATATGCTTACCTATGTGGATCCTACCTCCAGGAGAAATAATTGTTTTGATTTTTCCCTGGCTTAGGTAAACTTAGCTTGAAATCTTGAGTATTATATTTGGATTATGTAACTTTCAAGCCCTTTTTTCAAAATGGAAGTTTGTAACATTTTTATATAAGAAACTCCCTTTCTACTGAAAGGCATTTGTATTTTACTGCTTGACCTCTTGACAAAATTCTTTTCTGTTATTTTATTTTTCTAATAAACACTTTCATTTTAAATTAGTTTTAAATTTATGAAAAAAATTGTGAAGATAAAATAGTTCTCATATACACCACACCAAGTTTTCTCTATTAACATCATAGGTTAGTGTGATATATTTGTCACAATTAATGAATTAACATTAATATATCATTATTAACAAATGCAATACTTTGTTCAGATTTCCTTAGGTTTTGCTATCTAAATCATTTTTATATTTCAGTTCTCATTAAGGAAACCACAATACATTGAATTTTCATGTCTCCTTAAGCTATTCTTGGCTATGTTTTTGAGAATTTTCTTGTTTTTGATGATCTTAAAAGTTTTGTGAATTACAGATATTTGTCGGGAATTATAGATATTTATACCCAATCAGATGCATGAAATTTGTCTGATGTTTTTCTCACAATGAGACTGAGATTGTGGGTATGTTTTCTGAACATTGTAAAATTATCTTAAAACATACTACAATTGACAAATATATATTTACATTTTATAATAATAATGTCTTAATATGATTATGACAATGAAACAGAAGAGTATTATGATTCTTTAAATCTCCTATGAAATTGTACTATTTCAAGTCAATAGTATGGATCACTGTTTACTTGTCCAGATGTCAGCACTCATGAATCCTGCAGACAATCTCAGTGGCTCAGTCTCTAGTGGAGATTGGGTACTACTAATATTAATAAATTATGTTAAATAAGTTAAGCCAATGAGAACATTTTTGATATGTTGAACCTTTGAATGAGATGTAATTTCCCACTATTCCACTAGTATAAAAGTTGCATTCTTTCTTCACATCTCACTTTACTCTTTAAATTTATTTATTTATTTATTTATTTATTTATGTATTTATGTATTACTTATGTACATATTTATTTATTTTTAGTTGTTGCTTGATTAAAGGGTTGGGAGGAATGGGAAAAATGAATGAAGAAAATGCTAGCTAATACTCCTTTGGGATTTGGATACTCTTTTCATATGAAGGGCAATACATTCTATATTTTATATGGATTAGTGGCAGGTTTCACCAGACTCTGGTGGCTTCTGACTTGCCCAAATAAAAATATACATGCCTGCATATTTGCTAACTTAATCATTTTAGTCTTTGATTCAAATAAAGTAAGTCTTGATAGTATATTGTTGCTTTTCCCCCAAACATGAATAGATATTTCTTTAGCCAACTGCTCATCCCATATTATCTGGAACAATTCAAGTGATATTTCAGTCCGTGGATCCTATAGCAACTGACCAATTGTATAAGAAGGGGCAGTTCCTTTCTATTTGGACCAACTAGTTGGTTCAGTGGAATCATTCTTCAAAGTCTGGTCCAGAGTCAGATTCTTTGGCCCTTTAAATAATCGTTTTAGTGCCTCATTCACTACAGCTTTCAATTAACTATTGCTGAAGTAATGATGAATGACATAGAAACAATTCCCCACTGGCATTTAACAATAAACATTTATTTTTCACATGTTTATGGGTCAGTCGTTTATGTTTAGGTAGCCTGGCATCTTACTTCCAGGTGAATCACATCCCACTAGGAGCAGTGGGCTAACTGAAGAAGTTTTTCTCATGGCAATAGCAGAGGAGTGAGAAACCAACCTTGATTACACAAGCATGATTACATCTAATGCTTGTGTTATATCTGATAATATCCCATTGGTCAAAGCAAAGTACCTGATGAGCCCAACATCAAGGACTATGAAATACTACATTATCGTGGCAGAATGTGAGACTCATAATTCTAGTATGAAGCAGGGAGTGAATGCCTGAGAACAGAATCTAGCCCATCATATTATATAAATCTCTTTCTACAAAAATAGAGCAGTTTAAGTCATTTGCAATAGAACACTCAATACTAAAAAACATTTTTTTAATAAATTCAGTATATACTTGTGTTCTTCTTTATAATACTCTATTCTCATTAACTTACATAAACGGTAATAATTCTTCCTTAAGTAGAAGATAAAAGTGAATCTATAACAAAGAGAAGAAATGCTCTTGCAAATACATTTACATGTTGAAAGTATTTATGAGCCCTTCCATCAGGACCCCTGGGTTACTATGAAGTTGGAGCAAGCCCAGTTACTAAAATTTCCTTCTTGATGATTTGAACTATTAACCCCTAACTGTTGGCACAAAAACTTCAGGCTGCTGAAGTTTTTTACAGTTCTAATCCTACCTAGCTCTAACTATTTCCAACCTTTTTGACAGAATCCTCTCAGCATACCATGCAGTCTAGACCACACTGATTTAAAGCAAGCTAATTGAGTAGCAAAATGTCAAAGGTGATTCAAATGTCAGTCTTTACACCTTTTTGAGGTTGAGGACTGCCACTCTTGATACATTTTTTTGTGCGTTGTGGGTTGAGGAGTTTAGTAGGGAGGGGGACAGGAGCGGTTACTTTGAGGAAAATGGTATTGCTTTTCCTCTCTAGAACTGTATTGTGTGAGCAGAATGGCAAAGAAAAATGATATAAAGGGAATAAACTTGATATAAAAAATAGTGAGACTGCGTTTTGCTACCAAGAAGTACACAGAGATGGCATCCATCATCATTCCTTCTTTCTTATCTCTGTGTTTAAGCCTTTTACTTTCCAATTTTAAAAAGACATTATTATATCAAATGATAAAGATTGTGGAATATCAAAATCCCCAAATCTCCAAATGTTGTAACCCTTTTGCTCACTGCAGTTACTTTTAGCAATTTTTTTCAATTCTTGAAAGAATTGAAAGTATTTAAATAATATTCATTAAAATTATTAAAGTTCATTTAGTTTTGTGTTTTATTTTTATATATTTTTAAATTATTTTTTATCATCTTGAAGGTTTAAAATATTTTTCTGCAAAATCATTTTTACTTTTTTTCTTTCTGTTTCCTTTCTCCAACTTCTCTTTCATTTGTTTCCAAGAAGTAGAAATAAAGCATGTATCATGTGTCTCTATTTTCTATTTAATTATAGATAATTACATACTTTTTGAATTGACAATGTTGGGTTCTTTGACTATCTACAAAAGACTTTTGACAGATTGTTTTTTATTATTAATGCATCTTTAGGAGGTATTTGTACCTCCCAGGCTTGTGTAGCTTGTAAAGCACGGATGCACAAAATTTAAAATTAACCCTTAGAAAAATTTGGTACTCTTATTGTAAATAAAACTTCAAAATTAATTATTATAGTTTGGTTGTAACCTAGAAAATCTGAAACATCAAAATAATTATCATCTCTCAAAAATAATTACATTTAGCCTTTTAGTTATTATCATTTTTATTAGTTTGATATTACTAAAGAGATGAGGCACAGCTTGATTTATTAGATCATTACTATTCTTCATAATTTTTGAATAACATTTGTTTGCAAATTATCCAAATCCTTATTTGAATAGCATAAATAGATCTTAGGTTAATAGTCTTGTTTAACTACATTTTGTGGGCATCTCTCTGTGTATATTTGCAATTTTTGCTAAGTTGTATGTTTCCCAGTCCAGTTTTTTGTCCCTTCCACTAAGACTTACAACATGGAGACATCAGTGAGTAATGCTTACTGGTGTCAAAGGCCAAATAAAGAGTTAGAGCAGAAAGTCTTAAGCATGTATCTTTTAAAAAACAATATTCTCATTTAAGATAAGATCTTGAAACTTCTTTCCAGATTTTTCCCATTCTAAAGTGATAAGAATTTAAGCAAGACCTAGCCAAAATCTCAAACACTTTGATTCTATGATTTCATTTAAATGTAGATAGACTACGTATCATGAGAAGTATTACAACTTACAATAAAAGATATGTAGCTAATCTGAGAATAAATATTAAATAAACAATTTGTAATGACATTATTAACAGCCACCATTTTTTAAATGCAAGCTCTGTGCCAAACATCATGTTCACAATAACATCTCATTTAATTTTTAGAGCTAGATGATATATGGGGCTGTATCATCCCTACTTCACAGATGAAAAAATTGAGGCTTAAGTGGTTTACACAGAAAGTAGTACATCTGGATGAAAATCAGAAACACTTCATTCTGAAACATATGTTTTTACTAGGCTAGGTTGCAAGTCCTCAACAGAAATCCCTGGGCTTCTGCATTTATTCCTAAATTGTGAGTTCCTTTAACATCCTCTGGTAGCACTCCTTAACTCTCAACACTAAGGTTGGAACCCAAACAGACCAACACGTTTGTTGTTATTCATCAGATACATTTATATATTTCAATTTTCTTGAGGGTGGAAGGGGGAAGTCGATGTTTTTTAGAGCAAACTTTAGGAAGCAATATTATTTATTTTCAGGTTATAATTACCCAAATTTTTTTTAAGCAAACCTAAAAAAAAATAATTAATGAAAAGAAGTTATATAGTTTGTTTAATTAAAATCTCTCTCTGATGCTAAAAGCACTTTATAGCAGATATGCAAGAGCATTAGTTCACTGTTTAAACAGTGCACTAACTGAACTAATAAAGTATATTTTATCTCGTCAGCTCAGCATTAGTACAGGCTGGGATATCCTGCTCAGGCCATCCCATAATTTAATAAAAATGCCTGCCACTTCTCCAAGAACTTAATTAACCAAGAATGAACTTTCTCTTTCACTGCTGAGATCATGGATTGCAAATAAGTTTTCTCTGTCCAAAAGCAATCACCTAAGCCAATGGTTATGTGAGACTAGGGTAAAAGAAAAGCTGTAAAAATTAATGAGCCTACCTGATGGCCAGGCTTTCAGATCATAATTCTGGGCATGAGAGAATTCAAGTCTTATTTGATGCTGGATCAGGTGAGCGTAGACTGCACTATATGCTAAGGGTTTTGGAACTTTTGCTGTCTGTGGACTACCTCTTACTTCAACTACAAAAACAAAACTTAAAACAAATGAAATCATTAGCAGAGTTATGGTATACAAGTGAGGATTCTTTTTAATATAAATAATAAAAAACTTTCTCAAACTGCCTCAGACAATAATCTTGCCTTTGGTAACTAAAAAGTTCAGTTGAAGTAATCATTTAAGTTAGATTAATTGCAGAGATGGAATACTTAAAATGTCACCATTTTTTCCTCTCTCTCAAGTCCCTTCATTTTCCCTCCCTTCTTCCCACACACCTCTCTCTTCTTCTATTTTTTCCTAGGTTCTCTCTGACTTCCATGGTTTTTTTTTTTTTCCAGAAGTCTGATTGGATGACCTTAAGAAATGTCTGGTAGCAACTGCTAAATGCACTTACATGCTTTCTTTTTCCCAGTAGTGTTTTCTGAATAACAAGGAAATTTCTCCTTTCAAAATGGCTACACCTATTTGCAGACCACATGCTCTGAAACAATCAAGTTGCTGTTTCCTTACACTGACCATCATCTTTCCCAGAGAGTGCATTACACAGGCAAGTGCTCATAATCATGTAGATGTGAATTCCCGAAGGAAAAGCAAACATTACTATTATTATTATTAAACCAAAATAGGCATAGATGATAAGTTGTCAAAAATAGTCAACATCCAAGAAATTGAAAGAACTGCTTTTCAAATTAACTCTCAATAAGTGCTATTTTATTTGTTTAATTTTCTGCTGTATTGTATGTTTTCTATCTCTATTTTTATGTTTCCTATCTCTTTGTTGAAGTTCTCACTGAGGTCATAGTGTTTTGAACTCTGGATCTGGTAGATTGCTTGCTTGTCTCCATTTTGTTTATTTCTTTTCCTGGAGCTTTGTTCCCTTCTTTCATTTAGGACATGTTTTTTTGTCTTCATCTTTTGGCTCCCTCTCTCTGTTTGTTTATATATATTAGGTAGTGCTGCTATGTCTCCCAATATTAGTAGGGTGGCTTTATGCAGTAAATATCCTGAGGGGTCAAGTGGTACACTCTCCCTGATCACCTGATCTGGGTGCTCCAGGTATGTCACTTGTATGGATTGTGTGTGCCCTCCTGTTGTAGTTTAGCTTTAGTTGTTATTTGCACATCAATTGGAGTGTGACTCTCAAGCTGCCTGGTTGTGAGGACTGCTTGGTGACTATAGTAGAGGAGCTGTGTTCAGAGGTTGTCTCTATGAGCAGGATTTGCTTTATCAGGGCTCTGGTTCTTGTCCAGTTTGCCCTTTGGGTGTGTTATTTGTGGAGGTGATTGGGTGATTTTTGGTGTGATCTGAAGCTGGCCACCAGGTATGTTGGTTCTGGTGACTCTTTGTGGGGGAAGGCTCTGTTGCAGGCCAAGGTCGGCTGCTGCCTGTGCCCTGCCCTGGGCCACTTCATGTGAGCTACAATGTGATCTATAGATGATTGCCACTTATTTTGGGCTTGGAGGTGCCTGGGAGAGACTAAGCTGCAAATTGAGGCTGGCTGCCACTACTGCCAGGCTTGGGGCTGCTTAGCAAGAGGTATGTATAGGTCATGCTAAGGTCAGATGTTGCTTATTTGGAGTTTGTGAAACTGTGAGAGAATTAAAGATCATCTACAGTATGAACCAAGGCTCACTGTTTCTATGGAAAAGCCATGAAAGTGGCTCAGGTGGACCTGCAAGTTGGGTGGTATGGGGTCTCAAGGACCACCAGGGCAGAGCAAAAGGTTTTAGCTAGGTGGATGGAGACCCTGATATGTTGCCTGTCTGTGTCTGCATGCTGGGACTGGGAAGTCTCGAAAAGAAATAATGGGTTCTGCCAGCACTTCTGTCTGGGAGGAAGCTGCCCCTTTAGCCCTCACCCTCAAGCCAGACAATTCAGTATCTCCCTGTATGTCCCTGAGGCCTTTCAAGATGCTGCCCAGAGAGGGAGCTCAGATTGAGTGAGTCCATTAGCAAGTAAGTTTGTGTGCCGGACCTTTAAGAGGAAGACCTGGGATGCGCACAGCCCTCTTTCGAACTCAGACACAATCTCCACTCATTTTCACAGCCAGGAGTTGTGAGGACTTCTCTTCCTGACACTGGAACCCCAGGCTGGGGATTCTGGGGTGGGGCTGGGAAATTTCATTCTTCAGCAGGGACCTCTACAGACAAAATATCCCTCTTGATTTTTAACTGCCGCCTGTGAGTGTGGGACCAACCCATTCTGCACCTTCACTTTTTCTACCAGTCCAGAGGTGGCTTCTTTTGTATTTCCTTAGTTATAAAACTTCTGTTTGGCTAGACTCTCGGAGATTCTCCTTAATGGCAATTAGTTGTAGTTTTAATGAGGTCTTGAGAGGCCGCAAGCACAGTGTTTACCTAAGCTTCTGTCTTTACCATACTATTTTCCAAGAGTCTAATAAACATAAATGGGGCCACATATATGGCTTTTTAAACTTGACTAAATAAGAAATTAATATACCTTACAATTTTTATTATTTTAATACTTTTTATGTTTCTCTGAACTATATTTAACCCATGTTAGAGCAAGCTATTTATAGCAATGACTCTTTGTGCATAGCTTGGTTACCTGTTTGCTTACAGGGGTTTGCTGTTGCAAGTGCGTCTTTAGAAAATAATAATTATCGACTTTAATTTTTCTGTTGGTGTAGTTTCTCATGATTCTCTTAATCTTCTTATTTTTTTGAGGCTTAAATAGTTAGGGATAAAAAACAAAATCATTTGAAATGCTTTTTTAAATATGCAAGTGTCAGCCCTATTCTCCAAAAATTCTCTTAGTAAGAGTCAAAATTATAAAAGCTGCACACAAGTCTGATGAAAAACCATGGTGTGACTCTAGAGCAGTTCATGTAATAGAAGCTCATCTGATTTCCTTTGTTTTGTCAGAAGCCATATTTCCAGCTTTTTTTTTTTATTTTAATCACAAGAAAATGTATCTTACATTTGGCATTTGGGTCCCAGAGTCACCTAAAGGAGATAAAGTTTTGATTTAGCAACTATTCCAGACCAAAATAAACCATAATACAATACACAAGTTTATAAGTGTTACATATCATTTGGATTTTAATTCTACCTGAAATGAGGAAAAGAGAATTAAAGGGCACTAGAAAGCTTAGGAGATACAAATAATTTTAGCTTTAAAATATTTACTCAAGTAGTGCATGGGACAATTCTAGGGAGAGAAGCAGGTGTGGAAAAGTGCTATTTTAGGTATAAAATGCAAATAGTTATCTCATATTTGATATTGATAATTTTTGTGCTCTCTGCCATTCTAGGTAGGAGATTATTGTGTCGATCTAGGTCTCTGTGTATCTTGTTTTTTATTTCCTTAATTACTGTTCTTCATTATTTCTTTTCTTTCACTTACCTTGTCTTAATTATGCTTCTTCTTTTTCAGTTTAAGTGAAGTTATTTAATTTCAGCTCATAGAAATTATATCCACTTTTCTTTCTAGCAAGCATTTAAATCTCTACATTTCCTTTTAATCATTGATTAAACTATACTCCACAATTTCGAAAGGTTGTATTTCAGTTTTTATTTAGTTAAAATACAACTCATTTTTCTTTATATTTTTTCTTTTATCTATGGATTATTTAGATATTATTTAATTCCCAAATATTTTGGGTTACCTAAGTATGTTATTAGTATTGATTTTTAATTTATTTGTTATGTTTGGGAACATCCTCTTTAGGATTTTAACAGTTTTAAATTTAATGTGACTTATTTGCTTATTATTATTATTATTTTGGCTGAACCTAAAATCTGTCTTGGTGAACTATTAATAAGAAATCAAAGTTTACTTTTGGTTTTTTGGCATACTACTTTCTAAATATCATTTAGGTCAAGGTGTTTGACTGTTGTTTTAGTTCTATCCATTGCTTTATGTTTAATTTTGTCATTTGTGAGAAAGATGTTAAAAATTTTTTACTATGATTTTGTAATTATCCAATTCTGTCCATTTTTTCTTATGCATTTGTGATGATGTTATATAGCAAATATTTGTTTATAACTTTTCTCTCTTTCTAATGAATAGACCAATTTATCATTATGAAATTTTTCTATTTATCACTGGTGATATTTGTTTTGAAGTCTATCTTAACTGATATTAATATATCTACTCTGGGTTTTATACTCACTATTTGTACAAAATATATTTTCCATCAGCTATTTTAGCCTGTCTGCATTTTTGTCTTTATATATAAAGTACATTTCTTATAGACAACATCCACTGTGTTTGCTTTTTTGTTTATTCTGATCATATTTATCTTTTATTTGGAGTATTTTATCTACTAATGTAATTATTTATATAGTTAGAATTAGGTATATGATTTTATAATTTATTTTATTCTCTGTAAATATTTTTTTCTCTTATATATTTTTTAGATTATTTGTATATTTCCCAATACTATTTTAATTTATTTATTGCTTTTTTTGCTTCTATTGTCTTACTTTAATTTTTATTGCTTACTCTGAATATTGCAACTTTAACTTTTTACAGTGTTCTTAAAGTTAATATTGTACCACTTTACAGAAAATGTAGAAATTTGCAGCCATATAGATCCATTTAACACCACATTTGTCATCCTTTTTACTCTAATTATCACATGCATTGCAACTACATGTAATACAAATCTATCAAGATGTTACATTTTGTGTTAATAATCATGCATATTTCAAATAGATTAATAAAAAATAAAGTATTTTATATGTATTGATGTATAAGCCATTTTTTAGTATTCTACATTTCTACTTGAAAATACAGATTCTTCTTCTGTAGTGTCAATTTCCTTGAGCCTAACGAACTTCTTTTGGCATTTCTGCAGTGGCAGGTCAACAAGCAACGACTTCCTTTAGTTTTCTCTCATCTCAAACTGTTATTCTATCTTTATTATTGAAGCATATTTTCACCAAATAAAGAATTCTGGTTTGATGATTTTTTTTTTTTTTTTTTTTTTTGTAACTTGAAGGACAATGCCTTTGTCTTCTGGCTTCAATTATTTCTAATGTGATAGTTCCCATATTTGATAAATCATTTTTCTTTGGCAACACTAAAAATATTCTGTTTGCTTTTAAGTAGTTTAAGTTTGAAATGTCAAGACATGACTTTCTTTATATTTGTCCCCTTGGGTTTGCTGAGCTGCATTAACTTATAAATTTGTGTGTGTGTATGAGTGAGTGTGTGTGTGTGTGTGTGTGTGTGTGTGTGTGTGTGTGAAATTTGTAAAAGTTCTTGCCTTATTTTTTCAACATGTTATTTTTCCCTTTTTGTGTTTGTCTCTCTTTGCTCATCTGTATGTAGTCCCCTACCCCTCATCTTACCTGAAATTCCTTAATATTTTGTTCTCTCTCTTTCTCTCTCTCTCTCTCTCTCTCTCTCTCTCTCTCTCTCCCTTTCTCCTGTCTTTTTCTTTTTGTTATTCAGCTTGGATAATTTGTATGTCTTTCTTCAAGGTCATAATAAGCTTTTAATATCTATAATTATTTGTACTATCTGAAAAGTAAACAGTTCTGTGTGTCAGGGACAGGTTAATTATTAATTCTGTCATTTCTCTCTAGTTCTGTCTAGTTCTACCGATTGTTTAGAACACTCACAACAAAAAGCACATTCTTTCTTCTTGTCCAATCTCCCTTTTCTGAGAAGATGTGACAAAAGCCAGATGGACAGCAACCATGTATGGGGGTCATATCATAGAAATGTGAATCTATGGATTTAGATATATGCTATTTCTTTTCCCTCCGAGACAGAGAAATTTAACTTTGTATTTTTCTTCAAGAATAAAAGAGGAAGAAGCTTAGTTTCTTTTCTTTTGGAATGTAAATAATCTGATAGTGTAGTAATAAAATAAACTGTTTTAGTTTACAACCTACAGAATATCTCCTTGGCTCCTTGTGTCATTCCCCTTTGAAATGTAAATTTATTATTCCAGGAGAGTCTTTCAGTATTTAAAACATCCCTGAAGTCCCTAATCTTGTCCATTGGTGCAACTCTCCATAAAAGTTTCCCGGAAAGCCCTAACTATGCAGAAACATAAAAATATTCACTTTCTCAGGATACATTAACATTTTCCTCTATTGTGTTTATTTTTCTATGAAAGTCATTCTAATTCTTATCTATTTATTTATTTTCCTTCTATCATTTACATTCTGTTTCTCTGTTGAGATTTTTTTCTTGTCCATTCATATATTTATTTACCTCTTTGTTTTAAAGTTTAGGTCTGATAATTCCAACATCTGGATCATCTTAGGGTTGGACCATTTTTTCTTTGTGAAAATAGGTAATATATTTCTATTTCTTTTATGTTAAATATCTTTATATTCTAGACCTTGTGAATGGTATGTTCCATGGTCTGGATCTGTTTTCATAGTCTAAAAATGCAAACTCCGCCTTTCTTAGATGAGAGTAAGCTTAGATGTCAGTTCAGTTCTTTTCAATGTCTAGTAGTGCTGTTTGAACAATATTCCATGCAGTCATAGGTCAGGGACGAGCAAGACTTAGGCAGAGATTTTCACAGAACTTGGGCTTCTTTTTTTTTTTTTTAGGGATCTCAATTTCCAACAGCCATGGCTTCCCTTAACTAGAAAGATGGCATGTTTCTATTGGAGTTTAAGCCACTCCACACCTTACTCAACTCTAGCCTTTCCTCAGACCAGTGTTACAAGGACAAGAAATATAACTATTCTAGATTCTCACAAGACTTCACACCTTCCTAAATGCCTGCAATTGCTTAATCTCGTTATCTTCTATGCAATGTTTTTAATTTTATATTTTTTAAATTTATATATGTGAGATAATCAGTTTGCTAACAATTTGCTATATCAGAGATGGAGTTCATAGTTGGGTAATGTTTGACATTATTTTTCCGTAAATATCTTTTATAACTTTCATTAGATTTATTCCTAGATACTTGACAATTTTAATTGAAGGCTAATTTACATAAAGTGAAGTACAGTACTTACTCTCTATTTCCAAGAATGCTAGATTGTTGGTAACCTTGGAATTCACTGTATGCTTCTCAAGAACAGAGTCTGTGTATTATTTAGAAATATATAGAAGGTGAAGAAGCAGTGCCTGGCACATATCAAGTACTCTTTAGGTAGTGTTGATCTAAAATGCATTGTTGATTCTGATGTAAGTATTAGGCAATTTTTGTTTTATGAGTTACCTATCTTTGGATTTAACCAAGACTAACTTTGGAATAAGGCACATAATTCATACCTACTCACTTTTTCTTGCTCTATCTACTTCAGTAGTTTTCAGCTTTCACTATATAACAGATTCACCTACAGAGATGTTAAATAATACGGATGCCCAGTCTGCACGCAGACCAATCAATGACTGGGGTTGGGGCTCAACTACCAATATTTTTTGAAATAATCCCAGATAGTTCTAATATGTACTCAGGTTATGGATCTTGGTTTCATTTAAAGTCAAATTCACAGGTCTGGCTTGCTTAAAGTATTCAAAGGGTACTCACTGTGAGAAAATGACCAAATAGCGATAAAAAGAGCAAGCCTGAGCAGTTATATTTTTCCAAATATACATCAATACTATTTTCTGCCTTGTGACTCATTCCTAAAAAAATGTAATTTGAATGATTACTCATCGGAATTGTCCCTAATATTTTAAAATAATACTAGGAAGAGGATCTGCAAATTTAAGATAGAGTTAGGGTATGGGGAAGGCTTCATATCCCAGAATTTTATTCCAGACTCCACTGTGAAGTCACCAAAATGTTCTGATTGGAATAATCACACACACATACACACACAGAGACACACACACACACACAGAGACACACACACAGCTTTGAAGCAGGTTGGCAGTGGTTTACAAAGTTTATCAGAAAAAGCTTGTAAGTAGCTGTAGGTAATACTAAATGAAAAACAAACAAACAGAAAACTTGGAACTCTAGGCCATTAGATTTGTTAACATTGGTGAAACTTGTTTTCAAACATGTTTTTAGACCAGAAACTTTCTAAGTTGCCTGTAGGATGATAGTAAAGTGTGTGCTCTGGAGTTTTAATGTAATTCTGTGAGCTCATTCTACAGTGTGTAGACTTAGCATCTTAACAACAGCCTCCACCTCCCCGCTCCTTTCCCCACACCAGAGTGGCCTTTGACACTTCTCTTCCTATTTTAGGAGCTGCAGGGCATTTTAACTACCTTGAGATGAGTCTTGAGAAGCACTATGAAGTAGTTGACAAGTTAACTGGGTGTAGTAAAATCTTATCAGAAAACTATTAACTCTCATTTTTTAGTTAAAAACATTGCTGCACAATGACTAATAAATTCAGTCCTACAGATTTAATATAAAATATTAATGTTCAACAAATTATGTCTTTGGTTATATCACCAAGGACATTGCCTGATTTTGATTAAATGCATATGTTGCCAGGAGATGCTAAACCTTATCAACTACTGCATTAGTTTGTTTTGTTTGTTTTTTAAACCTCATCTTGTTAATCTGGTCATGCTGGTACTCTTTTAAACTTTTCTGTGGTTCACAGGTTTCAAAATAAAAAATCAGATCTCTTTGGCTAGTATATAAAAGATGGACTTACTTCTCTTGCCTAAAACCCTGCCAAATGGTCACTCATCCTCCCCAACCTCTTGCCTCCCAATGCATGGACAAGCATACCTGTTTGCCTTGTGATACTTTACATATCTGTCTTTGAACACAGGTAGTTTCTGCACCTGGAGCCAACTTTCTCCTTTTTATTCCCTTTAACCATTCTTCGAAAAAGGAAAAAGAAAATGCAACATTGTAAACCATCCTATGATAAAAAGATTTTTACAATTCGATGCCTCTTCATTTTATATCTATATCTTCTACTTTTATTGAGCCTAGTAAGCACAGTAATAAATATGAGATTGTCTAGTTATTTTGTTTTCCAATTCAGCAGTCAACCACAAGCTCTTTGCAAAAGAAGTGATATATTTTGTTTTACTCCTGAGCCTAGTAAGATGAAAGAATATGTTACCATTAAAATATTTTAATTACTTAAATATATTATCAATTAATTTTAATTATTTAAATATTTATCAACAAATGAGATTAGTTGCTGAGGGAACTAGATATAGGAATGGTGAATGAAAGAAAGTTTAGGGCTGAGTGAGAATACCAAAGCTAACACTAGTATTATTTTGTCGGGGACAATATTGAGAGACAGTCATGGAATGAGTGGCAGTTTAAGCAAACTTGAGCCTACACAGAAATAAAATGAAGATAAAAAACACTGTGACTTGCCATAGTGTAGAATTTAAATTAGGGGAGTAACTAAAATATCCAAGACAATTCCACCTATGACATATTTTTTTAAAGTTATTAAATTTTGGTAAGCCATGTTCCAAATAAATATCATCTCTCTTTCTATCAGTTGTTCCTGGGATTTTTCAAAGGATGGAGCTCATGTTTTGATGTGTATTCCTGCCTCAGACCCTTGGAGTGAGGATCAGTTCTTCTGCCTATGGGACTTAGAGAGACTCAATATAGTTTTTCTGAGAGACTTATAATTTAAGTGAGTTTTTATGACTGCAGATTCTGGAATCAAATGATAGATACTATGACTGGAAACAATTCTTTCTGAATTTGTATAGAATCGGGCAATTCTCTGGCATTTCCTAAGAAAAGAATTCTCATGGCCATCAGCAAAACCATTATCTTAATTATGTGAAATTCTGGGTGACAAAATCCAGAGATGGACATGAAGAGCGCAGTCCATGTGTGTGAAAACTGCTGCCCATGAGTTGTCATGGGAACCCAGGTGATGCATCTTGGTGGAGAGTCTCAGGAGTGAGTGTGTATGTCTGTGTATATGTGTATGTGTGTATGTCTGGGGATGAGAAGTGCTATGAACTATTTTCAGCAACTATTCTAGGGATAGTAGAAGCTAGAAAATTTTATTATTAAAATAATTTGGACATTTTATAGTCACAGCATGGATGAGAATTGAACTATTAGAATTATTATAACAAAAAAGATAGGACCTCAGGTCTTCTACTCTGGTCTTATTAATGCCACAAAAGGCTGAAAGATGGTACTTTATACCTTACTCTTTTAATATTTAAAAGTGTTTCAGTTAAATTAAAGAATTATTTTTAATCACTAATGAGTGCTTTACTTTTGAAAACTTCTGCTCATTTAATAGAATGTGCACTGATTATTTCTCTTTATATTATCATAGGAGGAAATTTTAGTGTGTCAGTGATATCAGTGTAGATAATTTGAGGCTTCATAAAATTCATGTCTATTTGAGAAAGGATAATAGCATAGATTGTTATTAGTGCAGAAATGGTCCATATATGTCATTAAAAATATGTCACATTGTAAGGCAAACAGTATTGCCAAATACACATTTTCTAACATCAAATTGTACATTTGGGAAAACAGTATTGCCACCTCACAGGTAAACTGTCTCTTGTGGTGAGAAGGTAATTCTACATGGGCCTGAATGTAAAGCTCATCACTCTCTGGGCCTGGCAGCGACTTAGGAAGGCATCAGAGAGGTAGAGGCAATGGCATAGAAGTAGTATGATAATTATGTATTATACATAGCCAGTCTAAAAAGGCGCTTTCATTGTGTTATTCATTGGTATAGGAAAAACAAAGTGTGCATTTAGATAGAAAGATACTTACACTTGGGAGTTTTTCTGGTAAACAGAATTTAATTACTCAGAAAAGTAAGTTTCATTCAATCAAGAAACAATCCACATCTCCAAAACCAAATTCCTTCCATATCTCTGCTTTTCTTTCTTTCTGTAATCCGAGGGGGAACCTCTTGTCTGTAATAGCAACCATGTCAACATATATCATCCTTCTTTTATGTAGCCACTCCACATTGCAAGATGTTTTTAAAACAGAGAGAATAGCCTCTGTATTTTTACGGGGTTTTTTTATTACTTTATTTTATAGTTATTTTGTATTTATGTTTGTAATATCAAATGGAAATAAAACAATAAAGTAAATTTAAAAATAGAACATAGAGTAATGACCATAATGTCAGACTTTAATATAACTGTCCTCACTTATAAAGATAGCTTTTTTATATTTAAGATGTATGCTGAAAGAGAAATTGAGATTTTTCCACAATTTTGAATTTTTATTTTGATATCTTCACTTCAATATATATGTGTGTATACACACATATGCATATATGCAGATAAGTTTTTCCATAGTATTAATAATAAAGGAAATTTTTTAGTAGAAAAACTTAGGTAACGAGGTGATATAGAGACCTGGATGACTCAACTTTTCTTAAAATCACTAGGCATACTATTATTTAGTTGAAAGTTCCTAGAAACAGAGCTTAAACTGAAATGACTTCCAAGTGATTTATTATGGTTGATGCTCTCAGGAGAAGGGATGTGAGGAAAGCAGGATAGCACAGGAAAAACACAGCAAACAAAAAAAGGGCCTTTGAGAAAACAATGAAACACAGATTGCACTATAGATTTAGTCTTTTTTCTTCTAATTAGAGAATTTTGAAAAGTAACTTTACTGATGTATAACTGATATACAAAACATTGCACTCGTTGGATGTATACATCTTCATGTGTTGACATACACATACACCTATGATACCACCACGAAAAACAAACATATTTATCACCTCAAAAAAATGTTCTTGCATTCTTTTGTGTGTATGAGTGTGAGTGTGTGTGTGTGTGTGTGTGTGTGTGTGTGTGTGTGTGTGTGTGTGTTCTCCATAATGTGGGCTAGAGGCCCAAATTTTTATACTCTTGCAGTTGTAAGTTATCAACCAACACTTAAGGAACCTGGGGTGGGTATGTGGGCCTGGCCAGTTTTGGAGATCAGGGAAGAACATAAACAATACCTACTAAAACTGTGTAGGCAAATACTTCCTTCTTCGCTACATATGATTTGTCTTTATCTGTCTACCTACCTCTACTTTGATTTCTATTACTTGGGCTCATTGGAAAGGAATGGGAGAAAGAATCTAGTAATTCTGGTTATTAATTGGCACCAAACCATGATTTCCCATATCTAAATACTTTCCTTAGAAACCTTTACAAAATGATTACAAGAATCTACTCTATGCTGCCAGCAAGAAGGCCACGTTAAATATTTAAACTTCAGGATCTTGTAAACAGATGGTCAGATGATTGGAATTAATTAAATTGAATACCTTTAGTTATTTAGATTTTTTGCAGTACTTAACTAGTTTCTCACTAGTATTCAGAACAGTTCAGTTCATCAGCCAGAAAGGGGATATTATAATTAAAATAAGCTCAACACTGTGTTTTGTCATTGTTTCACATGCCAAGAATGTTTTAGTTTATGATCAACCATTTAATGAATACTTTCACAGTCAATTTCACTGACAGTGACACAGTATGATAATAAATAACCAAGCAAACCAATCAAACTCTTCCTTTTTTAAGTTGGATGAGGAAGTGTAAAATAGAAATTTTTATGATAACTACACATAAAATGCACTATGTAAAGGAATATTTGAATGTTGATTAAAGGTCTTGGCCCTCAATGAACTGTATTTAATTTCATAATTGTTCAGCATCAGGGGCAATTGAGGAAGGAAGAGACTGACTGCTCAAGTGTATAAATTCACATAATAGGAAATATTTTTGCTAGTTTAAATACTCTCGTGATTTAAAAATAAAATTTAAAAAAAATATTTTTCTTCACAAATTAGTGGAAATTTAAAGCAGCCAGGACCTCCTTTAAGACTTAAACCAAAAGATTATAGGTGCTACTTCACTTTCTTAAGCAAAATAGCCCACATGCATAAAATATAAGGACATGATGAATTAAGCAAATCTTTTATTTACATTCCTTGTGCCTGGCCAGAGTTTGGGTGCTTCATAACTAGAAGTTCCTTATTAATAATGGTTGCAAATTGTTTCTTTAGATAAACATTTTAACTGCAGAGTAGCAAAAATAGTATAGGAATCGTACTTTGAGTTCTGGTCTTCATTCTGTATATATTTCATTCTCAAGTAGTTTGATCATTAGAATTCATTTCAGTCATTTTAACAGGCTCACTACAAAGCAAATGGCAGTGTAACAATATTCCCAAGTAATGAAGGAAACCTCCACTACTTATCCAAAACTGCCCCAACCCTGGATGGCTGGTCACAGTAATCTACAGAACTATATCAGTCTTCATCTGGATTTCAAATCTCTTCCTCTTTATTTTCAATAATAATAATAATAATAGCCAACACATTGAAATATTATATACAGGGCACCAGGCTAAGCATTTTATAGACATTCTCCCATTTAATCTAGCACTTCCTTGAGATAACTTTTGCTTCCTTTCAATCCAAGAGAACACATGTTCTAAGTAGTTAAATAGCCTGAACAGAGTCATTCGTGAATGAATGCCAAAGTCATAAATCTGAACAAACTCCACAAATCTAAACCTCTATGCTACACATTTCTTCCTTCTTGTTTGCCACCTTAGCTTGCTGTTTTGTTTAATATTCCCTCTGTTAGAGTTGTTAATTGGGTTATTTCTTGCATAGTGGCTGGTGGTGAGCAGTATTCATTTGATATAGTAGATGTTTCATTTGAAAGTTAAATATAGCATATTTTGGATCCCTTATAAATCATATACATAAAAGCAATGCATCCTTATGCAGAATCTCCTGTAATTGTCTAAACAAAAATAAGGACTTAGAGCTCATTGTTATCTACTTAGTGTCCCTAAATAGATACAATGAAAGTGTACTTGTGAATTTATATAATAACAACCTACTCTTCCTCTCCTGTTCACACAGTCACACATGTCCTTTTGACAGCAAACTAGATGTTTTCCCTCAGGCGCTAAGATAAGGAAAGGCAAAGCTGATTAAATATCTAGTGATAAGGTGTGTGTGGGATGAGTTATTTAATGGGGATCCTGTTTGCATATTGCTAGGAAGTTCCACAAAGCCAGAACTGGATGGGGAGCCAGTGCATAAGGCCTGACATGAGGTGGAGATCAACCAACAATGACCTCCACTGTGCCACTGGGCACCAACTTCAAGGGATTTGTGAATTTCCACTTGGCTTAATTTCTTCTAGTCTAGAGAGAGCTACTAGTATTGACTTTTTGTACCAACAAATAATGATGTTACCCAATGGAGCACCTCCAGGTGATTGATACAAGCATTAGTCAAGCTGTCATGATTTATGGAAGAACAGAAGGACCTACAGACCTATGGAAGTCCAATTTTGAGTGTCATTCTTTGCCTTAATCTCTGAAATGCAAGGTTATAGGAATAAGCTCCTTTTTCCATGTGTTTGAAGCATTGATTTATGCATGGGAAATCCAAAAAGTAAATATTTTTACTCCCATTGCAAAGAAAATTGATTGATATAATAATTTATTATGCATAAATCACTTAAAGGCTTTTCCCAAAAAAAGACCTAGTGACCAGTTGGGTGGGAGAGCAAGATTTAAAAATTCCAAGATCATCATTTACAGAGAGATATAATTATTTACATATGGTTTTTTTATTATTAATTTTACAGTTGTTCCTGTTATTTTAAAAGCCTCTGGGTATGAATTCATTAACATAGACAATGAAGTAACATTCTGAGAGAGGAAAAAAGCATGCCATAGAGATGTTAATTGAACAACATTTAGGAGAAACATCTGTAAACAGCTCACAGTAAATACCATTTGCTGAATATTTAACTATAAGTTGTAAGAAAATAGACTTTAAGATAGAAAAATGTCATTATAAATATTCAGTTACTTCTATGGTAGCCATGAAATATAAATACAGTAGATACAGAAATATGAGCAATAGTATTACATTTTCTTAAAGATACTATAAGCAGATGCTTACAAAAAGAGTGCAGACTTTGTAGTCACTTAATGGGAAGGATAAATTTCAAGAGAGACTTATGAAGATTCCCTACACAAATTTTTAGAGTTAGAAAAGCCTATTTTCAGGGTGTGTGTGTGTGTGTGTGTGTGTGTGTGTGTGTGTGTGTGTGTGTGATCAATTTAAGCTTTGGATTTGTCCAAATTGGGAATGCTAGCCACAATAAAAATGAAAAATTTTACCTCTGTGAACAATGACCTCTCATTATGTTTGAATCCTGGGATAAAAGAGCAATCATTATCTCATTTGTAATTTAAAAATATCAATAGTAAAAAATGATACCTTTCATTCACACAGCTTTAGCGAGTTGAATACTGTTTCCCTCCTTCACTCCCTAAAATTCATGCTCACTTGGAACCTCAGAATTTGAACTTATTTAGAAATAGTCTTTGCAGATCTAATTAGTTTAGTACCTTGAGAAGAACTCATCTTGAATGTAAGATATGTCCTAAATCCAATGGCTAGTGTCCTCATAAGAAGTGGAAAGGACATAGAGAGACATAGAGAAGAAGGCAATGTGAAGATGGAGGTAAAGATCTGAATTATACATCTACAAGCCAAGAAATGCCAAGGATTGCCACGAACACCAGGAACTAGGAGAGAGGCATGGGATAGACTCTCTCAGAGTCCTCAGAAGGAACGAACACTGAAGACAACTTGATTTTCGACTTCTGGCCACCTATACTGAGAAAAAATTAATGTCTGTTGTTTTAATCTACTCTATTGTAATTGATTATGGTAAGCCTAGGAAACTAAAGTTTCTGCTAATAAACTGGTAATCATTTAGTCAGCGTATACAGAGGGCTGCCACATTTTAGAGAAGTGCTTCAAACTATCATGGTGATATGAATTACTGGGAAATCTTATTACCTGCAGATTCTGATCATTGAAAGAGTACATTTCTAATGAGTTACCAGGTAATGCTTTTTATAGCTGGTTCTAGAATGACATTTTTAGTACCAAAGCTATAATATGCCTGTTCATACAGGCAGACTCAGGCACAAGCCCCAAGACTAAAAACTGACCTTCATAAGCTGAGGGCAGGGAAAGACCAAAGAAACTGGTTGGTCACTTTAGTATAGCAAGTAAGAGAGTTTATTAAGGGAAACTTACAAATGGGGAACATCATGGGTGACTGCAAGACAAAATGAATTCCCACACTGCTTGCAAGTGCCAAAGAATTACATAGAGTAACAAGCAGTTAGTCATAAGTGAATGCTACCGGTACATAAATTACTTAATATCTTGACCAGACCAGGACTAAAAGCTGTTCAAGAACCAGTACATCCCAGGAAGCAAGGGAGGGGTGCTGACTCCTTTCAGAATGAACTTCAGTTGCAATCAGACAGTCTCTAAGGGATATTTGCAGAAAGCATCCTCTCTTCTGGCCTTAGCCCAGTTTGCATGATTGTTCACATTGTGGAACATTCTCTCTTCCACACTGTCACAACAAAGAACTCTCATCTACGAACTTTGTTTTTCTGGCTCTTGCGATCTAGATCAAGATAAATCATATTGATGTGAAAAGTTGTGAACAATTGAAAAATATGAGATAGTCAGCTAACTATTAAAAAGATAAGTATTTCAACTTTCGAAAATCTAGTAAAAGAGTTGGAGTATTCATGCAAAACTGATAAAAAGGATGACAGGTTTGGGTAAGAAGTTTAAGAGAAAAGAATAAGCAACAGTTCATGCAAGTCCATGACAGGCAATGCCAGGGAATGATAGAAGAAAGTTCCAATAGGGTGTTATACAATATAATTATCCTTTAACTGCCATATTTCCTAAGGATAGATGTTTTTAATAACCAAAACTAATGAAAATGTAACTATTTGCCAAAATTTTTGGGTGCAATACTATTTTTAGTTTACAACATAAGTAACAAAGGGCAGAATATAATGTTCTAGAAATGAAATTATTATTACTATATAAAAGTTTCCAAGCAGTGTAAAAGACTTTGGATTTGTTAGGATGGGAACGGTATATAGTGTTTTTGTTTTGTTTTGTTTTTTATTTCTACTATTATTTTTATGGTTCTCAATTCAGAGATTACTATTTCAATAGCCAGTCTTTGTGTCTTACACCAAAATATAGAACATAGATCCCAATTTAGTATATAGGCTCATAGGGGATTTCCCAAATATTATGATATCTGCCATATAAGGCTAATGATTCCTTCAACATACTCCAAGGAATACATTTAGATCAAAAGATATATAAGTAACAAAATACATTCCTCTGAGTAATACTTTACAATTCTTTTATATTTTCTGTGCTTACCAATAATGCCATGACAAACAGCAAGAGCATTATCAAGGGATATTGGAAGAACTTTAAATAAAGCTTTGGAGTTTTTGTTTTCTGGTGAATTTTTAGCAGTTGTAATAAACTGACATCATCAATGAGACTTGAAACGATATCTGATAGAGCTGAGAACTGTATTCTCCACTGTGGTTAGCACCAATAGTACTACCCATAGAGCTGTGAAAAGTTCTAGATAGAAGTTAGGTGTGAATTATCATTATTATCATTATTATTATTATTATTATTATTATTATTTGTAAAAAGGTGACAATCTTTAACAGATATAGAAAACACAGATGGATAGAGGCCAACAATAATGTGTAATTCTGGATAACGCACATGTATGCACATGTCATATTAACATATAATTCTTGTGATAGACTATCTGTGTGCCCCCAAAATTTCATATGTTGAAAACTAATCCCCAAAGTGATGGTGTTGGAGATAGTGCCTTGGGGAAGTGATTAGGTCATGAGAGTAGAACCCTTGTGAATGAGATTAGTGGCTTTATAAAGTTGACCCCAGAGAGCTCCCTATCTGTCTTTGCTATGTTAGAACACATCTATGAACCAGAAAACAGGCCCTCACCAAACACCAAATATGTAGGTGCATTGATCATGAAGACTATACCACTTTTTCATGTCCTTTTTTAAACTATGTACTTTTATTATTATTATTATTATTATTATTATTATTATTATTATTAGTTTTAAGTATATAGTACATTGGTTAGACATTCATATAGTTTATGAAATAATTCCCCTGATTTCTCTTTTTTCCCTCTGGTTCAAGACCTAGCCATTACGTTACTGCTGTCTGCATTCCTTGTGCCGTGTTCTCCATCCCTGTGACACTCTTTTGTACTTCTTTAACCCATCACTACTCTCTCCCAGCTCTTCAACCCACCTCCTCTCTGGCTATTACCTGATTGTCCTCTTTAATTTGTGGGCCTGTTTTTTATTAGTTTGTTCTTTTCTTTAGTTTATGCATATAAGTGAAATTGTATGGTATTTATTTCTTTCTGTCTGACTTATTTCACTCTAGGTTCATTCGTGTTGTTGCAAACAAGAGGATTTCAAATTTTTTATAGCTGAGTAATATTCAATTGTATATATGAACCACAATTTCTTTATCAAATCATCTGTTGATGGGCATTTAGGTTGCTTCCATATTTTGGCTATTGTAAATAGCGCTGCCATGAGCATAGGGATGCATAGATCTTTACAAATTATTGTTTTGGGTTTCTTTGGATAAATACACAGAAGCACAATTGCTGGGTCAAAGGAAGATCCATTTTTAATTTTTTGAGGACCTTCCAGACTGTTTTCCACAGTGGCTGTACCAATCAATTTGCAATTCCACTAATCGTGTATGAGGGTTCCTTTTCTCCACATCTCCGCCAACACTTGTTCTTTGATTTATTGAAGACAGCCATTCTGACAGATGTGAAGTTATAGCTCACTGAGGTTTTAGTTTGCATTTCTCTGATGATTAGTGACCTTGAACATCTTTTCATATGTCTGCTGGCCTGTATTTCCTCTTTGGAGAAATATCTATTCGGGTCTTCTGCCCATTTTTTAATTGGATTGCTAATTTTTCTGTTCTTGAGTTGTATGAGTTCTTTATATATTTTAGATGTTAACCCCTTATCTGGTGCATCATAAGTGAATATCTTCTTTTACTCAATAGGCTGTTTTTTCATTTTATTGATGGTTTCCTTTTCTGTGCAAAAACTTTTTAGTTTGATGTAGTCCTATTTGTTTTTGTTTGTTTGTTTGTTTTTCTTATCCAAGAATATATATTAGAGACAATATTAAGATCAATGGCAGAGAGTTCACTGCTTATGTATTATTCTAGGAATTCTATGGTCTTGGGTTTTACATTTAAGTCTTTAATTTATTTACAGTTTATACTTGCCTGAGGAGATATATCCAAAAAGAAATTACTAGTAGCAACATCAGAAAGAGTATTGCCTGTGTTTTCTTCTGAAAGTTTTATGGTTTCTGGTCTTACATTTAAGTCTGTAATCTATTTTGAGTCTATTCTTGTGTATAGTGCAAGAAAGTGGTCCAGTTTCATTTTTATTTTATTTTATTTTTTGCATGTATCAGATTCTTCTTAATGTTCTTAACTAGAATTTTATTTTTTTTCTCTTAAGAGTTTTTATATTTCCTTATTTAATGAGCTAGTATATATTTTATGGTTCTTGTCACTATTTTTCATGGAGTCATTTAATTTTATGTTTATCTTGTTATTGTCAGATTCAATAAATGATACTGAATTGTTTGTCTTTTATGTGGCAACTGGCTGAACTTTCCTTTTGTCCTAATAATTTATCAGATGATTTTTTTATATTTCTTTTTATTTCATTTTAGGTGTTTTCTTCAGTTTACCATATAAAAGTATACCAAGGGTGATCTTACATGAAATAGTAAAAGAGGACTCACATATAAATCATCAATTCAGACCTCACTTTTGAGCTGCAGTCTGCTCTTGGAGGTTCTTAAAATTAACTCAAAAGTTGATCTTTTACTGCTGTCCTTACTAATGATTGGTATAATTTTAATACAGCCAAACAAAGCAGAAAACTAAGAATCATTTTGAATAGCTTTCTCACACTTATTATCAAGTTCTGGCAATACGATCTTCTTTGTTTTTGTTTTTATTAACTTGAATACATCTTCTCTCTTTATTTTTTCTACTATCACAACAGACTCCTACCCACCTTTGGTTATTTTAATTATGGTAGGTAAATTAAAAAAAAATTTTTTTTTGGAAAAGTAATGTTTATTAAATCGTTGCTTCCTAAAAACCTTTTTACCACATTCTCATAATTTGGGGGAGAAAATGGCTTATAAAATCTTTTATGGCTTCTTCCTTTCTGTAGCCTAATTGAATTAATGGTGATTCTTGTATTTTTGTTTCTCCAGTTACTATGATTCCTGTTCTTTCAATTCCTATAACTAATTGTTAGGTTTGTAATGTGTATCTTTTTTGATTTTGTCCTAAATTTACATGCAAAGTCTTTGTATTAGAGCCAGATTTGTTTTAAATATTTACAGTTCAATTGGCAGCCAGAATAGCATTGCAGAGTTGGTCATCCAATTTTCACCATCCTCTCAGAATTACACAAGAGCCAGACAGAAAAATGTCCTGCATGAGTGCAGGTTCTCTCTTTGGGCAAGGAAGAACAAAATATGAATTTCCTCTACTGTTAAGGGAATATATGACTATTTCACCCCACTATTTTTGTCGCTCTAATCCTTTGGTATGTAAATATCACTCCATAAAAAAGATAAAAAGAGTGAAAAAATGAAAAATATTTCTGCAACTTAGAATTCAGCCCCACCTTTGGAAATTAAACGCAATCTCTAGTTAAGTAAATATCTCTGAAAGTTGTCTCACTTTTTAATTCATTGCAATGTTTCATAGCAGAATTATGAAGACATATTTTATATACCATATAATCTAACCATTTACATGTTATACATATACATATATATGTATATATAAATATATAAATCAATGTGTTTTAAAAATATATTTGCAAAGTTATGCAAACCTTACCACAATTGATTTCAATACATTTTTATCATTCCAAAAAAAACCCCCTATCAATTTGCAGTAACTCTCCATTTATGTCCAAATGCTCCAAGTCTCAGGCAATCACTAATTTACATTTTGCTTTTAGATTCTGGACATTTTATATTATTTTATAAATGAATCATTTGATGTGAGGTCTTAATGGTTTCTTTCAAATAACATAATGTTTTCAAGATTTATCCATGTTGAAGTATGTATTGGTTTTCCATTCCTTTTTATAGCCAAGATTTTTTTAATATATCATAAGCCTATATTATATTTTGTTTATCATATGATTGACGTTTGAATTGTTTTTACTTCAGGCTATGAAGAGAAATGCTGCTATGAACATGTATATGCTGACTTTTGGGTGCACACATGTTTTTTATTTTTCTTGTATATATATATATGTCTATATATATAGATATATCTAGCACTGAAATGACTGATTCATGTGATAATTCTTAAAATTTAGGAAACTGTCAGACTGTTTTTCAGAGTAGTTGTACCATTTCACATTTCACCAGCAATGTATAGCTTTGAACTTTTTCATACTGTCACCAACACTTGTTATTACTGTGTTTTTTTTTTTTTAATAACCATCCTAGTGGTAGCGAAGTAGTATCACACTGGAGGTTTGATTTACATTTCCCTGATGACTAAGAATCTTTAGCATCTTTGAATTGACATGAAACCCTTGTAAAAGTCAACTGATTTTGCATAGGGTTTATTTTTAGATCCTCAGTTCTATTCTGTTGCTCTATTGGCCAATACCATGTAGCATTGATTACTGTGGCACTATAGTTAAGTTTTGAAATTAGGAAGTGTGAATCCTAACTTTGTTCCACTTATTCCAGACTAATTTGGCTATGTTGGACCTCTTGCATTTCCATAGGCACTGTAGACTCAGTTTGTCAATGTCTATAAAGTAGCCAACTAGGGTCTGATAGGGATTGCAGTAATCGATATATTGTTTGAAGATTATGTCATTGTAAAGTAATATGTTTTTATCCATGAATATGATCGGTCCTTCTGTTTATTAGGTATTTTTAAATTTATTTCAACAATGTTTTGTAGTTTTATACTTCTCTTAAATTTATTCTTAAGTATTTACTTTTTTATGTTATTGTAAAATAGTTTTTTCTTAATTTTAGTTGACTATTACTAGTAAATGGAAAAATTTATTTCTTGTATATTTGTCATATTTTCTACACCCTTATTGAATTTATTAATTAGTCATGGTAGTCTTTAAATTAATTTCTTAGAAATTTTTATGTTCAAGAACTTATAATTTGCTACTAAAGATAATTTTACTCTCCAATTCAAATGACTTTTATTGCCTTATGTAATTTCTTGCTCTGGGAAGCGTCTCTAATATAATGTTAAATTGAAATGTCAAGAGAACACATCCTTATCTTTTTCTTGATGTTTGAGGGAAAGCATATGTCTTTTACATTAAGGATGATGCTGGCTGTGGGTTTTCTATAGATGTTTTTATCAGTTTGTGAAAGCTGGTGTCTATTTCTGTCATGTTTAGTGTTTTTGTTATGAAAGGATGTTGAATTTTAACAAAAGCTTTTTCTGTGTTTATTGAGATGATTGTGTAGGATTTTTTACTTTATGGATAATGTATACTAGATTGATTTTCATAAGTTGAATCTACATAATATTTCTGGGAGAAATCTAACTTGGTCATTGTATAAATTCTTTTTGTATGTTGCTGGTTTTGGTTTACTATTCTTTTGTCAAAGATTTTTGCATCTATGTTCATAATAGCTACTAGTTAGAGTTCTTTTATGTTATCTTTATCTGATTTGGGTATAAGGAAAAAGCTGGCCTTGCAGAAAGAGTTGGGATATTCACCATTCTCCTCTAATTTTTTTGGAAGAACTTGTGACAAGTTTTAACAAGATGACACTAATTCTTTTTAATATTTCATAGTATTCACTCATAAAGTCTGGACTTCTTTTGGGAGTAGTGTTTTAATTACAAATTTTATATATTTACTGTTATAGATCTATTTATATTTTCTATTTCTTCTTTAATTTGTTTGAGTAATTTTTGCATATCTAAAAATATTTTTATTTCATCCAAGTTGGCAAACTAATGTCATACAGTGGTTTATAATATTCTCTTATAATTATTTTTATCTTTGTGAAGTCAGTAATAATATCTTCTTTTTTGTTCCTGAATTTAATAATTGGAATATTTCCACATTTTTATTGGTCTGCTTAGCTAAAGTATTGTTAATTTTGCTTAATTTTTAAAGAACTATTTTTTTCTTAATTTTTTAAAATTATTTTTTTTATTTCAATTATTTCCCTTCTAATTATTATTACTCCTTTTCTTTTACTTTCTTTGGGTTTAGTTTCTTCTTTTCCAGTGGTTTTATTTTTAAAATAATATTAAAGTAGTTTGAGTTTTTCTTCTTAAAGTGGTCTTAAAGTGTTTTACTTGATATCCTCTTTTTTTTTGTTAATTAATACAGGTTTTATAGATCTGCATTTCTAAATACTGATGTACTGAAACCCAGCAATTTGGGGATGTTTTTGTTTTCATTTTCATTTATCTGAAAGAATTTTTCTAATTTCTTTTGTGATTTCTTTTTTGACCCATTGTTTATTTCAAGCTGGGTTGTATAATTTGCACTTATTTTTATGTTTCTCATATTTATGTATTTTATTAGTTTTTAATATTTCTTTTCAGTTTGGAGAACACACTTTGTGTAATGTCAACTTTTTAAAATGTATTGAGAATTATTTAATGTTCTAATATATATTTTATACCAGGGAATGTTCAAATGAACTTGAGGATACTGTTCTTTCTACTCTTTTGGAGGTGGAGTATTCTATAAATGTTATTACATTTAACTGATTTATAGTATTATTCAAATATTCTACTTTTTAACTCATCTCTGTCTATGTGTTCTATCCATTATTGAAAAAGAGTATCGACCTTCTAACAATTATTGTTGAATTGTCTGTTCCCTCCTTCAATCCTGTCAGTTTTTGCTTTATTTACTTTGGTGTTGTCTGTCATGGGCATATATGTTTATAATTTTGTATCTTCCTGCTGGAATACTGCCATGTGCAACAACATGGGTGGATTGTGAAATAATCATGCTAAGCAAAACAAGCCAGACATAAAAAGTTGAAAATCACGTGGTATCACTTATATGTGGGATATAAACCTAAAAGCAATGAATGAACAAGACAAACAAAGAGAGACTCCTGGACATGGACTATAGACTAGTTGTTGCTAGAAGGTAGGGGATTGGGGGAGGGGAGAGGTAGATGGGGTAAAGAGGGTCAAATATGTGGTGACAGAAAAAAAATCTAACTATTGGGAGGTAAATATATAGTGTGAATATAAATATTTCTTACTGTTAAAGTGTACAGATGAAACTTATTATAATTCATTAGCCAATATCACCATAAAAAATAAATTAATTTAAAAAATCAGTTAAGAGAAGAAAGGAGAAGAAATACTCACATGTTCTTTTATTAGTATGCAATTACATTTACCCATGCTTTGTTTTGTGCGTGTATTTGAATTACTGTCATAGATTATTTGCTTTCGGCCTAAGAACTTTATTTAGTATTTCTAGAGAGTTAGGTCGTCTACCAAATTCTCAGCTTTTATTTTTGAAAGGTGCTTTTGTTGGCTATAATTAGATTAACTGTTTTCTTTTATTATTCTAGTATTTTGAATACATCTTCCAAGTGGTTTCTGGCCAGCATTGTTTCTGATGGAAAATTAGCTTCTAGATATATCGGGATTCCTTTTATGTCATTTTTTTGGTCATCTTTTTCTTACTGCTTTTGTTTGTATTTGCCTTTCAACATTTGTACTATAATGTATCTTGGTAGACCACTTTCTGTTTATGCTCCTTAGAGTTTGCTGAGTTTCTTTGATGTGTAGGTTAATGTTTTTCTTTAAATTTGGAAGTTTTCATTATTTCTTGGAATGTTTATACCCCTTTTTCTCTCTATTCCTTCTAGTAATCTCATTTCACATATGATTGTGCACCGGATGTTACCCTACAGTTCTTTCAAAACCTTTTCATTATTCTTCATTTCACCCCTCCTTTTGTATGTCAAATTGCATAATATTTATCAATCTTTAATTCTACTGAGTTTTCTACCTATGCAAATCTGATGTTCAACCCCTTTAATTTTTTATTTTAGTTATTATGTTTTTTAACTCTAAAATTTCCATTGGGACCATTTTTAAAAATATTGAACTCTACTTTGATATTCTGTATCATATGAGACATTGTTATTCATTCTATTACTTCTTTAGTCATGGTTTCCTTTAGTTCTTTGAGCGTATTTAAAATAAGTGCTTTAAAGTGTTTAACATCTAGGCTCCCTGACATACTGCTTTTTAATCTACTTTTCTCTCTGTATGTAGGTCTGAATTTCTAGTTTCTTCAAATTTTCATAATTTTTCTTTGAAAGCTAGACATTTTAGATAATATATTGTAGCCACTCTATTTATTGTTTTCCCTAATCCCCAAAGTCTGTTATTATTATTATTGTTATTATTATTATTATTTTGCTTGTTAATTTGTCTAGTAACTTGGTAGGTGATTTTAGGAAAATCTATTTCTTGTACACCCTGAAGCCTCTTGTGTCACTCCACAGAGTGTAGTCTTGAGCATGCCCACTTGTACTGTAGGATAAGAGTGATTTTAGCAAGATAATTTCTGAGTGTCTCTTTGTGAAACTGGTATCACACCAGCCCCAAAGCTCTGCTAATTGTTGCTTGATCGCTTATTGTTTTTGACAATTACTTGGGGCATAAATTGCTCCATAATCTAATTCAATTGCAATGAAAAGAAATAGTTTTTAAGGTCATATTTGAGGTTTATTCTGATATAAAAAGTGCTCTTCTTAGTTCTCCTTTCCCTTTTTTCTCTGTAAAGTAGCTGTCCTACAGTCTAACTTGCTACTTTCATGGAGTTTCCAGCACTCTCTAATTAATTATAATCAAACTCTACTTTATTTATGTGGGTCCTTTATTCTCAAACTTCCCAACATTCTATTCTAACTAAAATTAGTTCCTTTAAGGAGAGCTTTGGAGCAATCTAATGTTATGGCTTCTCCTGTACAAAATGTCTAAATCTCTTCTCCAGAGATAGGAACATGGACATGGCCTTTTTCTCTCAGACTGACATACCTGCTTTATGAGCAGAGCACTGGGTATGAGCACTAACCTCCAATTTTCTTGGCTTGCAACTCTTGGCATGGAATCACTGCCCAATGCGCAAGGCAGATTAAGGACAATCAGGGTCCGATTATTTATGGCTTGCTTTATTTGTGACTTGTTGTGCCAAGTAGGAGCTGGGTGGGGGAAAGCAATCCCTAATCATTCAAAAACACTCACATGGAATTTAGTCTCTGCAACATGGAGCTGGTGGGGGACAAGAAATGATGGTTTGTACCTCTTGGAGAGGTACTGTAGCCCTTGACTGGGAGCTGAGAATAGAAGACGGTGTATATATGTGTATGTGTATATATACACATACACAAAGAAAATGGGAAAAAACTATTATATATATATGTATGTATACAAATATACACTTTTAACAGTTATGATTATTTTGCTTGGGAACCATCCTGCAGATCTCTAACCATCGTATGCTGGTAGTGAATCTCCAATTAGTCCTGGATTGCCTTTCAATGCTTGCTCTTAGCCTTGAAATCAAATTTCATTGAAATTAGTTCAAAAAGCCTTAACTGTGAAAAAACATAAAATTTGTATTTCTAAAGTTCTACACCGTTTAACCTTATTTATTCATTAAATATAAAATCCAGTGTCACTTTCATGACAGAAAACTTTCCTGACTTCCTAGGATTGGTTAAATTGATAGTGTATGTACTTTTAACACTTATGATAGTGAATTTTTTTTGTTTTTCTTTGTAATTATTACTTAATATATTCATCCTCCACTAAATTGGAAATTTCATAAATATGGGACCTAAAATGTTTTGGTTCTGCTTAGTTTTAGTTTTTGTTTTGTTTTGTTTTGTTGGTGGTGATAATTGTGGTACCATGTTACAAACTAACATGGAGGACAATGTTTGGAGTAACCCTATAGGGTAGTTGTTTATCTCTACCTTCAAAATCTGCTTGTCCAAAATTATCAACAGCAAAATTCTAGCAAAAGTTTATTAAAAGATGTCTCTCTCTCTGTGTGTTGTATGTTATATATTCAGTGTTAAGAGAAACAGAAACTAAGCATAAACTCCCCTTTCTTTGAAACACAAAGTTATTATCCAAAGTTAATTATTCAAATAAGATCTAAACTAGATCCTTTAAAAAGATTACTATTTTCAGATAAGAGAGAAGCTTGTTCTCCTTTTGCTTACATCAGTGATCTGTAACCTGGTGTGAATAGCAGCTGCACTGTGTGTGCAAATAGGATGCGTGTGAAAGATGGTGAATGTCATATCAAGGTTTCTCTCTATAGGTCTTGGTTTATCGTTTCTCATTTAAGGTTTATTGCAATAGTCTGTGTGTTATGATTTAGATTTCAAATGTATTGGAGAGAAAAAAATAATTGAAAAGACATAGTTATGAATTGTCAATAAGGATAGTGTTATTTAGGATAGAGTTGAGGAGAAGCATCACATGTGAGGAATATATGAATTTGGTTGACTAAGCATATATTGTATAGGTATGGTAATTTTTGAGGACCATTTGGAAGATATCCTACCTAAAAAACAGGTCCTTTGGTTTTTAGATCAATAAGCAATATTTGATGTTTGAAGTCTGTTTAAAAATATTTTACATGTTCAAGTTGAGTTTTATTGTTTAAAACTTAAAAGTTACTAAGTGATTATTAAATATAATTGTTTGGTTTGTTTGTTTTGTTTTGCTTTGCTTTGATTTTTTTTTAAATTTCCTTAAACTACCTTTCCAGGATTTATTTATTTAACATTTATTTTTTTTCTAAAAAGCTTTGTTCTGTATTGACTGAAATATATATAAATATATATTTGAAGAGGGATTATCTATTATTTTATAAGAAATAGGTTTTAGTTGTAAAAAATGCTAGCTGTTATCACTTAACTTTGAGAAAACAGAAAATCGCTAGAAATGAAAAACGGAATGCTATGATTTTATGTCTCTCCAATTGAGAAAACCACACTGAGAAATAGAATAAAGATTAACAAGCAAGTTATTATTTCTTCATCTGGACTGAAGCCTTTTAAAAAAAATTTTCTTAGTGGGCAATCATCGATGCTTTCAACAAAAGTTGCTTTTGTTAGAAAAAGAAAGGAATGATTTTCCTTTTATTCCCAATGAATAATAATAATAATAATAAAACAATTATAATGAGCACAATTCTGAATTCTTATAGAGTAATTATAACAACCTAAAATTTTATTAATCAAGGTCAAAATGTGTTGAGATATGTTTTCATGTCTGTTTTCACATATTAAAATTAACTAAAAACCTAACAGGTCAGACCATAGAAATTTCCTAAGAAATATATTGCACAGTTTTGGGTCCTATTTACTAAACTTGAGACAATCTTTTAATTTACTACCCATAATCAAGAAAAAAAATGTCTTCTCACTACATTATATAAAGAACATGATTAAATCCCTTGTCTATTTCTGTTAACTTGATAATTTAAACCTAAAATTTATTCATTCTCTTCTTTTTTTCAGCCATCATTTAGTGAAACTAATCACCAAAATTGTTTTGAAATTTTTAGAGATACATTTAGAAATATCTAGCTCTAAAAATTAATAAATTCCTGGGACTAGCATAATTACTATTGACAAATTTCTTTTTTTTTTAACACCTGCAGCATAAATTAAAAACTATACAGGTAAGCCAAATATTTATTAAAATACAAAGAGTAGTTGTCACAAATCAGGTTAAAAAATTATCCCATGTTTAGAAATTATATATGTCAAAGTTGCATTTATCTGAATAGTTTGTTTATCCCCCGATCACAAACACTTGAGGATGGTCTTAAATATTTAAATTGGCAAACTCTGCCTGGAGATTGTGATTCAATAAAATTGTTATGAATATTTACACTTACATTGCAAGACAAATTCCACAGGTTATTTCCTGTCCAGACAAAATGGCATAGACCCATTTTCCCTGATCCTCCCCAGTAAATATAACTATAAACCCTAAAATGGTGCAAAGGACAACTGAAGAACCTTGAAATATGGAAAGAAGAACCGGCTTGAGATCCCAAGCCTGGAAGAATAGTATAGTAGTAGATATCTTGTATCCACCCCATCTGATAACGGATGGCTACTCAGACCTAGAACTTTCTGATTTCCATCCAAGGAACAGGAGACAGCTTAAATACATTATTTTTTTCTACTGAATTGAATGGAAATCCATCTTAAAATATTATATGAGCTTTACATCAGGTAAGGAATATAGATTAGGAACTTTGCCAAAAGTGAGCAGACAGGGAACACACTTTCATTCTCTGCCAAGCCTGAGATTCCCCTTTTTCACCCAAAGAACTGAGATGGCTAGGCATAACTGTAGACTCAGCTACAGCAAGTGACTTAGTACAAGATGCCTCTTTCTATTCATGAAATTAAGATTCTCCTCCTGTCTTCAGAAGTCAGAAAAAGCAAGAACTAGAAGAAGAAATTCAATCACGGTAAGCAGAACAACTAGGTGAAATCAGTAAAATGGTCTGACCATCATGTCTGGATCAGTCTGGGAAGCCTCTTAGTTCCACTGGCTATGACTTTCCTCCACTACTTAGAGACACTGGGGCAGCCAGGGGGCATTAATAGGGAACAGATTTGAAATTATATGACAAAAAATTTAAAGCAACTGTTAAATACAAATAGTCAAATACAAATTTTATTTAAATAAAAAAACAAAACTCAGGCAAGAAATGCAATTTATAAAGTAAAACATGAAAATTATAGAACTGAAGAATATAATAATAAAATTTAAAAAAAATCTCTCTCAATAGATTAAATAATAAAGTGAAGAAGACAGAGACTAGAATAAATGAACTTTAAAGACAGAATATAAATTAACAGAGAAATTAAACTTAAAAAAGACAGAAAATAATATTAATTAACAGAGAAATCAAACTAAAAAAAAAAAAGCAAACAAAATTCTGGTTTCTGGTTCCACCTATGAGAAATTCATAAGTTGCTGCTCCATCTAACAACAGATAAAATGCTGAACAAACTGAAAAATCAATAACTCTTCATGTATCCATAAAGGAGGGGAGGACACAGGGCAAAGCACTGTCCCCTAAACTGGAGAGATAGACAAACGTGTATATAGAGCCATGGCTTACCAGAGCACAGACTTATAAGAAGAAATAGCTGTATGAACTAGTGCCAGTGTAGGAAAACCTGAACTGTAGTTGACAAATTGCTAGAAGATCAGTATGAAAAACTGAGAGATTAAAAACTCCAGGAGGATTCAGTCATCAGGGAGAACCCAAAATATTCTGAGATGTTTCCAGAAGCTTGATCAGGTTCACCTTGTAATCAAATATCGGAGAAACATCTCCTCATGTTTTTGAAAGAAGAGGAGGAAAAATCTTGAAATACAACAGGGCACTTTGTTTCCTTAACAAGTCCTGCCTCCAAGAGAAACTATTTGACCAGAGCCTAACTTGCTGGGGTATTATATAAGCCTAATTGACCTAGGGAAAAGTAATACTTTATTCTACCCAGATCTAGCCTTCCACATGGGATCAAGAACAAAGCTAACTCCAGCCAAATCTTACCATCCTGTCTCCCCTAAAGGAACAGAAAAATACTGAGTAACAGTTGGGAAGCTCACAGTCCAGAGGCATAGGCTCACTAAAACACTGAAAACTAATCACAGGTCTACTGAATGCTTCCCCACCCCCAGTCTCCTACACTCCTCACCACCACATTACTGAAGGCCAATTTACAGCAGTTTTTTTTTTTAAACTAGTACATGTCTGATTATCAATAAAAAGTAAAAGGCATGCTAAAAGGAATAAAGAAAATAACCCTACAATTTGAAGAAACAGAACAAGCATCAGAACCAGACAGGACAGAGATGCTAGAATTATCAAACTGAAAATTAAAATTATTGTAAATGCAATAAGTGCTCTAATGAATAAAGCAGAGAACATGCAAGAACAAGTGAGCAATGTAAACAGTGAAATAGAAATCCTAACAAAGAACCAAAAATGGTTAGTTATCAAAAATTACATAACAAATGAAGGTCTTTCAAGGGTAGATTAGTAGACTGGACTTGGATGAGTAAATAATCCAAATTTGAGAATATTTCCATAGAAACTCCTAAAACTGAAAAGCAAAAAAACAAATTTTAAAAGATTTAACAAAAGAAAAAACAATATCCAAGATATATAGGACAACTACAGAAGGTGTTAGTAACGTATGTGTAATATAAATACCAGATGAATAAGAAAAAGAGAAAAAGAAAAAAACATTTGAAACAATAATGACTGAGAATTTTCACAATTTAAAGTCAGACATGAAACCACAAATCCAGGAAGCTCAGAGAAACTCAAGCAGGAAAATGTCGGAAGAACTACACCTAAGCATATTAATTTAAAACTTCAAAATATCAATATAAAGAAAAAAGACCCTGAAAGAACCCAGAGGAAAAAGACACTTTTTAAATGAAAGAATAAAAATAAGAAATATATCTGACTTTTCCTCAGAAGCCATACAAATAGAAAGAGTGTAGTGAAATTTTTAAAGTGATAAGAGAAATAAAACACCAATCCAGAATTCTGTACTCTGCAGAATTATGCTTCAAAAGATTAAAGAAATAAAGACTTTTTCAAGTAAGCTAAAATTGAGGAAATTGCCAATAGAAATGCCTTGCAAGAAATGTTTACAAAGTGTTCTTTAGAGATAATAAAAACAATATAGGTCAGAAACTCTGATCTACTTAAAAAAATGGACAGAGAGAATCAAAATAGGCATAAGAGAAGGTGAAATAACAACTTTTATTTTTTTATTTATAATCGATGTAACAGGTAACTGTTTAAAATAATAATATAAATATATTTTATTTATACATGTTATGTATAAACATATACATATACACACTTAAATATAAGCAGACTGAATGACAACAGTGATATAATGAATGGGAGGGAGAAATTAGGATCAATGCTCAGTTCAGTTGCTGAATTGTTTTATAGTTGTATGCTTCTCATTTTTAAGAATCTGCAAAACCATTTTCCTGTGTGTGCATAAAAATGTTTAAAATTACAGAAAACAAATAAAGACTATTATAAAAAGTATTCATAACTTGGCTAATAAGAATAGTCTTATTTACCTGTCATTTCATTTTATTTTACAATTTATAGACATAGAATGTCTCCATATCTCCACTAAATTTTGCTACTATTTAGCAGTATTTTAATTAAAGTGAATATTTATTTTCCAAAATCAAATTTTAATGACTTTGTATTATTTCTTCATATTTATATCAATATTTATTAAAATACAAGTATATTTAAAATATATTGCCTTTATAAGTAACTATTTTTATAGTTAAATGTTTTTACATATTAATAATTATAAATTTATCATAAATTACTAATGTATACTGCATGACACTCCAAAATTCCCAGTACCTCCTATTTAACTGTTTAGCTGAATACCAAATTATTATTTGTATGAAACACTTTGTAAAGCATGGTGTGTTGTATGTACTACCTTGTTTAGTGATTGATAGATGATAGATGATGATGATAGATAGATAAATAGATGATAGATAGATAGATAGATAGATAGATTGATAGATGATAGATATAGATGATAGATAGATGATATAGATGATAGATGATAGATATAGATAGATGATAGATAGATAGATGATAGATGATAGATAGGTAGATGATAGATAGATGATAGATGATAGATAGATAGATAGATAGATAGATAGATAGATGATAGATAGATAGATAGATAGATGATAGATAGATAGATAGATAGATAGATAGATAGATAGATAGATAGATAGATAGATATAAGTGATAGATGATAGGAGGAGAGAGAGAAAATGAGAAAGGGAAACATTATATTTAGTAGTGCTAGGTGTCAGTACTACTAACTATATTAAAACTCACAGGGTTATTGTTAGGGTATGAGTAAAATTAGGATTAGGTTTTGGGTTAAATTTAAGGTTATGGATAGAGTTAAGTTGGAGTTAGGGATAAAATGAAGGTAAGGTTTGGGTTTAGCATTAAGGCTAGGATTAGTTTAGAGTTAGAGTTACTGTGAATGTTAGGGTAAGAGCCAGCTAGCTTAGATAAAGATTAGCCTTAGGTTCAGATTTGGATTAAGTTAACTGTTTAGAGTCGGGTTTAGTGTTACATTTATGCTCATATTTAGAGTATGGTTAGAATTTGGTTTAAATTATGAGTTAAGGTTAGGCTTAGTGTTGGTGCTATACAGACATACCTCATTCTATTGTGCTACATTTTGTTTCACGGATATATATTTTTTTCTTTTCTTTTTTTAAAAAACCAGTTAAAGGTTTATGACCAATTTGCACTTAGCAAGTCTATCTACACCATTCTTCCAATAGCATTTGCTCATTTTGTGGTTCTGTGTCACATTCTGGCAATTCTGGCAATACAACAAACTTTTGTATTATTATTATATTGTTATAGTAATCTGAGATCAGTGATCTTTGAAGGTCTAGTAATTGTTTTGGGAAGCACAAACCAGTCCCATATAAGATGGCAAACTTACCTGAAACATGTGTGTGTTCTGACTGCTCTATCCACTGGCCATTTTCCCTTCTCTCTCCCTCTCCTTCATCTGCTCTGTTCCCTGAGACACAATATTGAAATTAAGCCAATTAATAATCCTACAATGGGCGATGGAATCCTACAATGTTCAAGTGAAAGAGAAATCTGCATGTCTCACTTTAAATCAAGTTAGAAATGATTAAGCTTAATAAGAAAGGCATGTTTAAAGTCTAGATAGAATGAAAGCTAAGTCTCTTGTGTCAAACAGTTAGTCAAGTTGTGAATGTAAAGGAATGGTTCTTGAAGGAATTAAAAGTGTTATTCCAGTGAACCCACAAATAGTAAGAAAGAAAAACAGGCCTTTTGCTGACAGCAAGAAAAGTTTGGAGATCTGGACAGAAGATCAAGCCAACCAACATCATTCTCTTAAGACAAATCCTAATCCAGAGCAAAAGTTTGAAATTAGAAAAGTTTGGTTCATGAGGTTTAAGGAAAGAAGCCATCTCCATGACATAAAAGTACAAAGTGAAGCAGTGAGTTCTGATGTAGAGGCTGCAGAAAGTTATCCAGGAGATCTATCTAAGCCAATTAATAAAGGTGGCTACGCACAAAAAACAAACAGATTGTAATAGATTTTAAAAGTAAATTAAATAGCCTTATTTGGGAAGAGCAGGTCATTTAGGACTTTCATAATTAGAGAGAAGTCAATGCCTGGCTTTAAACATTGACTCTCTTGTTTGGAACTAATACATCTGGTGACCATTAGGGTCCTTAAGAATTATGCTAAATCTACTCTGCCTGTGCTGTGTTACAAAGAAAAATAACAAAACCTAGGTGACAGCATATCTGCTTACAACATAAGTTAATGAATATTTTAAGCTCACTGTTGAGACCTAATTCTCAAAAAAAAAGAAAAAAAAAAACGATTTCTGTCAAAATATTTTTCCTCATTGAAATTGCACCTGGTGACATAAAAGATCTGATGGAGATGTACGATTAGATAATGTTCATTTCATGCTTGCTAACACAACATTCATTTTGTAGCCCATGGATTAAGAAATAATTTTGACTTTCAAATCTTATTACTTAAGAAATACACTTTAAAAGGTTATAACTGCCATAGATAATGATTCCTCTGATGAATTTGGGCAAAGTAAATTGAAAACCTTTGGGAAAGTTCTTACCACTCCAGATACCATTAAGAACATTTGTGATTCATGGGAAGAGGTCAAAATATTAACATTGCAGGAATTTGGAAGAAGGTGAATCCAGCCTTCATAAATGACTTTCCATGGTTCAAGACTTCAGCAGAGTAAGTAACTGAAGATGTGGTGGAAATAGCGAGATGATTAGAATTAAAAGTCAAGTTGGAAGATGTGACTGAATTGTTATAGTCATAATAATACTTCAATAAAAGAGGAGTTTCTTTGTATGGGTGAGCAAAGAAAGTGATTTCTTCAGGTGAAATATACTCCTGGTGAATATTATGTGAGGATTGTTGAAATTCCAACAAAGCATTTAGAATATTACATAAATTTGGTAGAATGGAAACAGATTTTGAGAGAATTGACTCCGATTTTGAAAGAAGTTCTGCTGTGCATTAAATGCTGTGAAACAGCACTATATCCTACAGAGAAGTCATTTATGAAAAAAAAGATTCAATTGATGTAGCAAACTTCATTGTTGTCATATTTAAAGAAATTGCTACTGCCACCCACACAATCTTCAGCAGCCACCACCCTGACTGTTGGGTTTGCTTGATGGCTGCCCTTCGGGTAAACAAGGGATTGTTTGCTCAGCAGGGTGTTTGCAATTACTTTGCTACTTTTGTAGCGACTGAGAGAGTAGAGCGTTAGGGAGGAGGATGAAAGCCTTGAGAGAGCAACAGGCTCCCTGTGCAGGTGCAAGCAGTTGTCAGTTTCCCACGCAATCATGATGCATAAATAGGGTGTGCTGAATAAAATCGGGGCTGCAGTATTGACTGTGAGTCCTCCTGAATCTTTCTCTTGTCTCTGTCTTTTCTTCAATCCTCACTCCCCCTCTCAGGGACTGTTCAACTTTCACTGGCGGGTTCCGGCACCTGACCAGACAGCAGCCATCCACATTGAGACAAGTGCCTCTACCAACACATGACCATAACAAGCTGAATGCTTAGAGTACAATTAGAATGTTTTAGAAATAAAGTTATTTTTTTAATTAAGGTATATACATTCTTTTTTAGACATAATAATATTGCATACTTAATACACTACGGTATAGTGTAAACATAACTTTTATATACAAAATTGTGTTACTTTACTGTGATATTCACTTTATTGCGGTGGTCTGGAAATGAACCCATAATATCTCTAAGGTGTGTCTAGAATGTCCCTATTGTGGATGATTATTTCTGTATGAAACTCTTTGTTGATAGATATAATTCTTTGTTTTGTGATATATTTGAGAGATTATTTTTTGTGATAGTTGTCAATGCTACATATAAAAATAATTTTAGAACTTTTTGGTATCTATATAAACTGATATGTGCTATCATTGTAAAATATGTGTTTTATATTGCTAATTGTGTGAACTACTGTGTGTAAATACATAAGGACATTATTCTGTTAAGTGTTAGGGTTTGATTTATAGTTACTGTAGGTTTAGGTTTATTTAGTTATAGCAATAGAGTTAAGAACTATTTTAGGATTAGAGTTAGGGTTAGAGTTAGAATTAGGAAAAAGGTTGTAATTTAAGATTAGATTTAGAGTTGTTTACTGGTGGGATTGAGGTTAGAATAGTGGTAACATCATTATTTTGGTTAAAGTTGGACTTTACATTTGCTGTTAAACTAATATCTACACTAATAACTAAAATATTTGATTTAGCATTACTTGGTAGATGTCATTCATTTTAGGGATATATGTAAAAACATTGTGTTTAGTAGTGTTCGTTCTTGGGTTCTACTACATATAGTATATGAGTATTGAACATTTCATTTAACTGTTTTTTGCCACATGCATGATTTTGCTTAGTGATATCTGTGTAAAACATTGTGTTTTGTATTGCCAAATATGTGTGCTAATACAATCATTCTTTCCTTAACGATGAGGATACAGTCTGAAAATGCATCATTAGGCAATTTTGTTGTGAGAACACCATAGAGTGTATTTACACAAACCTAGGTGTTATAGCCTATTACACACCTAAGCTATATGTTACAGTCTATTGTTCCTAGGCTACAAGCCTGCACAGCATATTACTGTACAAAAGAACAAGAGATTAAATCAGGCACAAGAAGAAAATTATGTAACCAAGTGATATAGTAAACACAAAATATATGAGGCTGCTGCTTGCATACAGAACATACTGTTTTATGGTAAATATTTTTTTATGAGTAAAAAAAATACACTCTAAAATAACAATTAACAAATATAGTATGATAAATACATAAACCGATAATATAATAATTTATTAACATTATCAAGTATTGTGTGTGCCATACTTTTATATGACTGGCAGCACGGGTTTGTTTACACTAGCAGCAGCATCACAAATAGCTGAGCACTGCATTACTCTACAAAGTACAATTGGGTGATAGGAATTTTTTATCTCTATTATAATCTTTGGGGACCGCCACTGTATAGGCAGTCCATGTTGTGTGGCACATGACTTTATATAAAATGAAATATCCAGGGTTAAGGATATGCTTAAGGTATGGTTGGAATTAGGGATAAGACAAGGTTAGGCTTACCTTTAGGGCTAATGTTAGAGTTAGGGTTAGAGTTTTTTAGAATCAGGTTCAGGTTAATGGGTAGGTTCGGTTAGACTAGATTTAGGAATAGATTAACGTTAGACTTAGAGTTAGGACAGGTTTAGAATTAACTTTTGTTTTAGTGTTAAATTTATGGTTAGGGTTGGATTTAGCAATTTGTAGTGGCCTTACTAATTAATTTAAACAATTAAAGAATCAGTTATAGTTAAGCTAGGTTTAGGGTTAGGTTAGTGATAGGTTAGGTTTAAAGTCAAAGTTTATGATAAGAAGAGACTTTGAATTAGGGTAGTGTTATTTAGATTTCTGTTTAGGTTTAGGGCTATACTAAAGATTAAACTAGGTTGAGGTTTAAGGAAAGGCTTAAAGCTTGTGTAGAGAGAATAAATTGTGTCAGAATTATACTTATCTTAGGGTTTTAGTTATGATAGGGTTATAGTTAGGGTTAGGTTTAGGGTTATTTTTAGATTTAAAGTGAATGTTAGGTTTTCATTTAGGCCTACTCACATTTAAGGCTAGGGTTATGATTAGGTTCATGATTTTGCTTACAAGTAGGTTTAGTGTTAGAATTAAGTTGGAGGTTAGTATGAATATGATTATATATATATATATATATATATATATATATATACTTTGCTTAGTAATGCATAGTACACTTATTTAGTAATATATATGAGAAACATTTATTATTTTTTGAGAAACATTTTTTAAAAAGCTGTAAGGATCAGTGATTCTGCTTCTATTGAATGTTGTGTGAAATCATTTTAAATAAGATTAGTAGTGTTTGTACTATTGTGTTTAGTGAAATGCATAGGGTTATGTTTAGACTTATGGTCTGGTGAGTTTAGGCTTTGGCCTTAGGTTTAAATTTGGGGCATGGTCAGAATACGGTTTAGATTTAGGGTTCATATAAGAGTTGGAATTTTTTGTTTGTGATAGATTTAAGACTAAGGTAAATGTTGAGATTAAGAATTATTTTTTCATTTTATTTCCTTTGCTGATTTATTAGCCAAGGTTATTACTTCAATGGTTGCTGTAGGGTATACAGTATGAGTATTTAACTTATTAAAGCCTACTTTTTAAACTATAATGTACCACTTCCTATACAGAATCAGATTCTTTCAAAGGTATTCTTTCATTTCTTACTTCCCAAACTTTGTCATTGCTACTTTTACTTTTGCGCATTATAAACTCACACTGATCTATAATTGTTAACAATCACAATTAATTGTCTTTTAAAGTGATTTAAATAACAAGCAAAAGAAGTATATATTTACCTGTGAAGTTACCATTTCTGATGGCCTTCCTGCTTTTGGAAACATCCAGATACCCTTCTACATGAAAATTTCTTTAACATTCCTTGTATCATGGCATATGAATACATAGAGCATTTTTATGTTTAAAATATCTTTATTTTTTAAAAATATATATTTTGAAGGTATAAGATTCTAGGTTGAATTTATTTATCTTTTTCTTCAAAGTTTTTCTTTCACTGTTTTTCACTTTGATTATGACAAGAAATCTGCTGCTACCTAATTTTTTCTCTCTTATTTTATTCCTTTGAATGCATTTGCCTTTTCTGTCTGGCAACTGTTAGGATTTCTCTTTAACACCAGTTTTAAATAATTTGATGTTGATGTTTTTTGCAGTATTCTTTTTTTTTTCTTGTGCTTTGGATTTCCTAATCTTCTTGGATCGCTGAATTATTTCCATAAAATTTGAAAATAATTGATTATTATTTCTTTAAATATTTTTTCTACTTTCTGATCCTAACATATGCTGTGACTTGAATTACATGTATGTTATAACTCTTGAGATTGTTTTCATTTTTATAAATGCCCACATTTTATTTTGGATAGTTTCTATTACTATATTTTTATATATTTTTCTATCATGCCACAGTTCATTTTAACTTAGAACTTGCTTTAGTGATTAATTCCCAAAGATATTTAAGAAGTATACATTATGTCTATTTTAGTGTTACTACTTTAACAATATAGTCAATTACTTCTTATACTATGATCTCTTGTAGAGTTGTCATATATTTAATTTATTCTCTCTCTGTGGAATGATCATATTTTAGAGAAAGCACAAAGGGTAAAGACTCATATTATATCTATTCTGGTAAATTCAAAATATGATCTTAGTTGGAAATACCTCAGTTATCTAAACTTAAGATCCTGTTCTCTCCTCTTTTAATTTAAATATACTCTTATTTTCTCCCTTTTTTCTATGCCCTTTTATTAGTTAAAATTCTCCAGGTACTTAGAGGCAATGGAGATGATAGATAGATGATAGATAGATAGATAGATATTTAATGATAGATAAATATATAAATATATATGTGTATATATAATATATATAAATTCTGTGCATATACATATATATATATATGACATGTTTGTTACATATTATATTGGCTAATGTGTATATATAATTATACAAATATAAACATATTTGTATATTTATATAAATGTGTACAATATCTCACATATACATTTCCTTTCTGTCTCTCTCTTTCTCTCTCTCTCTCTGACAAGATTTGATAATAATGCAGTATTTAAGAAGAATTTATTTTGTCTAAGAAAGCTATTTTTCTTTTTTCATAAGGCCTCAATTCGTTGAAACTTGTCACTGTAAATGTTAACCACATCTACAAAACACCTTCATGATAATACCTAGTTCAGCATTTGATAAAACCACTGGGTACCCTAGGTGTGTTGGGTTAAATTCTCACCCTACTGCACCCAAATTCAAGTCCACTCAGAATCTGTGAATATGATGTTATTGGGAAATAGGGTCTTTACAGATGTAATCAATTTAACATAAAATCATAATGAATCATTAATTGTTCCTATGTCAAATATGATTCTTGTCCTTATAAGAAGAGGGAAATTTAGACACAGAAATAGAGACACAGAGATCATCATGTGAAGATGGAGTCAAGGATTGTACTTAAGTCTGTTGTCACAAGCCAATGAACATCTGGAGCCATCAGAAACAGGAAGAGGCAATGAAAGATTCTCCCATATAGATTTCAGAGGGAAAATAAATTTGCTGATAACTTGATTTTGGATATTTAACTTGCAAAACTGTAAAATAATGAACTTGTACTTTTTTAAACCACATGGTTTTTGTTACTTTCTTACAGCAGCCCTAGGAAACCAGTACAATAGCCTAGCCCAGTTTACACATAAGACAGATCATGGTCTTTGAGTACTTGACTAAGTGCAGCACCTTTGCCAGGTCTTCTCTCTAGCCAGCAATTTTTCTTTCTTTTTTTTTTTCTAATTGAACCTCTATTTCTTGAAGTGTCTTTTTTTTTTTCAGATTCTTTAACATGTTATATTCTATTATGCTCAATCTATCATATATACATATATGATATATGTATGTCATATATATACAATTTTTAATTAATATCCTTTCATATTTATATCTTTTGAGTTAAGGACCATGCTTTAAGCTCTTTATCTCTAACTTTAATCAATCAATGTTTATATTATTAATTATAAAGGCAGGTGATGATTTGCCTGTGGATGTTCAGTTTTATAATCCAAAAAGGTACTATATTATTGGAACCATTGTGTAAATTCTGTTTCTTCAGCCATTTAACTTTTTTTCACTCTTTTTATATTGCTTCTTCCTGAAAATCACAATTCAATATTTTTCTGAAAACATGAATTTAATTATGTCTTGACCTCTTTGATTGTAACTCACCAGTTTGGTTTGATCGTATGTACCCTAAGACTCTGATCTCTGGTAACTTTGTTCTTAAAAATCTTGAATGAAATACATAACCCTCTGCAAACCTCCTCTTCCTTTAATCCTGATCATGATTTATCCTCAAATGGTTTTAAACGTGAGTGACAAGTTGAGGAAAGTTGTATGATCTTATACCACATGCAAGCTGCTGTTTTATCTATGCTCACCATTGGCTTTGCAGTTTAACTGGAAGTCATTCTGTTGAAAATAGTTCAGTTTATTCACATGGCCAGTGAAGACAGTGCATGTTAGTTATGGACAAGGAAAACAGAGTGACTACCAATGTAAACCTACTTTTCTAGAGCTTTTCAGAGTGTGGACCCTCCTAAATCCTTTTACCTCCCAGCTCCAGGCTGTAGGCCTGGTCCAGTGAAAGGACTGAGTCAAGAATTGTTTTCAGAAGAACTGCCTTTGACAAGAAATATTTCTGGAATTATTATTTTTGTTGTTAGTGGTCTATTTATTTATCTGTTTATTTATTTAACATATTTTTGCATAAGAAATTGATAATCTTATTTGAGCTGAGTCTTGCCAGGAAAGCAGAACCAAACTGTGGAAACCAATACTTACATAATACTATGTTTAGAGAAGTAACAAGGTGGAAAATGAGAAGTGGAGCTAAAAAATATTATGATAAAGATAGATTTGGCAACAGAGACAGGAGCAAGCAATTTAGGTACAGAATAATTGCTCCAAAAAGCATTGAGAAGCTTCACAGTTCACCTTCATATGTGTATGACCACATTATCCTGCCTTGAAGATACTATATCAAGGTGAATCTCACACTAAATTAGTTTTTCCAACATAAATTTTACAACACTTTACTTTGATAAAATATAAAGATAATATGATAATCAGAGCACAGTGTTTTGAATCTCAATCGTAATGAAATATTTTTGTTTTAACCCTGATTACTCCCTTCCTTATAAGATAATCTTGGTAAAGCTATGTTGTCTTCTACTTCAGGGAGGATCATTACCCACTAGGGATTGCTAGAGACCAGAGGAGAGCATACACAAACATATGAAGGCCAGGTTTGCTTCAGAACTGGCATTGTAAAGCAGCCACAATAGCATGTATGTTTTAATAAATTGTACCATGACTGTTAATGTTCTACAGAGAATAAAATGAAATTGAACCTGATCAAATTAAGATAAGGTTGGTATGTATTGGGAACAAACAGGACCACAAACCCCACATTTTATATTAAAAACTTATTTCTTAATAATACCGCATGTCTATTGAAAAATGTCTAAGTTTAAGCACCATTCTAGGAGAGGTCATCTAAAAAAATGGGTGTGCATGTATGTGTGTTTGTGTTGTCGTTATTTCTAATTAGTAATGATAACTTAAGAAGAAAAATAAAGTGGAGCAAGAAGATAAAGAGTAGGACAATATTATATGGTGTAAATGTTTTTATTTAGGAATGTCATTTGAGGACATACAGCCCCATCAAGGATTGCTCACAATGCAGCTACCCTAGCTGACATAAAGTATTTTTTTATTTGTTATTGGTGCTGGTGGTTATGCCTTCCATAGAGCAAGACATAAAAATATATAGGGGTGTATGACAGCAGAGAATATAAGCTATCAGAAAGGGAAAGCATAACCCGCAAAGGCTGGAATGTGCTTGTTTTATTTAAGTATTATCCAAAAACCAATGTGGCTAAAATTGAATTAGAAAAATAAAGAGTGGGTGGGAACAAAAGGTAGAAAAGGAAATGAGGACCAGATAATGCAGAATCTCATAGATTAGAGTTTCTGCAAAGAATTAGAATTTTATTTCTTTGTTAAAAGTGGGGATTATTAATGAAATTTTTTGATCAAGAGGGTAAATATCATATAATTAAAGTTTTTAATAATGTCTCTGGTTCTTATATGAAAAATCTCTTTTTCTCTTTGGAGATAATTTTCATGCCAGATGCAACATTGAACTTTCTTATTATCTGGGTCTTTCAGTCAAACATAAATCTTCATTTTAATGCCCCCCTGCCACCACCAAGAAAAGTGTATAAGAAACAATGTTGATCCTGTGAACAAAATGCAAGTATTTACAGTTGCTTGGATCAAATCTGTCAAGCTTATTTCACACATTAAAAAGTTTTCTACTTGGGTTGATTCACAAATTCCTAAGACGAGGGGGAGAGTGGTTATCCTCTGAATATCACCATCTTTGAAGGGAATATAGAAAGAATAATAAGCAGTCAAGTATGCTTAATTACTAATGGTTGATGGGGGCAAAAGCCTGGTAACCTTGAATCAACACTCATCTCCGGTAATTTAAATTGGAGATGACATCTAAATTTTAATTATAATGAAAGTTAAAACCAAAGGACAGCAAGTAAAGTTGGAGCACCCCTTAGGCAATTAAAGGCTGCCTTCTAATTTATTCAATTTAGTTAAGAAATTAGACAAAGCATTCCGTTGTCTTGTCTTTTCCATTTCTCATAGCTCATGTTACAAGGAATGTTAAGTTTCTATTAATTCCTGTAACTCTAGCAATGTCAGAAATACAAGAATGTGGATAGTTTACAGAGGTTTGCAAACAAGTTTTGTGATTTTTCTAAAGGGTGAGTGGTTTATGCTCATTCATCTGAGATTATTAATGCCATTACCATGAGTATATAAAAGTTTCTTTGATCTAGGACTATGTCTAACAAGTATTCTAAAATTAATATATAAATTAATTTTTCAATTATAGTTGACATTGAAAAATTAATATTTGTACATTATGCAAAGTTATGTGAACTTTTTGTAAATATTTTAGATTTTTTTTTCTTTTTGTCACTATCACTCATCTCAGCTGATCTTAGGGTATCATAAAATTGAAACTACAATTGAATATAATTATTTTTTATATTTCCTCTACTACATATTTTCATCTATCATTACCAAAATGCTAATTTAAAAAAAGTTAAACTAGTGGCTTATTTCTTTTGAAGAGTGAAGTGACTATTATAAAAAGATTCACCTGTAAACTTTTAAATAATCTGCAATATATTTAACCCTATTTGTGAATTTTCCTGAATAATATATTCTATCATCTGTGGGTAAACTATTCTAGCAAAAGCATAATTTATCATTTGATTTTAGGAAAAAGAAAATTATAATTAGGAATTCAACTTGAACAGTCTTTATCACTGATTTATTTGCTATTGTAATTAGAGCAGTTGCTTACTATATTTTACCTATATATTCTGAATGAGCGGAAATAAGTAGAAAAGCTTGAAAAAAAAGACTTCTCCATAAATTGAATTTGGCATTTAATCCTAGCAAAAGAAAGAAAGAAAGAAAGAAAGAAAGAAAGAGAGAGAGAGAGAGAGAGAGAGAGAGAGAGAGAGAGAAAGAGACAGAGAGAGAGACAGAGAGAGAGACAGAGACAGAGAGAGAGAGAGAGAGAGAGAGAGAGAGAGATCAAAAGAAGGAAAGATCAAAAGAAAGAAAGATAGATCAAAGGAAGGAAAGAAGGAGAGAAAAGAGGGAAAGGAGGGAGGGAGGAGAGGGAGGGAAGGGAGCAGAGGGGCAGAGAGAGGAAGAGAGAGAGAGAGAGAGAACGAAAAGGTTTCTCTACTTACAAAGTAGGTGACTTCATCTTTCTGGAACTCTATTTCATCATATAGAAATTAAGTATAGTATACCTATATAGTAGGGCTGTGGAAAAAAGAAAGAATGTAGCAATGTCATAGTAAATAATGCTCCAAGAGCAATTATTGTCTTCAGAAGAATTTCAAAACACATATTTAACTTATATGACTGTCTATGCTTTTATAGAAAGAGACTTCAGCTAATCTGAAACTTTTCTCATTCATCCATTTTCATATCTTAGGACACAAAAGAGACATTTTTAGGGGTTAACCCTAATGGGAGAGGCAGACTTAAAAGTACTAGGACTTAGGAGGATACACATGAGTTGATAGGTAAGTACCAGTAGTACTTACCTCATTTTGTCTCATTTTTTAGAGACAAAACAGTAATTTTCTGAAAAGATTACAGTATATCAATTAAGGTATTGCAACAATCTTGCTGTTTCAAGAAAGTAGTGGACATCTAGGAGATTTAGACCAGTGATACTGCAACTGTCTTAATACTAAAATGACCCACTTAAAGGAAGAATGTAAACACAGCTAAGCCAGTGTGTAGCAGGAAGGCTCCTCACAATTTTGTGAGTTTCCAGCCAATGGATTGAGTTTCAAGGGTTGCAAACCAGTAGCAGGGAAAGAATAACCGATAAAAAAGAGCCTCAATTTTATTGAAACTAGTATATTGGGCATAATATAAAGGCAAAGCCTAGCACTGAGAAGAAGATATATATATATAGTTGTTTAACCCAGGTTACAAAGATATCTAGATCTTTGGGGAAAGGTATAAAGCTCAAATATACAAATTAGAGATAAATTCAGATTTATAGCAAGTATGACTTAATGTTTGGATATGGCTGCTGATATAGTGGTCTTCAAGATTTAAATTGAACATGAGCATACAATCCACCTATTTCTTTAAATGGGTATGTATGGTGCTTCTATCTAAGTACTACTTGATCAGGTCCCAGGCCCACAGTGGAGCTGAGTCTGCCCCATGTGAGTTAAGGCCACAAGGGAAGTTCTAATACCCAGAGACTTATTTGTTGGGAAGATACATATTAACACAAATGATTATGCTATGCAGGTTGACGGGATTATGAGATTTAATTTACAATATACATACATGTACTTTTAAAAAGATAGTGAAACAAAATGATAGCCTTATAATAAAACTGAGAGTCACAATTAGTTTCTAACTGAACTTGGATGATAATATAGTGCTGTGTTTTCTCCTCTGTTAAAATATGCTTGTCTGCATGAAAGCAAGAATAAAAGACATGCTGAAAAACCTGATTTTATTTCTCATTGGCAGCAGAAATGGATCACTTTAATAGGTAATAAATTCTCAGTTTCATTCTAGTCAATGAAAGTCAAATGCCACCATGCTGTGAGCAATGGTCTTTGTAAAGTGTTTTATTTTAAAATACTGCAGTACTACCACAACTAACATGTCAAACTCATTTGGGAATCAGATTATAGATTTTTCAGCACAAAGGGCCAAAAAGTATAAGCGAACTATTTAAAATGCAAGAATGTAAATTAAGCACGAACATCTAAAGGGTAAGCATGATTTTGTTGTCGTTATTTGTTTTTTTTGGTTGGTAATGTTTTTTCAAAATCATGGTACTTTGAAGCAATATTCAAGCTTTAAGAATGTTCCTTATAACTGATCTTGTCTAGATTTAAATCGAAAACAATTATCTTAAATGTGTTAGTGTCAAATTGCAAATATTTATTCAGGTGTAAAAGGGAAGGAGAAAAGAAGATTACATTTTTGAACACTTCATTTTTAGTTGAATATTTTTCATCTTTGTTCAAACAGTACGAAATATATCAGAAAACAAGTAAAGGCAATTTATTTAGCCAGATAACAAATTTAGGGAGAGGTGAAAACAAAATAAAACAAAGTCAGAAAATAATCATTATATCAGTAAAACTCCAATTGTTAAATCATGTCTTAATTTTAAGCAATGATGCTGACCTCATCCATGACTATGTATGACTATATTAATACTGCTTATTTAGGTTTTGAAAAGAAAGAGCTGTCAATTAAATGACCTTTTTGGAATTGTATAAACAAAACTCAAATTAGATAAATATTATCTACTTCATTTGACCATCTTTAAATTTTGCCCTTGACTGAAAACTTGGTTAAAAAGAGATGAAAGAAAAACAAAAACAATATTATCATGTTCCAATAACAAATCTCCCTCTGAATGTTTCAGTTCTATAATAATTTTGAGGAATGATCAGTGTAAAACATAAGAAACTTGTCAATTCTATTTATTGTATAAAATAACTCATGATCATTGCAAAAGATCAAACAATTCAGAAATACAGAATATAAAAATGGAGGGAAGGAATTAGGAAGGCAGTCAGAAGGAAAGTTTAAGAAAGGACAGGAGGAAAGAAAGAAGGGAAGAAAAAGAGGGGAAAAGCAAGAAAGCAAAAGAACGTAGAGAGAAAAAGAAGAAAAAAAGTAAGGTAGAGAAAACATGGAAAGAGAAGGGCATTCACAGCTTGAGCACAGGATAAAACTGTTAAAAGAAGGGTATATGTCAGACTTCATGTGCATCTTGTGAGATAGGATTTGAGCTTAATTTTATTCAAATGATTATTTAATTCAGCATTTTTCCCTAAAAAAAGTTTTATTTCTACATTGAATTGGTTTGAAGTTTTTGTCAAAATTCAATTGACTTGTTAAATGTAATTCCATTTCTAGACCCTCTATTGTGTTCTGTTGATTATATTTTTCAACCAAAACCAAGAATACACTTTTTTGATTAATGTAAGATCCTTGAATTTGTTGTTGTTGTTTTTTAAGAGCATTTTGGCTATTTTAAACCTTTGTATTTCCATATCAGTTTTAAAATGAGCATGAGTCTATGGCCATGTCTAAGCAGGGTCAGACCTGGTTAGTACTTGGATGGGAGACCACCTAGGAAGACCAGTTGCTATAGACATAAAAAATAAAAAATAAGGATTGTAAGCTGACAAGGGTCTTGCAAGTCTTGCAACCTGTGAGGTCAACCAAAGATTGCCTCAGCTAAAACAAACAAACAAACAAACAAAAACAAACAAACAAATAAATAAATAAGCAACTAACTAACTAAATAAATAAATAAAATGATCATGCCATTTTCTATAAATGTTAAAAAAGTAAAACAAAAATGTTGGGTATTTGATATTTTGTTGACTATAAGGATTAATGTGGAGGTGATAGATTTATTGAACAATGTCACTTCTTCCAACTCACAAAAATCGTATATTTATTTAATTATTTATATCTTCTTTTATTTCTCTCAGCAATATTTCATACTTAACGATTCGAATTTCTTGTATGTCTTTTAAATGCTTTTCTAATTTCTTATCTTATTGTTAATGGTGGTACTATTTTATTTTTCCAGTTGTTTATATACATAAAGTTTACCCTTGAACAATATGGATTTTAACTGTGTGGTTCCACTTATACACAGATTTTTTTTTCATAAATAAATACCAGTTGTATTTTGCTTTAGGAGTCCCTGGATATGGAAGGCAGGCTGTACGTCACTTTATATAGGGGGCTTGAACACGAGCAGAATTTGGAATCCACAGGGGTTGCTGGAACCAGTTTCCCACAGACATCAAGAGACAACTATAGCAGTTAAATGTTAGGGAAGTCAGACATTATATGCAGATTTTCTACTGTGTGGGGGTTGGTGTCCCTAACCTCCATATTGTTCAAGGGATAACTGTGTAAGTATTCAACTTTTCTTTCTTCCTCTCTCCCTTCACCCTTTCTAATTAAAGAAAGTTATATTAGCTAGCGCCATCTTCTTAAGGTTATCAAATTTTCTCAGTGAATGGGTGCCCCAATCACTGCAGATGGTGGAAGGTATACTCCAAATGGAAAACACATTTTCTAACAGTTTCTTTATCATTGTGAGGACATCAATCTTTGTGCCAGGTGATAGATTCAACTTATCTAGTACACATACACACAAAAAAATTCAAAACTATATTGATAATCTAAACTAAGTGGCAGTTGAATAAAATCCTGCATCAATGTACTATGATGAATAAAGAAAGGTAGAAATCAAAAAAAAATGCCAGGGAGCCAGGTTAACCAAGTAGCCATTTGGGCTTTCCATGGCCTCAACTATTCATTTAATTTACTGTCATTGTTTACCCATCTTAAGTTCTCTGACTCAAGAACAGACTGTTGCTATGTTACAAGAACATCAGGATGGAAAAATCTTGCAATGAGGGGTCGTTTTTGCACAAAACAGAATGAACTTCATCCACATATGTCACAATCTGATACTCAGTTTCAGTCAGTTTAGTGTTTCACTCAACTTATATCACAGATATGTCAGGATATTTTAGATTTCCAGCAATTTTACATATGTTTCTGGAACATTTATAATATATATCAATACAACAAAAGAAGGCTGAGTGTTATTTTTTTATTTGACAATGCTTTCCTTGTAATTTCAACACACCCAAATAAGCCTAATTATTTTAATATTTTTCTTTTGTAAGGAAAGAAAACATTTTTTTGAGATATTCCAATGGCCCTTCTGGAATACTCCAGTTATTCCCAGGTAAAGATTGTATTTTAAATTTAAAATTGGGGAAGTTTGTTTATCAAAAGGATTGACCATTTGAGGAGATTGTTTTGTTTAGTAATCAAGTACCTGATTAAGACAATATCACAGTATCAGTAGCAGACCAATAGTCCTTTAAAGCAGAAAAAAATATAACTCATTTCTCTTTGTTACAGTCTCACTCTTGCTTTCACTCATAAAAGTCAGATTTTTCTTTTTTTCTGCTTAAGGATTGTTGATGTTCTTCCATCTGCAAGTTAATAGTCTTCATTATATTTGAAAAATATTAGCCATAATCTCCCATGTTTTTTGCTTCATTTTCATTCTCATTTCCATCTGTTCCTACAATGACACATAGACACATGGTAACAACATTTAGAACATATGGTATTAACCCATATGTCACCCAAGATATATTTTTTGTTTTCTCCAACATATTTGTCTCTGCTTCACTTTAAATAATTTCTACTGACCAATCCATCACTTTGTTTTTTTTTTTTATTTTATAATTTTCAATCTGCTAAACCCACTTAATGCTTATTTTAAATTTAAAAAACTTTACTTATAATTATCAAATTTCCAATTATTATTATATTTTATTTTTAGGATTTTCCTCTCCTGACCTACTCTATCTCTGAATTTAAAACCCATCTTTTGCTCTAAATTCTATAATGTCTATAAAATAGTTGTTTTAATATTCATGTCTGTTAATCCTAATACCTGGATCATTTGACAGTCTGTGTCTGTATGGGTTTTTTAGAAAATGGTTCAAAATTTTCAGCTTCCTGTGATGTCTTATAATTTTCTATTTATTTAGAATATAGTAGAACAATGAAACTAATGTCAAATGTTTGCTTTATTTAGCTTTGTTGAAAAACCTTGAAAATGATCATCTTCCAGTACAGCCTTGAGGTGACTTCATCTCCAGACTCTACCCTGAAAGCAGCTTTGTGAGCAATGTTGAGGCAGAGGCACTCAGCTAAACTGTGTCGAACTCCTGACCTAAAGAAACTGTGAAATAATAAATGGTGTTTCAAGCTGCTAAGGCTTGGGGTCATTTGCTTTGCAGCAATCGATAACTAATACAGACTCTATTGGTTTTAATTAATAAAATTGCAATTGGAACTATCTTACAAAGAGAGTCGTGTTTATTTTGGTTGACAAAATTTTTTAAAAAGTTGAAAACCAAAATGTTTTTAGGGCTTGCAAGCAGCTGAAGCTGAGATCATCATAGGCCCTTTGGATGTTCAGTTACTTTTGCAAAGAAGGGCTCTTTTCTTGGTCTTCTTTATCATGCAAATCTTGACAATTTGCATTCATTAATTATTCTTCCACAGAAAGTTTATAATCTGATAAAATCACTATTCTCCACTTTTTTGAATTAAATTAAATAAATTTATGAATTGATTTGAAGAGAATTGACAGATTTAAAATAAATATTTCTATTCATAAGAATGTAACATCCCAACTTTTGTACGTATATTTTCTGAGGCATATCTGTAGAAATGTAAAGATATTTTTACAGTTTGTTTACATTTGTAATTCAGATTATTTCAAGTGTTAATATATTACTTAATTTTTTTTCTATCTATATTTAGGTATATATGTGCTTTTAACTGATGAAAGGTGGTCACTTTTTCTTCAGAAACTTTCTTAATATTTCAATAGGATAACAAAATTGAATAAAAAAAAGTTTCTTCTAGTATTATTGGGAATGTCTAAAAACATAGATACACATTTAATAAATGTATACTTTGGCTATATCAAAGCTTTTAACATACTAAAGTGCATTGGAAACCCCTAAACACTGGATATAGTTTACAGACAGTGTTTTTAAAATTTATTTAAGAAAAAAAAACATGTAATTTTTTTATGTTTAGGAATTTTTTTGTTCATAAAACATATTTTTGTGAATGCTGCTCAAGTATCATAATTAAATCTATTATTTGCAGATTTTATTTTTCCTTTTTTCCAAGTTACAAAAGTTTTATAATTTGAGAATGTATGTTGAAATTTTATCAAATTTGTCATTGACTAAAGTAGTCAGAATACTTTGTAAAATTGCCAACAATAATTACATCATATACTTCTTATTGTAATACAAATTATAACAAAGCTCTTGTTTTTGTTTTTTAGTCCCTTTTTCTGTTCAATAATTGATCTCAGAGGTATTTGTGTTTATTCAATATTTTTTGGAGAATGAGGTTTTTATTGTTTTGCTGTATTCATAAATAATTTCTAGTATTAATATATCATGGTCCAAAATTAAGATCTAAATTTTATTTGTTTAAAGGATACAGAGATATTTTCATGCTTAATACAGGACTTTTTTTTTTGACAATTTGAAAAATTAAATTTAGAAATAGATGTGAACATATCATATAAAAAAAACCCAGAACTCTGACTAATAACCATTGTAGCAATTGGTCCAAGAAGCCAAATCACAACCTATACAGACAAGACTTACCAGTAACTGACAATTTCTATAATTTTATACACCTTCCTCCACTTCCAATTGGTAACAGATGGACAGAGACAAAAATGCTCCCTAAGAGTGTCACATAGGATATCCTGCTGTTACTTAGCCCATCTCCAGCTTCCCCATGTCAAAAGCCACCAATCAAAACATATTTACATGAAACCTTTCCTTTTTCTCTCTGTTCAGCTTTCTGAATCCTCTGCGTTGAGTCTCTGCCATTCACAAATGGTAGCTGATTTCCTTGTTAAATCAAGCTCTGGGAAAAAAAAAAAAAAAAGCTTTGCCTATTTTTATTTGGGTGGTCTTCATTTATTGCCACATATTCAGTGGCTATTATAAGAGTAATGACTCTCTCCATTGGGATCAACACCATACATGCATTTATATATGTAAACACACACAGCAATCATATGCACATATAAGTGCAAATATATATATATATATATATATATATATATATATATATATATATATCTGTATATAAATTTTTAACTATCTGCATCTCTCTCACTGTCCCTCAGGATCCAAGTAAGGATGTTTTAAATCTTAAGTTTATGGCCTAAAGAATCACTGTTTCTTCTCTTGATTTCTGGAATTTGCAAGAAATTTATTCTCTGATAGAATAGTTAGGCCAAGTTGTCTCTTGCACATTATTTAAAATTACTCATGTGAGAGTATTAGAGGCATAGAAGTTTACTTATGAATTTAGATTTTTTGGGAGAGTTTTTATCACATACTGCAAAAGTAAGACATTTAAGGAATTATTTTTGTTCTTTAATTCTGATAAAAGTGTTTTCTGGTAATTAGTACTTCATATATATCTTATTGATCATAATATGCAGTATTTTAATTGTCACAGTTTCTGAAAAGTCTGAAATTTGAGTTTTTATTTCTTCTCTAAGTCAGGAGCTATTTAATGCAATAAATTTTAATTGACAAGTAGAGGGCTTTTCCGCATTTTCTTTTTTGTTGGTAATTTTCAGTTTTATTGCATTTTGACCAGAAGCATTCTTTGAAATATTTCTATGTTATAGACATTTTTAATGTTTTATTTGTTACCTAAAATATAATTAATTTTTGGATGTGTTATGAGCACTTGAGAGAAGGAGTAATTTCTATTATCAGCATATAAAATTTGGTATATTACCATAAAATCATACATTTTCTACTATTGCTATTTGATCTCTCTTTTGTCAAATATTGGATTATTCTTAATGTGGTTCTATGTTTACTAACATAGTCTATATTTTTTTGCTCACGAAAGTAGTGGGTTATTTGGTGCATGAATATTCATAAATGGTAAAGCTTTATGTTGAATTATAGCTTTAAGTATTAAAAAGTGTCCTTTGTCATATTCAATATCTTTGGACTGAATTTCAACTTTATCTGAAATCAGCATTGCTCCCTTAATCTTTTGTATTGTTTTGTTTTTATTTCTCTGGAATACTTTTGTCTTTCCTTTTAATTTTAGTTGTTCTAAATCACTCATTATGTTTTAAATATGTATCATATATACATTATGTAGTGGAGACTTGTGAGAGATTGAAGCATATTTTTATTGGATGAGTGAGGTGAATTTACATATGTTTATATGATTTCTATGTTTGATTTCAACTCTGCTATAATATTTTATAATTATAAATATTCTGGTTTCCCTATTATTTCCTATAAGATATGTATTATTTCATATACTGTATATGAAAATATAAGTAAATATATGAAAAGATCAGTTCATATGTAAGTATTCTTTATACTTAAATTTTTATGTGACCCCAGATCTCTGTTTTCCTATTTAACTTTTTACTATCTGGCTTATCAACTTTTATCAGCATCCTTTGATACACCCTATTTATGTGCAACACAATCACCTTATTCTATTTTTCTTTGATATACTCACTTGTCCTGGTATTTTTTAGACACATTATTTCTTTGTTATAACACATAACATTTGCATATTACTTTTTTTTTCTCTTTTCTACCTTTCTTTAAATATTAGATTTATGTTTTATATTTTAAAAAGCTCACCCTCAATCCATTTGCTGATGTTTTCTCAGTTGTTGCTTTGCTGGATAAAGCTCTAATAGTAAATAGATTCCTCAGGAAGGCTTATGGATACAAGGTATAGAATTCACCTCTCTCTGCGCCCTTGCATTTCTTTTTAAAGCAGTTTGTCTCATAGCCATGTCCACAATTGGATTTCAATCCTCTCATCCCATGGCTCGACAACATCTCTGTCCTCTGTATTTCTTGCAGATTGGGAGTTGAATAGAGAAATACAAAATCCTTGTCAGATTCAGATCTATTTTTAAATTTTGGCCTCTGTTTAATGTTTACTGGCCAACTACTGGGGATGTTACACTTGAACATGGACCCACTAAAGTAGTTTTATAGTAATTTTTATGAAAATATGTAACTATTTATTGAATAATGCATGAATAAATAAAATATATCTATGACATTTTGAAGATTTTTGTGTATTATGTTATTAGCACTATTCTTTTATCTCATTTAGGACAAAGATATTAAATAACTGATCCTAGGTGATATGACTGATGGGAAAGAACTCAGGATTAAACTCAAGTGGCTTTTGCTAAAGGACACATATTTAATCATTGTACTAGACTGCTCTTCACATTCCATAATAATTGGTATAATAGTCATATCACACTTAATAAATTTCATATTGTATCTAATTACAACCCAAATTATAGGATATGGAATGTAGAAAAAAAATATGTATCAAGTGAAAAGGCATTTTGAAGTTTCCTAAATTTTTGGTAGCTGCCTTCTTTCCAAAAAAGAACAATATCCCTCAACTTTTGGCAAAGTGCATAAGGAAATCTTAGTGGAATATACCCCAGGAAGAGTACTAGGCATCCTAATGAAGTGAGAGTTAAGATTAGAGTTAGACTTTAGTTAATGGATAAAAAATTTTAAATCAAGTCAAGAGAAACACATTTAATTTATAACTGTATCGTTCAAGAAATTATCTAATCCTTGAATCAGGGTAGAAATAAGGTTATATCACTGACTTAAAGAAAGGACAAATTATTTTGAAAGCTTGAAACTGAAAATATCTAATTGATAATGTAGATTTCTGTCAGGTGAGTGGAGAGTGAGGGAGAATTCCCCTTCCTGTGACAAGGCTCTGATGGTGAAAGAAACTGAATATGACTAAAATTAAAGAAGGAAGTTACTTAGGGATTATTATATGTATATTCATGAAAAGACACAAAAGTAGTTTGCATATGACAGACATTTCTGTGTTCAGACATTGTCATTTCAGATCATTGTTAATCTACCACCCATTCAATGACTACAGAAGATATAAAAAGAGCTCTTATGATGCATAGGAAAGTAGTTTGTGTTATGAAAACTTGTTTAAAGTCATCTGATATCAGTTTTACAAATGAAAACCAAATATTCTTAGAAATGGATGAATATGTCATTAATTCATGTAAGAATTCTGCCAATTGATGAAGGCTCTCATCTTTAGTCTATTAGTCGTAATGAAGTGATGAAGTGATCCAGAGTCTTCTATGATGCAGAAAACCTGACAGGTTCTGTTAATTAATTATTTCACATGAGTTCAATTTTGAACTTTGAATTACATGTTTCACACATCAAACAAATATATGGGAAATTTATTTTATTATTTCTTTTTAAGTCACAACCACCAAAAATAAAACAAAACCAAAATTTTTTTCTGAATTCAATTGATGTTTAAAAATATTCTAAACTAATTTAGATTCCTATTTGTTAAAATCAGTTAACCAGCTATGAACATATCTGAATTCTAGAAAAGTTGAGTTTTTATCCTGGAAAGGAAGCTATTTTCTTTGATGCTTTTTAGGTATTTCTTTTCTTTTCTTTTTTAAAGATGTGTATTTATAGTGAGAATGACAAAGCTAACACTCTCTTTGTTTCTGATAAAATTTGAATAAATCAGTGGGCTTTGTGAAAATTTATTGTCCATATCTACCAAGAGTTTCATGAGTTATGTTAGAAAATGTAGACAACCATGAAATAAAAGAACTGTATTCTGGGGAGCTTACTTACTTCTTATTTTTTCCATGTCTCTTGCAGATGTCAGTAAAAGAAATTATTTCTAATCTTATCTTTTTGGAACAAATTATTATGCTTCCATGACACATAAGTGGAAATTAAATTGGTGTCCAGGAAATCTCACAAAATACTTCTCAAACTCATGGGGTATGGAAAATTCATTTCAAACTCAGGCTATATGGCCCTAAAAAATATAATGATCATAAGATTTTACATTATGTATCCCTTTTAGGTCACACCATAAAGGTACAATGGATAATGACCTACTGAAGTGAAGGTAAAGAACTGAAAAAAGAACATGAAAATACCAAAGCAAATGTTAGTTAACATAAGCTAGTTTCTGCTGTCTCTGACAATAGCCAGAAATAAAATAAAAATTAAAAACAATAAAAACTAAAAACAAAAATTCCAAAAATATTATTTTAAAAGCAAATAGAATTTTCTTTAATCACAGAAGAAATACAATTGAAAAGTCTTTTTAATATCAAATATATTTCCTCCTGCTTTTTATATCTTGTGCTCATTTATTTCTATTCACTTTTCACTGCTATTCCATCACTTGACTTTGTGATTTGGATCTTGCAAACTGCTTATTCAAGCGAGGTTTTGAAGTTCTTCAACCCTGAATTTTAGTTAAATTACACTTAATTATGATTGCATATTGGCTGCTAAGAAAGTAGCAGATAACACATGACATACAAACTGATTCTAATTATGAAATTCACATATTTCTTGGCTGTTGAGAGTATTATCTCTAAGTGGTGTTCTTGAAATAAAATCTATTCTTAGACCTTTCTGTTTCTGTTATATGTGTTCATATATGTTTTCTCCTTTTAAGTCTGCAGTGATTCTATTATTGATATAAATTTTCGTCAACTATGAATATTGATCACAGTTCCTTTTTTTAGCTTCTTTTAGATTTAATTCACTTTTCCTTTGTTAGATAATCTTCTGGCTTTAATAGGCTTTTTTTTATTCCTAGGTTTATACATGTAAAATTATAATGGCCTTATATCTAGAACATAGTAAGCTGTGAGTAAATGCTGGCTAACATTTCATCTCAAGTTTGTGATGGATAAAAAGCCCTGCAATCAATTTGGTGTGGGATTTTATTCTATATCTTCATTTTTCTTAGATCAAATCTCTGGCTTTCTCAAAAGTCTAATTTTGTACCATCAACTAAATTGTTTTATCTAGTAATGTGAACCTACCATTTGGTTGGTAGAAATAATCTAATTTACTCTTTCTGTATGAAAATAATAATGAAACTGCTACTAAACATTCACATCACATACTACAAATTATAATTCATTTTTTAATGTATCATATTATCTTATTTCAGTTTCAAGGAATGCTGTGAAGCAAGAAGGGTAGTTATTCTAGTCATTCTTTACCTCATTTTATTGGTAGGAACACTGAAACTCAGAGATATAAATTGATTTGCTCAAGGTCAGCCAGTCATAAAGCAGCAGAGACAAAACTCCAGCTCAACAGTTTTAGCCTCTGGCCTGGTGTTCTTTTTACTACAACATACATCCTCCTGGATCTTCAGCCTTATGACATTTTTTTAAAACACTGGCTTAAGTTACACACACCTTCTGTTCAACATAGTCTGGTTTACATTTCTACAATGGAGGAATATAAGGAATTCAGAAATATGAGGATTAATCCAGTCCAAGTTCATAGAGTAAAATTTTGGCATTTCAAGATAAATTAAAGCTTTTTGGTAGCAGGTTAGTGATTTGTTTAAAAAAAAAAAAAAGCTTTTAGCTTCACGTTTCTCGAGGAAAAAAGAAAAGTTAAATACATACTCTCAGAATGCAAATTACCTTTTAATAATAATCCACATGGTATTTATAAATACTTTTCCTTTGCCATGTAAGTTGGAGGGTAGGACTTGAAGGAACATTTGAGGTCAAATAAATTAATTAATTGTATACGTGGTAAGGCAATTTCAAAATGCTAATTCATAGTAACTGCAAGTTTTAAAATTTATTAATTGTAGGTTCCTGGGGCAAGACAGCAAAGTAGGTAAATGCTATGCTTGTGTCCTCCCCCTAACCACATTAAAATTACAGCTAAATTATATAGAACAATCAACCTGGAGAAGCATCAGAAGACTAGCTGAACACAAGTCCTAGAAATAAGGATATAAAGTAGACACTATGTAGAGAATAGTAGGAGGGGCAAAGCTGCAAAATGGGCAGGCCCCACATTCACATGTGGTGATCGAGAATTGAAAGGGTCATCTCAGTTGTGGAGGGCGCCCCTGAAAGTGAAGGGCCCAAGGCCTATACCAAACTCCCCAGCTTGGAGCATCAGTATTGGGAAGAGCTTCCCCAACATCTGGCTAGGAAAATCAGCAAGGATGGATTCCATCTGTTAGGTGATACAGAAGGCTGCTGGAAACCTAGAAATTGTCTTAAAGGGCCCACACATAGACTCACTTACTCGCATGCACTTTGGGTTCTGGCAGAGGGTTGGATACCGGGGGGATGCCAGAGATCTGCAGGAAGACTGAGTTGTGTGGCATCAGTGCAAATACTGGAGGGACAGCTGCCATTGTCCTTGTGTTGAACCCTCATCTTGTGCATCCTGAATGAAGGCACCATCTTTTCTGTGTTGAGCACTCTCCCTACATGGCCAAATCTGAATCTACATTGGCCTGGTAAATCCTATTCCTTCCAACCTAAACTCTCCCTGAGACTCTGACTTCCCTACCTTGTGCACTGTTGGAAGCACTTTCGGTAATGAGCAGCTAAACCCAATGCATGCACCATAGGAGAGATTTTCAGCGGCAGGTAGCCAGTCACAGCCCTCATTTTAACTTTTCTTAAACAATTCTCAGGTAGTTTTCAGGCCTAGGCAGGTGGCAGCTGGACTTGTGAACTCATGAGCCTTTTGTCAGGTGATCCAAGACTTCACACTGGTGCCAAATCTGAATCTGCATCAACCTGGTGTACATCACTGGCCCCACTCTAGTGACTCCCTGAGACTCTGCCTCACTCAACTCACATACCTCAGGAGATTCTTTGGCCATCAATGACACATTAGACTAGATAGATTTAATTAATATTTTTAGAACATTTTACCCCAGAGCTGTAGAATACACATTCTTTTCAAGTGCACATGGAACATTTTCCAAGATAGAGAACACGTTAGACCACAAAATAAGTCTCAAGAAAGTTAAGAAGACTGAAATCATATCAAGTGGCTTCTCAGACCACAATGGTATGAAACTAGAAATCAATTACAAACAAACCTGAAAAGCAAACACATGAAAGCTAAATAATAAATAGGTTAACAATGAGATCAATGTATAAATCAAAGGTATCTTGAGAAAAATGAAAATAAAAACTAAATTTAAGAAGACATAAATAAATAGAAGAATATACCATGCTCATGGATAGGAAGAGTTAACATCATTAAAGTGTCCATATTATCCCAAATAATCTATAGATTCAATGCAATCTTTATAAAAATACTAATTAAATTTTTTGTAGAACTAGAATAAATAATCTTCAAAATATGTGGAACTACAAAAATTCTTAAATAACCACTGCAGTCTTGAGAAAAAAGAACAAAATTGGAGTTATCACGCTACCTGACATTAATATATATTATAAGGCTATAGTGATCTAAACAGCATTATACTGGCATAAAAAGAGGCACATAAATCAATAGAACAGAATAGGGAGACCAGAAATAAATTCACATCTATGTGGTTATTTGACAAAGGGGGCAAGAACAAACAATTGAGTTAAGATAGTCTATTCAATAAATAGTGTTGGAAAAACCAGTCAGATACATACAAAAAGAAAAAAGAAACTAGACCACCTTTTTACATTATATACAAGAATAAATTAAAAATGGATTAAAAACTTAAGTGTAAGACCTGAAATCATAAAACCCCTAAAAGAAATCATAGGCAGTAAACTCTCTGATACTGCTCTTTGTAATATTTTTTTCTCTATAACTCTTCGGGCAAGAGAAACAAAAGTAAACAAATGAGACTACATCAAACCAAAAAGCTTTTTGCACAACAAAGGAAATCATCAACAAAATGAAAACACAATCTACTAAATGAGAGAAGATATTTACCAAAGATAAATCTGATAAGGGATTAGTATACGAAATTTCTAAAGAGCACACACAACTCAGGAAAAATAACAGTTCAATTAAAAAATAGGCAGAGGACCTGAATAGATATTTTTCAAAAGAAAATATAGAGATGGGCAATAGACATGTGAAAAGAAACTCAATGTCACTAATCATCAGAGAAACACAAATTAATCCTCGATGGGCTATCACCTCACACCTGTCAGTATGGTTTTCACCAATACATCAAAAATAATAAGTGTTGGTGAGTACGTGTAGAAAAGAGAATCCTTTTGCACTATTACTGGGATTGCAAATTGGTGTGGCCACCATGGAAAACAGTTTGGAGTTTCCTCAAAAATTTAAAACTAGAACTAACTACCTTATCACACAGCAATTCCACTTTTGAGTATCATCCAAAGAGCTTATTTGAAAGTTATATGTAACCCTATGTTCACTACAGCACTATTTATAATAGTTAAGATATGGGAACAACCTGTGTTCCCATTGATAGATGACTGAACAAAGAAGTGGTAATATATACAATGAAATATTTCTTGGCCATATAAATCTTACCATTTGTGACAAAATGGATGTACCTAGAGTGTAGGTATTATGCTAAGTGAAATAGAGAAGGATAAAGACAAATACTATATGATTTCACTCCTATGAAGACTCTAAAGGACAAAATAAACAAGGAAACAAAACAGAAACAGACTCATACATATAGATATATAGAAAAAACTGATGTTTGCCAGCTGGGAAGAATGTGGGGGCTTAGGTGAAAAAGGTGAAGAGATTAAGAAATACAAAATGGTAGTTATAAAATTGTCATGGAAATATAAAGTACAGATGGAAAATATAGTCAATAATATTGTAATAACTATGTATGATGCCAGGTGGGTGCTAGACTAATTGGGGAGGTCATTTTGCAAGTTATATAAATGTCCAACCACTATGCTGTATCCATGAAACTGATATAAAATAATATTGAATGCCAACTTTAATTGAAAAAAATAAAAATATTTAAAAATAAATAAAAATTAATAAAATTAATTGTAGACTTTTTTGAATATTTTAGAAATGACTGCAGCTAAACTACAAAATATATATATAGATATATAGTGTGAGTGTGTGTGTGTGTGTGAGAGAGAGAGAGAGAGAGAGAGAGAGAGAGAGAGAGAGAGAGAGAGAGAGAGAGAGAGAGAGAGAGACAAAGCGAGGGAGCCTTAGATCAAGAGATCGAGGGTGAATTAACACTTGCAGCTGGCACCTCTCCAGGAATGTAATGCTTCTTTAAGACTGCTCATTGATTGTTTTTATATTTAATCTTTCAGGACCCCCTTTTGTTCAATCTCTCACTCTCAAGAGGTTGAACATTTTAGGGAATGCTAGAGATTAATATCTTTACTACTCAGAGATTGTTCAGGCAACTTTATAGTGAACTATATTACAGATCTTTTTAATTTCTTTGTAATCAGATTATGGTGATCATCTCATGAGAAAGTACTTGCATATAAGCATTTAAGACATGGAATAGAATGCAATGGACCAGCATTATAATCACTATGACAGGAACAAGAACAATAACTAGTTCCTATAAGGTGCTCCAAATGCTATCTGCTCAGTCCAGGTCAAAAGAACAAATCCCGTAGGCCATAAGGATCAGCCTTATAAAGCCAAATAAAATTTTCCCTAAACCTATCCCCATCTTGCCTGTTTCATTGATTCAAGTACAAGAGAAGTATTAGCAGTGGCACGGACACCACCACAACTAGTCAAATATATGACTAGGCAAACAGGTCCAAGAGTTCCAGTCACAAAGGAAGTAGTATCCATTAGGAGTACATGAGATACAAAAAATATAGTTGTTATTCACTATATGAGGTCAGAGCCTTGCTTGTACATTAGCCTGTTACATATTAGATTTTTATTAATCTCTTCTAGGTGGTATTTGGCCCATAACATAACTTAATTCAAGTTTGGGCTTATCGAGTTTGATCAATAGATTTAATAATAGATTATTTTTCTGAAAGAGGCAGACACTATTGTGTCACAGGTTGATTTATTTAAGGTTGATAACTGTTATAGATGCAAAAGGAAATACTATCAGCTATATGCTGTGGTCTGATTTGATTAAACTAGAATTGTCCAGAAGTTTTTATCATTGGTATCTGGTGATGAATGGCATTTCAAACAATCAGTAAAGTTGAGGAAAGTGACAACGGTTTGGGATAATATGAGGATGACATTAGAATGAGTTATGTTCTGAACTAACAGTTACAATAAACAAGGAATAAAAAAAAAAGCCATTATGGGTGGACAACATGAATCCAAGGATTGACTCCTGGAATTTCACTGAAGTATTAGATTGATACCTGACCTTTATCCCCGCCAATGAAGTTTAAAAGCAGTTTTTCTCTGGTAGGTGTTCCAACAGACAAAATCTGATTGAAGATCATGAAGAAGTTGTTAGGAAGATGTTTAGGTAGATGGACTTAACTTGTCAATAATAGGAAGGGATGCAGCACATGAGTTCTTTGCAATATTTGCCATGTCTGCATGAAATAGGGCAAGTCTGGAGTTAGGGCTATAATTAATCGGCTGCTCTGTTACTAAATCTTATAGGAAGTACATATTCCCCATATTTACAAGAGAATAGAGCCTACAGTTATAAGTCCTAGTGAGAGTACTTTTGGCTAAGGGAGCTCAAAACTTTCTGATCGTTTTGCTAAATTTAATTAGGAATCTACTGGTCCTTTTATTCTTTTCAGAAAATTGTGGGTGACAGTATAGATGATCACTAAAGGGTAATGCCTTCCGGAGATTTTTTTTTATATATTAGTTCCCAAAATGTATGTGCCTTGATCACTTGATACAAAATTTTGGGTGCCTCAGGTTGCAAATATAAATTAAGAAACTTTTCCGTGGCTATAAAAACTGTAGTGTTTTGGCAAGAAAATGTCCCAACAAATCTTGAAATATACATAAATTAACCAAAACATATTCAAATTCACTGTGGGGTGGATGTCGTATAAAACCTGTATGATGAAGTTCAAAGAATTCCTGAGGCTCTGGTTCCTGTTCATGTTCCTTTATAGTTTTTCCAGAATTAGGTTACTGAAAGGTGACATGTGACTCTAAAGTAATCTCAGCTGTCTTTTTAAAAGTTTCTCCACCATGTTTACTTAAGATATTAACCAAATTGTCTATTCTGTGATTAGTAATTTTATGGAGAAACTTAAATAATATTCACTTGTAATCATCTGGTGGCCCCAAGCAGTCATCTTGATATTGCTAGAGATTATCTGAAAGAAGAGTAGAAACACGTTATTTACGGCCTTCCCTTTTAAATTTACAGGCTAGGTGTTGATGCTTTATAATAATCTCTTTGAATTACTTCAGAAATCTATCTTTTTAGAGTTTAGATAGGATAATAATCTTAGTTAAAGTGACTTATTTGACATAATAATTTGCTATCGAATTTTCTTAATTTCCTATATTGTTTATAGTAGCTACTCCTTTTGTAAGAGTGAATCTAAAAGTTTCTTAAGCTGTCTAGTTTTGTTTTCTGTACTTCTACAAAGTACACCTGCTATCTCTACATATATGTTTTCTCTGGGTTTTTTTTTTTTTTTTTTTTTTTTGCTAGTTGACAAACAATAGTAAGTATAATAAGTGCTGTCACTGGAGCTGAATTTCCCTTAGGTAGGAGAGCTTAGGTTAGTGATGGCATATCTTCCTTTGAAGCTGCAGTTTCAGTTTTAAAGTCTGATTCATCAACAAATAATATTGGGTCAAGGTTTTCAATAGGATTCTCCAATAAACTTGAAGGAAGTGTAGATTGTTCTGTGTGTGCGTGTGTGTCTGTCTGTCTCTATCATCTATCTATCATCTATCTATCATCATCTATCATCTATCTATCATCATCTATCTATCAAGGGAGACGTCTATATACACATATACATATACATATATATATATATAAACTTTTGGTTCTGTTTCTCTAAATAATTCTGACTAATACAGATTTTGGTACCAAGAGTGGTTTTAGAGGAAAAGAATCTTAAAAATAAATGATCTAGATCATTTCTGGTATTTCTGGAATAGGCTTTCTAATCTGATTAAATTTAAAGACACCAGTGCCTCTATTTCTAATAAAGTGGCCACCCATAATCTTTAACACAATCTGGCAATAGAGACACATACCTTCATTGAATATGCCTAATTAAACACTTAGAAGCAAAGATCTGAAAATTGTTGTCAAATTAATGAGTTTAAAGAGATTGCCTGGTTGCTCCTAATGTCACTAGATAAATAGAGGAAAAAAGTAAGCCTAGAGTTTTAAATCCTCTTCTCAAGTGCCATATAAATGACCTGAAATCCTCTATCTGCCTTGATAGAGATCATTATGCCCTGTTGCTGCAGCACTGAGATTGTTGAAAACCAAACTGAGACTCTCATCTTGCAAATGGCTAAATTACAACACAAATTGAGTTCCTGGCCTCACAGAATGTGTACTGTTAATGATGTTTACTGGGAAAAACATGGGATGCTGAGAGTTAGAATTGTGTTGTTTCAGAAGATCCTGATGGAACTTGGGACATCAAACCCCTAAATACTGATGTGTCGTCACTAATGAAAAAACCCTTTCCACTCACAGTAGAAGTGATTTTCCCACCCCTAGTAGAAGTGACTCTTCATCTTCACCTAAGGGATTAACCCTGCATTACCTGAGAAGACTGTAATGGTCTTCCCTAAAGTATTTGCCTAATAAGACAATGCTGATTCTCCTAAGGACCCCTACCACTGCTCTTTGTCTCTAGACCTATAACTAGACTCAAGTCAGTGTGCTTCTAGGGGTGAGGTACAAAGTGTGACTTATGAAGAGGTGTACTACACTTCAAAAGAACTAGTGAGAATATATATGAGAATGAATATTTGTGGTTTGAGATAATGCTGGAAGTAACATAAAATTAAATCAGGCTGAATTTATTAATATGGGCCCTCCACTAAATTTTGCATTTAATGTAGCAGTTCAAGGAGTTACAAAATGTTATAACAATGTGTTTGGTTAGTTGGTTGAAACAGGAACACATAGATGACCTACAGTGAATAAGTTAGAAATACCAGATTTTTCTTGATGTAATGTAGAGGAAGGGATACAAAGCCTTAAGAATATGAAAAAGCCAGATCAGATTTGTCATTTAAGACCTACTCAGTCACCCTGAGAGGGTTCAGAAGATATATTTCTCACTGAAGTGAGAAATAAATTTGTGTGGGAAGCCCTAGAATCTTTGAGATACCTGTGATCATTTTTCTCTGTAGACCAAATGTTACAGTGGGAAGTGTGGTTATTAAATTGGAAAACCTAAATGCAAAAGGCATGATAAGATCTTGAGGTGTCAGAAGCCAATTATTTTCACACAACCAAAAATAATGTGGGAATGGTTACATTAATAGAAAACAGAGTCAAAGCCGAAATCAAAGTAGTCTGATTTTTTCTGACATATACATTGACTAGGTGATCATGATGTTTCTATATAGAAAAAATATAGAAAGCCTATTAAATTTTTTATCTATAAAATCAGAAAAGTTCTAAGTAAAGCGAACTGCATCATAAGAACAGAGAGCCATGATCCCTTATCAATTTCCAGGAGACCCAAAATGTTATTGTAGTTCACTGGTAAAAGTAGGGTATTATGAAAGTCAGATGAACAATCGAGTTTTAGCTCAGATATGTGTTAAAATGTGATCAGCTGATTCCTAAATATATCTTGTGCTTATTTTTCAGTCCCAGAATGCATACTTGAAATAAAGATAATCAGCAGTTAGCAGAACTTAACATTGGTTCCTTGATCTGTGGAGTGAGGGCTATTATGATTGGAAGGCCATGTGGAAGCCACTAGAATGGCCTCTAACTAGGAAAATAATAGCCAAAAGTAATACTGTGTTCTTAGAAGGATTGCAGAGGTTGGTACCACCATCAATGACTTAAACGATGCAGGAGTGGTGATACCTGACACATCCTTATGCAGCTCACCTATTTGGCTTGTCAAGAAGATAGATGGATCTTAGAAAAAGGTGGTGGATTATCATAAGTCTAACCAGGTGGCGATTCCAGTCACAGATGCTGTACCTGATGTGGTTTCATTACTTGAGCAAATTAACATATACCCTGGTACCTGATATGTAGTTATCAATCATAAAAATGCTTTTTTCCCCCCTCCATATGAAAAAAAGAAAGACCACCAAAAGCAGCTTGCTTTCAGCTGGCAGCCAGAAATACAACTTCAGTTTTCTATCTCGAGTGTATTAATTCTTTAGGTCTGTGTCATAATTTAGTTTGCAGGAAATACAATTGCCTTCACTTCCATAAGATATCACACTGATCCATTATATTGATGACATTATGCTGATTGGACCTGGTGAGCAAGAAATAACAACTACTCTAGATTTATTGGTAAGACATTTATGTTCAGGGGTGGGATATAAATCTGACAAATACTCAGGGGCTTTTCTACTTCAGCAAAATATCTAGGAGTCAGTACGTAGGGCACATAGAGATATTTCTTCTAGAGTGAAAGGTACATTGTTGGTTCTGGCCCCTACAGCAACCAAAATGTGGCACTTGCCTAGTGGACCTCTTTGAATTTTAAAGACAAAATATTTCTCATTCAGGTGTGCTACTCTGGTTCATTTATCAATTGACCCATTAAGCTGCTAGTGTTCAATAGATCTCAGAACAAAAGAAGTTTCTGCAACAGGTCCAGGCTCTGGACAAGCTTCTCTGTTGTTTGGGGCATGTGATCTGGCAGATCCAATGTTACATAAATGTCAGCCTCAAGGATACTGTTTGGGGCATTAAGCAGGTCCCTATAAGTAAAAAGTACAGGCCCTTGGAATTTAAGTGCCCAGCCATGCCATCCTCTCCAGGTAACTATTCTCTTTTTGAGCCTCAACAGTCTGAACACTTAACCATGATCCACCACATCCAACCAGGCAACCTGAGCTGTTCATCATAAACTGGGGTGTTACTGATATACCAAACCATACATTGTCACATTCAGAGCAGCATTCCATTAGCAAATTGAAGTTGTATATGTGTGACTGGGCCTGAGTAGAGCCTGAAGGCAAAATTATGTTATATGAAAAAGTAGCCCAAATGCCATGGTCTCACTCCTGCCACACTACCTTCTTTCTCTTAACCTACATATGCTGGACTCAAAAGTTCTCTACTATCTAATGCAAAGAAAAAGAAGACTTAATCCTGGGTTATAAATATGTCTGTGTGACATGCCAGCTTCACTTCCCTTTTCTGAGACAGTGGTGAAAGAAAATCTTTTCAGTGGATAGAACTTCAAGCAGCATGCTCCTGCTTTTTCCTTTTCCCTAGAAGAAGAAATGGCCAGATGTGTGATTACGGACTAATTTACATACCCAATGGTTTGGCTGGAGGGTCAGGGACTTGAAAGAAATAAGATTGGAAAACTGGTTACAAGGAAGTTTGGGGAAGAGGTATATGGTTGACTTCCATGACTTGGAAAAAAAATGCAGACATTAGTGTCTCAGATGAATGTCTGTCAAAGGGTGACTTCAGCAGAGGAGGATTTTAATAATCAAGTAGATAAGACGACCTGTTTTTGCGATAGCAGTCAGTCTATTTTCTCAAGAGCCCTGTCATCATCTAAGGGGCTTATAAAAAAAGTGGCCATGGTGGCAAGAATGGAGACAATGTTTGGACTAAGTAACTTGAACTTTCACCAAAGCTGATTTGGCTAAGGCCAAAACTGAGTGCCCAATCTGCCAAGAGCAGAGATCAACACTGAATTTCTGATATGGCACAATTTTCCAAGGTGATCAGCCACTTATCTGTTGCACTACTTCATTCTTGGAAGGGATAGTGTTTTGTTATTCCTGGAGTAAGCACATACTCTGGGTACAGATTTTATTTTATGCACACAATACTTCTACCACAACTATCTTCTGTAGACTTACAGAGTGCCCTGCCCTATTCATTGTCATTGTATTCCACACAGCATTGCTTCTGATCAAGGAGCTCACTTAAGAGCAAAACAAAAAGTGGAGAAATGAAGCCTATGGTCACAAAATTCACTGGTCTTACCACATTCTGCACCATTCTGAAGCAGCGAGCCTGATAGAATGATGAAATGGCTTTTTGAATACTAAATGACAGTGCCAACTAGGTAACAATACTTTGCAGAGCTAGGGTAAGATTCTTCAGAAGGCTCTATGAGCTTTGAATTGGTGTCTAATAGTTGGTTCTGATTTTTCCAGAACCAGAATTCACAGGTCCAGGAATCGATGGATAGATATCAGAGTTACACCATTCATTATTTTCCCTAGTGACTTACTAGCAAAAATTTCGCTTTCTCTCCCCATGACCTTATGCTCTGTTTGTTTATAAGTCTTAGTTACAAAGGGAGTAATACTTTCACCATGAGACACAACAATGGTTCAGTTGTACTAATAGTTAAGACTGCAGTCCAGCCACTTGGGAAGGGATTAGTGTACATTCAGTTGTACAAAAAGGAAGTTGTATCATGTTCTTCAGGTGTGCATTTAATATTACAATTTTGTTTGTAGACTCCTTCCCTGTTAAATTTGTAGGAGTGGTACTGCACATCAGAAATTGAGTTTTTGTCAAGGGCTCAAAAGTTATGGTTAACGGTTGGGAAATAGAGAAAATTCATGGGTTACTTGAAATACTGCCCATTGGTGTGGTTGTTTTACTCCAAGGAAGAGGTTGGGCAAAGGTGGCAGGGTTCATTATAGAAAGAATAGCATCTTTATATACCAAAATGTGATGAGGATGGCCATCTGTATTAATGATTAATTCATCTTGAATATCTAAAGTTATGGCTGGAGAGTGGGTGAGTTTTTCTTTGTCAGAGCACCCTCATTGATCTAAATTGACGAATTTTTATTTTGGTTTTTCCTTATAATATAGGACAATCTTTTTTATAGTTTGTCTTCTGTTTACAATTTTTACAAGTGTTCTTGGCTGTAGGTGGTTAGTTGGAAAATGACCCCCTAGCTATTTAAACTGCAGAACCAAAATTTACTTTAGTTTCTGTCTCATTTTGGTTCTAATACCCTTAATAAATGTTTTGCCAGGCATTGTAGCTCAGCTAAAGGAGCTATTTCTAATTATAATTTCTGTATATGTATATTAATTAAGTTTCCACTTTCAGGTTTAACTCTATTTACAATCTGAGATGAAAAGGCTGCCATTATAGCAATACTTTAACTCCAGAATATTGTTGGAAGGTTTTTTCCTATTCTATTCTGACATTTCTAATAGTTACTTTATTTGTTTTATGATTAAATTATAGTCTAATTTATTATTAATGCAAATGGTTTATATGTGTTCTTTGACCTACTACACTGCTCATTTTTTTGGATCTCAGGTTTATTGTAAAGTTGCATCTTATAGGTCCCATTCTGTGGTAGTCCAATCATCTTCTGCCATTCAGTATTTAGCATTTGTGGTTTTGACAGGTGTACAAATTGATATAGGGTTGTATATAACCTTGACCCATTTACAACCAAAATAATTCTAAATGATTTTTGAATTTTTGCTGATCTTGTTTAGGTTTAGGAAAGTTTTAATTATAGGTATGAATTTAACTTAAGTCCATGGCTTAAATTCTACAGTTAATTGTAGACCTAGGTCATGGCAGGGATGAATTTTTAAGGCAGCTCACATTTTGAATTTTAGGAGAGTTTTTGAAATAAGGTAGGGGATCTGGACAAGGGGAAGATGAAGAAGGTGTAGACTAGATTTACTATCTACTTGACGTATAACAAAAATTCTAATGCCATAAAAACCTTTCATTATTGCAAGAGTATCCAATTTTCTTTGTAAGAAAACTTCATGCAAACAGAAATCTTTTCTAGCTGCATAAATGGTAGGTGAAATACCTTACCTAAGTGGACTTTCCACTAACTTCCTTGCAAAGGAATATTTTTGCCAATCTTTGAAAAAAAAGAGTAATATACCCTTGATATCCTCAAAAACGTTGTCCAGAAATTGTGCTTCCCTATAAAAAGTAGTTTAAAATTGATCAGACAGCCAAAAGAGAAAAACAAGAATCAAACCAAAGTGAAGAAACCTAGCGTAAAACTAATTTCAAATAAGAGAAAGCTACCCCTGATTGTTCTGGATGTGGCTATTTATAAATGCAGTCTAACATCTAGATATTTGATAACATAAAAATTTTGTCCATCAGAATATGCTACATAAAAACAAACTTTATAATTAATATTGAAAACAATATATGTTCTTACTAGTTAATGCTTTAAGTTGGAAAATTTTTAAATAAAAATTAAGACTGCATTTATGGATATATATGGAGCCATATATCTTACCTAAATTCTTCACCAATGATTATACAATTAGTACCATTGGAAGCAAAAAGAAACTGACACAGGACTGAGGTACATACTGTGACGCAAGCCCATAAATAACTGCTAAAGTATGCTCTGCCATGAAATCTTGCTTAACCTACCATGTTACCTAAGACTGAGTATACATTAAATTTATGAATTCTCATTTTAAAACTTATTGTTTGTATATTTCTTTTATTTTGTGCTGAATATGCCATTATTTGTGGATGGGTGCTATTTTATTTATTTTTGAACCCAATGTTGGTACTAGGTTTAGGATATATTAAACAATTACAATTCATTGGTTTAATGAGAAAAAATTTCCCATCTCTAGCTATCAGGGAAATGCAAATCAAAACCACTATAAGATACCATCTCACTCCTGTTAGCATAGCTGTTATCAACAGGACAAGTAATTCCAAATGTTGGAGAGGATGCAGAGGAAAACTCTCATACATTGCTGGCGAACTGCAAATTGGTTGAGCCACTATGGAAAAAGTATGAAGTAAGAAGGTTACTCAAAAAACAGAATTGATCTACCATATGATCCAGCAATTCCTCTGTTGAGTATTTACCCCAAAGATTTGAAAACTCATATCCAAAAATATATTTGCACACTGATGTTCATAGCAGCATTATTCATGGTGGCCAGGACATGGAAGCAACCGAAGTGTCCTACAATAGAAAATTGGCTAAAGAAGCTGTGGTACATATATACAATGGAATATTACTCAGCCATAACAAGAGATGAAATACTGCCATTTGCGACAACATGGATGGACCTCGAGATAATCTTGCTAAGTAAAATAACCCAAACAGAAAAAGTCAAAAACCACATAATATCACTTATATGTGGGATATAAACCTAAGCAACAAATGAAGAGGACAAACAAACAGAGACTAATGGACATGGACAATAGACTAATGGGAACCAAAAGGTGGGGGTTGGGGGAGGAGGAAAGTAGATAGGGTAAAAGAGGTAAAATTTGTGGTAACATTAAAGAATTAGAAAAAAAGGAGGGAATTTTCCTACTGCAATCACAGTCTTCAATTATTAATTCAAATGACAGTCTCATGAAGTGAAATACTTCTGTTGATTTGATATTCAAAGGTATGGCTTGAGGCAGATTACTCCAAATTTACTGGCCCCATTTAATAAGTCAGAAGACAGACAGTAGAATTAAGCTATCTTCTCAATTGAGTTACCATTACAAATAACAGTTTCTAAACCAGGAGCTCCCTCCTACTACTTTATTGGGTGGAAAAATGGAAAGCACAACTTTCAGACCACTGCCTGTCTTACTGTCTGAGACAATGACTAAGGCTGCACTGCCAGATTAGCACTGAGAGAACTACTAAGGATACACACCCAACACTAACCTAAGGCTCTTGTGTTTATGAGTTAATAGAGTTTCTAATTTTAGCCCAGATGTCTGTCACTTTGTAATTATGTGATCCTTTATAATGCACTTTAATGTACTCTTACCATGACCTGCATGAGTCTCTGAGGGAAGAGGCCATCAGTCTCCACATTATCTCATGGAACAAGTAAGGATAGAAAATTAGGAGTATGCCTTCCTACAACAGGGCCCTTGGAGAGAAGAGTATGGATTTGTCGTCACCTAGCCATGTCAAGACACCACAGCATCTTAAGTCACAGAATTTTTGTTTTATATTCAAAACATCACATTCTTTATCATTGTTCTTTCAGGATTCCAAAATATGTTTCCTCATATATCACCTCTGCTTAAAATTCTCTGGTGTTTCCCTCTCCCAGTATAACATTCTCTTATTATCGTATCCTAACTTTTCTACCTGGCCTCAAACCCCAGATTTCTTCTTTAGTGTAGTCTATTCATTCTCCACATGACTTTCCGATCCAATTTATCTCCAATCATTTTATTCAACTTTTTTTTTCACAGATGATCTTTTTCATGAGCAATAGTAAGAGAATAGTATATAACATACATTCCTACTTCTATGAACAGTAAGCTGCTATATTTCTATGGGTCACTTTCTCTGAGGACTCCGCAGTCCTCCCAGACAGCTAAAATTCCCTTTTAGTATTTCAGTGAATCTTACCTCAGAAAGACTAAAACCCTGAGGGGTAAGTTTGTTTTTATTTGCCTTTTTCTCTCAAAGAATTTAAATAGGGTCTGAAATCAGGAAATGCAAATATGTATTTTTTCAATGAGTTAATTCTATGTCTTATTTTCCAACAGACAGCAGTGTAGCCATTTAAAGTGAAAAGCCCTGATACCATCCATGGCTGGCATACTGTGAGGTGTTAAGGTTAAAACATGGGCTTTTAGAGCCAGACTCTCTAAATTTAAATTCCGTCTCTGCTGCTACCAGTTGTGTTTGGAGTTAATCTTTGCATGCCTCAGTTTCCTCATTTGTAAACTGGATAATATTATTACCTGTTTCATAGGGTAATTGTAGAAAGAAAATTAGTAGATATAGTGCAAAAAATTAACAATATTTGGTGTTATTAAAGCTAATAATTTTAAATGAATGAATGAATGCATAAAAAACAGAGCACACACTCTTTTTTTCTGCAACACACTTTACCCCTGCCTAATTATTATGTGCTTGGGAAACCCCTATCTCATTTAATCAAGGTTCAAATTAAATATGCATTGACATTTCAAGACATTATCTATTTTCTTTGATGTTCAATACTGTATCTCTTAAGTACATCTGGCTATTTACATTTCAAATAATTAAATTTTAATTAAATTGAAAATTTAATTCTTTAGAAGTGCTAGCCACATTTCAGAAGTTCCGTAACCACATGAGGTCACGACTACCATATTGTATAGGATCAATTATAAAACTTTTCCATCATTGCAGAAAGTTCTCTTGGACCCTGCTTTATCTAAGACAGATTGGAAAATTGTTTTAGTGATTTTATATAGTTATCATGTGTCATTCTTTATTCTATTTATACACATAGTCACATATTCATATATAAATACATGCATATATATGTATTTAAAGACTGTATACATTCACATATGTACATATCCTTTAGATATACATAAATACTTTTTTACATATGTATATATTATATGTAATATGGATACCTATGTAAGAGATATATCTATATTTTTATATTTATACCCTTTATACAAGCTTTTGTGATCCTTATGGTAAGTAAAAGTATCTTATTAATTTTGCATAGTTATTAACATTGTGTCTCAGTATCCAGTAGGGTTCATGATGCATATAGAAAACACCTCGATATAACTGTAAAGTAAGTAAAGGAATTGATAAATGAGTAATCAACATTTTCAACTAAAATAGTAGGGTTTTCTTTGGATTTTTTATATACACAAACTAATGAGTAATTAACCAAATGAATAATGGTACAGCAATTAATACCATGACATGGCATTAAATTATTATACTAGCTACATATCCTGAGTGAGTATAAACTTTTAAACTCATGACTTATTTTAATGGCATACTAAATACGATATTGCAACTTTCTGACGGCCAAGGAGAACTTATCTCATAGAACAATATCTTATTTTGTAGTTCATCCCTTGCAACTGTAATTCCTTTTAAAATTGGCACCTATTTAATTCATATTCATATACCCTGATAGAGTCTATATAGCCTTAATATTTGGAGAATGGCACCTTGATACCTCACCAGCACTGACTGTCTAATCAGTTTGTGAAATGCCAGCTCTATAAGAGAAAGCCAGAAAGGAATTAGTCTATGCAGACAGAACTAGTATGACAGGATAAAATTATAGAGAGAAATGTTAATGAACATTTGGAGTCTTCATTAAGCATCTAACTTTCCTTCTTTCACAGAAACAAAGACATTCCGCCTAGGCCAGTTATTTGATAGCCCGTCACAGCCTAACTCCCTGAAGGTCCAAGCTATTTGTGGGATAGTATTTCCTCCTGATTTTAAAATGGCTTAACTTCAAATAAATAAAATAACTTAGGAAGTTATAAGTACAATCCTGCTACCAATTATTTTTGGATATTTTGAACATCACCTAGAAGCAGATTGAAAGAAATTCTTCTAATAAAATGCATATCTTTAATATATTGCACATATGTTCTGATGCCATGCTACATTCCAATTTACAAATTCTAAATTTCTAAAATACAATATTTTAAATTTTTGTGTTATATTCAGATTGAAAAACATTATTTTCAATGGTTAGTGTACAGAAATTGTATCCAAGTATAACTGATAAACTCAAAAATATATTTGTATTTTGTGTACTCAGGTATATATGATCCACATAATTAGTACCAATATTAATGAATCCTTTCTAATTTCCTCTAACCTCTCTCATACCTTTTTATTAAAAATATATCTATCAAAATCTTTCACCAGGGATAGGGGGAGAAAAAGAAGCTTTAAAAAATTTTACTCTCTGATTCATTTTTCTTCAAGGAATACTAAAGCTGTAGAATCTGCTTTGAAGTAATCTAGATATTATAAGATTCATATTATTTTAGAGCTTAAAAGAATAGATGCAGCATTTACCATACTCAGAGTCAGGTGAGAATAAAATGGAGATTTTATGTTTACGAAAAGAATAGGGGCATTTGCTATAGTTCAATGTTTCCTTTTTTTTTGAGGGTTTAAATTGTGTGTTAAATAACCAACGGAAAAAATCCATGTGGTAGGTAATTCATATTTAACTCTCTTTTGTCACACAGTGTTCTGAAATGAATCTTTCCTTTAGTCCATCAGTGCACAAACTCCTCTTTTTTCTAGATCAACATCACACATGTACCTCAAGGTGCACAGTCCTTGGTATCTACCAAGCAGCTTATTTATTTATTTATTTATTTATTTATTTATTTATTTACTTACTTACTTACTTACTTACTTACTTACTTTATTTACTTACTTATTTATTCTTGTAGAGCCTTATTACTACTGGTCCTATGCTCTATCTTCTTTTGTCAAGTAACAAGTATGTAAACCCTTATGTTGGGGCCTGTTCTTTAATTTTAATTCATACTAAATTCAATTCATCTCAATGCATTACTTTGTTATTGATAATTTATCTAACATAATTAATGCTGATAAATAAATAAAAGTCAATGTCATGCAGACTTGGGGAGGCTCCACATATAAAATAAAATAAATAAATTTGATGTGAATTTTGAATTTTTTGACAAGACTAGCAAGTAAGAAAAACAGAACTATTTGAAGGCAGAAAAAATGATCTGTGAAAGAATATACTAGTTGAATGATATAAACCTCAATTATAATAATTGAACTATAGTCTCTAGATGTTATGTTTCTTCTGAAATTACTTCTGATTAATCAACTATTAACCTGGAAATCTTATTTTTGTTTGTTTTCTAGTTACCTTAGAGATAATTTTTCTCTCTTGCCATTACCATGGAAATTGTGGTAGGCAGGAACTTTGATTTTAACAAAACTCCACATGAGGTAGCATTTCGTACATTTGGATTCCAGGGAAAAGAACTAGATGAAGCTCTTCTCTTTCATTCCTTATCTAATTTTCAAATGTGTCATAACTCACACCAGACTCTAAGACACTGAGAAACAATTAGCTTTGGACTAGTCTCTTTCCAAATTATTTAGGAAGGTCTATGCGGAGGGAAGCTAAACATATTTGATTTTTGGATCTGTTAGTTCCCATTCTTGAAGCACCATAGCCTTTAAGAAATTATGAAAGGGGAAAACCCTATGTAAAATATATACTCAGGCAAAAAATAAGTAAATAAAATCTTTCTTTCCTTCCAATTCTCCAACTCTCTCTTATAGAATATATCTATTACTGTTTGTGAAGCTCTAGTTGGTATATATGCATATCGAGAATTTAACTCAGTGTTTCAGTCCTCTTGTGACAAAAGGTACTTTTTTATTTTCATTGATCTAATTAGAAAATTTACATATTGACAGTCCTTAGAAGACAGGAGCTGAAACATGTTCTTTGCATTTATTTGAATATTGTTCTATTCTTCCAGGCTCTGTCCTTTTGGGTGTGAGCTAGTTTTCCAATAGTTAGCATGCCCTGGTACCCTTTGGAGGTGTTTCAAGTCCTCTGTTTCCTGGAATTTGATGTTTGATTTATTTTCCTTTGTGAATAAGCTATCATGTCTAATATAGTGCTGATGTTGATTTGTCTAATATAGTGGTATACAATTGATGCTGCTTTCACAAATGACTTAAGCAAAGAAAACGAAATCCCCTGTGTATAGGAGACAAATTTAAAATAATATGTTTTTAGGTTGCATTTTATGAACCCGCATAAGTTCCGTAAAACATAGGGACAATAAGCAAAAGTGAATAAGATGTTTTTTATTAAAAGATTCACATAATTCATATCCTAAAAAATTCTAATACAATGGAAAGCAACTTATATTTACATTAGTATTTATTTTATAAGAGACTAACTATAGTCAAGACAGTTTACAAGGTTTCCTTTAAAAAAAAAAAAACAGTTAAGATATATTGTTCTTCGTTAATACTCCTGAGCTTACAAAGTTTGGTAATCACATATTTAAAAGATTTTTTTTATCAACTATTATGTAACAAACAGAATAAATTACTAGATCTGTATTTGAATGTTCAAAATTACTAAACCCAGCTGAAATATAGTTTTATAAAAAGGAATAAGGAATTTTCCTCTTGGATCATGACCAATGATTCTATAAGTCTGTAAGTCAGCCTCTGACATGAGATAAACTATTGATTTATATAGAGGAGAGTTTACAACTTCCTTCTTCTATCAAACTTATGGTCCAGGTAAAGATATTTTAATACGCCTTCGTCACAGAAAATGAGCCTCTTTCTGGATATAGCAAAGGAGCCCACAGAGTAGATAGTGTATTTGGACCTGCTTCCTTCCATGAGGACCACCCAAGTGTAAGAGTAAGCTTTTCACCTTGGGGGAAGAACTACTTTCTATTATTGCTCTTGTTCTCCTTCTTATTCTTTGTTCTTTAAGTTTTGTTTGTTTATTGTCTCTTCTCTCATCTTTACTAATCTGAGTGGAGCTTCTTCTCATTCTGAAGATATGTTTGTTTTTTTCCCATCTCTGTCAACCTCCTGGAAAATCTATTATTAGCTAGAGTGAGACATAGAGAAAGGAGTCTTAGAATCCTCTCTATTTGCCATCCACACACATTTTTGCAAAGCTTGTTTTGGCCTAGAGCACAAAAGCACCAGCTGGTTTAAAATTGAGTTAAAGGCCCAGCTAGTAATTGAACTTGTATTAATGCCATATGTCTCATCAAGAATATTGTAGAGTTATTAACAGAAGCTAGAAACCTGTATCAGATTGTTCCTACATCTTGCTTATTGAAAACTCTTCTTTCAATACCTTTGCAATTTAACAAATTAAAATGTTCCACTGAGCTTTCACTCCATGTTATTAAATTTAAAGAAAGAGTTTATATTTATCTAAAAGTTAACAAATTTAATTTAAACCTTAGCTATTCCATAATGGAGAACATTTAAAAAATCCTTTTCATAAAAAGTTAACTTGCTTCCTTGATAATTTTATTTATCCCACTTTCTGACTTATTTTCAAATATATCACTGTCATGATTCAAACATCAGAGATATAAGAAGTATTTCATCTTTTTCCCAAAGAAAAATAATACTTCAGTATGTAAATGGCTATATTGACTCACTACAACATAGGTATAATGACTATTCAGAAAGATATAACTGAAATGACAAAAATAAAAGCTCTACCTCATTTTGGCTAGAGATATATAAACATGGCTTAAAAATCACATTTATAAAATTTCAAAATTTTGACTAGTTTATATCTTTCTGTATGCCTTTTCAATAATATCTTGAAATCGTTTTCAAACCATCCTGTGATTGATGGCTTTCTTGAATACAGCTCATTTCAGAGGTGGTATTTTTTCTCATTTCAAGCATTCTGCTATCTTTTAGATGGAGTCATTCACAAAGGTTTATGTGTAAATGAATCATGAAGTGAGAAAGAAAATCCCCTACTCAATATGTAGGGTTTAATATTCAAGAAAAGAAAATGACTGTAAAGAAATACTTTTTTCTTTTGGTCTTGAATATAGTTCTACAAAACTTGAAGTTCTATGCATTAACCTAAAATACTTGAACTTAATTTGAACAAAAGTCGAGATTCTGATGTGTGTGTGTATGCACACACACACAAAACACATACACCCACACACACCTGTAAGGAATATTATAGTATTTTAATGATTATACATAGGAAAAACTAAATAATCTACATGATTTATTTTATACAGAATATATTTCACAATTAATGGTGTCACAGAATATCTACAGGTGTATTCCACGGATGAATTTCAGACCAAGGAAATTTCACTATTACTCTAATTCTCTTTTACAGATCATTTATCACTCACACAAAATAGTTAAAGTAGTCAGATCACTGAGAAAATGAAGAATAATCCTAGCTCAATTCCAGAGATCCATTTTCCTATCTTTATTTTATTTGTTGAAGTATTTAAGAAGAATTTATTTCATCTTTGTCTATGCAAGCTATTTGTTCTCTTTAAGCAAGCAACATATGACAGCAAGAAAATTATTTTCTGAATGGAAATGTGAATCAAATAATTTCATGAAAATAAAAGAACCTGGGTTTTAAAATATGAATTCTGGCTTTAAGGAAAGGAAAATAATATGTTTAAACAGATAATAATATTACAAATGTATGCCCCATGGGTATTTATTAGAACTGTTTAGTTTCTAAACTTGACATCTTTGTGAGTATAGATGATACGATCTCCTTCTCAGGAAAAGTTCTCTTGTCATGCATTAATACAAAGCTGATTGACTGACTCCTCTCTGGCAACTTAGATGCCACATATTGAGCTGGAACAATGTATTAGGTTGGATATGTGACATTCGACTTTGAAGAGTTCTGAAATTCACTCTCTACACACTCCTATAAACCAACAAACAAACAAAACAAAACAACAAAAAATACAAACATCACTGCAATGACAACAAATACCAGAGACATGCCAACAGGCTATTCTCAGACTGTGTGCTCAAGTAGTGACTTGGAACATAATGGTAATTAAATTATTTCAAAAAATGTGTGATAAATCCTGTCAGGATATACAATGTATAGTAAATTTCTCTCTCTCTCTCTTTCTTCAAATACTTTGCTAAGATTTTCAATACAAAGGGTATACTATTTTATCAGTAAACTAGATAGAGAAAAATTAAACTTATAAGAATTTCACTTTAGGGAAAATTAGTACGACTCAGAGAAAATTTGAAAATATTTAGGTTTATAATATATGCTGTTGAATAAAAGAAGAAAATATCTACATATATGAGAACTGAAACCACATTTCTTCCCATTCCTGAGGATAACAATTCTGGGACCTGGCACACTTGTCTGGTCCTCTGTTAGATAATGCAGAGAAAAGCAAAAATAACTAAGACACTTGATCCAGGGCATACTTGCTAATGAAAGATAAAACTGTGAACCAAATAAATAGGCTGATTACTAAGAATAACAGTTTGCTCATTAAGTATTTTCTTAAGACCCTTTTACTGTTCTCACCAAACCAAAGTTATATCAGAAATTTATCTGCTTACAAACATTTCCCCACCATGAAAGACCTGCCTTAAACTCTCAGTCCAACATCTAAGAATACTATAACTTCTCTCACTTTCCCCTTCTGAGATTAGGATTCTATAAAAGCCCAAGGAGCTTATCTTTGCTTAACTGAATGGGCTATTCTGCTAAACTTTTGGAGAGTGGATGCTTGACAATCCTGACCCTCAAGGTCCTACCAACAACCTTTTAAGAAAATGGTGCTCAAGACCCTTTATATAGAATTCTCACTCAGGTGTCCCTGAGGTTCCTGCTCAAGGAGACCTAGAAAAACATCAGAGTAAGGTGAATTCTGCATTAGATTTGGAATCTAATTGCTCTTCATCAAAGTCCTATAAGTTTATTTTGTATATTATAGTGAAAGTCTTTGTTTTACTTTATTTACATCCTTTTAGATAGAAGTAGTTACACCAGTTTAACTTTCCCTTTAAATTACCATCATGTATTTAAACAGTTATTCCTATGGGGATCACTGAGACAGCCACCTACTTTTTTATGTCTCCAACCAGGACTTTAAGGACATAAATTTTCCTGTGATTGTCAAGTTGTATAATATGTGAATGAAATATCATTATGTTCTAAGAATGAGATGAACTTTAGTACTATTGATTAAATTTAGCTAAAATTTAAGTATTAAATTTAACTAATTTAACTAAAAAAAAAAATCAAAGTTTGATACATGCGGTCTATGGTTAACCACAACTTTGACTCACCATTATCCTAATCAACTCTTACTTATATGACCTAATACCTGGATATGGAGAGTTTTGTAAAAAATGCCAGATTTTTTAAGGACTATTTTTAAGAGTAGTTTTAAGTTCATAGCAAAATTGAAGAAAAGGTACAGAGACTTTCCATGAACCCTCTGGTCACACACCTGCATAGTCTCTCCCATTACTAATGTCTCCCACCAGAGAGGTGCATTGTTACAGTCCATGAATACATATTCATCCCATTCCTTTCATCATGGTCTACTCTTGGTGTCACACATTCCATGGATTTGGACAAAAGTCTAAGGACATGTACGTATCATTCTAATATTAAGCAGAGTATTTTCACTGCCCTAATTTTTTTTAACATAATATATTTTGTGGATATCAATGAAACCTCAAAAAAAAAAAAGGATAAAATCAGGCATTATTAATAAGTATCATGTAAGTCAAAGATTAACAGGAGTATTATTAGGACTTCTTTAGGGTGATAATATAGCTTTTGCCCAAGCCCTCCAGGTCAAGTTGCTGACAGCATGAAGTAGACATATTCCCACATTATTCTTGAAACAAGATCTAAGTAACCAGCCCACATAATCCATGTTCTATTTTACATGCTTTTGTTTTATATCCTGGTAGCTATGTCTTTCTTCTAAAGCTTTTAGATTCTGGATCATTACCACTTTTTATTCTTAACAATATTACCAATAAAGTGCCAGTTTTTAATATTGCTTTTTTTAAATTTTTACTTACCTATTATTATTTATCAAATACCTAACTACAATTTGATTAACTAAAATATAAAAACAAACTTTTTTTTCATTTTCTTTTTTCTTTTTTGAAAAGTAATTAATAAATTAATTAATTAGTTTTTTTTTTTTTTGGTTAAACACATATTGCTCATAAAATGATTTCCCAATTGCTCCCTCTCTCCCCTGGCCCTCCACTTAGCCATCATATTAATGCTAACTGCATTCCTTGTGCCATGCTTCCCATCCTCATGCCCAACTATTAACATTAATTTGTACTTCTTTAATCCTTCACTCCATTCTCCCAGCCCCCAAACCTCCCTGCCCTCTGTCACCATATTTGTGAGTCTGTTGTTAATTAGTTTGCTCTTTTTGGACCTGAGCAGATACTTCTCCAAAGAGGAAATACAGATGGCTAACAGACATATGAAAAGATGCTAAAAACAAACTTTTGAGTTCTGTTCACTTTCTGTTGTGTGTCACTCAGTTTTCTTTGATAGTAAATTCTGTCTTAAGTCAGTTGATTTTGGGGTAAGTAAAAATAATATTTTAGATATAAATTAATATGAGAAGCCAGGCACTCAGATGTCTATCACCTCTATCACAATATACTTAAAAATAATGTGGTGAGGTTTTTTGCTGTTGTTGTTTTGTCATACATAAATAACATTTGAGACTTTGTCATGGAAGTCATTTATTGTGCCTAAATATTCACGGAAATAAAATTGGAAAAAGAGCCAGAACAAATAATGTATATTAAAAGGTCACCATATTTTTCAGTTCTTGTCAGAAAAATACACTGCTTAGACACCAATAAGCTGAAGTTGACCTTAAACAACAAGAGTTTCACCTGCATGGGTCCACTTATACACAGATTTTTTCCATAAATACTGTAAATGTATTTTCTCTTTATCATTTTCTTAATAATATTTCCTCTAGCTTACTTTATTATATAAGAATATAGTATATAACTTACAAAAATATTTAACTCTCTATGTTATTGGTAAGGCTTCTGGTCAAAGGTAGGCTATACATAGTTACGTTTTGGGGAGTCAAAAAGTATATACAAACTTTCAGTTGTGCAGGGATCAGCATTCCTAACCACTGAATTTCTCAAGGGTTAACTGTATTTTACTTAAGTTTATCTCTACAGTACAAATTTTATTTTCTGCTGCCAGACAAATCTTGGAAGAAATGCCAAAATAATTTTATACTCTTCAGCAAACCTATATAGATGTTTGTTAAAAAGAAATACATATATATAACTGGTATTGGGTTTGTGGCTCACAAGCCTACCAGCTACTTCCCATACATTGCACAGAGATCTGTTATTTTGAAAAACTGATCCTCGTATTCTGAAGTCTCTGATATTATTCAAAGAGATCAATATCTGGCTCATTAATTTCTCATCTCAGAAATATAATTTGAAAAGATAAAAATTAAGCCAAGTTTGAGTAAAAACAAACAAACAAACAAACAAAAAATAATTAGCCCCAAAGTGGAAATTAGGACTACTATAATTGGTCTCTAAACCTCATGTTTTAATGATTAAAATTGGCCTAAAAAGTGTGATAATTCTACATGCTATGGTGCAAAGAATATTGTGAAACCTAGAAAGTGAAATTAAGGCCATAGAACCCTTTTCAAGAGAAGTTTAAGAAATTGTGCAGATCATGGTTTAAAGTAGATTCAATTTAGATACAATGAAGTCTCATTGATGTATAATATGTGCAATGTTAGAGAAAAAATGTTGTATACATTTCTAAAGATCTCTCTTGAATCTTGTCCATTATGAAAAAGATTTAAAAATATATAATCAACCAATTTCTTAAAAGATACAACTTGCCAAAACTCACACAATAAATAAGACAAGAATTAGGCAATCAGAATAGGCTTATAATTATTAAAGAAGTTAAATTAATAATTAATAACTTTGCAAAATAGAAAGCACTAGGGCAAGTTGGGTTCCCTGGTGAATTCTACCAAAAATTTAAGCAAGAAATCATATTAATTTTGTACAATTTTTTTTTCAGAGTATAGAAGCAGAGAGACTGCTTCCTATGTCATTCTATGAGGCTAGTGTTACCTCAATTCCAAAACGAGGCAGACAGTGCTATATAAGAAAAATACAGACTAATATCTCTCGTGAAGAAATATGCAAAAATTATGAAAAAGCTATAGGATAATCTGGGTAAGGCTAAGCTATAGAGAAAGTGAACATATCAGTAGTTTGTAGGGGTTAGAGGAGGGGAGAGATGAATAGGCCGAACATACAGGATTTTTTCACAGCAGTGAAAATACTTTCCATGACACAGTGCTGAAGGATACATGTCATTAAACATCTGTCCAAACCCATGGAATGTACAATAACAAAGAATGAAATACTTGGAGTATGATGTGTCAGTGTGGGTACATCAGTTGTAACAATTGTACCCCTCTGGGGAGGCAGTAATACAATGGGGGAGGCTGTGTAAAGCAAGGAGTATTTAGAAAATGTCTGTATCTTTTTCTCAGCTTTTCTGTGAACTTAAAATTGCTCTAAATAAAAATAAAGTATTCATTTTTTCCCCCCAAATTTGGCTAACTACATCTCATTCTATGATCTCTTTGGATTAAGGATACTTTATTTTATTAGTATTGATTTGTATCATTGCCATGTTACTAATTACCACAATCTTAATGGCTTAAAACAATACACGTTTATTAGCTTATAACATGGCAACTTGCTTCATCAAAACCAGTAAGGGAGAGAGTGTGCTACTAGTAAAAAGGATTTTATAATCTCTTGTAATGAAATTATTAATTCCCCTCAGGGTTGACATATTCTGTTGATGAGAAACAAATGACCCAAGAGAAGAGAATTATTCAAGTCTGTAAATAACAGGAGATGGGTTTTTTTGCAGGGGAGCTATTTTCACAGGTATTGATTCATGTATTTTTGTTTATTTATTTTAAAAAAATTTTTTTTGTTAATTTTTATGCATTGGTTTGAAAGCATTCTATATAGTGTGATTATTATATATAATTTTTTTCAGTAGTCAAAATTGTGTTGCAGTCCTCAAATATGTAATTATAGGGTCTTAATTAAAGAAGCTCAGTGAGTTTTCTAAGAAATGTTCTACCAACCAAATAAAAAAAATCTGACATTTCATCCATTGAAAAAACTGTCCCTAGAAATTCTACTCATAACCATGATATATTAAACAGTGGTGGAGAATATGATCTTACTTAACAATGATCTATCATTGTCAGATTAGGCCAAACCAAAACAGGAGACGGGCTTGGGCACTAAAATGAAACTGACTCCTCTTCCTGATACAAATAGTACTGGAGCAAAACTCATTTGCTTTTCCAGTTTTAAAAAGTTTGGGTTTGAATTTGAATTTATTGCAGAGCACAAGTTTTAGTGAAAGCAGAAGAGATTGCAGACCCCAAAACTAAAACCAATATATATATTTTGGTTTTTGGGTTAACAATTCTGGGACTGGGCACATTGAAATGCTTCTGTGCTAAATAATACTGAGCAAAAATGTATTAGGCTCTTATTCTAGGCAATTTTGATTCAAGACTTTAAGACTGAACTGACAAAAACAATTTACTTTTCAATACTAATGAATTCTTCATCAAGGGTCTCTTCAAGATCCTTGCTTTATTGTATCAACTGATATGAAGTTATCATGTATAAATTATTCTACCTAGTTTTACACTTTCACAAACTACCCTAAGATCCCTCAGCTCAGGCCTTAAATCTCTGTTAACAGGTGCTTTGTGGTGCATTTAACCAGTGTGGTCACACAACAAGGCCCTACACTTAATAGGCTTCACAGGTGGTTTAATGCTCTGCTGTCATGATTTTGAAACTGTTAGAACTTGCTTAAGGGTTTTTGTTTGTTTGAACTGTAAACTATGTTGCCATATTTTTTCTATTTATATCTTCTAATCTCATTTTTGAGACATGACTAACTCTTCAGTGATGGAATTTACTCTTCTTGCAGGAAACCTAATACACTTACTCTTGCTTGACTAACAAGTCTTTTCTGGTGCTTTTTTTGGGTTAATATACTTGTTGGCATATACTGCCTTATTTGTCTTACTCTTACTAAACTTTGCTTTACATAACATAATAAAACAGCTAATTTCAGTATTGTGAAAATACAGAATGAAGAATCAGGATCAGAGGGAGGTGCTAATAACTTTATGTGAACTCCAAAAATTTTGGGCAGGTGCATATAGTACAGCCCATTCTAAGGCAGAAGAATAATGAGTGAGCACATTTTTTCTGCCAGTAGGAAGAAGAAACGATGCTAGACCAGGGTCTGAGAAAAAGAAAAAGTGCCATTCAAACCTGGGTCATTTCCCCTGCTGTCCATCACACCTTCTCATGGAAGAGTTCTCCCTCTGAAAAAACCTGTATATGGTATGTCTCATGAGGTGATTAGATGTAGAAAGAAAGAAAGAAAAGGAAAAGGAAGAGAAAAGAAAGAGGAAAGGAAAGGAATAAAAAGAGAAAAAAAAAAGAAAAAAGAAAAGAAAAAAAGAAAAGAAAAGATATTTCTTAGTATGCATCTCCCATGATGGCAATAAATACTGACCACAATTGGGAGTGAAAAGCAAGGTGTCCAAGATATAAAAGCAGGAATGGGCTATGTCACCTTGATTAGAGTTAATGGACACCTAAGCACTCTTGAGATAGAAACTTTGTTTGATATCAATGACTTCAGCTTCAGCAAGATTTTTAAGATCATTTCTGGCTTGAAAGTATAAAGTAGAAGCTTTAGAATTGGTTTAGCAGTAGTACACCTGGAAGTGACATAATTCAAGGAGTATCATTGCCCTTTATGTGTCTCTCCTATATATATTTTTCTTCCCCAGCCCATTGATCTTGGAGAAAGCTTTTTGTGTGTAAAACTTTTGTGTGTAAAACTTTTTTTTTTTTGTATGAGAAAACATGATGGAGAGAAAAATACAAAAGTTAAATATGAAGAATAAGTGGGTAACAATAATATGCTTATTGTTTAATTAAATGATTATACTAGTAATGAACTATAAAACTTGATCTGAATTATCAATAAAAATAAATAGAATAGAAAAATTTTACAGATTTGCAAAAAGTAATCTGGGTGTGGTTAGCAGTGGTAATGAAAAACCTCTTGGAAAAAGAAGGAACTATGCAAAGATAAGTAGGATTTAGATACACTGGGGACAGAACTAGGATTTTTAGGACAATCAGGAGTGAAATCTTCAGAATAGTGTTTGTTGTAAAAATGTTGCTGTTCAAGTAGAGGGAAAAATTAGTTTTTCTTTCTTCTCACTGAAACATTTGTGGCACTCATCTCTTTAATATGTGTCAAGTGCAATCTTAACTTTTGTTGAGATTACAGGCAAGCTACATCATTAGCAGGGTGAATTATGTCACTTTAGTTAGATGGGAAGATAAACGAAAGAAACAAAACCAAAAACTAAATTAGGTTCTCTGTGTTTGGATTACTAATATCTTTAAGTAATCAACAGATAACTGGATTAGCTGTGATCTTTTAAAATTCTCTTTAAAATTTTTAGAAATATATTTTACAGAAGCAAACAATAATCAGTAGTAACAAAAATTTATTTATTTTTTTAAATGCTACGGCTTGGACAGCAGTAAGAGAAAGTATCCTGTTGTAAGTGTTAAAATGATAACCAATATATACTTACATACATAAAACACTCTGTACCTTAATAGTCATTCATGTCAACTGAATAGAATATTACACTAAAAAAATTGACAGAAGATAAGCTAAGTAACTCTGAAATGCTTCTTTATTATTCACTCCCAAGAAGTAGTATAATTTTTTGTCAAAAACTTAGACTCTATAGATTTGTTATTAACTTGTCATGGAAGTTTAGCCAAGTTACTTACAGATTTCAAGTCTTAATTTCTTAGTCTGCAAAATTAGAATAATGTTTTTATTTACATCTTTGGGCAGTTTTTGAGAATTCAATAACTTAACACGCACAAGACATTTAGAATAATGACTGGTACATAAGACTTCAATAAATATTTTCTTGTTACTATTACAATTGCCTACAATGTGGAAGAAACTATTAAAGGCACTTTCAGTGACGTAAAGAAGACTGAATCTTTACATTGTACTAGGCATTCTCCTAAAGGTTTAACATATGTTAACTCATTTAATTTTTCTATTAAATTAATAATGAGTAAGGACATTCATTTAATGAATGAAGAAGCCAAGACTTGAACTCATCGAATTTGTCTCTAGATCTCATGATCTTAAAATTTACAAAGATAGATAGTTGATAGATAGATGATAGATAGATCAAGATATATCTTTATTGTGAAAAAATTTACATATTCAAAAAGAGAGTCTTTTGTCTGAGTGGTAGGGTCACAGGAGATATTTATTTCTTAGATAGTTTTTATTTTTTGTTAACTGAGAAAATAATCAAAATATTCCATTTTCTAAAATAAATGCAGATTCTAAGATGCAAGCTGAAATCTAGGCACTATGAATTTTGTCAAGAGTAGTGCTTGGATACTGATTGTATAAGATTTTATATTTTATCATGATGAAAATGGGAAGCTGTTAACTATAAAGATCCAATCAATATTTTAAGAAGCCTAACATCAAAGTGGTGTGCAAGAAGAAAAGAAGACTGATTTCAGGAGAACCGAAAAGACCTTATTGTAATGTTCATGATATTAGTTACTGAGAGTCTGAGCTACTAAAGTTACAGTAGAAAATTAGAAGGATTAATTAATGGAGGAAAAATTTCTAAAGAAAGATAAACAAATCTTAGTAATTTTTTTTCTAGTAGATAGGAAAATTACTCAGATATGGTCCTGTATAACATCCAGTGAAATTTCTCATAACATTAAGCAGGACTCTTGGTGAAGTGCCTCTCATAAATCACCATGGCCAGCCAAAGATCACCATGGATCTTTATAGTCAACAGCTTCTCATTTTCTATCATTGAAATATCAAAAGTGCAATTTGACCATACATGAAGAGTAAGAATTAACAACTGACAGTGGTAATGAAAATTTGTTAATGTACTCATACTACATAATGACAATTTTTAAATCTGAAATTATAACTAGAATTTCTGGGAAGAAACATTTAATCTCAGTCTCTTAGTGCTGAGAAATCTAAGTGAGAAAATACAGTGTAATTAAACTTTCCAGATGAACACACAAACTAAGCAAAGGTGGTTAATTATGTGATTTGAACATTTACTATTTACCAACATCCTCTAAGATAGAGTGATAAATTCACCTTTGAAATTATCTTTATACTCAGATAGTTTTTTTGTGTCAGGAGAGCTCTCCTTTGGGCAGGGGCAGGGGTCAGATTAGAAGGACAAAGCTAATAGGTTCTCTATTACAGGGTTGGGGACAACACTCCTATTACTTCTGCTTATTAGCACAACTGTGTATTTCCTAATATATTGAAAAAGTTTCACAGTTCAGACCATCTGGTATGTGGGTTACTAATGTGATTTCCCATTTCTTGGCTGTGATCCACTGTGAGTGGATTTACTTTTCCTCTCAGGAGACACAAGGGAAGTTGCCCTTTGACTTATTGTGAGGATTAAAAGAGTTCCTAAATAAAAGCTTAAAAGAGTGTCTGGCAGTGGTAAGCACTGTATAAGTATTTGCTATTTATCTATTATTATTAACATTTTATTCCATTTTTTCTTAAATCTTTAGAAACGTATCATTACAGAACAATAGTAGTGACATAGATCCAAGGTCACATTCCTTGTTGACAGGGAGGATGATTCCACCATTCAAAGAAAACATAGAAAGTATGGTCAGACTGATGTGTGACTTCCAGCTGTGCTACTTACTAGATGTAAATACCTGAACAAAGTACTTAACCTCTCTAACTCTCATTTTATGTACCTGAAAATGTGGTATGCTGACCTGTCCATGTTGTTTTGAGGACTGAGTGCAGATATAGTAGCTACTTGCCCTTTTCTATAGGTAGTAGTTCACATTTTTTTAAAAAACATTTATGTTGTTTATTAAATGTGAGGCTTTCAAAATAATTAAAAGTGCTTATATATGTAGCACTGGTTATGAACTATGTATTTTTCCAAGGTTCCAATGAGAAGATTCAAGATGAGTGGAGAATAATACTCTTAATAAGTATATTAAGCTATTACTCTCTTCTATAAGGAAGGCATAATGTACTAGACATACTAGTAAGTTTTTTCTTAATCAAAATTTTATATGTGGAAAACTTATCTTCCAGTAAAAACAAGGTACAAATTCCTTAACTCAGCCAGCCTAAAAAGATTATCCCTTTTGGACCTTTTGAATTAGGACACAGAGAGACCTAAAAAGTTAATAGTACGTCCTTGGCTTCTGTGCTATTATAGGCTCAGGAGCTATTGACACAGAAAATCAAAAAAAAAAAAAAAAAAAAAAGCAAGCAGAAAATAATGTCAGGCAGAGGGACAGAAAAAGAATAAGAAATAAGTTTGACGAATTTCAGTTATACATTTTCCCCTTTGGGTTTGTAAAATACTACCATATCCTGGAAATAAACCACCTTTATTTGAGATCACCTTAAGTGAGCTTTGATTAGCTTATTTTGTTTATTTACAAATTGTTTCTAACTAAGGTAAAGTTCATTTTACATAATCATGTTGCAATAGTTCCACATATTTGGGAAGGCAAGGGTGTTTGAGACAAAAGATATGGCTTGAGATAAAGCACCGGAGCCTGAAACATTCTTTTTAATGTTATTAGGGCATGCAGTGCTAAGCAGGAAATTATGGGAGCTAAAATGATTTAGGACCCAGCTCATGGATTGTTTTATTTGTTATACTAAATTCGATTTTTTTCCTCTTTACATGATAGGCAGAAATAGTGACATGGATAAATTTGCAGTTTAGAGAGATTATTCTGGTAGCACTATAGAGAATAGTGTATGAGATGAGAAAATATAGGTGAGAGGGGACAGGTTAGGTTAAAGCATATAAGCTAAAGCAAGAACAGTTGTTCATGTTTGCCAGAAAAAAAATGTGAACATTATTTTATTTACTTCTCATGAAAATCCTGTGAGATAATTATGATTAGCTTCTGCTTTACACATGATGAAAGACTATGATAGTTTAAGTGGCAGCTTAAATTTGCATACGTAGTCTGTGACCGAGACTGATTTTGAATCCAAAATTCTCACATTTTAAGACCTGCATTCTAGAATGATAGGATATTTTAATGATGTGTTTTCCTCATGTTTGAAGAGGTGTTCCAAGGGCCCACACAGCAACGAAAAACAACACTGAGTGAATGGGGACTAGTTAACTGTTTAGTACTTCTATAGAGCCTCTTCAGAGATCCACTTCTACCTGCTATTTAACATATTGAGTTTCCACTTAAAATTTCACTTGGGAAAAAGAAGAATTAGGGTCAAGATAGGCTCTACTGCTATTAAAGAAACAAATATGTAAGTATACAAGTAATAAACTTTTAAAAATCACGTTTTGAAACATATACACTAAACTCTACGATGTTTAAGCTGTTGCTTAAATGGAATGTCTTAAAACAGGCATTGCTGGGAAGTGATCCCTAAGTCACTAGATCCTTCAAAATTGAAGTAGATAGGCTTCCATGGGGAAAGAGACTAATAGGACCCAGTTGTTAGCACTACCTTTCCTCAGATTGATTCTGAGTAATAATTAAAGTCTATTTTTAAAATATTCAGGTTTTAAGTTAACTAAAAGTACACCTGACGTGTCTGTATTTTATTGTTGTAAGTAAATGGGCTACTTTGGCTACTAATTTGATATGATGACATCTCAAATAACTTTAATAAAAAAGTTATTTGCTCTAGAAAGCCAAGGACAGTTTCAACTCTAGGAGAAAATCCCCAGTTAGAAGAATAAAAAGGAGACACTGGCACATCCTACTTGCAATTATATTGCATTGTATTCAAGGCAGCACTGTCCAATATAAATATTAATATGAGCCACATAGATAATTTTAAATATTTTAGTAGCCATATTTAAAAAGGTGAGAAAAAAACAGGCAAAATTATTATAACATTTTATTTAATACAATATATTCAAAATATTATTCTAACATAAATAAATAAATAGCAATAATTAGTGAGATATGTCATTTAAAGTACATCTTAATCTATACCATAAATATGTATTCAGAATTCTTAATCTGTATTTGATTCCATGAAATTTGCAATTGCAAATATATATTCACATAACCAAGTCTTTCCAAACATGCCTAAATATTTTCCAATAATTAAATCTACTTTCATATTTTAAATTTAAACTAAAATTAAATAATATTAAAAATTAAGTTCCTCAATCACACTTGCCACATTTCAAGTGGTCAGAAACCATGTGTGGCCTGTGACTGTATCAGAATGTCTGAAGATATTTCCTGAGTGAACATAACCAAGAAATGAGAGGTTCTGGCTAATAAAATATTTTTTATACCAAAGTACATTTGTAGTTCTTATGTTTATTATTAAAAATATTTCACATTTTCTGAACTCATTTTTCTACCTTGATCTAGCAAAAATGTCAGGAATTTCATTCAAATACTCTCATTGATTAAGATGGTAGTTGGAAAACAAAAACAGACTCACAGATACAGAGGACAACCTGGTGACTACCAGAGAAGAAGTATATTGGGGAGCTGGGAGAAAAGGTGAAGAGATGAAGAAGTACAAATTAGTAGTTACACAACAGTCATGGGGATGTAGAGAACAGCATAGGGAATATAGTCAGTAGTATTTTAATGGCTACATGTAGAGCCAGATGGGTGATAGAATAATGGGGAGGATCACTTCATAAACTGTATAAATGCCTAACCAATGTGCTGTTTACATGAAACTAATATAAAATAAAAATAAGAGAAAAAAGTCTTTGGAATACTAAATAATGTAGATAATAACTGAAATAATAAATACAGTAAATGTCAATGCAGTTCAAGATGAAAAAAGAAAAGATAGTAAATAGAGAGGCAAGAAGTCTAAAAGATTAGAAAGGATAAAACTTGAAACCAGATAATGATATATATTTTTATCTGCTCATTTACTCTTGTTTGCTTAAGTAAACCATAGAACTTAACAGGTTACTTTATATTTTCCCCCTTTCTCCCCAAATAAGTAATAGCTAAATCACTATGCTCAATAGAGGTAAATGATATTTTAGAAATTCTATTTTAAGAGACTTCTTCTATAAATAAAAAGTAATATTTTACTTTGAAATCAAATAAGTCTTCTGATTTATTTTTATACTGAGCCTTTTTTAGAGTAATTTTAGCTTCACAGAAAAATTGAAAATAAAGTACAGAGATTTCACATGTATCCTCTGCCACCACACATACATACCTCTCACATCATCAGCATCCTCTACCAGAGTAGTACGTCTGTTACAGGTGATGAATTATAATCACTCAAAGTCCATAGTTTATGTTATAGCTTACTCTTGGCGCTGTATGTTCTATGGGTTGAACAAAGTTTAATAGATGGCATATGTCCGTTTTTACCGTATTATGTAGAGTATTCTCACTCTCATGAAAATAGTGTGCACTGAGATTATTCATCCCTCCCGTTCCTCATCTCCTGGCAACCACTTACTTTTGTATTGTTGCCATAGTTATGTATTTTGCAGAATATCACATAGTTGGAATTATACAATATCGTAGCCTTTTCAAATTGGCTTTGAGAACAATTAGTAATATGTAATTAAGTTTCCTCCATTTTCTTTCTTTATTGCTTGTTAGTTCATTTCTTTTTTGAACATTCACCCTTTGTAGGACATCTTAATTACTTATAAGTTTTGGCAATTATGAATAAAGTTACTGTAAACATTCATGCACATGTTTTTGTGTGGACATAAATTTCAAATCTTTTAGATAAAGACCAAGGAGAGCACTTGCTGGACTGTGTTTAGTTTTGTAAAAAAACTGCCAAACTATTTTCCAAAGTGGCTGTTCCTATTGCTCCATACCTTTGATGGCATTCAGTATAGTCAGTGTACTTAATGTTAGCCTTTCTAAAAGGTATTTATTGGCATGTTATTATCATTTTAACTTGCACTTGCCTGATGACATTTGGAGTTAAGCAACTTTTCATACACATATTTACCATCTGCCACCGCTGCCACCATCACCGCTACTTTTTAACCCAGATTATAACTTTCTGATTTGATTGTGCTTCTAGCTAGAAATCTCCATGATGAGTATTGTTTGACAGACTATCATTACAAAAGTTAAACATGAGGTTTACATTTGTAGATTGGAATTGTACCATTCCAGCTACTGCTGTATATTTTTGAAATTGTCCATAGGTTACTTCTCCAGGCTAAAATTATTAGCAGAGTTGATAACTGAACCCATTTAATCTGATCTCTGCTTTTATACCACACACTTTCTTTGTATTGTTAACTACTATGAAAATCAAGGCAGGGGCGGGGAAAAATTATGGCATGGATGATAGAGGTTCTGTTCATCCCTCTAGCGACCAAATCAAAGTTGTGACAAAAACAAGGAGTGAACAGCAAGGAAAAATTGCCTGGGATATAGATGAACAAACACACTACTAAGGAGAAATTTAAGAAGTCACCTTGCAATGGCAGAAATTAGGATGGGGTGAGGACGTGAGGCTGCCAGGTTCCTAGCTGCTGAATGGGAAAGAGGCTGCGGCAGCAGTATTTGCAGCTGACAGCTGCAGACGTCTTTTAAAGGGATCGTGTCCGCGTGTGTACTGTCACAGTGGCAGACCTGCTAGCTCTGAGCATCAGTGCTGGTTCAGCTGCGTAGGGTACACCAGGGACTTACAGGGAACACTGAGTTGTTGGAGTGAGTGCCTTGGCAAGACTCACTCTGTACAGAAGGGCAAGCAGTATCCACTGTTCTTCTGTTGAGCCTTTCCCACTCCCAGCATGTGGACTCAGAGCCTCCATAGTGGAGACATTGTCAAACTTGATAACAGAGGTTGCTCTGCCCAGAGGATTCTCTGAAACTCTGCCTCCCCCAACTCACAGCCCCACCAAAGTGATAGCTAAGTATATCCTCAGCAAGTAAGATGTTCCTTGCTGAGTGGTGCCTAGACACACTGGTGGTAGCTGGCCTTGTTTTCCGGTATGGTCTTTTGAGGCAACTATAAGCACAGTATCTGTGGATTGCTGACTGAATCTTAACAGGTGGCCTGGAAGGGCAGAATTTTGGCTAAATTTGGCCTGCAGCTGAACCTCTCTCAGGTATATTGCACTGAACACCTACTAAATAAAGCCAAGCTAATAAGACTGGGAAACTTAGGAGCTTTGCTTAGTACATAAAAACAGACACAGAAAGGCAGCCCAAATGGGAAGACAATGAAGCAGAAACCATAGGAGAGAACGGAACAGAGATCTAAGAATAATGGAGTTAAGCAATCTAACAGATGCAGAGTTCAAAATACTAGTTATAAAGATGCTCGATGAACTTTCGGGAAATGTAGATGAATTTAGTGAGAGCTTTAACAAAGAGACAAAAAAAACACTAAAATGGAAATGGTAATTTTAAAAGGGACACAGTCTGAAATGAACAACACATTATCTGAGATGAAACATATATTAAATAGGATAAAAAGAGTGAATAAAGAAGAGGATCAAATAATCTATAGAGAGGATGGGAAAGCCAAGGACACTCAAGCAGAATGTCAAGAAAAAAGAAGCCAAGACTATAATAATAATTTAAGTAGTCTATGGGACACTATTAAAGGTAAAAATATCTGTATCATAGGGATATCTGAAAGAAAACAAGAAGGAACCCTAAGAGGCCCACACCAAGACACATCATAATTAAAATGCCAAAGGTTAAATACAAGGAGAGAATCTTAAAAGCAGCAAAAGTAGTTACTTACTTATAAGAAAAAGCCCATAAGACTGGTAGCTGATTTCTCAAAAAAAAAACTATGCAGGACAGAAGGGCTTGGCATAAAATATTTGACGTGATGAAAACCCAGGATCTACAACCAAGAATACTTTATCCAGAAAAGTTATTATTTAGAGATTCTGAAGAAAGGTAAAAGATTAATAAAAGTGTAAAATTATATGCCTTTGGTGGAGTAGTTGGGGGGCGGCAGCTGATTATAGCACAGCTATAATTTAAGAAAATAGTCATTTTAAAACAATTAAAATTCAAGTTCTCATCAAACACCTATTTCTATGGGTACAGAGGCAGCACCTATTGTGGTTTCCCTAGATTTTGTTTCTGCTTGAAAATACCAAAGCTCAGCTCCCAGGAGTCAGCAATTGCTTCTGAGCACCTGTGCAGCTCTATGCTCACAAATAACAGTTGTCTGACCTCACAAGATTTTTTCTATTTTCATATTTTCTCAGGACAATCCACCCCTTTTGTCAAATGTAAGCACATTTTACCATGGTCATCCCTCTTCTCAAGTAATAAATTCAAAACAATAGTGACACATTCTGTTCTAAATTTGTATAAACAAATATCTCCTGATAAGGCTAGAATCACCTGAAGTCTGTGGGTGGGACACTAGTTTGGCTAAAGCCTTAACCCTAGCTAGACTTGTTTTGTGTAAGGCTCCCTCTTGGTAATTGCCTTGAAGAATATAAGCTTTGAGGAGCTTGCTGTTTAGTAAAGAATAAATTCATTCAGAACTAACTAAGACAGGGCGCTCTATGGTTTAAAAAGGTAGAAAAAGGAATGTTACAGAATATTGTGAATATTCAGAGCAGGGCTAGAAAATTTGTCATAAATTAAGATAAGGAATTAAGTTTATAAAGTAAGTTACAAACACATGTGGAGATAATTACTCTAAGGGTTACTTTGTGATTCTTTATTTAAGCAGCAAGCCACTTTACAGAAAATTTGACCATGATCTAAACTGTGCTTTAGCAACTTGCATTTGGTGCCAGTATAAAATAACATTCAATTTTTTTTAATTATTATTATTGTTGAATGCATAGGGGAGAAACATTAGGTAATAGATACAATTTATCCCAATAAAAGAGAGAATTTACCACACCCTTGTTTTCATATAGTGTTGTCTGTGAAATGAGCATAAGAAAATGTTTCATGCAAGTATTCAATCATTAAGTTCAAGCTTAGCAAGTTTATTTTTTGCAATAGTAATTCTGTTATACTTTTGTAAGAGAGCTAGTTGTTGGAGTAACTACCTCAAATTTCATCTTTATTTTGTCTATGGAGACATAGCCCAAGAAAGGTTTATTATAAATCATGAAATAGTTGAGTTCCTGTAAGGTCGTAGACCTTATATAATATTTTAAAATCTACTAAACTTGTGACTATGTTATCCATTATATTGAGCTGTTTTTCTTTAATTTAGGTAGGATGATTTCACTATGACACAATTTCTTTGCTTCAAGTCAGTTTGCTGAAAAAAAAATAGTCTGTATTTTCAAAGCTGTCTCATATATAAAAAATGACCATATACCTGGGTGGATAATCCTGATGCAATTTTTTTTGGTGAATACTATTAATGAGATTTATTGTACAACATTAGCTGATCTCATAATAGGATATTTTCAAAGTAAATATAAACAAAATTAATAAAAATATTTAATATATATATTATATTAATATGAAAATTTTCCCCTTGACATAGGGAGAATATTATAAAAACATCTATGACAAAAGTATGTCAAGGAATTTTATGACTTTAGTGGCCATATAATTCTACTATGAAGAAAAAATTTATGTATGAAACAATGAAGACACTAAGTTTTATTTATAATCAAGAATTGAGCAAAGCATGACTTCTAGCAAGTGCTTTTTAGATAGTCTGGGTGATCAAGGTAGAATACACAAAGAGAGCGACCTTGAGAAAATTCTCAAATTTGAAGAACTGATAGGAAAAGAAAAAGAAAAGCCAAATAATAAAGGAAAAAGAAAAGATGGATAAAAAATAAGAAGGGAACCAATTTGTCATTAGCACCAGGTGCATTATAACTTAAAGTTTTAATGTAGATATTACAGCTTTGCAGATTAGGTAAGTTGTCAGCAGTTATACTACTACTGAGTGATTGAAGCAGGATTTGACACAGGATCACCAAGGTACACATAGAAAGTGAATTCAAGTGAATGTGAATAAAGTATATTTTCAACTTCACATAACATTACTACTCAAAGTTATATAAATATGCCAACATATTATTGATGTCTGCAATAAGAATTCAATAAATTTGTGCCCACTTTATAACAAATATACAGGTATAGAGATGGAGCTGATAGATCAAGATATAAAATTAGCATGCTAAAAAGCAAAATCATTGCATACGTCAACCTTATAAATATGTACACAGAGAAAATATTGAAGGACATAACTAAAACTATTATAACATAAATTAATAATTTTTTAATGTAAGAAAAGCAAGCTACAAGACAATAAATATATGCTTGTGAAAGGATTTTATAAAGTTTGTTGTGATTGGAAGCTATGATCATGATTATAAAACCAACTTAGAGCAACAAGCAAATAAGAAAACAAATACCTATGCATAGTAAGATGGTTCCAATATATTGTTATATAAAAATACTGACTTGCTTTTAGCATCCTTGCAGGACATTTTGGGGAAATTTTATACAATAAGTAAGGCCCATTCTTTTAATTAATTATATAAAGAAGACATTTTTTATCCTTGGAGGTCACTTTGAATATTAAGAACACTCAGAGCAAGTAAATAGGTTGTAGAAAAAAATAACAATTAATATTTTACTTACAATTAACAAACTTGTAAAGAGTAAAGAATAAGAATTAAAACTAATGTTATAATTCTGGTACAGAGATAATATGATTGATAAATTGATAAATACTTGATAACATATTTTTATTTTTATTTTTTTTGCAAAATAGGCTGACAGATTATTTTCAATGGAAAACATGAGATATTAAGGCATAGTTTAGAATAAAGTAGCAAAACATATAAATAACTAAAAAATTAACATGACTATTGAGTTAGAGAGCCTAAATGGAAACAGAAGGGAATCAAGCATGTGTTGGGTTAAGGGTTGCTAGATAAAAATTTTATCAAAGAGAAATCACCATTCTGGAAGTGACTGAAAATTTTTGAAGAACATGTACATCTCATATTAAGCATTAAAAGTTATTTTTAAATATAGCCTAATACCAGTACTAAACACACTAATACCAATAGTAAACACACTCACAACTTATGGAGGTTGTAGTCTTAAGGGACTATGGTCCAAATCTTGGCCCAGGAACTAGAAGCAAAACTCAAATGAGATTAAAAAATCAGCAAAAAAAGATAAAAGGTATGGAAAGGAGATTAAGGAATATTGTATATAAATTTTAAAGCTGGTCTTTAAGCTGTCCTACAGTTTCTACTTGAATAGAGAATAAGACAAATACACATACCTCTATCCATCTATATATCTATTTTGAGTTATTTAAAGGAAGCTAATTCCAAATACTGTAAAAAAAATATAGATGACTTCTCTTCCCCTAAATTATTCAGGCAAATATAACTACAATTAATATTTGAATTTTTTTAAAGGAATTGGTATCTTTTATAGGGCCCTTCCATGTATACTGTTCAACTTAATCTTCATTCTCACATTGTAAGTTAGATTTTACTATGTTTTTTTTTTATTTTGAGGAAATGAAGCTCAGAATGACTTTCATGACTGATAAATGACAAATTTGGTAGCCAAACTTATGGCTTCTGATATTAAAATCAATATTTTTTATGCCCATATCACTACTTCTTCCGATGTTCACTTTGCTTTATTCTGTATAAACCAAGATCTGATCGACCTTAGGAAAAATTACATAGTAACACATTTTTCTTCACTACCAGGTATGTGTTATTTCTTGGGTACAATCCAACTGTCATTTGGCTGCACAGAAATTCCTGAACAATTCTCTGATTCAAGTCTGTCTTTCTCCAAAATTACCAATGCCCTTAACTTTCTTATCCAGGATATTTTGCTTCTAAAAGCAAACCTGCTCCTATCAGGGGGCTTACTTTCTGCTTAATAAACTATTAGCCTCTAAAAATTTACTTTCTGCATTAATAATGAAGGTAATAATTAAGCAGTTTCTGAAATTTCTTCAAAATTTTCTTTCCATATAATATGTATTTTATACATTAATCCAAGATTGGCCTTCAGATATCCTTTTTTTTTTTTTTAATCCAAGGGTCTGACACATTTAATTAGGCAGTTCTGAGTCTTCTTTTAAAGCCTAGAGACTATAGAAATAGAGGCACCCTACTAATGCCAAACTTTCTCACCGTGGGTACTTCTGGGTGGCTAAAGGTTAAATCTTTCTGAGGCTATTAGAGCAAACTAATCTAAAATAAACACACATACTGCAGTGACAGGTTCATTAAAGATAACCTACTTTTTAGATGATCAACTTTTTTTCATTTAAATGAAAAACAATTATTAAGTGCATTTCCAAATCTATTTGGAAAAATTTACCACTATTATTAATATAACAGGTGATGAAGTAAATATAAGGTAAATTTTTATAAAATTCTAAGAATATAACATCTTTATAAATTAGCTTTGATATAGCTGATATTCTAATATTTGAAATATAGGAAAATAGAGCCAAGTTAAATGTATAAATTTTAGTAATGAGCCACATGTCTGTTTTATGCAGAAATCATTCTAAACCAGTTTTTCTCAATAGAAATACAAATTAGTGGAGGAAAGAACATTTTGGTATATGACCTTTAGTAAACATGTTCCCTGAAATTTGATTTTTATAAACTAATTTGAAAGGGCTTAGTTTAGAATATGTTGTTGAAGAGAGGGAAAAGAACTTCCCAGGCTACAGAAAAATACTGGAGGGCAATGAATAGATCAATCACTGTGAGAAAATGTCAAAGAATAAGAGGCAGAATCAGTGCTTCCAGCTGCTGTAAAGTCAGGTGTTATTTAACGTCTTCAGTAAGACCTTAGAAAAGAAAGATGATTGACATTAGAAATTGAAGTTTCTGCTCAAAACTATTTAGATAACATGAATGCTAATGTTGAATTATTATGCACTTATTTATTTTCAAAAGTAGAAGAAATCCACACACTTACTTTATAAGACATTATCCAGAACTAAGCAGCTATATTTAAACACAGGTTATCAAAATTTCCACTTGATATTGTAGGGGAGGCAAAAATTTACCTCTACCTTCTTTGGGTTTTTCAATGGTGTCTGAGAATTAGACTGATGTAAGACAAATTAATAAAAAAAAGCATCCAAATTTATGTAAGTTTTTGTGACACGGGAGCTCTCATAAGGAAATTAAGACCCCAAGAAATGGTGAAAAGCACAGATTTTTATGTTAGATTGACCAAAGAAACAATTATGGAAAAAGTAACTAAACTGGGGAGAAGCATAGAAAGATATGTGTTATTTTACTAAGGTCTGTTTATGCAGAATTCTCTTGGTCTTAACTTCCTATCCTTATATTTGGAATGTTATTTTCCTCCAGTATGAGAAAATCATCTTTCATGTGAGAATTTCTTTATCTGCCATAAAAAAAATGAAATCTTACCATTTGCAATGATATGGATGGACCTATAGGGTATTATGCTAAGTGAAATAAGTCAGACAGACAAAGACACAGACCATACAATTTTACTTATATGAGAAATCTAAAATACAAAATAAACTAACAAACAAAATGAAAACTTAGATGCAGAGAATAATCTGATGATTGCCAGAAGGGAAGGAGGTTGCAGAGCTGGTTGAAAAAGGTCAAGGAATTAAGAAGTACAAACTGGTGGTTACAAAATAGTCACAGAGATTTGAAGTACAACACAGAGAATATTGTCAATGTGGTAATAACTATGTATAGTGCCAAGTGGGAAGGAGACTAATTGGAGGGCTACTTCATAAATTATATAAATGTCTAACCACTATGTCATACACCCCAGACTAATATAAAATAATATTGATTGTCAACTCCAATTGAAAAACAAAAATTTTTTAAAAACAAAAAAGAAGAAAAAAGAAAAAAGAAGGAAGATCAGAGTGTTTTTCTTTAATTTGCTGTGTTTTAATTACCTTTCACTCAAAATAGTCAATATGTAAGAGTGGCATATTTTGAGGTGGTACAGTCAGGCACTCTTTAATATCAAAACTTTTGTTTGCTTGAGCTTCCCAAAAGTATTAAAATAATTCTATGTTAAGGGTTTACATTACAGTATATATTATGTATTTATATATCTATATACCTATACATTTATATATTTATGTTTTTATCTATATCTACATATCTCTATCACCTATCTCTACCTCTATCTCTAGCTCTATGTCATCTATATCCTCTATATCATCTATATCTATATCTATCTATCTATCTATCTATCTATCATCTATCTATCTATCATCTATCATCTATCTATACCTATCTATCTTATACTACAAAATGGCAATAATCAAAACAGCATGGTATTGACAGAAAAATTGAGAGCCCCTAAATAAACCCACAGATTTATGGGTAAATGGATCAAAGATCTAAATTCAGTAGCTTTTAAAGGAAGAGATGTTAAATAGAAGTGGTTTGTTTTGTATTCTGGAGGATACTCACCTCTTCTCCTTCATAAAAAAAAAAAAAAAGATAATCATGCATTTGACCCACAGGTGTTGGTAGTTTCCACATCTGTATAATTATGTTTACACATCTAATTGCTGAATGCATCAGCCACAAGCAAATCAAATGGTTATTCCAAATAAAAGTGTTGCCTTTAAAATAATATTCTTATGAAATTGAAATAACTAATTTTTTAATTATATTTTTCTATTGTGCTTTTCTGTCTTTTTTCTAATTAATTTCCCAGGCCTTTTATTAAATTTACTTTCATTTATTATTTGCCTTATGCATTGTTATTAATTTATTGAAATTTATAATTTGCATTTTTATTTTCAGAATGGTAGATTATGCTACATAAAATTTGAAAGTTTGTACTCTCAAACTGTTAGATTCTTGAAGCAATGTTGTTCGCTTAAGGAAATTAAAAGTCTTGCCAACAAATGATCTCTCCATATGAATAGAAAAGTGAGGGAGTACATAATTAAAATTTGAAAAAGCAATATCAGTTACATGAATACACAATAGCACAAAAACAACTGCAAAGTCTGGAGAGAATTTTACAAAATTTATACAGAGGAGTAGCACAGACAAAAATTAAAACTTCTATGACATACTTTGTAAATTGTCTTATGTTTAGCTTGTGAGAGACCTTTGAGTTAATTCTGAAGGTTTCCCAGGGTCATAAGGACTATGAACTTGCCGTTCAAATCAAAAGGTCAAAATTTGTATTGGATCTATTATGTCTTAAGAAAACACCCTAAATAGGTGAGAGTGGGTTACCAGCAGCCTCACTTCTCATTTTACCTTGACTTTCAAAAATGTTTTCTAAATGACTGATTATTTGATACAATAAATTATTCATTCTTCGTCATCATCTATTCATTCCTAAACTGTTGCTTATACAAATTTGACTTTATTTAAGTAATAATAATTGTTATACATTGGTCTCATTTCTTGCTGTGCAACACAAAGAGAAAAAAGGATACTTTAACAAATATAATAAGTTGAAATAGTTATTTCTAATAAAAAACTAACTTTTAATAGATAATGAGAGTCAAAGAAAGTTGAAGATTTGAAAGTTGTTGTTCTGCGATAAGCAAATGTATGATTTCAGTTAGTCATAGTCACAAATTACCCTTCTAAATGTAGCCCAGGGGTTTGCACATTTAAGGAATTGTGAATTATTGAAAAGTGCCCAGAGCTAAACTGGCTAAGAGTGCACGTTAAGTGAGCAATCAGGGACTCTGTCACACAAAATAGCTCACAGCCAACAGTGAATTATTTTCAAAAGTGAAATTGAAGAGTCAGTTGAATTATAGACCATTGCATATCTTCTGCCAAAACATTCTTTTCATGACTAAGAACATCATGTTGGGAAATTAATGAGTTGCTTCGGGACAGTCTTAAGAACTGTTTCAACATTAGGATTGTAGGTCACAAAGTAGACTTGATGGGTTTCTTTTTCTGTGATTAAAGTTGATCATAAAATAATTCATCATGTAAGGTTTAAAGCTATTACTAAAAGTTTTAGTATTTTTGATCATGAAAGATCATGACTATAAATTGTATTTCAAATTAACTGTAGCTCATGCAGTTTAGAATCTTCAGCACTATGGATACATAGAGGAGTAAATGAAGTAACTAATTAACAATTACTTAATCTAATATTTTAAATGCTCTCTTAGTAGCAGCAATTTATTATTCTAAATGCTTTCTGTGATAGCAGTTTAAATATGATATACATTCTTTTTGAAGTAGATTGCCAGTAAGTAGTGAGGTGGGACTATAATAATAAGTTAGATTTAAAAAGACAGAGAGAGCGCAGAAATGAGCAACCATCAGAAAACTTTGTCCTTGAACAGCTTAGGGACCAGGCAAACCTTTGTCAGTATTATCTACGAAAGTGTTAAAAGATGTCAGTTATGTGTATGTGATTGTGTGGGAGTGTGTGTAAGCTTAAAAAGGGGCATTTGGCTATCACCAGGTCAATCCATTATGATATTGTCCAAGTAATATTGGGCCAGGAGGGAAAATAAATGAATGGAAGTAGGACAATTGAAATCCAGGAAAGTAGATCAACCAGAAGGTCAAAGTAGAGGAATTAAAGAGAAGAATATTTAAAAAACACACAAAAGATGATAAGAGTGATAAACATGAAAGTTTGGGACATAGTTCTGTCAATGCCACCCAATATCTGGAATCACTTTTGTACAAAAGGGTCACATTTTTTAAAGTAAATTCATGAGCTGAGGAAAGTTTGACCTATATAATTATATAAAACTTTTCAAGGATAAGTGCTTTGTAAGGCTACGAATGGCAAGACTGCTGCTCTGCTATAGTTGAATACCTTTGAGGGCTATATCTCTGTTATTAAATTCTTATGTTAAAATGGTAAACCCTGATTTTTTGTCTGATATGATAAATTGTTATATATTTACATCCTGAAGCTACAAATATATAACTTTGTGCCATTAACATTATTTAATTCTTAATTTATGCAATAGAAATTAACTGTAATAAAAGTATCCATTTGCTAAGAAATCTTCATATTTTAGGAATTTTTTGTGCTTTTTCATCTTTCAGAGAAATACACATTAAGATAAGAGAACTAAAGTTCAGATAGAAGAACTCTGTTGTCTAGAGTCACATAAATCAAAACGGCTCTTCTAGGATTTATTCCTGGGACTGTGTGGCTCCAAAGCCTAGGTGTTCGACTTTATTTATTTTATCCTGTTTTACCACATGATTGGCAGAGACGTAGGTTTAAAAAGGAAACAGATTTAGAAAAGGTTTCTAGGACAAAAGTTTAGAGTAATTAGGGATATGAGAAACCATCCCCACACATCTGAAATTGACTTTGTATGGAACAAAATGACTCAATAACAAGATAATCAAAGAATGCCCTTAGTAGGAGCTGTGTCAGAGACTAGCCACGTAGAATTTCATAAATTGTCATTCTCTTTTTTTGCTCTGTCTTTGAGTGGACTTCAACACTATTAAGCTAAACTTTTGTTTAGATATATAATTGTAAGCATAAAATTATGGAAATCGATTTGTTCCTGTTTGCCTGAGGCTTTTTTTGTTTCGGCACTGAGATTCCCATTTTCTTGGAACATTCTCAGAAATGAGAATGATTGCCACTCTATTTAAGATACAATCTAAGGAGGGAGAGTGTGTTGATACATCAATTTTTAAGTGGAAAACATCATAAAGAGGATAGATGGTGCTTTCAAGTTCATATGGGTCAAATTGGTGGCAATTTACAATTAAGATTCAATAACTTTCACTTAACATATTCTATAATGAAATAAACAAATAGAAACATTGGATAAAGAACATTTTATTTCTGGATTACCAAAAATCAACATTCTTCACCCTCTTGTCTAAATTAAAAGTAAATTGCTCAGACCTAAGTAACTTAAATTTCAATAATCTCTTCCTACTCTAAAATATTCTATCCATAAGTTTTTTAAAAATATAAATATTTCTAAAACATTATGACTTTTATTTTGTGTGTGTGTGCACGTGCACATACATGCGAAGCTTTTGGATGGCTTTCTTCATGGCGGGGGGGCGGAAACAAAAGAAAACCACAAGGTTGTTTATAGAATGCTGGGAGTCTACAGAAAAGAGTGGGGATTGGGGAGAAAGGAAACATGATCAAGACAGTCAGTAGAAATAGCTGAAAACATTTGAAGGAATGTTTCAGAGAAAATTATTTCTTCTTATTTGAGAGGAACACATTCATAAATTTTGATGCTTATCCAAATTTTAAAAAGACCTAGAGATAGGGTAAAACATCTTTGGAGGCTAAAGTCACGAAGAGAGGATAAAAGCCTATTGTCTGAAGACATCTCTTTTATCCTGGTTTTACATATTCCTTTTATTATTTTGCAAATAGAGGAATATTAAATGCTTTAGACTCTTCATCAAATATCCCTAACTCCAGGAAGCAGTAATCTATTTCCTTCAGAGGGCAGAGCTGAGACGCATGATGTAAGCAACTACACTTACCTTATAATAATATCTCAGAAACACCAGATAATTAACAAATAGCCCCATGGAGCATTTGTGTATCTTTTTCCTAGGTCAAAGATTTGTATATTCTTTTATTATTATTTTTTAATTTCTCTCTCTTAAGCCATTCAGTTTCTGAGAGCAATAATTTGTGTGACTTCTTTAACTACATATATTTTGTATCAGCAGTTTGAGATATTCAGGTACATCTTTTTGAATATACATATTTCCATGTAAACATTATTAACTGTTAAGCAAAATGAAACTAAGAAAAGCAAAAGGAGAAATAACTTTACTTCTTACATCAAAGAAAATGGCACCCCATTAAATATTTTTACTTGGTCTTGTTTCTTGTTTTCTTCATTTAGCAGTATATCATGAATCTTTTCTCAAGCCAAAAAGACACATGTACATACATATATAGACAGGAAGTGAATAGATTGAGTGCATACAGTTTGAATGCCTGGTAGCATTAAAGAACCACTTGTAGCTCGAGTTCTTGAATTTAAAGTGAAATGCATTAGTGTGGTTTTTCCTATGTGTCTGAGCCTTTCTTGCTATAAGAGTGAAATATAAAACCTCTTGGATTTAGTCAAGAATGTGGCATTGGCAAAGAAAGTTGGATTAGTTGAGAGGGAAAAAAAATCAATGTGGAGGTAATGGAGAGAATGATATGATTTATCATGAATTTAGAACTAATTAAGAAAGAAATTGAGGACATTGAGGGTATGAGGAACTATGAAAATCATATGGATGGACTTATGGATTGTTGGTATCAAGATCCTACATGGTGAAGGTGGAAAAAACAGAGATACTAGTTGTAGAATTGAATGTCTAAAATTAAGAGGATAAAGTGATTGCCAATGACAAGTGTAAGCTATGTCTAAAATGGTGTGGAGGATATGATCACTGGAAGACATGACTCAAGGATCTGAGAATCATGAACATCAGAAGGAGCATCTATGTGTAAACTGAAACTGCCAAGAATTAGCAAAGATGGTAATAGTGTTAACAAGCCAGTGGATATAATTTTTAATAAAGGGAAATGACCTAGTTATTATTATTTGATGACATCACTGATGGGTAATGAGTGATACATTGATTTGAGGTTCAAAACTAGTATTTTAGGGGGAAAAAAGGAGATTAGAATAATCTGAAGGCAGAAATAGAATACACCCACCTCATTTGCAGGCTGCATGCACCAGAGTTGTAGGAAAGGCAAACAAAACAAACGAATAAACAGAATAAGCCCCCTTTGATGGTTGATGGCAAAGCAATATCTTTTATTTTCTTTTTGAAGTATAGAAAAATATTTTATACCTCCAGACATAGATGATCTCATACCTTTCCTCTGCCTAGAATTTATTTATTTATTTATTTATTTATTTATTTATTTATCTATCCATTTATTCATTCATTCATTCATTCATTTACAAAATAGTGACTGTCTGGTAAGTGATAGAATTGGGGTATGAAGCATTAAACAGATAAATAAAAGTAATTTCTTTATGCGGATTTGCACACCAGTGTTGGAGACAGATAATAAAAAAATGAATGGCTAAATGTAATGGTTCTAAAGTATGTAATAACAATAATTCTGATAAGTGATAAGAGCTATTGAAGAACAGAGCAAAACATGAAAAAAAAGAGTGAGAAAATTAGCAGCTATTTATACACTGTGGTCACAGAGAGCCTTTGAAGGTCTGACATATGAGAAATAAGAGGACTGCCTAAAGTTTAGCTGTGATGACAGAATGTTAAGGCTGTCCTGAATCAGGCTGTGTAAGGTCTTTAATCACATTTGGAATGTGATGAAAAGTCAGTGGAAGCTTTGAAACATGGAAGAGATGTGATCTAATTTATACTTTAAAAATCTGACAGTGAGCACTACAGCAAAAACTAACTGTAGGAAAAATTGAGAAAATAAAGAAGATGTTTTCTTGTACTGAAAAAATCTAGGTGAGAGAGATAGGTATCTTAACCTAAGGTTGTGGGAGTAAATATCATTATGTAGAGTTGATAGAATGGGCTAATGTACTGTATGTTTTGTCTGTGAGTAAGAGGAGTTGATGACTCTTATGTCTTGATCTAAAGAACAGGGTGACACCAATTAGTGAAAGATTAAGGCATAGAGGGAAAAAAGTGTCTTATTTGAATATATCTACTTTTTAAAATATATATTACCAATATGCAGAAACACATAGGAATACAATGAATGCTATTTTAACCGACATTTAGCTTTATCAAATAATTTCAATATTTTCTTTAGTGTTTTAATGCTATAAAATTTTGCTGATAAGTTTAAAACCACTGTTTATTAAGTACATGATCCCATTTCCTTCCTTCCTTTTCCAGACAAAGTCATTATACTGAATTTGGTGATAACTATTCCTATATAGGTTTTAATATTTTTGTCAATTATTTATCAATACATAAATATGATGTAGTTTCATTTGGCATGCTTAAATTTATATGTATATATAAATATATATTTGTATATATATGTTTACATATAAGTTTATATATATATGTATATATAAATAATTCAGTTCCTACTACATTTATCATTACAAAATTGGAATATTTTTCTGATTTAATATTATGATCAAGAGTTTTACATGTTGACACATAGAGCTCTAATTTATTCAATTTGACAAATACATATTATTCTGTGCTATAGTTTTTATTCTTCCTTCTGGATTTCCAATTCATTTTTGATTTTCACAATACTATGAGGAATAAACCTTTTGGTATGTTCTTTGTAAATAAACAATAATAATTTTTTAGCATATACTGAGAGGAGCACCTGCTATCCAATATTGCAAAATACTCTTTAAAATGTCTGCACTACTCTATGAAGTTTCCTTAGAGCCACACCTTTGGTAATTTCATGATGCATTTAAAATTTTTCCTTTCTCCCATACCTTTGAATGGCATGATTTTTCTTCTTCCTAAGGTTGGGACTTAAATTTGGCATCCTCAGATGTCTTTCCTGATCCCTGTCTAAAGAGAAACCATCTTAATTTAGTACCTTGCTCTTATCTATCATATTAGTTATGGAATTGGTCACTCTTTTATTGATTTACTTGTTTTAGGTTTCAGCTGGCTCATAATGTTAGGCAGCTAGTCAGACATGAGCAACAAGGGAGCAAAGGAATAAAAGTCCAGCCCAGAAAGTGCCCAAATACCTTGATAGAGAATCTCTCCTGTATGCCCAAAGACAAAGGATAGGAGAGCCATAAACTTATAGCTGGTATAATCCAGCCACAGACATTTGCATAAAAGGTACTAGCCTAATCTTCCCACAACCTCAGCCTCATTATACCAACATTATAACACCATGTTTATGCCTGGAAGTTTATGAATCTAATTATAACGGACTGAATTCTGGGTAAACACATGCACACTAGGCAAAGCGTTATGTAGCAGCTAAGTGTCAGCTAAAATGACTTCACTTGCCAATCACCTAGGAATGCCTTTGTAACACCCGTCACAGCCCAGATGTAATACAGACCTTCCCATTTTCGAGTTGCTACAGTTCTCTTCATTGAGAACACACTCCTCCCTTGGGGTGTACTCTGTTCATTTCTTTTATATTTTCACCTCTTAAATTCCATAGAACTGCAGCCATCATTAGCATGGCCTGTCTCTTTTTAAAATATACTTTTAATAAATCTCACTTTTCTAAATCTCACTGACCTGTAATTCTTTGCTGCATTAATGGGGGAAAACTGAGGAAAAATGCTCATTGCACTTCTGTGTCATTCTCCCCATGCCTCTGGGTGACACTGGAGTTCAAAAAGTATTCCAAACAGTAACAATAAAACTATAAGTTGCAAGAAGAAAAAGAATGTATCTTTTTTGTTGAAAACAGTCTCTCCTATGTAGCTTGTGTCACACATAAAAGATAATAAAATATTTGTTAAAGAAATTATTGAATATAATATTGATTATAGATTTTCAGGTTCTTTAAATGCTCTAAATTTTGAAAGAGATTGAAAATTTCTGCTGCAGAAATAGAAATTGTTAAACTTCTTACTCAAAAAAATAGAAAATCACATTTTGTTGTTTAAATTTCACATAATTTGTTTCTGTTTTACCTTAACAATAATCCCTAAATTCTCATTCTGAAGTACAGAAGCCCATATAAATATATAAACAAGCTACCCTTAGAATAATAAGCTTCTATTTCAATACCATAGCCAACCATTGACATGTTATTATCATTCTTAACATGATTGCCATTGAAGATTTTATTTCAGATCCCAGAAAAAACCTGAAGTTGACACACCCAGAAATGACAAAACCACATGCCAAACATTGTAAGATAATTTCAGTGGATATACATAGCCTTTTATCCAGATTTTATAAATGAACAAACTAAGGTTATGAGAATTTAGATTAAGGAACTTAGCCAAGAAACTCACCAGATTGTGAGTTGAATATTTAAATTGAAAAGTCTTTTATTCACCCCTACAGTACCCTACAATATTGCTGATCTACTTACATGAAAAAAAGGGAGTCCCTTGGTAGATAGAAAATAAAATCTATAGAATATGGTGGCAGAAGGTTGATAACATCCTAGATGAACAGTTAGAATGAGTGTAGACCAGAAAGTCAAAAATGTAGGAATCTTGAAAATGCAACTGAACAAAAGTATATGCTTAGGCCCCTGTATAAGTACAAATGCTTCATCAGTAGGTCCTAAGATAGCCTGGAGACTAAGACAAAACTTTATTCATTCTAGGACAGAATAGAAAAGAGAAAAAAAAAATTTAAAAACATGTAAGATTAATTTTTTATAACGGCTTGTAAAACAGGTTGGCAGAATCAGATAAAGAGGAAGGCAGGAATAAAACTCCTAACACAAATGGACTCACGGTATGAGAATTGTCACCAAAGTTTAGTGTAAGGAAAGGATCAAAGTTTAGTGTAAGGAAAGGATCAGGAGAGTTCTTTAATTTCTAATATTATGAATTTCTTTAAAATCAGTATAGTATTTTAAGAGCACGAGCTGTGGGAGAAGACTTTCTGGGTTGAAATACCACTTTCCAGGTATCTAATCACTGACAGTTATTTAATTATTAGCTTTAATATCACTTCAGTTTTCTACTTTATAAAATGTGAATCCTAACAGTACCTACCTCTTAGGTTTGTTAGGAAGATTAAATTACAAAATCCATATATGTTAACCTGGCATATATATGCTGTATAAAAATTGCTAAGTAAATTTTTAATAAATAAACAATTCAATCATGCTGACTAAGGGCAAAAATTATTTTACAGCTTAAGTTTGGTCTGAAGTACAAAGCACTCTCTATATAAGCTTTTGTTAGAAGCTTAACTCTTGCATAATTGGTTATTTTAATATCTACAGAGCAAGTCCATTGGTTTCAACAATTTGCAATAAAAAAGTGGTTTGTAGAAACTTAATGTTATCTCCAAGAGAATTGTGATTATAAGTTCCACTTGTATTAATAAGCAGTGAAATTTCCTCTACGGACATTTTTAATGGGGACACTAACTTGTAGAACACCTGTGGCTCAAAATGTCAAGGAAAAAAATTTTGCTTTGAGTATAGGAGAGTTGAAGTGATATATGCAGTTCGCTTTACATATGTTCCCAGTGTTAGTCATTGAAAACTCCAGACAAGTTATGAGTATGAAGTCTATGGGGACTCTGTACTACACAGAAAAAATAAATAAAAAATTGTTGTGGCCATGCATAAAGAGTTAAATTCCTTAAATAAGAAGGTGGTGATATAGTGTAAATTGTTTAGAAAAGGCAACATTTTAAATGGAAACTATTACTTATTAGATGAAGGCATGTTGTGTAAATGGGAAGTAAATGAACAGGCTGCAAAATTTTTAATAAAGGAAGAAAGAACAAGTGTCCATTTTAGCATGGGAATTTGTGTAATTATAAGCCTAACAAAACACATCACAGTAACACCATGCTTGGATAAAAGATAACTATGTCAAATTAAACTTTGTATGAAGTAACAGAGAGGTCCTGAAGTGCTCCCTTCAAATAGTCTGCATTTCTTGGATTTATATTCTCATTATTGTTGCAAACCTTCTTCCAACCTCATTATTCAGCTCCCAGGCTTATCATCTGATCCAATGCATATTTATACTGCTTGGCTCAAACTAACTTTATGTTCAAAGCCTAAATTTTTCTTAGAGAAAATATTTACCCAGCTCAGAGGCTATAACATTTTCTTTTTATACTTCAGACATACACAGGGAAGTGTCATTTTTCTAAGATTAACATTTTCTACCCCCTTGATATTTCAGAGGGTTTTGATAAGCTTGACCTGCACTGCACTATGAAACAAGCTGGAAAGAAATATATTAATAGGGCAGATTGATGCAGAGGAGAAATCAGATGAGTCCTAATAGTAAATCCAGCAGAAATGGAGTCAGTTCTGAGAAATCATTCCTCTAATTTACATTATTTTTCAAAACCATTTGAATGTGGCCTTTTGACCACAAGATAAAAGAGTAACAACTCTAGAATAAGAAAAAAACATATTTCACAGTCTTGGAAACTGGCACACAGTAGTACAGAAATTTAGCAGCCATAAAGGAAATGATGGATAAATTGGAGTTAATTCATTGTTGTGTCCAACAAATTGCATCATTAAGAGGAAGAAAAGAAAAGCCACATAATAAAGATATTTATAGTATGTATACACACATGTAGTAAAAATGTGTATACATAATATGAGTTCTACCTTTATTACTCAGTAATAAAAAGACTAAATAAAATATTGGTAAAACCATGAACAAGCCCTTCGTGAAAAAGAACATTCAAATAGCCAGTTAATATTTGAGAAGACACTTAACCGTATTAGTCATCAGAAGACCATGAATAAAGTCTCAGTGAAATTACACTACATACCCATCCACATAAGAAAAATAAAATGAAAAAGACAATTTTAAGCATCAACAAAGACAAAGATTTGGAATAACTGGAACTCTTACACCACCTGACAAATTATAAACTGATACATGCATTTGGACAATTGTTGAACAGTATGTTAAATATACTCTAATTCTAGGTCTAACTCTTACAGAAATACTTTATATATGCTTTCCTAAACACACTTATAAGAATGTGCAGAGTAGCATTACTCATAACTATCCAAGTACCATCAAGAGAGAATGGACAAACGTGGAATGATAAAGTCATAAAGAAATACTACACAATAATCAAAATGAATAAATTACTTCAATAAGCAAAAACATAATTACATTTCACAAATGTTGAGCAAAAGAAAATAGAAGAGTTCATGTTTCATGACATTATTTACAGTATGCTCTAAGGCAGGCATAAGTAATAGCAATGAATGTGGTTAGAGAAGTTTTTTTTGATGAAATAGACAAAAGCTTCTAGGGTTCTGGGAGTGTTCTATCATTTGATCTATTTTTTTGATTTTGGAGGTTGTAACATAGGTTGTTCACTTTACAAAAATTAACTGAGATTTGTACTTATGATATGTACAATTTTTATATGTATGTTTTAATTAAAATTTACTCTAAAAATATAAATCATGAATTGTTCAATATAATGGTGTTTTATGATAATGTGGTCTGATGTGTTTAAGACAATTTTCTATTATAATTTTTTTCTATTATAACAATTTGCCTTGGTCATTCAGATGGAATTGAATATTTTGGATCTACTTTACTTCTATTGTTTTTCCATCTATAGCCAATTAATTAATAGATCAGTCACAGTAGTAATGTAGCTCAACAGTGAGCCATGTGTTATGAGTCAAGTCATTTATGTCTTAAGACCTCACTTTTCTTGTTTGTAAAATGAGAATTTGAACCATATAAAAGCAGTTTAATATAATGAAAATATAATGAATACGATCAGTATTCCTGCCGGCAAATCTGGGCCTGCATTTTTACATGGTTGTGCAGATTAGTTAGGTAAACTTCCCATTTCTCACCTCTTCATCCGTAACAGGAAATTAATAATACTTGTTCAATAGATTTTCAAGGGGAGGACAAGGAAAGTGTAATCATTGCATTTGACATATATTAGAAGTCCATTAAACGGTAATTTCGAACATCTATAACATCTTAGTTCATCATTATGAATTCTGTTCCTACAACTCAATGGCTTTTACTTTTAATTATTATTTTTCTACATTTTCAGCAAAGTAGTACATGTACATTTAAAGAATAAAAATAATCTTTAAAGATTTTTATTAAAAATAATTTTAAACAAAGATACAAGAACAATACAAAGAACACTCATAATTCTTTACCCAATTTCATCTATTGTTAACATTTTACCTCATTTGCTTTATTTTTACTCTTTCTCATTCTCCATCTCTGCTATTCTTTTCTCTCATTCCCAACCCTGTGTGTGTGTGTAATTTTTCCTAATCATTTAGATCAAGTTACACGTTATGTCACTTTATCAAAAAATACTTTCATGTATATTTCTTATAGTAAGGATGTTCTCTATAAAGTTACAGTGCAGTTTTCACTCCATAAATTTAAGACTGATGTGACACTTTGGTCTAGTTTATTGTCCTTATTCATTTTTAAAAACGAACCCTATAGTTTTTTTTTAAATGTTTTTTTGTTCTTCAGTACAGGATCTAGTCAAAGGTGGAATACTGAATTTATTTGTCATGCCTCTGTGGTTTTCTGCAATGTGGCATATTAACTCGGCCATTCTATGTTCATTATGACATTGAAATTTTTTAGGATATAGTAGTACTTTTTATTGCTATTATTATTACTATGATAATATTTTTCATTTCAATTTTAGCTGATATTTTCTAAGGAATTCCTAGCCAGAATAGTGCATCAATGATGCTATATCTTTCACAGGATATTTTCTTCTAAGAGCACATTGGAGATGTTAATTTTGATCATCTGGGCAAAATGTTATATGCTCTTCCACTATACAGTTAATATTTTTTTTCTTATAACAAAATAATAATCTATGAGAAGACATGAATAGCTATTTCTTGAAACAGCAAAATGAGTAAAAGCTCTATTGTTTTTGTCACATTGAATAATAAATCTTCTTAAAATGATCCCATAAACTCTGAGTCAATTTTAGCACAGATAATCTAGAGGTATGGATCTGAAGACAAACCTCAGGGCTGCCCACTCTGTTGGTAGAGCTCTTGTGTACCTTGAGAAAACAGTACACATATCTCTATGATTTGAGCTGGAACAATATTTGGATGGATATGATCAAGATATGTGATATCGAATTATAAATTACAAGTGTATTTTTTCATTTCTAAAGATTTTTATTAAGTACAGTTAACATGCAATATCATATTAGTTTCAGGTGTACAAGATAGTTATTCAACATTTATATACAATAGAAATAATTACCATGTTAAGTCCAGCAACCATCCAACACTGCACAATGTTGTCATAATATTATTGACTATATTTTCTATGATATACATTACCTCCCCATGACTTATTCGTTTTTTACCTGGAAATCTAAACCTTTTATTCCCTTTTATATTTTTTTCCATCATTTTTCAAATTTTCAATTAGATATTCAACATTATTTTGTATTAGATTCAGGTGTACTTCAGAGAGGTAAGACATTTATATAATTTATGAAGTGAACCCCCTGACTATCCTAGTACTCACCTGGTATTTTACATAGTTATTATCATATTATTGACTATATTCTCTATGTTTTACATGTTCATAACTATTTTGTTACTACTAATTTATACTTCTTAATTCATTCACATTTTTTTACCCAGCCCCGCAGCCCGCTTCCCATCTGGCAATTATGACCTTGTTACCTACATCTTTGAGTCTATATCTGTTTCTTTGGTTCATCTTGCATTTGTCCTTCTCTGTCTGACTTATTTCACTTAGCGTAATTCCTTCATGTCCATCCATCTTGTCTCAAATGGTAAGATTTCATTTATATTTATGGTCAAGTAATATTACATTACATTACCTTAGGGTTGTATTTTGTCCCATGTGTAGGCAAACTAAGAGAGATATAATACCTTAATATGCTTAATATTAACAGACACTTTTAAAATAACAGGTATACCTTGCAGGAAGAGAAAATTTATTTACGTATTCTATTTCTTTTGCCTCAAACGCTCCTGTCTTTCTTGTGAGACAATTGCTTTTCTTGCTTGCTCACTTGCCCATCACTCACCTACTATTGTCCAGGACAGTCCTAACAGGCCACAGACCTGTACTGGCCCATGGCCTGGGATTGAGGACCCTTGAATTTGACCATCCTAACAGGTGTGTAGTGGCATCTAATTGTTGTTTTAATTAGTATTTCCCTGATATATGGGACATATTTTAATATACTGTTTGCCACATGCATATCTTCTTTAAAGAGGTGTCTGTTAAGGTCTTTGGAACATTTTTTCAATTAGGTTGTTCTTTTTCTATTGTTAAGATTTATAGATATTTGTATAATTTTGATAACATCCTTCATATATGTTTTACAAATATTTTCTCTCAGTGTATGGCTTGTCTTATTCTTTCTACATTGTCTTTGCCAGAGCAGAATTTTTAAATTTTCATGAAATACAGTTTATCAATTATGTATTTCATGGATTGTGCCTTTGGTGTTTTATCTAAAATGTCATTGCCGTACTAAAGGTCTTCTAGATTTGTTTTATGTTAATGTCCTGGTGTTTTATTGCATTTACATTTAGGTCTGTTATCTATTTTGAATTAATTTTTCTGAAAGGTATAAGACCTATGTCTAGATTCTTTTTTTTTTTTTAATGTGGATGGCTAGTTAAATTGGTGTAATTTTAAGTTCTCAATTTTGTGGTAATTTGTTATAGCAACAAAAGAACACTTTAAAAATCAACACTAGAACTTCATTTCACTGAGTTAAATATAAATTTTGAGCCTCTTGGTGTGAGGCTGTCACACCTTTCTGAAATTTACAATGCTCCATTACCCATTGCTAAAGGTACCTCCAGGTTATCCTGGCTTGTCAGCCTTCGTTCTCCTTCATAACTCTCCCCAACCTGCACATACATCTAATGACACTCATTTTTTTAGGACATTACTTAGCTCAGGTATAAATAGGTTTGAATTCCATAAACTTCAAGGGGATGACTAACTCTAAAATAAAGACCAAGTTTCAGAGCTTCTACTTTGCTCAGATGGCAGGCAATTATCTGGTACCAGAATGGCTTACACTCCTCGGACACACACACACACACACACACACACACACACACTCACACACACACCCCATACAGAAATATTTTAGTGTTTTTTTAACAAAATATTTTTTGATTTTTCCATATTTTACAAGTGATCTGTTTTCAGACATGTAAACTATTGATGACTATAAACATGATTACAAAATAGCTTTAACTCCCATACTCATTCAAGCAACAATTCTGCCTGTGCTACTCTTCCTTCCCCATGGATTCATGGTTCTAAATGTGAAACATGTACCCTGAAACTTGTCACTGCGTAGACTAAAGTCTGCAACATGTCTTGGCATGTCATTGGAAATAGCCTAAAGCATTTTTTAATAGGAATGATATTTGGACACTTCTCCAGCCCAAGATTTTCTAAACACATATATGTTCAAAAGTTATATTAGAATAATATGAGGATATATTTATATATGTAAATTTACAGAATCCAGACTATGTGGCAATGTCCATGAAAGTTTTCTATAAATATTCTTTATTTCTATTTGGCATGACTATAGACAGATAAAATTAAGCTCAAATTTTAAAATATGCACTTAAAAAATATTTTCATTCACTTCAGTTTATTTATTCATTTTTTGTAAGTACATGTTCAATAAATTTCTCTATTCAAATAATCAGAGAAAGTATTTTCTGTCAGAACTTCTAGCAATTTCTAATTATCTTAAGTAACTATAATTAATAAAAGGTTGGAAACGACATATACATGATGATCTATGAGTGTAGGTTTCACATTGATTTTGAAGGTCAGAGAGTGATGTCTGTATCTGAAATCCATTCACTGTCTCTACTACCATTGATATTTATTTTCTCCTTTCTTTAGACTAGCATGAGAAGCATTGAGATACATTGTTTCTCTTGAGGTCATATAAGCTCCTAGCTTTCTTGGGATCCCCACTGTTTGCATTGGCTCCAATGCCATCTCAAAAGAATTTACACACATTGCTCTCTATTTCTTAAGTCTATTTCTTAGCCATAGAATACATTAAATATTGGAATTATTAGGCAGAATTTCTATCTTCCCTCTCTTATACTTTCCAGTCAAGTTCTCAAGCCTCCTCTTCCAATCTAAGATATATAAATCACCTTTTCAAAGACATTGATATTTATGTCCAGTATTTCTTCCTATAGAAAGACATTGCAATTAAAACTATTAAATCACCATGTGAGGAGTTAGTACCTGTGTTATAGTTTTTCCCCATAAAATATTCATACAGCAAAAAGATCTCTTTTTGTTAGTTCTTCATAGAAATCATTTAATGCAACTTTCTAAGTTTGTAAGTGAAAAAAAAAAGATAAATGGCTTGCCAAAAGTCACAAAGTTATATAAGAACAGAATAATAATTAAGCCACACACCTCCCAAGTGAGTCAGTGCTGTTTTCCTTCCTTTTGTGTTCAAAAACCAGTTTTGCCTTTTTTCCCAAATTATGTCTTAAGTTCATTCTTCTATATTCAGAGATGTGAAAATCAGTTATTTCACAAAAAGGTTTTGGATTTACTGTCTGAGTTTGTTTTGTTTTGTTTTGTTTTGTTTTTGCTATTGTATTAAATTTTAAAAATTAAATTTATCGAGGTGACATTAATAAAATCACATAGATTTCAAGAGTACAATTCAATAACACATCACCTATATATTGCACTGTGTGTCCACTGTCTAAAATTAAATATCCTTTCATCACCATATATTTCTCCCTCCTCCACTTTCCCTCTAGTCGTTCTCGTCCTTCTGACTTTGATTTTGCAGAGAGGTCTGCAGCTTATCAATGAGAAATTGTTTTAAATTTTGCTTGCATATCCCTCAGTTGTACATTTTTGACAAAGTTAAGGAAAAGACACTCTCTGAGAAAATTACAGTTTAGTTCTTTAGGCAATGCAGTCTCCTACCACTTTTCCTGGCTTTCTCTTTTCTGCTCATAGCTATTTCTCACCTAGAATTCTGGCCCAAAGTCACCTTAAGATGCTTTAATATAATGAAATGCATATTCTAGTACATCTTTAAGAGTTTAGAGAAAATAATATTTTCTAAAAATATTGGTTCCTCTTATGAAGCTGAATATTTGTTCTTGGGAAAATATATTTTATGAAGTTAAGACAACTTTTGCAATTTCAGGCTGCCAGTAGATGTTTTACTGGCCCTTAAGCAAACCTTTATTTAATGAAATATCTTTTGTCTTAGCTAGGCAAACTTGTGAGATGGATCACTGAAAAATAATACAAAATTAATGTCTCAAGACTACTTTAAAGACTTTCATATTCTTAATTGTTTTCAATCAAGTGAAAAAAGAAACCATTTCCCCCAATTTTTCTATACTCCCACAAACTATTGATATATATTTAAATAAATATTTCTATAATGTTTTTCTTTAATCTATTATTTTTATCATTCAAAGGTTGACTGATAAAGGTCTCCAGAGATTTGGAGAGAATGGCTGAACTTGGAGGATGATTAAGGAAATTGTATAGTCCATGAGCTGACTTCTTTTTACTTTTTACTGTGTTGAGGAGCTTAGTTTCTGTCAGTTTTTTTTGGGGGGGGTGAGGAGCTCAGAAGACTCTTAGTTGACTACAAAAGTGAGAGAGGCAGAGATCCTCATGTTCGTATGTACAATATCCAGTTAAACATGTTAGTATTAGAGAGAAAAAAACTCATGCAAAAGCACTACAGGTGTAAGCCTTGCCATCTTCTGTTAACGGCAATAAGGTTCAATTCCTTTGAGTTTCACATAAATGTCACAAACATTATGTAGCAAAGTCCTGTCAGAGACCACTCTCATTCTGTCTGATTTTTAGCTTGTGGTCTCAAAAACTCCAATGTGCATCAAAATTCACTGAGTGCTTGTTAAAACTTAGCCACCTAGTAGGTGCAGAGGTCTGAATTTTTAACCAATGCCCACAAGAGGGTCTGTCGTAGTAGTATGTCTTGAGAAACAATGCTTTAAAGAGTAAATATCCCAAGACACAAAGTGTAATGCACAGTCACATTTAAATTTATAAAGTGGTCCATGTGAGTTTGGATAACAGTATCTAAACTTGCATAGCACTCATTATAGCTAAGTAGTGATCTAGGTGCATTATTAAATCATTTAATCTCCACAAAAACTTCATAGGGTTGATACTATTATCACCATTGAAATTATAAAGAAAAAGTTACTAAAATATTAAAAATTTAAGTAATTTATTTGAAGTCATGTGGTTAGCACCAGTTATAATTCAGTCCCAGGCAAGCTGGCTTTAGAGATCATGCTCTTTCTCATCACATCATATTGTGACATGCCAATCACTAAACCTGGTTGGATGAACCTTGACTATAATCAAGTTGAATACCCTGTTCCACATAAACTTGATGGTTTCTTATTTTCTAGCATCTTTTCAGAAATATTTTTTCAATTCTTATACTTTTAATTCTACATAGCCCTGTCATTAATGCCTATACATAGACAGGAAGTATCTAGTAGACACCACCTGAGCTAAGATGTGACACCTGCAGTTACATCTGTCTGGGGGGGGGGGTGGATCAGGACATTTCCCCAGGACATGAAGAATAACATTGTGGTTAGAGATTTATTTAAGATGCATTATCTCTGAGTGGCCCTGAAACTAAAAGTTGGTTATAGTTGGTTAAACTATCAGTTTAAAGGGATACATAGGAAAAAATATACTACCTAAATAGAAAGTGGTAAAACCCAAGTAAGAGTGAGATGATTCCAGACAGAATGAGATTATTACAGCATGAATGTGGAAGACAAATTTAGGAACACTAAAAATGACCAAGTATTTTACTGAGACATTAGGAATATCTGTAGTATAATCTCCAGAGTAAAGAAGATAAATATACGAGATTAAAGTGAGTAAAAAAGTTAGACAGAGTAAATATATGATAGTTGCTGAAATAAACTAAGCAATATTTTTCACGTCCTTAAAAAGTAAAGTTAGAGAGCAAAAGGTCTTATTAATGCCAACATCAGTCAAAAGCTATGACAGAATACCAAAGCAGTCACTTTTCCAATAATATGCCCTCATATTTATTATAGCACAAACCATTTATCATCAATGCTAGTGCTGTTCAAGACATCAAATTACATTTATTTAAAAATTTACTATTATATTGCCTGTAGTAAATCTATGGTTCTTAAGTAAAAAATATTCCCAAAGAAGGGATAGAAACATGTGAGCAGTGAATTACTTTTTATAAAGATTATTTATCAAATCTTAATAAAATTAAGAGAAAATCACATTGAAAAGAGCATATGGTCTCATCATTTAAGGAATTACATGAGTAAATAATGACATTTACATGATCATCAATAAATTGGTGACTGTGCTATTAAATTGAATATATTTAAATTCTTACAAACCTCCAAAGCCTTTTGATTTTATTCAAGCTGAGACACTGTGGATGCTTAAATTGGGTGATCCTTTTAACAGTAAAAGTATGATGGTGATATAGAGGTATCATCCTTGATAGGCATGTGAACTGACTACAAAGGCCTACAAACAAAACATTGCCACTGTAAGGCAGCTGAAGGAACACAATTATAGATAATGAAAAGATGTTTCAGCCTGATACCTGGAGATTATAACAGAAGATAATAGTTGGCATCTAGCCAAGCAGTTGACATAAGGAAGAAATCAGAGGGTAGAGTTCACATTGTGAGAATGATGGAAAAGGATCTACAATTAGTACAGTTGGATAGAATGAAAAGAAGAAAAAAACAGACAGTTGATTTCAGGGATGTTTTCCATTGGGTTATTCTGACTGTGTTTTCACAAAAAGTGTAGGGACCTATTAGATCAAACATACCTTGCCAGTCCATTTATATACCTCACTTGTCATAGAGTCCTTCATAAAGTAAAGTGTAGACATAAAAAATTTACTCCATGAGCTACTTTGTTTCTCCTTAAAAATGGATGAATTTGGATACTCAAAATGACTAATTTGTTTAGTTGACCAAGAAAATAATGTTAGCAAACACTATACCTATGTGATAATTCTTTTAAAAATCCTCTTAGGGAACTTTTATTTTATGTCCCATGGTAATAACTGTTCTCTTATTCTTAGCCAGAAAATTAGAAAACAAAAAATGAAGAAAATATTTTATCTCATAGGCTTATCTATCTTTTTGCCATTATTTTTGTTTTCCTTGTCACTGTTGTTTGGAATATCATCTCATCAATATCACATTAGAATAGTCACAGGTTTTCTGTAGGGCCAAACAAAAACAAAACCAAAGTGAAGCCAAAAAGACGGTAAGCTAGTCTATTATAATAAACAGTTGATTCAATCACATAGTCATTTAACTCAATCTGTTTTTTTTTTTTTTCTTTTAGTTTTATTAAGGAGAAATAAGAATTTAAATTTGACCAAAGTAATCAGGGTGAGGGAAAATGGAAGTTAGTCTGAGGATCACCTCAACTAGTCTAATTATTTCTACAAATTCTTTTACAGGAAAATGTGGTAGAATTGGCTGACTGATAATCAGTCTATCTACAACTTTTATAGCTGTTTCCAGAGCTGTTTTTTCTTGTGCATGCTTTACAAATGTGGCTGCTTTCATCTGCTAGCCTTCCCAATGTCTGTTGAGGATTCTATAGTACGTTTGAACATGAATAGGTCATCCTCAGAAGGAGAAATAAAAAATGAATAATAGATGAAATGGAGTGTTTATAACAATTCTTTATTATTGGAGTGTACAAATAAATAAATGATGAGATTTTTCTTATAGTTTTTCTTATTGTCAATTGGCAATCTGTATATGTCTGTTATAAGTATGTTAATTTTTACTTAATATCCAGTAACAAACTGAAAAAGGCAGACTTTAAAAGAAATGATTTTTGAGATATATGGCTCTAAAAAGTTGTATAAGAAATAATAATATTGAAAAACTATTTGTGAACCATTGTGTATCATCTAATTATGCTAGAAAACATAAAAGCTACCTAAATGTTTAAGAGTAAAATAATATCTAAATAGATTCATACAACTGGGAAAAATAGTGACTATATATGATAATAAATGGGAGATTTACGGTAATATTTTTAAGGATAGGTTGTGCATGTGTGTGTGTGTGTGTGTGTGTGGGAGAAATAATTATACTTTTTCTATAACTATCACAAAGTTTTCACATAATAGATCTATTTGAAATAGATTTACATAATACATTTTTGTGTATATATAAATATATATACATAAGCACCCATAAATATACATATGTGTATATGTAATATACATCCTCAAGTTTAGTGTCAGTATTTTATCTGATTTAATAATTGACACTAAGACTTTGACTAAAATTAGGGAAAAAAGTAGTAATTATTGTTTCTGAAACTAGGGATGCAGTACAGACTCATGAGGTATATAGATAGTATCTCCTAGTTTTTCTGGGTGGTTTACATCAAGGAGACTTGGGGCCTGGTAATTTTTCAGATGATTTTTTTTTTCTTGTATTTGCAGTCTCTTGTGGGGTCTTAAATTCTAACAACTCTCATAATTTCTTCAAATGAGCTCTCCTTTGTGGCTTTAGCTCATTGGAGTAGAAATTAAACACTTGCACCAAAATGATTGCTAATTAAATATTCTGTTATTCAGTCTTTCACTGTAACACATACCCAGATATATATTTTTTTCATGATGGGTGTTATAAACTAAAGGTGCCCTCTGCAGAGCTTGTCTGAGGTAATATTATAGAGATAGTTACTACTCGTTGAATATTAAGTACATGTCAAAATTTTATATATATATATATATATATATATATATATATATATATATATATATATATATATATATTTCTCATAGTGGCTGCACCAATTTTCAGTCTCCCCAACAGGGCAAAAGGGCTTCCTTTTCTCCACATCCTCACCAACAAGTTATTTGTTGACTTTTTGATAACAGTCATTCTGACTTATATGAGGTAGTATCTCATTGTGATTTTGATTTGCATTTACCTGATGATTAGTGATGTTGAGCAAGCATCTTTCATCTATATATCTGTTGGTCATCTATATATCTTCCTTGGAGAAATATCTATGTCCTGTGCCCATTTTTGGATTGAATTATTATTATTATTATTATTATTATTATTATTATTATTATTTTGTTATTGAGTGGTAGGAGTTCCTTATATATTTTGGATATCAACCCTTTACTGGAAATATAGTTTCAAATATCTTTTTTCCATTCAATAGGTTGTTTTTTTTTTTTTGTTGATAATTTTCTTCTCTTTGCAGAAACTTTAGTTTGATGAAGTCTCATTTGTTTATTTTTGCTTTTGTTTTCCTTGTTCAAGGAAAATAGACAAAAAGATATAACTAAGACTGATGGCAAGTAGTTTTCTACTTATGTTTACTTCTAGGAGTTTTATGTTTCAGGTCTTACATTTAAGTCTTTAACCCATTTTAGTTTAATTTTGTATATGGTGTAAGAAAGTGGTCCATTTTTATTTTTTGCACACATCTGTCCATTTTTTCTAACACAACTTGTTGAAGAGACTGTCATTTCACCATTGTGTGTTATTGCTTCCTTCACTGTAGAGTAATTGACTATATGACTAATTTGAAATCAGGAATCTTGATACCTCAACTTTGTTCTTATTTCTCAAGATTGCTTTGGCTATTTGAGGTCTTTTCTGATTTCATATAAATTAGGATTATTGTTTTAGTTGCGAGAAGAATGTCATTGGCATTTTGGCAGTGATTGCATTAAGTCTGCAGATTGCTTTAGGTAGCATGTTCATTTTAACAAGTTATCCTTCTAATCCATAAATACATAAAGTTCTTCCTTTTTTGTGTGTCTTCTTGAGTTTCAATTTTATAACATCTTATAGTTTTTAGAGTACAGGTCTTTTACCTCCTTGATTAAATTTATAGTTTTGTTTTATTTCTCTGTTATGCAGTTATAAATAAGATTATTTTCTTATTTCTCCTTCTGATTGTTCATTATTGGTATGTAGAAATGTGATAAATTTCTCTATTAATTTTGTATCTTGCTACTTTACTGAATTTATTAATTCTATTAATTTTTTGGTGGATTCTTAAGATATTTTTAAATGTCCTGCCTTCCTTTCCTCACCTGTCCTTCATTTTTTTCTTCCCTCCTTCCTGCCTTTCTTTCAAATACTTTCTGTTTAAGTTAGCATTTCCTAACAATCTTAGAACAGAGTGATTTGTTAATTATCTCTAAATGCTCTTGTTATCTGCACTGCATACTTGGCGGTTAAACAAATTTGCTGTTTTATGACTTTCTTTAACTATTTTAGTAAACCATTCTACTATTTATATCCTGTTACATAATTTTAATTGTTGTTGTCTCATATTTTTTATTTTATATTTTAATTAATTGCTTATTCCATAAAATTTTACTTTGCATTTCAAATGTAATATAAATTTCAAAGTTTCTTTTTATATATTAGCATGTTTCACCTACATACCAATCTATAAAATAGTGTTGGATATACATTATTCTCCCACTTTGGGAAGTATGAAAAATATATTAAATGACTAATTCAGGCTCACTCATAAGAGTTTAGAATAAAACCCATAATTCTTAAATTTTCATGACCTTTAATATTGTACTGTTAAATTTTAGCTGTGTATTATTATTGGTATTTTATGAAATGAAATTTACATTTTACCTTTTTTTTCTCCCTGAACAAATACATGTTTATTATATAAAGTTACTAGCTCTTTTCTCCTTCAAATAGGACATACAATATTAAATTCTCATGGATAATGACCAATAACTATATTAACCAACATTATCATTTAAGCATCCATTAAGTGGTTCTCAACATGGCTAGAACTATTGTTAAATAAATTTCTTTCCTTTGTAATTCTACATCTTTTATTTTATACATTTAAAAATATTCCGAGAAAGAATCCTTAGGTTTTACTATACTGTCAAACTGTCTATGACACCAAAAATGGGGGCCAGAAGTGATTTGCCTCACTAGTCACACTGGCCCAGGATTCTGTATATTTTCAAGTAAGTAAGTTTTAAATGTATGCATTCATAGGTTTATCTTTATTATGTTTTAAGTTAAATGACTTATTTTACTAAAAATGGTTTTATTTAGAAATAAACCCTTAAGATCTGACTAGGGTCAATTAATATTTTAATGAATAATTCACACTTTTCTATTTTAAAGTACTATTTAACAAAGTGAGTTCACATTCAGAAGGAAGTTGTAGTCACAGTGAAGAGAAAAGGGGTTTGCTCTGAAGAGTGAAGTCGTGGCTTCACAATGTGCCTCCTTGAATGAAATAATTTCCTCTTTTAAGCTCACCTTACTTATAGATAACCCAGGAATCCATTAATTTATTCTAATAATAATTATTTATTAATAATTTCTGTTATGTGCTATGAGCTATGCTACTAGGGCATAATAATGCTTTGCTTTCAATGAGGTTTTCATGAGAATCAAGTGATAATGTATATAAAAATATCCTATAAAATTTATTGAGTTACAAATATAAAAATATCTGTAATGTCTTGCAATATTTTTAAATTGCTTTTTAAAATAGAGATGACAAAATATAGTTAGCAGAGCATTAGTAATCAGGAATTTTATTGAATTATAATTCTTAGAAATTGCTTTATATTGTAATTAAAAAATGTATTAACTATTTTATCGAAATGGCAGATTCTTCACCTCTCTCTCCCTTTATATACATATAGATAGATATATAGATATGTAGATATGTAGATATTCAAATATTCTTTATAAAGTTTTTTGTATCATGTGTGGGTTTGGAGGGGTTGTTCAAATTGTCTTGTTCACATTTCTCAATTAACAAAACAAATTTGGAGTTTGTTGTTTCTGTCTCTAAATATATGTAAGTTTTTATGATGTTATTATTATTAATATATCTTGTAACCTCCAGTTCCAAAATTTGCCCTTCATGTAGTTTTCATTTTCATAGTCATAATTAATGTGTCTGTGGCCTCATAGTTATTTCCACAGAAGACATTCATAAAATAGACATGTACTATTGGTATTTCCTTCTCATTCTATCTAACATAAAGGCACAGTAGCTGTATGTTCAGGTCAAGTACATACAGGAGTTTAAGAGATTTGTATTATAGCTTAAATCTTTTTAGAAAAAAATATGAAATATTTGATTAAACAGTACATAAACATATTGAACACCAATCGTATATCCAGAATTATTTGTATAGTTGGAATAACTAAATGTGAAGAACATGCAGCTTTATTAATTTAAAAATTAAAAAACCATATTGTGGTTAAACTGTCAAGTGTTGGTGTCATGATCAATGAGAACTCTCTTCATTGTTCATGAGAAGGCTGGAGCTCAATTGATCCTTAAAAATATTAGGGTTGGGATATGTAGTGTGATGAATTTTGTGTACGTTGCTTTTTTTTTTTTTTTGCTTTTATTCCCCAACATATTAGCTGCACCTTCTTAAGAGATAAGTATAACTTTCGATCTTCTGGCTCGAGGCCATTAGATTTGCTCTGGATAATACAATATGAGGAAAGGTAAAATGTGTTACCTACAAGGAAAACTTTTTAGAGCTAGTGTATAGGTAGCTATTTCTTTTCCTTTGGTTGTAAGAGAGGCAAGGCAGTAGGAGAAGGCTACTTTATAAATCTGGATTTTGGATAGGGGAATGTGTGAAGTAGAGCCAGAGCTTACTCATGTTGCTATTGCAAGCCACTGGGACTTTGAGTCATGTGTAACTGTAATGTAACTTAGCTTCTTCTTTGTGATATTAGCAAGTAAACATCTTAGGGAATTTAATTACATTTCAATCTCTTTTTTTAGTACTAACCCATAGGTGGTGCTCACTTAATATTAAAAAAAAAAAAATTTAAAAATGCAACCATTTTAAGTGAAACATACTAAATGCTAGAATTGCAAATTAAGAAGATAATACTGTTTCTTAAGTTACTCTGTCTCATGGCACCCAGATATATCTCCAGTTATAATAAGTGGAGTAACAGGCATATGCAAAATATATAAGTAACCAAAAAGGGTGTGCCTAATTCAGACTGGAGCAGGTATGGGGGAGAGTCTTTTGCTCCACTGCCCACTGCATTTACCTATACCTTCCCCATTTTATCCCTTTCTCTCCAAGAAAACAATCATTTACAGTTTAGCTGGTGTGTTAGTTTTTATTGACTCTGTGACAGATTATTATAAACTTTGTGGTTACAAATAGTACAAATGTATTATAATACAGTTCTATATGTTAGAAGTCCAACACATATTTCAGTGGCTAAAATCAAAGTGTTAATGGGACAGTTTATTTTTATATGTTCTAGAGAAGTATCTGATTTCTTTTTCAAGGTCTAAAGGCTGCCCACATTCCTTGTCTCATGTCTCCCTTCCTCCATCTTCAAAGACCCCAGTAGTAGGACAAGTACCTCTCCTACTGTATCACTTTGAACTCTTTTGTCTCCCTCTCCCACTTTCAAGGGTCCTGTAATTACATTGGCTCACCAGCTAATCCAGGATAACCTCCCTATTTTCAGGTCAGTTGATTAACAACCTTAGTTCTATCTGAAACTAATTCCCCTTTGCCATGTAAGGTAACATATTTACAGGTTCTCAGGATTAGGATCTGGACATTTTGGGGAAGGGAGCTGTTTTCCTGCTTACCATAATTACTGACAGTCCCATTAGGTTCACTGGACCAAATCTCGAAGACCTTTCTAAGGAGAAAATATTATGAGAAACAGTGGAAGGATCTGGCTCTGCCATGAGGGAAGGTGTCCAGGCAGAGGAGCAGAAAGTTCAAAGGCCCTGAAGCGGGAATGAGTTTGGGCATTGGAGGAACAGGGAAGGACTTTGCTAAACCCTATGCTGAGGGTACTGAGTTGCCACTGAGGAGTTTCAGTGGGAGAGAGATAGAATCTGATTTTGATTTTAACAAATTCTCTGTGCTATATTGTAGAACTGTATTGAGGGCAGCAAGAATGAAGGAGGAAGTACAATCCAGCAGCAGAGATGGGGTAGAGTGGGGTGTAATAGCTGCTTAAGAGGAAGCATTGCTATCGCCAAGGTACAGTGGGTATAGGGAGCTGAGAGTGAGAGAGGAGCCATCCACATCCCCAGAATCAACCAGAGAAAGAGCACACAAGGAAGAGTGGGATTTTTTTGAGGGGTTGGGTGAGGTGGGGAAGTGGACTTCCATGATAAGCTAAATTTCTATGCTTTAAAATACAAATACACCCTTTCTCATTTCTGACTAAGACTTAGGTTATACCTGCCTCTGGAGCAGAGTCTGATCATCCTTCAGACTCTGCTCAATTGTAAGTGCTAAGAAAGTAGATTCAAGGCTACACTTGGAATTATCTCTTATTTTTCTCTGTAGGCATAAAGGCTCAAGTACGTCCCATGATTTAGCATGGGAGAGACTAAAACCGGTTACATTCTTCAATTACACGGTTATCAGAAAGACTTGATTCAGATATGAAAAGTAGGCTCAGTTAATTATAAATGATAAGTTATGTCAAATTCTTCTATTGGTTTTAAAAGTCCATTCACTGAGAACTCTGGGGTAATGGTTCCCTGGCAGTGGAGTTATGTTAGGAAGAACAGAAGTTCTGTACGTGCTATTTTTTTCTCCTGAAATGAATCTACATGTTCTGTCCATCCTAACCAGATACTTGGACATTAATTGATTTGAGTCCTGAGGCCAGGTAACAGGAAACTCATTTCCAGATTCCTAGCCAGGGTCCAAAATGCGTGCCTTGGCAGAGTCTCAGAAGAAGGTTTCTAGCCACAAGTGAAGCCCTGTTAGCTATAGCAGATGGAGTCTGGTAATTAGACCAGACTAGTTGTAGGCACAATATCTGTTCTGTAAATCTGAATGTAATGTGAATAAATGTGTAATCCTGATACATTATATAGATTATCAAATGCTGGCTCTCCCAAACTTCACCTAAATAATCTGTTGGTAAAATAAATTTCAGTTTACTTCTTACTACTGTAAAGGAGAATGTCACTTTGATACGATCTTAGTAATTTCTCAGAAAGAGAAGGCAAAGTCAGAATATTTACTGAGATTTTAATGTCAGTTTGAAGTAGTTCTTTTAGTACAGAGCCTTGTTAGAAGTGGAAAAGATAAGTACATAATAGTTTGGAGTTTATGAATAAGGTAAGATGAAGATTTTGAGAAAACACATTTAAAGTGTCTTTGTCATAAACTGTACTTTGATGCTTTCTTTTGAAGATTTGATGAGTATTTTAGAAAGTTCCTAGAATGAACAATGGAAAAGAAATGTCTGTAATTCTACTTTTCTGGTCAAGGGTCTCCTGGGAAGGTAAAATAATATTGATAAAGAGTGTAGAATAGAACAATTATGTTCAAAAAATGGTAAGGTATGTGGACTATCATGATAAACAGTAATTATGGCAGAAAAATGTCAGCATTATGAAGTCAGCTAATGAATCAATTCATCAGAGCAATATCTCAAAATGGCTCAGAGTGCAAGATTTACGCTGACCACCACATCATTAGCATTTCATTCAGTACTTAATTCCTTGTGAGGTAGAAGTTGCATGTCCCCTCCGCAGAGCCACTAAAATGAAAAAGAGCCTTAAACAACAGTTTTGATGTAGGGAAGCTGTCTTGTGGTTTAAAACTTCCTGCAAAAGTGGAAAATAAAGGGGAGAGGAAAAGTCTGGGATAGGAATGAACAGAAGGGCAGTTGGTGTGACTTATAATTCACCTTTGCTTCATTATACGATCATTATAATAAATTAGCATTGCAGTTAAGGCTATCCCCATCATGCATCTGACACCATGACAGTTCCATAAAGCCCAAACATGGCAAAAAAAAAAAGTGTCTCTCTGATTCTAGAGAAAAAAAAAAAGCCTCTTTTTATGAAGGGAACACCACTAATTATGAATATTCCAACCCTTAGTTAAATTAATGGATAAAATCCCCAAACTCACAATGAGACAGGGCAGCTCTCTCTTGATCCTGCCCACTCTCCCATCTGAGAGTCTATTTAAGCTGGCAAGAATCCTCAGGGGTGACTGCTCTTGCAGCCTATTCTCTACTCAGAGAGTATACTTTCGCTTTTAGTAAAATTAGCTTGCATGCAATTGTTAGGCATCTGCCTTCAATTCTTTGTTGACCGGATGCTAAGAACTGAGGTCTAGGAGTTCCAGAATGCCCCAGAACTGGTAATACTTGCATTGCATCTTTGACATAGGAAACATGGCAAATCTTGGATGTTAAAAAGGATGGATACATTGGAGTAAAATAAGTCCATGATATGTCTCACTCAGATACTCTCCAACTTAGTCAAAGGGAAACTTGTTCCAAGTTTCTGGAAAGAGGTGTCTACAAAATACAAGTGATGCCATTTGTTAGGGATCTTAATGATTAAGTATTAAATTTGGTGAACAGAGTTTTCCAACTCACCCAGAATAATTTTGACCTAAATTATAAGAAAGACAATTCCTCGTAATAAAACTATGATTACCAAACTGTAAAAACTCTAGAAATTAATTCCAATTTAACCCTTCATGTACCAAAGATAGAGCTACATCAAAGTATATATCATGGAAATATCACTATGGGAAGATAGTCATAAGGCATTTCTGTTTCAGTGGGAGATGAAAAAGTCCTTTAAGGAATGTATGGATTCTAGACTTTGATGAGCATTCAGTTCGACTCTCTGGGATTATGTGCCCAAATACCGCTTTCTCCTAGAAATTGATATTTCTCCCTTCTTTCTCAAAACCCACATGACTGAGTGAGAAAAGATCTAGTATAATATAAAAGCACTCCCCATTCAACATAATCGAATAAGCCAGGGCTAGGATCATGTCACAGATTTTGCAACTTAAGGGTATTGAAAATTTAGGATTTGGAGTCAAGAAAATCAGCAAAACATTATCCATGTCCTGAAGCTTAAATATTTATATAATCATGCTTTTAAAGCCTGTAGAGGCAAAAAGTTGCATCTTGAAGTTAGAAATTAAAGAAGCAAAAGTACCTTGTACTAGCAAAAGGATACAGAAATGCTGTATGCCTAGAATTGTGGTTCCCAGTCTTATTGGCACAAGTTTCTGGGCTCCACCTTCAGATTTTCTTACTGATTAGATCTGTAACAGGGCTGAAGATGTGAATTTCTAACAAGTTCTCAGGTGACATTGCTACAGCTGGTCCAGAGCTCACAGTGATCTAAAAGGCTGATCTGGAGTAAAAAGAAAAACAGCAGATGTTACATAGAAAAATTTTTCTTATGAGTAGGACAAAAATATATTTGGTAGCAATAATTCACAACAGCATGATTCCCTTTCTAGATTCATGTGTTTAAGTAAGTTTAGGTTATTCAGTAATCAGGAGGAGTGATACGAAGATAAATAGACAATCTCAAGGTGGAGGGCTAGTGTTATTCTAAAAAGAAGGTAGGGTTTTAAATAAGGTGGAAACACAGTAATTTTTCAGTCTGAGAAGTGCCAGTTCAGTATGCCAGCTTCCACTAATTAAACCCCTCAGATAACTGCCAAGTTTATGCATGGCTTGCCACTCCTGGTTTAAAAGGAAGTGTCAATATGCTGAATATAGCAAAGGGACATGGTTGTTAATGTTGCTTAATAGCAGTGTATTTGACAGTTATAGAATAGCTCAGTTGACAGTTTCTGATAATAAATTCTGTGTCAGATTAAATATGACATATATGTAACATGTTATATTTTTGAATAAACAGTCGTAATTTAATAGCTAAATCAAATTGCAATCCCTATGTCTTTACCAAGCTAGAAATAAAAAACATTAATACTAAGGACATTACTGAGATACACATCAATTTTTGTGAAAACAATTAATGCTTATGGTTAAGACTTAGAATAAAATCTCAGCAAAGTCCATTAAGTAAAATTCATTTAAACAATGAAGTTTGAGTGATTCTACTCAGATCTGTTGAAAGAATTGCACATTGCTAAAAACAAAAACATGCATGTCACACAAATGAATTAGAGTTTTGAGGGGTCTGCAGTGTTCAGGATAGAAGGTAGTAAATTTCTTTAAAAGACTCTTTTTTAAAAATCACTCATGGAAGGATCTTCTATAACTACATTCCACAATCCCATGCAAAATCTAAAGGATCTTAAAACTAGACTCAATTCTTTTTACACATTATATAAATTCTTGCTCATACATTTTGAGCCTTTCTTCTATGGGCTTGTAATGGACATAATGTGCATAATTTAGAGACAAGACAATAAATTTATTAACTTAGACATCAGAGAACTCAAGTTTCTATTTTAAGTTTAAAACATAAACATAAATTGGGAGTAACGATGAACCAATCAATTAAACCAATCTAAATAGACACCTTTTTTTTTTTTTTTTTTAGTATTGGTCACTGGCATAGTTTCACAGTCCAGACGGTATACATGAAAAATTTTAACTGTCAACTGATTCTCCACATTGGACTTAACATGTTATTATGGTAATTGAAATGAACAATTTTCCCCAACTTGGGAACATTTTATGAAACAAAATTAGGAGACAGTTTCAAATAATTAAACAGGAGTACAAATGAGCTGTAAATATAGAAAAAAATGTACCTTCACATCCCTAATAATCTGAAGAATTCAAATTATGACAAAAGACATTTTTTCACTCATCAAATAATTATTTTTGAGGTATAATTTACACAAAAAATATTGTACCAATTTTGGTATACAGTTCTATGTGTATTGAAAAATGTGAACATATACATACTATTGTTCCAATCAAGATATGGAGCATTCAGAACACTAAAAAAATTTGTTTATTTTGTTGAAACCATCATTTACCTTTAATAGATAATTTTAAAATGTGAAAAATGAGTTTGTTAAGTGTCTTGGATCTTTGGGTTGATACTTTTCATCAAATTGAAAAATGTGGGCCATTATGTCTCAAAGTCCTTGCTCTCTGCCACTTCTCTCCTTTGGGTTTTGCAAATGCATGTGTGAAGCCACTTGAAGTTGTCCCATAGATCACCAATGCCCTGTTGACCTACTCCAGTGTGTTTTTTAAAATTTCCTTGCATGTTTGATTTTAAACAGTTTCTGTATTGCTGTAAGTACCCACTCATTAATCTATTCTGTTTTTATTTCCATGCAGTGTATTTTTCATCTCAGACTTTTTTTCATTACTAGATGTTCAAATGGGATGCTTTTATTTTTCACTTTACTCTTTAACATGCTTTTCTCTACCTTATGAGATATGTGAAATATATTTATATAACTCTGTACTTCTCTGCTAATTCCAATGTCTGTGTTATTTCTGGACCTGTATCTTTTTGTTGATTTTTCTGTTTATTATATAATATTTTCTTGTTTTGCATGTGTTTTTTTTTGTGTGTGTGTGTGCACCTGGCCATTTTTTTTAATTGGATGCCAGATATTGTACATTTTATTTTGTCTCGTGCTAGATAATTGTACATTCCTATAAATATTGCTGAGATTTTTTTTGTTTTAAGTCGCAGGAAGCAGTTTGATATTTTCAAGTCTTGCTTTTAAGTTTCTTTTCAGAGGGAACAGAGTGGCTGTTAGTTTAGGGCTAATTTTTTCACACAAATGAAACAGAACTTTTCTGAGAATTTGCTCAATGTTCATAGAATTAAAGGTTTTTCCATTTTGGCAGGAAGAAATGCAAACTATTTGTAGCTCTGTTTGAACTCTGAGAATTATTCAGCTTGTTCTTTTTTGATGGGTCTTTCTCCAACTTTGGGTCATTTTGTCACATGCACACATTGATCAGTGTTCAGTTGAAGACTTCAGAGGAACTCTGTTCAGTCTTCAGAAATTTCTGTGCAGCAATCTTCTTTCCATATAGCTTTCTCCTCTTTTGTACTTTGTCTCAAAATTCTAGCTGGCCTCCCAAGTTTTCAATTCTATCTCTTTAAAACAAGGCTAATTTTGAGTTTTCCCTCCATACATTATGGCTTAAAAACTGCTCTCAGATAATAAGGTGTAGCAATTAGAGTGCTATCTTAAATATTTCTTTCCTCTCCAGGTTACCCTTTTTGCATTACCTGTTGTCTAATGTCTGAAAACTGCTATTAATATATTTTGTGTGGCTCAGCAGTTGTTTAAGGTATGAGTATAAATTTAGTTAATTTTACTCCATCTGAAAGAAGTTGATGTTCCAATACATCAATATTGGAAGACAAATTGTTAAACAGATACTAGACTTAGAAATACATAATATTTTCTATGTCATCAATGTAAAATTTAAGTGTAAACTACATTAAACATTTTGCATGAGATTTTTTAATAGTTGAGAATAAATTGCATAATTTTATCTGTACTTTTGCCTCAGTTGTGTGGGCAGTTTCTATAAAGAAACCTAATTGTCAGTAATCTCTAGACGATTGGTTTTTATATAAAATATATTAATGTTGCAAAAATAATGACAAGCCTTTAGAAATATACAAATGTACACCCATCATCATTTTTCATCTTAATTTGCCTTTTGAAATGTAGTGAAAAGAATGAAGAATACAATGTGAAATTAGATGGTATATTTTACTGGACCTAAATTACTGTTACTATTTAGGAATATATTCCAAAGGAGTCATAAATGGGAAGTTTTTTTTTAATGCATCTTTGAAAATTTTGTTTTTTCTTGCAAATATTTTATTTTATAAAATGGCTACTGTAATCCATATCAGAAAAATAAATTGCTCAAAACCTTGAGAGAAGGCAAGTGAAGGACATTTCTGACCCTGTGGTTCATTAAAAAAATAACAAAAAATGACATACTATGTATGTGTGTATGTGTGTGTGTTTTATATATTATATATATGGAACTTGAATTTTATGCATATTTTAAAGTTTAAAAGTGTATAAATAAATTCTTTCTGAGAGTTTAAGACAAAGAAAAGTATTTGAAGGAAAATTAGAAAAAAAGAGTGTATTAAATTAATTTATCTATATTTTTAGTATCACAATATTTAATTTACAAAGCCAATTAAGTATTTTAAGACTATTCATAACCTAAATTTTGTTGAAAAGTTGTATATTTTTAACACTGACAATGTAAATATCACTAACCTAAAATAGCTTTGACTTCAAAAGTAAGATAATTTCCTGTCATGTCAGCTTGGGGTTAAAAATGGAGGCAGAATAATTTTTTTGTCTCACAATTTACAGCTATTCTTTTCCTTTAGAAGTCATTCCTCTCACCACCCTCCTTGCCACCTCACACACGCAGCTATTTTGCAGATGTCATGGAGCACCTCACGTATTCTTGTTCATCATCCCTTCTGCTCTAAGATGGTCATCTATTATTTTCTCCTTTTCTCACTTTCCCTATGGTAATTATACTACTGAGTCTTCTGGAGCCTGTGAAAACTTTTTAATGTTATTGAAAAAGCCAGTTACCTTCTGTAAAGAGTCACTGCCATCCTGTGTTAATGGTTGCTTAAGGGAATATCTTCTCTTACCTCTTCTCTATTCCCAGTGTTTGTGTCCCTGTTTGAACTTGCAGATCTCCTCTGTATTCCCAACATTCTGTTAAATAATGCATAATGAAGAAAATATTCTTAATCATATTCTCTTCCAAAGAGATTTAACATCCTTTACACAGGCAATCTTTTGCTCCAAATATCTTGCTGAAGTTTTTATTTTTATTCAGAGCCCCAGACATTATCAGACAACTAGTCTTAAACATTAAAACTGATTTCACAAAGGACAATTCTTTAAATCTCAGAGAATTATTACTACATACACACACACACACACACACACACATATACACACATACATATATATGTATACATATAGCAGTAATATATGTGAGATATATATGTATGTATGTGTGTGTGTGTGTGTGTGTGTATACACACACTTTGGAAAGTTCATACAATAATAATTTCTCCAATAATTACATATAATTTATGTTCAGCCTCACAATAATAAGATAGATACTAGTTAAAAGATACAAAATTGAAGACATTTACCATGAATATTTATAGAAAATTTAAAAAATAATTTTTTCCAAAGTGATTAGTACACCTATGTATTGTTATTGCTTTAGGTACTTCAGTTAGTCACAATGTATGACTAGGGTGATACTCTTAAGCAAATTGATTTTCTATGTTTTTCAGAATGGCTAAATTTTCTTAGTTCATATAATTCTGGTATATGAATGATTTAGTATATTATGTATGATTCTTAGTACATATTTAATTTAGGTTGACATTAAAAATTAAAATAAAATCAAAGAAAATACACTACTACTAACATTAACTATACTACAATATCAGCAATCTCAATGATTTAACTTCTAGGTGTATGTTACAGAAAATGTTTAAACTAGCTAATGAAATGAAAGAAAAAAAAGAAGGAAAGGAAGGCAAAAGGAAGAGAAGAGAAAAGGAAGGAAGAGGAAAAGGAAGGAAGAAATTCAAAAGCTGGCAATTCCTTCTGACTTTTTGTTGTGTTTCTTTTCACATCTACTTCAATCTTCTCTCTTAGCCAAAGTTTTTTAAAGCTTCTCTCTCCACATAAGATAATGATTCCCAGCTTCTAAATTTAAATTTATTTCAGATTCAACAATAGAGAGGAAATAATTATCTTTGAATCCAAGTTTATTATTCTTGCTGCAAATCTGGATCCTGTGTCCACCCCTGATCCAAGCAATTAGACAGAGGTGAAGAAACAGTAGAAATCTAATTTGTGAACTGAGAGAAAGAGGGCAATCATAAAAAGGAGGAGAGGAATTTTCAGAGAAAAGAGTTGTGATAAACTGGACAGAACTTCCAAAATGAGGAATTTCAGTGAGAGTCAGGTTGGTCAACCTGCAAACCTCAAACAAAATAGCCATGCAGAATACTGATTAAGAAAAAAAAACAAACATCACAACCAAAAGGTATCACACTGGGTCTTATTTATTTTATCTAGTCTCACTACATAGAGTGAAATCTCTGTTCAATTTCATTTTTTGACTGTTTGATTTGTTCTTGCTTTAACATTTCTAATTTCTCTATAATCTTCGATACAAATTCTTTTTGTCATTTTGTATTAATCTAAAACTATTGACTTTCGATTAAGTCATCCACAAATTACAACCTTTCTTGCACTTGGTTAATTATATATTATGATAGCAATTGTTATTTTTTTCTCTTGTAATAATCATGTTTTTTTAATTTTCTTGAGTGAAGAGATTTTATCTTATACATTATTTTTGTTCACTAAAATGTTCATATATAGTGAGCACTCCTTATAAAATTGTCTCTAATTCAGACAATTTTAATGCATATTTATTAAAATGTGCATTATGTAAAAATATATGATACATGAAAACTAGCTACAAAAATATATCAAAAATGTATTTTTTCTAATATTATTACTACTCTTAATTCAAATATCTAGGTGCATAAGGAGACAACAAAGTAACATAAAAAAAAACACTTTTCCAAAGTAAATTTGATTAAAATTTATACTTAAACAATTGACTGAGATTATAATTTACAAAGAGAAAAGGATGAATTTCAAATTCTACCTTGAAATTATTTTCTCCATCCAGAAAGTCAAGCACCACACTTTGAATAAGGTTATGATTCTTTGTTCTCTTTGTACCAAGTTCAAATATAAAGTCATTCTTAATTTAATCAATAATTATTCATACACATATTTCAAGAAAGGAAGGAAGGAAATAATAAAGGAGAGAAGTAAAAGGGGAGGAAAGGACACAGGAAAGTAGAAAGCAGGGAATGAGAGAAAGAAGAAAAAAAAGGGTAAATAAACAAAAATAACTCTTTCTTTGAGGAAAAGGAGTGATAAAGTTAGAAATAAAAATCACCATTTTGTACTCACAATAGCAATAATGGATTTAGTCAAGAAACAGTGGGTTTCAGTCAAGATAGCATAGGTGGGAGAGGTTTTGTGTATTTCTTCCTGTGACCACACCAAAACTGTGACAATGCTATGGAGCAAACAGCAAGCAAAGCCCCCTGGATGAACAGAAGCCCTACAACTAGGGAAAGAATTTCAGAATCACCTTAGATCTGTAGTGGTGGTGGGGCAGAAATGGGAGACTGCCCTGTCCCATGTGGGCTGAAGGAGACAGAGGCTATGGCAGCTGCAGCCAGCAGGTGCAGATGGTTCCTCTTAAAGGGGCCAGGACCTGACTTTCATGGTGACAGAATCACCTTCCCTGAGCTCTAGTGCTGCTATGGGGGTAAGGGGGGACACCAGGGACATATGGGGGGGACACAGAGTTGTAGGGCTTTGGGCCTAGGGCTGGAGGGGTGGCTTCTCCTGGGCAGAAGTGCTGGTGGTACCCATTGATTCTTAGATGAGCTCTCCCCTCTCCCAGTATATGGACACAGGTGGCACCATAGCTGAGATATCAAACTGGATAACAAAGGTTGCTCCACCCAGAGGTCTCCATGAAATGCTGTGCACCACCCCCCACACCAAGCCACTTCCAGTGGTGTCCCCTGTGTGCCCTGTGCCCCTGGGTAAGCAACTCCAAGACCCCCCCTCCCCTGCACCGGCCACAGCCAGTATTGGTTTCTGGCATGAACTCGAGGCAACTATAAGCACCGCACAGGTGGTAGCCATTTGTGGATTGCCTGTGACTCTTGCCAGTTGCCTCAAAAGCTGGGGTTAAACTTTGCCTGCATCTGGACCCATCTTGGGACTGTGTCACTGGGCCCAACAAAGCCATGCTACTAAGACTGGGAAACTTAGGAGCTTCACATAGTACACAGAAACAGACACAGGGAGGCAGCTAAAATGGGGAGACAAATAAATATTTCCTAAATGAAAGAATAAAACAAAGCTCCAGAAGAAGAGCTAAACAAAGTGGAGTCAAGCAATCTAACAGATGCAGAGTACAAAACACTGGTTATAAGGCTGATCAATGAACTTAGGGGAAGAGTAGATGAAATCCATAAGAATTTAAAGAGATAGAAAAAAACATAAAAATTAAGATGGAAATTGTGATAGAGAACTAGTCAGCTGTAAAGAATCTGAGATAAAGAGCACATTAGAGAGAATCAACAGAGTGGATGAGGAAGAGGATTGAATTACTAACATAGAGGTGGGGAAGAGAAACAGCAACAAGAAAAAGGATTTAAAATAATGAAGATATTTTAAGGAGACTATGGGATGACATTAAAACATAATAGAATTCGCATCATAGGGTACTGGAAGGAAAAGAGAGAGAGCAAGAAATTGAAAACCTATTTGAAAAAATAATGATTGAAAATTTCCTTAACCTGTTGAAGGAAATAGACATACAACCAGAAAGCTCAGAGGAACCCAGAGTCTCATAATCATATTATAATTAAAATGCCAAAAGTTAAATACAAAGAGAGAAAATTAGAAGCAATGAGAGAGACTCAGTTAATTACGTACAACAGAGCTCTCATACGACTTGACAGTAGATTTCTAAAAAGAAACTTTGCAGGCCAGAAGGTTTTGGCAAAAATTTTCAAAACAATGAAAACCCAGCATCTACTACCAAGGTTACTTCATCCAGCAAAGCTTTTATTCAAAGGACAGATTTAGAGCTATCCAGAAAAGATAAAAGCTAAAGGAGTTCATCATCATCAAGCCAGCATTACAGGAATTGTTGGAAGGATGGACTACAGTCAATAATAATAATAAATATGTATGGGGGCAGAGAGGTACTAGATTTAATGGGTTATCAATTTGTGAGTTATATAGATCTCCAATCACTATGCTGTACAACTGAAACTAATATAATATTATATTCCAACTACAAGTGAAAAATAAAAAAATTAAAGAAAAAAAGAAATAGTGATGATACAACTGATTTTGGGGCAAAATTTAATAATAAATAGAATTATTATGTGGTTTCAAAGCATCTCACAAATCACTTATTAATTACAAAAGAAAAAGTCACAACTTTACAGTGAAGAAATGTAGCAGACATCATGTTAATCCTGTGATGAAACTTAATATCCTTTTGAGACAAATTTATAACCTATGACTACTGATGTGATGCACTGACAGGAACAAAGAGTCAAATTTATGGTATTAATACCAAAAAATGTATATCTTAAATCTAATCATGGGAAAGCATCAGGCAAACCAAAAATAAAACGTATTCTACAATATAACTGGTCGGTAGACTTCAAAAAATTTTGTCAAGGATAAAGAAAGGCCAAGAAACTCTTTCAAATTTAAAAATGCTCAAGCGACATAAGAACCAAATGTAATGCATGATCCTGAGTTGGACACTGAACCAACGGCTGCGAGAAGCTAATGATAAAAATAATAATAATGAGGGAAAAAATAATGTAGATGATAGAGGCTCTGTTTATCCCTCTGGCAACCAAATCAAAGTTGTGAAAAAAACAAGGAGCAGCAGCAAGGAAACATCACCTGATATAAACAAGTCATACAACTAGGGAGAAATCCAAGAAAGCACCCTGAGACGGCAGAATCTGGATCCAGCGAGGATGCGGGGCTGCCTGGTCTCCAGTGGTTGAGTGAGACAGAGGCTGCAGCAGTGGCAGCAGCGACAGACACCTCTTAAAGGGCCTGTCTGTAAGCAGATTTTTGCGGTGATGGAACTGTTCTGTGTACCAGTGCCAAATTGGCTGCATGCAAGGTGCACCAGGGACTTACAAGGAAACATTGTCAGAGGGTGGGCTTACGTGAGACTTGCTTGGTACAGAAGTGTCAGTGGTATCCATTATTCCCTGTTGAGCCCTTCCCCCTATCAGTGCACCAGACACAGTGCTGCAATAGTTCTGATATCATCAAACTGGATAACAGAGGTCACTCTGCCCAGAGGATTTCCTGAAACCGCACCTCCCCAAACTCATGGCCCTGCCCAAGCCACATTCAGGTGTGTCCTCAGCAAGTCAGGCGCTCATTGCTGAGACTCACACTAGAGGTAGCAGCTGGCCTCTGTTTCTGGTGTGGCCTTTTGAGGCAACTTTAAGTACAGCATCTGTGGATTGCTTGCTGAATCTTAACAGGTGGCCCCAGAGGGCCACAGGTTTGGGCTAAATTTGACCTGCAGCTGAATCCCTCTCAGGACTGTGCCACTGGAAATTACTTCACAAATTCACACTAATAAAACCAGGAGATTTAAGAGCTTTGTGTAGTACATAGAAACAGACAGAGAAAGGCAGCCAAAATGGAAAGACAAAGAAGTAGAATCCGTATGAGGGAACAGAACAGAGATCTATATCAAATGAGTCAAGTAATCTAACAGATGCAGAGTTCAAAACATTGGTTATAAAGATGCTCAATTAATTTTGGGGAATTGTAGAGAACTCCATCAAAGAGATAAAAAGCATAAGCATGGAAATGGAAATTATAAAAGAGAACCAGTCTGAAATGGAGAACACATTATCTGAGATGAGAAGGATATTAAATAGAATGAAAAAAGAATAAACAAAATGAATAAAGAAAATAGACAAAGTTCCTCATCTAAAGGATGGGAAAGCCAAGGACACACAATCAAAAGAGCAAGAGATAAGATGCTAAGACCATAAAAATAATTTAAGGAGAATATGGGACACTATTAAAGGTTCAAATATCTGTCTGATTTGTGTAACTGAAGAAAATCAAGATATTAAACAGCTGTTTGAAAAAATAATGATGGAAAACTTCCCTAAGCTGGTGAAGGAAATGGACATGAAACTCTAGGAAGCTCAGAGAATTCCAAAAATCAGAAATTCAAAGAGGCCCACACCAAGACACATCATAATTAAAATGTCAAAGTTTAAATATAATAAAAGAATATTAAAAGAAGAGAAAAATAGATAATCACTTATAAAGGAACACCCGTAATACTGGTAGCTAATTTCTCAAAAGAAACTATGTAGGATAGAAGTGTTTGACAAAAAGTATTCGACGGGATGAAGATCCAGGATCTACAACCAAGAATAATTTATCCAGCAAAGCTATTGTTTAGAATTGAAGAACAGAGAAAGAGCTTCCCAGACAAAATTAAGCTAAAAGAATTTATTACCACTAAGCCAGTGTTACAAGAAATGTTAGAGGGACTTCTTCAAGAAGAAAAAACATGTACCCAAAACAGGAATAAAGAATGGTAACAACTATATTCCTATCAATAATACCTTAAATGGAAAAGAATTAGGTGCTCCAACCAAAAGATAGAGTGACTGGAAGGATAAAAAAACAAGACCCCTACATATGAAAAAGGGAATGGAAAAGATATTGCTTTGATGGACCTAGAAGGTATTTACGACAGCCAGAGAAGGATAAACACTGTATGGTTTCACTTGTGTGCGAAATCCAAAAAATAAAAAGAACACACTAATCAAAAACAGACTCACAAATATAGTGGACAATTTGGTAATGAACAGAGGGAAGGGTGTTTGGGGGGCTGGAATAATGAGGCTAAAGGTTAAAAAAGTACAAATTAGAAGCTGATGGATGGTCACAGTGGTGGGGAGCACAGCAGAGGGAATATAGTTAGTGTTAATACATTGACTAGGTGGAGGGTCGGGGGAGGGAGGGAGTATTGGGGGGTATGGTTTTACAAAGTATATACATATCTAACCAATGTACTGTATACTCAAAACTAATTAAAATAAGAAAAAGAAAAAAAATGTCATTTTTATGCAGTTGAAAAAATAATAAAAACTAATGGTAAGATTTGAATATAAATGATAGATAATGAAATAAATACATGTCAAATGACCAAATTTTAATTATTATACTATGCTTCTTTAAAGAAATATTCTTCTTCTTAGAAAATTAGCAGTGAAGATTTTAGCAGTGAAAGCTGCTGATGTCTGAAACATAGTCTCATATAATTTAGAAGTTATATAATAAATATAATATATAAACACAGACGGAGAGAGAATGAGATTGATTTCTTACAACTTTTCTGTAAATTTTTGATTATTTCAAAATAAAAGATTCCAAATTTTTGTGGGTCAAATAATAGTTTTATTTCCTGTTCTAAACATTTGTCATAGATTAGCTAGATACTGTTCCATGTCGTTACTCTTTTCTCTAGATACAGACTTCCAACATTCTTAAAGTCAGCATGGCAGAAGCATCAGAAAAATAAAGATACACTCCAAATTAAAGCTTCCACCTGGAAAAGACATATGAAAACAGCTGTTCGCAACTCATTGGTCATAGTTGCCAGAGAAGTGCTATTCTACCATGTGCACCTTTATAAATGGACTTTCATCATTCTATTCAATTTTTTAAGATGTGATTAGTGTTATAACACTAGACAGCAAAATGATCAGACAGAATTAACAGATATAGTAGGTTTATATATTATTAGGTTTATATATTAGGTATCTGTATAATATTAGAAAAATAATGGTGTTAAATGTCTGAGAAAGTCAAGTGAAAGAAATTCCATATCAGTGCATTTTTTAGACAGTTGAGTACACTGATTATGTTTTCAATTTGAATTATTTAAAAATAATTATTTTCTACTTCTATTTTTATTTGTAAATCATCAAAATGAAATTGTTAACATATGCTTTATAAAAGCATTTATAATGAATTTTCAAATTTCAACTGGATATTTACTTTAAACATAAACACCAATATGTAAATTTCACAGGACTAAGTACTGAAGTCTTTACAATCATGAACTTTAGAGTCTTGAGTTCAATTCCAAGCTTTATCATTCAGTAGCTATGGGACTTTGGGTTAGTTACTTCAACTATCTTTCCCTTCATTTTATTATTATTATTTATGTTAAATGATATAGTTACTCTACTTGCCTCACAGATTTATTATGAGAATAAAATGAATTAACATTTATAAAATGTCTGGAACATAGTAAGCTCTATATAAGCATTTGTTGAATAAAAGTTAAGTCTTCTAAAGCTGTTATAAAATTAATCAGTATGCTGAAATAGTGTTAGTCTCATGCTGTCATGATAGTATAGGCCCAAAATTTATAAGTTGGCATGGTGAGACTTGTGAGATTTATTAACATGTCTTTGTCTTGGGGTTTCTTTACAGACTAGAGAGAATGAAAATTTGTTTTCCTATTTCCTACAATTATTGTAGAATGAGATAGTAGTTGTGAAACTGCTTTAAATAAAATATGAAAAGCACTGTACAAACTTATGCTTCTTGATATATTTGGTGAAATGAGTTAAGTGTGCCATGGGTGAAACAGGTTGATATTGTAATAAATGTTTCAGATGATTAGGTTAACTAATTGCATAGGAAGTATAGCACAGTGATTTATAGCAGGCATCAAAAAACTTTTTTGGGGCCGGGTAGTAAATATTTGGCTTCTATATAGTGGGCTTAACCCTGCCTTTATAGTGAAGAGAGGAACCTTAGATTGTATGTAAACAAATGGGTATGGCTGTGTGTTGAGAAGGACATTCTCATGTGCACAGTCTTTCAACCACTGCTCATCCAAGTAAAGATAGACTTGGGGCTGTGAATGAGAGATAAAGAGCCCACACAACCTGTGACTGGCTTATCATCTTCTGTGGGAATATTTTTTCCTGTTTCAGCCAGAGTGTGCTTCTTTGTTCTGCTTATGTGTCAGCGACCCTCAGGCTCATTACAACTCTCAGTATTTCAGTCTCCTTCAGAGAGGGAGAGAGGTTCCACTAGCAGAAGGGTGACATAGGCCAATTGCCTTGCATCTGCATTGGCTGGGGTGGGGGAGACCTGCTAGTCTTAAGAGAATGACACATGTTATTAGAGCTGATCTGACTCTATCTCATCTCTATGTAAGTAAAGCATTGTTCCATCCAGTGCTTGATGTGTTGTGTTTTTCTTGACAACTCCCATACCAAGATGTAGTGGGCAAAAGTATTTGGAATTCAGTTCTTGACAGCTGGCATTGTAATGATTTTTGCTATCCACTATGGAGTTGGAGTCCAAGCCTGGAGTTGGTGACTGGTGCGCTGTGCTCTGCTCAAGACTGCCGTTTAATAAAACTTTACAAAGTTATGTTTGTACCTGGTTTAGAGAATGAACTCTGGATATTAACTGAGTTTCAATCTCTACTTTGACATTTAATGAATGGATGGCTTTGGAAAAGTTACTTAACAAGTCTGAGCCCACATTTCTTCCTCTAAAAAAATGGGATTTAGGGAGTGCTACCCACTTAAGAATTTTGTGAGCATTAAAAATGACTTAAATAGGCAAAATGCTTGAGTCTTGGCACATATTGATTTCTATAAAAGTGTACGTTATTGCTAACAAATAATGAAGAGTTAAAGAAAAGTTAGAATTTTGAAAGACTGTATTTTTTTTGACATTCTCATCAATGTTTTTAAAAAATATATTGTTCCACAACTGAGTCCTTAGAGATCTGGCATAACTATATATGTCTGTTCTAATGTCCAAATTGATTCATTCAAATCAATTATTTAGCCAAAATTGGTTATCAAGTTAATTATAGGTTGTTGACAATTTTAAATGAGCAATGTATGTGAAATTTTGGGTTGCTAAGGAACAGAAAGTATATTCAACTTTTCAACTTCTTTCCTTGTATTATATAAAGAGGATGATGTGTAGTAATGCACACATGCACAGGTGGGTGTGAATACATACACAGTACTTTGAAAATAAACTATTTGATCTTGGCTCTAGCACTTACTACCTATGATAAGCTTAAAAAATACCTTTTCTCTCTATTTACTTACTGATGTATTTGGTGAAAAGAACTTAGTGTATAAAGTTCCTGTGCAATGAAAATGAGAATGTGCAAAAGCGCTCTTTGAACTGTATTTTTTTCTCAAAGATTAGTTACTACTATTTAATTGAGAAGTTTGTTTTGTGCAAATTTGAACTCAAAATCTTCAAATAATAGTGATATACTATGTTTACTGCAGAAGTAATCAAGTCCTTGCATTCTCACTTAAGAGTGTTTTATTAGAGACACAGGCTAACATATTGAAATGCATAATCAATTTACAGAAGTAAAAAAATATATATCTTGTCACTTTTACTAGAAGGTGTTGCAGATTGTCGAGAAAGTGGGAGAAAAGAGAGCAATGGAATCAATAGGGAAGACTTATCAAGGAGAGGCTTATGAAGGAGACCTGACCTGGGTTTTGAAGAATGATTGAAATTCCAATGCTAGTGATTTCCAACCTTTGCAATCAATTAGCATCTCCTTGGGAGCTTAAATAAATGCCAAAGCCTGGGACCCACCTCAGATTCTAATTGGTATTTTTTACAAGGTCTCTAGTTATTGCAAACACCGCTGAGTTGAGAATCCCACTGTGAACTAGTTTTGAGTTGCTGCTGTTACTGCAGAGTAGCATGAAATCTTAAAAATGCGTAATCTAAACCCCAAATCAAGACTCTCTGAATTGGAATCTTCCCATTACAACTTTAGAAGTAATAGAAAAAAAAAAAAAGAAAAAAAACGCACACACACGCAGAGAATAAAACACTATACTACCATAAGGCAGAAATATTCCGATGCCCTTCAAACTTCTTACCAACACTAGACATCTCAATAAGATTTTATATCTTTCTTGTTCTGCATTCTAATAACTGAAGTCTACTTCTGATTAAAATTACATAGACAAAAACTGCATAGTGAAATATTGAATATATTTCTTGAAATTTTAAGAATATACCAAAGACCTTGGTATGAGCCAGAAAAGTTAGATATCAAATACCATCTCTATAAAAATTCTCCATTTTAAACAAGTGAGAGGATTGATCAGTTTTTCACTTAATTTCAAGGCCTTAATATAATAATTTTTTTTTCTCAAAAGGTTATGGAACTCATAACATCTAAATAGATATCAGAATATCTCAGAATAAGGAGATACTTTGTATAGCATATCGAGTTTGGAACATTAAAAAATCCAGGATGTGAAAGTTTCCATAAGTTGTGTTTTCTTTAAAGGGAAGTGTTATTTATTGGTAGAAATGAGGTAGTAATTCACAGTTCTAGGTTTCTGGGACGAAGCTTGGAGAATGATTCACCCCATGGTGCTGGGCTTACCAATTATTCTTTCAGCACCATTAATAAAAATAGGTCAAAGAAGCAGGTATTGATTTCTGATAAGTCAGACATCAACATTCATTCATTGAGCAGGACAATACTGACCATTTTTTTTTTAAATCAAGAATGATATGTACTGTAATGGAAGATAAATTTCTCTCTGCCACGTTTACAATGTGATGGTCAAAACCAGGGCTGTTTAAAACTGTGACGTGAGGTCTTCTAAAGATTTGTCAATAACTCTTTGCACTCCATCTCTGAGAAAGTGGGGATATTTTTCTTGCAAAATGCCAGAGGGCCTAACATCATTTCCAGTGGAGAAAAGCAGGGAAGTTTGGATTAAATTTGTATTAAAACACTGCATCTATGAGGACAACATGCAAGATGCTCCGAATGTGCAAATGTGCACTAGTTTCTCGTTGTAAGAGCACAGCCTATGTCATGGACAATTTATAACAAATGGAAATTTTCTTCATCAGATCTTATTTCTTAGAATTGTCTCCTTTCCCCATTTTCACTGTTGTTTCCTTTCGTATAGAAAAGATGTAAAAAATCTTAGACACTTAAGGTGAAATTGTTTAATATGCCACAGGAAAAAAAGTGCATTAAAAAATAGAAATAAGACCTCTGTTTAAATTCAAAGAATGAATTAGGAGTAAACATGGAGGAGTGAGAGACATCCCCAGATCTATCCCCTTGAAACAACAATAAGTTTAACATCTAAAGCTCAATAACAACAACAAAAACACCCAAACTGTAAGACAGCAGGTCTAAGTGTGGGATCTGCGCAGAGCTACCACCAGTCAGAACCCTGGGTTTCGGTAGGTGGACTGGAAGAAATAAAGAAGCCGCCTCTTGCAGCCTCAGGAGCTACCTGTAGGAGGAGGGGCAGGGAAGGAGTGGTGAGTCAGTGAGGAGTGGTGAACTCCCTTCCTGAGAAAGTTGTGAGCTCCCTGCGGCCAGCAGGTGGCAGCACCCAGTCCTCAGGGCAGAAGGCAGAGAAGGGGGTGGGCAGAAGGCAGAGAAGCGGCAGGCAGAAAAACAACAGGTGATTTTTACTGGCCATGGTTATAAAATTACTGCTGAGCTGCAACCCCATCTCCCAACCCAGAGGGCACTTCCTCTTATACCCATTAAACACCATGAACAACCAAGGTGACAAAGCATCTCAGAAAGAAAGAGAAAAATCTCCAAAAAATAAGCTTACGGACATAGAAATATTCAACTTAAATGAAAAAGATGGTACTTCTGAAAAAACTCTGAGTTCTGAGATGAGTCATATCAACAATATCAGGAATTGGAAAACATCTAGATAAGCAGAGCAAGGAGGCTGAAACTTAAAAAGAATAGAATAGATCTGAAGATAGAAAACACACTGCAAAAGTTGAAAAATGAAATAGCAAGGTTGGGAAATAGATGGAGAAAAGTATCAGTGATATCGAAGACAGAAACCTAGAAATAAATCAGAAGGAATAGAGAAATGAAAGAATAAAAATAATGAAAGAGAAATACAAGAACTAGCTGATACCATAAGGAGAGGAAACATAAGAATAATAGGCATTATCGAAGGTGAGGAAAAGGAGCAGGGGCTAGAAAGCATTTTCAGACAAAGAGTAGATGAGAATTTCCCAAATCTAAAGAAAGAGCTGGAGCTTGGAATTCAAAAATTCAACAGAACATCCAATTATCTCAATCCAAAAAGGCTTTCACCAAGACACATTTTATTAAAATTATCAAAAATCAATGACAAAGACAGGATTCTCAGGGCAGCCAAGGAGGAAAAAAATGGTAATTTAAAAAGAAAAACCCATTAGTTTGTCATCAGACATCTTAATGCAAACCTTACATGTCAGAAAGAAATGGAATAAAATATTTAAACTCTTAAGTGAAAAGAACTACCAGCCTACAATAATGAATCAAACTAAGTTCACCTTTAGACATGAAAGAGAAATTAAGAGCTTTCCAGACATATAAAAATTGAGGGTATTCTCCACTTTGAGGCCTGCACTACAGGAAATACTAAAAGGGGTCAGCTCACCTAAAACAAAATGACAAACAAACAAACAAAAAACACATAATTAGAAGTAGTGACTATCAGACAAATGAAAGCAAAGAAGTGCAACCCATACTAGGAACAGGGCATTATAAGCTTAAATAATAAGAGAATTGCTATAGTAAGATACTAATGAAAGTTAAGCATACATAGGGACAAATTGAGATAACAATGACTGAAAAGAGGAGGATTCAAAGATCCAAATTCGCAAAAAGGAATGGAGATAAAGCATGCACAGAAGAAAATGGGTGACTGTAAATATATTACTAGCCTTTACATATTTGTAATAGTAACCACACACTAAAGATTCAGAACTGAAGTATATAACATAAAACAAGAAGAACCAGAGGGAAACCCCACAAAAGCCAACCAAAATAAAGAAAACAGAAACACAAGGACAAGGAAGCAATGAAAACACAAAGCTACCAGAAAACAAAAGATACAATGGCTATAAGAAGACCTCATATTTCAATAATCACCCTAAAATGTAAATGGCTGAACTTACTAATAAAAAAGTATGGAGTTGCAGAATAGATAAAAAAAACAACACCCAACAATTTGCTGCTTCCAAGAGACACATCTCAGCTCCAAAGGCAAATATAGACTCAAAGTGAAAGAGTAAAAAGTGATATCTCAAGCAAATGGCATTCAGAGAAAAGTGGGAGTTGTGGTAACAAATATCAGATGAAATAGACTATGAAAGAAAAAGATAAAGATACTGAGGGACACTTCATAATGATAAAGGGGATCATGCACCAAGAGGACATGACACTTATTAATACCTATGCTCCCAAGTAGGTAGCCCCGAAATATGTAAATCAATTACTAACAGAACTAAAGGGAGGAACAGATCAAAACACTATTGTAGTAGGGGACCTAAATGTCCCAATGTCGGATATGGACAGATCATCCAAACAGAATATCAATATGAAAATAACATCTTTAAAAGACACATTAGACCAACTGAACATAATTGACATTTACAGAGCCTTCCATCCCCAAACAGCTGCTCATACATACCTCTCTAGTGTACATAGAACATTCTCAAGATATGACTACATACTGGGACACAGAGATAGCCTCCACAAATATAAGAGGATTGAAATCATACCAACCATATTCTCTGATCATAATATTTAAAGCTAGAGATCAAGTACAAAAATCAAGCAGGAAGAACCACAGATACATGGAGATTAAACAACATGCTTCTGAAGAATAACTGGTAAGGAAAGAAAAAGAGAGCTCAAAACATACATAGAAATGAATGATAATGATAATACAGCATGTCAAAACTTTTGGGACATGGCAAAAGTGGTCATAAGAGGAAAGTTCATATAATTACAAGGCCTATCTCCAAAAACAAGAATGAGCCCAAATAAACAACCTAATGCTTCATTTTTAAAAAACTAGAAAAGGAAGAACAAATGAAGCCTAAAGTCAGCCGAAGGAGAGAAATCATCAAAATTAGAACTGAAAAAAATGACATGAAAAACAAAAAGACAATAGGAAAAATAAATACAATGAAAAGTTGGTTCTTTGAGAAGATTAATAAAATTGAGAAACCCCTGGTTAGATTCACTAAAGAAAAAAGAGAAAGGACACAAATAAACAAAATCAGGGATGTAAAAGGGGAAATTATGACTGATATTGCAGAAAAACAAAGTATCAAAAAGAATAGTATGAAAAAGTATATAACACCAAATTTAATAACCTAGAAAAAATGGACCATTATTTAGAAAAATACAATCTTCCTAGATTAAATCAAGAAGAACTGGAAAATCTAAATAGACTGATCAGCAGTATGGAAATTGAAACAATCATCAAAAACCTACCAAAAAGTAAAAGTCCAGGACCAGATGGCTTTACCAGTGAATTCTACCAAACATTCAAAGATTTAATACCTATTCTCCTCACACTCTTCCAAAAAATCTAAGAAGAGGCAGTAATTCCCAATACATTTTATGAGGCCAATATTACTCTGATACTAAAACCTGGTAAGGATAACACAAAAAAAGAAAAACTACAGACGAATATCTCTCATGAACACAAAGATGTAAAACTAACTGAGATACTACAGAACCGAATACAGCAACATTTAAAAAGAATATACACTACGATCAAATGGGCTTGATCTCAAGGCAGAAGGATGGTTCAATATGCACAAAATGATTAACATAATACACCACATAAAAAATTTAAAAATTAAAATCATATGATCATATAAAGATGAAGAAAAAACCTTCAACAAAATGTAACATCCATTTATGATCAAAACACTTAACAAAATTGGTATAGAAGGAAAGTACCTTAATATAATAAAGGCCATATATGATAAACCCTCAGCTAAGATTATATTTAATGGAGAAAAATTAAAAACTTTCACTCTACGATCAGGAACAAGAAGAGGCTGTCTATTATCACCATTGTCAGTCAATAACATTGGAGGTCCTAGCAAGTGCAATCAGACAAGAGAAAAATATAAAAGGCATCCAAATAGTAAATGAAGAAGTGAAACTGTTACTATTTGTGGATGACATGGTTATCTACACAGAAAAACCTAAAGACTCCACAAGAACACTACTAAAAGCAATAATCAAATACAGTAAAGTTTCTGGATACAAAATCAATGTTCAAAAATCCATAGCATTCCTATATTCTAATAATAAAGTGTCAGAAAAAGAAGTAGAAAAAATAATTTTTTTTTCAATTGCAAAAAACAAATAAAATATCTAGGATTAAATCTAATGAAACATATGAAGGACTTATATAATGAAAACTACAACACCCTATTTAAAAATATCGAAGAAGATACAAAGAAATGAAAAGATACTTCATGTTCTTGGATAGCAAAAATAAACATAATTAAAATGACCTTATTACCTAAACCATAATACAGATTTAATGCAATCTCCATCAAAATCCCATTGACATTTTTTGATGAAATAGAACAAAAACTCATCTGATTTGTATGGAAGCACAAAAGACTGAATTGATGAAGCCATCCTGAGAAAAAAGAATGAGGCTAGAGGCATCACTCTGTCTGACTTCAAATTATACTACAAAGCAACAGTAATCAAAACAGCACGGTATTGTCAGCAAAACTGACACAGGGACCAGAGGAACAGAATGGAGAGTCCAGAAGTAAACCCATATTTATGCGAGCAAATAATCTTTGACAAAAAGCCTAAAACATACAATGGAGAAAGGAAAGCCACTTCAATAAATGGTGCTGGGAAAACTGGAAAGCCAACTGCAAAAGAATGAAATTACACAGTTGTCTATCACCACAAACCAATATTAACTCAAAATGAATGAAGGACCTGAAAATAAGAGCTGAAACAATAACATGCACAGAAGAAAACATAGGAGCTAAACATAAAACCTTGGAGTTAAAGAGGATTTTATGAATTTGATCTCAAAAGCAAGGGAAGTAAAAGCTTAGATTAATGAATGGGACTACATCAAACTAAAAAGCTTCTGCTCAGCAAAAGGAACCATCAACAAGGTAAAAAAAACAACCATCTGAATGGGAAAATATATTTATTTGAAAGCAACATCTCCGATAAGGGCCTAATATTCAAAATATACAAGGAACTCATACAACTCAGTAACAGCAACAAAAAGACAAATGATCCAATCAAAAAATGGGCAGAGGACCTGAACAGATACTTCTCACTAAAGGATATACAAATGGCCAACAAATATTTGAAAAGATAGTCAACATCGCTAGCTATTAGGGAAATGCAAATCAAAACCACCATGAGATACCATCTCACATCTGTTAGAATAGCTATAAACAACAGGAGAAGTAATAACAAAATTTGGAGAGGATGCAGAGAAAAAGAAACCTCATACACTGCTGGTGGGACTGCAAAGTGGTACAGCCACTATGGAAAACAGGATGGAGGTTCCTCAAAAAACTAAGAATTGATCTACCATATGATCCAGCAATCCCTCTACTGGGTATTTACCTCAAAGTCTTGAAAACTCATACCTGAATAGATATTTGTATACAGATGTTCATAGCAGCATTATTCACAGTGGCCAAGACATGGAAGTAACTGAAGTGTCCTACAGTAGATGACTGGCTAAAGAAGCTGTGGTACGTATATACAATGGAATATTACTCAGCTATAAGAAGAGGTGAAATTCTGCCATTTGTCACAACATGGATATAACTCGAGATAAGCATGCTAAGCAAAATAAGCCAGACAAAAAAAGTTGAAAATCACATGATATCACTTCTATGTAGAATATAAACTTAAAAACAAGAAATTAACAGGTTAAATAAACAGAGACTCAGGGACATGGACTATAGACTAGTGGTTACCAGAAGGTTGGGAGTGGGGGGCAGGTTGATAGGGTAAAGGAAGTTATATATAGAGGGGTAGGGGTGGGTGAAGTGGGTAAAGGGGATCAAATATATGAGGCTGATGGAAACTGGACTTGGATTGTGAACACACATTAGAATATACAGATGACGAACAATAATGTACACCTGAAAATTATATAATTGTATTAACCAATGTTACCCCAATAAACTTAATTTAAAAAAAAAGGATAAATTATGAGTGATAATAATAACTTTGGCCAGGAAGTCAGGGAGATATATTGTATGATGAAAAAATCTTTTCTAGTGTCCTTTTTATCAAACCACAAAAGAACTGCATATTTTGTGAATGTGTACTATCAACCTCACTTCCTGGGGGATTTTTGCTCTCTGAATTTGAAAAAAAAATAGTAATTTATTTTAGGTTATATTTCATTTTCATGGTCAATGATGAAATGATTTTCAAAGTTCCTTTGTCACTGCAGAGAAGATGCTAAATGATACTGAAAGGACTATCAATGGATGAAGAGAATCTCGCCTCTCTTCATCCACTAATTTTTCACATGGCACTGGGAAAATGGTTTAAAAGATCCAAGTTTGTTCATCAGCAAATAAAGCACTGGGCCTAATGATTTATAAAGTTACATTTATGTATTGACATTCTGACTTTTACTAAAAGTGATAACACTAAATCATTAAATTATTTTATATAGTTATATGAATTTTTGCATCATTTTTATCTATAAATATTATAAGATAAATGCAATTTTACAAAAGTCTGATTATATTAGGTTATGGACAAAATTTTCAGTTATGTATGTCCCAATCTTTGAACATTCTAGGCAATGCTCAACTAACAAAACTGCAAGCAATTATTATTATCATTTAAATATGTTAATTAAAAAAACACTCTTTAGAACTCATGGGTCACAGAATTACAAACTGTAATTAAAAATTACTTCGCGATATTAACGATAAGATTATCAACTGAAAATATAAAATCTTTCAAAAGTCGTATTTAAAGGCAAATATGGAGAGGTTCATGTTTTTATTAAAATTAAATTATTATAGTTTTAACACAGTTTTGTTAAGACTTTATTTTTTTAGAGCAGCTTTAGGTTCACGGCGGAATTGAAAGATACAGAGATGTCCCACAATCCTCTGTGCTCTGCCTAAAAATCCTCTATGCTATGCCTATTCATCTCTCACCCTCAGCCACTACAACCATGGATATTTCTACTGTCTCCATAGCTTTTACCTTTTCCAGAAAGTCATGTAGATGGAATCATATCACATATAGTCTTTTCAGACTGGCTTCAACACAATGTTTCCAAAAAGAAGAATACAAATGTAAGTATATATAAATGTACATCAATTAGAAAATATGAAGGAAAAACTTAGCAGTTATAATTACTAAATTCAAAATATAGTTATGTAAATAAAGTAAAACACAGATGTAGGAGATAATAAAACAACTAAAAAAATCCTCTATATTGTTCTATTTTAATAAATGTAAAATTTTAGTGAAAAAGACACTTTAGAAAATTTTAAGTGATTGAAACAAACTTTAGAAGAATAAAATCAGAGGAGGTTAATAAATATTATGGCAAAATTCCAATTAGTCACACATAAAGCTATAAAAATATTATTTCCATATAAAATTATTATAGAGAAACTAAATTTTTCAGGAGCACCAGGCAGAACAGGTTAAATGAGAAAATCCAATTTACCTTTCCATTTTTTTTTATCTTTTATATATAAAATAGGTTTTTAGCACAAAATATAGATTTCCCTTTTCTTTCTTGGGATGCAAATATTTTTACTCAAAAAAATTAAAAATGCAACAAAATGGATAAAGAATCATACATACATATGTACTTGTCTAGATTTCTATCATATTTAACTCAATCACTAAAAAGTCTTACTGGAGATACTTAAGTAAGAATAATGATTTTTATATTTATTTCACCATTTTTTCAGCATCATCTATAACTTAAAATACTGCATTGACCTAGATTTTATCCCAGACTCTTCGTAATACTATCTTTCATTATAGAATTCTTATACACTGTTGGAGGGAATGTAAATTGATACAATTATCATGGAAAACTGCATGAACATTCCTCTAAAGATTAAAAATAAAATCACTGTGTAATCCAGCAATTCTAATTCTGGGTATATATTCAAAAGAATTCAAAGAAGGATAACTGCTTTTTCATATTTATAATGCTGCAATAATACTAATGTGAATGATGCTGTATTCACAATAACATAGATATAGAAACCATTCTAATGTTTATCAACATATGAAATGGTAAAGATAATGTAGTATATATATACAATGAACTATTATCCTGCCTTTAAAAAAAGAAGAAAATACTGAAATTTGAGACAACCTGAATGAACTTGGACATTATGCTAAGTGAAATAAATCAGAGAGAGAACAATTAATATTACATGATCTCACTTCTGTGTAGAATCTAAAGAAGTTTTACTCATAGAAAGAGAGTAGAATAGCGATTGACAGTGAATGAAGGTGGTGGAAATAGGATAAGGTTGGTAAAATGGTACAAACTTTCATTTATAAGGTGAATGCCTTATAAATAAGGTATTCTGGAGACCAAATAACAGCTTGGTGACAATAGTTAATGAGCATGTATTGTACACTTGAAATTTATTAAGACAATAATCTTAAGTGTCTTGATTATACACACACAACCAAAGGGCAACTATACGACATGATATGTTTGTTAATCAGCTTGATTTTGGTAATCATTCCACACTGCATATACATATTAAAACATCACATTATATGTCTTAAATGTATGCAATTTTGTCAAACATATCTCAATTTACCTAGAATTAACAAAACAAATGAAACTAATGCTCACTTTCTGTCTGAATGCTCTATTTTCTTTAGCCATTTATCTTAAGACATATACTGAGCCTTTACAAAATCTGTATACCCTCCCTAAGATGCTTCTAATTTATTTGGTCTTTCAAATTCAGCACTCATTATAGAAACTTTCATTCGAGGTAGATTATTACTGAATACAACTGAGCCAGTTTAGAAAAGGAAATAGGTTGGACCAAATGACTTGCTCTGAGTTCTTAATAACTGGAGAAAATAGAGGAAATATTAATTAAACCTAGGTCTATCATCCAGATTATTCCTTCTGATATGAAATCTCTCATTAAATCTTTTTTTGTATATGTGTACGCTATAATATTATGTTTCTTCAAGTTACAGGGAACACAGAATTACTCAAGACCTTGTTGGATGACTTAATATCGAGAGAAGAAAGATGGTGATGGTTGTGGAGAAGGGGCATTATGAAGGCCTTCATGTAATCAAAAAGATAGTCAATCATCCAGGCTACAGAAAGGCTGAAACATCTTCCACACTCTATGCTCATTTATGAATTCTGTTTATTTATTCAAGAATAATTTGAGGACCTATTAGGTGGTAGAGACAGCAGCTTGGGTGATTCAGCTGGTACACTAATGGGTTGTACCCTCTAACGCAGTATAGAATTTCAAAATATAAATTTTGGAAAAATAACCACTTAGATTATAGTAGACAGGCAGAGAAGTGGCGAAAGCTATCTATGTTGTTTCATTAATAATAAAAAATACTCTATCTAGATATTAGTAAAGAAATGCTTGTAATATATTTGAAAGCCTCAATCCCTGAGCTTTCTATGATTTCACCTACTAAAAATCCTCACTTAAAATTAAGTAGTCCAAAAAGTGAGATTTCTCAAAAGATGAAAATTTCCAAAAAGAAGTCCATCATCCTCAAGTGAACTGCCTCAGAATTAGCTTGTACTCTGCTGATATAACTATTTATTTGCTCTGATAAAATTCTAATATGGGTGAAAGTAAGGATGAGTTTTACTATAACTCAAAAAAGGTCAAACTTATTATTTTAAATTTTAGGCTTTGCAGTAATTTTAGTTTTATAATTAGGCATCAATATAATTGAGATTGGAGACTTGGGTATCTATCTAATTAAAAGAAGCCAACCTACCTAACAGATATGCTCTGATTGAAGCAAACATAAATCTGCTTGGGGAAAATATGAGTAAAAGCCTGCCTGAGAAACAAGAGATAAGGATTTTCTGGGAGACTATGCAACAAAATTGGCATGTGGTAGGCACATTTTCTGCCCCTTGTTGTCCATTCCTTATATAATCTCCTCCCCTTGTGTGTGGGTATGAAGTATAAATATGATGTCTATCACTTGTGATTAGTTTATCTGTAAAGAAAAGATAAATGATATTGAAGAAATAATTAAGGTCTTTAATCAGTTGACTTTGATTTAATTATAAGGTAGAACACCTAGGTGGGCTAGAGCTAGTCAGGTCTTAAAATAAGGCTTCAAAGTAAGAGACAAGAAATATCCAGGAGATGGCCTCCTGGCCTTGCAAAAGCCAACTGCAGTGATGTGGAGAAAGCTATATAGTAGCGAATGTCAGATAGTTTCTAAGAATTGAGGGTGTCTGTCTTACCATACTTAAGTTCTGAAATCTACCAAACCATGAGGCCCTGAAAGAAAATCAGATGAAATTGCAATTTGGCCAACACATTTCTTTCAGCCTTGTGAGACCATGAGCAGAGGACTAGTTAACTTGTGGCTGGTATAGAAACTACAAAATAACAAGTGTGCGCTGTTTTAAGTCATTATGTTTGTGTTACTTTTTTTTTGTAGCAGACTAACATCAATTCTCATCGTTATGCCAAATAAAAGGTGTGGCTGATAATCTTCTCCACTTTGGGAGTGATCTGATTTGACAAATGTTTGGTTCCACAACCAAGTTAAATTTTACTTTTTAAAGGCTGTATAAATCACATCCTATGTTTGAACCTTAACATTTGGAGAGCACGTTAACAGAAAATGGAGGTATAGAAATAAATGCCACCTCATGTTAATGGGTTGGAAGAATTAAATTGTTAAAATGTCCTTATTACCCAAAGTGATCTACAGATTAATTATAATCAAAATTCCCAAATCCCTCAAATCTCTATCAAAATTTCAATAGAATTTTTGCAAAATTAGAAAAAAGTATTATATGAAATCTCAAAGAACGCTGAATATCAAAAAAAAAAAAAAGTCTTAAAATGAATAGTGTTGAAGGCCTCAGACTTTCTGATTTGAAAACACACTGTAAAACAAGAATAATTAAGAAAGTATGGTACTGGCATAAAGACATAAAGACAAACAGAACAGAATAGAAAGTGCATAAAAAACTGTATACATCACCAAATTATTTTTAACAAGGGTATCAAGGCAGCACAATGGAAAAAGGGCAGTGGATAGAAATAGAAAAAGCAGATAATCAAATGCAAGAGAATGAAGTTGGACCACTACTTTACACTATATATAAAAATTAATAAAAATATGACCTAATATAATAAAACTTCTAGAAAAAATAAGATAAAAGTTTTAGGACATTGGATTTGACTTCTTGGATATAAAACCAAAACACAAAAAACTAAACCAAAAAAATAGATAAATGGGTCTGCATCAAATTTAAAAATGTCTGCATCACAGGAAACAATTAATAAACTGAAAAGGCAGTCCATAGAATGGGAAAAAATATTTGCAATCATATATCCACAATATATAAGAAACTTCTACAACTCAACAACAATAAAAATAAATAAATAACTTGCTTTTTAAAATATGGACTAAGGACTTGAATACACAATTCTCCAAAGAAGGTAAACATATGGCCCATAGGCATATTAAAAGATTATCAATATTAATAATCATAAGAGAAATGCAAATAAAAACCACAATGAGATATCACCTCATACCCATTGGGATGGCTATTATCAAAAAAATAGAAATAAAAAATGTTCATGAAGATGCAGAGATATTTAAACCTTTGCACACTGTTGGTGGGAATATAGCATGATAGAGTCATTATGGAAAACAGTATGAAGATTACTCAAATAATTAAAAATAGAATTACCATATGTTTCTGCAATCCTAATTCTGGGTATATACAAAAGAATTAGAAACACTTTATCTCATATATTAATGATATGTAATAAGGTTAAATTGTTTTAATTAATAAATTAATTTAATTAAAACAGGATCTCAAAGAGATGTTTAAACACCAATGATTTCTACAAGATTACCTAAGAGGTAGAACTAACCTCAATGTCCAATGTTGAATCGATAAAGTAAATGCATATATACATACACAATAAAATGTTATTCAGCCTTAAAAAAGGAAGGAAATCCTGTCACATTAAACAATACAGGTAAACTTTTAGAACATTATACTAAGCAAAAATAATCCAGTTAAAAAAAAAACAAAAACAAAACAAACCAAGTACTGTAAGTACTGTATAATATCACTCAAAAGAAGTATCTGAAGTAGTCATAATCATAAAAACAGAAAGTATAAAGGAGGGTTGCTAAGGGAAATTAGTGTTCAGGGCATAGAGTTTCAATTTTGCAAGATTAAAAAGTTCTAGAGACCTGTTGAATAACAGTGAGAATATACTTATTAGTATTGAATTGTACACTTACAAATAAGGTGGTAAATTTAATATTTTGTGCTTTTTACAACAATAAAAAAATAGATAAACAATCAAATTGAGATGTTTTTGAAATAAACACAATAGTACCTAGCTCAATTTAAAACAGTATATAAGTAGCAAATTGGTTTTGTGAATATTTTAAGTTGAGGATAAGATGCTGCTAATTTAAAAACACTCAAAATGAAAAGATAAAAGAATAAAAAAAAATGACAATAAACATTTCAAAAATTGGGCATAGCAGTATAATTTAGAAAAAAGTTCCTAGATACTTTTTAAATAAGTTCTTTCTTCATTTATTTTGAACGTATTCCTTTATCTTAAGAAAAATTAGCTCAATTCTGCCATTAGAGTCTTAAAAGACAAGTATAAAATTGTCTGCTATTCTTCATATGATAAACTCTAGGTCAAACAGTAAATGTAAAGTTGCTTAGGCCACCCGTGTCATCAATCTGCTTTACTTACCTAATATAGCAGCATTCACTTGCTGGTATGCCAATTCCAACTCTTCATATACAATAACATGTAGGGGCAATTTTATTACATTTATCTCCGAACATCATCTGTCTACTATGTTAAAATAACATTAAGATACCTATGAAGGGCAGTAATAATCAAAGCTGATGGAAGTAACCAACTCATTGTAGAAAAATTATTGGCCTGAACAGATTTCCTATGCTCTTCATAGCACAATCAAATTTAATCAATTTCTCCTATACCTGAAGATAACTTTTCTAGTCACTAATGATAAAATTGCCACCTTTGATTCTTACCTGTCAGTAAGAGTAATTGTGAGAATTAAACGAGATAACATATAGGAGAAGCACTTAGCAAACTATAGAAGTCCATAAAAATGGAAAGCATCATTACAGTTTTAGAATTAACTATATTGTTTAAGATTATTATTGAGCCATAGTTAAAGCCTAATGAATGATTTCCTTCAACATTTCTAGATTTGCATTTCCGGTTTCTGCATGTAAGGAGCTTGGAAGTTGCCACACCACACTAACAGTAAAAAGCTGAACAGACTAAAATTTTGACAACTTCTTGGATCCTTAAGAGAGGGGATGACAAAGAGCAAATTGTAGCCCCCAAGACTGGAAAGATAGAGGGAGAATACAGGAATTTGCTGCTTATCAGAGCAGCGACTCATGAGAGAGCAGGCACAATCCTGCACACCAGGGCCAGGGTAGGAAAACTGAACTGATGAAATTAGATGAAATGTAACTTGCAGCCTTGTTTGTATAGTATCAACAGTTTTTGTTTTGTTTTCTTAATATCTTGCTTTGTTTGATTTTTTTTTTTTAACACGCTGGCATTTTTGCTGCCTTTTGAGAATACACATGAGCAATGTTTTATTTTTGAACAAAGAGAATTCCAAGCACAATATTTTAATTTTTCCTGATTTTCAGGTAGTTTTTAATCACACCATGTATAAATATTTAAAAATAATTTAACTGATTTCAACCAATGATAAATTAAATGATATCAATTTAAAACATGGAATTGTTTGAAATAACCTATTATTTTGATTTTAACCTACTAGACAAATCATGCCAGTAGATTTTCCATGCATTTACTCACAGACCACTTATGATGTTTCATTTAGGTCAAAATGGGTTGTTTTGTAATAATTCAGGCATTCTCAGGATATTAAATTATTCTGGAAACAGTGTTTGCCTCACTGCATTTTAGCTTATACATGGGTTGAAAACAATCCTTTCTCATTTGAAAATACGCTATGCATGAACAAAGCTATTTCTTAATGAGGGTGGTATTATCATAAATAAGCCAATAGCACAGAGGTGTTCGCTGTTTTTGAGGAAAAATGTCATATTTAAGTGGTAGAACAGTACACAGCTGTGTTTGAGTTCATCAAACATCTCACATTAAATGTCTGAGGTTTGCTAATTTCCAAATGTTTTGCAAAATGTGTTTCCTCATATTTTTAAGCATGAAGAGTGCTTCAAAAGGCCCATGTGCTGCAAGCTGTCATTTCATCTATTTATCAAAATAGAAGCATAAATAGAATTTGTTGTCAATAAATTAAGTTGAATGGGTTTATGACTTGTTTTTTTTTTTTCTTCCAGATAATGAGTTAGCTCAGAAGTATTCCAAAGCCAGAGGATTCAGACATCATTGCCAGGATTTTTATATATCCTGGAATAGGACCTTAAATTCACTAAATGTTGATAACTTTGATTGGACTCCCGATCAAATCTATCTCCTGGTTTCATCATATATCTGCAGCTCTTTTCCATTTAGGTTAGTTAACATTTTTTGGAACCAGATTGCCAGAGAAAAATAGACTGTTTCTAGAAGCCTATCTTATAAAACTCTAAATTAAACTACTATAAGTCAGTGATAAAATATTTTACCTGGTCTTCAGTCATGACCATATTTAGTCCCACTTATAACTGAAGTACAGTTGACCCTCGAACAAGACCATTTGAACTTGCAGGGTCCACTTATATATGAATTTTTTCCAATAAACATACAATCTACTCTCTGTAAATCCAGATTCACAACCACAGATGCTATCAAACTCAGATTAAAAATGATATTTTACATCCATGGTTGAGATACTGTGAATAAGGAGAGCTGACTGAATGCTTTGTTCTGTACCAGTTTATATAAGGGACATGAGCATCTGCAAATTTTGGTATCTTCAGTTAACACCCCAGGGATACAAGAATGACTATAGAAAAGTTTTTGAGGATTCAGACATGTTCTACAAACATTTGACTGTGTGGTGGTGGACATCTCTGGTTGTTTAAGGATAAACTATATTTGTGATTTTAAATACATTGCTTTGTCTCTGATTAGCTCATTCATCAGTCCCCTACTTTACTTTTCCCTTGGTTAAAGCCTGAAATTCTACTCAAAAGTTACTCCTTTTGTTGAGTTCTCTTTTCTTTAAATGTTTGTCTGTGCTCTGGAATGCTATACTATGAATGGTTTAGCTTTTAAAGTTAAGTTTAAAACTTGTGGATTAAAACTCTTTTTTTTTTCTTGTCTCTTTTATGCCTAATTCCTCCTTTGTAAAATGGGGATAAAAATAGCTTTTTTTCAGTAATATTAATGACAAAATTATTATAAAACTCTGTAGACTTGGTAGGAATTGAAAATAAAATGGAATATTTAAAAAATAGTTTATCTAAATTTTACCTGAAAACAAAAGAAATTAAATAGGAAAATAACTTTGCAATTTAAATTTCAAGTATTCTCATCATTTGTTTGGACATTAGGGAAAAAAATGGAAGAAAGAGTTTAAATGAAGATATTGAAGGGCTAATATAAAATGTCAAGTCAGTATTAAATAAATACATGGGGAAAAAAAGATGATTAATAATTTGAGTCACTCAATTCAAATAGATGGGTCTTCCTTTTACACAACCACATCTTTCATTGCCAGAGGAAAAGATCCTGAAATTTTGAGAGCCACTTCTCATTTCATTACTAACTGAATCCCATTACTACTTTCATTGTTGTATTTAGAATTCAACTAATAAATAAAATATAACAAAATGCAGGGAAATTTTGAGTCATAGGAAAATTCACAGCATAATTTTTTCAATTAACAAAAATACAAAAACAAATGTAAAAATCTACTAAATATAGATATACCATAAAAATGAAAAATAAGTTCAAAGATTAAAAATATTACATTTAAAACAAAAATATAATGAATTAGATAAAATGAAAAAAATTAAAAATATGTCTCAAACTACTTTCTTTGAAAGGTTAAAAAGAGCAAAATGTCAGAAGAAAAGAGAATTAGAAAAGCTATTTAACTATTTGCCCCTTAAATAGAATTCAGAATACTGTTTTTTATATATAATTTCTTTCAAACCTTGGAGAACAAAATTAAAATGTATTTAAACTTATTTGGGAGTTAGAAAATAAAAGATGGATGACTTACCGCCTTATTTTGTCAGCTGAAACTAAAATCATTAAACACAATGCACAAAACTATTTTCAGAAGAATTTAATTTTTAATTTTGACCTCATAATTTTAAACAGAATATTAATAAAGCAGTGTGAAAGTATAACAATGTTTTCAGAATAAGCAGGACACTAACAAGGAAGACCTATCTGATTATTAGAAAATATTTAACTATAATTTAAAACACCAACAAGTTGAGGGAAGGAAAATAAGAGTACATCATGATACTCTGTTAGAACTCTACGTTTATTCTCAATTGAAAAGTACTCTATAAAAATAGCATAGAAGCTACATGTTATGCATGTCTCCTCTCACCGACACACCAAAATTACAATGAAACTATAGAGCAATCATAACCTGAGCTCTGGCTGAACAGAGTCCCTACAACATGTATGGGAACATACACAAGAGGCTGGTAAAGGGGCAAACATGCAAAATGTCCTGTCCCACAACAGCATAAGGCAGTTAAATCAGGAGGGTTATCTGGGCTGCAGAGTCTTCTCCCTGTCCTCCCAGGAGCAAGGGGTCCTGACCCACATTGGTGTCCCCATCCAAGGGTTCCAATACCAAGAAGAGAAGTACCCACAAGCTCTGGCTATGTAAAACCAGTGGAGATTGTGGCCAAGTGAGACAAAGGGCTGCAGGAGTCAAAGATATTCTTTTCAAAGGTCCCACACCCAGACTTACTCACTTATAGACTCACTCGCTCTGAATTCCAGTGCTAGGATAGATGCTCAAGGGATTCAGGGAAAGGGTTGGTGGGGTGGCTCTCTCCTGGACAGAAGTTCTGGCAGCATCCATTGTTTCTCCCAGCGGCGAATGCAGATAGCCACTGTACCTGAGTTTCAACTGGCCTGGATAACTCAGATGGTTCTACCTAGGGGATTCCCTGAGACCCCACCCCTCCCAACTTGTGGCCCCACCCAAGCTGCCTCCAGTGGTTTATTCCAGGGTCCTCAACCATCAGGCCACAAATCAGTACCAGTCCTGAGCCAGTCAAGAACCAGGCAGCATAAAAGGAGGTGAATGGTTGGTGAGTGTATTTGCATCATACCTCAGCTCGACCTCAGATCATAGGAGCACTGGTCCCTGGTGCCAAAAGGTTGGGGACCGCTGGTTTATTCTATACAAGTGGCCTAGCTCAGCTCATGCTGCAAACTTCCTTAAAATTTCTCAAAGGCTCATAAAACCCAAAGAAGCAGCATCTGGCCTCTTGCTGTGCCCTGCACCTCTTGCTGAGCAGTGCCAAACCTGGCACTAGTGGTAGCCAGTCTCAGTTTCTGGCTTGGCCTCTCAAGGTACCTATAAGTCAGCATGGGTGGCAGCCACCTGTGCATTGCTTGGTGACTCTTATCAGGTGGCTATGGAAGTGCACAAGGTATAGCTGAACTTGGCCTGCAGCTGGCCTCCTCTCAGGAGGCCCTTGGGCTGGCACCCTCAGAAATCTACTTCTACTAACAAAAGAACTGGAGCACAATCTAGGGCTGCTTCTGAGGAAGACATACCTGAAGGGGCAGACTGGGAAGTCCCCAGAGCCCTGCTTAAATAAATTCTGCTTCATAGAGACAGGTCCTCATTGGCCAATCCTCACAACCAATCAGACCAACATCAATCCCTCCCATTATACCCCACTCAGGTGATCAGGAAAGAGTGTGCCACTGGGCCCTATAGGATACCTACTACATAAGGTCACTCTACTAAGTCTGGGAGCTCTAGGAGCCCTACCTGATGTATAGAAACAAACATAGTGAGGCAGCCAAAATGGAAAGACAAAGAAACATGTCTCAAACAAAAGAACAGAACAAAGTTCCAGAAAAAAATTAAACAAAGTGGAGACAAGCAATCTACCAGATACAGAGTTCAAAACACTAGTTATAAGGATGCTCAATAAACTTATGGGGACAGATGAACTCAGTGAGAACTTTGACAAAGAGAAAGAAAGCATAAAAATTGAGATGAAAAATACAAAAAAAAATGTCAGAAATGAAGAATACAATATCTGAGATAAAGAATACATTAGAGGGAATTAACAGATTGGATGAAGTGTAGGATCACATCAGCAATTTAGAAGATGAGGTAACGGAAGGATTCTCAATCAGAACAGTGACAAGAAAAAAATTTTTTTTTAAATGGGAACAGTTTAAAGGGATTCTGGGACATCAACCATAAAAATATTCACAAGAAGAGAACAAGGAATGGAAAGCCTATTTGAAAAAATAATGGCTGAAAACTTGCCTACCTTAAGACACATAAGCTCTGGAAGTGCAAAGTCCCAAACAAGATGAACTGAAAGAGGCCCACACCAAAATACATCCAAATTAAAATGCCAAAGTTTAAAGAAAAAGAGAGAATCTTATAAGCAGCAAGAGAAAAGCAGTTAGTTATCTACAAGGGAGCTTCCATAAGAGTATATGCCAATTTTTCAACAGAAATTTTGCAGACTAGAAGGGCTTGGCAAAAAATTTTCAAAGCAATGAAAAGAAAATGCCTAAAACCAAGATTACTCTACCCAGTAAAGCTTTCATTCAGAATCAAAGGACAGATAGAGAGCTCCCCAGACACACAAAAAAAGCTAAGGAATTTATTACTGCTAAGCTAGTATTACAGGAAGTGTTGGAGGGACTTCTTTAATAAGAAGAAAAAACGTGTATCAAAGATGAGTAAAAAAAAAAAGCAGTAACTATACATCTAACAATAATTACTTCAAATAAAAAAGAATGAAATGCTCCAATCAAAATGTAGGGTGGCTGGATAGAAAAGAAAACCAGATTCTTTCACATGCTGCCTATAAGAGACTTCAGATTTAAAGACACTCACAGACTAAAAGAGATGGAAAAAGATATTTCATGATGGACCAAGAGGCTATTGTGCTGAGTAGAGTGAGTCAGTTAGAGAAAGATAAATGCCATATAATTTTACATATGGAATCTAAAGGACAAAACAAATAAACAAAAAAAAAACAGAAATAAACTCATAGATACAGAGAACATTTTGAGGGTTATCAGATGAGAAGGAGGTTAGAGGGGTAAGTGAAAAATGGAGAAGGTAATAAGAAGTACAGATTGTAGTTACAAAATAGTCATAGAGGTATAAAGGCTAGTATAAGGAATATGATTAATAATGTTGTAATAACTGTGTGCAGTGTCAGATAGGTACTAGATTTATTGAGCTGATCACTTCATGAGATATATAGATGTGTAATCACTACCTTGTACTCCTGAAACTAATATAATATTGTATGCTAACTATAAATAAAAAATAAAAATTATTATTGAAAAATAAAGTAAATAAATAAAATAACTGTATGAAAAAAACAGAGGCTTTTTGTTAGTAGCAAGATAGAACTGCAATAAATAATTAATATTAGCTTAGTATCTCTAGCCAATACAGTAAAATAAAGAAAAAATTATATAATTTTTAAAGATTTATTAATATATTTCTGTCATATATGCTATCTTAAAAATCTTACACAATCATCACAAAAATTCTAGAATCATAAAATATAATAATATTTATAGTTTTTCTATATTCCAGTAAATACATTGAAGAGACCAAGAAAAAAATCTGTAACATAATAAATGGCAAAAACAAACTATTTAGAAATAAACACACAAAAAACACACAGCAATTAGGTTTTGAAAATTACAGAAATGTAAGAAAGCATAAAATATTAATAAATGTAAATTAATAGTATATTACTGGGAAGAAAGTAATAATAAAAATATAGTTGCTATTTTCAATTAAGTTTAAGATTAGTACATTTCTGATAAATATTCTAATAAAATTTGGGGAAATAAAATATTATTCTAAAATGTATTATTCTAGGGAAATAAGCCAGACAAAAAAAGACAAACTCCATATGACTTCACACATGTGTGTAATCTAAAAACAAAATAAATGAATAAACAAACAGAAACAAACTCATGGATACAGAGAAGAAACTGATGACTGACATAAGAGAGGGAGGTTAGGGAATGGATGAAAAAGGTGAATGATTAAGAAGTACAAATTGTCAGTTATAAAATAGTCATGAGGATATGAAGTACAGCAAAGGGAATATAGTAATAACTGTGTATGGTATCACATGGGCACTAGACTTATTTGCTGATCACTTTGTAAGTTATATAAAGTCTAATCACTATGTTGTACCACTAAAACTAATATAATATTGTATGTCAACTGTAGTTTAAAAAATAAGTTAAAAAAATAATTCAAAAATTTGAATGAGAAATATACTATGAATGGTCTTGGGCCATTCAAAAGTCAAAACAAACAAGTGAGTGAGTGAGTGAGCGAGTGAGTGAGTGAGCAAGCAAAGTTTATTTTAAAAATGCTAATTAAAATTAAAGTTTTTTTAGAGTGCTAATAAAAATTGAAATAAAGTGTGGAAAGTGGTATTGGTATGACTTTTGATTGAAACATTACTAGAGTAATTTTGATAACCTATGTCTTTCTTGTAGTTTAAATTTATGTATATATTATTTTATAAAACTTTACAGTTACAATATTTAATTTCTGACATATTGTAAATATATTTTACAATAAAATTATAAAGTCACTATATGAAGCACAGCTACATAAATCTCAATTACATAGATTAAAAACTAACCCTTACTTTTTCAATAGATTAATAGATTATGTAGAGTATTTTTTCTCCTTGATTTTGTATTTTTTTCTCTTCCACTCTGACAAATATACTAATTTAATACAGTTCCTACATTTGAAATTTTTACATCATCTAATATATTATTTGGCAACAAAAATATTTACATTAATAAAATTTTGTGTATGTATGTACAATTCACTTGTATATATAATTTTATATTATATTAAAATTGAATAATATATTGTATAACATATAAATTATATATATAAATTTCAATAGTCATAGCATCAATATTCTAAAACATTTTTACATTTAGTCAGCTCATTTAAAAATTACACACTTTCAACAAGATATTAAATGTAAAATGTTAGATATTATTTAGCACATCTCATTTAATGATGAAATTTTAGATGAATATCATGTTATGCTAGAACAAGACAAATTTTAACATCAATTTTATTCTTAATTTTTAAAGCTACAGAAAAGCCTTGCTTACATAAATATGAAGAGAGCAGAACTTTTTGTGACAGCAAAGCACTCAATATCTGCATGTCTTCCAAACAACACAAATATCACACAGGTCTTTAAAGATAATTTTGGAACCTGAAAATTTGATTAGGAGGATTGTTTTATTGAAAGAAAAAAATCATACATGCAAAAGCATTTGTCTGTCATTTCTTAAAATCTCATTCTCTAAATTTTTGAGAAGAGTAACAAAAATGCTTTACCAAGATTAACTAAGGTCTATTAATATCAGCAAATACTCTTTTTATTTACAGCCCCTCTGCATCCTAGCTACATACTGAAATCACCTAGGAAGCTTAAAACACTCTATGCCCCACCCCCAGAGATTCTGATTAAATGTTATAGTAAACAATTTAGAAGATGAAAGTTTTAAAAACTTCCTTAGTTATCTAATGTTCAACCAAGGCTAATAATTATTGTAAAAACACTAGTTTGTAACCGATATGCTGAGAAAGGTTGAGAAAATTGAAGTGTTGATTAGTTTAATATGTCTTTGCAAACACCATACCTTAACAAAAATTTTCTTTTGATGCATTTATAAATATTCTGATATTGAAAATGTTACATAAAGCATATTGTTCATTTATATAGTAATTATTGTATAAGACTTACAAATAAAGAGTATAAAAATTAAAGTAATTACTTGTGAGCTATAGGAATTTGAATAACTTTGAGGGAGGGTTGTATTATTAAAAAACTTTTTTAGTTTTCAGTTATTTTATTTTACCAATAAGACATCATTTGTATTATAAAAATAATCTGAATTAAATTAAAAGCTGTGTGTTATACAGAATGTGAAGATTCACTTTAGCAGAAAAATATTAGAATGAACATCTTTAAGAATAAGTAAACATGAGCTTACCTATTTCAGTAAACCATTTTTTTAACTTCGCAAAGGATATTTCATGATTAGCCTATCACTTCCAAAATACTTTACCCAGTGAAAACCAATCTTTATTCAAATTTAATGCTTTAAAAAATTATATAAGAGCTTAATCTCAGAAAAATAGCAGTGTTTCAAATTGTCTTTAAAATTCTTTAAAAGTATAGGGTATAGATGAAAATTAAAATAAATATAAGTTATTAGGCATTTTTAATTTAATTTTCTACTTAATTGGTTTCTTATTTTATGGAATATTTTAGCTAATTTAGAATACAATTAACCAAAATGTTCAATTCTGTATCTTATTTTTACCTCTGGTTGATTTTTATAAACAAATGACAAAAAATAAGCCTTATTATAAATAGATTAAAATATATATGCATGTGTGTGTATGTATGTATGTGTGTGTGTGTGTGTGTGTGTGTGTGTATGGCAAGATTTACCATATATTAAGCCTGTAACCTGAACGTGAATTGTCAAATCTAGTGTAGGACACTGGTCACTGAATGCAAATCCCTCCACCATTAAAAATAAATAAATAAATAAAAATTTTATATTGATTATATGACACTGAATGCAGAAGCATGGTTATTATTAATGTCTTAGTGACAATGAATGTCCTTAGTAACTGACTTTTAAACTGTAGGTTAATAACACATTAGTAGATTGTCAAAATAATAAATAAAAGTAATAACTTGATAGACACGAGCATTATAAAAAAATTAAAAATGAAATAGCTCAAAATAGAGTAGAACATGTGAGTGAGTACCACATATAACATTGAGAAGAGGGTTTAGTGAAAGTTTTTAGATTTATATGTTTATTCTAGGTTGCGATATACAATGTATATCTTATAGTATTTTTCAAATACATTCCTAAGCTATTAATTATATCTAGAGACTATTCCCCAGTTAATCTTGTAGTCAAGTGGAAGATTGCATTAACAATGGATTCTGCTTCACTAAAGTTTCCTTTGTTTATTATTTACTGAAAAACAATTGATAAGATAGAGGGACAGAGACAGAGAGAAAACAGAAGGAGGAGAAGCAGTGGGGAAGTTGGGGAAGGAAGAAGATGGGGGAGGAAGAGAAGGGAAAAAAAGGCAGAATAGATAGTACTGGGAAATATGAACGTATAGAGGTCATCCTAAGTCACTGATTCCCAATCTGTGAACCCCATGTGTAGATATTTTATTTGTTGTTCTTTTAGTAGTATCTCTTGCATTTTATCTGTAAAGGTATTAAAAAGCTCCTTTAAGGCAGATTGTTTATAATATTATAAAAATCACAAAGTAATATATAAGTTATTTTTCACTCCTCTAAAATAATTCACTTAATTAGAAACAAAATAAAACAAAAGCATACACTTCTGAGTTGTTTTATCATAAACACCTGTCACTTACTTGTATCCTTCCAACGAAGAAAATGTATCATGTCCCTGATTTCTAAGTAAAAAAATCTGTGGCATTAGAACATTTGCATAGCTCCCAATATTTTGGGATTGAATAGTTGAAAGAAAATGGGTTTGTGCAGTGGAGGTACCCAACACATGAATTACCTTCCAGGATTACAATTCAACTGAAGACTTTCATGTAAAAGAGATGTCTGCAATACAGAATTTCCACTACAAATTAACTATATAATTAAACTAAATATGATTTTCATATATCTTGTCCATGTATGTGTGTGCATGTGCCTGTGTTTGTGTTTATTGAAGTAAGAGAAACAAGTCTATGTTTTGTTAAATGAGAACACTTCATTGCAAGGTTGGGCCCAGAGTAAAAAAATCCTCTTGGTGGTTCACATGTCACATAGTTCTAGACAGACCAGTCTATTGAAAAAGCAAGTTTTAGTCTGTGTTGTTTAAGCCAACACAGATAAACTCACTTAATATAAATTGCTGTCACCAGGTACTGTGGGTGTGTGCATTTCCATAAAAACTAAGTAAAAACGCAGACTTGTCACCTAACTATGCAAATTATTACAAGTCTATTCTATATCAACTTAGTAGAAGTTTCAATAAATACCCATGACTTATTGCCTTTGTCATGGTAGACAATCCATTTCCCTTTGGGGGCTGCTACAGAGATAACTTCACTCAACTAGTTTTTTAAATGAACAAATCTAGTCCTGGAGAGTTAAACCAAATTCCTCAATGTAAAATGATTAAGGAAAGAATCAGGACTAGGATCAGATTTCTTTATACTCTATTTTGTTTTTACCTTTTTAAAAATTTAACTAAAACAGATATATATATACATGTCCAAGCACATAACCTTCAAATATTTTACAGTTCTTGTATTATAGTATCTTTAGATAATAACATTTCTAGTTATCAACATGACAAAATTACTTAATAAAGTAGGAGGAAAAAAACAACATAATGTTTCAAAGCTCTGTTTCAACATTATAAAAATTACTGACATAGCTACTGGTCTGTTTTAATGCTGATTCCCACTATTATTTTACTTAAGAAAAATTATGAATGAATTGTTAAAAATAATCACCAAATATATTTTATTATGTTAGTAGGTTGTATAAGAAACAAAGGTAAATATGTGATCTCTCCCTTCAAGCTACTTAGACTCGATAAGGTTTCTTTAAAAATGCAATTTAATGACAATAGTGTTACATAGAAAGTGGTGAAGAAGGCTTGTATTTCCACTAATATTGCAGGCAACATATCTAGATCAATTCTTTACATTGACTGAAGTTTTGAGAGGAAATAAAAGAGTGTTCCAAAAAAAAATATTTAAATGTAGATTTCTGAGGCAACGTAGAACTCATGAGTGACTAATAAAAGAGATTATGAAAGATTCAAGAAACCCAAAGACTCATACAAAGAATCACAAGCAGGATAAATGAAATGAAATTTACATCACGGTGATAATGAAGAATATCAAAGATATGACATAGATTGTATAAACTGAAAGACTAAAATTTCATCTTAAAAGGGCTGACAGTATGACATAATACTTCTCTTCATCACAATGAATGTCAGAAGACAGAAATATGACAGTGTCAATGTATTGAGAGAGCAATAACTGTCAGCCAGGATCATTATAACCAGTGAAGATGTCTTTCAAAATGAAACAGATATAAAGCCATTTTCTGACAAAAATTGACATGAATGCCACCTGCAAATATTCTCCAAGGAAAATTCCAAGTGATAATAGAAGATTTGAGTATCAAGGAAGAAGAAAAAACACACATGTTAAATCTAAATAGATACCAGTAAATATATGTTAAGTGCATAAAGTCATAATAAATGGTTTGTGAAGTTTAAATAAAAAACGAAATAATTAAAACACATACAAAAAGTATGTAATTTTTGATTTGATGGAATGAAGTTAACATGTTATAATATCTTTAAATTATCTGGGACAAGGTAAAATATATCAATGAAATTTAGAAACTGATAAATTAAATGTGCTTTTTATAAGGGCTAGAGTGCACAATACAAGATAGAACAAAAAGTATAACTTTAAACTCATAGAGAGATAAAAACAGAAAGAATAAACTTAAATGGAAGCTAAAATCTAAAAGATAAAAAAATCATAAATTAGATGGAAAGTGAAAAATTAGTCCTCATATAGTATTCATTTTTGCAACTAAAATTAAGTTCTTCATAAAAAATTATTGTTATGGGATAGAAATAAAATCTAAACTATGCTGTTTATAAGAAATACTGCCAGATCATAAAGTATCAAAATGGTTGATGATGAAAGATGGAAATGAGTTACTAAGCAAATCCAAACCAAAAATGCTGATATAGCTATTTAATAACACAAATTAAAATTTAAGACAAACATTATTACTAGATATAAAAATGATCACTCTAATGCTAAAATGTCCAATTATTATGTTTACATAAATATTCTAAAAGGGCATTCATACTTAATAATTTACATTCAAAATGTAGAAAGAAACAAATAGAAATATCAAGGCTTTTTACTTTGACATCTGTACTTTTCTAAGTAAATTATAGAACAAATTGGCTAAAGTAAGAGTTATAGAAAACTCGAATAAATTTAAAGGCTTAATCTAATATCTATATGTAGAACACTGAACCTAGAAATGAAAGAATTTAATCCTCCCATAAACAAGAACATTTATAAAATTGACCATATAAAGGGACTTCAAACATATATGACACCAATCTGTGTTTTGTGTCCATGAATTGCTTGTTTAAATCTTTGGTCTATAGTCTTTCTGATTTGTATCCTGTCTCTTTTATAGATGTATGTGTTGATTCATGTCAAATAGTGACTATAAGATATTTTTTAGATATATTTTGCAAATATCTCCTCCATTTTCTCTCCTGTCCTTTGATATTTTTAATGACATTCTTAAATAAAGAAAAGTTCTTAATTTTGATGTAGTCTAATAAAATAAGTTTTTTCTCTAATGTATAATTCAGTAGTTCCTTTTTAGTTTTTTTTTATTTAAGAAACTGTTACCTACTTTAAGTTTATTAAGATAACTATCCAAAACTTGATATTTTCATTTTATATTTAGATTTTTTTAAGTTTTTTTTTTTTTTTACCTTTTGATCTATAGCACATATGTAATTTTTATGTTGCATGGAATGAGGTAAGAAAAATCAACATCAATACTTACTTTTACCAAGAAAAGCACCCATTTCTCCAAAATTCATCCTTACCTTATTCCAAAACAGTTTCATCTTTATTATAAATTAGGTAAATGCTATTTATTAAAGCTCTTCTCTCTATTTTCTCCCTTATTCATTAATGCTTTATTTTTATATTTCTTAAAATAAAATTCACTGACAATATATGCTCATATTCAAGATTAAGCTAGCTATTTTAGCCCATTGCATTGCCATTTAAATGCTAAAACATTTTCCACCAGTTTTATTGATACATATTGACAAATAAAAACTATATGTATATTTAAGGTATACAACTTAATGTTTTGATATCTATGTACATTGAATCACCATAGCAAGGCTAATTAACATATCCATCACCTTACACATTTCCTTTTCAAAAATTTTTTTATATAATTGACACATATCATTATATTGGTTTCAGATGTGCATCATGTTTTAATATTTGTACACATTACAAAATGATCACCAAAATAAGTCTAGTTAATAAATCTTTCTCACTTCATATAGTTACAGTCTTTCTTCTTGTGATGAGAATTGTTAAGAGTTACTCTCAGCAACTTTCAAATGTACAATAGAGCTTTGTTACCATGCTCTACATTACATTTCCATGACTTATTTTATCATTGAAAATTTGTACTTATTAACCCTCTTTATCTATTTTTTTCACCCCCTACAACTTCCAACTCTGGCAACCACCATTCTGCTTTCAGTTATCTATGAACTTGGTCTTTGTTCGATTGTTTTAGATTTTACGTACATATGAAATATATAGTATTCTTTTTCTCTATTTGACTTATTTTACTGAGCATAATGCCCTCCAGTTTCTTCAATGTAATTGCAAATGGTGATGTTTTCTTATTTTTTTTTTTATGAATGGGTGATATTTAATTTTATATATGTACCACAACTTTATCTGTTTGTTTATCCATCTATGGACATTTAGGTTGCTTCAATGCCTCAACTATTGCAAATACTGTTTCAATAAACACCTGCACATACGTCTTTCTGAGTCAATATTTTTGTTTTCTTTAAATGTAGTCCCAGAATTCAAATTGCTGAATCATGTGGAGTTCTATTTTTAATTTTCTGAGGAATCTCTACTGTTTTTCATAATGGATATACTATGAAATTTATGTCTCTATCAACAGTGTACATGGTTTTCATTTATCCATATCTTCTGCATTTGTTATTTTTTATTTCTTTGATTATAGCCATTCTAACAGGTGCGAGGTGATATCTCACTGTGGTTTTGATTTGTATTTTTCTGTTGATTAGTGATGTTGAGCACCTTTTATATACCTGGTGGTCATTTGTATATCTTGTTTGGAGAAATATTTATTCAGATCCTTTGCCCATTTTTTAATTTGGAATATACGTTTTGTTTTGTTTTCTGTTGCTGTATACAAGTCTTTTAAACATTTTGGGTATTAATTCATTATCAGAGATGTGGTCTGCAAATATTTTCTCTCAATCCGTAGGTTGCTTTTGCACTCATTTATTTATTATTTTTTACTAAAGATTTTTAGTACTTGTCTATTTTTGTTTTTGTTGTCTGTACTTTCAATGTCATCTCCAAGAAAAACATCAGTGTCAAGACCAATATCCCTTATTTCTTCTAGTACTTAAATAGTTATTGAAATTTTGAAAAAATGGTTATTAGTTATATTTATTATGAAGATTTAACTTTAGTTGATATGGCTCCTTCTGAAATGGCATTAAATCTTAAGTAGGTTAATTCAATGTTATGTGTATTTATGAGTGATTAATAAAGTGAATTTGGGTGAAACGATTTGGTTGTATAAATGTATTAGTGGACTGTAATGTTTTGATGTAAATTTATGTTTATTTTTACTTTTGACTTGGGAGAAAACAGTTACAATGGTCATGTTAATGTTAGCTATCTAAACATTTGTCACCATGTCAGATATGTCCTAAATACTTTACATAATTAATTAATTTTGATCCTCACAAGAGTTTCAGGATTCAAGTGACTTCCCATTTTATAAAGAAGTTGAATCTCAAAATCTCGGGTCATATAACTAACAAGAGATGAAGATTTAATTCAATTTCTAGTCTGTCTGAATCCAAACCCTCAACATAATCCTTCAGTTTGCAAATCTTTGAAAAAAAGAAAGGTGAGAGAATTTAATAAGTTGGATGGTAAGTAGAATTCAAAAGCAGCCAGAAAGATTGAAATAACGGACTCAATTATCTAGTAGAAATTTAATGGGAAAAATAATGAGCCTGTATTTATTAAATAAAGTAATTATATAATATAACTTTACTACACTCAATCACATGCCAAAAATAAGTCAAGTTGTAGATGTTTGGAAAGACAATTTGAATAAACAATATGATGTTGCAATCCTAAAGTCTTATGTAATCAGGCTGTCTGAAAGGAAGGAAACATTGTATCTCAAGTAGGAGAAGAGTAAAAATACTAACCCATGATTCTCTATTATTTCATACCTCTTACTATTTAGTTTAGTTCTGGCTATCATATTTTTAAACAATGACATTAATAAACTAAAATGTCTCTGGGGAGAGTAATCAGCAGAGAAAAAAATCAATACTATATATATGAAAAAAAGTATTCATTGATTAAAAAAGATTCACTGGAAAATTTATTTTTATTTCATCTAAGTTCTACTATTTAGAAGAAAGATTATACTTTATTTAGATGGCCTCAGACTTTTTGGACCAATAGATTAAGTATAAAAGGAAAAATGTTAGTTTGCTATGATAAACAAATTTTTTCTTTCCTTGAGGTTTTTAATCTGAGAAAAGTTATTCTCTCTAAGGGAAATTTGTATAAGGATTTGTGCAAAGAGGTCTTACAAGTCTGTTTTTGCATGATTCTTTATTTTTAGAATTTACTAATTAAACATAATAATATGATGCAGAATACTCTAGAAGCAAACAGATTTGTAACAAAGCACATTAATCTCTAACTACTCCACCGTCGTTTTAAATATTTTTAAGCTTGTAAATTGAAGATCATGTAGTTGGGTATTTTATTATATGACCTAACTTCAAAAGGAATTAAAGGAAAGCTATTTAAGACTGGTAAAAACATGACTGGAATGTTAGAAAAATTGTGGTATTGATCAAGATTCTTCTATGTTTCATTAGCATTTTATTCAATGCATGTATCTTGTTTTCAAGTGTTCTTTATGCTCAAGTATCCTCTACAGTTTTAAATTATTTTTACTACTTTAATTAGATCTTAGCTGCCCAATACCTATTCTCTTAATATTCTCTTTACATCTTCTAGTCTAAATAATTTGTTGACAAATATAATTAACTCAAAAATGCCAACATGCTAATGGATCATATTTGATTAATATATTATCATTTCTATACACGTTTGTGTCTTTATCTTTTCTAATCTCACCATGATTAAAATGGGTACACCAGTTGATGCTAACTTCTATTGAGCAAAAGAAAGAGAACTATATTATTCTGTTAAGTAATTATTCCCTCTTTTCCCATATTTTATATAGCCGCTTTGGCAATCTCAAAGACCAAGCAGGGTGGAGAAGCCAGAATCTTTATGAGGGTTACCAGTGCTGGATTGAAGAACCTGTCTTTGGTCAGCAGTTCAGAACTTGACCCCCATCTATTTCAACTCAAAAAAATTATATTTACAAATGATTATCTAAATATTTTGAATCAGTTTTTTTCTTGATTTACATTTTTTCACCCTCCCAACTTTCTGAACAGGGCTAACAATGGGGAGTCACTGGGAGCGAAAATGAAGCAAGGGAGGACTTACTTCCCTTTCCTGCACAGTCCTGAAGAGTTTTGGAAGCCTACTGTCTGAATACTCAGCTGGAAATGCCTGCTCCTTGTCCTCTTGGAAAACCAAAGTCTGTTTTACAACTGTGACCCTGTCATTGTAAGAACTCTGATTAGTATTGAACGTGGCCTCACAGAATCTTAAGTATCTGTGAAGCTACATTAGTTCTATAATTTTCGTGCTCTAGTGACTATGATTTAAGGACAATATCAACTTCAAGGTTCTTTCTACTTCTAACTTTTTAAGATAGCCATCAGCTTGATTAATTTTTTTTTCTTAAATGTTAGATCTGTCTTTTCCCTTCTATATCAGATGGTGTCTTTTATTTTGGAATGGTTAGAAAAATGCTGCCCCCCCCAAAAAAAAATGTTTATGGTTTATCTAAGCCTAATTTAATTTATCTTTAAAATGTAGTCCTACATGGCCTTTAATAGCAGTGCACTATAACTCTGCTTCATTTTTATGTTTTTGTTTCTTTAGCAATAATTTTAATATAGCAAAATATTCTTCTGCAATTCAGATGACAGGACAAAGTTTATTAAATAAATTGATATTAATATTGCTGAGCAGCTATATTTAATGGAACAATGTTCACCCCATCACAATGTTTATGGGAATGATCTGTAATACTGTAGAAGATATAATTCTTTAAGCATATCATTACATGGTTGCACAAATGCCCTTACCCTCAATAAAATTTTATTTATGTGAACATTTTGTCTTTCAGAATGACTCACAAATAAATGTCTGCCTTAAATTGTGCATTGAAATAAAAGGAAGGGGAGCAAAGTCTATTTTTCAAAACATAATCCAATCACTTAAGGACTTATTTAACTGGGCATTAATATTTGTAGCTGCTAGATCTTCTCTCTTTCCTTTAAATGAATTGGCATAACACTGATTTAACTCATTTAAACACAAAATGCCCTCTTTCCTGGGGGAATAATGGTTAGTATTTTCTCAGGGCAATTTAAAGTGTACCTCTGGTCTTAGAGACACACCTTTTCTCCCCCCCGCCAAAAAAAAAGTCTTTCTGTTCACTGCTCCTTCTTGTTCCTACTTGAGGAGCAATAAAAGGAAAACAAATAATTTTCAAAAAAGAGGCATACAAAGAATTCCTATATGTTTCAGTGAAAAATAGCTTTAATTCTAAGGGGCAATTTTAAGTAAATTTGTTATGGTGTAGGTTATTCCTTGCTGTTGCACATTATTATTTCCTGAATCCTCATCCTGTAAAGTTCATGAGTTTAGCCTTATGATCTTCAGCATCACAACTCTCTTCACTCCTCAGCTAAAACATGCACATGCAAATACACTCCATCATGACCAGCACCATCACAATGAATTTTAAGCTTTTCATGTATCCTAGTTCATTCAGACTGCTATAACAACTTCATAAACTGGGTGGCTTATAAACAACAGAAATTATTTCTCAGAGTTCTAGAGACTGAGTAGTCCAAAATCAAGTGCTGGCAGACTTGATGTCTGATGAGAGCCTATTTCTAGTTAATAATCATTATTTTGTTATGTCCTCATGAGGCAGATGGGGAAAGGAAGCTCTCTGGGGTCTATTTTTTAAGGGCACTAATCCCATTTGTCATGGCTCCACCTTCAAGACCTATTTACCTCCCATTGGCCCCTTCTCCAAATACCATCACAAAGGGCATTATGATATAACATATAAAATTTGAAGAGACATGGATATTTAGTCTATAGTATCAATTTCTTAATAATATACACTGCCCATGACCTTGATCATGGAAAGAGTTTCATCAGAGCATCCAGAATTTATATTCTTAATTTGGTAAAACTACTTCCAAAAGAAACAACAACAATCCCCTCAGATTAGATTTTCTAGTTCCATATTTCCATAAATCTCTTTAAAATAGCTGCTTTAATGGTTAGGATTTATAAACTTTCTTGGAGTTAAAAGAACTTTTTTTTAGGAGATAATGAGTTTCAATTTTGCTTAATTAGACTCTTTTTCACATGGGTTTCAAGTAGAAAGTATGTAGGTTGCAAAGAAAAGGGTTATACTTAACTTGCATTATAGCTTAGATAGGTGTTTATTCATATGTGCTCAAATAAGTCAATAAAATTCATTTGGACAACTATGTTTACCCCCTTCAAAAGGATACAACAATAATAACAAAACTTTCTACCATAAAAGAATAAATGGAAGTCCTGTGCTAGAAATTATTGGATGTAAATTTATGCATACATATACACACTCACAAATACAATGTGGGTTTGCAACAAAATCAAATAATTTTACATTACAAAAGAAGCAAATGAAGTTAGACTGTAAACACTAGCACTCCCATTTTCTAGCTATAGTCTCTTCAATAAAGTTCTTAATTTTTTTAAATGACAATAAAATGAAAATTTCCTCTCTTTATATGTAGTATTATTATCAGTCAAATAATAAAATATATTTGTCAATTCTCCATAGACAGAAACTTACTATAATACATATTGTTAAGAAATTCATGTTAAAAATGTTCCTCAATGATTGTTAATGGCATTTTCAATGTAAATCAATTGGACTATTTTTTTTTTCTTAGTGTTTTGATGCTGTTATTTTGCAAAAATGACATAATATACCTCATGTTGGAAATGTAACCTTAGACTTGCAAGATTTGGCTGCTTTTGAGTTAGAAATGGGAGGTTAAAAAACTATACTGATAACTTGGTATTCCTAAACTTCTTTTACACAACTGGTTGCTTAATATTAGTTGTCATTTTTTAACATATACAAAAAAGGTAAATTTTTATTAATTGAGAAGATATCCCAAAACTAGGTTAGTACTACCATTACCACTTAGGAATTCAGGTCTTTTTTTGTGTCGGTGATAAATGAGCAACCAATTATTTTATTTTTACTTAATATATTTTTTAAATTATAATAAATAAATGTATCATAGTGACAGCTAATAAAATTATGTGGGTTTTAAGTATACGATTTAATAATATGTCACATGTATATTGCGTTGTGTGTTTACCACCCAAAGTTAAATTTTCTTCCGTCACCTTATATTTGACCCCTTTTACCTTTATCTACTTCCTGGCCTCCACCCTTCTCTTTGGTAACCACTAAACTGTTGTCCGTGTCTATGAGTACTTTTTTTGTTTTTCTATTCATCTATTGCTTTCAGTTTTATACCCCTCATATGAGGGAAATCATATGGTTCTCAGTGTTTTCTGTCTGACTTATTTTTCCTAGCATTATTATCTCAAGATCCATCCATGTTTTTGCAGATGATAGCATTTTGTCTTTTCTTATGGCTGAGTATATATGCACCACACTTTATTTATCTAATTATCTATTGAAGGACACTTCAGTTGTTTCCATGTCTGGCCACTGTGGATAATGCTGCATGAACATCAAGGATCATATATCGTTACAGGTAAAAGTTTCCAAATTTGAGGGGTAGATACCCAGAAGAAGGATTGCTGAGTCATATGGTAATTCAATTCTTAGTTTTTTGAGAAAACTCCATACTGATTTCCATAAGTGGTTATACCAATTTACATTCCCCCCAGCAGTGTATGGGTGTTCCTTTCCCCCACAACCTCTCCAGCACTGGTTATTACCTGTCCTGTTGATGATAAACATTCTAATAGGTGGGAGGTGGTATCTCATTGTGGTTTTGATTTGTATCTCCTTAATAGCTAATGAAGTTGAGCATCTTTTCATGTGTCTGTGGCCACTTGTGTATATTCCATGTATTCCTCGGAGAACTGTTTGTTCAGATCCTTTGTCCAGTTTTTAATTGGATTGTTTTTTTGTTGTTGAGTTATACGACTTATTTATACATATTGCATCTTAGCCCCTTACTGGAGGTGTTGTTTGCAAATATCTTCTTCCATTTAGTTGGTTACCTCTTTGTTTTGTAGATGGTTTCTTTTGCTGTGCAGAAGCTTTCAGTTTGCCAGAATCTCCATTTATTTCTACTTTCACTTTTCTTGCCTTTAAGGTCAAATTCATAAATCCTCTCAAACCCAAGATCCATGAATTTAGCACCTATGTTTTTTTCTATGCAATTTATTGCTTCAAGTCTTATATTTAGGTGTTTGATCCATTTTGAGTTAATTTTGATATATGGTGACAAATAGCACTATAGTTTCATTGTTTTTCATGTGGCTTTCAAATTTTTCCAGAACCATTTATTAAAGAGGTTTTAGGCTCCTTTGTCAAAAATTATTTGCCCATATAAATAAAGGTTTATTTCTGGGGTCCCAATTCTGTTCAATTTGTCTGTGTGTCTATTTTTCTGCCAATATCATGCAGTTTTGATTATTGTTGCTTTGTAGTATAATTTGAAGTTAAGCAATGCGATACCTCTGGCCTTGTTCTTTTTTTTCTCAGAATTGCATTGGCATTATTAGATTCCATATAAATCTAATATTTTTTGTTATATTACCTTAAAAAATACTATTGGGGTTTTGATGAAGATTGCATTAAATCTATATATTTCTTTGGTAATATGACCACTTTAACCATGCTGATTTTTCCAATCTATGAGCACAGAATATCTTTCCATTTCTTTGTGCCTTCTGCAATTTCTTTTAATAATGTCTTATCGTTTTCAGTGTATAGGTCTTTCACATATTTTGTTAAGTCTATTCCTAGGTTTGTTTGTTTTATTGCTGCAATCTCAAAAATAAGTTTTTAAAAATTGTTTGTTTTTGAAATTTCATTGTTAGTATATAGGAATAAAATGGATTTTTGTACATTAATTTTGCATCCTGCAATCTTACAGTATTTGTTTATTGTTTCTAATAGTGTGTATGTGTGTGCATGTGTGTGTGTATGTGTGTGTGTGTGTGAAGTCTTTAGAATTTTCTGTGTCGAGAATTATGTCATCTGCAAAAAATGACAATTTTACTTCTTCATTCCAAATTTGAATACCTGTTATTTCTTTATCTTTTTTGAATGCTCTAGCTGGGACTTTAAGACTATATTGAATTAGAGCGATTAGAGTGGATGTTCTTGCCTTGATCTTAAAGGAAACAGTTTCAGTTTTTTCACCATCAACTATGTTATTGGCTGAGGATTTATCATCTATGGCCTTCATTATGTTGAGGTATTTTATTTCTATACTCGTTTTAATAAGTTTTTTAATCATAAGTGGATGCTGAATCTTGTCAAGTGCTTGCTCTGCATTTGTTGATATTATCATGATTTTTATCTTTATTTTGTTTATGTGGTGTATCACATTAATTGATTTGAAAATGTTGAACTATTCTGTGCCCCTGGAATAAACCCCATTTAATCATGATATATAATCTTTTTAACGTATTGTCGTATTTGATTTCCTGGTCTTTATTTAGAAATTTTGCATCTGTATTAAACAGAAATATTGGTCGGTCATTTTCATTTTTTTGTGCTATTGTTACCAGGTTTTGGTATCAGGGTAATGCTGGCTTCATATAATGAGTTAGGAACTATTGCTTCTTTCTTCAGTTTTTTGAAAGAGTTTAATAGGAATTCAGGTTTTGAGCTTTCACATGTGTTTCTCTGTCTCCATTCATTGCAGAGCTCTGAAGACTTGACAAAAGTGTTAACCAGCTGCTGATAGGACACAATTACACATATCAAAATTATCACCCTCAGGTAACTGTCAGCTCAGTGCATTAGCTAAGGTTACAATTGGATTGTGACATTTGGCTAACTGTCATTCAGACCCCATAGACTAATATACTGACTCTATGTTCTGAAGCTTATCTTTTCAGAGCAAGTTGTTTGTAAGGGTTTCCCTCCTTCTCAGGAACCTCCTATTTAGCATCTTTAAATAACTTACAAAAGCATTTAGCATCATTGAGATACGTAATGCAGTCACTTCTACTTCTATAACCTCTGGATCATATCTCATTTATCACTTGACTGGAAACATTAATACCACATCAGCCATCTTTTCTACTCAGTGGTGATTATTTCAAGTGAGTTTAATGAATAATTCAACTATAAAAACTTCAGAAACCTGACACTTTTAAAGATGATGAAAACAAACAATTGGAAAAAAAAATTTAAAAAGGAGCTATGAAGAGCTAAGGAAGGACTGACTATAAAGACCTTAAGCAAAATGTGAAAACCTCGCTCATCATTTGACCTGAGATTCTGAATGAGATAAAATGCAATAGTTAACCTAATAAGTACACTGTCCCTTGAAATTTTTAAAAAATTCAGAACAACATTTTTTTTCCTTTTATCATTAATGTAAGAAATATTCTATGGACATTTATGTTTTTGAAATAAAAATTCAAATTTTAGTTTCAATTCATTAATATTTCAGGATTTGTGTTCAGTTACTGCTATATGTATATATGTATATGTATGTGTGTATGTATATATTATAGATATCCTTAGATATTTATCTCACTTATTCTCTGCTGCTAACACCCACCAGTTTTAATTTGTAGACCCTTTAGATAAGTAAGAAAGGTCATGGTATAACAAAACAATAATATAGTTTTATCCACCAGAATCAATATAACATAATAAATGTATTAGTAATCTATTGTATAATAAATTATAAAAATTAGCTCCTCAAAACATATACTATCTCACTTTCTTTTTAGGTTAATATTCTTGGCATGACTTATTTGAATTGTCTGGTTTAGGGTCACTCAAAAGGATGCATTCTCTCACAAGTCATTTGGGGCTGCAGTCATACCTGAAGGCTAGATTGGGGAAGGCTCCACTTTCAGGTTCACACGCTTGATGTTTGGTATGTTTCCATTCCTTGTTATCTATGAGACAAGGATATTAATTCCTCAATGACCTTTGGCCAGAGACTGCCCTTAGATTCTTGTCACACAAGTCTTGCCATTTAATAGGTCACAACATGGCAGTTTGCTTCATCAGAACAAGAAAGGGGAATGAGAGAGAGAGAGAGAGAGAGAGAGAGAGAGAGAGAGAGAGAGAGGAGTATAGAGAATATAGCAACACATGAGATAAAGTATAAGAAAGGAGGATGACAGTGTTTTCTGACTAAACTTGAAAGTTATAACATCACTTTCCAACACTTTGTTTATTAGAAACAAATTACAAGGTCCATTTCACTCTTAGGAAGAGGGAATTACACAAGGATCTGGATCATTTGGCTTATTTTAAAAGGCTGCCTACCATAACAACGATTAAGGTTTTGTTTTCCTTATTCTCCAAAATGATATGGGAGATTTTCTCACTTGAGTGGAGGCCTATACCAGGAATTAGACTTTTGACTGATTTTATAAGTAGCATATAAGAAGATAAGTAGATAAGTACATTAGATAGATAGATAGATAGATAGATAGATAGATAGATAGATATAGAAACAGATATAGAGGTAGAAATAGAGACAGACAAACAGAGATGATGAGATAGAGATTAGAGATAGAGACAGAGACAGAGATAGAGGTAGAGATAAATAGAGATAGATATATACTTCAGAACTGTCCTGTCTTGCATTGGGTAAAGCAGCAAAACTGCATGTGGCTGTTTTTTAAGTTGACTGACACATTAACTCTTTGAAACATATATACTCCATATGGCAAGTAGAAACAATAGAGACTATAACTTTATATATTTTCATAATTTTATAATGTAATTTTTGAAAATTATTTCAAATGCTTTAATTATTTGAACACTTCATTTGGTGATCATATATGTAGCAACCTTAACAGTAGTATTATAATGCTATTTCATAATAAACACTTTCTAATAATAAATTAAATATTAAATGTAAAGTCATATTGAACATGATAGGTTTTACATATCAGATCTCTTGAAGTGCCCTTCTAATATTCACTCAATGTGAAAACATTCTTTCTACAGTTCTTTACTAGGACAAAAAGCAAACAGTGAGTTGCTACTCTCATCTAGCATAGTATATCTGGATTAAAGGGCAGGAATGTCACTTATTAACAAGAACTCTAGCAGTGAAATTTTAGGACCTCCCATGCCCATATTTTCTGTTTACTTCTAATTTTTAACAAAGAAATTAAGCCTAGAGAGAATATGTAAATTTACATGCTTTATGTCTTCAGTTAGTTATAGATCTTTAGCTAGAATCCACTTATCTGACTCCAAGGTTAGTGTTCTGAAACTGCATATTTATATTAATATGTTACAAGCCATAGAACTAACAATAGAGTACAATGTAAAAGATATAGGGCATGTATATGATATTTATTTTTTATTCTTCATTAAGAGCATAAATAAGCAAGATTGAGATGGGTTGGTTTTAAAGAAAATGGAAAAACAATATATATTAGGAACTCTCAAGCATTTTAGTAAAGCATTCACTTTAAACAAATCTATGATAATTATAAATATATTTAATACACTAAAATAAGTCTCCAAATGACAGGGACTAAATGACTTTTGAGATGAATAAATTGAATAATAAAATAAAATGAATTTTTAAATTTTTTTCTGAAAATCAACATACTTTTTTTTCTTTAAATATAAACTAATAATGCTGATTGGAATAACTATTTACTCTAAGCTGTCTCTTAAATGTTGAATATTAAAGACTGACACTTTGAACATTTTTGCTCCTAAAACAAACATGGACTGCATGGACTACTGTCATTTTACCCACTACCAAATGGATTGGTCATTGGCCCTACTCCTTCACTCTTGATTGTTGGACTGACACACACATCTCCTAAAAAAGTCAGGCTGAAAAAAATGAGTATCTGGACTTACCATCATTTATCTTAGAAACAGAATCTTCTCCTTAACTATATTTATCTTGTGGCGAAATCCCTAAATATTTAAATGCTGCATTATAATACATACATTAATAAATAAAGATATTTTTATTTATAATTAGCTCACTATATGACACAAAAAAATGATATGATGTTAGAAGGATTCTAATTAAGCACCATATCAGTCTTGTGAGATATTATTAACTTCATTTTACTTATAAAAGAAGTTACAATTAAAGAGGTTAAACAACTTTCCAAAGTCCCTGAGAATAACTCCAATTAATTTTGGATGTTAGCCAAGTTATTTTGGCCTCCAAAGCCAATGTTTTTTATTAGTTTGCTTGTCGTTATTTCTTTAGCTGTTGATGAAGAAAAACAAAATTAGTGAGGAAGAAAAATCATTTGATATAGAAGATAATTAGATTACCATTTGAAGCCACAGGGATACAACTGATAAACAGTACTTAAATCACAATGACTTTCAAGCAGTAGAATTCAAAACTATATATATATATATATGATGATTACTCATCATAATCAGTTATAACAGTCTCAGAGAAGAAATAGTCTTTCAAGTCTGTCAACAAATGTGGAGCTAGACTTGATAATTTTTAAAATAACTTATAACTTGGAAATGCTATGAAACTCTAATATAATACAGTTATAAATTAAGAAAACAAAAGATCAAACATTTCAGTGAAGATATATTTAGTGAAATAAGATGTGAATCTTGCATTTACTCCCTAAAATCCATATTTCTCTTATAAATAACTAGAGTTTAAATCAAATAAAGTATAAAATTTAAAAATTTTCCTCAATAACAAGTTTTTTCCATAATGCTATGAAAACTATGGGATCTTCATGTGATTTTATTTAGGTAACCAGCACTATTGATATAATACTTTCACAAGTTAGTTTTTATTTTCTCCCTCACTAAATTTGAGAGAAGCCAATTGATATGGTAGGAACTGACCTGTAGAGAGGGCCACATGATAAAGAACTGAAGGAAGATTTGATGTGGAACTGAGAACTTCAGTTCAGTTCACAAGGAACTGAATCCTGCCAACAACCAAATTGGTGAGTTTATATATACAAACATACATACATACACATACACACACACATACATACATACACACACAAATACATATATATATATGTATGTATGTATATATATATATAACAATGGATAACAAATACTGACTAGAATATTTAGTTATTTAAATCAGAATAGGCTTAGTGATCATGAAAAGTAGTAGACTGATTTTGTCATTATCTAGTGAAATTGTCAAAAAGAAAACTAAAAGTTTTATCACACTGCTCTGCTAATGCATCACAATCACCTTATATTATCAATAGAATGCAGTCATACACAACATAACAATTCAGCCAATAACAAGAGAGAAGGAAACTTCAGGAGGAGACCTGTTAAAAAGTTTACAGTGAATGGCTTAGCAGAAGGTTAGGCAGACCTCAGCAAGCTCCTTCACAAATGAATGAAAACGTGGACCCCAACACTGAAAGATGAATCTCAACACTGAAATGTTTTTATTAAAAGAGAGGAATGTTCATGGTGCATTATCTACTTATAAGCAAAAATGATGAAAAAAAGAAACAAAACTAGCAAGCACCAGGGGCATATTTCTGAAAAGAGTGATAGCACCTCAAGAAGGGCTTCTGGAAGTTCTTTAGGAGTTATTCCAGAAGATGGAATGTTACAAAAGACAACAGCTCCATGTGCTATGTTGCTTTGTCTCCAAAGAACTTTCAGTGGAAAAAGATGTGGAGGTGAAAGACTATGATATTGAGTATTCCTGTCATTAAGTAATGCATGGCTGTATTTGAATTTATAATTTGAGCACAATATTATTTTCATATCTTAAATACAATTTTGGAGGCAAATTTTTTGGCTTCTAAATTCCCATCCTTTGAGAAATATGATGTTTATAAGTACACAGGTTTTTCTATAAAGCTTGTTAAAACATAATTTTTCACATTCCCATATATTATATTAGTACAGCAAGTTCAGTAAAATTTTATCTGTATTATAGGCTACTAAATGTTTTCTAAACAAAGTAATATTTTATCAATTTTTATTTTAGGAAGTTTAGAGCTATTATCCTCCTGGCATATGATTAACATTTACTGAGAAAATTTCCAAAGTGTTTCTCAATGTTTTGACAAAGTTTTAGAGTAATGGCTATCATAAAACTTTAGCATGTAACCCTCTGTATTTCACATTGCATATGAAGAAAAGGGACAAAAACTAGGATAAAAAAGTCATGCATTGTATATTTCTAAAAGCATACAACATATCAACTTATAAAATCTTTAAATTTAGAGACAGGAATCATTTAGTTCTAGTATTTCAAGTAAGTTTTATATTGTAGGTCAAATTTAATCCATTTTATTCACTACTTGCTGTGCTGTGCTAATTTAAACTCTTATGTCATCCATGTTCAGTAAAAAAAAAGGTATAATAATCAATTGTAATTTTAATTGGTAGAGCAGGAAAACAGAAGTGCTTGGGATATATATATATGTGTGTGTGTGTGTGTGTGTGTGTGTGTGGTGTGTATGTATATACCTACCTACATACATAAACACACACACACACACACACTCACACACACATATATATATGTGTGTGTGTGTGTGTGTGTGTGTGTGTGTGTATATATATATATATAATCACTGCTGCTTTAACATCCTCTACACCTTTGTCATGGCAGAGTAACACTACATTTCAAGAAGGCCATTTCTGATTTTTTTTTCACAATTGTACTAAAATATGCTTTTTTGTTTCAGTAATTCAAATTTTTCTCATTGGTAAATTGTTGCTGAATTCTATTCCTTCATTTCACTAACACCACCGCAGAAATTTGAAAATATAATTTTAAAGGTCTTACAAAGTTCTATTCTATTGCTTATGAGTTCTATAAACCGTCCCTGCTGCAGGGCACATTCTTATGGAGCCCTTGATATGGAAGATCATGTACTAATCATATTTTCTTTATAGGACTGTTTCTCAAGTGTGGGTGAAGAATTACTTTCTGTGGGATTTAAGCCCTTGAGAAAGTTGTCCCAGTGAAATGCTTTGCACTTTTTATTAATAAACATGAGTTCCTTATACTAGTACATAATAGTCATTACAGATAAACTAGTTTCCTCTTGCTATACATCCACCCTGTGCCTTATTAATCACGATTGAGAATTATGGAAAACATATCTTCTGTATCTGATGGATATAATTAGAATAATTCACGAACACTATACGTTGGTCAAACATTTAACTCAGCCCATTCATGGGCCTTATTTTCTGCAAGAAATGAAGTACAACTTCTTGTCCTATACACCCATCAGGTGAGTTAATCATTTTTCTTTTTTAAAAAAATATAGATAAGCTATTGTCTCAACAGTTTATTATGTGTAATAAGTAATATATACTAATTAATTATGTACTCTTCTAAATTTTTTTTATTATTGCTTCTTGGGTTAAAATTCTTGTTTCTTCAAAAGAGTATAATCTTCACAAGGCATGCCATTACTGCATTGTCCACAAAACTTCACACAAAGCTCTGTAGTTTTATTTATATCCATGGATATTACAGAAAACGAGATCTAACCTCTGTTTTAGAAAATCCTAAAAATATGCTAAGGTTGGAAATTATTATACTTTTTTAATTTTGTACTATAACTATCTTTTAGCTCTTGAGGTCTTCCTATTATTTTCTAGGTTTGTATATAATGCCCAATAGTATTTGATTTAGAATAAATGCATATATTTAGCTCTTTTCTATTTAATATACAGTACATATAATTTATAGTGTTTTCCTTAGCTTTCTGTGATAGAACAGTGACTTCCATCTGAATGAATGGTATAAAGTGTGAATTACTAATTTAGCTTAAGTTTGCTTTCTTTGTATCATATAAATGATAATAATACAAATGCTGATAATGATAAAAACATTTTAATTGTCATTTGTGAAGGGCTTATTCTGTACTAGGCATTGTAGCAAACATGTTGCATAGTTTATTATCTCACTTTATTTCACCAATATAACTGTGAGAAAGATTATTTTTTTTTGCCATTTTGAAGATTAACAAAGGTTGGTATGATCACACAGCTAATAAGTTTGAAATTGATTTATTAGCTCTATTAGCACAGTGCAATGTTTCCACATGTTCAGAAAATACATTTAAAATTTGAGAAGTAATTCAGTCTCAAACCTTTCCATCAAAAGAATTTTTTTTTGCCATTTTGACATTTTTTTGTTTTGTTTTGTTTGTTTTATACTCAAATTCCTGGTTATGTATCTTTCAGTAAAAAAAAAAAAATCTTAATGATTGATATTACCAAAAGTCCTCCCACAGGGAAACAAAAAGAGGAAGAGTGAGAAAGAAACAGAGAGAGAAAGAGAGAGAGAAGAGCAAACTTGAAAGAAATTTCCCCATGTTAGCACTACCAATAGACATGAGAATGCAATTTATATTTTTAGTTTATACCACTCATTACTTTCAGGATAATAATTTTTATAAATTTACTTTTTAGGTACAGTGGACCATGTTTTATTTTTCTTGAAATGATCTCTTTCAAGGGGAAAGTGCTCTAGTTTAAGTGCTGTGGGATGTGGGAAAACATTCATATTCCTAAGTCACTGCTTTGTTGTGGTTTTTATAGACTTGGATTACAACACTTTTAGTTTTCTTATTTCTATAGTGAAGAAAACCATTGTTGTATGTCCACTATATTTATGAAATGTAACACTATTTTTGATCCCTAGTTATGCTTGTACTACAGAAATATGGCCATATTTTACAGATTTGGGATGTGATCAGTGACTCTAACACATATCTTAAAACAGAAGATTGTGTCTGTAGTTAAAACTAGTTAAGCAGTCATGTTTATGTGATCTTCCTGAAAACAATTGCCTTTTGAAAAATCAATACTCTTTTCTCTGGCAATTGCTCATCAACTATATGTATAGAACTCAGAACCATATTTCTCTCTCTTCTAACTTTCTTCCTGAAGTTATTCCAGATATCTCAAAGGTAATCTTTCATCTTTGGCCACCACTTTGATTCCAAATTTTTCTGCAGTAAACAGGGTATCCAACCACTTCCAATATAATGTGTTGGTTGGATTTTGTACAACCTATTCAAAGGCATATATGTGAGAAAATTATTTCAGATGAGTTTTCTTAATAAATTTATAGGAGATGACATGATTTGGCAAGTAAATGGAGAGGAGTTGGAATGGCAAAGTCTTTGTTGTTGATGGACAGAATGAGAGAATGTAATGAACCCAGAAAAGCATTTATAGAAAGAGATTTCCAAGAGAAAGAGTGTAAGGAGTAAACTATACATCTTAGACTTCTTCAAGTCTGATGGGCATGAAGAAAATATAGAAACAAGGATAGCTATAATAAAATAAGGTATTATAGTGGACAACTGGAGTATAGTTACAGTTACCATAGATTTAATCTGTACTTTTTACATAACATGTCCATTTCCCTTAGCATAGTGTTCTCAAGGTTCATGCACGTGGTTGTACCATATGCCAGCATTTCCATCCTTCTTAAGCTTGAATAATATTCTTGCAGCAGGTGGTCTGCAGTCACTGGCAGCTCCCTCCCATGTCCTCCGTCTGAGGCTTCCTGAGAGCTAAGGTTTTCCCTATAGGCAACAGGAGATGCCCAGCACACAGATTACCATCCTGGGCCTGGGACCAGGAACAGACCTGCAGCTGCATCTGGGAGATGCGGTCCTCAGCCACTATTCTATTCCATCTCCGTGAAGGTGACGATGCCAGAGACATCATGGAAGTGGAATCCAGGACTAGTGGAGCTCAGTTTTTCGGCAGCTGTTGGAGTAGAAGCTGGGGTGTAATTAATCCATCTGATGCTGGACTGGCACTCAGCATCGACAAAATAGTTCATCAGAGATATCTAATAAACTGAATTATAGGAGTACAAGATTGGGTCAGAACTAGATTTGAAGTAGGAAGAATCTTCACGTAATTAGTAACTAAGAGCATTTAAAGCTTTTATTTGCACATCTACAACTGAGGAAAAAACTGTTGCTCTTCCACTTCTAGAGAAAGCACTTGCCTTTCAGGGAAGCATCTCAAGTCACTTTCCCTTTGGGATATGTCCATTTCCCTTAGCATAGTGTTCTCAAGGTTCATGCACGTGGTTGTACCATATGCCAGCATTTCCATCCTTCTTAAGCTTGAATAATATTCTTGCAGCAGGTGGTCTGCAGTCACTGGCAGCTCCCTCCCATGTCCTCCGTCTGAGGCTTCCTTAGAGCTAAGGTTTTCCCTATAGGCAACAGGAGATGTCCAGCACACAGATTACCATCCTGGGCCTGGGACCAGGAACAGACCTGCAGCTGCATCTGGGAGATGCGGTCCACATTGTGGCCCCAAAGACATCCCTGCAGCTTCCACTCAGCAAGGAAGTTCACTCTTTACAAGTATTTGCAACTGTATGATTTTGAATAAACAAAAGACAAATTTATAGAGTCAAAAAACAGTTATTTAACTATCTCAGTCCAGGGCCTTCCAGGCAGCAAGAGCAGCTGGTGAAATGGACCCTGAGATTCTCCTCCTGGCCTGGGACTGTTCAACCTGAGCCTCTTAGACAGTGTCTGCTCCTCTTCCTGGCTTCCAGGCCCTAGGCTGGGACAGGGTGTGTCCACAGCTCAGGACTTCTGCCTTCCCCCAAAGAAGGCTCTGACGATCCTGACAACCATCTCCAACCCCATCCGGAGAATCCCATCTCTCTGCAGGAATATTCAGGTCCCAGAAAAATTCTGTTCTCAAACCATGAAAAGGCTCCCACCTGGGTGATGTGAAACCAGCACAGGATAGGACATTTGCAAGTCCATTGACACTGTCCATCATCGTTTATTCATCATATGCTCTGACGTACTTCCTACACTGGCCAGGACCTACTCCCCATCCTCAAAGGCTTTCAGACAGTTTGAAAAGCAATTTTAAACTTCTTTATAGCATATAGATACGCCCCTTGTGATATGCCAGGTGTTCTCACCATTTTTCAAACATGAATTCTTTAAACTCGCCTAAGCACACGGTGGGCAAGTTTATCATCATTGCCAAGTGTCAGATGGAGAAAATGAGGCACTAACAAACTTGCACCAAAACCTTGCACCTCTAAAGTACAGATATCAACATCTCACAATTTCTAGAGAGCAGGCATTGCAGCAAAATGTAGCTCGGCGTCTCTGCCACAAGGTCTCTATGAACCCGGAGCTGCATTTCAACTGAGACAGGCTCACACCTGAGGCCAGGCGTCTGGTTTCTGTAGGATGCAGTGTGCACTGAGAGCCTGAGATCCTGTCTGCTGACCTGGGCCCTCCCTCGCTTCTCTCCTCTGGCGCACTCAGCTAGTGCAGCTTGAAGCTCACAACTTCAGAGCTCGCTCTTCTTGTGCCAGACACATGACACACAGACAGTCAGACAGACAGACAGACATGGTGAGACAGAGACACTCACAGGAAGAAACTGAAACGGAGGGAGAGAGAAAGGGAAAGAACCGAAGAATGCCTAAGCTTAGACAGAGGTGACGGAGGTTTCGTAACTAAACTGGGACCTGATGCCCCATGACCTTGGCTGTGTTCCGTTGTTCAGAAGCCACTCGCTCACCTCTTAGTGGATACTCAGGGACAGTCAAACAGGAGGGAAAAACATCACTGGGAGCCTTAGGAGAGGCTCCACCCAAATGGACCTACATGAGGTACTTGTTTTGATTCTAAGTCTAAGAAGACACCATTGAAAGGTTTTAGGCCAGTGGATAATTAATACCTGAATCTGCTCTAATTTCAACCCCTTGAGGTTGCACACTTGTAAATGAGGCCACGAATGGCAGTGACTTTCCCCAAATCACAAAGCTGGAACCTAGGCCTGTTCTGAGTGGCTTTCCATGCTACATCCCACTCATTCTCATAAACCGTCTACCTCAAAGTCTGTACATCAGACGCATGTGATGCCATCTCACAGGCGTTTGGGGCATTTTCTCATCTATCCCTGACAATATCCCTGGGAAGTCACGTCTAGCGTCATCCCTACTGTGCAGGGGGGTAACTGGGGAGGCCCTGAGAGGCACCCATTTTCTATACAGGACAGAGAACAACTAAGAAAAAGAGGTCTGAACACAGTCCCTCTTCAAGCTGGGAAACTGGCACATTCGCGTGGAAACTTGAAGGCTGTTGTGTCAGATATCAGTGTGCAGGTGAGAATGTGACAGGGGCAAGGCGGGGGAGCAGTCAACAGCCCAGGGGAGGTTTGGGGTGGCTCAGATTGGGAGAAGGGGCCATTACAATGGAAGCTTGAAGAAGTGACCTCACTTCCTTGGTGACAGATCCCAACTGACATTAGAACTCTGGTAACCGGGCACCCGCATTCTAGAGACAGCGCCGCATCCAGCTCATTGACTGGAGAAGGTTAACTAAGCAGGATGTTTTCTTGCTGTTTCCCAACTAACCGAGCCTCTGGGCAGAGAAAAGCCCAGAACCAATGTCTTTTGCGATGCCGTGGACGTTGGCGCAACTTCCGACGGCTGTGGCCTTTCGGGAGGAGCCACCGCCAGGTAGCCCCAGAAAGCCCAGGTGAAGGCCAGGCCTCAACTGTAAGTCCACCTGAACAACCCCACACACCTTACCCCTCATCCTGTGTGTGTTTGTGTTGGGGGTGGCGAGGGGAAGCTCGGCATGAGGGCTGCACGCCATGTGTTGCTAGAGGTTGTTAGTTGTGAAAAGCCTGGCACATGGGTGAAGTTCCTACTTCATGTCATGGCTGGAAGGATGGGAATGGGGGTGCTGGGGACCAAGCTTCTTTATTCACTTGTTAACCCTCAGCCCCCAGTCCTCTTGTTACTTCCCTGGCGGGAGGTCTTTGTAGACGCCCCTCTGGGCATGATCTGCGCAGCAGAGTGTGTGGTGGGTGTCTCCTCCAGTGACAAGGGCCAGGCAGACCCCTGATGCCTCCCTGCCCGGTCCCGGGCTCCCTCTCTATAGAGCTCCATCCCTACCTCGGAGATCATAAAGGAGCTGGCCGATGACTTCACCTACGCCATCTCCAGGTACAAGGCGCCCGTACGCCAGACCACCTCCCACACCATCCAGGGCCGTACTGAGGTGAGAGATGGCCCAGATGGGACTCCACATGGGACCCAAGAAGGGTGGGATGGGGCCAGAACCCAGACTTCAACTTGGTGACTCCCCTGGGGCCCTTCCAGGGCTTCTCCATAGGAGCCTTTCACAGGCCGGCTGCCAGAAGAATCTGGACCTTCACACTTCCCTGCCAGCTTCACGTTGAGGAGGAAATAAACTCTTCGTATTCACTGGAACATAGATAGAAGCTCTTTTGCTGTCTTTGTACTTGGCTAGTTTGGGTGATTATAAGTACCTTTTCCAGGTCTGCTGTGGAGCAGTCAGCTCGACTGTCCTCATAGACCTCTTCCAAGCCTCAGCCATCGTCACCCTTGATTTGATGGTTTGCACCAAAACTGGAAATGGATTAAGTGATTGCATATGTTTCTCTGCAATGTGTCATCTCACCGAGCACAGCAAACCTTTGTAGGCCAGCCAGATGAGGCATTATGGATTCATTCATGCCTATCATAGCCCAGAAAAGGCATTTTCCTCAGTGAGTCAGACTTTCAGTGCTACTGGGCCTTGACAGGATCCGAGTCCACTGCCATCTCAACTGTGCTGCAGGGAGCTCTTTGGTGTGTCCTGATTGACAGCATTTGTTTGCTAGCACTGCCATAACACGGGAGCAAGGGTTGGGTGGATGTTTCCTGATGCCCCCTGCCCGACACCGGGCTCCATCTTTGTAGAGCTCTGCACAGGATATCATCAAAGAGCTGGTCCACAAGTCCGACTACTCCATCTACTGTGTCAAGGTGCAGGTGCACCAGGCCTCTGACACTGTCCAGGCCTGGACTGAGGTGAGACCTGACCCAGAGGGCTCTCCATACTCAGGACCCTAAGATGACCAGGGCGGACCCAGATCTCAGACTCAAATTGGGGGACTTCCTTGGGCCCCTCCTGGGACTTTTCCACTAGAACATCTCAGACCTTCGTGCACAAGGGAATCTGAATCTCCCCTTCTCCCTCCAGCTGCATGGAGGGTAGAAAAACACCCCTCACATATTTGTAGGGATATCAGAGATAAGGATATGTGATGTCACAGTAGACATGAGCACTTCTGCATTTGGCTGTTTTGGGGTTTTCACTCCCTGTCCCAGGTCTCGACCTGTGGAGCAGTCAGCTCTACTGTCCTTGCAGACCTTCCCCAAGCCGTACACATCACCACGCTTACTGCCATGGTTATACACAGCAGGGCGAGGAAGGGATTAAGTCACTCTATACATTTCTGTGCTACACACCGTCACACAGAACAAGTGGACCTGCGAGTTCAGGAATTGTGGCTTCTCTCGTGTTCAGAATATTCCATAAGGGAGGCACTCTGCCACAGTGATGCAGCCTTTCCATTCCGTTGGACCAGGACACAATTTAATTCAGTTGCCATCTCAGCAGTGCTGCTGAGGACACTTAGGTGTGTCCTAGTGGACTTTATTAGTAGCTTGGGCTGCCATGACACAGGACCACGTTGGCTGGTGTAAACAGAAGACATTGATTTTCTCACAATCCCGGAGACTAGAATATTCTCATGAATATTCTCTCTCCTCGGCTTGTAGATGTCCACCTTCTATCTCTGCGTCACGTGGCCCTCCCTTAGAGCTTCCATGTGTCCTGTTCTCCTAAGCATACCAGGCATATTGGCTTAGACCCACTCCAGTGAACTCAATTAACCTTAATTACTTCATTAAAGACAAAATTCCAAATACTGGCAGGTTCTCAAGAGTTAGAGTTCACAAAGTCATGTTATCTGAGTGACACACTTCAGGCCACAATGTCTATTTATCCCATGGAGATAGATGCCCAGCAATGGGACTGCTAGTGGAAGGACATGCACCTTTAAATTGTTAACAGCTGTAACCAGATTTCAAATGGAATCTAGTGAGCATCTCCCATTGTGGCTATGTCATGACTTTTTAACCGCTGCTTCCTGGCATCCAGCCTGACCCAGGGATTTCTCATTAAAAAAAATTTTTTTTTTACCAGTCTGCTGTCAGGTTGTCCCGTGCAACGTTGATTTGCAATTGCCTCAAGGGTACATTGAGTCACCTGTCAGCTTTTCACCAGCCACGTGGATTTGCTTCTTTCCTCATCTTCTCCTTAGATTTCTGACTGGTGATTGGCTTCCTCCAGTCTGGGATCTCCGGGCATTGTCCCCTTTGCTGAATATGAGAAAGAGAAGAAATCGGTCTTTGAAAACGTTGATTTTCATAGGCTGTATTTGTCCTGCACAGCGTCTCCCAACTGAGAAAGGACATGATCCCCTGACACTCTTGCACCATGTCGGGAGCAGATAAGTCTCAGTCAGCTCAGAGGGAAGGTCAGGCAGCTCTAGCTTTGGACAGTTCTCACATCTGACCTGAATGACCTTGTGCAACCATATGACATCCTCAAGCCTCTGTGTGCTCATTTCTATGACAGTGATGTTTCTTGAGGACTCACTGGAACACTGCTCTTAGTACAGGCCACCAATACTAGTAGGTCTGTTGTTCCTCAGCTACAACCAGAATGATTTCCTGAATAATTACCCCACCACCACCAACAACAACCATAGATGGTAGTCTAAAAACCTGGAACCTTGTTCAGCAAGGGCATTTCTCTGCCTCCTCTTGTCAATGTCCCTGAGGGACTGGGAGTTTCAGGTCAAGATCCAGTCCTCAGTCCTTTTTGAGATTTGTGGTGATGTCACTGACTGGATATCCCTCCTCATTTCTCCCAGTGTGAAGATAAAGTAACTCTTAACCTAAATGAAGCCTGTGGCATGAGGGCCATCCAGGAAGGCACACTGAAGAAGGTGGCGGACTCCATGGTTCCAGCTGTCTTGGGTAGAAACGTCTCCCACATCTCCACTTTCATGTTGATCCAACCGGCCTTCTCCGTAGCCCAACAGGTCCTGGACCAACTGTTTACTAGGTGAGCACCCACCATGTCTTCAGGACAGTGGTGTCTCTGTCCACAACTAATTGAGTGTCTTCAAAATGTCACCGCATCACTGACTCAGTTTGTTCCTCTGAAAAGTGTAGTGGTAGAGGAGAAACCTCACAGGGCTCTTGCAGGGACTGCTGTAAGGGCAAGCTACAGCAGGTGCTTACCTGGTGCCCAGGTCTACCTGGACAAGCTGTGCTTATCCATGGAAATGATTTCTTTCCGCCCTGTGGAATGTTGCCTTCACCCATCTGTGGTCTGGACCATTTCTGAGTTTGGAAATGCCCGTGGAAAACAACGTAGCAAGGGATTTCAGATTCTACCCAGCCAGTTCTTGGTGGAGTCTGATTAGAGATCTCTGGGCACAGCAGGGGCCTCAGGCCCACTCAGATGTTGGGATGGTTCCGGTCAGAGATCATGTCTTCAACAGTATGGATGAAGCACCTATAACAAGGCCCTTTTGGAGATTCTTAGCATGACTTAGTGAATGAAGCAGGCAGAATCACTGGGCCCGAGTTCTAGTCAGTGAGTCAGACAGTCACGCTAGTCATCATTCACAGGTGCCATGTACCATGGACCAGATCTGGTGCCGTAGAGGTCTTCTCTCCATCCAGAGTCATGTCCCCATATATTGACCAGGGTGACACACCACAGGACCAAGTGAAAAAGTGAGTGGGCTTCGGAACTACCGCCTCCAGTGTCTACAAAATGAAGGCTGTGGGGAGGGACGGCCTGCCAGAACCTGTTCTTCCAGATCTTCTGATTCCCAGGGGAGGGCTGGGGTCTGTTGGCTTTCGCTGTAGGAGCAAAAGTCAAAGAGAAATGGTCATGGGGACTTAGGCATCTAGGACAAGAGAGGGGCTCGGCTTACTTTTCCCCTAGAGTCACATCCCCATCAGTGCCTGCCCCTCCACCTCCATCTCTCCCGATCACCATCACCAGGCTCAGAACAGAAGATGTGGTAAGGAGCCTGCTCAGAGGTCTGTCTCATACCTCAGTCCAGAGGCCCAGGTGCATGGGGAAGTGGGGTGGGCAGTATTCAGGACTTTTGGGATAAATGACAGTGGGAAGGAGAGACTCACACAGACTCTGTGTTAAACATCCTGAATGATCAAGCTTGTTCCAGCCAGGACAACCACACAGAGATTGGGGGAGGATGGGGCTTGTCCCCTGGACTAGCACGGGTCGGCAAAGAGGCCCACTACCAAATAAGGGTGCCATGAGAGGGCAGTGTGGAAGCCAAGACAAGGACTCTGACTCTGCTGTCCATCCACCTCCCCCCAGGGCCATCGCTTCTATGGTGGGAATCCGGTCGCATCAGGGCCAGAATTTGGGCCAGCTCCTATTTTTGCTGTGGTTCAAGCTGATGCAGGGCTTTGTGCAAGTAAGCTCCCCTGCCTCCCAACTGGTGGACCATGTCCTCCCTCATTGGGTCAAGCTGGCACATCTGGAGCCTCCTGAGGCACAGCTGGAAGGTGAGGGGATAGCAATCTGGGAAGATGATCTGGGGAGAGAAGAGGGTTCCTGGGCCGGAGCTCCCTTACAGGCGGTGGCATCTTTTCTGTCTTTGGAAAGGCACAGGAAAGTCATGCATGTGTGTGAACCTGTCTCTCTCTCCTGTTCCAGTACCACCTCCAGAGCTCCAGAACCCTCCAAAGCCAGAGGAAGGGCCCACTCCAGGGCCAGAGCATGCAGCAACTATGCTAGCGTTGGAGCCAGCATCACCTCCAAATGAAAGTGGACGTTACCACATTGAGGCCCAGCTCATGGATGCACTCACCCAAGCATGCTCTTTTGGCCACTATTCTCTTACGGCTCAGCAAGTAGAATCAATCCTAAGGGAAGTCTTTAGAGCCTCAAAAATGCTCTTGGCAGATTCTCGATTAAGCCTGGGGCCCTAAAAATTCAGTGGCCTGTTTACCTCCTAAGTACAGTCACACGAACAAGACATTCATTTTTATTGTGTGCGAGCCACGATATCTTCTAAAGACTTGGTGTTCTAACACTAAGCCTAGCCTGATACATTTCCGTAAAAGTAATTTTCTTAAAGTAAGTTCCCTCTTATTAAGTTTTTCTGGCATAAACTTTGCCACCTCTGTTACTTCTATGGCCAACTCATCAACCGTCCCTCTAAAAAGGACAATGGCTATTTTCCTATGCTTTTATAAAAACATATATTTATTTATTAATGAATCTCATATACCTGATAGTTGATTCTATGTAAAAAATGCATGTAGATAGTAGTAATTTCAAATATTGAATGTTTAAATATATAATTGAATAAAGTAGTTTTTAAAACTGAGTAATGTAATTTTTAAAGTCCATCCAGAGAAAAAGGTTTCTTATGAAGCATGCAAATGAAACGCAGCCCACCTCAAACAATCTTATCAAAACACAGAAACCCAAGAGGAACATCAAAATCAAAGCAACAGATGACCTGACAGCTATCTTGCCCAAAATGTCAACCAAAATACTGTATTGCGTGCACCCACGTATATACAAAGTGTCTGTCTCGCAGTCAGAAAGGGTGTCCCTGCTATGGTTTTCAGATTTATAAGACAAGGAACTATGGGAAAGAACAATAGAAACTGTGATACAGGTGCCTCTTTGTGGCATATATGTTACCGGAGGGGGGTCCTCTCCTGGCACATTGTCCAGGTTCCTGATGTCTCAAACACAGAATTGAGCAAGACTCCGAAATACAGTAGCAAAGAGAAGTTGTATTACAAGGGAAGGTACATTCCAGACGCGGAAGCGGGCCTGAGCAAGAGAAGCGTGGCTCAACAGGCCTGGTGACAAAACCTTTGGGCTTTTTATGCCCATTTGCTGTGGTGGTTATTTTCCTTAGAGGGGTGGGCTTTCCTGATTGACAACTAAGATTGTCAGGACTCCGTGATTCGTCATTTTGCTTTCTGCACATGTTTGTTCCCAGAATTCAGTCTGCTATGATATTAATGAACTTCTGGGCATATGCATCACATCATAATGATGGCATAATGAGACTGAGGAGAGTTGAAGGTCGTTGGGGTCTTCACTGTACAGTGAAGTACCGATTTAAACTGGTACCTAAATCTCTGCCTAGTGGGTTCTTGTGTGAGTTAAACAATGCCTTCTGGCTTGCTTCATTGTGGGCAGATTAGGGTGGACCCCTTCTAAGACAGGATGACCTCAGCGTCTTTGCAGGCAGACCTGAAACCCCTAACTCACTTTCTTGCCTACTTCTTTCCTAAGAGCCATGAACCCCCTTATCAGTAGTATGGATGTTGAGAGATGGGAGGTCTGTTTTTCTGAATCTGCTTCCTTTGAGATTGGCTGTAGTCCCTGCCTACACGGGTCTCATGGAGCGCTTTCCCTTTCTGCCTCACTCAGGATGGGGTCTTGGGATTCCATGCAAGTGCCACCTTAGTCCCTAGACAAGGAAAAGCAAATACAAACTTGTTATTTAAGTCATACATCTATGAATTTCTATTACTGATGTGCCTATTACGTGAGTGAATGGAAACAGGCTTGGTTAAAGTATTTCTGAAAGAGTAAAAAGGAAAACCTTTGGCCTAAAGTTCCCTTCCCCTCAGACTCTCAGGGCCCTGCCTGGCTTAACACCATTTCTGCCTAACAATGGGCTGATGACCCTTATCAGTAGCTAGAGGATCTGAGTTGCCAGGGCAATTATCCAAATTTGGGGAATAGGTCCTTTTTCCCAAAGAAAGGAGGGAAGAAAACTTAGCTACCTTTACCAAAAGGATTAATTCTGCAAGAGATGTCCCATTTCATTTCCTGTGAAAAGATTAAGAAACTTACAAGTGAAGTCTCTTCTCATGAGCCAACCTGCTCTATGCTCCTGGGCAACCCTGCCTGCAAGTGGTTTTATTGGCAGAAATTTTTCAAATATGGGAAACTCTCACTGATTACTTGTTTATCTAAAAGGCAATAGCAAAAGTGTTTAGAGAGGTCATCTTTGATCAGTATTATTTTCCTCTTCTGGATTTCCCCATTTGGAACATTTTCCTCAGTAAGCATGCATTCTTTCCTAATGAAAAAAATAATTTTCAAAATGGATTTGCTAGTAGGAAAGTGCACTGCACAGATATGTGTGGCTGAGATCCCTGGACAAGGAGTGATTTCTGTTGAGTGACCCAGGCAAGGTTGTCCTGGGAGCATCTCCAGAGCCAAGAGGAAGTCACCAAAAGGAAGCCATTCCCCTGCTGATTTTGTAAATAACTGTTAAGGGCCTGTAAAGAAGTCTCTGGGGCAAGAGATGGGGGACACAGCTTGCTATCATTAACTCAGGCTAAAGCACTTTCAGGCCCTCTCAAATCCAACCTTCCTCCTCACAGTCCAAGCAATTTGAGTGTGAAAAGAGACTGGGCTTCAGAAAGGAACACTGAGCTCTACATCAGGAGTCATAGTCTAGGCCCAATTTTGAGTAAATCTTTAGTCTGCGATCTCTTTGCGATTCAGTTTCTTCATTTATTACTGTGAATCGTCACGTAACTTGCAGTCATTTTGATGCAGGACAGGACAAGCTCTCCCTAGTGGGTGGATACCAAGTCCTGCCATGAGAGAGAAGAGGGTTTTTGGAGGAGAGTGTGTAGAAAGAACTCAAACACGTGCCAAAGTTAGTTAGTCGAAAGGAAAGTTTATTAAAGAAGGGGAAAAGCAAAGACTAGAGAAAGCAAAGACAAAGCCAAGACAAGCAAAAAAGCCCCAAGTGGGGATGCAGTTAATATGTCTTCTGTTCCTGGGAGTTACAGTTTAAAGACTTCGGTTACCCCATTTCCTTTGGTATGGACATACAGTGAGGAAGGATAATAGTATTGTGGTGCGATCAATTCTAAGACCCACAGAGCCAACTGAGATGAATTATGGGCTTTTTGTAGTCAGCTGGCGACTGACTCCACCACCCAGGGTCAGAGGAGATCAGCCCCGAGCTTCCAGAGGAGGCAGTTTATACAGCCGAAAACCGCACCCTGGTGGTCTTTTGAACAAGCAAGCGAGCTGATTACCAAACCCAGAAGTTGTCTGGTAAGGTCTTGCACAAAGATAAATGTTTCCGGGGGTGGGGGTTGGGGGGGACTGTGAGATCAAACAGGACCTAGAAGGGAGTTTTGTCATCTGCATCCTGGCAGCTGTCAGTGCTTTTCCAGGGGGCTGGCACCTGGAGATATCGCTTTCCTGTGATGGATTGACTGGAAAATTTTCCACTCTTCCATTCCCCACTGGTTTTCAAAGGGAATTCAAATCATTGATTCTCCAACCTGAAGCGGTAGGTAGTGAGTTCTGAGGACCATGAGCTTCATTGCCTGAATCCTTTATTTGACATACAGGGTTAACCAATTGATGATACAAGGTCTAACTAATAACCCTAGAAATGCTAAATTTAGTGGTCCTGCAATAGAAGGAAGCAGAGTAGTTAACCACGGGGACCAGTTAAACATGTTCTCATACCAAATCCCGTCCTCCGGCGTTGTTCTTCTCTGTCTCTGAGCCGTTCTCTGACTCAAGCTAGGCTATCTCATACAGTGCCTGAACGGTTAGCATAGAACAGCAGGTTTCACCTAAAGCGGTACAATTAAGGCGAGATCTATGCTTTACGAACACATTAGTCTCACATGTATGCATTAATACACAAGATTCTTAGTCCATTGTTCAGATTCTGAAACTCAGCTGTTCAAAAGGTAAATTCGGAAACTATGGCTGATGCCGTAAATGAATATATCAAAACAAACAAAAACTTCATCTCAATATTTACATTTTAAAAAAATATTGAAAAATAGGCTACTTCTTAAGTGTGCTTGAACAAACCACGTGTGGGATTGAATTCTAATTATCATGGAGTTAGTGGCTGCTAAGCTTTTAACTCATCCGAGAGAAGACCCTGGCATCTGAGTTTACAAGAGTTCCCATGATACAGGTTGGTGGGGATAACCAGGGGTACAGGCAGAAGACGGGAAGAGGACAGACAGAATTAGGATGGTCCAGACTGGACCTTTGATAGTCTTATCTTTACAGGGTCCTCCGTGCCACGCACGGTCTATCGTCCTGTTGCTTGGGGACGATGAGCCACCTTGACTCTGGTGTGACGAATTCAATGGCGACGTCAGATTACTTTGACGACACTGGTGTGGGGGATGTTAGGATAACCGGGAAGGGTCCATCCCAGTGAGGCTCAGGCGAGGCAGGTTGTGGCTGGGTGAGAGAATGAGCTGGGACTCTGGCTGCGGAGACTAACCGGTGAGTTTTTTTCGCCGCACTAAGGGGAGATACTGTGAGGGAGAAGGAAGAAGTTACGGATTTCTGTGAGTTTACCTTCTCCCAGATTGGGGAGGAGTGGAGGGGGTTTGCCAAACATGACCTCATAAGGTGTCCTTCCTTTACAACAGGGAGTGTATCGTGCCCTTAACAGAGCGAAGGGAAGGAGGCTGACCCGGTTTTTGCCAGTTTCTAGTTTAAACTTGGTTAAAGTGTCCTTTAGGGTCCTATTCATCTTTGTTTCCGTTCCTGGGCTCTGCGGCCTTTAAATACAGTGCAATTTGCACTTGTTTCCTGGAACCTGGCTAAGGATTTACTGGTCTTGGCGATCAATGCCGGGCCATTGTCGGACCCCAGTGCAATGGGTAGGCCAAATCGAGGTACTACCTCTGAAGCTAACTTCTTTGCTACTACTGGAGCTGTCTCTTGTTTTGTCGGGAAGGTTTCAATCCATCCAGAAGTGGTGTCAATAAACACAAGCGAGTACTTGAATCCGAAGGTTCCTGGGCTGACCTCAGTGAAATCCAACTTCCAATGTTCCCCCAGTGCCTGTCCACAAAGTCTCATCCCTTGTTGTAGTCCCTCGGAGAGCCCTGGATTCACTTGTGCACAGATGTGGCACTGGGCTGACTGATACCTGTTTGGCCATTTGTTGCAGCCCCAGAATGTAATAGTCTCTTTTCCACCGTTCACTTAATTTTGTTCCCCCTAAGTGAGTGCTTTGATGTAGCTGTGACATGAGGTCTCGGCCCAAGGCCTCTGGAAGGAAGATGTGGCCATCCGGGAGTTCGAGCCACCTAGAGGTACTTTCCTTTCCCCCTAGCCTTCATGAAGTTCAATCTTTTCTTGGGTGTATTTGCGGGGAGTCTCTTAATACTTTTGGCGGCCTGACCGCTAAAGATAAAGCTATCAAAGGTCCAGTCTGGCCCATCCTAATTCTGTCTGTCCTCTCCCAATCTTCTGACTATACCCCGGGTTATCCCCACCCACCTGCATTATGAGGACACTTGTTTTCCTTAGATTTAGTGTTTTAAAAAAGTTTTTGAGATTTTTTTATTAACTTCTTACAGTCTTTGTATAAGTGGAAGCTTGTTTCCCTATGATCAGGAAAAGCAAAGGAGGAATTTTTGCAAGCAGATGAGCCAGGTTGTGAAGAGAAGGAGGAAGTCCCTGGAGCATTGTAGTTGTGACAGTGGGAATCAGAGTGAGGGATCCGTACGGGAGAAGGGAAACCAAACACTCATAAAACTGTGGCCTGCTTACATGAGACGTCTACAAGTAGGGTGCAATCTCAATCCCTCAGTTCTTATCATGTGCCATCCGTATTCTTTCTGCTTCATTCTTATTCTAGGCTCTGCTGTAGCCATCATTATCCTGCAGCCTTCAACCACCTCTGCACAAGTACAACCTGACAGCCTGATGTCATGCCTGTGCTGCGGTACCTCTGTGTCCTCGGGTTTCCTCACAATCCCCCCTGCAGCAAGAACAGCTCATCATGTAGGCATGCAGAGCTGAGAAGTGCAGGAGAATGAACACCCTTGCAACCATTGTGAACCTAGGCAAAAGGATGCTGTTTTCATTTACCTTTTTCATTTACTTACTCATGAACTGTCAAAGGCTATGCGAAGAGCAGGTTTGTTGGCAGGGGGGAACATCAGGCATTTTCTTTGATTGTTGGCCAATTGTTGTTCTAGGCACTATTGGAATATCAAAGATGAATAAAATACAGTCTCTTTTCCCAAGGACGAATATGGGAAATGGGAAATATTCAAAAACATTAGTAATTACATATTTCTCTGTGCCATTCAAACCCAAATGGAAAGGTCAAGAATACATTTGGACATATCAGTCTCAAGTGTGGAGCGATATCTAGATCCCTCCTGGAAAACTGCTTGAGGATACTTGTATTTTCATTTCAAAAAGATGGGAGGCAAGGTTACCTTCTTGGAGTGAGCTTGTGCCTTGAAGATACTGGAAAAAGTGTGAAACAGTTGGTCTGAGAAAGTTTGATAGAGAGCTAATATGTTAGGATTTTAAGGGCTGTAAAGAGGCAGTGAGTTTCTAACTGAAATTACGTAGAAGACAGTCATGGTTCTGACAGAATCATTTTTATAATTATCTGACATTCTTACAAGCTCAAAAACATGAGGAGAAAATGGATAGTGAAGCGGGGAAGGGAGAACTGTGCTATTTTAGAGTTTGGCCAAGTGGGCCTAGCACACAGTCAGGGAATAATGAGTTTCCAATGTGACGATTAAAGAATCTTTGTTAGGAAAAACTATAAAGCTTATAGTAGGCAAGAAGCCCAGTTGAAATGAGGACTAGTTGAGAAAGAGGGGTTTATCCAATTCAGATCCCAGGAAGTCCAAGCAGGGGTTCTTGAATGTGGGAATAATAAAAGTTGAAGAAAGTCCACTGTGATGCTGGCATAAGAAGCTTCGGATTTAGGACATCGGAGTGGAGTATTTCGGAGTGATTGGGAAGCTGTGGAATGCTGACTTTCAGGGCAGATGAATGTCACCACAGTTTACTTCATTCTAAAATTCTGAGGCCAGGATATGAGGTGGGAGTGGATGCAGAAGTATCAGTCCTGATAGCAGTGGAGTGCAGCAAAGAGGAAAACAGTGAGTTGGCGGGCTTGCTCAGTGTGAATGGCTTCCACAGGATTACAAAGGTAGGCTGCACACGGAGTTTGTGAGTTGCCTGTGCTTTATCCTTTTACCTCCTGCTTTTGCTATGAGAGCCCAACCTTGTTCAGTACATAAACTTTGGCTCATGATTGGTCTACACCTTAATGGCAGGCTGGCCCAGATCTGGGTTGTAAGACACCACAGGAAATCTGTCGGGTGAGGGTTTTCTGGAAGAAATGTTGCTCATTTGTTGGAAGGAACAAGTGGTGCTAGCATTTTCTACTTTCCCTGGAGCTATGGCAGCCCTCTCTTGATCATGAGTAAAAGGCCAAGAAATTGACAGAGACTGTAGCACTAGGACCCAATTGTTCGTTCTCCTTTTTCTTCCAGGTATCTAGATAGGGAGGAAAATAAGCTCTTGGTTTCAGCCAGTGCCTGTCAACTAACATATACATTTACTGGTTTTCAGATTTTAATTCACTCTTGGACAAAATATTAGTTTGCTAGGGCAACCGTAACAGAGTGCCACAGACAGGATGGCTTAAACAACAGGAATTTATTATGTCATTGATCTGGAGATGAGAATCTGAGATTATGGTGCTGGCAGAATTTTTTGTCTATTTTGGTTATTGTTCTTATTGTTTTTTCTTAGAGCATGAGAGCATTTCTCCCTGCTTTATAGATGTCCATCTTCTTTCAGCATCTTCACATACTCCTTTCTCAGTGTGTATGTCAGTATGTAATTTTTCCCTTCTTATGAGGACACCACACATATTAGATTAGAGTTTCCCCCAGTGACGTTATTTTAACGTTATTACTTTTTTATAGACCCTATCTTCAAAGATTGTCACCTTCTGAGGAATGAAGATTGGGATTAATATATGCATTGGGCGATGGGGATACTATTTAGTCCATAACAGACATCTACAACTAATAGTTAGCATGCGTGATTTTCAGACTCTTTTCATTAACTGTTTGATAACCTCAGCATAGGATTCCATGTCCTTGGAGGGCAATGGGTAGGTCTTTGCTGCCCAAGTTTAGGGACCATAGGGATGTCCAGGATAAGTTGTTCTTTCTAGATGGGTTGTCAGGGCGACTGCAATTTCTGAGCAGTCGCAGATACTTTTTATAATTGAAAAAAAAAAAACCCACAACTTGTAAAATACATGTCCCATAAACTTAATCAGTTTTAAGTCCCTGGCTCACTGGTGTGAAATACATTCTCACTGCCGCACAGCCATTTCGATAGACTCACTCCAGAATTTGTTTTATCTTACAAAACTAAAACACTAACGTCCAGTTTTCTCTCCTCCCATCTCATGGCAGCCACTATTCTACTCCATCTCTGAGAAGGTGACGATGCCAGAGACATCATGGAAGTGGAATCCAGGACTAGTGGAGCTCAGTTTTTCGGCAGCTGTTGGAGTAGAAGCTGGGGTGTAATTAATCCATCTGATGCTAGACTGGCACTCAGCATCGACAAAATAGTTCATCAGACATATCTAATAAACTGAATTATGGGAGTACAAGATTGGGTCAGCACTAGATTTGAAGTAGGAAGAATCTTCACGTAATTAGTAACTAAGAGCATTTAAAACTTTTATTTGCACATCTACAACTGAGGAAAAACTGTTGCTCTTCCACTTCTAGAGAAAGCACTTGCCTTTCAGGGAAGCATCTCAAGTCACTTTCCCTTTGGGACATGTCCATTTCCCTTAGCATAGTGTTCTCAAGGTTCATGCACGTGGTTGTACCATATGCTAGCATTTCCATCCTTCTTAAGCTTGAATAATATTCTTGCAGCAGGTGGTCTGCAGTCACTGGCAGCTCCCTCCCATGTCCTCCGTCTGAGGCTTCCTTAGAGCTAAGGTTTTCCCTATAGGCAACAGGAGATGTCCAGCACACAGATTACCATCCTGGGCCTGGGACCAGGAACAGACCTGCAGCTGCATCTGGGAGATGCGGTCCTCACTGTGGCACCAAAGACAACGCTGCAGCTTCCACTCAGCAAGGAAGTTCACTCTTTACAAGTATTTGCAACTGTATGATTTTGAATAAACAAAAGACAAATTTATAGAGTCGAAAATACAGTTATTTAACTATCTCAGTCCAGGGCCTTCCAGGCAGCAAGAGCAGCTGGTGAAATGGACCCTGAGATTCTCCTACTGGCCTGGGACTGTTCAACCTGAGCCTCTTAGGCAGCGTCTGCTCCTCTTCCTGGCTTCCAGGCCCTAGGCTGGGACAGGGTGTGTCCACAGCTCAGGACTTCTGCCTTCCCCCAAAGAAGGCTCTGACGATCCTGACAACCATCTCCAACCCCATCCGGAGAATCCCATCTCTCTGCAGGAATACTCAGGCCCCAGAAAAATTCTGTTCTCAAACCATGAAAAGGCTCCCACCGGGGTGATGTGAAACCAGCACAGAATAGGACATTTGCAAGTCCATTGACACTGTCCATCATCGTTTATTCATCATATGCTCTGACGTACTTCCTACACTGGCCAGGACCTAATCCCCATCCTCAAAGGCTTTCAGACAGTGTGAAAAGCAATTTTAAACTTCTTTATAGCATATAGATACGCCCCTTGTGATATGCCAGGTGTTCTCACCATTTTTCAAACATGAATTCTTTAAACTCGCCTAAGCACACGGTGGGCAAGTTTATCATCATTGCCAAGTGTCAGATGGAGAAAATGAGGCACTAACAAACTTGCACCAAAACCTTGCACCTCTAAAGTACAGACATTAACATCTCACAATTTCTAGAGAGCAGGCATTGCAGCAAAATGTAGCTCGGCGTCTCTGCCACAAGGTCTCTATGAACCAGGAGCTGCATTTCAACTGAGACAGGTTCACACCTGAGGCCACGCGCCTGGTTTCTGTAGGATGCAGTGTGCACTGAGAGCCTGAGATCCTGTCTGCTGACCTGTGCCCTCCCTCGCTTCTCTCCTCTGGTGCCCACAGCTAGTGCATCTTGAAGCTCACAACTTCAGAGCTCGCTCTTCTTGTGCCAGACACATGACACACAGACAGTCAGACAGACAGACAGACATGGTGAGACAGAGACACTCACAGGAAGAAACTGAAACGGAGGGAGAGAGAAAGGGAAAGAACCGAAGAATGCCTAAGCTTAGACAGAGGTGACGGAGGTTTCGTAACTAAACTGGGACCTGATGCCCCATGACCTTGGCTATATTCTGTTGTTAAGAAGCCTCTTGCTAACCTTGTGGTGGATACTCAGGGACAGTCATACCAAGAGAAAAAAACATCACTGGGAGCCATAGCGGAGGCTCCACCCAAATGGACCTACATGAGGTACTTGTTTTGATTCTAAGTCTAACAAGACGCCATTGAAAGGTTTTAGGCCAGTGGATAATTAATACCTGAACCTGCTGTAATTTCAACCCCTTGAGGTTGCACACTTGTAAATGAGGCCAGGAATGGCAGTGACTTTCCCCAAATCACACAGCTGGAACCTAGGCCTGTTCTGAGTGGCTTTCCATGCTACATCCCACTCATTCTCATAAACCGTCTACCTCAAAGTCCGTACATCAGACGCATGTGATGCCATCTCACAGGCGTTTGGGGCATTTTCTCATCTATCCCTGACAATATCCCTGGGAAGTCACGTCTAGCGTCATCCCTACTGTGCAGGGGGGTAACTGGGGAACCCCTGAGAGGCACCCATTTTCTACAGGCCAGAGAACAGCTAAGAGAAAGAGGTCTGAACACAGCTCCCTCTTCAAGCTGGGAACCTGGCACATTCGCAAGGAAACTTGAAGGCTGTTGTGTCAGATATCAGTGTGCAGGTGAGAATGTGACAGGGGCAAGGCGGGGGAGCAGTCACCAGCCCAGGGGAGGTTTGGGGTGGCTCAGATTGGGAGAAGGGGCCATTACAATGGAACCTTGAAGAAGTGACCTCACTTCCTTGGTGACAGATCCCAACTGACATTAGAACTCTGGTAACCGGGCACCCGCATTCAAGAGACAGCGCCGCATCCAGCTCATTGACTGGAGACGGTCAACTAAGCAGGATGTTTTCTTGCTGTTTCCCAAGTAACCGAGCCTCTGGGCAGAGAAAAGCCCAGAACCAATGTCTTTTGCGATGCCGTGGACGTTGGCGCAACTTCCGACGGCTGTGGCCTTTCGGGAGGAGCCACCGCCAGGTGGCCCCAGAAAGCCCACGTGAAGGCCAGGCCTCAACTGTAAGTCCACCTGAACAACCCCACACACCTTACCCCTCATCCTGTGTGTGTTTGTGTTGGGGGGGGCGAGGGGAAGCTCGGCATGAGGGCTGCACGCCATGTGTTGGTGGAGATTGTTAGTTGTCAAAAGCCTGGCAGGAGGGTCAGGTTCCTACCTCAGGTCATGGCTGGAAGGACTAGAAGGGGGGTGCTGGGGACCAAGCTCCTTCATCTACTCGTTAACCCTCAGCCCCCACGGTGTCCTCTTGTTACTTCCCTGGCTGGAGGTCTTTGTAGACGCCCCTCTGGGCATGATCTGCACAGCAGAGTGTGTGGTGGGTGTCTCCTCCAGTGACAAGGCCCAGGCAGACCCCTGATGCCTCCCTGCCCGGTCTTGGGCTCCCTCTCTATAGAGCTCCATCCCTACCTCGGAGATCATAAAGGAGCTGGCCGATGACTTCACCTACGCCATCTCCAGGTACAAAGCACCTGTACGCCAGACCACCTCCCACACCATCCAGGGCCGTACTGAGGTGAGAGATGGCCCAGATGGGTCTCCACATGGGACCCAAGAAGGGTGGGGTGGGGCCAGAACCCAGACTTCAACTTGGTGACTCCCCTGGGGCCCTTCCAGGGCTTCTCCATAGGAGCCTTTCACAGGCCCGCTGCCAGAAGAATCTGGACCTTTACACTTCCCTGCCAGCTTCACGTTGAGGAGGAAATAAACTCTTCGTATTCACTGGAACATAGATAGAAGCTCTTTTGCTGTCTTTGTACTTGGCTAGTTTGGGTGATTATAAGTACCTTTCCCAGGTCTCCTGTGGAGCAGTCAGCTCGACTGTCCTCATAGACCTCTTCAAAGCCTCAGCCATCGTCACCCTTGATTTGATGGTTTGCACCAAAACTGTAAAGGGAATAAGTGATTGCATATGTTTTTCTGCAAAGTGTCATCTCACCGAGCACAGCAAACCTTTGTAGGCCAGCCAGATGAGGCATTATGGCTTCATTCATGCCTATCATATCCCAGAAAAGTCATTTTCTTCAGTGAGTCAGCCTTTCAGTGCTACTGGGCCTTGACAGGATCCGAGTCCACTGCCATCTCAACTGTGCTGCAGGGAGCTCTTTGGTGTGTCCTGATTGACAGCATTTGTTTGCTAGCACTGCCATAACACGGGAGCAAGGGTTGGGTGGATGTTTCCTGATGCCCCCTGCCCGGCACCGGGCTCCATCTTTGTAGAGCTCTGCACAGGATATCATCGAAGAGCTGGTCCACAAGTCCGACTACTCCATCTACTGTGTCAAGGTGCAGGTGCACCAGGACCCTGACACTGTCCAGGCCTGGACTGAGGTGAGACCTGACCCAGAGGGCTCTCCATACTCAGGACCCTAAGATGACCAGGGCGGACCCAGATCTCAGACTCAAATTGGGGGACTTCCTTGGGCCCCTCCTGGACTTTCCCACTAGAACATCTCAGACTCTTGTGCACAAGGGAATCTGAATCTTCCCTTCTCCCTCCAGCTGCATGGAGGGTAGAAAAACACCCCTCACATATTTGTAGGGATATCAGAGATAAGGATATGTGATGTCACAGTAGACATGAGCACTTCTGCATTTGCCTGTTTTGGGGTTTTCACTCCCTGTCCCAGGTCTCGACCTGTGGAGCAGTCAGCTCTACTGTCCTTGCAGACCTTCCCCAAGCCGAGCACATCACCACGCTTACTGCCATGGTTATACACAGCAGGGCGAGGAAGGGATTAAGTCACTCTATACATTCCTGTGCTACACACCGTCACACAGAACAAGTGGACCTGCGAGTTCAGGAATTGTGGCTTCTCTCGTGTTCAGAATATTCCATAAGGGAGGCACTCTGCCACAGTGATGCAGCCTTTCCATTCCGTTGGACCAGGACACAATTCAATTCAGTTGCCATCTCAGCAGTGCTGCTGAGGACACTTAGGTGTGTCCTAGTGGACTTTATTAGTAGCTTGGGCTGCCATGACACAGGACCACGTTGGCTGGTGTAAACAGAAGACATTGATTGTCTCACAATCCCAGAGACTAGAATATTCTCATGAATATTCTCTCTCCTCGGCTTGTAGATGTCCACCTTCTATCTCTGCGTCACGTGGCCCTCCCTTAGAGCTTTCATGTGTCCTATTTTCCTAAGCATACCAGGCATATTGGCTTAGACCCATTCCAATGAACTCAATTAACCTTAATTACTTCATTAAAGACAAAATTCCAAATACTGGCAGGTTCTCAAGTGTTAGGGTTCACAAAGTCATGTTATCTGAGTGACACACTTCAGGCCACAATGTCTATTTATCCCATGGAGATAGATGCCCAGCAATGGGACTGCTAGTGGAAGAACATGCACCTTTAAATTGTTAAGAGCTGTAACCAGATTTCAAATGGAATCTAGTGAGCATCTCCCATTGTGGCTATGTCATGACTTTTTAACTGCTGCTTCCTGGCATCCAGCCTGACCCAGGGATTTCTCATTAAAAAAAAATTTTTTTTTACCAGTCTGCTGTCAGGTTGTCCCGTGCAACGTTGATTTGCAATTGCCTCATGGGTACATTGAGTCATCTGTCAGCTTTTCACCAGCCACGTGGATTTGCTTCTTTCCTCATCTTCTCCTTAGATTTCTGACTGGTTATTGGCTTCCTCCAGTCTGGGATCTCCGGGCATTGTCCCCTTTGCTGAATATGAGAAAGAGAAGAAATCGGTCTTTGAAAACGTTGATTTTCATAGGCTGTATTTGTCCTGCACAGCGTCTCCCAACTGAGAAAGGACATGATCCCCTGACACTCTTGCACCATGTCGGGAACAGATAAGTCTCAGGCAGCTCAGAGGGAAGGTCAGGCAGCTCTAGCTTTGGACAGTTCTCACATCTGACCTGAATGACCTTGTGCAACCATATGACATCCTCAAGCCTCTGTGTGCTCATTTCTATGACAGGGATGTTTCTTGAGGACTCATTGGAACAGTGCTCTTAGTACAGGCCACCAATACTAGTAGGTCTGTTGTTCATCAGCTACAACCAGAATGATTACCAGAAGGTAATCATTGTATAAACACACCACCCCCCACCAACAACAACCATAGATGGTAGTCTAAAAACCTGGGACCTTGTTCAGCAAGGGCATTTCTCTCCCTCCTCTTGTCAATGTCCCTAAGAGACTGGGAGTTTCAGGTCAAGATCCAGTCCTCAGTCCTTTTTGAGATTTGTGGTGATGTCACTGACTGGATATCCCTCCTCATTTCTCCCAGTGTGAAGATAAAGTAACTCTTAACCTAAATGAAGCCTGTGGCATGAGGGCAATCCAGGAAGGCACACTGAAGAAGGTGGCGAACTCCATGGTTCCAGCTGTCTTGGGTAGAAACGTCTCCCACATGTCCACTTTCATGTTGATCCAACCGGCCTTCTCCGTAGCCCAACAGGTCCTGGACCAACTGTTTACTAGGTGAGCACCCACCATGTCTTCAGGACAGTGGTGTCTCTGTCCACAACTAATTGAGTGTCTTCAAAATGTCACCGCATCACTGACTCAGTTTGTTCCTCTGAAAAGTGTAGTGGTAGAGGAGAAACCTCACAGGGCTCTTGCAGGGACTGCTGTAAGAGCAAGCTACAGCAGGTGCTTACCTGGTGCCCAGGTCTACCTGGACAAGCTGTGCTTATCCATGGAAATGATTTCTTTCCGCCCTGTGGAATGTCGCCTTCACCCATCTGGGGTCTGAGTCATTTCTGGGTTCGGAAAAGCCCGTGGAAAACAACGTAGCAAGGGATTTGAGATTCTACCCAGCCAGTTCTTGGTGGAGTCTGATTAGAGATCTCTGGGCACAGCAGGGGCCTCAGGCCCACTCAGATGTTGGGATGGTTCCAGTCAGAGATCATGTCTTCAACAGTATGTGTGAAGCACCTATTACAAGGCCCTTTTGGAGACTCTTAGCATGACTTAGTGAATGAAGCAGGCAGAATCACTGGGCCCGAGTTCTAGTCAGTGAGTCAGACAGTCACGCTAGTCATCATTCACAGGTGCCATGTACCATGGACCAGATCTGGTGCCGTAGAGGTCTTCTCTCCATCCAGAGTCATGTCCCCATATGTTGACCAGGGTGACACACCACAGGACCAAGTGAAAAAGTGAGTGGGCTTCGGGACAACTGCCTCCTCTGTCTACAAAATGAAGGCTGTGGGGAGGGACGGCCTGCCAGAACCTGTTCTTCCAGATCTTCTGATTCCCAAGGGAGGGCTGGGGTCTGGTGGCTTTCGCTGTAGGAGGAAAAGTCAAAGAGAAATGGTAATGGGGACTTAGGCATCTAGAACAAGAGAGGGGCTCGGCTGACTTGTCCCCTAAAGTCCCATCCCCATCGGTACCTGTCCCTCCACCTCCATCTCTCTCGATCACCATCACCAGGCTCAGAACAGAAGATGTGGTAAGGAGCCTGCTTACAAGTCTGTCTCGTTCCTCATTCCAGAGGCCCATGTGCATGGGGAAGTGGGGTGGGCAGTATTCAGGACTTTTGGGATAAATGACAGTGGGAAGGAGAGACTCACACAGACTCTATGTTAAACATCCTGAATGACGGGGCTTGTTCCAGCCAGGACAACCACACAGAGATTGGGGGAGGGTGGGGCTCGTCCCCTGGCCTAGCACGGGTCAGCAAAGAGGCCCAGTACCAAATAAGGGTGCCATGAGAGGGCAGTGTGGAAGGCAAGACAAGGACTCTGACTCTGCTGTCCATCCACCTCCCCACAGGGCCATCGCTTCTATGGTGGGAATCTGGCCGCATCAGGGGCAGAATTTGGGCCAGCTCCGATTTCTGCTCTGGTTCAAGCTGATGCGGGGGTTTGTGCAAGTTCACTCCCCTGCCTCCCAACTGGTGGACCATGTCCTCCCTCATTGGGTCAAGCTGGAACATCTGGAGCCTCCTGAGGCACAGCTGGAAGGTGAGGAAATAGCAATCTGGGAAGATGATCTGGGGAGAGAGGATTCCTGGGCCGGAGCTCCCTTACAGGCGGTGGCATCTTTTCTGTCTTTGGAAAGGCACAGGAAAGTCATGCATGTGTAGTGAACCTGTCTCTCTCTCCTGTTCCAGTACCACCTCCAGAGCTCCAGAACCCTCCAAAGCCAGAGGACAGGCCCACTGCAGGGCCAGAGCATGCAGCAAGTATGCTAGCGTTGGAGCCAGCGTCATCCCTGAATGAAAGTGGGTGTCACCACTTTGAGGCCCAGCTCATGGATGCACTCACCCAAGCATGCTCTTTTGGCCACTATTCTCTTACGGCTCAGCAGGTAGAGTCAATCCTAAGGGCAGTCTTTAGAGCCTCAAAAATGCTCTTGGCAGATTCTCGATTCAGCCTGGGGCCCTAATAACTCAGTGGCTTGTTTACCTCCTAAGTACAGTCACACGAACAAGACATTCATTTTTATTGTGTGCGAGCCACGATATCTTCTAAAGACTTGGTGTTCTAACACTAAGCCTAGCCTAATACATTTCCGTAAAAGTAATTTTCTTAAAGTAAGTTCCCTCTTATTAAGTTTTTCTGGCATAAACTTTGCCACCTCTGTTACTTCTATGGCCAACTCATCAACCGTCCCTCTAAAAAGGACAGTGGCTATTTTCCTATGCTTATATAAACATATATATTTATTTACTAATGAATCTCATATACCCGATAGTTGATTTTATGTAAAAAATGCATGTAGTTAGTAGTAAAGTAATTTCAAATATTGAATGTTTAAATATATAATTGAATAAAGTAGTTTTTAAAACTGAGTAATGTAATTTTTAAAGTCCATCAAGAGAAAAAGGTTTCTTATGAAGCATTCAAATGAAACGCAGCCCACCTCAAACAATCTTATCAAAACACAGAAACCCAAGAGGAACATCAAAATCAAAGCAACAGATGACCTGACAGCTATCTTGCCTAAAATGTCAACCAAAATACTGTATTGCGTGCACCCACGTATATACAAAGTGTCTGTCTCGCAGTCAGAAAGGGTGTCCCTGCTATGGTTTTCAGATTTATAAGACCTGGAACTATGGGAAAGAACAAAGGAAACTGTGATACAGGTACCTCTTTGTGGCATATATGTTACTGGAGGGGGGTCCTCTCCTGGCACATTGTCCAGGTTCCTGATGTCTCAAACAAAGAATTGAGCAAGACTCCGAAATACAGTAGCAAAGAGAAGTTGTATTACAAGGGAAGGTACATTCCAGACGCGGAAGCGGGCCTGAGCAAGAGAAGCGTGGCTCAACAGGCCTGGTGACAAAACCTTTGGGCTTTTTATGCCCATTTGCTGTGGTGGTTATTTTCCTTAGGGGAGTGGGCTTTCCTGATTGACAACTAAGATTGTCAGGACTCAGTGATTCCTCATTTTGCTTTCTGCACATGTTTGTTCCCAGAATTCAGTCTCTTATGAAATTAATGAACTTCTGGGCATATGCATCACATCATAATGATGGCATAATGAGACTGAGGAGAGTTGAAGGTCGTTGGGGTCTTCACTGTACAGTGAAGTACCGGCTTAAACTGGTACCTAAATCTCTGCCTAGTGGGTTCTTGTGTGAGTTAAACAATGCCTTCTGGCTTGCTTCATTGTGGGCAGATTAGGGTGGACCCCTTCTAAGACAGGATGACCTCAGCGTCTTTGCAGGCAGACCTGAAACCCCTAACTCACTTTCTTGCCTACTTCTTTCCTAAGAGCCATGAACCCCCTTATCAGTAGTATGGATGTTGAGAGATGGGAGGTCTGTTTTTCTGAATCTGCTTTCTTTGAGTTTGGCTGTAGTCCCTGCCTACACGGGTCTCATGGAGCGCTTTCCCTTTCTGCCTCACTCAGGATGGAGTCTTGGGTTTCCATGCAAGTGCCACCTTAGTCCCTAGACAAGGAAAAGCAAATACAAACTTGTTATTTAAGTCATACGTCTATGAATTTCTATTATTGATGTGCCTATTACGTGAGTGAATGGAAACAGGCTTGGTTAAAATATTTCTGAAAGAGTAAAAAGGAAAACCTTTGGCCTAAAGTTCCCTTCCCCTCAGACTCTCAGGGCCCTGCCTGGCTTAACACCATTTCTGCCTAACAATGGGCTGATGACTCTTATCAGTAGCTAGAGGATCTGAGTTGCCAGGGCAATTATCAAAATTTGTGGGAATAGGCCTTTTTCCCAAAGAAAGGAGGGAAGAAAACTTAGCTACCTTTACCAAAAGGATTAACTCTGCAAGAGATGTCCCATTTCATTTCCTGTGAAAAGATTAAGAAACTTACAAGTGAAGTCCCTTCTCATGAGCCAACCTGTTCTATGCTCCTGGCAACCCTGCCTGCAACTGGTTTTATTGGCAGAAATTTTTCAAATATGGGAAACTCTCACTCATTACTTGTTTATCTAAAAGGCAATAGCAAAAGTGTTTAGAGAGGTCATCTTTGATCAGTATTATTTTCCTCTTCTGGATTTCCCCTTTTGGAAAATTTTCCTCAGTAAGCATGCGTTTTTTCCTAATGAAAAAAATAATTTTCAAAATGGATTTGCTAGTAGAAAAGTGCACTGCACAGATATGTGTGGCTGAGATCCCTGGACAAGGAGTGATTTCTGTTGAGTGACCCAGGCAAGGTTGTCCTGGGAGCATCTCCAGAGCCAAGAGGAAGACACCAAAAGGAAGCCATTCCCCTGCTGATTTTGTAAATAACTGTTAAGGGCCTGTAAAGAAGTCTCTGGGGCAAGAGATGGGGGACACAGCTTGCTATCATTAACTCAGGCTAAAGCACTTTCAGGCCCTCTCAAATCCAACCTTCTTCCTCAAAGTCCAAGCAATTTGAGTGTGAAAAGAGACTGGGCTTCAGAAAGGAACACTGAGCTCTACATCAGGAGTCATAGTCTAGGCCCAATTTTGAGTAAATCTTTAGTCTGCGATCTCTTTGCGATTCGGTTTCTTCATTTATTACTGTGAATCGTCACGTAACTTGCAGTCATTTTGATACAGGACAGGACAAGCTCTCCCTAGTGGGTGGAGACCAAGTCCTGCCATGAGAGAGAAGAGGGTTTTTGGAGGAGAGTGTGTAGAAAGAACTCAAACACGTGCCAAAGTTAGTTAGTCGAAAGGAAAGTTTATTAAAGAAGGGGAAAAGCAAAGACTAGAGAAAGCAAAGACAAAGCCAAGACAAGCAAAAAAGCCCCAAGTGGGGATGCAGTTTATATGTCTTCTGTTCCTGGGAGTTACAGTTTAAAGACTTCGGTTACCCCATTTCCTTTGGTATGGACATACAGTGAGGAAGGATAATAGTATTGTGGTGCGATCAATTCTAGGACTCACAGAGCCAACTGAGATGAATTATGGGCTTTTTGTAGTCAGCTGGCGACTGACTCCACCACCCAGGGTCAGAGGAGATCAGCCCCGAGCTTCCAGAGGAGGCAGTTTATACAGCCGAAAACCGCACCCTGGTGGTCTTTTGAACAAGCAAGCGAGCTGATTACCAAACCCAGAAGTTGTCTGGTAAGGTCTTGCACAAAGATAAATGTTTCCGGGGGTGGGGGTTGGGGGGGACTGTGAGATCAAACAGGACCTAGAAGGGAGTTTTGTCATCTGCATCCTGGCAGCTGTCAGTGCTTTTCCAGGGGGCTGGCACCTGGAAATATCACTTTCCTGTAATGGATTGACTGGAAAATTTTCCACTCTTCCATTCCCCACTGGTTTTCAAAGGGAATTCAAATCATTGATTCTCCAACCTGAAGCGGTAGGTAGTGAGTTCTGAGGACCATGAGCTTCATTGCCTGAATCCTTTATTTGACATACAGGGTTAACCAATTGATGATACAAGGTCTAACTAATAACCCTAGAAATGCTAAATTTAGTGGTCCTGCAATAGAAGGAAGCAGAGTAGTTAACCACGGGGACCAGTTAAACATGTTCTCATACCAAATCCCGTCCTCCGGCGTTGTTCTTCTCTGTCTCTGAGCCGTTCTCTGACTCAAGCTAGGCTATCTCATACAGTGCCTGAATGGTTAGCATAGAACAGCAGGTTTCACCTAAAGCGGTACAATTAAGGCGAGATCTATGCTTTACGAACACATTAGTCTCACATGTATGCATTAATACACAAGATTCTTAGTCCATTGTTCAGATTCTGAAACTCAGCTGTTCAAAAGGTAAATTCGGAAACTATGGCTGATGCCGTAAATGAATATATCAAAACAAACAAAAACTTCATCTCAATAGTTACATTTAAAAAGGATATTGAAAAATAGGCTACTTCTTAAGTGTGCTTGAACAAACCACGTGTGGGATTGAATTCTAATTATCATGGAGTTAGTGGCTGCTAAGCTTTTAACTCATCCGAGAGAAGACCCTGGCATCTGAGTTTACAAGTGTTCCCATGATACAGGTTGGTGGGGATAACCAGGGGTACAGGCAGAAGACGGGAAGAGGACAGACAGAATTAGGATGGTCCAGACTGGACCTTTGATAGTCTTATCTTTACAGGGTCCTCCGTGCCACGCACGGTCTATCGTCCTGTTGCTTGGGGACGATGAGCCACCTTGACTCTGGTGTGACGAATTCAATGGCGACGTCAGATTACTTTGACGACACTGGTGTGGGGGATGTTAGGATAACCGGGAAGGGTCCATCCCAGTGAGGCTCAAGCGAGGCAGGTTGTGGCTGGGTGAGAGACTGAGCTGGGACTCTGGTTGCGGAGACTAACCGATGAGTTTTTTCGCCGCACTAAGGGGAGATACTGTAAGGGAGAAGGGAGAAGTTACGGATTTCTGTGAGTTTACCTTCTCCCAGATTGGGGAGGAGTGGAGGGGGTTTGCCAAACATGACCTCATAAGGGGTCCTTCCTTCACGATAGGGAGTGTATCGTGCCCTTAACAGAGCGAAGGGAAGGAGGCTGACCCAGTTTTTGCCAGTTTCTAGTTTAAACTTGGTTAAAGTGTCCTTTAGGGTCTATTCATCTTTGTTTCCTGTCCTGGGCTCTGCGGCCTTTAAATACAGTGCAATTTCCACTTATTTCCTGGAACCTGGCTAAAGATTGACTGGTCTTGGCGAAGAACACCGGGCCATTGTCGGAACCCAGTGCAATGGGTAGGCCAAATCGAGGTACTACCTCTGAAGCTAACTTCTTTGCTACTACTGGAGCTGTCTCTTGTTTTGTAGGGAAGGTTTCAATCCATCCAGAAGTGGTGTCAATAAACACAAGCGAGTACTTGAATCCGAAGGTACCCGGGCTGACCTCAGTGAAATCCAACTCCCAATGTTCCCCCAGTGCCTGTCCACAAAGTCTCATCCCTTGTTGTAGTCCCTCGGAGAGCCCTGGATTCACTTGTGCACAGATGTGGCACTGGGCTGATTGATACCTGTTTGGCCATTTGTTGCAGCCCCAGAATGTAATAGTCTCTTTTCCACAGTTCACTTAATTTTGTTCCCCCTAAGTGAGTGCTTTGATGTAGCTGTGACATGAGGTCTCGGCCCAAGGCCTCTGGAAGGAAGATGTGGCCATCCGGGAGTTCGAGCCACCTAGAGGTACTTTCCTTTCCCCCTAGCCTTCATGAAGTTCAATCTTTTCTTGGGTGTATTTGCGGGGAGTCTCTTAATACTATTGGCGGCATGACCGCTAAAGATAAGACTATCAAAGGTCCAGCCTGGCCCATCCTAATTCTGTCTGTCCTCTCCCAATCTTCTGACTATACCCCCGTTAATCCCCACCAACTTGTATATGAGGACACTTGTTTTCCTTAGATTTAGTGTTTTAAAAAAGTTTTTGAGATTTTTTTATTAACTTCTTACAGTCTTTGTATAAGTGGAAGCTTCTTTCCCTATGATCAGGAAAAGCAAAGGAGGAAATTTTTGCAAGCAGATGAGCCAGGTTGTGAAGAGATGGAGGAAGTCCCTGGAGCATTGTACTTGTGGCAGTGGGAATCAGAGTGAGGGATCTGTATGGGAGAATGGAAACCAAACACTCATAAAACTGTGGCCTGCTTACATGAGACGGCTACAAGTAGGGTGCAATCTCAATCCCTCAGTTCTTATCATGTGCCATCCGTATTCTTTCTGCTTCATTCTTATTCTAGGCTCTGCTGTAGCCATCATTATCCTGCAGCCTTCAACCACCTCTGCACAAGTACAACCTGACAGCCTGATGTCATGCCTGTGCTGCGGTACCTCTGTGTCCTCGGGTTTCCTCACAATCCCCCCTGCAGCAAGAACAGCTCATCATGTAGGCATGCAGAGCTGAGAAGTGCAGGAGAATGAACACCCTTGCAACCATTGTGAACCTAGGCAAAAGGATGCTGTTTTCATTTACCTTTTTCATTTACTTACTCATGAACTGTCAAAGGCTATGCGAAGAGCAGGTTTGTTGGCAGGGGGGAACATCAGGCATTTTCTTTGATTGTTGGCCAATTGTTGTTCTAGGCACTATTGGAATATCAAAGATGAATAAAATACAGTCTCTTTTCCCAAGGACGAATATGGGAAATGGGAAATATTCAAAAACATTAGTAATTACATATTTCTCTGTGCCATTCAAACCCAAATGGAAAGGTCAAGAATACATTTGGACATATCAGTCTCAAGTGTGGAGCGATATCTAGATCCCTCCTGGAAAACTGCTTGAGGATACTTGTATTTTCATTTCAAAAAGATGGGAGGCAAGGTTACCTTCTTGGAGTGAGCTTGTGCCTTGAAGATACTGGAAAAAGTGTGAAACAGTTGGTCTGAGAAAGTTTGATAGAGAGCTAATATGTTAGGATTTTAAGGGCTGTAAAGAGGCAGTGAGTTTCTAACTGAAATTACGTAGAAGACAGTCATGGTTCTGACAGAATCATTTTTATAATTATCTGACATTCTTACAAGCTCAAAAACATGAGGAGAAAATGGATAGTGAAGCGGGGAAGGGAGAACTGTGCTATTTTAGAGTTTGGCCAAGTGGGCCTAGCACACAGTCAGGGAATAATGAGTTTCCAATGTGACGATTAAAGAATCTTTGCAAGGACAAACTATAGAGCTCATAGTAGGCAAGAAGCCCAGTTGAAATGAGGACTAGTTGAGAAAGAGGGGTTTATCCAATTCAGATCCCAAGAAGTCCAAGCAGGGGTTCTTGAATGTGGGAATAATAAAAGTTGAAGAAAGTCCACTGTGATGCTGGCATAAGAAGCTTCGGATTTAGGACATCGGAGTGGAGTATTTCGGAGTGATTGGGAAGCTGTGGAATGCTGACTTTCAGGGCAGATGAATGTCACCACAGTTTACTTCATTCTAAAATTCTGAGGCCAGGATATGAGGTGGGAGTGGATGCAGAAGTGTCTGTCCTGATAGCAGTGGAGTGCAGCAAAGAGGAAAACAGTGAGTTGGCGGGCTTGCTCAGTGTGGATGGCTTCCACAGGATTACAAAGGTAGGCTGCACACGGAGTTTGTAAGTTGCTTGTGTTTTATCCTTTTACCTCCTGCTTTTGCTATGAGAGCCCAACCTTGTTCATTACATAAACTTGGCTCATGATTGGTCTACACCTTAATGGCAGGCTGGCCCAGATCTGGGTTCTAAAACACCATAGGAAATCTGTCGCGTGAGGGTTTTCTGGAAGAAATGTTGCTTATTTGTTGGAAGGAACAAGTGGTGCTAGCATTTTCTACTTTCCCTGGAGCTATGGCAGCCCTCTCTTGATCATGAGTAAAAGGCCAAGAAATTGACAGAGACTGTAGCACTAGGACCCAATTGTTCGTTCTCCTTTTTCTTCCAGGTATCTAGATAGGGAGGAAAATGAGCTCTTGGTTTCATCCACTGCCTGTCAACTAACATATAAATTTACTGGTTTTCAGATTTTAATTCACTCTTGGACAAAATATTAGTTTGCTAGGGCAACCGTAACAAAGTGCCACAGACAGGATGGCTTAAACAACAGAAATTTATTTTGTCATTGATCTGGAGATGAGAATCTGAGATTATGGTGCTGGCAGAATTTTTTGTCTATTTTGGTTATTGTTCTTATTGTTTTCCCTGAGAGCATGAGAGCATTTCTCCCTGCTTTATAGATGTCCATCTTCTTTCAGCATCTTCACATGGTCCTTTCTCAGTGTGTATGTCAGTATGTAATTTTTCCCTTCTTATGAGGACACCACACATATTGGATTAGAGTTTCCCCCAGTGACCTTATTTTAACGTAATTACTTTTTTATAGACCCTATCTTCAAAGATGGTCACCTTCTGAGGAATGAAGATTGGGATTTAATACATGCATTGGGCGATGGGGATACTATTTAGTCCATAACAGACATCTACAACTAATAGTTAGCATGCGTGATTTTCAGACTCTTTTCATTAACTGTTTGATAACCTCAGCATAGGATTCCATGTCCTTGGAGGGCAATGGGTAGGTCTTTGCTGCCCAAGTTTAGGGACCCTAGGGATGTCCAGGATAAGTTGTTCTTTCCAGATGGGTTGTCAGGGCGACTGCAATTTCTGAGCAGTCGCAGATACTTTTTATAATTGAAAAAAAAAAAAAAAAACCCACTAACTTGTAAAATACATGTCCCATAAACTTAATCAGTTTTAAGTCCCTGGCTCACTGGTGTGAAATACATTCTCACTGCCGCACAGCCATTTCGATAGACTCACTCCAGAATTTGTTTTATCTTACAAAACTGAAACACTAACGTCCAGTTTTCTCTCCTCCCATCTCATGGCAGCCACTATTCTACTCCATCTCCGTGAAGGTGACGATGCCAGAGACATCATGGAAGTGGAATCCAGGACTAGTGGAGCTCAGTTTTTCGGCAGCTGTTGGAGTAGAAGCTGGGGTGTAATTAATCCATCTGATGCTAGACTGGCACTCAGCATCGACAAAATAGTTCATCAGACATATCTAATAAACTGAATTATAGGAGTACAAGATTGGGTCAGAACTGATTTGAAGTAGGAAGAATCTTCACGTAATTAGTAACTAAGAGCATTTAAAGCTTCTATTTGCACATCTACAACTGAGGAAAAACTGTTGCTCTTCCACTTCTAGAGAAAGCACTTGCCTTTCAGGGAAGCATCTCAAGTCACTTTCCCTTTGGGACATGTCCATTTCCCTTAGCATAGTGTTCTCAAGGTTCATGCACGTGGTTGTACCATATGCCAGCATTTCCATCCTTCTTAAGCTTGAATAATATTCTTGCAGCAGGTGGTCTGCAGTCACTGGCAGCTCCCTCCCATGTCCTCCGTCTGAGGCTTCCTTAGAGCTAAGGTTTTCCCTATAGGCAACAGATAGATGCCCAGGACACAGATTATCATCCTGGGCCTGGGCCTGGGACCAGGAACAGACCTGCAGCTGCATCTGGGAGATGCGGTCCTCACTGTGGCACCAAAGACAACGCTGCAGCTTCCACTCAGCAAGGAAGTTCACTCTTTACAAGTATTTGCAACTGTATGATTTTGAATAAACAAAAGACAAATTTATAGAGTCGAAAATACAGTTATTTAACTATCTCAGTCCAGGGCCTTCCAGGCAGCAAGAGCAGCTGGTGAAATGGACCCTGAGATTCTCCTCCTGGCCTGGGACAGTTCAACCTGAGCCTCTTAGGCAGCGTCTGCTCCTCTTCCTGGCTTCCAGGCCCTAGGCTGGGACAGGGTGTGTCCACAGCTCAGGACTTCTGCCTTCCCCCAAAGAAGGCTCTGACGATCCTGACAACCATCTCCAACCCCATCCGGAGAATCCCATCTCTCTGCAGGAATACTCAGGACCCAGAAAAATTCTGTCCTCAAACCATGAAAAGGCTCCCACGTGGGTGATGTGAAACCAGCACAGAATAGGACATTTGCAAGTCCATTGACACTGTCCATCATCGTTTATTCATCATATGCTCTGACGTACTTCCTACACTGGCCAGGACCTAATCCCCATCCTCAAAGGCTTTCAGACAGTGTGAAAAGCAATTTTAAACTTCTTTATAGCATATAGATACGCCCCTTGTGATATGCCAGGTGTTCTCACCATTTTTCAAACATGAATTCTTTAAACTCGCCTAAGCACACGGTGGGCAAGTTTATCATCATTGCCAAGTGTCAGATGGAGAAAATGAGGCACTAACAAACTTGCACCAAAACCTTGCACCTCTAAAGTACAGACATTAACATCTCACAATTTCTATAGAGCAGGCATTGCAGCAAAATGTAGCTCGGCGTCTCTGCCACAAGGTCTCTATGAACCCGGAGCTGCATTTCAACTGAGACAGGTTCACACCTGAGGCCAGGCGTCTGGTTTCTGTAGGATGCAGTGTGCACTGAGAGCCTGAGATCCTGTCTGCTGACCTGGGCCCTCCCTCGGTTCTCTCCTCTGGCGCCCTCAGCTAGTGCAGCTTGAAGCTCACAACTTCAGAGCTCGCTCTTCTTGTGCCAGACACATGACACACAGACAGTCAGACAGACAGACAGACATGGTGAGGCAGAGACACTCACAGGAAGAAACTGAAACGGAGGGAGAGAGAAAGGGAAAGAACCGAAGAATGCCTAAGCTTAGACAGAGGTGACGGAGGTTTCGTAACTAAACTGGGACCTGATGCCCCATGACCTTGGCTGTGTTCCGTTGTTCAGAAGCCGCTCGCTAACCTCTTAGTGGATACTCAGGGACAGTCAAACCAGGAGGGAAAAACATCACTGGGAGCCTTAGCAGAGGCTCCACCCAAATGGACCTACATGAGGTACTTGTTTTGATTCCACGTCTAACAAGACGCCATTGAAACATTTTAGGCCAGTGGACAATTAATACTTGAATCTTCTCTAATTTCAACCCCTTGAGGTTGCACACTTGTAAATGAGGCCAGGAATGGCAGTGACTTTCCCCAAATCACACAGCTGGAACCTAGGCCTGTTCTGAGTGGCATTCCATGCTACATCCCACTCATTCTCATAAACCGTCTACCTCAAAGTCCGTACATCAGACGCATGTGCTGCCATCTCACAGGCGTTTGGGGCATTTTCTCATCTATCCCTGACAATATCCCTGGGAAGTCACGTCTAGCGTCATCCCTACTGTGCAGGGGGGTAACTGGGGAGCCCCTGAGAGGCACCCATTTTCTACAGGCCAGAGAACAGCTAAGACAAAGAGGTCTGAACACAGCTCCCTCTTCAAGCTGGGAACCTGGCACATTCGCGAGGAAACTTGAAGGCTGTTGTGTCAGATATCAGTGTGCAGGTGAGAATGTGACAGGGGCAAGGCGGGGGAGCAGTCACCAGCCCAGGGGAGGTTTGGGGTGGCTCAGATTGGGAGAAGGGGCCATTACAATGGAACCTTGAAGAAGTGACCTCACTTCCTTGGTGACAGATCCCAACTGACATTAGAACTCTGGTAACCGGGCACCCGCATTCTAGAGACAGCGCCCCATCCAGCTCATTGACTAGAGACGGTCAACTAAGCAGGATGTTTTCTTGCTGTTTCCCTACTTCCCGAGCCTCTGGGCAGAGAAAAGCCCAGAACCAATGTCTTTTGCGATGCCGTGGACGTTGGCGCAACTTCCGACGGCTGTGGCCTTTTGACAGGAGCCACCGCCAGGTAGCCCCAGAAAGCCCAGGTGAAGGCCAGGCCTCAACTGTAAGTCCACCTGAACAACCCCACACACCTTACCCCTCATCCTGTGTGTGTTTGTGTTGGGGGGGGCGAGGAAAGCCTCGGGATGAGGGCTGCACGCCATGTGTTGGTGGAGGTTGTTAGTTGTGAAAAGCCTGGCACACGGGTGAAGTTCCTACTTCAGGTCATGGCTGGAAGGACGGAAAGGGGGGTGCTGGGGACAAGCTCCTTTATTCACTTGTTAACCCTCAGCCCCCAAGGTGTCCTCTTGTTACTTCCCTGGCTGGAGGTCTTTGTAGACACCCGTCTGGGCATGATCTGCGCAGCAGAGTGTGTGGTGGGTGTCTCCTCCAGTGACAAGGCCCAGGCAGACCCCTGATGCCTCCCTGCCTGGTCCTGGGCTCCCTCTCTATAGAGCTCCATCCCTACCTCGGAGATCATAAAGGAGCTGGCCGATGACTTCACCTACGCCATCTCCAGGTACAAGGCACCCGTACGCCAGACCACCTCCCACACCATCCAGGGCTGTACTGAGGTGAGAGGTGGCCCAGATGGGACTCCACATGGGACCCAAGAAGGGTGGGCTGGGGCCAGAACCCAGACTTCAACTTGGTGACTCCCCTGAGGCCCTTCCAGGGCTTCTCCATAGGAGCCTTGCACAGGCCCGCTGCCAGAGGAATCTGGACCTTTACACTTCCCTGCCAGCTTCACGTTGAGGAGGAAATAAACTCTTCGTATTCACTGGAATATAGAAACAAGCTCTTTTGCTGTCTTTGTACTTGGCTAGTTTGGGTGATTATAAGTACCTTTCCCAGGTCTCCTGTGGAGCAGTCAGCTCGACTGTCCTCATAGACCTCTTCCAAGCCTCAGCCATCGTCACCCTTGATTTGATGGTTTGCACCAAAACTGGAAATGGATTAAGTGATTGCATATGTTTCTCTGCAATGTGTCATCTCACCGAGCACAGCAAACCTTTGTAGGCCAGCCAGATGAGGCATTATGGATTCATTCATGCCTATCATAGCCCAGAAAAGTCATTTTCCTCAGTGAGTCAGCCTTTCAGTGCTACTGGGCCTTGACAGGATCCGAGTCCACTGCCATCTCAACTGTGCTGCAGGGAGCTCTTTGGTGTGTCCTGATTGACAGCATTTGTTTGCTAGCACTGCCATAACACGGGAGCAAGGGTTGGGTGGATGTTTCCTGATGCCCCCTGCCCGGCACCGGGCTCCATCTTTGTAGAGCTCTGCACAGGATATCATCGAAGAGCTGGTCCACAAGTCCGACTACTCCATCTACTGTGTCAAGGTGCAGGTGCACCAGGACCCTGACACTGTCCAGGCCTGGACTGAGGTGAGACCTGACCCAGAGGGCTCTCCATACTCAGGACCCTAAGATGACCAGGGCGGACCCAGATCTCAGACTCAAATTGGGGGACTTCCTTGGGCCCCTCCTGGGACTTTCCCACTAGAACATCTCAGACTCTTGTGCACAAGGGAATCTGAATCTCCCCTTCTCCCTCCAGCTGCATGGAGGGTAGAAAAACACCCCTCACATATTTGTAGGGATATCAGAGATAAAAATATGTGATGTCACAGTAGACATGAGCACTTCTGCATTTGGCTGTTTTGGGGTTTTCACTCCCTGTCCCAGGTCTCGACCTGTGGAGCAGTCAGCTCTACTATCCTTGCAGACCTTCCCCAAGCCGTGCACATCACCACGCTTACTGCCATGGTTATACACAGCAGGGCGAGGAAGGGATTAAGTCACTCTATACATTCCTGTGCTACACACCGTCACACAGAACAAGTGGACCTGCGAGTTCAGGAATTGTGGCTTCTCTCGTGTTCAGAATATTCCATAAGGGAGGCACTCTGCCACAGTGATGCAGCCTTTCCATTCCGTTGGACCAGGACACAATTCAATTCAGTTGCCATCTCAGCAGTGCTGCTGAGGACACTTAGGTGTGTCCTAGTGGACTTTATTAGTAGCTTGGGCTGCCATGACACAGGACCACGTTGGCTGGTGTAAAAAGAAGACATTGATTGTCTCACAATCCCAGAGACTAGAATATTCTCATGAATATTCTCTCTCCTCGGCTTGTAGATGTCCACCTTCTATCTCTGCGTCACGTGGCCCTCCCTTAGAGCTTTCATGTGTCCTGTTTTCCTAAGCATACCAGGCATATTGGCTTAGACCCACTCCAATGAACTCAATTAACCTTAATTACTTCATTAAAGACAAAATTCCAAATACTGGCAGGTTCTCAAGTGTTAGGGTTCACAAAGTCATGTTATCTGAGTGACACACTTCAGGCCCCAATGTCTGTTTATGCCTTGGAGGTAGGTGCCCAGCAATGGAACTGCTAGTGGAAGGACATGCACCTTTAAATTGTTAACAGCTGTAACCAGATTTCAAACGGAATCTAGTGAGCATCTCCCACTGTGGCCATGTCATGACTTTTTAACCGCTGCTTCCTGGCATCCAGCCTGACCCAGGGATTTCTCATTAAAAATATTTTTTTTTTACCAGTCTGCTGTCAGGTTGTCCCGTGAAACGTTGATTTGCAATTGCCTTATGGGTACATTGAGTCACCTGTCAGCTTTTCACCAGCCACGTGGATTTGCTTCTTCCCTCATCTTCCCCTCGGATTTCTGCCTGGTGATTGGCTTCCTCCAGTCTGGGATCTCCGGGCATTGTCCCCTTTGCTGAATCGGAGAAAAGAGAAGAAATCAGTCTTTGAAAACATTGATTTTCATAGGCTGTGTCTGTCTTGCACAGCGTCTCCCAACTGAGAAAGGACATGATCCCCTGACACTCTTGCACCATGTCGGGAGCAGATAAGTCTCAGGCAGCTCAGAGGGAAGGTCATGCAGCTCTAGCTTTGGACAGTTCTCTCGTCTGACCTGGATGACCTTGTGCAAACATTTGACATCCTCAAGCCTCTGTGTGCTCATTTCTATGACAGGGATGTTTCTTGAGGACTCATTGGAACAGTGCTCTTAGTACAGGCCACCAATACTAGTAGGTCTGTTGTTCCTCAGCTACAACCAGAATGATTTCCTGAATAATCATTGTATAAACACACCACCCCCACCAACAACAACCATAGATGGTAGTCTAAAACCTGGAACCTTGTTCAGCAAGGGCATTTCTCTGCCTCCTCTTGTCAATGTCCCTGAGGGACTGGGAGTTTCAGGTCAAGATCCAGTCCTCAGTCCTTTTTGAGATTGGTGGTGATGTCACTGACTGGATATCCCTCCTCATTTCTCCCAGTGTGAAGATAAGGTAACTCTTAACCTAAATGAAGCCTGTGGCATGAGGGCAATCCAGGAAGGCAAACTGAAGAAGGTGGCGAACTCCATGGTTCCAGCTGTCTTGGGTAGAAACGTCTCCCACATGTCCACTTTCATGTTGATCCAACCGGCCTTCTCCGTAGCCCAACAGGTCCTGGACCAACTGTTTACTAGGTGAGCACCCACCATGTCTTCAGGACAGTGGTGTCTCTGTCCACAACTAATTGAGTGTCTTCAAAATGTCACCGCATCACTGACTCAGTTTGTTCCTCTGAAAAGTGTAGTGGTAGAGGAGAAACCTCACAGGGCTCTTGCAGGGACTGCTGTAAGGGCAAGCTACAGCAGGTGCTTACCTGGTGCCCAGGTCTACCTGGACGAGCTGTGCTTATCCATGGAAATGATTTCTTTCCGCCCTGTGGAATGTCGCCTTCACCCATCTGGGGTCTGGGTCATTTCTGGGTTCGGAAAAGCCCGTGGAAAACAACGTAGCAAGGGATTTGAGATTCTACCCAGCCAGTTCTTGGTGGAGTCTGATTAGAGATCTCTGGGCACAGCAGGGGCCTCAGGCCCACTCAGATGTTGGGATGGTTCCAGTCAGAGATCATGTCTTCAACAGTATGTGTGAAGCACCTATTACAAGGCCCTTTTGGAGACTCTTAGCATGACTTAGTGAATGAAGCAGGCAGAATCACTGGGCCCGAGTTCTAGTCAGTGAGTCAGACAGTCACGCTAGTCATCATTCACAGGTGCCATGTACCATGGACCAGATCTGGTGCCGTAGAGGTCTTCTCTCCATCCAGAGTCATGTCCCCATATGTTGACCAGGGTGACACACCACAGGACCAAGTGAAAAAGTGAGTGGGCTTCGGGACAACTGCCTCCTCTGTCTACAAAATGAAGGCTGTGGGGAGGGACGGCCTGCCAGAACCTGTTCTTCCAGATCTTCTGATTCCCAAGGGAGGGCTGGGGTCTGGTGGCTTTCGCTGTAGGAGGAAAAGTCAAAGAGAAATGGTAATGGGGACTTAGGCATCTAGAACAAGAGAGGGGCTCGGCTGACTTGTCCCCTAAAGTCCCATCCCCATCGGTACCTGTCCCTCCACCTCCATCTCTCTCGATCACCATCACCAGGCTCAGAACAGAAGATGTGGTAAGGAGCCTGCTTACAAGTCTGTCTCGTTCCTCATTCCAGAGGCCCATGTGCATGGGGAAGTGGGGTGGGCAGTATTCAGGACTTTTGGGATAAATGACAGTGGGAAGGAGAGACTCACACAGACTCTATGTTAAACATCCTGAATGACGGGGCTTGTTCCAGCCAGGACAACCACACAGAGATTGGGGGAGGGTGGGGCTCGTCCCCTGGCCTAGCACGGGTCAGCAAAGAGGCCCAGTACCAAATAAGGGTGCCATGAGAGGGCAGTGTGGAAGGCAAGACAAGGACTCTGACTCTGCTGTCCATCCACCTCCCCACAGGGCCATCGCTTCTATGGTGGGAATCTGGCCGCATCAGGGGCAGAATTTGGGCCAGCTCCTATTTCTGCTCTGGTTCAAGCTGATGCGGGGTTTGTGCAAGTTCACTCCTGCCTCCCAACTGGTGGACCATGTCCTCCCTCATTGGGTCAAGCTGGAACATCTGGAGCCTCCTGAGGCACAGCTGGAAGGTGAGGGGATAGCAATCTGGGAAGATGATCTGGGGAGAGAGGATTCCTGGGCCGGAGCTCCCTTACAGGCGGTGGCATCTTTTCTGTCTTTGGAAAGGCACAGGAAAGTCATGCATGTGTAGTGAACCTGTCTCTCTCTCCTGTTCCAGTACCACCTCCAGAGCTCCAGAACCCTCCAAAGCCAGAGGACGGGCCCACTGCAGGGCCAGAGCATGCAGCAAGTATGCTAGCGTTGGAGCCAGCGTCACCCCTGAATGAAAGTGGGTGTCACCACTTTGAGGCCCAGCTCATGGATGCACTCACCCAAGCATGCTCTTTTGGCCACTATTCTCTTACGGCTCAGCAGGTAGAGTCAATCCTAAGGGCAGTCTTTAGAGCCTCAAAATGCTCTTGGCAGATTCTCGATTCAGCCTGGGGCCCTAATAACTCAGTGGCTTGTTTACCTCCTAAGTACAGTCACACGAACAAGACATTCATTTTTATTGTGTGCGAGCCACGATATCTTCTAAAGACTTGGTGTTCTAACACTAAGCCTAGCCTAATACATTTCCGTAAAAGTAATTTTCTTAAAGTAAGTTCCCTCTTATTAAGTTTTTCTGGCATAAACTTTGCCACCTCTGTTACTTCTATGGCCAACTCATCAACCGTCCCTCTAAAAAGGACAGTGGCTATTTTCCTATGCTTATATAAACATATATATTTATTTACTAATGAATCTCATATACCCGATAGTTGATTTTATGTAAAAAATGCATGTAGTTAGTAGTAAAGTAATTTCAAATATTGAATGTTTAAATATATAATTGAATAAAGTAGTTTTTAAAACTGAGTAATGTAATTTTTAAAGTCCATCCAGAGAAAAAGGTTTCTTATGAAGCATTCAAATGAAACGCAGCCCACCTCAAACAATCTTATCAAAACACAGAAACCCAAGAGGAACATCAAAATCAAAGCAACAGATGACCTGACAGCTATCTTGCCTAAAATGTCAACCAAAATACTGTATTGCGTGCACCCACGTATATACAAAGTGTCTGTCTCGCAGTCAGAAAGGGTGTCCCTGCTATGGTTTTCAGATTTATAAGACCTGGAACTATGGGAAAGAACAATGGAAACTGTGATACAGGTGCCTCTTTGTGGCATATATGTTACCGGAGGGGGGTCCTCTCCTGGCACATTGTCCAGGTTCCTGATGTCTCAAACAAAGAATTGAGCAAGACTCCGAAATACAGTAGCAAAGAGAAGTTGTATTACAAGGGAAGGTACATTCCAGACGCGGAAGCGGGCCTGAGCAAGAGAAGCGTGGCTCAACAGGCCTGGTGACAAAACCTTTGGGCTTTTTATGCCCATTTGCTGTGGTGGTTATTTTCCTTAGAGGAGTGGGCTTTCCTGATTGACAACTAAGATTGTCAGGACTCAGTGATTCGTCATTTTGCTTTCTGCACATGTTTGTTCCCAGAATTCAGTCTCTTATGAAATTAATGAACTTCTGGGCATATGCATCACATCATAATGATGGCATAATGAGACTGAGGAGAGTTGAAGGTCGTTGGGGTCTTCACTGTACAGTGAAGTACCGGCTTAAACTGGTACCTAAATCTCTGCCTAGTGGGTTCTTGTGTGAGTTAAACAATGCCTTCTGGCTTGCTTCATTGTGGGCAGATTAGGGTGGACCCCTTCTAAGACAGAATGACCTCAGCGTCTTTGCAGGCAGACCTGAACACCCCTAACTCACTTTCTTGCCTACTTCTCTCCTAAGAGCCATGAACCCCCTTATCATTAGTGTGGATGTTGAGGGACGGGAGGTCTGATCTGCTTCCTTTGAGATTGGCTGTAGTCTCTGCCTACACGGGTCTCATGGAGCGCTTTCCCTTTCTGCCTCACTCAGGATGGGGTCTTGGGTTTCCATGCAAGTGCCACCTTAGTCCCTAGACAAGGAAAGCAAATACAAACTTGTTATTTAAGTCATACATCTATGAATTTCTGTTATTGATGTGCCTATTACGTGAGTGAATGGAAACAGGCTTGGTTAAAGTATTTCTGAAAGAGTAAAAAGGAAAACCTTTGGCCTAAAGTTCCCTTCCCCTCAGACTCTCAGGGCCCTGCCTGGCTTAACACCATTTCTGCCTAACAATGGGCTGATGACTCTTATCAGTAGCTAGAGGATCTGAGTTGCCAGGGCAATTATCAAAATTTGTGGGAATAGGCCTTTTTCCCAAAGAAAAAAGGAAAGAATACTTAGCTACCTTTACCAAAAGGATTAACTCTGCAAGAGATGTCCCATTTCATTTCCTGTGAAAAGATTAAGAAACTTACAAGTGAAGTCCCTTCTCATGAGCCAACCTGATCTATGCTCCTGGCAACCCTGCCTGCAACTGGTTTTATTCGCAGAAATTTTTCAAATATGGGAAACTCTCACTCATTACTTGTTTATCTAAAAGGCAATAGCAAAAGTGTTTAGAGAGGTCATCTTTGATCAGTATTATTTTCCTCTTCTGGATTTCCCCTTTTGGAAAATTTTCCTCAGTAAGCATGCGTTTTTTCCTAATGAAAAAAATAATTTTCAAAATGGATTTGCTAGTAGGAAAGTGCACTGCACAGATATGTGTGGCTGAGATCCCTGGACAAGGAGTGATTTCTGTTGAGTGACCCAGGCAAGGTTGTCCTGGGAGCATCTCCAAAGCCAAGAGGAAGACACCAAAAGGAAGCCATTCCCCTGCTGATTTTGTAAATAACTGTTAAGGGCCTGTAAAGAAGTCTCTGGGGCAAGAGATGGGGGACACAGCTTGCTATCATTAACTCAGGCTAAAGCACTTTCAGGCTGTCTCAAATCCAACCTTCTTCCTCAAAGTCCAAGCAATTTGAGTGTGAAAAGAGACTGGGCTTCAGAAAGGAACACTGAGCTCTACATCAGGAGTCATAGTCTAGGCCCAATTTTGAGTAAATCTTTAGTCTGCGATCTCTTTGCGATTCGGTTTCTTCATTTATTACTGTGAATCATCACGTAACTTGCAGTCATTTTGATGCAGGACAGGACAAGCTCTCCCTAGTGGGTGGAGACCAAGTCCTGCCATGATAGAGAAGAGGGTTTTTGGAGGAGAGTGTGTAGAAAGAACTCAAACACGTGCCAAAGTTAGTTAGTCGAAAGGAAAGTTTATTAAAGAAGGGGAAAAGCAAAGACTAGAGAAAGCAAAGACAAAGCCAAGACAAGCAAAAAAGCCCCAAGTGGGGATGCAGTTTATATGTCTTCTGTTCCTGGGAGTTACAGTTTAAAGACTTCGGTTACCCCATTTCCTTTGGTATGGACATACAGTGAGGAAGGATAATAGTATTGTGGTGCGATCAATTCTAAGACCCACAGAGCCAACTGAGATGAATTATGGGCTTTTTGTAGTCAGCTGGCGACTGACTCCACCACCCAGGGTCAGAGGAGATCAGCCCCGAGCTTCCAGAGGAGGCAGTTTATACAGCCGAAAACTGCACCCTGGTGGTCTTTTGAACAAGCAAGCGAGCTGATTACTAAACCCAGAAGTTGTCTGGTAAGGTCTTGCACAAAGATAAATGTTTCCGGGGGTGGGAGTTGGGGGGGACTGTGAGATCAAACAGGACCTAGAAGGGAGTTTTGTCATCTGCATCCTGGCAGCTGTCAGTGCTTTTCCAGGGGGCTGGCACCTGGAGATATCGCTTTCCTGTGATGGATTGACTGGAAACTTTTCCACTCTTCCATTCCCCACTGGTTTTCAAAGGGAATTCAAATCATTGATTCTCCTACCTGAAGCGGTAGGTAGTGAGTTCTGAGGACCATGAGCTTCATTGCCTGAATCCTTTATTTGACATACAGGGTTAACCAATTGATGATACAAGGTCTAAATAATAACCCTAGAAATGCTAAATTTAGGGGTCCTGCAATAGAGGGAAGCAGAGTAGTTAACCACGGGGACCAGTTAAACATGTTCTCATACCAAAATCCCGTCCTCCGGCGTTGTTCTTCTCTGTCTCTGAGCAGTCGTCTGACTCAAGCTAGGCTATCTCATATAGTGCCTGAACGGTTAGCATAAAACAGCAGGTTTCACCTAAAGCGGTACAATTAAGGCGAGATCTATGCTTTACGAACACATTAGTCTCACATGTATGCATTAATACACAAGATTCTTAGTCCATTGTTCAGATTCTGAAACTCAGCTGTTCAAAAGGTAAATTCGGAAACTATGGCTGATGCCGTAAATGAATATATCAAAACAAACAAAAACTTCATCTCAATAGTTACATTTAAAAAGGATATTGAAAAATAGGCTACTTCTTAAGTGTGCTTGAACAAAAAACGTGTGGGATTGAATTCTAATTTTCATGGAGTTAGTGGCTGCTAAGCTTTTAACTCATCCGAGAGAAGACCCTGGCATCTGAGTTTACAAGTGTTCCCATGATACAGGTTGGTGGGGATAACCAGGGGTACAGGCAGAAGACGGGAAGAGGACAGACAGAATTGGGATGGTCCAGACTGGACCTTTGATAGTCTTATCTTTACAGGGTCCTCCGTGCCACGCACGGTCTATTGTCCTGTTGCTTGGGGATGATGAGCCACCTTGACTCTGGTGTGACGAATTCAATGGCGACGTCAGATTACTTTGGCGACACTGGTGTGGGGGATGTTAAGATAACCGGGAAGGGTCCATCCCAGTGAGGCTCAAGCGAGGCAGGTTGTGGCTGGGTGAGAGACTGAGCTGGGACTCTGGCTGCGGAGACTAACCGATGAGTTTTTTCGCCGCACTAAGGGGAGATACTGTAAGGGAGAAGGGAGAAGTTACGGATTTCTGTGAGTTTACCTTCTCCCAGATTGGGGAGGAGTGGAGGGGGTTTGCCAAACATGACCTCATAAGGGGTCCTTCCTTTACGATAGGGAGTGTATTGTGCCCTTAACAGAGCGAAGGGAAGGAGGCTGACCCAGTTTTTGCCAGTTTCTAGTTTAAACTTGGTTAAAGTGTCCTTTAGGGTCTATTCATCTTTGTTTCCTGTCCTGGGCTCTGCGGCCTTTAAATACAGTGCAATTTCCACTTATTTCCTGGAACCTGGCTAAAGATTGACAGGGCTTGGCGAAGAACACCGGGCCATTGTCGGAACCCAGTGCAATGGGTAGGCCAAATCGAGGTACTACCTCTGAAGCTAACTTCTTTGCTACTACTGGAGCTGTCTCTTGTTTTGTAGGGAAGGTTTCAATCCATCCAGAAGTGGTGTCAATAAACACAAGCGAGTACTTGAATCCGAAGGTACCCGGGCTGACCTCAGTGAAATCCAACTCCCAATGTTCCCCCAGTGCCTGTCCACAAAGTCTCATCCCTTGTTGTAGTCCCTCGGAGAGCCCTGGATTCACTTGTGCACAGATGTGGCACTGGGCTGATTGATACCTGTTTGGCCATTTGTTGCAGCCCCAGAATGTAATAGTCTCTTTTCCACCGTTCACTTAATTTTGTTCCCCCTAAGTGAGTGCTTTGATGTAGCTGTGACATGAGGTCTCGGCCCAAGGCCTCTGGAAGGAAGATGTGGCCATCCGGGAGTTCGAGCCACCTAGAGGTACTTTCCTTTCCCCCTAGCCTTCATGAAGTTCAATCTTTTCTTGGGTGTATTTGCGGGGAGTCTCTTAATACTATTGGCGGTATGACCGCTGAAGATAAAGCTATCAAAGGTCCAGCCTGGCCCATCCTAATTCTGTCTGTCCTCTCCCAATCTTCTGACTATACCCCCGTTAATCCCCACCAACTTGTATATGAGGACACTTGTTTTCCTTAGATTTAGTGTTTTAAAAAAGTTTTTGAGATTTTTTTTATTAACTTCTTACAGTCTTTGTATAAGTGGAAGCTTGTTTCCCTATGATCAGGAAAAGCAGAGGAGGAAATTTTTGCAAGCAGATGAGCCAGGTTGTGAAGAGATGGAGGAAGTCCCTGGAGCATTGTACTTGTGGCAGTGGGAATCAGAGTGAGGGATCTGTATGGGAGAATGGAAACCAAACACTCATAAAACTGTGGCCTGCTTACATGAGAAGTCTACAAGTAGGGTGCAATCCCAAACCCTCAGTTCTTATCATATGCCATCCGTATTCTTTCTGCTTCATTCATTCTCTAGGCTCTGCTGTATCCATCATTATCCTGCAGCCTTCAACCACCTCTGCACAAGTACTACCTGACAGCCTGTTGTCATGCCTGTGCTGAGGTACCTCTGTGTCCTAGGGTTTCCTCACAATCCCCACTGCAGCAAGAACAGCTCATCATGTAAGCATGCAGAGCTGAGAAGTGCAGGAGAATGAACACCCTTGCAACCATTGTGAACCTAGGAAAAAGGATGCTGTTTTCATTTTCTTTTTTCATTTACTTACTCGTGGACTGTCAAAGGCTATGGGAAGAGCAGGTTTGTTGGCAGGGGGGAACATCAGGCATTTTCTTTGATTGTTGGCCAATTGTTGTTCTAGGCACTATTGGAATATCAAAGATGAATAAAATACAGTCTCTTTTCCCAAGGAAGAATATGGGAAACGGGAAATATACAAAAACATTAGTAATTACGTAGGATATTTCTCTGTGCCATTCAAACCCAAATGGAGAGGTCAAGAATACATTTGAACATATCAGTCTCAAGTGTGGAGCGATATCTAGATCCCTCCTGAAAAACTGATTGAGAATATTGTATTTTCATTTCAAAAATATGGGTGGCAAGGTTACCTTCTTGGAGTGAGCTTATGCCTTGAAGACACTGAAAAATGTGTGAAACAGTTCATCTGAGAAGTTTGATAAAGATCTAATGAGTTAGGATTTTAAGGGCTGTAAAGAGGCAGTGAGTTTCTAACTGAAATTAGGTAGAAGACAGTCATGGTTCTCACAGAATCATTTTTATAATTATCTGACATTCTTACAAGCTCAAAAACATGAGGAGAAAATGGATAGTGAAGCGGGGAAGAAAGAACTGTGCTATTTTAGAGTTTGGCCAAGCGGGCCTAGGAAAGGTCAGGGAATAAAGAGTTTCCAATGTGACGATTAAAGAATCTTTGCAAGGGCAAACTATAGAGCTCATAGTAGGCAAAGCAGCCCAGTTGAAATGAGGACTAGTTAAGAAAGAGGGGATTATCCAATTGAGATCCCAAGAAGTCCAAGCAGGGGTTCTTGAATGTGGGAATAATAAAAGTTGAAGAAAGTCCACTGTGATGCTGGCATAAGAAGCTTCGGATTTAGGACATCGGAGTGGAGTATTTCGGAGTGATTGGGAAGCTGTGGAATGCTGACTTTCAGGGCAGATGAATGTCACCACAGTTTACTTCATTCTAAAATTCTGAGGCCAGGATATGAGGTGAAAGTGGATGCAGAAGTATCAGTCCTGATAGCAGTGGAGGGCAGCAAAGAGGAAAACAGTGAGTTGGAGGGCTTGCTCAGTGTGGATGGCTTCCACAGGATTACAAAGGTAGGCTGCAAACGGAGTTTGTGAGTTGCTTGTGTTTTATCCTTTTACCTCCTGCTTTTGCTATGAGAGCCCCAACCTTGTTCATTACATAAACTTGGCTCATGATTGGTCTACACCTTAATGGCAGGCTGGCCCAGATCTGGGTTCTAAAACACCATAGGAAATCTGTCGCGTGAGGGTTTTCTGAAAGAAATGTTGCTTATTTGTTGGAAGGAACAAGTGGTGCTAGAATTTTCTACTTTCCCTGGAGCTATGGCAGCCCTCTCTTGATCATGAGTAAAAGGCCAAGAAAAAAACAGAGACTGTAGCACTAGGACCCAATTGTTCGTTCTCCTTTTTCTTCCAGGTATCTAGATAGGGAGGAAAATAAGCTCTTGGTTTCAGCCAGTGCCTGTCAACTAACATATACATTTACTGGTTTTCAGATTTTAATTCACTCTTGGACAAAATATTACTTTGCTAGGGCAACCGTAACAAAGGACCAGAGACAGGATGGCTTAAACAACAGGAATTTACTTTCTCATTGATCTGGAGATGAGAATCTGAGATTATGGTGCTGGCAGAGTTTTTTGTCTATTTTGGTTGTTGTTCTTATTGTTTTCCCTGAGAGCATGAGAGCATTTCTCCCTGCTTTATAGATGTCCATCTTTTTTCAGCATCTTCACATAGTCCTTTCTCAGTGTGTATGTCAGTATGTCATTTCTCCCTTCTTATGAGGACACCACACATATTGGATTAGAGTTTCCCCCAGCGACCTTATTTTAACGTAATTACTTTTTTAAAGACCCTGTCTTCAAAGATTGTCACCTTCTGAGGAATGAGGTTGGGATTTAATACATGCATTAGGCGATGGGGATACTATTTAGTCCATAACAGACATCTACAACTCATACTTAGCATGCGTGATTTTCAGACTCTTTTCATTAACTGTTTGATGACCTCAGCATAGGATTTCATGTCCTTGGAGGGCAATGGGTAGGTCTTTGCTGCCCAAGTTTAAGGACCCTATAGATGTACAGGATAAGTTGTTCTTTCCAAATGGGTTGTCACGGTGACTGCAATTTCTGAGCAGTCGCAGATACTTTTTTAATTGAAAAAAAACAAAAAAAACAAAACACACACACTTGTAAAATACATGTCCCATAAACTTAATCAGTTTTAAGTCCCTGGCTCACTGTTGTGAAATACATTCTCACTCCCGCACAGCCATTTCGATCAACCCACTGCAGAATTTGTTTTATCTTACAAAACTGAAACACTAACGTCCAGTTTTCTCTCCTCCCATCTCATGGCAGCCACTATTCTATTCCATCTCCGTGAAGGTGACGATGCCAGAGACATCATGGATGTGGAATCCAGGACTAGTGGAGCTCAGTTTTTCGGCAGCTGTTGGAGTAGAAGCTGGGGTGTAATTAATCCATCTGATGCTGGACTGGCACTCAGCATCGACAAAATAGTTCATCAGAGATATCTAATAAACTGAATTATAGGAGTACAAGATTGGGTCAGAACTAGATTTGAAGTAGGAAGTATCTTCACGTAATTAGTAACTAAGAGCATTTAAAGCTTCTATTTGCACATCTACAACTGAGGAAAAACTGTTGCTCTTCCACTTCTAGAGAAAGCACTTGCCTTTCAGGGAAGCATCTCAAGTCACTTTCCCTTTGGGACATGTCCATTTCCCTTAGCATAGTGTTCTCAAGGTTCATGCACGTGGTTGTACCATATGCCAGCATTTCCATCCTTCTTAAGCTTGAATAATATTCTTGCAGCAGGTGGTCTGCAGTCATTGGCAGCTTCCTCCCATGTCCTCCGTCTGAGGCTTCCTTAGAGCTAAGGTTTTCCCTATAGGCAACAGGAGATGTCCAGCACACAGATTACCATCCTGGGCCTGGGACCAGGAACAGACCTGCAGCTGCATCTGGGAGATGCGGTCCTAACTGTGCCACCAAAGACAACGCTGCAGCTTCCACTCAGCAAGGAAGTTCACTCTTTACAAGTATTTGCAACTGTATGATTTTGAATAAACAAAAGACAAATTTATAGAGTCGAAAATACAGTTATTTAACTATCTCAGTCCAGGGCCTTCCAGGCAGCAAGAGCAGCTGGTGAAATGGACCCTGAGATTCTCCTCCTGGCCTGGGACTGTTCAACCTGAGCCTCTTAGGCAGCGTCTGCTCCTCTTCCTGGCTTCCAGGCCCTAGGCTGGGACAGGGTGTGTCCACAGCTCAGGACTTCTGCCTTCCCCCAAAGAAGGCTCTGATGATCCTGACAACCATCTCCAACCCCACCCGGAGAATCCCATCTCTCTGCAGGAATACTCAGGACCCAGAAAAATTCTGTCCTCAAACCATGAAAAGGCTCCCAAATGGGTGATGTGAAACCAGCACAGAATAGGACATTTGCAAGTCCATTGACACTGTCCATCATCGTGTATTCATCATATGCTCTGACGTACTTCCTACACTGGCCAGGACCTACTCCCCATCCTCAAAGGCTTTCGGACAGTGTGAAAAGGAATTTTAAACTTCTTTATAGCATATAGATACGCCCCTTGTGATATGCCAGGTGTTCTCACCATTTTTCAAACATGAATTCTTTAAACTCGCCTAAGCACACGGTGGGCAAGTTTATCATCATTGCCAAGTGTCAGATGGAGAAAATGAGGCACTAACAAACTTGCACCAAAACCTTGCACCTCTAAAGTACAGATATCAACATCTCACAATTTCTAGAGAGCAGGCATTGCAGCAAAATGTAGCTCGGCGTCTCTGCCACAAGGTCTCTATGAACCAGGAGCTGCATTTCAACTGAGACAGGTTCACACCTGAGGCCAGGCGTCTGGTTCCTGTAGGATGCAGTGTGCACTGAGAGCCTGAGATCCTGTCTGCTGACCTGGGCCCTCCCTCGGTTCTCTCCTCTGGCGCACTCAGCTAGTGCATCTTGAAGCTCACAACTTCAGAGCTCGCTCTTCTTGTGCCAGACACATGACACACAGACAGTCAGACAGACAGACAGACATGGTGAGACAGAGACACTCACAGGAAAAAACTGAAACGGAGGGAGAGAGAAAGGGAAAGAACCAAAGAATGCCTAAGCTTAGACAGATGTGACGGAGGTTTCGTAACTAAACTGGGACCTGATGCCCCATGACCTTGGCTGTGTTCCGTTATTCAGAAGCCACTCGCTCACCTCTTAGTGGATACTCAGGGACAGTCAAACCAGGAGGGAAAAACATCACTGGGAGCCTTAGCAGAGGCTCCACCCAAATGGACCTACATGAGGTACTTGTTTTGATTCTAAGTCTAAGAAGACACCATTGAAAGGTTTTAGGCCAGTGGACAATTAATACTTGAATCTTCTCTAATTTCAACCCCTTGAGGTTGCACACTTGTAAATGAGGCCAGGAATGGCAGTGACTTTCCCCAAATCACACAGCTGGAACCTAGACCTGTTCTGAGTGGCATTCCATGCTACATCCCACTCATTCTCATAAACCGTCTACCTCAAAGTCTGTACATCAGACACATGTGATGCCATCTCACAGGCGTTTGGGGTATTTTCTCATCTGTATCTGACAATATCCCTGGGAAGTAGTGTCTTGCATCATCCCTACTGTGCATGGGGGTAACTGGGGAGGCCCTGAGAGGCACCCATTTTCTACAGGCCAGAGAACAGCTAAGAAAATGAGGTCTGAGCACAGCTCCCTCTTCAAGCTGGGAACATGACACATTCGCGAGGAAACTTGAAGGCTGTTGTGTCAGATATCAGTGTGCAGGTGAGAATGTGACAGGGGCAAGGCGGGGGAGCAGTCAACAGCCCAGGGGAGGTTTGGGGTGGCTCAGATTGGGAGAAGGGGCCATTACAATGGAACCTTGAAGAAGTGACCTCACTTCCTTGGTGACAGATCCCAACTGACATTAGAACTCTGGTAACCGGGCACCCGCATTCTAGAGACAGCGCCCCATCCAGCTCATTGACTAGAGACGGTCAACTAAGCAGGATGTTTTCTTGCTGTTTCCCTACTTCCCGAGCCTCTGGGCAGAGAAAAGCCCAGAACCAATGTCTTTTGCGATGCCGTGGACGTTGGCGCAACTTCCGACGGCTGTGGCCTTTCGGGAGGAGCCACCGCCAGGTAGCCCCAGAAAGCCCAGGTGAAGGCCAGGCCTCAACTGTAAGTCCACCTGAACAACCCCACACACCTTACCCCTCATCCTGTGTGTGTTTGTGTTGGGGGGGGCGAGGAAAGCCTCGGGATGAGGGCTGCACGCCATGTGTTGGTGGAGGTTGTTAGTTGTGAAAAGCCTGGCACATGGGTGAAGTTCCTACTTCATGTCATGGCTGGAAGGATGGGAATGGGGGTGCTGGGGACCAAGCTTCTTTATTCACTTGTTAACCCTCAGCCCCCAGTCCTCTTGTTACTTCCCTGGCGGGAGGTCTTTGTAGACGCCCCTCTGGGCATGATCTGCGCTGCAGAGTGTGTGGTGGGTGTCTCCTCCAGTGACAAGGGCCAGGCAGACCCCTGATGCCTCCCTGCCCGGTCCCGGGCTCCCTCTCTATAGAGCTCCATCTCTACCTCGGAGATCATAAAGGAGCTGGCCGATGACTTCACCTACGCCATCTCCAGGTACAAGGCGCCCGTACGCCAGACCACCTCCCACACCATCCAGGGCCGTACTGAGGTGAGAGGTGGCCCAGACGGGACTCCACATGGGACCCAAGAAGGGTGGGGTGGGGCCAGAACCCAGACTTCAACTTGGTGACTCCCCTGGGGCCCTTCCAGGGCTTCTCCATAGGAGCCTTGCACAGGCCGGCTGCCAGAAGAATCTGGACCTTTACACTTCCCTGCCAGCTTCACGTTGAGGAGGAAATAAACTCTTCGTATTCACTGGAATATAGAAACAAGCTCTTTTGCTGTCTTTGTACTTGGCTAGATTGGGTGATTATAAGTACCTTTCCCAGGTCTCCTGTGGAGCAGTCAGCTCGACTGTCCTCATAGACCTCTTCCAAGCCTCAGCCATCGTCACCCTTGATTTGATGATTTGCACCAAAACTGTAAAGGGATTAAGTGATTGCATATGTTTCTCTGCAAAGTGTCATCTCACCGAGCACAGCAAACCTTTGTAGGCCAGCCAGATGAGGCATTATGGCTTCATTCATGCCTATCATAGCCCAGAAAAGTCAATTTCCTCAGTGAGTCAGACTTTCAGTGCTACTGGGCCTTGACAGGATCCGAGTCCACTGCCATCTCAACTGTGCTGCAGGGAGCTCTTTGGTGTGTCCTGATTGACAGCATTTGTTTGCTAGCACTGCCATAACACGGGAGCAAGGGTTGGGTGGATGTTTCCTGATGCCCCCTGCCCGGCACCGGGCTCCATCTTTGTAGAGCTCTGCACAGGATTTCATCGAAGAGCTGGTCCACAAGTCCGACTACTCCATCTACTGTGTCAAGGTGCAGGTGCACCAGGACCCTGACACTGTCCAGGCCTGGACTGAGGTGAGACCTGACCCAGAGTGCTCTCCATACTCAGGAACCTAAGATGACCAGGGCGGACCCAGATCTCAGACTCAAATTGGGGGACTTCCTTGGGCCCCTCCTGGACTTTCCCACTAGAACATCTCAGACTCTTGTGCACAAGGGAATCTGAATCTTCCCTTCTCCCTCCAGCTGCATGGAGGGTAGAAAAACACCCCTCACATATTTGTAGGGATATCAGAGATAAGGATATGTGATGTCACAGTAGACATGAGCACTTCTGCATTTGGCTGTTTTGGGGTTTTCACTCCCTGTCCCAGGTCTCGACCTGTGGAGCAGTCAGCTCTACTGTCCTTGCAGACCTTCCCCAAGCCGTACACATCATCACGCTTACTGCCATGGTTATACACAGCAGGGCGAGGAAGGGATTAAGTCACTCTATACATTTCTCTGCTACACACCGTCACACAGAACAAGTGGACCTGCGAGTTCAGGAATTGTGGCTTCTCTCGTGTTCAGAATATTCCATAAGGGAGGCACTCTGCCACAGTGATGCAGCCTTTCCGTTCCGTTGGACCAGGACACAATTCAATTCAGTTGCCATCTCAGCAGTGCTGCTGAGGACACTTAGGTGTGTCCTAGTGGACTTTATTAGTTGCTTGGGCTGCCATGACACAGGACCACGTTGGCTGGTGTAAACAGAAGACATTGATTTTCTCACAATCCCAGAGACTAGAATATTCTCATGAATATTCTCTCTCCTCAGCTTGTAGATGTCCACCTTCTATCTCTGCGTCCCGTGGCCCTCCCTTAGTGCTTCCATGTGTCCTGTTCTCCTAAGCATACCAGTCATATTGGATTAGGACCCACTCCAGTGAACTCAATTAACCTTAATTACTTCATTAAAGACAAAAAATCCAAATACTGGCAGGTTCTCAAGTGTTAGGGTTCACAAAGTCATGTTATCTGAGTGACACACTTCAGGCCCCAATGTCTGTTTATGCCTTGGAGGTAGGTGCCCAGCAATGGGACTGCTAGTGGAAGGACGTGCACCTTTAAATTGTTAACAGCTGTAACCAGATTCCAAATGGAATCATGTGAGCATCTCCCACTGTGGCCATGTCATGACATTTTAACCGCTGCTTCCTGGCATCCAGCCTGACCCAGGGATTTCTCATTAAAAAAAATTTTTTTTTACCAGTCTGCTGTCAGGTTGTCCCGTGAAACGTTGATTTGCAATTGCCTCATGGGTACATTGAGTCACCTGTCAGCTTTTCACTAGCCACGTGGATTTGCTTCTTCCCTCATCTTCTCCTCGGATTTCTGCCTGGTGATTGGCTTCCTCCAGTCTGGGATCTCCGGGCATTGTCCCCTTTGCTGAATCGGAGAAAAGAGAAGAAATCAGTCTTTGAAAACATTGATTTTCATAGGCTGTGTCTGTCTTGCACAGCGTCTCCCAACTGAGAAAGGACATGATCCCCTGACACTCTTGCACCATGTCGTGAGCAGATAAGTCTCAGGCAGCTCAGAGGGAAGGTCATGCAGCTCTAGCTTTGGACAGTTCTCTCGTCTGACCTGGATGACCTTGTGCAAACATTTGACATCCTCAAGCCTCTGTGTGCTCATTTCTATGACAGGGATGTTTCTTGAGGACTCACTGGGACAGTGCTCTTAGTACAGGCCACTAATACTAGTAGGTCTGTTGTTCCTCAGCTACAACCAGAATGATTTCCTGAATAATTACCCCACCGCCAACAACAACAACCATAGATGGTAGTCTAAAAACCTGGAACCTTGTTCAGCAAGGGCATTTCTCTGCCTCCTCTTGTCAATGTCCCTGAGGGACTGGGAGTTTCAGGTCAAGATCCAGTCCTCAGTCCTTTTTGAGATTTGTGGTGATGTCACTGACTGGATATCCCTCCTCATTTCTCCCAGTGTGAAGATAAGGTAACTCTTAACCTAAATGAAGCCTGTGGGATGCGGGCCTTCCAGGAAGGCACACTGAAGAAGGTGGCGAACTCCATGGTTCCAGCTGTCTTGGGTAGAAACGTCTCCCACATCTCCACTTTCATGTTGATCCAACCGGCCTTCTCCGTAGCCCAACAGGTCCTGGACCAACTGTTTACTAGGTGAGCACCCACCATGTCTTCAGGACAGTGGTGTCTCTGTCCACAACTAATTGAGTGTCTTCAAAATGTCACCGCATCACTGACTCAGTTTGTTCCTCTGAAAAGTGTAGTGGTAGAGGAGAAACCTCACAGGGCTCTTGCAGGGACTGCTGTAAGGGCAAGCTACAGCAGGTGCTTACCTGGTGCCCAGGTCTACCTGGACAAGCTGTGCTTATCCATGGAAATGATTTCTTTCCGCCCTGTGGAATGTTGCCTTCACCCATCTGTGGTCTGGACCATTTCTGAGTTTGGAAATGCCCGTGGAAAACAACGTAGCAAGGGATTTCAGATTCTACCCAGCCAGTTCTTGGTGGAGTCTGATTAGAGATCTCTGGGCACAGCAGGGGCCTCAGGCCCACTCAGATTTTGGGATGGTTTCAGTCAGAGATCATGTCTTCAACAGTATGTGTGAAGCACCTATTACAAGGCCCTTTTGGAGACTCTTAGCATGACTTAGTGAATGAAGCAGGCAGAATCACTGGGCCCGAGTTCTAGTCAGTGAGTCAGACAGTCACGCTAGTCATCATTCATAGGTCCTACCTCCCATCCGTGAGATCTGATGCCGTAGAGGTCTTCTCTCCATCCAGAGTCATGTCCCCATATGTTGACCAGGGTGACACACCACAGGACCAAGTGAAAAAGTGAGTGGGCTTCGGGACAACTGCCTCCTCTGTCTACAAAATGAAGGCTGTGGGGAGGGACGGCCTGCCAGAACCTGTTCTTCCAGATCTTCTGATTCCCAAGGGAGGGCTGGGCTCTGGTGGCTTTCGCTGTAGGAGGAAAAGTCAAAGAGAAATGGTAATGGGGACTTAGGCATCTAGAACAAGAGAGGGGCTCGGCTGACTTGTCCCCTAAAGTCCCATCCCCATCGGTACCTGTCCCTCCACCTCCATCTCTCTCGATCACCATCACCAGGCTCAGAACAGAAGATGTGGTAAGGAGCCTGCTTACAAGTCTGTCTCGTTCCTCATTCCAGAGGCCCATGTGCATGGGGAAGTGGGGTGGGCAGTATTCAGGACTTTTGGGATAAATGACAGTGGGAAGGAGAGACTCACACAGACTCTATGTTAAACATCCTGAATGACGGGGCTTGTTCCAGCCAGGACAACCACACAGAGATTGGGGGAGGGTGGGGCTCGTCCCCTGGACTAGCATGGGTCAGCAAAGAGGCCCAGTACCAAATAAGGGTGCCATGAGAGGGCAGTGTGGAAGGCAAGACAAGGACTCTGACTCTGCTGTCCATCCACGTCCCCACAGGGCCATCGCTTCTATGGTGGGAATCTGGCCGCATCAGGGGCAGAATTTGGGCCAGCTCCTATTTTTCTTCTGGTTCAAGCTGATGCGGGGGTTTGTGCAAGTTCACTCCCCTGCCTCCCAACTGGTGGACCATGTCCTCCCTCATTGGGTCAAGCTGGAACATCTGGAGCCTCCTGAGGCACAGCTGGAAGGTGAGGGGATAGCAATCTGGGAAGATGATCTGGGGAGAGAGGATTCCTGGGCCGGAGCTCCCTTACAGGCGGTGGCATCTTTTCTGTCTTTGGAAAGGCACAGGAAAGTCATGCATGTGTAGTGAACCTGTCTCTCTCTCCTGTTCCAGTACCACCTCCAGAGCTCCAGAACCCTCCAAAGCCAGAGGACGGGCCCACTGCAGGGCCAGAGCATGCAGCAAGTATGCTAGCGTTGGAGCCAGCGTCACCCCTGAATGAAAGTGGGTGTCACCACTTTGAGGCCCAGCTCATGGATGCACTCACCCAAGCATGCTCTTTTGGCCACTATTCTCTTACGGCTCAGCAGGTAGAGTCAATCCTAAGGGCAGTCTTTAGAGCCTCAAAAATGCTCTTGGCAGATTCTCGATTCAGCCTGGGGCCCTAATAACTCAGTGGCTTGTTTACCTCCTAGGTACAGTCACACGAACAAGACATTCATTTTTATTGTGTGCGAGCCACGATATCTTCTAAAGACTTGGTGTTCTAACACTAAGCCTAGCCTGATACATTTCCGTAAAAGTAATTTTCTTAAAGTAAGTTCCCTCTTATTAAGTTTTTCTGGCATAAACTTTGCCACCTCTGTTACTTCTATGACCAACTCATCAACCGTCCCTCTAAAAAGGACAGTGGCTATTTTCCTATGCTTATATAAACATATATATTTATTTACTAATGAATCTCATATACCCGATAGTTGATTTTATGTAAAAAATGCATGTAGTTAGTAGTAAAGTAATTTCAAATATTGAATGTTTAAATATATAATTGAATAAAGTAGTTTTTAAAACTGAGTAATGTAATTTTTAAAGTCCATCCAGAGAAAAAGGTTTCTTATGAAGCATGCAAATGAAACGCAGCCCACCTCAAACAATCTTATCAAAACACAGAAACCCAAGAGGAACATCAAAATCAAAGCAACAGATGACCTGACAGCTATCTTGCCTAAAATGTCAACCAAAATACTGTATTGCGTGCACCCACGTATATACAAAGTGCCAGTCTCGCAGTCAGAAAGGGTGTCCCTGCTATGGTTTTCAGATTTATAAGACCTGGAACTATGGGAAAGAACAATGGAAACTGTGATACAGGTGCCTCTTTGTGGCATATATGTTACCGGAGGGGGGTCCTCTCCTGGCACATTGTCCAGGTTCCTGATGTCTCAAACAAAGAATTGAGCAAGACTCCGAAATACAGTAGCAAAGAGAAGTTGTATTACAAGGGAAGGTACATTCCAGACGCGGAAGCGGGCCTGAGCAAGAGAAGCGTGGCTCAACAGGCCTGGTGACAAAACCTTTGGGCTTTTTATGCCCATTTGCTGTGGTGGTTATTTTCCTTAGAGGAGTGGGCTTTCCTGATTGACAACTAAGATTGTCAGGACTCAGTGATTCGTCATTTTGCTTTCTGCACATGTTTGTTCCCAGAATTCAGTCTGCTATGATATTAATGAACTTCTGGGCATATGCATCACATCATAATGATGGCATAATGAGACTGAGGAGAGTTGAAGGTCGTTGGGGTCTTCACTGTACAGTGAAGTACCGGCTTAAACTGGTACCTAAATCTCTGCCTAGTGGGTTCTTGTGTGAGTTAAACAATGCCTTCTGGCTTGCTTCATTGTGGGCAGATTAGGGTGGACCCCTTCTAAGACAGGATGACCACAGCGTCTTTGCAGGCAGACCTGAAAACCCCAAACTCACTTTCTTGCCTACTTCTTTCCTAAGAGCCATGAACCCCCTTATCATTAGTGTGGATGTTGAGGGACGGGAGGTCTGATCTGCTTCCTTTGAGATTGGCTGTAGTCCCTGCCTACACGGGTCTCATGGAGCGCTTTCCCTTTCTGCCTCACTCAGGATGGGGTCTTGGGTTTCCATGCAAGTGCCACCTTAGTCCCTAGACAAGGAAAGCAAATACAAACTTGTTATTTAAGTCATACATCTATGAATTTCTGTTATTGATGTGCCTATTACGTGAGTGAATGGAAACAGGCTTGGTTAAAGTATTTCTGAAAGAGTAAAAAGGAAAACCTTTGGCCTAAAGTTCCCTTCCCCTCAGACTCTCAGGGCCCTGCCTGGCTTAACACCATTTCTGCCTAACAATGGGCTGATGACCCTTATCAATAGCTAGAGGATCTGAGTTGCCAGGGCAATTATCCAAATTTGGGGAATAGGTCCTTTTTCCCAAAGAAAGGAGGGAAGAAAACTTAGCTACCTTTACCAAAAGGATTAATTCTGCAAGAGATGTCCCATTTCATTTCCTGTGAAAAGATTAAGAAACTTACAAGTGAAGTCTCTTCTCATGAGCCAACCTGCTCTATGCTCCCGGGCAACCCTGCCTGCAAGTGGTTTTATTGGCAGAAATTTTTCAAATATGGGAAACTCTCACTGATTACTTGTTTATCTAAAAGGCAATAGCAAAAGTGTTTAGAGAGGTCATCTTTGATCAGTATTATTTTCCTCTTCTGGATTTCCCCATTTGGAACATTTTCCTCAGTAAGCATGCGTTCTTTCCTAATGAAAAAAATAATTTTCAAAATGGATTTGCTAGTAGGAAAGTGCACTGCACAGATATGTGTGGCTGAGATCCCTGGACAAGGAGTGATTTCTGTTGAGTGACCCAGGCAAGGTTGTCCTGGGAGCATCTCCAAAGCCAAGAGGAAGACACCAAAAGGAAGCCATTCCCCTGCTGATTTTGTAAATAACTGTTAAGGGCCTGTAAAGAAGTCTCTGGGGCAAGAGATGGGGGACACAGCTTGCTATCATTAACTCAGGCTAAAGCACTTTCAGGCCCTCTCAAATCCAACCTTCCTCCTCACAGTCCAAGCAATTTGAGTGTGAAAAGAGACTGGGCTTCAGAAAGGAACACTGAGCTCTACATCAGGAGTCATAGTCTAGGCCCAATTTTGAGTAAATCTTTAGTCTGCGATCTCTTTGCGATTCGGTTTCTTCATTTATTACTGTGAATCCTCACATAACTTGCAGTCATTTTGATGCAGGACAGGACAAGCTCTCCCTAGTGGGTGGAGACCAAGTCCTGCCATGAGAGAGAAGAGGGTTTTTGGAGGAGAGTGTGTAGAAAGAACTCAAACACGTGCCAAAGTTAGTTAGTCGAAAGGAAAGTTTATTAAAGAAGGGGAAAAGCAAAGACTAGAGAAAGCAAAGACAAAGCCAAGACAAGCAAAAAAGCCCCAAGTGGGGATGCAGTTAATATGTCTTCTGTTCCTGGGAGTTACAGTTTAAAGACTTCGGTTACCCCATTTCCTTTGGTATGGACATACAGTGAGGAAGGATAATAGTATTGTGGTGCGATCAATTCTAGGACTCACAGAGCCAACTGAGATGAATTATGGGCTTTTTGTAGTCAGCTGGCGACTGACTCCACCACCCAGGGTCAGAGGAGATCAGCCCCGCGCTTCCAGAGGAGGCAGTTTATACAGCCGAAAACCGCACCCTGGTGGTCTTTTGAACAAGCAAGCGAGCTGATTACCAAACCCAGAAGTTGTCTGGTAAGGTCTTGCACAAAGATAAATGTTTCCGGGGGTGGGGGTTGGGGGGGACTGTGAGATCAAACAGGACCTAGAAGGGAGTTTTGTCATCTGCATCCTGGCAGCTGTCAGTGCTTTTCCAGGGGGCTGGCACCTGGAGATATCGCTTTCCTGTGATGGATTGACTGGAAACTTTTCCACTCTTCCATTCCCCACTGGTTTTCAAAGGGAATTCAAATCATTGATTCTCCTACCTGAAGCGGTAGGTAGTGAGTTCTGAGGACCATGAGCTTCATTGCCTGAATCCTTTATTTGACATACAGGGTTAACCAATTGATGATACAAGGTCTAAATAATAACCCTAGAAATGCTAAATTTAGGGGTCCTGCAATAGAGGGAAGCAGAGTAGTTAACCACGAGGACCAGTTAAACATGTTCTCATACCAAAATCCCGTCCTCCGGCGTTGTTCTTCTCTGTCTCTGAGCAGTCGTCTGACTCAAGCTAGGCTATCTCATACAGTGCCTGAACGGTTAGCATAGAACAGCAGGTTTCACCTAAAGCGGTACAATTAAGGCGAGATCTATGCTTTACGAACACATTAGTCTCACATGTATGCATTAATACACAAGATTCTTAGTCCATTGTTCAGATTCTGAAACTCAGCTGTTCAAAAGGTAAATTCGGAAACTATGGCTGATGCCGTAAATGAATATATCAAAACAAACAAAAACTTCATCTCAATAGTTACATTTTAAAAAAATATTGAAAAATAGGCTACTTCTTAAGTGTGCTTGAACAAACCACGTGTGGGATTGAATTCTAATTATCATGGAGTTAGTGGCTGCTAAGCTTTTAATTCATCCGAGAGAAGACCCTGGCATCTGAGTTTACAAGAGTTCCCATGATACAGGTTGGTGGGGATAACCAGGGGTACAGGCAGAAGACGGGAAGAGGACAGACAGAATTAGGATGGTCCAGACTGGACCTTTGATAGTCTTATCTTTACAGGGTCCTCCGTGCCACGCACGGTCTATCGTCCTGTTGCTTGGGGACGATGAGCCACCTTGACTCTGGTGTGACGAATTCAATGGCGACGTCAGATTACTTTGACGACACTGGTGTGGGGGATGTTAGGATAACCGGGAAGGGTCCATCCCAGTGAGGCTCAGGCGAGGCAGGTTGTGGCTGAGTGAGAGACTGAGCTGGGACTCTGGCTGCGGAGACTAACCGATGAGTTTTTTCGCCGCACTAAGGGGAGATACTGTAAGGGAGAAGGGAGAAGTTACGGATTTCTGTGAGTTTACCTTCTCCCAGATTGGGGAGGAGTGGAGGGGGTTTGCCAAACATGACCTCATAAGGTGTCCTTCCTTTACAACAGGGAGTGTATCGTGCCCTTAACAGAGCGAAGGGAAGGAGGCTGACCCGGTTTTTGCCAGTTTCTAGTTTAAACTTGGTTAAAGTGTCCTTTAGGGTCCTATTCATCTTTGTTTCCTGTCCTGGGCTCTGCGGCCTTTAAATACAGTGCAATTTGCACTTGTTTCCTGGAACCTGGCTAAGGATTGACTGGTCTTGGCGATCAATGCCGGGCCATTGTCGGACCCCAGTGCAATGGGTAGGCCAAATCGAGGTACTACCTCTGAAGCTAACTTCTTTGCTACTACTGGAGCTGTCTCTTGTTTTGTAGGGAAGGTTTCAATCCATCCAGAAGTGGTGTCAATAAACACAAGCGAGTACTTGAATTTGAAGGTTCCTGGGCTGACCTCAGTGAAATCCAACTCCCAATGTTCCCCCAGTGCCTGTCCACAAAGTCTCATCCCTTGTTGTAGTTTCTCGGAGGTCCCTGGATTCACTTGTGCACAGATGTGGCACTGGGCTGACTGATACCTGTTTGGCCATTTGTTGCAGCCCCAGAATGTAATAGTCTCTTTTCCACCGTTCACTTAATTTTGTTCCCCCTAAGTGAGTGCTTTGATGTAGCTGTGACATGAGGTCTCGGCCCAAGGCCTCTGGAAGGAAGATGTGGCCATCCGGGAGTTCGAGCCACCTAGAGGTACTTTCCTTTCCCCCTAGCCTTCATGAAGTTCAATCTTTTCTTGGGTGTATTTGCGGGGAGTCTCTTAATACTTTTGGCGGCCTGACCGCTAAAGATAAAGCTATCAAAGGTCCAGTCTGGCCCATCCTAATTCTGTCTGTCCTCTCCCAATCTTCTGACTATACCCCGGGTTATCCCCACCCACCTGCATTATGAGGACACTTGTTTTCCTTAGATTTAGTGTTTTAAAAAAGTTTTTGAGATTTTTTTATTAACTTCTTACAGTCTTTGTATAAGTGGAAGCTTGTTTCCCTATGATCAGGAAAAGCAAAGGAGGAATTTTTGGCAAGCAGATGAGCCAGGTTGTGAAGAGATGGAGGAAGTCCCTGGGGCATTGTACTTGTGGCAGTGGGAATCAGAGTGAGGGATCCGTACGGGAGAAGGGAAACCAAACACTCATAAAACTGTGGCCTGCTTACATGAGACGTCTACAAGTAGGGTGCAATCTCAATCCCTCAGTTCTTATCATGTGCCATCCGTATTCTTTCTGCTTCATTCTTATTCTAGGCTCTGCTGTAGCCATCATTATCCTGCAGCCTTCAACCACCTCTGCACAAGTACAACCTGACAGCCTGATGTCATGCCTGTGCTGCGGTACCTCTGTGTCCTCGGGTTTCCTCACAATCCCCCCTGCAGCAAGAACAGCTCATCATGTAGGCATGCAGAGCTGAGAAGTGCAGGAGAATGAACACCCTTGCAACCATTGTGAACCTAGGCAAAAGGATGCTGTTTTCATTTACGTTTTTCATTTACTTACTCATGAACTGTCAAAGGCTATGCGAAGAGCAGGTTTGTTGGCAGGGGGGAACATCAGGCATTTTCTTTGATTGTTGGCCAATTGTTGTTCTAGGCACTATTGGAATATCAAAGATGAATAAAATACAGTCTCTTTTCCCAAGGACGAATATGGGAAATGGGAAATATTCAAAAACATTAGTAATTACATATTTCTCTGTGCCATTCAAACCCAAATGGAAAGGTCAAGAATACATTTGGACATATCAGTCTCAAGTGTGGAGCGATATCTAGATCCCTCCTGGAAAACTGCTTGAGGATACTTGTATTTTCATTTCAAAAAGATGGGAGGCAAGGTTACCTTCTTGGAGTGAGCTTGTGCCTTGAAGATACTGGAAAAAGTGTGAAACAGTTGGTCTGAGAAAGTTTGATAGAGAGCTAATATGTTAGGATTTTAAGGGCTGTAAAGAGGCAGTGAGTTTCTAACTGAAATTACGTAGAAGACAGTCATGGTTCTGACAGAATCATTTTTATAATTATCTGACATTCTTACAAGCTCAAAAACATGAGGAGAAAATGGATAGTGAAGCGGGGAAGAAAGAACTGTGCTATTTTAGAGTTTGGCCAAGTGGGCCTAGCACACAGTCAGGGAATAATGAGTTTCCAATGTGACGATTAAAGAATCTTTGCAAGGACAAACTATAGAGCTCATAGTAGGCAAGAAGCCCAGTTGAAATGAGGACTAGTTGAGAAAGAGGGGTTTATCCAATTCAGATCCCAAGAAGTCCAAGCAGGGGTTCTTGAATGTGGGAATAATAAAAGTTGAAGAAAGTCCACTGTGATGCTGGCATAAGAAGCTTCGGATTTAGGACATCGGAGTGGAGTATTTCGGAGTGATTGGGAAGCTGTGGAATGCTGACTTTCAGGGCAGATGAATGTCACCACAGTTTACTTCATTCTAAAATTCTGAGGCCAGGATATGAGGTGGGAGTGGATGCAGAAGTATCAGTCCTGATAGCAGTGGAGTGCAGCAAAGAGGAAAACAGTGAGTTGGCGGGCTTGCTCAGTGTGAATGGCTTCCACAGGATTACAAAGGTAGGCTGCACACGGAGTTTGTGAGTTGCCTGTGCTTTATCCTTTTACCTCCTGCTTTTGCTATGAGAGCCCAACCTTGTTCAGTACATAAACTTTGGCTCATGATTGGTCTACACCTTAATGGCAGGCTGGCCCAGATCTGGGTTCTAAAACACCATAGGAAATCTGTCGCGTGAGGGTTTTCTGGAAGAAATGTTGCTTATTTGTTGGAAGGAACAAGTGGTGCTAGCATTTTCTACTTTCCCTGGAGCTATGGCAGCCCTCTCTTGATCATGAGTAAAAGGCCAAGAAATTGACAGAGACTGTAGCACTAGGACCCAATTGTTCGTTCTCCTTTTTCTTCCAGGTATCTAGATAGGGAGGAAAATAAGCTCTTGGTTTCAGCCAGTGCCTGTCAACTAACATATACATTTACTGGTTTTCAGATTTTAATTCACTCTTGGACAAAATATTACTTTGCTAGGGCAACTGTAACAGAGTGCCACAGACAGGATGGCTTAAACAACAGGAATTTATTATGTCATTGATCTGGAGATGAGAATCTGAGATTATGGTGCTGGCAGAATTTTTTGTCTATTTTGGTTATTGTTCTTATTGTTTTTTCTTAGAGCATGAGAGCATTTCTCCCTGCTTTATAGATGTCCATCTTCTTTCAGCATCTTCACATGGTCCTTTCTCAGTGTGTATGTCAGTATGTCATTTCTCCCTTCTTATGAGGACACCACACATATTGGATTAGAGTTTCCCCCAGCGACCTTATTTTAACGTAATTACTTTTTTATAGACCCTGTCTTCAAAGATTGTCACCTTCTGAGGAATGAAGATTGGGATTTAATACATGCATTGGGTGATGGGGATACTATTTAGCCCATAACGGACATCTACAACTAATAGTTAGCATGCGTGATTTTCAGACTCTTTTCATTAACTGTTTGATAACCTCAGCATAGGAGTCCATGTCCTTGGAGGGCAATGGGTAGGTCTTTGCTGCCCAAGTTTAGGGACCCTAGGGATGTCCAGGATAAGTTGTTCTTTCCAGATGGGTTGTCAGGGTGACTGCAATTTCTGAGCAGTCGCAGATACTTTTTATAATTGAAAAAAAAAAGAAAACCCACAACTTGTAAAATACATGTCCCATAAACTTAATCAGTTTTAAGTCCCTCGCTCACTGGTGTGAAATACATTCTCACTGCCGCACAGCCCTTTCGATAGACTCACTCCAGAATTTCTTTTATCTTACAAAACTAAAACACTAACGTCCAGTTTTCTCTCCTCCCATCTCATGGCAGCCACTATTCTACTCCATCTCTGTGAAGGTGACGATGCCAGAGACATCATGGGTGTGGAATCCAGGACTAGTGGAGCTCAGTTTTTCAGCAGCTGTTGGAGTAGAAGCTGGGTGTAATTAATCCATCTGATGCTAGACTGGCACTCAGCATCGACAAAATAGTTCATCAGACATATCTAATAAACTGAATTATAGGAGTACAAGATTGGGTCAGAACTAGATTTGAAGTAGGAAGAATCTTCACGTAATTAGTAACTAAGAGCATTTAAAACTTTTATTTGCACATCTACAACTGAGGAAAAACTGTTGCTCTTCCACTTCTAGAGAAAGCACTTGCCTTTCAGGGAAGCATCTCAAGTCACTTTCCCTTTGGGACATGTCCATTTCCCTTAGCATAGTGTTCTCAAGGTTCATGCACGTGGTTGTACCATATGCCAGCATTTCCATCCTTCTTAAGCTTGAATAATATTCTTGCAGCAGGTGGTCTGCAGTCACTGGCAGCTCCCTCCCATGTCCTCCGTCTGAGGCTTCCTTAGAGCTAAGGTTTTCCCTATAGGCAACAGATAGATGCCCAGCACACAGATTATCATCCTGGGCCTGGGCCTGGGACCAGGAACAGACCTGCAGCTGCATCTGGGAGATGCGGTCCTCATTGTGGCCCCAAAGACATCCCTGCAGCTTCCACTCAGCAAGGAAGTTCACTCTTTACAACTATTTGCAACTGTATGATTTTGAATAAACAAAAGACAAATTTATAGAGTCAAAAAACAGTTATTTAACTATCTCAGTCCAGGGCCTTCCAGGCAGCAAGAGCAGCTGGTGAAATGGACCCTGAGATTCTCCTCCTGGCCTGGGACTGTTCAACCTGAGCCTCTTAGGCAGCGTCTGCTCCTCTTCCTAGCTTCCAGGCCCTAGGCTGGGACAGGGTGTGTCCACAGCTCAGGACTTCTGCCTTCCCCCAAAGAAGGCTCTGATGATCCTGACAACCATCTCCAACCCCATCCGGAGAATCCCATCTCTCTGCAGGAATACTCAGGTCCCAGAAAAATTCTGTCCTCAAACCATGAAAAGGCTCCCACGTGGGTGATGTGAAACCAGCACAGGATAGGACATTTGCAAGTCCATTGACACTGTCCATCATCGTTTATTCATCATATGCTCTGACGTACTTCCTACACTGGCCAGGACCTACTCCCCATCCTCAAAGGCTTTCAGACAGTGTGAAAAGCAATTTTAAACTTCTTTATAGCATATAGATACGCCCCTTGTGATATGCCAGGTGTTCTCACCATTTTTCAAACATGAATTCTTTAAACTCGCCTAAGCACACGGTGGGCAAGTTTATCATCATTGCCAAGTGTCAGATGGAGAAAATGAGGCACTAACAAACTTGCACCAAAACCTTGCACCTCTAAAGTACAGACATTAACATCGCACAATTTCTATAGAGCAGGCATTGCAGCAAAATGTAGCTCGGCGTCTCTGCCACAAGGTCTCTATGAACCAGGAGCTGCATTTCAACTGAGACAGGTTCACACCTGAGGCCACGCGCCTGGTTTCTGTAGGATGCAGTGTGCACTGAGAGCCTGAGATCCTGTCTGCTGACCTGGGCCCTCCCTCGCTTCTCTCCTCTGGCGCCCACAGCTAGTGCATCTTGAAGCTCACAACTTCAGAGCTCGCTCTTCTTGTGCCAGACACATGACACACAGACAGTCAGACAGACAGACAGACATGGTGAGACAGAGACACTCACAGGAAGAAACTGAAACGGAGGGAGAGAGAAAGGGAAAGAACCGAAGAATGCCTAAGCTTAGACAGAGGTGACGGAGGTTTCGTAACTAAACTGGGACCTGATGCCCCATGACCTTGGCTATATTCTGTTGTTAAGAAGCCTCTTGCTAACCTTGTGGTGGATACTCAGGGACAGTCATACCAGGAGAAAAAAACATCACTGGGAGCCATAGCGGAGGCTCCACCCAAATGGACCTACATGAGGTACTTGTTTTGATTCCACGTCTAACAAGACGCCATTGAAAGGTTTTAGGCCAGTGGATAATTAATACCTGAACCTGCTCTAATTTCAACCCCTTGAGTTGCACACTTGTAAATGAGGCCAGGAATGGCAGTGACTTTCCCCAAATCACACAGCTGGAACCTAGGCCTGTTCTGAGCGGCATTCCATGCTACATCCCACTCATTCTCATAAACCGTCTACCTCAAAGTCCGTACATCAGACGCATGTGCTGCCATCTCACAGGCGTTTGGGGCATTTTCTCATCTATCCCTGACAATATCCCTGGGAAGTCACGTCTAGCGTCATCCCTACTGTGCAGGGGGGTAACTGGGGAGCCCCTGAGAGGCACCCATTTTCTACAGGCCAGAGAACAGCTAAGACAAAGAGGTCTGAACACAGCTCCCTCTTCAAGCTGGGAACCTGGCACATTCGCGAGGAAACTTGAAGGCTGTTGTGTCAGATATCAGTGTGCAGGTGAGAATGTGACAGGGGCAAGGCGGGGGAGCAGTCAACAGCCCAGGGGAGGTTTGGGGTGGCTCAGATTGGGAGAAGGGGCCATTACAATGGAACCTTGAAGAAGTGACCTCACTTCCTTGGTGACAGATCCCAACTGACATTAGAACTCTGGTAACCGGGCACCCGCATTCAAGAGACAGCGCCGCATCCAGCTCATTGACTGGAGACGGTCAACTAAGCAGGATGTTTTCTTGCTGTTTCCCAACTAACCGAGCCTCTGGGCAGAGAAAAGCCCAGAACCAATGTCTTTTGCGATGCCGTGGACGTTGGCGCAACTTCCGACGGCTGTGGCCTTTCGGGAGGAGCCACCGCCAGGTGGCCCCAGAAAGCCCAGGTGAAGGCCAGGCCTCAACTGTAAGTCCACCTGAACAACCCCACACACTTTACCCCTCATCCTGTGTGTGTTTGTGTTGGGGGGGGGCGAGTAAAGCCTCGGGATGAGGGCTGCACGCCATGTGTTGGTGGAGGTTGTTAGTTGTCAAAAGCCTGGCAGAAGGGTCAAGAGCCTACCTCAGGTAATGGCTGGAAGGACTAGAAGGGCGGTGCTGGGGACCAAGCTCCTTCATCTACTCGTTAACCCTCAGCCCCCACGGTGTCCTCTTGTTACTTCCCTGGCTGGAGGTCTTTGTAGACGCCCCTCTGGGCATGATCTGCGCAGCAGAGTGTGTGGTGGGTGTCTACTCCAGTGACAAGGGCCAGGCAGACCCCTGATTCCTCCCTGCCCGGTCTCGGGCTCCCTCTCTATAGAGCTCCATCCCTACCTCGGAGATCATAAAGGAGCTGGCCGATGACTTCACCTACGCCATCTCCAGGTACAAGGCGCCCGTACGCCAGATCACCTCCCACACCATCCAGGGCCGTACTGAGGTGAGAGGTGGCCCAGACGGGACTCCACATGGGACCCAAGAAGGGTGGGGTGGGGCCAGAACCCAGACTTCAACTTGGTGACTCCCCTGGGGCCCTTCCAGGGCTTCTCCATAGGAGCCTTTCACAGGCCGGCTGCCAGAAGAATCTGGACCTTTACACTTCCCTGCCAGCTTCACGTTGAGGAGGAAATAAACTCTTCGTATTCACTGGAATATAGAAACAAGCTCTTTTGCTGTCTTTGTACTTGGCTAGATTGGGTGATTATAAGTACCTTTCCCAGGTCTCCTGTGGAGCAGTCAGCTCGACTGTCCTCATAGACCTCTTCCAAGCCTCAGCCATCATCACCCTTGATTTGATGGTTTGCACCAAAACTGGAAATGGATTAAGTGATTGCATATGTTTCTCTGCAATGTGTCATCTCACCGAGCACAGCAAACCTTTGTAGGCCAGCCAGATGAGGCATTATGGCTTCATTCATGCCTATCATATCCCAGAAAAGGCATTTTCCTCAGTGAGTCAGCCTTTCAGTGCTACTGGGCCTTGACAGGATCCGAGTCCACTGCCATCTCAACTGTGCTGCAGGGAGCTCTTTGGTGTGTCCTGATTGACAGCATTTGTTTGCTAGCACTGCCATAACACGGGAGCAAGGGTTGGGTGAATGTTTCCTGATGCCCCCTGCCCGACACCGGGCTCCATCTTTGTAGAGCTCTGCACAGGATATCATCGAAGAGCTGGTCCACAAGTCCGACTACTCCATCTACTGTGTCAAGGTGCAGGTGCACCAGGCCTCTGACACTGTCCAGGCCTGGACTGAGGTGAGACCAGACCCAGAGGGCTCTCCATACTCAGGACCCTAAGATGACCAGGGCGGACCCAGATCTCAGACTCAAATTGGGGGACTTCCTTGGGCCCCTCCTGGGACTTTTCCACTAGAACATCTCAGACCTTCGTGCACAAGGGAATCTGAATCTCCCCTTCTCCCTCCAGCTGCATGGAGGGTAGAAAAACACCCCTCACATATTTGTAGGGATATCAGAGATAAGGATATGTGATGTCACAGTAGACATGAGCACTTTTGCATTTGGCTTTGTTGGGGTTTTCACTCCCTGTCCCAGGTCTCGACCTGTGGAGCAGTCAGCTCTACTGTCCTTGCAGACCTTCCTGAAGCCGTACACATCACCACGCTTACTGCCATGATTATATACAGCAGGGCGAGGAAGGGTTTAAGTCACTCTATACATTTCTGTGCTACACACCATCACACAGAACAAGTGGACCTGCGAGGTCAGGAATTGTGGCTTCTCTCGTGTTCAGAATATTCCATAAGGGAGGCACTCTGCCACAGTGATGCAGCCTTTCCATTCCGTTGGACCAGGACACAATTTAATTCAGTTGCCATCTCAGCAGTGCTGCTGAGGACACTTAGGTGTGTCCTAGTGGACTTTATTAGTAGCTTGGGCTGCCATGACATAGGACCACGTTGGCTGGTGTAAACAGAAGACATTGATTGTCTCACAATCCCGGAGACTAGAATATTCTCATGAATATTCTCTCTCCTCGGCTTGTAGATGTCCACCTTCTTTCTCTGCGTCACGTGGCCCTCCCTTAGTGCTTCCATGTGTCCTGTTCTCCTAAGCATACCAGGCATATTGGCTTAGACCCACTCCAGTGAACTCAATTAACCTTAATTACTTCATTAAAGACAAAATTCCAAATACTGGCAGGTTCTCAAGTGTTAGGGTTCACAAAGTCATGTTATCTGAGTGACACACTTCAGGCCACAATGTCTATTTATCCCATGGAGATAGATGCCCAGCAATGGGACTGCTAGTGGAAGGACGTGCACCTTTAAATTTGTAACAGCTGTAACCAGATTCCAAATGGAATCTAGTGAGCATCTCCCACTGTGGCCATGTCATGACTTTTTAACCGCTGCTTCCTGGCATCCAGCCTGACCCAGGGATTTCTCATTAAAAAAAATTTTTTTTTTACCAGTCTGCTGTCAGGTTGTCCCGTGCAACGTTGATTTGCAATTGCCTCAAGGGTACATTGAGTCACCTGTCAGCTTTTCACCAGCCACGTGGATTTGCTTCTTTCCTCATCTTCTCCTTAGATTTCTGACTGGTGATTGGCTTCCTCCAGTCTGGGATCTCCGGGCATTGTCCCCTTTGCTGAATATGAGAAAGAGAAGAAATCGGTCTTTGAAAACGTTGATTTTCATAGGCTGTATTTGTCCTGCACAGCGTCTCCCAACTGAGAAAGGACATGATCCCCTGACACTCTTGCACCATGTCGGGAGCAGATAAGTCTCAGGCAGCTCAGAGGGAAGGTCAGGCAGCTCTAGCTTTGGACAGTTCTCACATCTGACCTGAATGACCTTGTGCAACCATATGACATCCTCAAGCCTCTGTGTGCTCATTTCTATGACAGTGATGTTTCTTGAGGACTCACTGGAACACTGCTCTTAGTACAGGCCACCAATACTAGTAGGTCTGTTGTTCCTCAGCTACAACCAGAATGATTACCAGAAGGTAATCATTGTATAAACACACCACCCCCCACCAACAACAACCATAGATGGTAGTCTAAAAACCTGGGACCTTGTTCAGCAAGGGCATTTCTCTCCCTCCTCTTGTCAATGTCCCTAAGAGACTGGGAGTTTCAGGTCAAGATCCAGTCCTCAGTCCTTTTTGAGATTTGTGGTGATGTCACTGACTTGATATCCCTCCTCATTTCTCCCAGTGTGAAGATAAGGTAACTCTTAACCTAAATGAAGCCTGTGGCATGAGGGCCATCCAGGAAGGCAAACTGAAGAAGGTGGCGAACTCCATGGTTCCAGCTGTCTTGGGTAGAAACGTCTCCCACATCTCCACTTTCATGTTGATCCAACCGGCCTTCTCCGTAGCCCAACAGGTCCTGGACCAACTGTTTACTAGGTGAGCACCCACCATGTCTTCAGGACAGTGGTGTCTCTGTCCACAACTAATTGAGTGTCTTCAAAATGTCATTGCAACACTGACTCAGTTTGTTCCTCTGAAAAGTGTACTGGTAGAGGAGAAACCTCACAGGGCTCTTGCAGGGACTGCTGTAAGGGCAAGCTACAGCAGGTGCTTACCTGGTGCCCAGGTCTACCTGGACGAGCTGTGCTTATCCATGGAAATGATTTCTTTCTCCGCTATGGAATGTCACCTTCACCCATCTGTGGTCTGGGCCATTTCTGAGTTTGGAAATGCCCATGGAAAACAACGTAGCAAGGGATTTGAGATTCTACCCAGCCAGTTCTTGGTGGAGTCTGATTAGAGATCTCTGGGCACAGCAGGGGCCTCAGGCCCACTCAGATGTTGGGATGGTTCCGGTCAGAGATCATGTCTTCAACAGTATGGATGAAGCACCTATAACAAGGCCCTTTTGGAGATTCTTAGCATGACTTAGTGAATGAAGCAGGCAGAATCACTGGGCCCGAGTTCTAGTCAGTGAGTCAGACAGTCACGCTAGTCATCATTCACAGGTGCCATGTACCATGGACCAGATCTGGTGCCGTAGAGGTCTTCTCTCCATCCAGAGTCATGTCCCCATATATTGACCAGGGTGACACACCACAGGACCAAGTGAAAAAGTGAGTGGGCTTCGGAACTACCGCCTCCAGTGTCTACAAAATGAAGGCTGTGGGGAGGGACGGCCTGCCAGAACCTGTTCTTCCAGATCTTCTGATTCCCAGGGGAGGGCTGGGGTCTGTTGGCTTTCGCTGTAGGAGCAAAAGTCAAAGAGAAATGGTCATGGGGACTTAGGCATCTAGGACAAGAGAGGGGCTCGGCTTACTTTTCCCCTAGAGTCACATCCCCATCAGTGCCTGCCCCTCCACCTCCATCTCTCCCGATCACCATCACCAGGCTCAGAACAGAAGATGTGGTAAGGAGCCTGCTCAGAGGTCTGTCTCATACCTCAGTCCAGAGGCCCAGGTGCATGGGGAAGTGGGGTGGGCAGTATTCAGGACTTTTGGGATAAATGACAGTGGGAAGGAGAGACTCACACAGACTCTGTGTTAAACATCCTGAATGATCAAGCTTGTTCCAGCCAGGACAACCACACAGAGATTGGGGGAGGATGGGGCTCGTCCCCTGGACTAGCACGGGTCGGCAAAGAGGCCCACTACCAAATAAGGGTGCCATGAGAGGGCAGTGTGGAAGCCAAGACAAGGACTCTGACTCTGCTGTCCATCCACCTCCCACCAGGGCCATCGCTTCTATGGTGGGAATCTGGTCGCATCAGGGGCAGAATTTGGGCCAGCTCCTATTTTTGCTGTGGTTGAAGCTGATGCGGGGCTTTGTGCAAGTAAGCTCCCCTGCCTCCCAACTGGTGGACCATGTCCTCCCTCTTTGGGTCAAGCTGGCACATCTGGAGCCTCCTGAGGCACAGCTGGAAGGTGAGGGGATAGCAATCTGGGAAGATGATCTGGGGAGAGAAGAGGGTTCCTGGGCCGGAGCTCCCTTACAGGCGGTGGCATCTTTTCTGTCTTTGGAAAGGCACAGGAAAGTCATGCATGTGTGTGAACCTGTCTCTCTCTCCTGTTCCAGTACCACCTCCAGAGCTCCAGAACCCTCCAAAGCCAGAGGAAGGGCCCACTCCAGGGCCAGAGCATGCAGCAAGTATGCTAGCGTTGGAGCCAGCATCACCTCCAAATGAAAGTGGACGTCACCACATTGAGGCCCAGCTCATGGATGCACTCACCCAAGCATGCTCTTTTGGCCACTATTCTCTTACGGCTCAGCAAGTAGAATCAATCCTAAGAGCAGTCTTTAGAGCCTCAAAAATGCTCTTGGCAGATTCTCGATTAAGCCTGGGGCCCTAAAAATTCAGTGGCCTGTTTACCTCCTAAGTACAGTCACACGAACAAGACATTCATTTTTATTGTGTGCGAGCCACGATATCTTCTAAAGACTTGGTGTTCTAACACTAAGCCTAGCCTGATACATTTCCGTAAAAGTAATTTTCTTAAAGTAAGTTCCCTCTTATTAAGTTTTTCTGGCATAAACTTTGCCACCTCTGTTACTTCTATGGCCAACTCATCAACCGTCCCTCTAAAAAGGACAATGGCTATTTTCCTATGCTTTTATAAAAACATATATTTATTTATTAATGAATCTCATATACCTGATAGTTGATTCTATGTAAAAAATGCATGTAGATAGTAGTAATTTCAAATATTGAATGTTTAAATATATAATTGAATAAAGTAGTTTTTAAAACTGAGTAATGTAATTTTTAAAGTCCATCCAGAGAAAAAGGTTTCTTATGAAGCATGCAAATGAAACGCAGCCCACCTCAAACAATCTTATCAAAACACAGAAACCCAAGAGGAACATCAAAATCAAAGCAACAGATGACCTGACAGCTATCTTGCCTAAAATGTCAACCAAAATACTGTATTGCGTGCACCCACGTATATACAAAGTGCCAGTCTCGCAGTCAGAAAGGGTGTCCCTGCTATGGTTTTCAGATTTATAAGACCTGGAACTATGGGAAAGAACAATAGAAGCTGTGATACAGGTGCCTCTTTGTGGCATATATGTTACCGGAGGGGGGTCCTCTCCTGGCACATTGTCCAGGTTCCTGATGTCTCAAACAAAGAATTGAGCAAGACTCCGAAATACAGTAGCAAAGAGAAGTTGTATTACAAGGGAAGGTACATTCCAGACGCGGAAGCGGGCCTGAGCAAGAGAAGCGTGGCTCAACAGGCCTGGTGACAAAACCTTTGGGCTTTTTATGCCCATTTGCTGTGGTGGTTATTTTCCTTAGAGGGGTGGGCTTTCCTGATTGACAACTAAGATTGTCAGGACTCCGTGATTCGTCATTTTGCTTTCTGCACATGTTTGTTCCCAGAATTCAGTCTGCTATGATATTAATGAACTTCTGGGCATATGCATCACATCATAATGATGGCATAATGAGACTGAGGAGAGTTGAAGGTCGTTGGGGTCTTCACTGTACAGTGAAGTACCGACTTAAACTGGTACCTAAATCTCTGCCTAGTGGGTTCTTGTGTGAGTTAAACAATGCCTTCTGGCTTGCTTCATTGTGGGCAGATTAGGGTGGACCCCTTCTAAGACAGGATGACCTCAGCGTCTTTGCAGGCAGACCTGAAAACCCCTAACTCACTTTCTTGCCTACTTCTTTCCTAAGAGCCATGAACCCCCTTATCATTAGTGTGGATGTTGAGGGACGGGAGGTCTGATCTGCTTCCTTTGAGATTGGCTGTAGTCCCTGCCTACACGGGTCTCATGGAGCGCTTTCCCTTTCTGCCTCACTCAGGATGGGGTCTTGGGTTTCTATGCAAGTGCCACCTTAGTCCCTAGACAAGGAAAAGAAAATACAAACTTGTTATTTAAGTCATACATCTATGAATTTCTATTACTGATGTGCCTATTACGTGAGTGAATGGAAACAGGCTTGGTTAAAGTATTTCTGAAAGAGTAAAAAGGAAAACCTTTGGCCTAAAGTTCCCTTCCCCTCAGACTCTCAGGGCCCTGCCTGGCTTAACACCATTTCTGCCTAACAATGGGCTGATGACCCTTATCAATAGCTAGAGGATCTGAGTTGCCAGGGCAATTATCCAAATTTGGGGAATAGGTCCTTTTTCCCAAAGAAAGGAGGGAAGAAAACTTAGCTACCTTTACCAAAAGGATTAATTCTGCAAGAGATGTCCCATTTCATTTCCTGTGAAAAGATTAAGAAACTTACAAGTGAAGTCTCTTCTCATGAGCCAACCTGCTCTATGCTCCCGGGCAACCCTGCCTGCAATTGGTTTTATTGGCAGAAATTTTTCAAATATGGGAAACTCTCACTGATTACTTGTTTATCTAAAAGGCAATAGCAAAAGTGTTTAGAGAGGTCATCTTTGATCAGTATTATTTTCCTCTTCTGGATTTCCCCATTTGGAACATTTTCCTCAGTAAGCATGCATTCTTTCCTAATGAAAAAAATAATTTTCAAAATGGATTTGCTAGTAGGAAAGTGCACTGCACAGATATGTGTGGCTGAGATCCCTGGACAAGGAGTGATTTCTGTTGAGTGACCCAGGCAAGGTTGTCCTGGGAGCATCTCCAGAGCCAAGAGGAAGTCACCAAAAGGAAGCCATTCCCCTGCTGATTTTGTAAATAACTGTTAAGGGCCTGTAAAGAAGTCTCTGGGGCAAGAGATGGGGGACACAGCTTGCTATCATTAACTCAGGCTAAAGCACTTTCAGGCCCTCTCAAATCCAACCTTCCTCCTCACAGTCCAAGCAATTTGAGTGTGAAAAGAGACTGGGCTTCAGAAAGGAACACTGAGCTCTACATCAGGAGTCATAGTCTAGGCCCAATTTTGAGTAAATCTTTAGTCTGCGATCTCTTTGCGATTCGGTTTCTTCATTTATTACTGTGAATCCTCACATAACTTGCAGTCATTTTGATGCAGGACAGGACAAGCTCTCCCTAGTGGGTGGAGACCAAGTCCTGCCATGAGAGAGAAGAGGGTTTTTGGAGGAGAGTGTGTAGAAAGAACTCAAACACGTGCCAAAGTTAGTTAGTCGAAAGGAAAGTTTATTAAAGAAGGGGAAAAGCAAAGACTAGAGAAAGCAAAGACAAAGCCAAGACAAGCAAAAAAGCCCCAAGTGGGGATGCAGTTAATATGTCTTCTGTTCCTGGGAGTTACAGTTTAAAGACTTCGGTTACCCCATTTCCTTTGGTATGGACATACAGTGAGGAAGGATAATAGTATTGTGGTGCGATCAATTCTAGGACTCACAGAGCCAACTGAGATGAATTATGGGCTTTATGTAGTCAGCTGGCGACTGACTCCACCACCCAGGGTCAGAGGAGATCAGCCCCGAGCTTCCAGAGGAGGCAGTTTATACAGCCGAAAACCGCACCCTGGTGGTCTTTTGAACAAGCAAGCGAGCTGATTACCAAACCCAGAAGTTGTCTGGTAAGGTCTTGCACAAAGATAAATGTTTCCGGGGGTGGGGGTTGGGGGGGACTGTGAGATCAAACAGGACCTAGAAGGGAGTTTTGTCATCTGCATCCTGGCAGCTGTCAGTGCTTTTCCAGGGGGCTGGCACCTGGAGATATCGCTTTCCTGTGATGGATTGACTGGAAAATTTTCCACTCTTCCATTCCCCACTGGTTTTCAAAGGGAATTCAAATCATTGATTCTCCTACCTGAAGCGGTAGGTAGTGAGTTCTGAGGACCATGAGCTTCATTGCCTGAATCCTTTATTTGACATACAGGGTTAACCAATTGATGATACAAGGTCTAAATAATAACCCTAGAAATGCTAAATTTAGGGGTCCTGCAATAGAGGGAAGCAGAGTAGTTAACCACGAGGACCAGTTAAACATGTTCTCATACCAAAATCCCGTCCTCCGGCGTTGTTCTTCTCTGTCTCTGAGCAGTCGTCTGACTCAAGCTAGGCTATCTCATACAGTGCCTGAACGGTTAGCATAGAACAGCAGGTTTCACCTAAAGCGGTACAATTAAGGCGAGATCTATGCTTTACGAACACATTAGTCTCACATGTATGCATTAATACACAAGATTCTTAGTCCATTGTTCAGATTCTGAAACTCAGCTGTTCAAAAGGTAAATTCGGAAACTATGGCTGATGCCGTAAATGAATATATCAAAACAAACAAAAACTTCATCTCAATAGTTACATTTAAAAAGGATATTGAAAAATAGGCTACTTCTTAAGTGTGCTTGAACAAACCACGTGTGGGATTGAATTCTAATTATCATGGAGTTAGTGGCTGCTAAGCTTTTAATTCATCCGAGAGAAGACCCTGGCATCTGAGTTTACAAGAGTTCCCATGATACAGGTTGGTGGGGATAACCAGGGGTACAGGCAGAAGACGGGAAGAGGACAGACAGAATTAGGATGGTCCAGACTGGACCTTTGATAGTCTTATCTTTACAGGGTCCTCCGTGCCACGCACGGTCTATCGTCCTGTTGCTTGGGGACGATGAGCCACCTTGACTCTGGTGTGACGAATTCAATGGCGACGTCAGATTACTTTGACGACACTGGTGTGGGGGATGTTAGGATAACCGGGAAGGGTCCATCCCAGTGAGGCTCAGGCGAGGCAGGTTGTGGCTGGGTGAGAGACTGAGCTGGGACTCTGGCTGCGGAGACTAACCGGTGAGTATTTTTCGCCGCACTAAGGGGAGATACTTTAAGAGAAAAGGGAGAAGTTACGGATTTCTGTGAGTTTACCTTCTCCCAGATTGGGGAGGAGTGGAGGGGGTTTGCCAAACATGACCTCATAAGGTGTCCTTCCTTTACAACAGGGAGTGTATCGTGCCCTTAACAGAGCGAAGGGAAGGAGGCTGACCCGGTTTTTGCCAGTTTCTAGTTTAAACTTGGTTAAAGTGTCCTTTAGGGTCCTATTCATCTTTGTTTCCTGTCCTGGGCTCTGCGGCCTTTAAATACAGTGCAATTTGCACTTGTTTCCTGGAACCTGGCTAAGGATTGACTGGTCTTGGTGATCAATGCCGGGCCATTGTCGGACCCCAGTGCAATGGGTAGGCCAAATCGAGGTACTACCTCTGAAGCTAACTTCTTTGCTACTACTGGAGCTGTCTCTTGTTTTGTAGGGAAGGTTTCAATCCATCCAGAAGTGGTGTCAATAAACACAAGCGAGTACTTGAATTTGAAGGTTCCTGGGCTGCCCTCAGTGGAATCCAACTCCCAATGTTCCCCCAGTGCCTGTCCACAAAGTCTCATCCTTTGTTGTAGTTTCTCGGAGGGCCTTGGATTCACTTGTGCACAGATGTGGCACTGGGCTGACTGATACCTGTTTGGCCATTTGTTGCAGCCCCAGAATGTAATAGTCTCTTTTCCACCGTTCACTTAATTTTGTTCCCCCTAAGTGAGTGCTTTGATGTAGCTGTGACATGAGGTCTCGGCCCAAGGCCTCTGGAAGGAAGATGTGGCCATCCGGGAGTTCGAGCCACCTAGAGGTACTTTCCTTTCCCCCTAGCCTTCATGAAGTTCAATCTTTTCTTGGGTGTATTTGCGGGGAGTCTCTTAATACTTTTGGCGGCCTGACCGCTAAAGATAAAGCTATCAAAGGTCCAGTCTGGCCCATCCTAATTCTGTCTGTCCTCTCCCAATCTTCTGACTATACCCCCGGTAATCCCCACCAACTTGTATATGAGGACACTTGTTTTCCTTAGATTTAGTGTTTTAAAAAAGTTTTTGAGATTTTTTTATTAACTTCTTACAGTCTTTGTATAAGTGGAAGCTTGTTTCCCTATGATCAGGAAAAGCAAAGGAGGAATTTTTGGCAAGCAGGTGAGCCAGGTTGTGAAGAGAAGGAGGAAGTCCCTGGAGCATTGTAGTTGTGACAGTGGGAATCAGAGTGAGGGATCCGTACGGGAGAAGGGAAACCAAACACTCATAAAACTGTGGCCTGCTTACATGAGACGTCTACAAGTAGGGTGCAATCTCAATCCCTCAGTTCTTATCATGTGCCATCCGTATTCTTTCTGCTTCATTCTTATTCTAGGCTCTGCTGTAGCCATCATTATCCTGCAGCCTTCAACCACCTCTGCACAAGTACAACCTGACAGCCTGATGTCATGCCTGTGCTGCGGTACCTCTGTGTCCTCGGGTTTCCTCACAATCCCCCCTGCAGCAAGAACAGCTCATCATGTAGGCATGCAGAGCTGAGAAGTGCAGGAGAATGAACACCCTTGCAACCATTGTGAACCTAGGCAAAAGGATGCTGTTTTCATTTACGTTTTTCATTTACTTACTCATGAACTGTCAAAGGCTATGCGAAGAGCAGGTTTGTTGGCAGGGGGGAACATCAGGCATTTTCTTTGATTGTTGGCCAATTGTTGTTCTAGGCACTATTGGAATATCAAAGATGAATAAAATACAGTCTCTTTTCCCAAGGACGAATATGGGAAATGGGAAATATTCAAAAACATTAGTAATTACATATTTCTCTGTGCCATTTAAACCCAAATGGAAAGGTCAAGAATACATTTGGACATATCAGTCTCAAGTGTGGAGCGATATCTAGATCCCTCCTGGAAAACTGCTTGAGGATACTTGTATTTTCATTTCAAAAAGATGGGAGGCAAGGTTACCTTCTTGGAGTGAGCTTGTGCCTTGAAGATACTGGAAAAAGTGTGAAACAGTTGGTCTGAGAAAGTTTGATAGAGAGCTAAGATGTTAGGATTTTAAGGGCTGTAAAGAGGCAGTAAGTTTCTAACTGAAATTACGTGAAGACAGTCATGGTTCTGACAGAATCATTTTTATAATTATCTGACATTCTTACAAGCTCAAAAACATGAGGAGAAAATGGATAGTGAAGCGGGGAAGGGAGAACTGTGCTATTTTAGAGTTTGGCCAAGTGGGCCTAGCACACAGTCAGGGAATAATGAGTTTCCAATGTGACGATTAAAGAATCTTTGCAAGGACAAACTATAGAGCTCATAGTAGGCAAGAAGCCCAGTTGAAATGAGGACTAGTTGAGAAAGAGGGGTTTATCCAATTCAGATCCCAAGAAGTCCAAGCAGGGGTTCTTGAATGTGGGAATAATAAAAGTTGAAGAAAGTCCACTGTGATGCTGGCATAAGAAGCTTCGGATTTAGGACATCGGAGTGGAGTATTTCGGAGTGATTGGGAAGCTGTGGAATGCTGACTTTCAGGGCAGATGAATGTCACCACAGTTTACTTCATTCTAAAATTCTGAGGCCAGGATATGAGGTGAAAGTGGATGCAGAAGTATCAGTCCTGATAGCAGTGTAGGGCAGCAAAGAGGAAAACAGTGAGTTGGAGGGCTTGCTCAGTGTGGATGGCTTCCACAGGATTACAAAGGTAGGCTGCACACGGAGTTTGTGAGTTGCTTGTGCTTTATCCTTTTACCTCCTGCTTTTGCTATGAGAGCCCAACCTTGTTCAGTACATAAACTTTGGCTCATGATTGGTCTACACCTTAATGACAGACTGTCCCAGATCTGGGTTCTAAAACACCATAGGAAATTGTTGAGTGAGGGTTTTCTGGAAGAAATGTTGCTTATTTGTTGGAAGGAACAAGTGGTGCTAGCATTTTCTACTTTCCCTGGAGCTATGGCAGCCCTCTCTTGATCATGAGTAAAAGGCCAAGAAATTGACAGAGACTGTAGCACTAGGACCCAATTGTTCGTTCTCCTTTTTCTTCCAGGTATCTAGATAGGGAGGAAAATAAGCTCTTGGTTTCAGCCAGTGCCTGTCAACTAACATATACATTTACTGGTTTTCAGATTTTAATTCACTCTTGGACAAAATATTACTTTGCTAGGGCAACCGTAACAGAGTGCCACAGACAGGATGGCTTAAACAACAGGAATTTATTATGTCATTGATCTGGAGATGAGAATCTGAGATTATGGTGCTGGCAGAATTTTTTGTCTATTTTGGTTATTGTTCTTATTGTTTTTTCTTAGAGCATGAGAGCATTTCTCCCTGCTTTATAGATGTCCATCTTCTTTCAGCATCTTCACATAGTCCTTTCTCAGTGTGTATGTCAGTATGTAATTTTTCCCTTCTTATGAGGACACCACACATATTAGATTAGAGTTTCCCCCAGTGACCTTATTTTAACGTTATTACTTTTTTATAGACCCTATCTTCAAAGATTGTCACCTTCTGAGGAATGAAGATTGGGATTAATATATGCATTGGGCGATGGGGATACTATTTAGTCCATAACGGACATCTACAACTAATAGTTAGCATGCGTGATTTTCAGACTCTTTTCATTAACTGTTTGATAACCTCAGCATAGGATTCCATGTCCTTGGAGGGCAATGGGTAGGTCTTTGCTGCCCAAGTTTAGGGACCCTAGGGATGTCCAGGATAAGTTGTTCTTTCTAGATGGGTTGTCAGGGCGACTGCAATTTCTGAGCAGTCGCAGATACTTTTTATAATTGAAAAAAAAAAAAAAACCCACAACTTGTAAAATACATGTCCCATAAACTTAATCAGTTTTAAGTCCCTGGCTCACTGGTGTGAAATACATTCTCACTGCCGCACAGCCATTTCGATAGACTCACTCCAGAATTTGTTTTATCTTACAAAACTAAAACACTAACGTCCAGTTTTCTCTCCTCCCATCTCATGGCAGCCACTATTCTACTCCATCTCTGTGAAGGTGACGATGCCAGAGACATCATGGGTGTGGAATCCAGGACTAGTGGAGCTCAGTTTTTCGGCAGCTGTTGGAGTAGAAGCTGGGGTGTAATTAATCCATCTGATGCTAGACTGGCACTCAGCATCGACAAAATAGTTCATCAGACATATCTAATAAACTGAATTATAGGAGTACAAGATTGGGTCAGAACTAGATTTGAAGTAGGAAGAATCTTCACGTAATTAGTAACTAAGAGCATTTAAAACTTTTATTTGCACATCTACAACTGAGGAAAAACTGTTGCTCTTCCACTTCTAGAGAAAGCACTTGCCTTTCAGGGAAGCATCTCAAGTCACTTTCCCTTTGGGACATGTCCATTTCCCTTAGCATAGTGTTCTCAAGGTTCATGCACGTGGTTGTACCATATGCCAGCATTTCCATCCTTCTTAAGCTTGAATAATATTCTTGCAGCAGGTGGTCTGCAGTCACTGGCAGCTCCCTCCCATGTCCTCCGTCTGAGGCTTCCTTAGAGCTAAGGTTTTCCCTATAGGCAACAGATAGATGCCCAGCACACAGATTATCATCCTGGGCCTGGGCCTGGGACCAGGAACAGACCTGCAGCTGCATCTGGGAGATGCGGTCCTCATTGTGGCCCCAAAGACATCCCTGCAGCTTCCACTCAGCAAGGAAGTTCACTCTTTACAAGTATTTGCAACTGTATGATTTTGAATAAACAAAAGACAAATTTATAGAGTCAAAAAACAGTTATTTAACTATCTCAGTCCAGGGCCTTCCAGGCAGCAAGAGCAGCTGGTGAAATGGACCCTGAGATTCTCCTCCTGGCCTGGGACTGTTCAACCTGAGCCTCTTAGGCAGCGTCTGCTCCTCTTCCTGGCTTCCAGGCCCTAGGCTGGGACAGGGTGTGTCCACAGCTCAGGACTTCTGCCTTCCCCCAAAGAAGGCTCTGATGATCCTGACAACCATCTCCAACCCCATCCGGAGAATCCCATCTCTCTGCAGGAATACTCAGGTCCCAGAAAAATTCTGTCCTCAAACCATGAAAAGGCTCCCACGTGGGTGATGTGAAACCAGCACAGAATAGGACATTTGCAAGTCCATTGACACTGTCCATCATCGTTTATTCATCATATGCTCTGACGTACTTCCTACACTGGCCAGGACCTACTCCCCATCCTCAAAGGCTTTCAGACAGTGTGAAAAGCAATTTTAAACTTCTTTATAGCATATAGATACGCCCCTTGTGATATGCCAGGTGTTCTCACCATTTTTCAAACATGAATTCTTTAAACTCGCCTAAGCACACGGTGGGCAAGTTTATCATCATTGCCAAGTGTCAGATGGAGAAAATGAGGCACTAACAAACTTGCACCAAAACCTTGCACCTCTAAAGTACAGACATTAACATCTCACAATTTCTAGAGAGCAGGCATTGCAGCAAAATGTAGCTCGGCGTCTCTGCCACAAGGTCTCTATGAACCAGGAGCTGCATTTCAACTGAGACAGGTTCACACCTGAGGCCATGCGCCTGGTTTCTGTAGGATGCAGTGTGCACTGAGAGCCTGAGATCCTGTCTGCCGACCTGGGCCCTCCCTCGCTTCTCTCCTCTGGTGCCCACAGCTAGTGCATCTTGAAGCTCACAACTTCAGAGCTCGCTCTTCTTGTGCCAGACACATGACACACAGACAGTCAGACAGACAGACAGACATGGTGAGACAGAGACACTCACAGGAAGAAACTGAAACGGAGGGAGAGAGAAAGGGAAAGAACCGAAGAATGCCTAAGCTTAGACAGAGGTGACGGAGGTTTCGTAACTAAACTGGGACCTGATGCCCCATGACCTTGGCTGTATTCCATTGTTCAGAAGCTGCTCGCTCACCTCTTAGTGGATACTCAGGGACAGTCAAACCAGGAGGGAAAAACATCACTGGGAGCCTTAGCGGAGGCTCCACCCAAATGGACCTACATGAGGTACTTGTTTTGATTCTAAGTCTAAGAAGACACCATTGGAAGGTTTTAGGCCAGTGGATAATTAATACCTGAATCTTCTCTAATTTCAACCCCTTGAGGTTGCACACTTGTAAATGAGGCCACGAATGGCAGTGACTTTCCCCAAATCACACAGCTGGAACCTAGGCCTGTTCTGAGCGGCTTTCCATGCTACATCCCACTCATTCTCATAAACCGTCTACCTCAAAGTCTGTACATCAGACGCATGTGATGCCATCTCACAGGCGTTTGGGGCATTTTCTCATCTGTATCAGACAATATCCCTGGGAAGTCACGTCTAGCGTCATCCCTACTGTGCAGGGGGGTAACTGGGGAGGCCTTGAGAGGCACCCATTTTCTACAGGCCAGAGAACAGCTAAGAAAATGAGGTCTGAACACAGCTCCCTCTTCAAGCTGGGAACCTGGCACATTCGCAAGAAATCTTGAAGGCTGTTGTGTCAGATATCAGTGTGCAGATGAGAATGTGACAGGGGCAAGGCGGGGGAGCAGTCAACAGCCCAGGGGAGGTTTGGGGTGGCTCAGATTGGGAGAAGGGGCCATTACAATGGAACCTTGAAGAAGTGACCTCACTTCCTTGGTGACAGATCCCAACTGACATTAGAACTCTGGTAACCGGGCACCCGCATTCTAGAGACAGCGACCCATCCAGCTCATTGACTAGAGACGGTCAACTAAGCAGGATGTTTTCTTGCTGTTTCCCTACTTCCCGAGCCTCTGGGCAGAGAAAAGCCCAGAACCAATGTCTATTGCGATGCCGTGGACGTTGGCGCAACTTCCGACGGCTGTGGCCTTTCGGGAGGAGCCACTGCCAGGTGGCCCCAGAAAGCCCAGGTGAAGGCCAGGCCTCAACTGTAAGTCCACCTGAACAACCCCACACACTTTACCCCTCATCCTGTGTGTGTTTTTGTTGGGGATGGCGAGGGGAAGCTCGGCATGAGGGCTGCACGCCATGTGTTGGTGGAGATTGTTAGTTGTCAAAAGCCTGGCAGGAGGGTCAGGTTCCTACCTCAGGTCATGGCTGGAAGGACTAGAAGGGGGGTGCTGGGGACCAAGCTCCTTCATCTACTCGTTAACCCTCAGCCCCCACGGTGTCCTCTTGTCACTTCCCTGGCTGGAGGTCTTTGTAGACGCCCCTCTGGGCATGATCTGTGCAGCAGAGTGTGTGGTGGGTGTCTCCTCCAGTGACAAGGCCCAGGCAGACCCCTGATGCCTCCCTGCCCGGTCCCGGGCTCCTTCTCTATAGAGCTCCATCCCTACCTCAGAGATCATAAAGGAGCTGGCCGATGACTTCACCTACGCCATCTCCAGGTACAAGGCGCCCGTACGCCAGACCACCTCCCACACCATCCAGGGCCGTACTGAGGTGAGAGATGGCCCAGATGGGTCTCCACATGGGACCGAAGAAGGGTGGGGTGGGGCCAGAACCCAGACTTCAACTTGGTGACTCCCCTGGGGCCCTTCCAGGGCTTCTCCATAGGAGCCTTGCACAGGCCCGCTGCCAGAGGAATCTGGACCTTTACACTTCCCTGCAAGCTTCACGTTGAGGAGGAAATAAACTCTTCGTATTCACTGGAATATAGAAACAAGCTCTTTTGCTGTCTTTGTACTTGGCTAGATTGGGTGATTATAAGTACCTTTCCCAGGTCTCCTGTGGAGCAGTCAGCTCGACTGTCCTCATAGACCTCTTCCAATCCTCAGCCATCATCACCCTTGATTTGATGGTTTGTACCAAAAGTGGAAAGGGATTAAGTGATTGCATATGTTTCTCTGCAAAGTGTCATCTCACCGAGCACAGCAAACCTTTGTAGGCCGGCCAGATGAGGCATTATGGCTTCATTCATGCCTATCATAGCCCAGAAAAGTCATTTTCCTCAGTGAGTCAGCCTTTCAGTGCTACTGGGCCTTGACAAGATCCGAGTCCACTGCCATCTCAACTGTGCTGCAGGGAGCTCTTTGGTGTGTCCTGATAGAGAGCATTTGTTTGCTAGCACTGCCATAACACGGGAGCAAGTGTTGGGTGGATGTTTCCTGATGCCCCCTGCGCGGCACCGGGCTCCATCTTTGTAGAGCTCTGCACAGGATATCATCGAAGAGCTGGTCCAGAAGTCCGACTACTCCATCTACTGTGTCAAGGTGCAGGTGCACCAGGCCTCTGACACTGTCCAGGCCTGGACTGAGGTGAGACCTGACCCAGAAGGCTCTCCATACTCAGGACCCTAAGATGACCAGGGCGGACCCAGATCTCAGACTCAAATTGGGGGACTTCCTTGGGCCCCTCCTGGGACTTTCCCACTAGAACATCTCAGAACTTCGTGCACAAGGGAATCTGAATCTCCCCTTCTCCCTCCAGCTGCATGGAGGGTAGAAAAACACCCCTCACATATTTGTAGGGATATCAGAGATAAGGATATGTGATGTCACAGTAGACATGAGCACTTTTGCATTTGGCTTTGTTGGGGTTTTCACTCCCTGTCCCAGGTCTCGACCTGTGGAGCAGTCAGCTCTACTGTCCTTGCAGACCTTCCCGAAGCCGTACACATCACCACGCTTACTGCCATGGTTATATACAGCAGGGTGAGGAAGGGATTAAGTCACTCTATACATTTATCTGATACACACCGTCACACAGTACAAGTGGACCTGCGAGTTCAGGAATTGTGGCTTCTCTCGTGTTCAGAATATTCCATAAGGGAGGCACTCTGCCACAGCGGTGCAGCCTTTCCATTCCGTTGGACCAGGACACAATTCAATTCAGTTGCCATCTCAGCAGTGCTGCTGAGGACACTTAGGTGTGTCCTAGTGGACTTTATTAGTAGCTTGGGCTGCCATGACATAGGACCACGTTGGCTGGTGTAAACAGAAGACATTGATTTTCTCACAATCCCGGAGACTAGAATATTCTCATGAATATTCTCTCTCCTCGTCTTGTAGATGTCCACCTTCTATCTCTGCGTCACGTGGCCCTCCCTTAGTGCTTCCATGTGTCCTGTTCTCCTAAGCATACCAGGCATATTGGCTTAGACCCACTCCAGTGAACTCAATTAACCTTAATTACTTCATTAAAGACAAAATTCCAAAGACTGGCAGGTTCTCAAGTGTTAGGGTTCACAAAGTCATGTTATCTGAGTGACACACTTAAGGCCACAATGTCTGTTTATCCCATGGAGATAGATGCCCAGCAATGGGACTGCTAGTGGAAGGACGTGCACCTTTAAATTTGTAACAGCTGTAACCAGATCCCAAATGGAATCTAGTGAGCATCTCCCACTGTGGCCATGTCATGACTTTTTAACCGCTGCTTCCTGGCATCCAGCCTGACCCAGGGATTTCTCATTAAAAAAAATTTTTTTTTTACCAGTCTGCTGTCAGGTTGTCCCGTGCAACGTTGATTTGCAATTGCCTCATGGGTACATTGAGTCACCTGTCAGCTTTTCACCAGCCACGTGGATTTGCTTCTTTCCTCATCTTCTCCTTAGATTTCTGACTGGTGATTGGCTTCCTCCACTCTGGGATCTCCGGGCATTGTCCCCTTTGCTGAATCTGAGAAAGAGAAGAAATCGGTCTTTGAAAACTTTGATTTTCATAGGCTGTATTTGTCCTGCACAGCGTCTCCCAACTGAGAAAGGACATGATCCCCTGACACTCTTGCACCATGTCGGGAGCAGATAAGTCTCAGGCAGCTCAGAGGGAAGGTCAGGCAGCTCTAGCTTTGGACAGTTCTCTCGTCTGACCTGAATGACCTTGTGCAACCATATGACATCCTCAAGCCTCTGTGTGCTCATTTCTATGACAGTGATGTTTCTTGAGGACTCACTGGGACAGTGCTCTTAGTACAGGCCACCAATACTAGTAGGTCTGTTGTTCCTCAGCTACAACCAGAATGATTACCAGAAGGTAATCATTGTATAAACACACCACCACCACCAACAACAACCATAGATGGTAGTCTAAAAACCTGGGACCTTGTTCAGCAAGGGCATTTCTCTCCCTCCTCTTGTCAATGTCCCTAAGAGACTGGGAGTTTCAGGTCAAGATCCAGTCCTCAGTCCTTTTTGAGATTTGTGGTGATGTCACTGACTGGATATCCCTCCTCATTTCTCCCAGTGTGAAGATAAGGTAACTCTTAACCTAAATGAAGCCTGTGGCATGAGGGCCATCCAGGAAGGCACACTGAAGAAGGTGGCGGACTCCATGGTTCCAGCTGTCTTGGGTAGAAACGTCTCCCACATCTCCACTTTCATGTTGATCCAACCGGCCTTCTCCGTAGCCCAACAGGTCCTGGACCAACTGTTTACTAGGTGAGCACCCACCATGTCTTCAGGACAGTGGTGTCTCTGTCCACAACTAATTGAGTGTCTTCAAAATGTCATTGCAACACTGACTCAGTTTGTTCCTCTGAAAAGTGTAGTGGTAGAGGAGAAACCTCACAGGGCTCTTGCAGGGACTGCTGTAAGGGCAAGCTACAGCAGGTGCTTACCTGGTGCCCAGGTCTACCTGGACGAGCTGTGCTTATCCATGGAAATAATTTCTTTCCGCCCTGTGGAATGTCGCCTTTACCCATCTCTGGTCTGGGTCATTTCTGAGTTTGGAAAAGCCCGTGGAAAACAACGTAGCAAGGGATTTGAGATTCTACCTAGCCAGTTCTTGGTGGAGTCTGATTAGACATCTCTGGGCACAGCAGGGGCCTCTGGCCCACTCACATGTCTAGGATGTTTCCAATCAGACATCCTGTCTTGAACAGTATGTGTGAAGCACCTATTACAAGGCCCTTTTGGAGACGCTTAGCATGACTTAGTGAATGAAGCAGGCAGAATCACTGGGCCCGAGTTCTAGTCAGTGAGTCAGACAGTCACGCTAGTCATCATTCACAGGTCCCATGTACCATGGACCAGATCTGATGCCATAGAGGTCTTCTCTCCATCCAGAGTCATGTCCCCATATATTGACCAGGGTGACACACCACAGGACCAAGTGAAAAAGTGAGTGGGCTTTGGAACTACTGCCTCCTGTGTCTACAAAATGAAGGCTGTGGGGAGGGACAGCCTGCCAGAACCTGTTCTTTCAGATCTTCTGATTTCCAAGGAAGGGCTGGGGTCTGGTGGCTTTCGCTTAGGAGGAAAATTCAAAGAGAAAGGTAATGGGGACTTAGGCATCTAGGACAAGAGAGGGGCTCGGCTTACTTTTCCCCTAGAGTCACATCCCCATCAGTGCCTGCCCCTCCACCTCCATCTCTCCCGATCACCATCACAGGCTCAGAACAGAAGATGTGGTAAGGAGCCTGCTCAGAGGTCTGTCTCATACCTCAGTCCAGAGGCCCAGGTGCATGGGGAAGTGGGGTGGGCAGTATTCAGGACTTTTGGGATAAATGACAGTGGGAAGGAGAGACTCACACAGACTCTGTGTTAAACATCCTGAATGATCAAGCTTGTTCCAGCCAGGACAACCACACAGAGATTGGGAAAGGATGGGGCTCGTCCCCTGGACTAGCACGGGTCGGCAAAGAGGCCCACTACCAAATAAGGGTGCAATGAGAGGGCAGTGTGGAAGGCAAGACAAGGACTCTGACTCTGCTGTCCATCCACCTCCCCCCAGGGCCATCGCTTCTATGGTGGGAATCCGGTCGCATCAGGGGCAGAATTTGGGCCAGCTCCGATTTCTGCTCTGGTTCAAGCTGATGCGGGGGTTTGTGCAAGTTCACTCCCCTGCCTCCCAACTGGTGGACCATGTCCTCCCTCATTGGGTCAAGCTGGAATATCTGGAGCCTCCTGAGGCACAGCTGGAAGGTGAGGGGATAGCAATCTTTGAAGATGATCTGGGGAGAGAAGAGGGTTCCTGGGCCGGAGCTCCCTTACAGGCGGTGGCATCTTTTCTGTCTTTGGAAAGGCACAGGAAAGTCATGCATGTGTTTGAACCTGTCTCTCTCTCTTGTTCCAGTACTACCTCCAGAGCTCCAGAACCCTCCAAAGCCAGAGGAAGGGCCCACTCCAGGGCCAGAGCATGCAGCAAGTATGCTAGCGTTGGAGCCAGCATCACCTCCAAATGAAAGCGGACGTCACCACTTTGAGGCCCAGCTCATGGATGCACTCACCCAAGCATGCTCTTTTGGCCACTATTCTCTTACGGCTCAGCAAGTAGAATCAATCCTAAGAGCAGTCTTTAGAGCCTCAAAAATGCTCTTGGCAGATTCTCGATTAAGCCTGGGGCCCTAAAAACTCAGTGGCCTGTTTACCTCCTAAGTACAGTCACACGAACAAGACATTCATTTTTATTGTGTGCGAGCCACGATATCTTCTAAAGACTTGGTGTTCTAACACTAAGCCTAGCCTAATACATTTCCGTAAAAGTAATTTTCTTAAAGTAAGTTCCCTCTTATTAAGTTTTTCTGGCATAAACTTTGCCACCTCTGTTACTTCTATGGCCAACTCATCAACCGTCCCTCTAAAAAGGACAATGGCTGTTTTCCTATGCTTATATAAACAGATATATTTATTTATTAATGAATCTCATATACCTGATAGTTGATTCTATGTAAAAAATGCATGTAGTTAGTAGTAAAGTAATTTCAAATATTAATGTTTAAATATATAATTAAATAAAGTAGTTTTTAAAACTGAGTAATGTAATTTTTAAAGTCCATCCAGAGAAAAAGGTTTCTTATGAAGCATGCAAATGAAACGCAGCCCACCTCAAACAATCTTATCAAAACACAGAAACCCAAGAGGAAGTTGTCCTGATAGCAACGGAGGGCAGGAAAGAGGAAAACAGTAAGTTGGAGGGCTTGCTATGTGTGGATGGCTTCCACAGGATTACAAAGGTAGGCTGCACACGGAGTTTGTAAGTTGCTTGTGTTTTATCCTCTTACCTCCTGCTTTTGCTATGAGAACCCAACCTTGTTCAGTACATAAACTTGGGCTCATGATTGGTCTACACCTTAACGGCAGGCTGTCCCAGATCTGGGTTGTAAGACACCATAGGAAATCTGTTGGGTGAGGGTTTTCTGGAAGAAATGTTGCTTATTTGTTGGAAAGAACAAGTGGTGCTAGCATTTTCTACTTTCCCTGGAGCTATGGCAGCCCTCTCTTGATCATGAGTAAAAGGCCAAGAAAATGACAGAGACTGTAGCACTAGGACCCAATTGTTCTCCTTTTTCTTCCAGGTATCCAGATAGGGAGGAAAATATGCCCTTGGTTTCAGCCAGTGTCTGTGAACTAACATATAAATTTACTGGTTTTCAGATTTTAATTCACTCTTGGACAAAATATTACTTTGCTAGGGCAACCGTAACAAAGTGCCACAGACAGGATGGCTTAAACAACAGGAATTTATTTTGTCATTGATCTGGAGATGAGAATCTGTGTTATGGTGCCGGGAGAGTTTTTGTTTGTTTGTTTGTTTGTTGTTTTTGTTCTTGATGTTTTCCCTGAGAGCATTTCTCCCTGCTTTGTAGTTGTCCATCTTCATTCAGCATCTTCACATGGTCCTTTCCTAGCATTATACTAAATACTGGTATATATAGTTTATATTTACTTTAGCAACAACCTGATATACACATTTTTATTCCTATTCTATGAATTAGAAATCTGAGATGTGGAGAGATTAAGAAATTTACTAAATAATCACACAACTAATAAGTGGCAAATTTAAGAATTGAATTTATTCATTTTCTTACTCTAAAATGCCTTGCTCTTAAACTCTGCATGATAAAACTAAGAAGTATAAGGTAAGCAAAATTTTACTTACGTCTTCTTAGGGTTTTCAGTTGTGCCTGATAACTAAATTAACAGAAGATAGAATGACAGGAGAAAAGCATTAAAATTTATGTCTTATGTGACATGAGATCCCTTACAAAGAAAAAGCAGATTTAAAGAAATCGCAGAACCTAAATGTACTTATACTGGGTTGAAAAAATAAAGATATATGTGCATAAGTAACAAAATTGTGGGAGGAAGCCAACAAAATATAAGAATTATTTTACCAAATTATTTTTGTACAAAATTTTCTCAGCTATAATGCTTATTAAAGAACATTTTATTTTTTTCTGGGAAAAAAAGTCATTTTTATCTTCTGTTTTCAGGAAGAAAAGGGAAGATCGAATGATTTTCCTGCATCTGCTAGATCTCAAGCAATTTTACCTTAAACTAACTGTTATGACCAATGGTAAAGGGGTTCAAATATATGGTGATAAAAGGAAATTTAACTTTAGGTGGTAGACACACAATGCAATATACATATGATGTATTATTAAATTTTACACTTGAAACCTATATAATTTTATTAACCAATGTCACCCCAATAAATTTAATAATAAAAAAATGGCATATTTTAGAATGGTATATTCTGCTACTCTTTGGAGACAAGTTCAGTTGGAAGTGAGCTATGGACATGTGAGCTCTGGATGTCTAGGAAAAACATAATCAACCATTGTTAGAGAACTGTGACTGACCACTATGACTGAGGAATTTATCTTAAATAACCTCCACTTACTTAGCTTGTTGCAGAATTCATCAGCATCCTCCTATGCAACTGTGGAGCTTGCTAACTGATGCCCAAAATCTTATAATAAACTCATGGAGCTAGTAGATTATGCCTTAAGGTGCTTGTGAATATCTGCTCTCACAAGCTGGATATTATCCTCATCGATATTGAGTTTGTTGTTTCCAAGCCTATTCACTCCAGGTATATCAGTTACTATATCTACATAATTTAATTAAATATAGCATTCATCCAATTATGATTGTCAAAAAAGCATTGTTTTTATAAAATTAGTCGAATAGTTTCAAATACAAACCAGCCAAGTCACTAAAAATTTGCAAATTAAGTGAGGGCTAGAAAGCTGAGAAAAGACAGAATTAACTGAAGCACTTTACACTAACATGACTTTGCAAACAGCATCTATTTCTCTCTTCATTTTATAGCACTTTCCAATGAAAGCCTATAGAATTGATTTTGGACCTTGTCTCAGACCTATATTAAATATGTTCTTCCACTTGAATTTACCTTTCAAAGATCATCCTGATCTTCCTTTTCTCCAACTTCAGAATGTCCTGGTAACATCCTTTTCTTCTTGGAATTTGATATAATTGCCAAATGCATTTTATTTTTCCTACAACTGCTTAAAACTTTTGGCATTAGTGTCTTCCTCATGACTCTCAACTCTATTCATTTCTCCAACATTTGTCTTGACTCCTCTTCTTGTTTTTCTTTTTTCAGAGTCGCTGTCCTTAGAGTTTCATCACCTTTAGACTTAAGCTCAGCCTCCTAACTCTTTTTAGCACTTTTTGGGCTACTGACTTCCTCAGTATACTTTGTGACTTTCTTATTTTAGGATTTTTTTTTTAATATTCTGTTACTCTTCCCTCCTTTTTCTTTTATTCTTTTTCACTTCTGCTTGCTTTTCCATTGTCTTATTTGTTTTGAAAGCTACATCTCTTCAAGAGAACTGCTTCTTCCCAGGGTAGAAGAACTCTGTTTCCATAACAACCTCTGATTTTCTAAGCATGACCTTCTTCTATCAGCATCTCCCCCCTAGCAATCTTTACCTAGAAAAGACACTTCCAATTTCTGCAAATAGTCACATGCTTTTCAACTTGCATTTTCTTTTCTGATTCTCCAAGTGAATTGCATGTAAAAATATAATTTTTAGCTAAGAGATTAAATATTCTATATTAATAAATATTAATATTTAAATATTTAAGTCTTGTTTTCTAGCCAACACCTACCTACCAATGGTTTCAAGCCATTTTAAGGAACCCATAAAACTCTTGCCATGACTTTGAATAGCTACCACTTTTTGGGCTTCCCAGCAGAGAATGCATGCATTTTGGTTTTAAGTTAAACTTTAAGATAAATTCACATCATCATTTAGTAATTTTAAAACTCAAGTGAAATTTAAAACCAAGAAACTATAAATGGAACTATGCCAGATAAGAAGGTTTCTGTAATGTAGTTTCAAGTTGAATTAGATTTATATATTAATTAATGGTATAGATTTATACTTTATTATATAGTTAGAACAATATACAAATTTTATGCTCAGTCTTTCATACATTCTGTTCTCATTCATTCATCTATAAATATTTTTGAACATTAACTCAAGAAAGAAAGTTAGCATTAGAGGCCACAGTTCTGGGTCCTAACTGCTTTAACAAAATTGATAATTGTATGTCTGTGACAACTGATATAACTTCTCTGTCCCTCCATTTTTCATCTTTAGAAAGAAGAAAGTGAGTGAAATAACTTAAGTGTTTGTTTTGAATATCAAATGAGCTCTGTGCTAAGAACAGACTCTATAAATAATAAGGATATCTATACGTTAGCTTTTATGAATTCATGATGTTAAAAGTAATACTGTACATTATAAGGACAGGTAAGGTCATGGTTCATATAGCTTTCATTCCTGCCTAGGCATCAAATAATGTGTGTGTTTGTGTGTGTGTGTGTACCTAAACACACACACACACACACACACACACACACACACACACACGATGGAATCAGACAATGCAAGTCTTTAAATGAATATTTCAATCAGAGGAAATAGCAAGGGAAGGAAAAGCATCCTGTGGTATAAATAGCCTCTGTTGATCTAAGAAATGTAAAGCAGGTCAGTTCTGCAGGAGTAGTAGGAGAAGATGGATGGTAAACAGGCTTCATGTGAGATAATTGAATGAGCCATGGTTAACTGAGGAGAGGCAATAAAGCCACCACAATCATCTAGCTATTTATCCCAGGAGGTCATATGCAACATAAGGGGAAAACAAAAACAAAAAATGAAAGTGCATGCAATTACATCACAATTTGACTGAAGAATAGCCCAGAGTTAAATATTTCTTAATGTGGAGGGAGCTTTTCCTTCTTGGTAGATAATCTCTCCAGTGAAATTCTTGACTAAATTAAGACTATGAATATATATTCATGGAAATTGTGTCTGCGAGATCCACAGGCAGAAAGAGGCTTTGAATTTTACATATACTCTCAGTTGAATCCTTGAACAGATCATTTGGTTCTCTTGACAATCTGAAGCTAACCTATAGACAGAATGTCCCCAAATTTATTTGTGAGAGTTCAAACTTCAAAGGGGTCTAATTATAACTCTTTACAAATACGAATGTAACTATAACTAACTCAAATAATCAAAATAATACTCTTGGGATTGTCGCTTCACAAAATTTTTTTTATCCTATGTTCAAATTGGGGTTGGGGAGGATGCATGACATTTTTAAAATCTAAACTATAGGTATTTATCACCCAAAGTCTCATAGGGAGGATATATTCTAATTATGACCAGCTTTTTAGAAAACAAAATTAGTATGGAGAAATGCTATTTGATTACACATAATGGAGGTTTGTTGAATATAGAAGTTAGTGAAAAATAAAAGTGAGCCTATAAATAATGACATAAGTCAAAAAAGATAATAAAGTTGATAGAGTCATAGAATAAATTTGGTCCATGGTTTTCAAGCTAATATTATACTTATTTTAACATTAAATATTATTAAGTCAATTATTATTGTTTTCTTAAAAACATAATTCAAATAATCTAAAACTACATTTCCTATAGTGTTGGAAAACAGTCCAAATAAAAAAGCCATACTTAAGCACTAGCTTAAACTATTATTTGTGTGTTTCGATTCAACACATATTTATAAAGCCTCTACTAGAGGCAAAACACTGTGGGAGATAAAAGACATGAAGGCTAGCTATACAGATTCTGTTCTCTGAGCCTGTATAACTTTACAGTGATCATAAAACCAGGGCCATGCACACATCTTCCAACCAAGAAAGGTGACTATTGAGGCTCTACATAATGTTAGCTAAATGACACCATTTGAACCATATTTACCTCTGTGACTATATTGAAACCTATATAATGCTGAGCAGGAAATGGATTCCTAAAACACAAATACTTAAACCTAATTTAACTGACATGTGCAGCATGTATTTCCAATTTTTAAAGTTATACTTATATTCTTTTGATAATTTAACTTTTTCCCTACAGAATTCCTTGTAATAAAGCTCTGCCCTATGCTAGACAGAGTAAATGTGAAACCTAAGATAAACAATTAAATCTTATTTATCTGAAAAATGAATTATAAGAAATTGAACAAAGACACCTAAATATTTGGAGCTCATTTAATGCTTGCAGCTAAATTCCCATGATGCTGTTCCTGCTACATGACTGTATTAGAACGAAGCACACCTGAATTGCAGAGATAACTGCCAGTGTCTAAGTCTGATTTCTAGCTTTTTCCGTCAATAATTACTCCTCTGCTGTGTACCTAGAATCAGATCATCTTGATTGAAACTAAAGAGTTCTAACTGATTGGTTCTATTCGATAGAGCCTCAAATATAATGATTTAAAATTAGGAGGAAACTGTGTTTATAATCTGTTATGGGGCTTCCAGGTCCATGGTACATAAGAAGGAAACAATTAAGTAATTTATTCTGAGGTAGAAGTTGCCCTTGACTGTGATATAACTGCTGCCACGAATTATTTTGAAGAGCAGAGATTCAAAGGCTACACTGTAAGGTAGTCATGACAGAATGAATGCCCAAGAAAATGCAAAGTTAAAGAATAGTACACCTCAGATTTTTAAATTCTCCTCTGAAACTGCAAACTGAAACTCAAGAAGTATGTATGACTATACTGAAATAAATATCTTCTTACAACTGGGCAACTGAGATGGCCAGAAATCAATTTTAGGATTTGTTTCCTTAGGTCACTGAATTACATTGCCAGTTGTATCTTATTTTTTTTTCTGATATTTTTATGAAGAGACATTAATTCAGATAAATGAAGAAAGAATACTACCTGAAATGTTGAAATAGTATAGTCTGGGAGGATTCGGAGGTCCCTGATGCCTGAAAACCCTCTTCTGACTCTTCCTATATAAAAGAGTTTATCTTTTCTTCTCTGATCATTTTCTGTTGAAGATGCAGCAGCCTCCTCATCCAAGGAAATGCCCTAGGTGTAGGTCCCTAATGATCTACCTCATTATTTATTACCATGATAGCTAGTTTTTTGCACTCTATCAAATACAGAATATATCCCAAAGAAAAGGGTTGCTCAAAAAAATAACTATAGTAATTAAGTAAAACAAGAATTATGTATATGAAATGAATTTTAGTGCGTTTTCTGAAGGAGGTGGGAGTATATATTATAGTTAAGTTTGAACTGGAAGTTTTATGTGTGTATGTGCCTGAGACCATATTCTTTCAAACAGTGAGGTTCCATTAGTATTCATGGTAAGATATTGTCAATTTTGTTGAAATAATGGTGTTTTAAAAGAAAATTAGTAGAGATAAATTCCAAGATAGCAAGGCTGGAAGCATTATTATATCAGTACTCTTGCCTACTCCCCAAAATATCCATAAAGTTGGTAATAAGGTCTTATTACATACACGTGTGATGTAAGCATTGTGATCCTTAAGGACATGTTTTAAAAAGATCTTGAAGCTTAGAAAGACGTTGGCTTCATAGGGAATTTTCTATTACCAGTAAACTAAGGTAGAAAAAAAAAAAAACAAAATAAGCCTGGTTTAGAGAACATTGCATAATGCATTGGCACTAACTTCGGGTTGATTCAAGTGGCATCAGAATCTTACTCAGAAGTGAATGTTACTTATAGGCAGTGGAGAAAGAAAATTGTTTCCAATGCATAGAATAACTTCTTATCCATTCCTCCTGGGGCAAGAGATATTCTACTTATGGATTTACTCTGACACAAGGGCAATATCTAATATTTTGCCTAAATGTTATAGGAATTAGAATCAAATATAGGAGGTTTAGCCATAAGGAAATTTAAAGAACTATGTAAATGGACATCTCAGCCTAATGCCAACATGGGACAATACATGACCCACATGTAAACACTCATTAAAAGCCTTACAGTGAACAAGGATTTCATTGACAGTGGATTTCTGTCAGCCTCTTTTTTTCCATCATTTCCAGACTTGTTGAATTAGCTTATAGACAAAGTGACCATGATAGCAGGAATATTCCTTGACTCTCTAAAGCTGACCAGTCTCTGCTTTGTGTTTTATTTTCTAGCAGCAGTGACCACCAGTGGGTCCCTGAGTTGGGGAAACTTGACAGTTCCATGGGAAAGATGGCCACCCAAACTTTTTCTTTCTATCAAGAAGAAAGATTTGTCCTCACTTGATTTAGATTTCCTTTATCCTGACAACTCTCTGTGACTGTAGGATAATATGGTATAGCTTGCAGTGTCCCAGTGAAAAAGCAATAAGACAATGTGTTTTGTAAGGCATCTGGAACATTGCCTGATATATGGAAGAGCTCAACCAATGCTAATTTAGATTTTTTTTTTTTGGTCTGATGTTAATTAGGCATACTTACATAATTATTGAATAAATAAAGAAAGGATGAAGAGAATGTTAAGCAAATGAATATAAGACTGAAGAAAAAAATTGCTGAAATGTATAGGTCTATTCCTAGTAAATGTTGGAAGAGCTCATCAAGAAGACTTTACCCCCAGTTGTCCAGCAGCCTGGATCTTGACAATCTGAAGCTCCTCGCCTTCTCCCTTATCCTTGGCATGTGGTTCTGCCCACCATTCCCACAAGCAGAGCTATTTTCAAGGATGCAGCCTTGGGAAAATAAGATGCTGTCGAGACTATCTGGACAGTATATGTGACTGAACCCAGTTAAGTCTTCTGTGTAAAATTTTAAGGTTGGGGTAGGGGTGGGCAAATATAAAGATAATGCCTAAGATAATGCTTAAGATAACTCAAAGATAAGTTTTCTGGTTTATTAAATCTGCCACCTACAACTCTGGAGCAGCCTGAGTTTTGTCTTTTCTTAAGCTTCAGTACGAGGGCCAGTTGTGAACCCAAAAAAAGTATGTTAAACTCTTTCTAGACGCAAAAAAACTTTCTATTATTTTTATTATTGTTTCTGAAAGTTTTCTAGTTTTTAAACTATTAAATAGATGACTGCTCCAACTGACCCATTTCTTTGTTATTCATATTCTTAAACATCAAGGGATCATGGCTTTGATGAAAGCAGAGCTAATAGCAAGTTTTGCATTGCTCTTCTTAAGCTGTGTGATCCTGAGTAATTGCTTTAAATGATCTGAGCCCATTCCTTCTATATAAAAATAACAGCAAGTATGCTTACCTCATCTGTTTGTTGGGACCTGAGATAAATTAAGGTATATAAAACACATAGCACAAACTCCTTTGGGGAATAAGAGTAATGCTGTATAAATGCTCACTCCCTTTACCTTATTCCCAGTTCTTGTTGTTCTATGTGTGTGTTCTAATTGGAGCAGATATATTTTGATCATGATTGCCTTTCCTTGTATTGAGCATTTGCTCCAATTTTCTCTATGTGATAATTGGCATGTATTTCCAAGTATTCTTTGCTTTTGTTTAAAATCTAGCTATAAAAATAATCATTCAATATATGTATTAATTGAATTAATGATGGAATTTTTGTTATTGAACATGACATGTTATTGTAATAGTAGCATTAGAATGAAACAAGAATCATCAGAGTTTAGTTCTAGTTCTGTCTTGTCTACTAATTATCTATTGTCCTTGATGAAGTAACTTAAAATTTTTAAGGAATTGTGTGTTCAGTACAAAATAATGATTGCTACATAATTCCCCTGGATTGAATTCCCCAGATCGAATGACTATATATTCACACACACACACACACACACACACACACACACACACACACACACGTACATATATATGTACATATGTATATATGTATATATGTATGTATGTGTAATCATATACATACACACACACTTATATAATATTTTATATATATCTTTGAATGATACATATATATGCTAATGTGCTTTAAAAATATTACTAGTAAGAAAAAATGTTAAAGATTCAATTTACTTATTAATTTTATCTTAATTTTTATATAACCAGGATAGTCCTGGTTATGAATGTTACTAGTGTGTCTAGGACTTTCCATGTATAACCTGTAGTAGTTGCCAAAGTTTGCTCTAAGGAGCATGGGTTAAAAACCATCAAAACCACAACATTTGATACTACATACAATTATGTGATGCCTTTACACCACAGTCAAAATATAAATCAAGTAAAATTTCACTTCAGATACTTTTGGACATTCTAGTTTATTCAGGTAAATTATATATTATGTTGCTTCATGAACTTTGAACTGAGCTTAAAAAGAAGTTCTTGTAATTTAAGCTTGGTTCATAATTTAATGATTTAAGTGCTGATTTTTAATGTTGAACTAGGTGTTCGGTGAACCAATGAATAATTTGTTTATTGGTTTCACAGGTTAATGAGTCTTTTTTATACAAAAACTTAATATTTTGGTCTTACATTTAGTTTATTTCTGGTATACAACGGTGATAGTATCTTTTCCTTCAAATATGAACCAACTGCTATCAAAGGAATGTTTCTATGATTTTGTTAATGCATTTAAAATATTAAAATAACATTTAAAAATTAATCACTTTTAAACTTTAAACTAAACACACAAAAAATTTCTTGGAATATAAAGACTACCTTCACTTATTTCTGAAATGATCTACAGGATAGAGGTTGAAGGTGGGCCTCCTTTCTGTTTTTGCTCACAAAACTGTTGTGACTTCAGCTATACAGAAATAAACTAGAAGAAAAAAAATAAAGATCAGCATTTACTCTGTTATTAGTACTGGATGAGAAGGAGCAATTAGGAAACTTTTGCCACATTATTAGGATTTCCAAAGGTTGTTACACTAACAGATAAAGAGAAAAGAGAGATTAAGTAAGAGGAAATAAGTGGTTTTCTGAGTTAGATAGAGGCACTATTGTGTGGAACAGAAAAAACAGAGTGATAATTTTTATGTGCAAATTGCAGCTAATGACTTTACTGCTGGTGAAAGAGAAGTTCTAAGAACTAATTAAAAATAATTGATACATTAATGCTAATAAATGCTCTTGTCAACTAACACAAATAGACTTGTAATTTGAGTACATGTTCTGTGCTGCAGCTGCCCAGATGAGTCTGTAATTTAAAGTTCACTGTTTAAAAAAAGTGTCAAAGACCCACATGAAGCTAAAAGCAGAAGATTAGGTCAATTGCTTAAATTGATGGCCAAATTCACCTTTTGAGATTACAGGTGAATTAACAGAACATCTACAGTACAGTTAAGAGTTCAATTTGTATAAAAACTCTCTTGCTATTAGCCAAGAAATATAAGAAGCATCAATTTGGGAGCTCAGGATACGAGTGGCACAATTTATGCTTATTGGGACATATAATAATAAGTGCTTGACAAAGGCAGTGGGAATTTATACAAAAGAGAACAACTCAAAAGTAATAGCAGATATAAAGATATTAACAAGCCGAATATATATAGGGGTAGAACAAAGGGAAAACAAAGAAAAGGGTGTGTGAAAAATGATTTGAAGTTTAATTGAGGTTAATGAAAAAATAATTCAGGAAGGGATTCTGATTTATGTTACAATAATAAAATGAGCTGGTCCACTGTGTCCTTAATGTACTGTCAGAGAAACAAATCTACATTTATTAAACAGTGTAGACTGATAGGGTGTTGGTCTATGAATTATTGATTAAACTAGTCTTCTTTTCCTGTCCACTACTTTGTATTTCCTTTTAAAATATGTGTTGAACTTGAAATCCCATTTCTGTTTGTCTATTATCTATCATCTATTATCTATCTATCTATCTATCATCTATTTATCCATCTATCTATCTATCTATCTATTTATCTATCTATCTATCATCTATTTATCTATCATCTATCTACCTATCTATCATCTATCTACCTATCATCTATTTATCATCTATCTATCATCTGTCATCACCACCTAATTATCTATATTTCAGTGATGTTCAATTTTTTGAATCAATTTGATTCAGCTAAGAAATGTCCGGAAAGCTGGAAAAACATTTCTGAGTGTTTCTGTGAGGGCGTTTCCAGAAGAGATTACATCTGAGTCAGAGACCAAGAGAATGGCCCTCATCAATGCAGGTAGGCATTATCCAATCCTTTGACATTTAAATAGAACGAAAAAGCAGAAGAAAGGTAACTTTATTCTCTGCATATCAGGCAGGATTACTCATGGCTCAGGTCATTCACGAATAAAGGGTCACCCTGATAGGTAAAGAACAGGATTTGTAGTTGAAGAAAGTAGTTATAAGTACTTGATTAACTACAGAAAAAAAGACTGAATTTTCTTAAGTATTTCCTTATTTTTTTTGTTATGAATATTTTTGTGTGTATATATATATATACTAAGCAACTGTCTTTGCTTTTTCCACCTTTTTATTTCTTTATCATAAAATATAAGACATATTGAATATATATCGATGTTTAAGTATTGTTAATTTTACACCACAGTATTTAAGTTATAAGATAACAGAATAGTAAACATCTCTCAAGGACTTTACCTTCTTTTCTGGCGAAGAAATTTACTTGTGGGTTTTCAGTTGTATGTAGAATAGTTCTATTATTTTAGGTAGAATTATAATCTTGCTATTGTCTTTATTTGGAGATAAAGCATGGCTTAAGAAGATACATATAGATGCCAAGTAGATAGCGTGTGGACTTAAAGATGATTAATTTTATGTGTTATGTTGACTGGGCTAATGCCCATATAGCTGACAAAACACTATATGGGGGTATGACTGTGTCTTCACAAGAGATAAACATTTGAATTAACAGATTAAAGAAGATTGCCCTCTCTAATATGGGTGGGCATTAACCAATAGAGAGCCTGAAATAAAAATGGGCAGGAAGAAAAAATTTATTTTCTCTGTTTGAGCTTAGATATTCATTTTCTCATGCCCTTGAAAATCAGTGCTCCTAGTTATTGATTTTGGGACCCTGCTATAGACTTACACCATCAAGTCCCTGGGTTCTCAGACCTTTAAACTCAGACTGAATTACACCACTGGTTTTCCTGATTCTCTAGCTTGCTGATGATATATTCTGGAACTTCTCAGACTCCATAAGTACATGAGCCAATTTATATAATTTCATAAGTAGATAGATAAAATGATAGATAGATAGATAGATAGATAGATAGAGAGATGATAGATTAGATAGATGATAGGTAGATAGATAGATAGAAGGATGACAGATAGATAGATAGATAGATAGATAGATAGATAGATAGATGATAGATAGACAGGCAGATAGACAGACAGGCAGGCAGACAGGATGATAGATTGTCAATTGATAGGACATTGAATGTGTGTGTGTGTGTGTGTGTGTGTGTGTGTGTGTGTGTGTGTGTGTGTAAACAAAAGACTTGTATATCTTATTGGTTTAAGTTCCTGAAAAAAAATCTCTGACAAATACAATTCCTTATTTATGAATTTGACCATATTTTGTTCTTAGGTTCTCATGTTATTTAAATTTATATTTCACTTCTTGTAGGCAAATATTTTGAAGTGTGCATCCTTTCAACATTGTGGTTTTCTTGTCTTTATGATTCTTATAATTTCTTAATTTTGCCTTTGCATCACTTCACCATTACAGAGTGACTGTTAAATAATATTTTTGCTTAATTGTTCATTTTCACTTGACAAATTTATTTACAACTTAAATTTTAGAAAATGAATTCTGATATTTACATAAAAAAGAATCACATCTTACTTTGACTGATAAAAGTAAATTTTAATTTATTTCATCATTCATTCATTCATTCTACCTTCTTTGTCTTTGGCCAAAAGCCTATATAGAACACAATTAATATAATGCAACTATTGAGGCATCCACAAAATAATGAGCATAAAAAATATCATAGAACAGAGTTTTCAAAAGTCATTAATTAGATTTTAATGTGTTTAATTTAAGTGGAAAAATAAAACACTAATTACTGTTCTACATATGTGAAATTATACAATATACTCAATTTCATTTTGGTAAAAAAAATTTATTTTTCAATAATATAAAACATTTGAAACCTCTTTGTGTGGTGCAAAAATAAATATATTTTTCTAATTTCGTATACAAAATGGATATTTTAATGTATGGTCATTATAGTTCTATGCTTGACAATATTTCCTACTTTAAGAAGTTGATAAGGGTCATTTGTCATTAACTTCTCAATTTCTAATTCTGTTCATTGAAGCTTTTTAGGTTATTATTTTCATTTTCTAATTCCCACTTCATTCCCCACACATTCCCTGAAAATGTCATTACCTTCCAACATTATTAATGTTCCCTTTTCTACTCACTAGTACATCCTGCATCCAACTATAGCTCATTTAAATGTTACTTTATTCTACTTACTTATATTGAAAATACAGACAAAGTGTTTGGAAACCCAGAGATTAGAAAGACTTCACTGAACTGTGATTTTGTCATTTGTTAACCATGTGATTTTGTAGGAATTACCTAATATCCCTGAAACTTTATCTGTAGCTGATATTGGTGTGTGAGAGAGATAAGCTGTTCCTGGTAATATTGTAAGTGCTAAATAAACATAAATATATATTGTTAATAATTGCTTAACAAAATATTATTTGATCTTACAATTTTCTCTAAACTTTTTTTATGTTTCTTTATTGTCAAATCTTTTACATGATATCACTCTTTCCACCTATCTCTCCAAACATCTATGACTATAAAATGATCCTTATTTCATAAAATTATGGCTAGATATGGGTTCTAGCCATAATTCCATAATTCTACCACTAATTATTCTTATCATTCCAAGTTCTCTTCTCCAAAATGTTTATTTTCTTTCACAAAAATCAGTATAATATTATGAGAAAATCACTATGTACAGTTCAAACAGTAGAAGAAAAACAAACAAAAATAAAATTTGTACCTGCTTTACTTTTTTAAAGAATTATGTAGATTTAGATCATTATACCAAAGATATCTTTGAATAAATGTGTTTGTTTTAAATGGGTGAATGGAAAAATACACTGTTATTAATTTGAGATATATATGACTTAAAACTAAAGCCATGTCAACTGGATTACATACAAATAAAACAGCTTAAACTCTTATAATACAGAAAATAAGTATCTAGGTGCCTTCACACCTAACCTTTGAGAATCTCTTGTTTCTAATTTACTTGAGGTATTGGGTGTTTGGTTCATGTAAGACTATGCTCCTCTGCTAATGATTGGATTCTAAATGCGAACTCCAGCTTCAAGTGAGACTTTCTACTTTTGATAATGTCACCTATATACTTATAAAAAAAATGGGATATGAACATAAATACATGCATGCATATAACTTAATATAACTTCATATTGTTTTTGTTTGTGTGTGTACATATATACATATGTATAGTTTATATATGTATGCATATATGTAATTCAATTTGTAGTGGTGAAAAAGATCTAGAAGTAATTTCAATGTCAAATGGTAGAATCATAAGAAAAAATGTGGTACACAGTATGGTACAAAATTTTGTATTTATTTTAAATAGATCTAGTTAGATTTATATCTATTAATTAGAAAGTTACTAATGATGAATTGTTAAATGAGAAAATATAGCTGCAGAGTAATATGGATAATTAAGAAAACCTTAAAAAATGCTATATTGATGATAACTAAATACAACATTGAGTTTTTAAAACTCAATCTAGTACCTTCAGTTTAGTACCTACTCATGAACCTTGGATTTAGAGAGAATTTTATGACTTTGACCTCAAATGCAGGGGAAGTAAAAGGAAAAATAAATAACTAAAAAGCTTCTGCACAACAAAAGAAATCATCAATGAAATAAAGAGCCATCTGAGTGAAAGAAGATATTTGCAAACAGTGCCTGCAATGAGGGGATAATATCCAAAATATACAAACTACTCATACAACTCAACAATAAAAAATCAAACAGACAATTATAAAAATGAACACAGGACCTGAACAGAAACTTCTTCCAAGAAGACATACAAATGGCCAACAGATATATGAAAAGATTTTCAACTTCACTAGCTATTTGGGAAATGTAAATGAGAACCACAATGAGATCCCGTCTCACATCTTTTAGAATGACTATTATCAACAAGACAAGTAATATCATATGTTGGAGGTTGTGGGGAAAGAAGAGCCCTCATGTACTGCTGTGGGTATGCAAATTGGTACAGTCACTATGGAAGACAGTATAGATGTTTCTAAAGAAATAAAGACTAGAATTATCACACAACCCAGCAATCTCTCTTCTGTGTTTTTATCCAAAAATCTTAAAAACATCTATCCACAAAGATATGTGCTCCCCTATGTTCATGGCAGTATTATTCACAGTGGCTAAGGCATGGAAATAACTGGTGTCCTTCAATAGATGATGGGACAAAAATGTGGTACATACATACAATGGAATATCACTCAGCCATAAGAAAAGTTGAAATACTACTATTTGCAACAACATAGGTGGATGATCATGTGAGTTCAGCAGAGTTGCAAGATACAAAATTAACATACAAAAATTAGTGTAATTCTACACATTAATAAACTTCTTACAAAGATCTTTTAAAAACCCATTTATGATAACATCAAAAAGAATAAAATATGTAGAAATTAATAAAAGAATAGAAAGATCTGTACACTGAAAACTATAACATACTGATGAAAGAAATTATAGTTGAGGCAAATAAATAAAAATACATATTTTTATCAATTGAAAGAATCAATTAATATATCCATACTATCTAAAGCAATGTACAAATTCAAAACAATTTCTAACAAAACTCAATGTCATTTTTCACAAAAATAATTCTAAAATTAACTTAGAACCACAGAAGACCCCAAATAGCAAAGTAATCTTGAGAAAGAAGGGTAACACACTTTTTGATTATAAAGTATATTACAAACTATAGTAATGAAAGCAGCATAAAGACAGAAATCTATATCATGGAACACAATAGAGAATCTAGTCCACATATACATGGTTAATTCATCTTAATTGATAAAGTGCCAAAAACCATAGTGGGGAAAGGATAATCTCTTTAACAAATGGTGCTGGGAAAACTGAATGAGATTGGATCCTCATATTATACCACACACAAAAATCAGAAAACAGAGGGAAAGAACTCATTGACATTGGTTTTAGCAATGACTTTTTTGCACATGGCACCAACAGCACAAGCAAGAAATACAAAACTAGACAAGTGATACTATATCTAACAAGAGTGTTCTGCACAGCAAAGAAAATAATGAACAAAGTGAAAAAAAGCAATCTATGAAATGAGAAAAAATATTTTCAAACCAATGTTTGGTAAGGCATTAATATTCACATATATAAAAACTCCTACAACTTAATAGCAATAATAATAATAATAATATTCTGAATTTTTAAATGGGCACAAGGATAGACATTACTATTTTAGACATACAATGACAACCAGATATATGAAAAGGTGGTCAGTATCACTAATCATCAGAGAAATACACATCAAAATGATAATGAATATAAGCTCATTATAAGCTGATATAACCTTAAATCTTTTAAGATAGCTATTATTTAAAAAAACTAAGATACGTTTTGGCAAGGGTGTGGAAAAACTGAAATTCTTAAGTTGGTAAGAATGTAGAATAGTGTATGTAGCCAGAATGGAGAGTACTCAAATTCAAACTAGAACTACCATACAACCCAGTAATCTTACATCTGGATATATATCCAAAAGAACTAAAATCAGAATCTTAAAGAGATATCTGAGCCCCTCCCTCATGTTCAGTGCAGCATAATTCACAATTGTCAAGTTAGGAAAAAACTAGGTGTCCATAAACAGCTGAACATATAAAAAATGTGCAATATACACACAGTGGAATATAATTTAGCCTTAAAAAGGAAGTCTTGCCATTTGTGGCAATATGTAAGAACCTAGAGAACATTAGGTTAAATAAAATAATCCAGTCTCAAAAGAACAAATATTGCATGATACCTCTAATATAAAATATCTGCAATAGTTCAAATACATAAAAGCAGAGAATATGTGGTTGCCAGAGGCTGAAGGGAGGAGGATATATGGAATTATTTTTAATTGATTTAAAGTTTCTGTTATTCAAGAGGAATAATTACTGGTGATCAGCTGTACAGCAGAGTACCTATAGTTAACAATATGTTATTTTATACTTAAATATTTGTTAGGAGAGTAGGTCTCATTTTCAGTGACCTTACCACAATAAAATAAATATAACATATTTAAAGAAAAAAACCAAAGACAATAGAAATATAAGAAAAAGCTAAGAAAAGACATTTCACAAAAAAATGATAGAATGACTATTATACATATGAAAACAAGCACAGATTTAAACATAATAAATAAATGCAAATTAAAAGTACATTGTGACTCAAGTTACCAGTTTTACATATAATGGGTTTAGAATTTGCCAATTCATCCTAACAAGTAAAATCTGAGCATATTAAAAAAGCAACAACCCTTCTTGGATCTCTAATAAGAGAGAGGAGAACACAGGGCTAATAGAGACAGGAGAATATAGAGAGTCCTAGGTTACTGGAACAGAGTCTCACGAATGGAAATGTGTGGGAACTAGTTCAAGGGTAGGGTTTAAGGAGTAGAAATACATGAACTATAACTGATCAGTTGTTGGGGGCTCAGTGTGAGAAAAACTGAGAGTTTAAAACCTGAACTGAACTCTGCCAAAAAAAGTCATCATAATGTTGTTAAATTTACCTCCAGGAAATCTACCAGGTTTCCAAATTTCAAAGAAAAATCCCCCCTTACATTTGGTAGAAAAAGTAGAAAGTAAACAATTTTAAATAAGCTGAAATGCTATGATTTTTTTGATAAGGCCAGCCCTCAGGGTAAGCTAGTTAACCATAGCTGGGATACTATCAGAGCCTAAGTGACTTGTAAGAAAGAAAATATGCAACTCCAGCCTACCCTAGCCAACTTGTCACACCTAAAGGGTGGTGGAAGGAGGGACCAAGAAATACTTGTTAAGTTTACAGTCCAGAAGCATGAGACCTAATCATGGTTTTGTAGAATGCTACCCCTCCTCCAACATCTCTTTTTACAGCAATTATTTTTACTCAATAAACCAGCTTCAAGACAAAATTATAAGGCATACCAAAAGGGGAAAAAAGAAAACAATTTGAAGATATAGAGCAAGCATCAGAACCAGACATGACACAGATGTTGGAATTACCAAACCAGAAATTTAAAACAACTGTTATTAATATGCTAATGGCTCTAAAGGGTAAAGTAGACAGAATAAAGAACAGAGATAGGCAAGGTAAGTAGAGCAATGGAAATCCTTAGAAAAAAAACAAAAAATAATGGCAAAGATAAAAAATATAACAGAAATAAAGAATACCTTTAATGTGCTTATTAATAGATTGTAACACTGAGGAAAGAAGCTTTGAGTTAGAATGTATATCAATAGAATCTTCAAAAACTGAAATGCAAAGAGAACAAGAATTAGGAAAACAACATTATATCCAAGGACTGCAGGACAACTTTAAGGGTGTAACATATGCACAATGGAAAAAGGGAGCAAAAAGAAATAGAAGAAAATTTTAAACAATTATGACAGAAAATTTCCCCAAATTAATGTAATTCACCAAACCACAGATCTATGGTGCTCAGAGAACTCAAAGCAGGATAAAGCCAGACAAACATACAAACAAGCAAAATAACACCTAGTCATATCATTTGAAAACTACAGAAAGTGAAAGAGAAAAAGGCATTCTGAAAGAAGCCAGAGGAACTTACCTACATTTTGTCATAATGACAAAGTTTCCTCAGTGGCCAGTTAACCTATTTGATAACTAACCATTGTTTAAGGAATTTGTGCTACTTGACCCTAAAAAATATTTTAAGAATTTGCAACCCAGGAATTCATTTAGGCTGGTTGTTTGTCCCAGGGGCCAAAGGAGAAGAATCTACCGAGCCTCCATTTTTTCCCATTTATCCCAGTGGCCTAGTTCCAAGATTGATTTCTCTCTTATCAAGTAAGGATTATAGTTATGTGAAGCCGTTAAACACAGCTAAATTTTTGGAGAGTTTAGATTCAAACTATACTCTAAGAACTTGCTGTAGACTAAGCAAGTATTCATTTTAAATTAGTTAAATCTCCTACTCAAGATTATCTGGAATTAACTATAAAGTGTTTTTAATATGAGTATGTGAAGTGTAAGGGAATCATGAAAAAAGGATAAACAAATATTCTTATCACCAAGAATATAAAACTAGTATTCACTGATGCATTGTTTTAAAAGAAATTCTGATAAAACAAACTAATTATTTAATGTAAACCAAACATATTCATTTTCTTTTAAAACTCTGCCATTTCTGGACTTGACAGCATTTCAGGTTATTATTAAAAATAACTATTATCTTTGAAAAAAAAAAAAAGGCTGTGATCAAGATCACGTACATAAACAGAAGATTTGCATAGAAATATTATGGGATTGTGGTTTTTATCTCACTAAATTTCAGCAAAACATTTTTAACATTTGGTTGCAAAGAATATTTAATAATTAACAGTCATTGTTTAAAAGCCTGATCTCTTTTATGGCAATCTCATTATTTAGTGCCAAATTTTACAAAATGGGAATAACTAAAAATATCTCCAAGAAATATTTACAAAAGCAAATAAATGCAGACTTTATACAACGAATACGATCATAAGTGGTATAATTTCATGTTTTCAAAGGATTATGTTTTTTTCTTTTAGAAAGTATGCAATAATAAATTTTTATTTAACAAAGACCTACTTCTATTTGTCAGGTCCTAGGGACAACTACTCTTAAATGGATTGACTCTTAAATGAGATACAATTTAAAAATATATTTAAAAAAAAAGAAAAACATTTAATTTTAAATGTGTCGATAAACCATATTAGAATATTTAAGCATAAAGATTTCCCAAAAGGCTTAATAAAAAAGTTGTAAAAAATGTAGAAATGTCAGTTTGTAAATTTTAATGCTAAACTGAATAACCATTGCCATAAGCTAACCTACTCAGCAATCTATCTTCAGACAAAAAAAAACAAAAGAGAGAGAGAGAAAAGCAAATAAAGGTAGTTACTTCTTTCCCAGACCTGAGAAGAAAAAATTATTATAATTCTGTATAAAATATTTTTTTCTCAGTTTGGATGTAAGCCCTATGATTTCTCTTTCTCCTAATATGCATTAGCATTAGTTGGTTGAATATTCAATGTAAAAATGCTTCCAACAAAATTCTCAAAATCAAAATTTGCAACTTAGAACTTGCATATTTGCAGAAAGAAATAATGTTTATATGCAGCCAGTTATATTCAATACATCAATAAAGCTTATTATGTAAAATTTGAATGTGTATTTTGTTTCTCTTTTTGTGTGTGTGTGTGTGTGTGTGTGTGTGTGTGTGTGTGTGTGTGTGTGTTAGAGAGAGAGAGACAGAGACAGAGACAGAGAGAGACAGAGAGAAAGCAGATGTGCACAAGGGCAATATATGGTCTCAGGAATGCCTTTCATCCAGAGGAAACCATGAAAAAAAAAGATTTGCTACAATTGCTGAAATCTCACATACTGGTAAGTGAAAGTTTTTGTTTTCTCTTAGTGTTCTACTTGCTTAAAAATTATGATTCATATTAAAGTGTTTAAGAAAATTATTATGATCATGTTCCAAATATTTTCTCCAAATTAGTTGGTGTTTTTCTACTTGGCCACTGTCCGTTTGCTTAATTGACACACCCGTTTCTTTAGACAAAATATGACAGTTATTACTATTTAAAATTTTCTTTTGAATGTGTTGATAATTATTTTGTCATACAATCTGTTAATTGTTTTTTGCTTTGCTATAAGTTATAGAATGTCACTTGTGCTTTTTAAGTTGTATTCCCTAACATCTAGTGTTTTCAAGGAACCAAGACAATATATAAGCTGGAAAGTCTTTAAATTTTTTTATTTAACTACATATACAACAGGAATGAAACTAAATCTGTAAAAACATTTGTATGATTTACCTGTATGGATTTTCTTCTATATTATCTTCTAGGAGTCTTACAGTTTTGCATTTTACATTTCAGTTTGTGATTCATTTTGTTAATTTTTGTGAAAGGTATAAGGTCTGTGCTTAGATGTGTGTATGTATGTATGTGCGTGCATGTAGATGCCCAGTTGTTTCAACGTTCTCTGTTGAAAAGACTATCTTGGCTTTATTGTACATTGTTTTCTCCTTTGTCAAAGGTCAATTGACTATGTGGGTCTATTTCTGGGGTTTCTCTTCTGTTTTGTTGATCTGTCTATTATTTTGCTAATACACACTGTCCTGACTACTATAGCTTTATAGTAAGTCTTGAAGTTAAATATTGTCAGTCTTCCAACTTTGTTTTTCTTCTTAAATATTGAGTGTCTATTCTGTGTTTTTGCCCCTCCAAATAAACTTTAGAATCTGTCAATATCTATAAAATGACATGTTGAAATTTTTAATTGGGATTGCATTGAATCTATAGCTCAAGTTGGGAAAAACCAACTTAAAAATATTTAATTTTCCTGTTCAGAAACATGGAGTATCTCTGCATTTATGATTATTATTTTTAACATTTTTATTAGAGTTTTATTGTTTTCTTCATAAAGACTCTGTACATATTTTGGAAGATTTTATACCTAAGTATTTAATTGTAGAGATATAATGAAAATAACATTTTGTTTGTAATTTCAAATTCCACTTATTCATTGCAAGTATTTAGAGAAGAGATTGACTTTCATATATTAACCTCATACATTAAACTTGCTATAGTTGCTTTTTAGTTTCAGTAGTATTTTTGTTGCTTATTTCAGATTTTCTATGTAAACAATCATGCAGGAACAATGATTTTGTAATATACTTAAGTACATAAGTAAACTTGGATTACAATAGTTATCCTCTCTCAAGTCGATACTCTTAGCTGGAATGAGTATATTTGCCTTCTTAATCTTAGATTATTTTGTCTTTGGATTTTTATTTGGATAAAATGTTTTTTAAAAAGTATATGAACATTTTTTGTCATTTTATATTATTTAACATGCAAATATTTAAATGTAAAATTTAAAAAGAGCTTCTAGATATGTCAAATTGAAAGTAAAATTTCCCATCTAAATTAAGAATGAGAATAAAATATATAAAAAATATATAAATTAGTTATCATTAGAAGATAAATAGTGATCAATAATATTGCATACCTCAGTCACAGAGTATCCTTAGAATTACACCTTTAAATACTTAAACAATTGATTCCTCTTAAAATGTAGTTACTCTGAAGAAAGATAACAAGTTTAGATATGTCATTTATATTTCATAATAACTGAAAGCCACATATTTTCTTAGGAGCAAATATTGTTTGGTGACATACATAGGACATTATTCATGTGAGGTAGAGTAGAAGAATACATGTTTCATAAGAATAATGTGTGAGTTGATATAAATATACAGAATTGGGAAGCAGAGGGATATTAATAGTTTCTTCACCACCTTTGTCCAGAAACAAGGTTGTATATAATATCACTATTTAAAAAGCAAAGCCAAAGATGACACAGCAAAGCAGCTAAGTAAAGTAAATTATTTGTTTAGTAACAGCGGCGGCCAAGAATCACAATTGGAATGTTTGTATTTTAAAGGGCAGGCAAATTCAGCTGTTAGGAAAGGTACTAAAAAAAAGAAACTTCACAAATATGCACAACTCATCACACATACACAATTATGACACAATCCTGGTCTTCCCACGTTGTCTCATTTTCATACTTCCTTTAAATGTTAGCTTATGGTTATTAAACTGTATGTGAGTGTGTTTTGCAGGTAGAATGCATCTTTAGATCCATAGCTATAAGACTGGGAAAGAAGAAAAAATAATGAAGATGGAAACGCCATAGCTCACAACCAGACAATTTATCTCTGTATAAATCTATCCTGACTAATAAATAAAATTACTTCTAGTTTCCCTTTCTCCAATTTTTCTTATGCATCATATATAAGCCTGTTAGTTTCTATTCATTTTTGAAGATTATAAAATATATCTTATACTTTTAAGAGGTAATAAATTCATTTGCAGAGTGAAAAAACATAAATATGAGCAGTGAGTATCTTTTTTCTGTTTCCCTCGTTTTCACTAGTAATTTGCTCTTGATGTAACACAAAATGTAGATTTTATTTCTCCTAGAAAAAGATATAAAAATTGATGAGAAATACAGACTATGAGAAGCAGAGCTCTCCCAATACCAAATTGAACCATAATCTTTCTGTTAATAGAAGGGCTGGGGTGAAAACTTTTCATCCATATGTTTAGTAAACACAGCATTCCACCAAAGTTTTGGGCACAGCTTTATCTATTGACTCAAAAAGTATTTATTGAATATCTAAAGACTGCTGTACAATTTTCTTGGTAGAATGGATATAGGAGTGAACAAAAGAAAGACCTATCCATATGGAGCTTACTGAGGAGTAGAGACAATAAACAAAATAAAGAAAATACAGTATAAGAGAGTATGATAGATAGGTATTCTGAGTATAACTAATTAAGGTAATAGGCGTTGAATATTCCTGGGAAAAAGAAAAGTGATTAATTAAGGTGTTTAGAAAAAAAAAAAACATTTTAATAAGATGCATTTGAGAGGAGATTTGAAGAAAGGAAATAAATCATGCAGATACATGAGAAATGAGTTCACTTCAAACCAATAACAAGAAGACCTTAAAGTAGAAGGATGTTCATATGAGTGATAACAGGAGGTCAGGGGTAAAATAAGAAATGAAGAATCAAATAATTTGAAAACTTGAATGTAACAGCAACATTATTTGCTAATGAACTGGATATAGAATTTTAAATGTATCAAAGATAACTACAATACTTTTTTTTTTCATCCTGTGCAACTGCAAAGATGGATATAACATTTACTTGATCAGAAGTCTGCAGATAAGCCAGACTTTTATTTGGGGAAGCAGTAATAGAAGGAGGGGAGGAGTGTGTCTTAGAATTATTATGAAATCATAATAAGCATTCAAGGTGAGGTATCAAAGAAGCAGAGAGATACATATGAATCTTTATTTCAAAGAGAGACAATGTTTAGGAAGATTATTTTGGGACTCCTCAGAATTTAAATAGTTCTAAAGTAAAAAGGGTGTATTAAATAAACAATGAGTATAGACAGAGAAAAATGAAATTTAAGAGTTAGAGAAAGACAAAAAAGAGTAGCATCTTGGAAACCTGTTTGCACAAGAGAAATTGTTTTAGCTTTCTCTAGCTGCTGTAACAAATTACTACAAACATAGTCTGAAAATACAAATTCATTGCCTTACAGTTATGGAGTTCAGAATTTTGCTGTAGGTCACACTGGGCTGAAATCAAGGTGTCAGCAGGGCTGTGTTTATTCTTTTTATTGCTTTTTCTAGCTTCTAGACTTTTCTTTGCTCATGGCTCCTTTCCACCTCCAGGCCTGCAATGGTCAGTTGAATCTATCTCACATTGCATTAATGTGACACTGACTCTTTTGCCTTCTATTTCCACTTTTAAGGACCCTTTGTGATGACATTAGGCCCACTCAGATAATTTACCCATTTTAAGGTCATCTGATCAGCAACCTTGATTTCCATTTCTCATATTAATAACACCTTCACAGGTTCTGGATATTAGAATGTGGAGGTTCTTTGAGGGTTCCTTATTCTGCCTACCATGGATGAAAAATAAAAAGCAGAGTACTTATGAGGAGGCCAGTACTAACAGGGAGATCATTTGTAATCTTGACAAGCAAAGTTTTTGTATAGTAGCTGGAATTTAACATGATTGAAATGTATTGGGAGAAAATTGAAAGATGAGATGTGGATAAAAAAAAGTTAAAGATAGCTCTTTAGAAGAGTTTGCTAAAGAAGAATAATTTGTTAGGATGGCATCTTCTTGAGAAGAGAGGCAAACAGGCTACAAACTGGAAAAAAAAAGAGTCATTACAGAGGGGGAACCATTGAAGACATAGGGAAGAGAAAAGTTACAGGGACGAAATCTTTGAGTAGTAATGAAATTGAGTGACAAATAGTGTGATTGGATGGGAAATAAGTTTCATCCTTAGTGAAAAAAAAGAAAGGCACAATTCAGGGGTAAGGTTTGGGGTTGATCTGATAAAGATAGTGACGATGTTCTGCTATTGTGCCTGTTTTTCAGTCACGTAGGAAGGAAGGCAGTCAGCACAGAATGAGGAAGAAGAGAGTCTTTTAACATTTAAAAGGAAAGAAGGTGTAAAATAGTCATCTTAAACAGCATTTCCCAATATTTTTACATCATGGTACACAGAGAAAAAATATTTGCACAAAACACTGTGATACATCTTAGAGTGCTATCTACTGAAGGTGACTGAGAATAACTCCAAAGTAATGAGGGTTTCTAAGTCACCATCTAAGTCATTCCAGATACTACCTAGTTTCTCTGTGAGTAGAGGTTCCATATCCTGAAACATTAGATCTCTTCTGGAGACAAGAGGAAGAAAATAAATCACTGCTATTACAGAATTACTTATTTACTTATTTGCTGTCTCTTGGCTCCTCTCAGTCTGTGAATCTGAATTCTTTCAGATGCCTTTCATACAATCCAAGTGTCTGTCTTCACGTGGTTCTCCTCTTTAAGTCAGAAACAGGTTTGGTAGCATTTAATTTTACTGTCCACCCAGGGTAAGTTATACCTATAAAATGGATATTACTTTAGAAAATACATGTAATTACTCTCCACAGGTTCTGCCTCTTTGTAAGCCTGTAATAAACGTTAGGGGTAATTTCTGTCAAGAGTGGGAGGTAAAGAGTACCTTCCGTAGATTCTGCATCTATTCATTACACTTTCCTTCCACCGTGTTCCCAGCATAATGAGAGGGTTATTTATTCAGGTGCTTCACTGCTATACACTAGCATGCTCTGATCCCTTTAGCACAGCAGTATTCCCTTGTCATTAGCCACAGAAACTCCTACACTCGTTCTTTTCCTGATACTGTGTTGGAAGTAGTCTCTTTTCCATTATATTAGGAAAGATATAATATAAAAAAATAGAAAGATGACAAGAGTCCTGGTTATAAATTTTCCAAAATATTTTTGGAGTATTTAAGAAACAAATTAGAAAATAAACAGAGGAACTTGAAAATAGAATACTCTGAGAACTGAGAGGCCTTTCAGGGTTCTTCAAATTCCTCATATAAAAAACAATTTCTGAAGAGACATCTGCTTCACAGAGAGCAGCCCCGCCTTCCAGATTTATCCATATCAGAAAGGCTACTGACTCTAGAACAGAAGACAGGCAACCCCTGTCATGATCTCAGAGACCATATTTTCATAATAATTGTATGTAGTTTTTATATTTTCACAAACAGGCTTGAGGAATTCTGCTACTCTCTTGATTAAACTTTTTTATACTATTGAGCTTTTTTCCCCTCGCGTACCAAACTCAAGTTAATAGCTAAATATCTGAGGATTGTAGCTGTCACTACTAATTCTCAAATAGTTCTCCCTGTCTCACTCCCACATATAGGATAAGCCTGACTTCTCTGATGTCCTCATAATAAGGTGGGGCCACATAACTCATTTTGGCCAATTAATTGGGAACAGACACAGCATGTGATATTTCTAGACTACAGTATGCTATTCCTAGTGCAAAACCCTCTAAAGTTCTCTTTTCCTCTGGCATCGTGACTGGTCATTTTTGCAATCATGTCCTCACTAGTTGCCTGAATTTCTATATGATGACACTGAGCAGGGCGAAGCTGCTAACCCACCAAGGCATGGTGTGAATGAAGAATACCTTTGCTTGTTTGTTTTCAAGCTATTGAGATAATGGGGTTGTGTTTTACTGCAGCAAGCTTAGTCTCTCTTGCCTGATACAATCAGAATTTAATTTCTCCACTGTCTCCATGTTGGACTTCAGAACTCTAAGATGCACCTACAATTGTATGTAACTCAGACAAAGAAATTTTTGCCTGTGTTATACCAAGACTATGTGATAGGAAAGGTAACAAAAATTTCTCTGAAATGACAGTGTGGTCCTTAATCAATTTTGAAAAAATTAAACTCAAACCTAAGTCTTTAGATTTTCAATAGTGATCATTTTCACATAGCATCTTCCACCGAACCTTTTCAGTATCTTAAAACAATTCTTTACCTTGGATTCAGTTTTTGTTTGTTCATTTCAAGATTTACAGCAGCTATTTTTGTCTTCCTGGCTGAGCTAGCTCTCTTGGACACTTTTAGTCTAAGATGGAGTACTCTGAAGAATTCTGTGTTGTTTCACTAAGCACTAAAAGTTTTATCTAATTTCTTGGACAAGTGAGTGTGTTTCTAGATGAATAGACAATGTGTATAGTTATTTTTTCCCCCAAAATCTTATGGAAACAATTATTTATAACAAAACTGCCATTTCATGGCATTTTCAGATTTACTCACCATTAATTTTCTAAAAATTTTATTTCAGTTTTTCAAATATATAAAATGTACCCTGTTTAAATGAATGAAGAATTTCATTTCATTCATTCAAGAAACACGATTCTTGGTAATCAAGTCCAAAATGTGCTAAAAATAACAGAACTATTATGTGGCCATTGACTCAGGTCTTTAGGGATCTAATTTGCTGTAACAATGCTGCACTCATCAACTTGATTCAGATAGTCTCACAACCTTAGTAATATTTAGTTAAGTAAATATTTTTAAAAGCCAAATTAATTTTTTATTTTCAGGAAGTAAATATTGTGTCTAATTTTTCTAAGAACTTAATGTCCAGAGTTAAATTCAACGTTAGAAGTTAAACCCCAATTCTCTTGCCCACTATACCCAAAATTATTCACTTCTAGAAAGAATATATATTGAAGGCCTGTTGCAAGAAAGCATATTTTGTGAAAAAGTGAATCTATTTGTAATAAAACAATATAACTGAATATCATTAATATAAGAAGGAGTTTGGGAGAAGTCTCATATGGCTTTTAACATGATGGCTCAATCAAATAAAGTGAAGATACTGATTGGTCTTTGGGTTTTGCAGGTCTAGATTTTCAAAGATATAAAAATCATCTCTTTTGCTCTCAAACCATCTCAAATAATGGAAGTGGCACTTTTTATGCTTTCTCTAATAACCTTGTATTCTTGCACTCTTCTTTTAAGTAGGGCTATTGCTCAAGTATAAAAAAGCCAGAGATAGTGGATTTCCAAACTGCATAGTCTTCATTTTGGGAATTATTGAAATTAGTTATTTCTGGGTCCTACTCAAAACTTACTTGAAGAAGATTTGTGTTTAGAAGTTTTATTTTTCTGAAGAGCTTTATGATGATTCTTATGCTGCAAGTTCAAGGCATAATATTTATGATCATTTGTTGAAGCACAGACTTTAAGTTCTAATTCTTACACTTTGAAAAAATCCACTTAGTGAAAGTCCCTTCAACCTGATTAACTTGTCAGGTGATATCTTTCTTAAAAGTGGTGGTTTAAGAAATAATGTTTGTAAGAAAAAAATAGTCACTCTATCTACCTCTCCATATTTTCTATCTCAAATTATTACACACCACAGTCACTGAACACTGATATTCTTCCTTTCTCCAACTTTCGATATTCTTAATTTTTCCCCAAAGTTTCGTTTTTAGTTTGCTAACTGGTAGAAATATACAGAGTTTGGGTAAGTGGGTTTCATTCGAGCTGCACTAATATGTGCTATCTGTCCAGAAACCCATTTTAACAGATACATGTGAGTTCTCAACTTCTTCCAATATTGCCAATATTCACAATAATGTTATGTCTCATCACCAAGAGAATCTTTTCCTCAAAAACGACAATCAAAAAATGGTTTCTGTTGACAAGATATCACACTTTCCTAACATCATGTAAAGTTCCAGGTCCAATAGACATTTGTTTTTAATCAGTTGCCTTATTGTCCCTTCCCCTTACCATTTGGTAAGTCTCTTGTGATAAAATTTATGCTAATAGAACTTAAAAATATGGTAAAAATGGTCACAGTCATGCTAATTTGCAAGTTCATGAGTATCATTTTACACACATGTGTAGGGTCATCTACTGCAGTACTTTAAAATTGGTCACATTGGTGTTGAGGAAAACAGAAGTGAAGATCAGGTTTACATCTGTGTTTAACACACAGGGATTAAAATACCTTAAGCCTGACAAAGGCAAGCGACAGCTTTCTGCACTCTGTTGTGCTGCCACATCATCAGTCCTTTCTCATGTCATGCAGAAATCTGATATCGTGTGTGTGTGTGTGCGTGTGTTTGTGTGTGCTATAAATTGCCTTCAGATGCTAGCTTTGGAGAATACTGGTAAAAATTTATGCACCAGCAGAGGTTTCACAGATGAGTCTTTCTGTACGATTTTTTCCCTTTCGAGTTTATGTTGCTAGATAATTTATCACGAACAGGCCTTTAAGTAAGATTTTTATAGTACCCAATTGGAAATGTGCCACTAATCTCCTTTGTAATGATAAATTTATGCCAGGCTCTTTGGTTTTCCATCAACCTTCTATTTTCCCATTCACTAAATTGATCCTCACTAAATAAAAGAACAAAAACACATTGATGAATCAAAAATAGGTTTAACTTTGATAATTTACTATGCAATTTCATAGCAAGCTTTTTAATGATGTTTAATTTTCTTAATGCTCTTAATCCTATGTAAGAAAAATGTTGATAATGCCACACATTATATTTGAGGGAGGCATGTGTTCCTGCCAATAATTACTTAATTACTTCAGTGAGTTGTGTACTGCCAATTTGATGTGCTTCTCCATCCATTTTCTTTAATTTATTGAATTAATGCCATTTGATAAAAGAGCAAATGAGAGACTCATGAGATTGAGATAATAGGTCATCAGCTTCAAGGCTTTTGGGGACATAGGGTGCTTCAGAAACTTAGGTCTGTCAGCTAATGTATAAAATCCTTAATTTCAGTGTTGAATATCTGTGTTTAAATTCTGCCTCTTTTAAATTAAATTAAATTAAATTAAATTAAATTAAATTAAATTTAATTTAATTTAATTTAATTAAAAACTCAGGAACACCTTAGTGTTATCAACAATAAAATGGGAATAACAATAAATTTAACTGGCATATACTAAACAAATTTGTGGTGTGTGAAGTTCTTTAGAAACTCGATATATGAAGGTAAATAAAACCTTAGTGATTTATAGTCATGTTGCCTGTCTTCTTGATGGGATTATTGTGAGTACTAAAAGAGAAAACATTTAGAAAACGTATTTAACTTTCCCTGCTTTGCTGTACACTTGACCAAATTCTGGTCAATTACTCCTTTTTCTGTTGAACTTAAAGCTCATTTGATTTGCAAAGTGAAAAACATTTATCATACACTGCTTTAATCAACTGTGCTGACAGAATAAGGTTAGAACTGGCTCTATTTTTGAGAACCTTCACAATTCCCACATGTATTTTTCAATCTCAGTGAACGGTTGACTGAAATTTTCCTCTTTTCCTCCATAACTGGCATTTTGACTGGTCAAGTTGTCTAGTGATATCAATGTTTTCTTCATAAAGTTGGCTTGATCTCTCAGAGTTGTCAGTTTAGTTGTAAAGATTTCCCAGTTTATTTATGGCTTAATGCCTAAGAACACACACTTTAGATTCAAACAAAATTTAGTTCGAATTCTACCAAGTATAAATTCTAAATTTGGGCAAGGTATTAAATAGCTATAAGACCTAGTTACCAACTCTGTAAATTTTAGATATCAGTATCTGCCATATTAGGATGTATAGAATAAAAGAAACAACACCCATAAAGTGATGATTAAAATGTTTGGTACATAATAAATACTTCAAAGTAGTAGCTTAAATAATATAGCTCAACCTGAATTTATTGCAATAGGTTATAGCTTGTGTATCTAAATTCTATTTCTTCATTTCCCAAGATATTTAGAATTACATTGCTAGATTATTCATTTTAAAATTTTGTTTCTGCCCAGTTTTAAACTTAATGACCCAATAACTCCTTAATAATTACAGATAAGTGCCCAAATCAACTCTCAAATAAATGTTTAAAATAGAATAAATTCATGGAGTATGTTAGAGGTTTTATGAAAAGCTTATAACATGGCTTGTAAATTTTCAAGTATATAAGAATTAATATACTTAATTCTTATATACTTAAGAAGGAGGAAATTAGTGGTGTGCTAGTAATTGACAAATGACTGGCCTTCACTATGAGAGAGAGAGAAAGAAAGTGAGTGGGGGGGGGAGGGAGGGAGAGGAGAAGAAGAAATGAGGGAGACAACAAGCAAACAAACCTGATTTTATTGTTACCCATTTCTATGACTATTTCAGGCTACTAACATCAGTTCATTCATAAAAATCTCTGAAAAGGTTTAAGAATTAACTTTTGCAAGCCAGATTGAGTTTTTTGGAATCTACTTTGGAATAATCAATAACTTTTATCAGATTCTCAAACAATATTTATAACTAAAGAAATGCCAAGAATTCCTGGTTTTCAAAATAAAATCCAAACACAAATACTTCAAATGTAAGATTTTCTAACATGTACCCCTTCTTCAAAAGATTTTTTTATTGCTTTTCTCTTTTTTTTAATTTTTAAAATCATATTAGTTTACTTTATAATTTTCCACAATTATACATTTATCTTATTGCAATAACTGTGAATACTCTTCCATTTCTATTTCTGTCAATTCAAAATATAACTAATCATCAAGTCTTATTTTAAGACTCATCTCCTTTACCTGGAATGCTTCACACTCTTCCCCAGGTTTATGTAACACTATTTACCATTGCTTTGTCATTTCTTACTCTATTTTATCAATTACTTTGCAATACACTATTGTTTTCTGTCAGATTTTTCAAGGAGAACTTAAATGATTTCAAGTCATGGTATTTAGTTCAATAACTGATTGATACATACATGCATTTACTTAGTAACTCATTTGCAAACAGTAAATTCTTAGATATTTTTTATTGGAGGCTGTTTGTGGCAACCAATTATTATTTTTACATTATTTTAATCAAAAGCTTTCCTATCCTCTTTATTAGAATTAATATTTACATAATAGTAATTAAAATTAATTTTTCTATAACTTTTAATGTATTTATCTATATCCTATTTGACTACTATTTGACAGTGTGTGGAGAGCTCTGTATTTTACCTTATGCCCCCAATCATTTTTTTTAATAAATTCTTAATGTAACTTAAGATCCTAAACCACCTCTTAAAAGGTCATTTGTATGCTGACTGTAAAGAATAAATAAAGGATATAAGTTTGTTTTCATATTATAACTTTTAAAATATGAGGAATTAAACTCTTTTATGTACAAAATATATATTTAAAAATAAAATTTACATGAAATTGATATAAAATATTTTTGAACAATGATAATTTTGTCATTGTAAGAAGTTCTGAGAATAACTTTGAGTAGTATAATTTGAGTAGTGACAAAAAATTGCAATGGCAATAATACCATGCTAAGAAATCAACAGGAGAAATGATGCAAATCTTCCTTGATAATTTTTTTAATTGAATTTTTTTCTCTTAATTCCTAGATTTCCTAAAGTGTTACACATTAAAAAATCATAATTCATTACAAATACATAATATAAAGGACATAACATTTAATAAAATATATGATTTGTCTAAGAATATTATTCAAATGAAAATGAATGACCTATATTATGTAAGATATAAAATTTAATTGAATATAAACAAAAATGTCAACAACTATGATAATATGTTTCTTCAGAGGAAGCCTAAATGTTGTACTGTTGTCCATTCTTCTCTAATTAATCTAAAATTTCTCAAAAAATTATACTTAGAATCTTATAAAAAAATTTATTTTACAGAAAAATAAATGATGCAATATGTTAAAGAATTACCTCTTAAAAGTTCAATGAAATGGAAGGCTAGCCTTATCTGATGTTTATGTTTATTTTAAAACAAGAATAACTATAGCATTTTAGAATTAAGAAGAGTCAACAGTCAAAAATACATTTTCACATTTAACTACTCAAAAGATACCTTCTGAAATGACCAAATAATATAAAAACAAGGGAAAATCTTATATTAATGCTGTGATTTAGAGATGAGTGACATCTATATGCCATACATAAATAATTAAAGTTTGAAAGTTATATGTAGAGGTATTGTGGATTCTTTCAAAGACTTCTAGAGAATGTGTTCTTAAAAAGGGGTGGAGGGAGAATTGAACATCCTTTATTTAAACATGAATATTGCTTCTTTAATTCAAAGTAAAAAGGTTAGGGCCTAAATGAGCCACAGAGAAGAAAAGAAAAGATTATTGAGAGAACCCATTCTCAAGGGACCACTAGGCTGAGATATGCAAAGAGAAGCTAAGTCAAAATAGATCAAAAGCATAATGATGATAGTGTTTACCATAATTCAGCATTCCCCTGATATGCTGAGTTCTTAATTTATGGGACCAAAAAAAAAGCACCATCATAAAGACTGACATAGCTACATTTGTATGTGACATAGAGATTAAGACAAAGTAGAAACAAAATAGACACTTTCACAGTTTTTTCATAATCAGAATAACCATGTTCCTGGGCATATTTCAGAATGTTTGGGATGGTATTAAAACTCTTCTTAGTTTTAAACATTAGTCATTGTAACCAGAAAACATATTTTGAACATTAAGTTCAAGAAATTATAAAAAATGTAAAAGTTTAACAAAACATAAATAAAAATGTAATCATGATCAGTGATGAAAATTGATATGATCAAAACCTGATATAAATTGATAAATTTGGACAAAACTAATGGGTATTATAGAAAAATTTCTTACTTGAAACTCAATAAAAATTAAATAAATAAAGCAAACATATTTGGAATTATGAAGAAGAATGTGGGTATACCAAAATTTGGCAATAATATCCTGGTGAAAACAACCTTTATTTCTATAAAGTTGAGGCCTCCAGTTATAATGAACCTAATTTTCAGTTTGTACAGTAAAAGTTTTCAATTAATGAGTTTAAAGAATCTGAGATTTCACTTTTTTCTTCTAATTAAATCTTACAATGATTTTTAAAGATTAACTCATCACTGCTTCAGAAATCCGTGTTTCAGGTTCATTATTGTCTCATTATTAAAGATTTCATTACATGCAGATTCACATGAGTTCCAAAATACTATTCTGTCTTCAACTCTTTTTCTAGCATATAACTTATAATAGAATTATGTATAAATGTGTGAAAATCATGATGGAGTAAATGTTTTACTAGGAAAGTAATATATAATGAAAGGGAATACATAAATTGTAGTTTGACTAAATGAAGCATATATTTAAAGATTATACTATAAAAAGAAAGGGGACTTTTTTCAAAAATTCCAAGCTAGTGGTGCGAGAATAAAACTGTGATATATTTCAATGCAACAAGACAAAAAATCTGGAAAATGATTCAAACAAATATAATCAATTGGTGGAGAGAAGATTGTCTGTTCAACAAATGGTACTAGATAATTCTGTGCTCATATGCAAAAATATGGATTTAGATTTATAACATACCACATAAAAAACTTAAAAAGTGGATTTCATTAAAACTAAAAACTTCTCTTCAAAAGATGATGTGAGAAAACAAAAAAACAATCCAGACTAAAAGAAAATATTTGCAAATCACATATCTGTAAAAGGCTGTTCTTGTAAAATGTATAAAAAACTCTAAAAACTTAATAAGAAACCAAACAGCTCACTTTAAACATAGACCAATTATTTGAATAGTCACTTTATCAAAAATACACACAGATGGTGAATAAGAACTTGGAAAAATGTTCAATATCATTAGTGGTTGGGAATTTCAAATTAAAAACACATCTTAGAATGTCTTAAATTAAAAACCTAACATCATAAAATATTAGCAAGAATTCAGAGCAAATAGAACTTTTTTTTCATTTCGACTAGGGCTGTAAAATGACATCACCATTTGAAAACAGTTTGGCAATTTTTAAAAATTTAAACAATATATGTATTGCTATATATAATATACTAACCATTTATATGTGGTTTGTAAACAAGGTGTGTGTGTGTGTGTGTGTGTGTGTGTGTGTGTGTGTGTGTGTATGTGTGTGTGTAGTTATAACCCAGATACTTTTAGGCATTTTTCCTAGAGAAATGGTAGCATATGTCCATGCAAAGATTTGTACAAAAATGTTCACTACGATTTTATTTTTAAAATACAGATTTACCTCATTTTATTACACTTCATTGTGCTTCACAGATGTTATATTTTTTACAAATTAAAGTTTTGTGGCAACCCAGGGTCTAGCAATTCTATTGAGTTCATTCTTCCAATTGCATTTGCTCACTTTGTGTGTCTGTTTCACATTTTGGTTATTCGCACAATATTTCCAACTTTTTCATTATTATTATATTTGTTATGGTGAACCATGATTAGTGGTCTTTGATGGCACTCCGTTCGCTGGCAGTTTTCCTGTCTTCATCCTCTCCATGGACCTCCTTAGTCCTTTACTCACAATACTGAAATTAAACCAATTAATACTTACAGTGGCCTCTGAGTGCTCAAGTGACCAATTTATATAAAAAGTTAGAAATGATTAAACTTAGTAAGCAAGGCCTATTGAGAGCCTAGATATGGGTGTCTCCACAGTGTAGTGGTTAGCATGTCTGTTTTACATGTAGAAGGTCCTAGGTTCACGTCGCAGGTGGAATCACTGACCATACCTCCAGTGCTCCAGTGCCCAGGTGCGCCAGGCCCTACAAGTAAGTGCACAAGGGGCACCAGGTCTCGGAGCACGCTGCAATAGTGTAGGAGGAGACGCCCCACCTTCAGAGATCCAGTTCTTAAAAAAGGGAAATGGCAACATCCACAGATCAGGGGTGGAAGTGGAGGTATGGGAGGAATTAAAGCAGAGAGGGAAGAAAGCCTAGATAGACTAAATGCTGTATCTCTTGTAGCAGTTAGCTAGGTTGTAAATGCAAAGTAAAAGTTCTTGAAGAAAACAAAAGTTTTAGTCCAGTAAAAACACGAATAATAAGAAAGTAAAATAGCCTCCATATCAGAATACAGAGATCTGAATAGATCAAACCAGCCACAACATTATCTTAAGCCAAAGCCTAATCCAGAGCAAGGTTGTATTTCTTCAATTCTATAAAAGCAGAGAGAGGTGAGTAAACTGCAGAATAAAAATTTGAAACTAGCAGAAGTTATCTCATGAAGTTTAAGGAAAAAATCCATCTCTATAACATTAAAGTGTACAATGAAGCAGCAAGTGCTGATGAGGAAGCTGCAACAAATTATCCAGAAAGATTTAGCTCAGATAATTAATAAAGATGTCAACACTGAACAACACATTTTCAATGTAGAGGAAACAGACTGAAACTGGAAGAAAATGCTATTTAGGACTTTCATGGCTTCAAAGCTTCAAAGGATAGGCTGCCTCTCTTGTTAGGGACTAATACATTTGGTGACTTTAAGTTGAAGCTAATGTATATTTACCATTCTGAAAATCCTAACGTCCCTTAAGAAGTGTGCTAAATCTACTCTGCCTGTGCTCTAAAAATGAAATTACAAAGCCTGGAAGACAGTATATTTGTTCATAACATGGTTTATTGATTATTTTAAGCTAAATGTTGAGACCTACTGCTCAGGAAAAAATAAAAGGTTCTTGTCAAATATTACTGTTCATTGATTATGCACCTGTTCACCCAGGAGCTCTGACAAAGATGTACAATGAGATTAATGTATTTTTTACACCTGCTAACAAAACATTCATTCTGCCTCTTTTGTAGCCTCTAGCCCCCGACAGACACAGGGACCACCAGAAATCAGTGAGTTATAGGAAACATATTCCTTATTCATCCAGCTGGGTTTTCCAGGGGTACTCAGACCCCAAATTAAACAACCCTGAAATGTAGAGGTACAGGGGTTTTAAGCCCTAAACCCCATTATTCATTCTGTCTGAGCACAATAGTCTATTTTTCTTCTATTTACTGTCAACCCACAGGTTGGTTGTGCAAGCGGGGGTTACAGAAGCAGAAAGCTTATTGTTAGCATGTTATGCTCCCATGGGTGATAGCCTAGGTTTCCATGCGTGATAGTCAAGCAGTAATTTTCTAGCCAGCACACCTCCTCTAGAGCAAAAAGTAATTTTTACTTTTAAGTATTATTTAGGAAATATATTTTGTAAGACTATATCTGCCCTAGAAAATCCTTTGATGGATCTAGGTGAAGTAAACTGAAAACCTGGAAAGAATTCATTATTCTAGACACCATTAAGAACATTTGTGATTTGTAGGAAGAAGTTAAAATATCAACATTAACAGGAGTTGGAAGAAAGTGATTCTAGCTCTCATGGGTGACTTTGAGGGGCTCAAGACTTCAGTGGGGGAAGTAACTACAAATGTTGTGAAAAATAGCAAGACAACAGGAATTAGAAGTGGTGCCTGAACATGTGACTGAATTACTACCATCTCATGATGAAACTTTAATATACAAAAAGTTCTTATGGATGAGCAAAAAAAAAAAGATGGAATTTATCCTTGGTGAAGATGCTGTGAGGATTGTTGAAATGCCAGTAAAGGACTGAGAATATTACATAAACTTAGTTGATAAAGCAGTAGCAGGTTTCGAAAGGATTGAATCCAATTTTAAAAGAAGTTCTACTATGGGTAAAGTGCTATCAATCAGTACCATATGCTATACAAAAATCATTCATGAAAGGAAGTGTCAGCTGATATAGCAAATTTTACTGCTGTCTTATTTTAAATAAAGAACCACCCAGTCTTCAGTAATCACCATTATTATCAGTCAGTAGCCATCAATGTCAAAGCAAGACCCTTCACCAACAAGAATATTATGACTTGCTGTAGGTTAAGATGATGGTTAACATTTTCAGCACTAAAGTATTTTTCAATTAAGTACATATATTTTTTCTCAGACACAATGTTATTGCATACTTAATAGACTATGGTATAGTATAGACATATTTTTATATATCCTGGGAAATGAAAAAATTTGTGCAACTAACTTTATTGCAATATTTGCTTTGTTGTGATGTTCTGAAGATAAACCTGCAATATCTCAGGTATGCCTATATAGATGAGTAAGAAAAATATGAAAATATATTCTAAATTTCTCATCTATAAAAATCTTTATAAAATATTCTGCTATACTCTTAACTTTAGGAAATATAGGTCAAGTAGACCTTTAAAATCAAAATAAAAACTCAATAAATATACCTGTGTGTAATATACACATATTTGTACATATTATAAATATATCTGTTATATATATGGTTATAAATAAAGAAGGTAAAAATAAGAAGCATAGTGTCTATAAAAAATAAAGCAAATAAAGACACAGCAAGTTGGCATTAATAAAACTGACAAAGACAACCTGATATGTATGAATTATAGCAATAAATATAAATTAATTGAACTTTCTCAGTAAAATATAAAAAATTTCAAACTGGTTGAAAAATAAAATGTAATTGCATATGTTATCTTTTTATAAGAGAGCCATACTCAAAACCAAGTCAAGCAAATTTGAGTTAAAAGAAAGGAGAACAAAACTGATATCATTTAAGGTCGAATGAATAATTAAACAGTAAATATGAGGTCAATTTTCTATGGATAAGTATTATTTTTTACTCATTACTTGTTATACATCGAAGAGAACTATGTGCCCCAGTCAACCCTCCTAGTGCACTAAATATGATCAAAAAAAATTATAAAAATTGAGAACTTACAAGGACCAAAGAGAAAAAATAAATATGTCAATGCCTGATACTTCTTTTAAAAATGTAAAGGGGAAAGGAAATAATTACATTTTGTGTTAGAAATCTAGAGAGATTGGAGTGAGCAATCTGCATGGTGGAGCAGTATTCAAGGAACTGACAGGTCAAGAATTAAAGGGACCTGGCATCTAAAGCTTTACAAACTAAGCTGAAAAAAAATAATAATACTTCACTCATTCTACATAGTTTCTCTAGAACTCATAGTCAAGGTACCGCTTCTCTCCCAATCTGACTAAAGAACTCCAAATTCTGGCATTTAAAGTCTTCTCCAGAGAACCCCATTTTATCAGGAAATTCCCTTGTTAGACAAACCCATCTACATCCTCAAAAGTTCCAATCAGACTCACAGTACCTGGCTCAAAATGAAAAAAAAACTAAAACCTGACACCTAGAGATCCACAATTTAGTTAGAAAGTTTAGAAATGGATTAGTCATAACTACATATAATGTAACTGAATTAAAAACAATGAGGCCAGCTACTGAATCTCAAAAAATTATAAACAAAAAAAGTGCTAAAATGAAAGTTAACAGTTTATTCATCTATGAATAATATTTACATGACAATTATATAAATGCTAAAATTTTAGTAAGTAAGCATTCGCTAAAAAATGTATTGAGTAAGAAATTGCATGTATGGTTGGAAAGGGTGGTATTGGAAAGCTGAGTATCCAGCTGCCATAGTAAAATTCAATGGATAATGTATAAGAAAATTAAGAAATAATAGTATAAACAAGTTGTTTTGAAATATAGGTCTATTATCAATTTAAAAAATAGCTTAAGGATTTGAAAGTAGTTTCTTCTAAATCAGTGTTGAAAAGAGTAGACCAAATGAAAACACTTTATTATTATAAAACTTCTACAACCATTTAACCTTCATTTTTTTAAATAATGTACATTTTTATTTAATAGATGTAAAAATTAAATTGAATATTATATAATTAACAGCAAAAATTAATGTTTGTGAATATTCAAATTTGAGCAACACTGAATTCTAAATGCAGAAACATCAAAGCATCAAAACCTATGTATTTATACAAATAACCCACTTCTCTTAAATTTTATTGGATAAAGCAGTCCAAAAAATAAATTCAATGAATCTATATAATATGTTGTATTGCATTGGTATTATATACGTGTGTCTTTGTGTGTCTGCATGTGCATAAAACATATTAAATATAACAATTTAGTCAGAGGTCATCAAAAATTACATTTTTTATAAATAGCCTCAAAATAAATATTGATGATATTGCACGGCAGAACTTTTAATGCCTATATTTTCTGACCACAATGAAAGTTTAACATGTTAATTACACGGACTAACTAGTTGTAAGACAAAGAAATAACAATCTCTTTGCTAGTTTTTAGGTTCAAAAAGAGAACCCACTGAGGCTTTAGGATATATAAAATAACAGATTTATTTTGTTCTAATATTTATAACTTGGGTTAAAAATTCTATGCTTACAATTACTTTTCCTCAGCAGTTTGACAGTATTATCCTATCTTTTTGAATCTGTACTTGCAGAAGATGAAATTCCCATCAGCATGTTTTTGTTTTTGTCTGACTTGATTTTGTTAAGTAATTTCTTTTTCTTCTGCTTATTTTTTTTTGTGATTTCCCCCTCTTATTCTATACTTTTATTTTCATTCTACATTTAAGTATGGTATGTATGTGTAAATTTATTTTCATTATTTCTGTTCAAACCGAGTATTTTTAACCTGATGCATTACCTTTTTCATAAATTCTGTAAATTTCTCAGCCTTTTCATGCTTTACTCTTATTTTCTCTATTTTTTTTTCTTTCAGAAGCTTTAATTATTTTAGCATTACATTGAATTTGAATATTCTCATTCATATATTTTTAAACTTTATTTTAATTTTTAGATATCTTTCTATATGTATCATTTATTACTATGATTTATTTTCTAAGGTACATCTTTTGTTTTGATATTTAATCTTCCTTCCCCATGAGTTTCAATTTCAAAGACTATTTTTTTTCCTCTAAATTCTGCTTCATTATTTTTATTATGGCTAGTAATTCTCAGGCTTCCACATATTTATTTTTTAGTTTATTTATTTATTTTTCCTTTCAAATTATTTAAAATAAACTTTCAGATTGTGCTTTTTTCCCTCACATTTTTCTAACTTTAACTCTACTTTGTGCGTCATGGTGTATCTCTTCTTCATATTTCTTGAATGTTTGTAAGGTTTTACTGTCAGCTTACCCTCTGAGTACTGTATTCTTGCCCCCACTTCCTGGGGACTCCCACTTCCATCCAGTGTCGTTGGGTATGGGTGAGAGTTGTGTGTATGTACTCTGCAAATACTGTGTAATGGTTTGCTGCTACTTCTGCAGGTTCTTGAGGGACTTCAACATTCTGGGGTCGTTGTTTACATTCACTGTCAGGCAAGTAGAGTCCTGCATCACAGATGCAGCACATCTTCAGAAAACTTATAAATGTGTGATGGTATTTGCATTTTGATTACTGATGGGAGGCATGAATAAAGACTAACCTTCTTTGCTTGTCTGAGTTTGTAGACATCTACATCTCTCCACTTCACTGAAGGGAGAGGAGTAAACCCAACATTTTGTCAAGCTCTTAGTTCTAGCTCACTGCCTGTGCATGCTCAAGGCAATATAGCCTTTCCTCTGAGGCATTGAAAGAACAGATACTACTTAGAAAATAATTGTCCAGTAATTTTGGTTTCCTGAGGCATTAGTTTATGAGTCTCTGTTCTAGTGTTCAGTTCCATCTTTGATTTCAGTACTTAAAAATAGCCCTACAATTTCTCATTAGCTCAGCAATTAGGTTTTCTGCTCAGGTTTTTAATGCTATATTTATATATTATTATTTCTAATAAAAAATTGAAATTATCTAGATTATCATCAATAGATAAATGAGCAAAACATTGTGTTTTATTGCTATACTAAAATATTTTACATCATTTACATGTATCTATGTCTTTATGTAAAAAATGCAATATTTAGCTGGAAAAGAACAATTAAAAATGACATTAAAAATGAAAGACACACAAAAATGTGACATTTTTATAGATACTAAAACACCTAGACAATTTCAAGACTATTCAGTAAGTGAAGACATTACCTTCAGAAACTAGATAAATTCTGAGAGAGGTGAGGAGATGGCAGTGATCTATAGCTCTTTTACAACATGATTAAAACAAAATGCTAAAAATAAACATAATAAATATAGTAAATAGACAAATGATATTTATAAAATCTGGTACACAGTATTCCAGAGCATATTATGCTATTTTATTTAATTTTATCTATGTTAAAAATATTACATATATGTCCTTGAAATACTATTATTTTTATTTTATTTATGTATTTAAATACATGAGACCATTATTAATAAATTATTTTTAAGTAACATTTGATTCCCTCTTCATCTGACAAGAGAAAAATTCCCATATTTACGCTCTCTTTCACATTTTCTTTCCTTTACTGTCCTGCTTTTTATTATTTGCATCTTTTCTATTTTCTCAAGTTCTAATGGTCCCAACTCTATTGTGTGTGCCTCCCAGAACATCAAATACATTCGTAAAGGTATAAATGTATATTTTAAATTTACAACTCTGTATTTAAACAATTCAATACTTTCTGTGAATACACTTGTTTTATGTCATCAATTGATAACTCTGGTACCTAAAATTGATTCTCAATGTTTTCCTGAAAATGTAGCTTATGTAAACTCTATTCTTCAAGTTACTATATGTTCAAAAATATTTCTTCATTTTTTTCTTTAAAGTTCAGTGGTAGCTTTTATATAAATATTATGACTTAGTTTTTTTTAAGTTATAGTAGGCCTTGATCTTTTTTTCGTCTTCCTTTCTTCATTAAACAAAGATTGAGTTTGTAATATTAATATAGATTACAGGATTTGTTATTACTGGAAAAATATTTTAAATTGTATCTTAAAAACTATACTTTTCATTTTTTAGTTTATTTGCATCTTCTTCATGAGCGCACATTCTACTTTCATTTGTTCTGTTCCAGTATCTAAAGTATACTGGTGCAAAAGCTCTTTAGTTTGATGAAGTTCCATTTGTTTATTTTTGCTTTTTTTTCCCTTGCTCTGGGGAATATTACTCAGGCTGACGTCAAGGAGTTTACTTCCTATATTTTCTTCTAGGAGTTATATGGTTTCAGGCCTTACATTTAAGCCTTTAATCCATTTTGAGTTTATTTTTGTATATAGTGTAAAAGAATGATCCAGTTTTTTTTTTTTTGCATGTATCTGTCCAGTTTTCCAAACACCACTTGTCCAAGAGACTATTGTCACTCGTGTATATATTTTTATCTCCTTTGTCTTAGATTAGTTGATCTTATAAGCAAAAGTTTACTTCTCAGCTCTCTATTCTGTTCCATTGATCTGTGTCTGTTTTTGTGTCAAGATCATACTGTTTTCATTATTATATCTTTGTAGTCTCAGACCAGAGAGTATGACACTGCCAACTCTGTTCTTTCTCAAGATAGTTTTGGCTGTTTGAGGTCTTTTGTGGTTCTATATCAATTTTAGTTCTGAGAAGAATGACACCAGTATTTTGATAAAAATTGTGTGGAATCTGTAAATTGCTTTAGTTGGTACAATCATTTTAACAATATTAGTCCTTCAAATTCATGGTATATCTTTTATTTATTTGTGTCCTCTGTTTATTTTTCAATAAGAGATGAATTGATAAAGAAGATGTGTTATATATAGGCAGTGGAATATTATACATCAATAAAAAATGAAAGCTTGCCATTTACAACAACATGGATGGATCTAAGGTGTATTATTCTAAGTGAAATAAGCAGAGAAAGACAAATATTTTATGGTTCTACTTATATGCAGGATCTAAAAACACTGAAATGAACAAACAAAACAAAACAGAAACAGACTCATAGAAATAGAGATCAAAGAGATGATCACCACAAGAGAGGGGCTGGAGGAAGGGTGAAAGGGAAAGGGAAATATAGTCAATAACATTATAATAAGTTTACACAGTGACAGACAATTATTAGAATTAGTAGAGCAATCACAGTGTAAGGTATAAAATGTTGAATCAGTGTACTGTACACCTGAAACTAATATAACAATATAAAAGTATATATTACCCATACTTAAAAAAATTTTTTTAATATGATGGTAAGAAATAATCAGGCATGGAATGGGTAGGGGAAGTGAAGTATAGTAATTTTTATTGCATAAAGTGGAAAATTTACAGGAAAATGTTAAATATTTTATAAATGTGTGTTGCCTAAATAGCCTTTGTAAATATAACAAAGAATTTTTTTTTCTAAAATACCTAAAAAACTGTTTAATTTTTTGGACCAGAGAATAAAAGCATGATTTTCCTTTCAAAACAATTAAACAGCATAAAATTAATAATAGAATGTTTATATAGTTTAATTTGGATAAATGGGGTGATTACAAGACTGCATCCAGTAGATTTAGTAAATTTGAACAGATCTTTATCATTTGAACAGTGTAGAAAGGCATTTACCTTGGTTTTCCATAATTCGTACATCTTTGATTATTTCCATCTATTTGCAAATAAGCTATACAAGTAAATTTTAAAATCTCATTAAGTTTACTCAGGATGATATATTCTTTCTTTTGCTGCTTGTAATATAACATTAATTTCTTGATTGCCTATGACTCTTTCTGTGTTTCGAGTGCTCTTTCTCATCTCTGTTGTCTCTGAGATCTATTTCAGCTTTGAATTCTTTGATAAGCGTGTAGATTTTGAAACAATACTCTTTACTTATTGTTTAAGGGTGGTTTTCATGAAAAAGATGGGGGAAATATGTTTTTCTGCATTAGAAGGCAACCAAACTGTTTACATATTTCTAAAGCTTTAAGTTTGGTGAAAAGATTCCAAGTGCAATTTGTGGTTTTCCTATATTTTGATATTCATATCTTAAAACAAGGAAATGAATAGATGAACAAATCTAGAGTGAATCACATAGAATATTTTTAAAAGATTATCTTTATGTATGTGAAAGTTGTTTTTTATAATTGTTTATTATTTTTAAATGATAAAATTAGAGAATGTAGAAGAAAAAATAATCCAAAATTGTTTTATACTAATTAATTATGAATTTTGGAAGAAAAAATAAAGATAATATTAGAATTACATTTACCCATAGGCTAAAATAAATCTCAGACAGTTTTTAAAAAGTATTAAATAAATCAGAAAATAACTTTGAAAATATTATTACTAGATCTCCATAAAGAAATATCTCTAAATCTGAAAGCAATAAAATAAAATTAAAAGCAAATAAGTTAAATCTTTGTTTGAAATGACACCCCAAAATTAAAAATTTATTATATATTTGTGTTACTTAATGCAAAAAAGTTGGTAATCTAATAAATATATACATAAAACAACTAATAAGCAGTTAAAAAGACTTTATTACCTGTAATAAAAAAAAATTTTATCAAGCTAATAAATGTTCAAACAACAATTGTAGATGATAAAAAATAAACATATAATTACCGATGCTCTATTATATGTAAATCAAGTTGTATGGAATTGCCTTATGTCATGGATATTATTATTCCCCTGTTTTATAAATGAGGCATCAGTCCCACAGTTAGGTATTTAGCTGGAGGCAGCACAGTTAATAAATAATGAAGTCAGAATGAGATCAAAATATATATCTGACACCAATGTCAATGAAGCATGAGAACACATCACTATTTTCTTCCTTATTTAAGTAACAATTAATGTGGGCTTATAATAATATAAAATAATATAAAAATTTAGAAAATAAATTAAAAATCAATAAGAGTTTTTTAAATGCCCATGCCACTGGAGCCTGACTCTTTGGTTCTAAAAATATTATTTCTCTAAAAATATTTTAAAGACTAGAATATAAAAATAAGAAATGATTGAAAAATATGACTGTTAAATTTTAATCAATCGGTAGAATTGTCAATCATTTTTTATATTTTAACATTTTCAATTACATTTGATATACAATTTTATATCAGTTTTAAATGAACAATAAAGAGATTAGATATTTATATAACTTACTGAGTAATCACTCTGAAAGTATACCCATCTGTTAACCTTACATTATTATGACAGTATTGTAGATTATATTCCTTATGCTGACTGAACTTTATATCCCTGTGACTGCTTTTATAACTGACTATTTGTGCTTCTTAACCCCTTTTATATTTTTTACCTATCCCCCAAACACCCTACAATCTGGCAACCTTAATTTGTTCTCTGTATGTATGGGTTTGTTTCTCTTTTGTTTATTTTGTTTTTTTAGAGTCCATACATAAGTGAAATCACATGGTATTTGTCTTCCTCTGTCTGATTTATTTCATTTATAAATATATTTTCTTCCTATAAATATATTTTCTTTATGTGATAGTACTCATTTATTTCAACATAAATTTTAAAAGAGGAAGGAATGAGAATAAATCACTTAAGCTAAAAATCTAGATTTCTAATTTCTTTCTTTCTAGATAATAAAGCATGTTAAATTAAAAATAGATATTTTAATTACTTATGAATGTCTTTATAAATTCAATGTGCTATTAAATTAGAATAATCCTATTAAATTATTTTATCAACCACCTCCAAGTTATGGTGTTATGACTCTACTAAAAATACATTTTATATTTTGAGCATAAAATATAATTTATATTTTAAGCAGTAAACTAATTTATAGGTTAATAAACCACATAGAGTTGTATTTAGCATTTAGCTTTCTTAGATTGAGTGTAATATATTGTCAATATTTGTTTCAGATTTTTTAGTGAAAAAAATTACTAGGCTGGTATGCTTTTAGAAACACATTTCTTCATCTTTATGTATATGTATGTGTTTCGAGTCATAAATCCCTTAGTTTTCAAGGTGAGGCTAGAGAGGTTTTAGATTGCTCTTTGCTACATTATTTGGCAGCCTTGGAAATGACATTTTAAGTCATAGGTTTTAGCTATTCTCTCCTGCTGTTCATCTTATTCTATGTGAATTACCATTTTAGTTTTTATTACTGGTGATCAGAAATACTGCATCCCACAGTCTCCAGATTCTCATTCCTTAAAGAAGATGAATTTGCTGGCTCAATACCAATTTCTATATTTTCCAAATTATTATAAATGCCCTCCAGAGTCCTGATTTCAATTTTTTAATCATTTAAAAATTTAAGTAATATAAATATCTTTGCCATCTATGCTAAGAAAAAGGAGAAGATTGGATTTTGCCCAACTTGCAAAATACACATTAGCCTACTGCAGATTCATAGATGCTGGCAGAAGAAATGAAAGGCCTGATTCAGAGACAAAGGCCTGATTTACTCATGGTAAATCAGGAAGCATATACACTGGCATATTTACTTTAGTCTCCCTCGCCTCTAAATCTGTTGATGGTAATATAGATGAGTCAACATGGATGCTTTTATATGGAATGGGTTGTAATACAGAAGAGAAATTTAGGGTTTAGAGAATCTTTGTCTTTAATCATGGACACTAATTATGTAAGACTTGCTATGGAAGAAGATATCCTCTCTATATTCCAAAGCTGTAAGCATACCTGCCCTTCGCTCCACAGGGAAATGCTATCTTTACCTTTCAAGCCTATATTAAAACTTGCCATTTTCTCCAGAGGGAGTTGCTATCTTCCAAAGCTACTTGATATACAGATATACAGATAGTCCAGAACAAAGGGCAGTCAAATGTGCAGACTAGACACCTATAAAAAATTGTTTTCCGATGTTCTTTGCTGAATTTAGCAGAGAAAGAATTCATTTTATGTTAAATAGTTCACAGAACCACACCCAAAACTTTAACTAGGGAGGGGTCCCCATGGTCCCTGCTTGCTTCTCTGCATCATTACCTTCCAAGAGAAAGTATACCTACTTGGTACATCCTAGGTCCGGGTACTTTTGCTGCAAGGGAAATATTTATCCAGAAGTTTTGAATCTCTAGACAAAAGAGATCTTTACCACAAAATAATAATAGCTTAGAAAAAAAAATTCTGAAATGTATGAAGGAGTAAAATACCAAAGAGCCAGATAATATCACAGGCATCTGCTACAATATTTTTTGATAATATAATAAGTTTAACTGAAGTTGACAGAATTTTGGTACCCATGACCTTTGGTCGCTGGTGTTACATCATAACTATGTTACATTACATGAAAAAGAGACTTTGCACATGTAACTAACATTATTAATCAACTGTCTTTTAAAAGGAGAGATTATTTTAGATTATCCAGCAGATATCAGTATAATCATATAAGTCCTTAAAGCAAAAGAGGAAAGCAGAAGAAGAATAAGAAATTTCAAGCATGAAAAGGGCTTTATATAATTAATGGCTTAAAGATAGAAAGAGTCATGTTATAGAATAAGGAAATGAACTCTGCTAATAGGTAGCATTGGAAGAAAACCTCGAGCTTCAGATCAATATATTTAAATACTACCATGTAATTATGAAAACCTTATTTCATAAGAATTGGAAGTTGAATATCATGACACTAACAATTCTTTCCAGAGTTCCAAATTTTATCATTGTTTATATTCACTGATTCTAAGTTTTAGAGATATAAGACAAAATAATTTTTAAGCATATGTTAACAGCATTACATGAATTCAAAATTTTGCTAAATTTCTTATTGAAATGCTTTTAAAATTATTTTGATGATATCTGAGAAAAGCTCTTATTTGTGTACTAATATATATTTAATACATAATGGCATTATAAAACTAGGTCCATCCACAGACAAGAACAGTGCTGATTTCTCAACATTAATTTGATTGGATTAACTAATTTTTTAAGATGGTTAAATAATTAATTAATTTACAGTCCCTTTTTTTCAGGATCTCATCATCTGTGATAGTGGTTCTTAAACTTCAGCATTTTTCAGAATAACCTGAAGAACTTGCTGAAACACAGATTGTTCCGTTTTTCTTCCTCTTCCCACCCCACTAAGAGTTTATGACTCACTGGAGTGGGACTGGAGAATTTATATTTCAGTGATGTTTCCAGGTGATGCTGATGTTGCCAGCCCAGAGACCACTTTGGAGAACTGCTGACCGTAACATTAAAAAATATATTGTTAATTGGAGTAACTGCGGAACCTATAAGTGGAAAGGAACATTATATGCAGGATCTAAGGAACTAAAAGAACAAACTAATTGAAAACAGACTCACAAATATGGAGAACAATCTGGCAATTGCCAGAAGGGAGGGGGTTTGAGGGACTGGGAGACAGGAATGAAGGGTTAAAGAAGGTACAAATTAGTAGTTGATCAACAATCATGGGGATGGGGAGCATGGCATAGGAATTCAGTTAGCACTAATGTGATGGCTAGGTAGAGAGCCAGAGGAGAGAAAGAGCAACTATATAAATAATGTCTAACCAGTGTACCGTATACTTGAAACAAAAAATTAAATTAAATAAAATAAATAAAATAAAATAAAATAAAATCTTATTAGGGTCAATGTCAGTTCTTTAATCAGAATTCTCATACACTGCTGGTGGGACTGCAAATTGGTACAGCCACTATGGAAAACAGTATGGAGGTTCCTCAGAAAACTAAGATTTGATCTACCATATGATCCAGCAATCCCACTACTGGGTATTTACCCCAAAGACTTGAAAAGTCATATCCAAAAATATATTTTCATATCGATGTTCACACCATGGTGGCCAGGACATGGGAGCAATGGAAGTGTCCTACAATAGATGACTGGCTAAAGAAGCTGTGATACACATATACAATGGAATATTACTCAGCCATAAGAAGAGATAAAATATTGCCATTTGCAACAACATGGATGGAACTCGGGATGATCATGCTAAGCAAAATAAGCCAGACAGAAAAAGTTGAAAACCACATGATATCACTTATATGTGGTATATAAACCTAAAATCAACAAATAAACAGGACAGACAAACAGAGATTCATGGACATGGACAATAGACTAGTGGTTACCAGAGGGGAGGTAGATAGGGTAAAAGGAGTCAAATATCTGGTGACAGAAGGAAATCTAACTATGAGAGGTGAACACACAATGTAAATATATATATGCCTTACTGTTAAAATGTACAATTAATTTTAATGTCATTATTAAAAAAAAGAGAATCCATTGAGAATTTTAATTTAATCATTTGAAAATAAACACTATTAGTGCTCTTTGATTTTCAAATTTAAACAAGGGATACATTTTTAATACACTACATAAAGCAACATGTTGCAAAGGGAAAAAGAACAGAATCCATGATCTACCATACCTACTAAATGTTAGATTTGGAGGTTATTAATATATATGAGTTTAGACATTTACTTTTTTAAAGAAATAAATCACATCATTTTACATGACTGTCAGTATAAGTTGATAGATACGTGAAAATACTGAATCAGTATCTCTAAGTGGCACTTACAATCTACAGCTCTTAGAAATAATGGCATAAATATAAACATTAAGTTAGCATTGTATAACTTTTACCTGGAAACTCAATTTCCTGCAGTTGAAAGGTTATATAATTAAAAAAAAATAAACATATTAAATATAAGGACATAAACTATAATATACAGTTTAGTAATGGGTCAAAATGGGTCAAAACTTAGAACACAATAGTACTGAAAAGCCCTCTACATTCACCTTTCCAATCACCACACTTTCCATTTTCCAAAGGTAAGGCTATTGCGGTGTTTTTGATAATCAGTTCCTCAGTTTTTCTCTAGTCTTACTGCTCATGTATGTATCTTTAAAGACTATCATTTATTATTTTGGTATTTACATAACATGTAATTATTTTTGTATAATTCATATTTGACCTCTTTCACTCAATGATAAGTTTGAGTGATTCATCCCTGTAGTTTATATAGACATAGCTTATCTGCCTCTTAGCATACACAGGCACACATTTTTATTACCTACATTCTTAGAAATAAGAATACTTGGCCAAGCAGTATGCTCCCTTACATTAAACTTCGGTAGGTGATGCTAAACAATTTTCAAAATTCTATAATGATTTAAAATAGATGAGTGTTCCAATTAGTCTTCATTCTAACCAACATATATATTTTTTAATTTTAGCCATTTTGGGGGGACATAATATTTTCTCATTGTGATTTTAATTTATATTTCCTAATTACTAATAAGGTTCAGTACATTTCAGGCCTTTTTTATTTCTAATTTATATTTGACTTTTACATTTTTGTAGGAGGGATGGAGACCATTTGATGTACTATTTGACAAAATACTTGTTTGAGTCTCTTGCTTACTTTTTATTACTCAATCAGTATTATTTCTTATTGTTTATAAAAATTAAATAAGTTTTTGGGTGTCTCTTTGAGGATATTTTGTCTCATTTTTTAAATTAAATTTATTGGGGTGATATTCATTAATAAAATTATATAAATTATATATCATACCCAAAGATAAATTTCTTCCATTTTTACTGTTATCTATTTCTCCCCTTCCCCTTTTCCCTCTGGTAACAACTAAATTGTTTGTGTCTATAGGTTTTTGTTTGTCTTGTTTGTTGCTTTCAGTTTTATATCCCACATATAAGTGAAATCATATGGTTCTCAACTTTTTCTGTCTGACTTATTTCTCATAGCATGATAATCTCAAGATCCATCCATGTTTTTGCAAATGGCAGCATTTCATCTTTTCGGCTGAGTAATATTACATTGTGTGTGTGTGTGTGTGTGTGTGTGTGTGTGTGTGTGTGTGTTTGTGAATTTTTCAGCAATTTTGACCACATCAAAATATAAAATTAGTTTTTATGAGACCCTAATAAAAAAGTAAATTACTGCTTAAAAATGAGACAAGATAGATGTGGCATTTTGTGTCATTCTTAACCTTGTTTTTCCCTCTTTTATTAGTGTCTGCCTCACTAAAAATAAGTTCATATTTTCTATGCAATCAAAATTACTAAAAACTTTTTTATGGATTAAATTTTTATCTAGTTAAGAAAATATCCCTTACCTCAACATTGTAAAATTTTTGTTAAAATTGCTTTCTAAAAGTATTATTACCTTTATAATTTGATATTGCATCTACATGAAAGTAGACTTTGCATATAGTGTGAGATATTGGTCAAATTAGTACACTTTTATAGATAGCTACCTTTCCTTAAATGATTTCTTTAAATGAGAACATTTTTCAGTGATTTGTAGTGCCACCTGTTTCAGAAATCAAGGGTCTATTTCTAAGCTCTCTATTCTGTTACATTGGTTTATTATTTTATTCTACCTCAGTACTTTAATTATAGATTTTTAAAAGCCTTAATATATTTTAATGCAAGATCAAATCTTAATTATCTTGTGGGTTTGCTGTCCATTTTTGGCCTGCTGCTTTGTCATATGTATTTTTTAATTAATTTAAATTCATCTCCCTGCCAAACATACACATATACATGTAATTTTGGAAATTTTGTTAAGTTTGCATATATATTTGGTTGGGAGCTGATTGCTTGACTGCTGCTCTTTGGGTAGACAAGGGATTGTTTGCTCAGCAGGGTGTTTGCAATTGCCTTGCTACTTTTGTAGTGGCTGAGAAGCACCTCTTGCTCCAGAGAATGAGCTGAGTGTTCTATGACCTCAATAGGGAGGATGTGGGAGCCTTGAGAGAGCAACAGGCTCCCTGTGCAGGTGCAAGCAGTTGTTTATGCATACTTGTCGGTTTGCCACGCAATCATGATGTATAAATAGGGTGTGTTGAATAAATTCGGGGCTGCAGTATTGACTGTTAGCCCTTCCGATTCTTTCTCTTGTCTCTGTCTTTTCTTCAATCCTCACTCCCTTTCTCAGGTACTGTTCAATCTTGGCTGGCAGGTTCTGGCAATATTTATATTAATTTCCTTGGAAAGAATTTATATCTTATTATTGTGAGTCTTATAATTCTTAAGCCTAGTGTCTTCTTTCCATTAATTATAATTTCTATAATATTGCTCAATAATATTTTATATTATTTCTTGTCCTTTAACATGTCTGTCTGTCTCTCTGTTTTCTCTCTTTTGAATGATTTTGTTGCTGACAAATAGAAATATAACTGTGTCTTCTAATTTGTCTATAATAAGCAGTTGATATTTATATGATCTCATTTAAATATATGAAATATTTTTCAGGTGAAATCATCTGTTCCTAGACCTTTCTTTGTGGAATGGTTTTACAGTAATAGGAATGTTTATATTTTATGTTATTTGGTCTATTTTTACACTTCCATTTTCTTAGTAATTTGTCCATTTGGCCTAACTTCAAATTTATTAATGTGAAATTATTAATAATGTTCTTATGTTTTAATATATTAATTAGAACTTTAGGGTTTGTGATGTATCTTTTTCCTTCATTTTATTGGTTATTTGCATTTTCTCCTCTTTATGTTTATTTGTTTTGCCTGCTGGTCAGTTTGATTAGTCAAAGAATCAATATTTGCTTTCATTGATCCCCTATTTTGTACATTTTCTATTTAATTCTTATCCTTATCTGCATTATCTTCTTTATGTCTATTTTGATTTATTTTGCTGCATTTTATACAACGTCTTGATTTAGATTTTCAACCATTTTATGTCTTCTTTGCTAACATATATGTGTGAGGTTATGTTGTATCATCACTGCTTTAAACATGTTAAAAAAAGTTTTATAACATTTGTATTATTCATTGCTAAGTATTTAATTAATTCCATTGTGATTATTTCTCTGAACAATAATTATACAGATCTTATCTGGTTAGTTCTTCACTATTATATTATGTCTCCAGTGTATTCAAATAGATTTTTTTCTCAGTTTTCTTGTTTATTTGGCAATATGTTTGCTCGAAACTCTCCACTCTGCCAGCATCCAAATTTATTTTGGAGTGTCTAGAAACATGTAAATATATATAATTTATTGTAAGTTTTCACAAAAAAGTTAAAAATGATCAATATCTGTTACATCAAGACATCTCTGCTTATTGTTAAAAATAATGCCATTGCCCATTTTAGATTAACGTCAAAAGAAAACTTTGTGAAATGAAAATTAAGATTTTTACATAAAAATAATTACAATTAGGAAGAAGTATAGGCAGACAGAGTTGTAGGAGCATGTATTTCTTAGTGTAAATACTGAAATAATCATATTTCAATATATAATTCTAAAGTATGTTATAGGATAAAACTAAGTAACTGGAAATTGCTTATTTTTATTCTGACACATTATGTTTAGTATTATGTTTATGTTTACCTTTGCCCAGGCCTTGCAAATATAGATTGCCTAGTGTAAATATGGTAAATCCTAAGCTATTTTAATTAATCTTGTAACAACATACTTAATTAGCTAACATGCCATCTAAAACTGTGAAACTACCTCATATTTATGATGACTTTAATGTTCCGTATCAGCCTTCTACCCCCTGATTTACAGCCATAGGCTATGGCACTTTGTTATATCCATGTAAGAAAGATAAATTATTACCAAGGTATTTATTTTTTAGCAATAAAGCAATTCATTTATTTTCATAATTACAACAATTAAATAGTCAAGTAAGGAAATACATCAAGGTCAGTCTTTTTGCTGTAGCATAAAAATGATCACTCTAGCCAAGTTTTTGATTTAGAGGAATTGATTTTTTTCTTAAAAAAGTATTCTAGTCTAATGACTATATTGTATTTACTGTAGGACTAATGCATTAAATTATGACTTTTACACTGTGAAAAATATGGTACTATAGAGCTTTATATGGAGTCCTTATAGTACTTTTGACTATGACATAACATCATCAGAGATGTTGGACATCTGAAGACTGAACTGAGACTTAAGAATATGATTCAAGGATGGAATAAATAAAAAAGAAAAGCATGGTTATTTCTGAAATGTCAAAAATAACAATTGCAGTATTCAAATATATAGATTTTTATTCACATAGAAATAAAAGAGAATACTAATAAATTAAATTATGAGACTAGATTATCATAGAGTTATCTGAAAATGAGGGCTGATAGCAGGAGGGGAGCAGAATATTGAAGAAATTTAGTAAGTTTCTCTCATGGAGATCTGTGATAGGGAATCAATAGTTTATCAAGTTTATATGTCATGTTAATACAGTCTGAAGTACATGTGCCAAAGTGTACACAGGTTTTTATTTTGTTTTCCAGTATTTTTTTTTAATTAATAGACTTTTTAAAAAATAATTGTAGATTTTCAGAAAAATAGAGAGTACAGATTTATATATGCAGCCTTGACATGTACACACAGTTTCTCCCTTTATTGAGATCATACACTGATATGACATGGTACATGTATTTCTATTATGGTAGAAAGTCATAATCTATTCAGATTTCCATAGTTTATACCTAAGGTCCGTCTCTTCCAGGATTCTACTCAGGTTACCCCTTGTATTCATTGTCGTGTCTTCTTATGCCCCTCTTTAGAAGTTTATCAAACTTTCCTTGTTTAGGATGACCATGATGATTTTGAGGAATAATGGTAAGATATATTGCAGGATGCCCCACTATTAAAATTTGTCTAATGTTTTTCTTGTGATTAGGTTCTGGTATGTATTATTGATAAGAAAAGAAAAGTAAAGTTCTATTTTTATTACATCATATTAAGATTATTTATTATCAATAAGATGATGCATGATTTATGACTGCTGATGTTGACCTCTATCACTAGACTGAAGTTGTGTTTGTCAGGTTTCTCCACATAATATTACATTTTTCTACCCTCATTCATACTGTGGTTCCTTAGACGGAAGTCACTAAGTACAAAAAAAGTTCTATGTACATTTCTTTAGCCTTTTTTTCCACTTCATTTATTTACAAAGTTACTTAGGTCATCACTGTTTCCTTCATCCCCTTCAGTGACTTTGTTTGATACACTTGTGATATGGTTAGATTCTACTATAATTTGCTTATTTCCTGGATCCCTCAATCTCTTAAATGTTATTTTTAAATTTATATACACTAGATTCACTCATTGTGTTATACAGTTCTATAGGTTTTAACAAATGCATAATGTCATGTATCTATTATTACAATATCAAACAAAATAGTTTTACTATCCTAAAATTATTCTGTGATTCATCTATTTAACCCTTTCATTCTCCCTTCTAATATCTGGCAAATACTGATCTTTTTACTGCCTTTATAGATTTCCCTTTCTTAGAATGTCATATTGGTGAAATCATTCAGTATATCAGCTTTTTAGACTGGATTTTTAAGAAATATATGTTTGAGCTTTCTCTGTGTATTTTCATAGCTTAGTAAATCATTTTTTATTACTGAATAATGTTTCACTTTATAGATATATTTTTGTTTACCCATTTATCAGTTGAAGGGTATTATGCTTGCTTCAGTTTCAGGGGCAATTTTAAATAAAACTGCTATGAAAATTCATGTTCAGTTTTTTTGTGTGGATATACTTACTCACACAAAAATTTAGTTGTGTAAATACCTAGGAGCATGTGATTGTTCATTAATATGATAAAACTGTTTTGCTTTACAAGAAACTCTCAAACTGTTTTCCAGAGCAGCTATACCATTTTGTGCTCTAATGATCCTATTGCTCTTATCCTTACCAGTATTGTCAATTTTCTGTATTTTAGTCCTTTTAATAGGCATTATATCATTGTTTTAATTTGCAATTCTCTAATGGCGATTGACGTTCAGCATGTTTTCATATGTATATTCCCAACTGTGTACCTTTCTCTGTGAGGTTTTCTTTCAGATCCTTTGGTTATTTTTATTTTAGATTGTCTGTTTCTTTATTGTTAAGTTTTAAGAGTTCTTCATGTATTTTTAATAGAACTATTTTATAAAATATCCATTTTGAAATTATTTCTCCAATCTTTGGCTAGTCTTTCATTTTCTTAACAGTATTTTTTGCAAATAAGCGTTTTCTTTATTTTAATAAAGTCCAACATTATTTTTCTTATTTCATGAATTGTGCTTTTGGTGTTTTATGTGAAAACTCATTGCCAAACCCAAAGATACCTTGATTTTCTCTATGGTATTTTCTAGAAGTTTTATATTTTTTCATTTATATTTAGGTCTATGATTTATTTTCAGTTATTATTGTAAAAGTTGTGAGATTATCTAGATTTTTTTCATAAGATATATACTTATTATAAAACTATTTGTTGAAAAGAATATCCTTTCTTTATTGAATTGCCTTTACTCATTTGTCAATGATGATTTGGCCATATTTATGGGGCTCTAATTGTGGGATATCAATTCTGGTCTATGTGGCTATTCTTTCTCCAATAACACAATGTTTTGAGCACTCTAAATTTGTAGTAATCTTGAAGACTAAAAATGTCAGTTGGTCAAATTGCTCTTTTTTGTCTGTGTTGTATTGCCTATTCTGAATCTTTTGCATTTCCTTATAAAGTTTAGAATCAGTTTACTTATACCTACAAAAATAGCTAATTTTAAATAGAATTTTAAATAGGATTTTGTTGATCCTATAGATTAATTAGGGAAGAACTGATATCTTAGTAATATTGAGTTTTCTAATTAGAGTTTTCTTGAATTATTACTAAGATTTATTGAACTAAGACTATCTCTGCATTTATTTAGCTCTGGTTTGATTTCTTCCATCAGAGTTTTGTTATGTTCCACATGTGCATCTTCTATATATTTTATAGGTTTATATATAAACCTATTTCATTTTTGATGCTTTTAAATAATATTATTAATATTAAACTATAATTACCTTTTGACAGTATAAAAGAATAGACTTTTACATATTAAACTTGTATCCTAAAATTTTGCTATAAGAACATATTTGTTCCATGACTTTTCTATCAAAACCCTTGGAATTTTTTACACAAATAATTATGTCAACAAAGAAAATTTTATTTCTTGCTTCTTAATCTGTATCTTTGTCTCTGTTTCTCTCTCTATATATCTTTTTTGTCTTCATTTTCTCTGATTGCACTGTTTGTTAACATGATTTTGAATAGGAATGGTATGAGATAACATCTATGACTTATTCTTGATCTTAGGGGAAATTATGCAGTTTTTTCACCATTAAATGTGATGTTATTTACAGAGTTTTTATGTAGATGTATTTTATTCAGTCATGAAAGTGCTGTTCTAGTTTTAGTATCTTAAGAGCTGCTATGTGAATGTGTGTATAATTTTGTCCAAAGCATTTTCTGTGTCAATTAATAGTAGCACATGTTTTCTCCTTTAACTTGTTTGTTTGATGGATTACATTTTGAATGTTGGACCAGCTGTGCATATGTTAATTTAATCCCATTTCTTTACAGTGTACAATTATTTGCAATTATTAATGTATTTAATTTGTAAATAACTTGAGAATTTTGAACCTAAAGTCATAGAAGATATTTATTTAAATTTTTATTTCATGTTAATTCTTTATCTCATTTTAAGTATTCAGATTATATATTTCTTATTGTATCTTGTATATTTCAAGGAATTGATCCACTTCATCTAAGTTATCAATTTATGGACATAGATTTGCTAGCAATATTTCTTTATTATAGCTTTGATATACATTAAAATAGTAGTGATGGCCCCTCTTTCATTTCTAATATTAGTAATTTCTGTTTTTCCTCATATTTTTCTAAGTGCCTGGCTCAAAGATTATAAACTTTATTGAATTTAAAAAAGAACCAGCTTTTTATTTTCTTGATATTTGTTACTAATTTCTTGTTTTAATTTTTATTAAATTCTGCTTCAATTTTTATTTTATTTTATTTTATTTTATTTTATTTTATTTTATTTTATTTATTTTATTTTATTTTATTTTATTTTATTTTATTTTTATTTTTTTATTTGTTTACCATAGGCTTAATTTCTTCCTCTTTCTTTAGTTCCCTAAAGTTGGAGCACAGATTATTAATTTTAGATCTTTCTTTTTCCTAGCATATACATTCGATACCACAAATATTACAGTAGGTACTTCTTTTGCTGTAGTTCACTACTTTTGATGTTGTTTATTTTTATTTAGTTAAAATATTTTTAAATTTCTCTTGGGAATTTGTTATTGACTCATTTGGAAATGTTATTTAGACATGTGTTGTTTAATTTCCAAATATATAGGGGTTTTCTGGCAATACTGCTATTGTTGATTTTGAGTGTAATTCCATTCTGCTATGAGAACAGATTTTATATGATTTCTACATTTTTATGTTTATTAAGGTGTGTTTTATGCACCAGACATTATACCTCCTGTTGAATAATCTGTGAAAGTTTGAGAAGAATGTGTATTCTGTTATCATTAAATAAAGTATATTAATTCAATCATTTTGACTAATGTTTGTTTATTTCACCTATATTTTTCCTGATTCTGTGCTTGTTAGATCTACTAATTCTGAAACAGAGTTATTAAAATTTCCAAATGTAATATGGTTTTGTCAATTTTCCCTTACAGCTTTATCAGTTTTTGCCTCACATATTTTGATTTTCTGATATTAGCAATCAATATACATCCTATAGCTTTTCCTGTTTTCTTTTTTTTTTTTTTTTGAGAAATAACCTTTTAATCATTATGTAAAACTCTTTATCCTCAATAATTTCCCTTTGGTTTTAAAATATACTGAAATTTTCTGAAATTAATATAGCTACTCTTTTTTTATTACTGTTAGCATCGAACATGAATCTCATTTCCTTTACTCTTAATCTATATGTATCTTTATATTTAAAGTTAGTTTCTAAACAATAAAAATTAAATCTTTATTAGTTACTTTTACACTTTCACAAGTCTCTTTCAATAGGTATAATAAATTTTTCATTTTTAAATTGATTATTGATATAGTTATATTAATATCTCCCATGTTTGTGATTCTTTTTTACTCATTGCACTTATTCTTCATTTCACCTCTTTTCTGCTTTTGGTTTTAATTGTTTATTTTATATGATTTGATTTTCTCTCATATCAATTATATTTCTTTTAAAATATTTTTACTGGTTTCACAAGAATTTGTGACACATTTATAACTAAGTCCACTTTTAAATAACATGATACAACTTCTTGGATAGTGTTGGTATTATATAAAAGAGTATTCTGAATTCCTACCTCTGTTTCCTTAAAACATAGTTGTTATTCATTATATATATACACATATATGTATATATGTAGATATATATACACATATATGTATATATGTAGATATATATACACACATATATATCTACATATATATATATATGTAATACACATATATGCTATAGTCACACAAAAACATTACTATTATCACTTTGAAAATACAGTTATTTAGTCAATTAATTAAGAATAAGAAAAATACGATTTATTTTACCTTATGTCTTCCTGAGCATGCACTTTCTTTATGTAAATACAAGTTTCTAACATTTTTCTACTCTTAAATTATTTTAATATTTCTGGCAGAGTAGCTTTACTGGTGATAAATTCCTTTTATTTTGCTTGTTAACAAGTCTTTCATTCTCCTCATCTTTTAAAGGATAATTTTACTAGATGCATGATTCTAGGGTATTTTTTACTTCACTCTCTTGCATGTGTTTTCTGATAAAAAGTCCAATACAATTCTTATCATTTTTTCTTTATTGTTAATGTAATTTTTCATCTAGCTTGTTTCAGGATTTGCTCTTCATATTTGGTTTCCTATGGTTAAAATATATGCCTGCATGTAATTTTATTGAAATTCATCCTGCTTAGTGTTCTCTGAATTTCCTGGATCAGTTGTTTGGCATCTGTCATTAATTTTGAAAAACTCTCAGCCATGTTAACTTCAAAATGTTCTTTTATTATTTTTCCCATCTCCTTCTGGTATTCTGATTACAAATATGTTATACTTTTTGAAATTGTCCCACGATTTTTGGGTATTGTATTTTTTTTCTTTTTTTTTTTTTTAATGCATTTCAGTTTGGGATCTTCAAACTCACTGATTTTTTTCCACCCTGGTTTATATTCAGGCTGCTGATAAGACTAATAAATTCATTCTTCATTTCTGTACAATGATTTTGATTTTTAGTATTTCCTGTTGAATCTTTCTTAATATTTCAACCTCTCTGCTTACATTACTCATCTGTTTCTGTATATGTCTACATTTTTTCATTAGAAGTTTTAACATTTTAATCATAGTTATTTTCAACTTCTTATCTAGTAATTCCCAAATATCTATCATATCTAAGTCTAGTTCTGATTCTTGCTTTGTCTTTTCAAACTGAGATTCTTCTTACCTTTTAGGGTGACATGTAATTTTTTGTTGAAAGCTGCACCAAACATGTAAGGTAAACTTTAGTTTCCTTTATTATTATTATTATTATTATTATTATTATTATTATTATTATTATTCATTCTCCTCAGTTTGGCATTGTTTTCCCCTGGGAACCATTTCTTGCATAGAGTCTGTATCTTGAAGTTTGTTCAACTGTAATACACTGTTACTATATTGGGGCACAGTTGATGTGGTATAAGGTATGGGGAAAAGGAGTGTTATATAATGTTATGATTAAGTCTTGTTCTTTCTGTGGACCTGAATTCTTGAGATATGACATTCAGAAATGTTTCTTACTACTTTTTTTCTCTCCATAGATGATACAGTAAGGTTGAAGAGGGCTAGAGTTGGCTAATTGCTTTCCTCCCACACCTATTAGGTTTCAGTAATGTTATTTCTCTTGGAGATGATGTATTTGTTATTGGGAACTGTCTGGGCACATAATAAAAAATGGTTATATTTTTATCTCCTACTGCTTAAAATCATAGGGCATTCTTTGGCTCCTTACTTCAACTACCTGATGATGTTCCTGGAAATAAAACTTATTAAAGTGCAAAGTCCTAAAACTGTAGCCCTAAAAAATTTCTCAATCTCAAATTGATCTATACTCATCTTGCAATAACTCATCCAATCCATTATAAAAGTGTTCCTATCAGTATATGCACATTGGCTGTTGCTTCAGATAAGATGGTTTCAGCGGATATTCTCTCTATTTTCCTGTCTCTTAAGATTTCAGAATGGGGAATTATTTGGCAACTTCAGCCTTCTGATGACTATAACAGAAATCATTGGTTTTTACTTTGTTCAGTTTTTTTTTTTCTTATTGTAAGATTAGGAGTAACATTTTCAAAACTTTTCCCTGTCATATCTGAATCCAGAAGTCCACCTTTTGTCAAATATTTTTATTTTAAAAGCTGAACTTTGATTTATCATGTTGTAGACAATAACAATTCAGAAAATGCATTTTTAATATAAAAGTTACCTATAGCAATATCTATAAAATTCTTAAATGTAGAACTATATTGTCTTATTACCACTTTACAAAACATAATAAAAAATGGAAGTCATTTATGACACTCATTCTATTCTAGACAATCCTGTTCTTTATTCTAACAAATTCATCATTTTAATTTTTTTCTATGAAACATTTTCTCTCCATTCTATTGACATCAGTCAAATAAATTTGCAACATTTTATGAACTCTTTCTTTACCACTTTAAGATAGGTTTTCCTGCTTTTTAAAGAAAGACTTTCTTCTTTATTTTACTTCAAAATAAAAATCAAAACAAAAATAAAATCAAATGCTAACCAAGATCTTTTATTATCTGGTTTCTTTCACATATTCAAACTTTCATCTATTTATCTTCAGCATGTGCCCTCAAATCTGGTGTTTTCATTGTTTCTCTAACACATTCTGTTCTTTTCTGCATCTAGAAAGTATTACCCTTGCATTTATTACAAGTCATCATGATTTCTTTCTAGAACACTTTACTACACATTTTACTTATCTATACCATGACATTTAACTTGACCAGGTTAACTTTATTAAAAGTAAACACAAATAATTTTCATGTTCAAAACTCTTCTCATAATTTCTTAAACAAAAATCCAATTACTTGCCTTGGCATAGGAGGCCTTCCTTGGAGACATTTCTCATTTTCTCTTTAGCGTGTCTTTTGTTATGCTTTAAAATAATTTCATAGCAGCATCACTGGTCTTTTTGTGGTTCTTGAAATGAAGCAGGATTGTTTTTATCTCAGAGACATTGAAGCTACTTTTTGTCTGGTTCAAATACCATGCTTCTAAAACATGTTTTTTGTGATTCTTCCCCTCATATTTTCCTGGTGCCTCCTCAAAGTCACTACTCAAAGAACCCTTTTCTTACAAGCTTTCCATAAGAAGGCTAGTCATTTTCTAATGTCAGCCTTGATGTTTTTCTATCCTCTCAACTGGCATATTTTTCCTGGTAGTCTTTTCCATTATATCAACTAAGATAATATAATTTAAAAATTTTTTATACTGTCCCTATATTACATTGAAACTCATGAGTACAGGATTTTGTCTGTCTTGTTTTTGTCTGTCTTGTTATTGCATTTAAAATGTATTTAAAAAATATATTTTAAATGCAATAAAATAGACCCTATACATATATAAATTCTCATTATTTGTAATTATCCAATTAAGATTTACTTGATGCATGAAGCCTTCTCTACATAATTCACACATATTAGTCTTGCTCTTCTTACCTCCTATGAGAGTTACAATAATTATAATCTATTGAGGATTAATCACATTAAGTCTTTTTTTTTTCTGCCTCTCTGTGTCTTGACAAAGTCCCAAATTGGCAGATTATACCTGAATACCCACACCCTAATCTCATGTAGCTATATACATCTTCTCTCCTGTTCCTGTCGCTCAACTCTCTACAACTGCTGTGACATTTTCCTACGCCCCCTGCAATTTATAGTCCATGCCAGGGAGATGCCCCAGATCCTACATCTTTTGTCTAATGTTGTATTCTCATTCTTGACATAATTAATACTTAGATCTTTCCTGAGACTTATTACCCTGTGGCTTTCTTCAGTGGTGCCTGTTTGGTTTGAAAGCCTTTGTACATTTGCTCTTCATTACTCCTCCCTCCACTTTCAACAGTGTTTAATCTCTTGGTATCACATTATATTATGCAATATCTCTCACCGTGGCAGCCGTCTACCAATTTACAGTTCACCTGCCTTAATTTTTCACTAATTTAGTTTCTAGTTCACAGTCATATTTTCCAGCACTACTCTATTTTAAAGTTTTAGTGACTTGTATACACAATCACATCTCAAAAATTCTACCACCAAAATTGTTTTCCTTAAAATCACCTATTAGCTATTCTCCATCAACATCAGACACTGTCTCCCTGATCATAACCTAAATTTAATCTTGCTAATAACTGCAATCTCGCAATCATCTCAATTTCAAAAATACTCTTCCCTATACATTTGTATCTCATTTATTCTTAAAAAAATTTGAAATAACCAACACTTATTATCTTAAGGATTTTGCATGTCAGGCATCTGGTATGGCTGATCTGGGCCCTCTGCAAGCCTGCACTCAAGAACCTAGCTAGGAAGGGGATTTTTTCCAGGAGATCAATGGGAATGGACTGTTTCAAAACTCAGTCAAGTGTCTGGCAGAATTTATTTTCTTGTGATTATAGGATTCATGGATGCTCTGGCAAAAATGACAAGAAGATTAACTCTAGGGAGATTTGTATATAACATAAAGTTATCATGGAAGCAACATTAATTTCTTTTGCATATCCTGTAAGTTGGAAACAAGTCACAGGTATTGTTCATGTTCCATGGGAGGGAATTATAAAGAGATGGAAACAACATGAGACAGGAGGCATGGGGATTTTCTTAAAATATTTCTATTAAATCCATTAACATTTCCATTTCATATCCCACCCTCTGCTTCCCTTCACAACAGAACTACTGGGAAGGTTTTTGTACTTGTTGCCTTGTATTTTCCTTTCTTGACAATGTATTTCTATGCATTTAAGTCATATTTTCCCCTACCATTCTTCAGAAATTTCTCTAGTTCTGAAATTTCTCTAGTCAGTTATCACCTATATATTGTAAAATCCAATGGTCGATTCTCAACTTTCATCTTGCTCAACCCATAATTAGTGAGATAGTCAGCTAATAATTTGTTTTCTTTAAAGACTCTTTTTATACAACTTCCAGAACATTGTATTCTCTTGATTTTTCTGCTATTTAATTTGAGACTCCTCTCCTATCTTCATTTCTCATGATGTTTCTTTCTCTGAAAATATTTTCCTTGAAATACTCCAGGGTTTACTCTCTAGGCTTATTTTTATTTTTGTTTTCTCAGAATTCATTCTCTACTAATTGGACTCTTCAATTATCATGGTTTAAGGTATCATGAACTTATTTTTATTAAACTGCATTCTTTTTAATAGCTTCTTTCTTCCTTCCTTCCTCCCTCCCTCTCTCCCTCTTTCTTTCCCTCCTCTTCTTTTTTTCCCTTCTTCCATCCTTTTTTTCACTCCAAATAATAAGTCCATTGCAAAGTCTCCTTGGCACTATTTTCAAAATATTTCCAAAATATGACTATTCCAGATCTTGTCTTTGGTTACCACTCTAGTCTGTGACACTCAGTTTTTTTGCAATAGCCATCTATTTGGTCTCCTTGTTTCTCCTTTTGTATTATTTCCCTCCCAAACAATCCCCTATTTCTAGATCAATTTTTAATATAGAAAATATATTCACTTAGGTTTTTTTTTCATATGTTTTTGTTTTTAAAGGGCATTTTCACAGAAGATTTTGGTTTATAACAAAATAAAGCCAGAGGGAAGTCGGAATCCAGGATACACATCGCCATTTCTATAACCTACCAGCTGTGACAGATTCAGCTAATAACTTCTGTCTACTTTGAAGACTCCATTTGCACAATTTCCAGTGGAAAAAACAATATATATGAAAATTAAGAGGACAGAAACAAAAAATACATTAGCTATGTCATATGCTTTGCAGCTTGATAGGCATGTAAGTGTATTTAACTTTATATACCACTAATAAAATGTGCAGCTATCACCTAAAAATAAAAATGACAGACTCAAAGTTAATACCTTCCCATGATGTCAGTTTGCTTCTCTGTTGATGTCAATCGCCTATAATTGGATTTTTGGATCTGTGACAAACACACTAGATATATGACTCTTGTAAGTTTTCTTAACAAGAGATGAATAATAACAGAATTCATGAGTAGGAAAAATAACAACAGAATGCTATGAATTAATACATTTATAAAACATTATAAATTACTATGAAAATGAATGTGTATTTCAAAAAAATCTTATTAATTTTTCCATTATTTATAATGCAAATGAGTATTTCACTTTCTTGAATCTTAAGTTTCTTATGTTGCAAACAAATTTCCTAGTTCTTATTTTAAGATTTGATCATTTGATTAATAAGTTAAATTCATCCAATTAATTCCCTTAAGAAATGATCTTTTGTAGATTTCTTAGGCATTTTAAGATTGCTTTTAAGATTGCTTTTTAAAAATTATTTTAGAAAACATTTTAATAAGCTTCATTTTTAGAGTATCTTTAAGTTTATAATAAAACTAAGTGGAAAGCACAGTTTCACCTATACTTCCTGCCTCGCTATACATAGCCTCCCATTATCAGCCTCCTCCAAAGTGCTATATCTTCTATTATTGATGAAGTTACAATGTCACACCATAGGAAAAACTAAAGCAGGTTTCTTTGATATTCATTATTTATCTGTGCCCTGATTTAAAGAGAGAAAAAAAAAACATTCCTTTTATAACAATTTGCTTCCCTTAGCATGCACACAATTTACACTTCATAAGAATAAACCTTATTAAAAATCACCACAGTCCCAGGAAAATGCTCAAATATTGTTGAAATTACTAAAATAGCATGCTTAGAATTTATTATTATTATTAATTATTATTATTATTTTGTAAAAAATTTCTTTAAGCAAATTGTTTAAAAAAACATAAAAACATAAACACATTTGATTTAATGAAGCTGCACACAGCAGCCATTTATGTAAGCTTAGCAAATTACTGTTCTTTATCTTGCTTAATTTAAATTTCATTCTAAATAATAATAATAATAATAATAATAATAATAAGAAGAAGAAGAAGAAGAAGAAGAAGAATACAGCATAGAATAAAGTAGAAATTAGGAGAAAACCCCCCAAATAAATGTGTCTTAACTGTATAGCACATTAAAGTTCAGGTAGCATTCTTTGGGTCTCATTTTATCCTCACATCAACCCCATAATTTGAGCATAAATAATTATTTAATTTAATTAATTCTGGGGTGGTAACATAAGTTTTTTGAGGATAAGCGACATATCCAGGGTCCTGAATCGAGTAAATGGCAGAGCCAGAACTAAATTCTGAGTAACCTATTCTCACCTAAACTATAGAGCATGGACAGAGATAAGAGAGATTTGACTCCAAGAGTGAGGGTATTTATTAGGTAATATGGGCAACTTATCAAAAACAAAAACAAAAACAAAGAAGGCGATGATATACAGGCCTATAGGAAAAGATTGCGGTTGCAAGTCTTCAAGTACTAGAATGTAGTGGACGTATTAGCATATTGTTGCCTAAGAGCATATGAGGAAATATGTGGCAAGAGACAACACTGATAAAACAAGTGCTGGTCTGAGCCCTGTGTATATTGCTCAGCAGCTTGGACTTCATATTTTCTTAAGATAATGAGATATAATAGAAGAATAAAATAATTAGATTTAAATTTTTGCAAGACCATTCAGATTTCATTGCAAAGTATGGTTAGCATGAAGTGAGAGACAAGGCAGGCAGAACAATAAGAAAATTATTGCAATAATGCAGGTGAAAAATAATTATGACTGTGTTTAAAGCATGGAGACAAATTAACAGATTAGGAAAATGAATAATTTTTAAAATGTAGGAATTTATTAACTGAATTTTAAAGATGAAGTATCATACTTCATTCATCAAGGCTCAATGAATGTCAGCCACACTTAGGGACATGAGAGAATCTATAAAGGATAGCAAGATATACAGGAAACTTCTTATTGACATATTTTTATTGTTAAAGCCCTATTTGAAAGTTTGAGAACATAAATAGGAATATTCCCAATAATATAAAAGATCTAAAAATATTTTTAAGGAATGATTCACAGAAACAAAAGTATTTGTTTGGTTTCTGTTTTCACATGTAAGAAGCTTGATAGTTACCATTCAACCCAAAAATAAGTAAAAAGTTCAGCAAACTGAGAAATAAACAATTGTTTTAGATTCTCTAAAATTGTTGAGGACACAGGGCATACCATTACTCACAAAATTTGAGACAGAGTTAAAAACAAAGAGAGATGGTTTACTAGAGATGTGACTCAGAAGTGCAAACCTCCATGGGAACTAACATCACAGTAGGAAAACCTGAACTGTAATTGAGGAAATATTGAAAGCTCAGTGTGGCACATTGAGAGTTAAACACTCCAAGGATATCAGTCATAAAGGGAGACACTATAATTTCATGAAGATTGCATTCAGGAGCTCAGCCAGGTTCTCACTGAAAATATGAGAGAAAAATCTCCCTAGGCTAATGGAAAGGGGAGAAGAAATAGGACTATTTTGAAATATGCGACAGCACTCTTTCCTTCTTAAGCAGGTCTGACCTCAGGAGAAACTATTTAATCAGAATCTAACCTTCTTGGGCACTATCAGAGCTTAACTGACCTTGGAGAAGGTAAATAACCAGCTCCAGCCAACTCAAGTCATACTTGCTCATCAAAAGTGGAAGAAAAACACCAGAAAACACTTGTGATATTTATAGTCTATAAGCATAGGTGCACTAACAGTGAAACCAATCAGGAATGCCTATTTCTAGCAGTTGCTTTTACATTGTACATCATGTCCAGCTATCAAGAAAACATTACAAGACATAATAAAAGACAAAATCATAATCTGAAAGGACAAAGCAAGCATCAAAACCAGACATAGCAGGAAAACTGGTATTCTCAACCAGGAATTTAAAATATCTATGATAAATACACCAAAGGCTCTAGTTCATAAAGTAGAGAAAATGCAAGACATATGGGTAACGTAAGAAAAGATATTGAAATCATAAGAAAGAACTGAAAGAATTGGAAAAAAAATGCTGAAATTGTAAAATTCTATGAAAGAAACAAAGAATGTCTTCAATGTGCTTTACTAGTAGATTGGACACAGTTTAGGAAGAAATTGCTGATTTAGAGGTTACAGCAATGAAATCACCAAAAACCAGTAAGCAAAGAGAACAACCGAGAAAACAGATAGACTACCAAAGCACTGTGGGGAAAGTACAAAAGGTGTAACATATGTACGATAGAATACCAAAAGAATAAGGAGAATAAGAAAAAAAAGAAATATTTGAAACAACAACTCACAATTTTTCTAAATTAATGTCACACACCTAACCATAGTTGCAGGAAGCTCAGAAAACATCAAGTAAAATCAATGCCAAAGGAATGTTACCTGAGCAAATTATTTTTCCACTAGAGAAAGCCCTAGAGAGAAAGAAGCCATTGAAAAAAATAATTTTTTCAAAAAATTATTTCCAACTCCTCTTCGGAAATCATGCAAAAAAGAAGAAAGTAGAATAAAATAAAATATTGTGAGAGAAACCTAATCAACTCTGAAATTATCTTTCAAAAGAGAAAGAGAAATAAAGCCATCTTCAGAAACACAAGAACTGAGAAAATTTGTCAGTAGACTTGTCTTGCAAAAAAATGTTACAAATTATTTAGGAAGAAGGAAACAATAAATATGTCAGTAAACCAGATCAACATAAAGACACAATGAGCATCAAAAAAGAAATAACTGAAGGTAAAATACAAACTTGTATTTTCTTATTTTAATTGACCAAATAGAAAAGTTTTTAAATAATAATAAAAATAATGTATTTAATTATATATATCACACACACACACACACACACACACACACATATCATATATTATATACAAGCACACACATACTTACTATGTATGCCGAATTATAAGGGAATTGATTGATAATAATGATATAAGAGGTGAGAAGGAGAAACATATTATTTTCTTTGTGTAAATTAATAACTACTGTTGAATCAATAAAGTGTTATTTGAAGACAGGTTTTAATTAGTTGTAAATATGTATTGTAAACTCTGAAAGAAGTTTTATAAAAGGATTACTAGTATATTTAGAAAAGAGAAAAATTGAAATCATACAAAATGTACAATTCAAACCTCAAAAGACAGAAAAAGTAGAAGAGAAAAAAAGGAATAAAGAACAAAGGCAACAAGTTGAAAACAATAATAAATATGGTAGATATTGATCCTATTATGTCAATAGTTACTTTGAATGTTCTAAGTGCACCAATTAAAACACAGACATTGACAGAACATATAATGAAATGTGGTGCATACAGACAATGGATTGTTATTCAACGCTAAAACAAAATGAGCTGTCAAGCCACGAAAAGACATGGAGGAACCTAAATGCCCATTACAAGGTGAAAGAAACCAACCTGAAAAGGCTACATGCTGTATGACATTCTGAAAAAGACAAAACTATGGAGACAGTAAAAAGATCAGTGGCTACCATGGATTGGAATGGTGCAGGAGAGGTGAATAAGTAGAACACAGAGTATTTTTTAGAGCAGTGAAATACTTTGTACAATGTTATAATGATGAATAAATTTCATCATATATTTGTCCAGATCCTTAGAAACTACCACACCAAGAATGAACTCTAGGGTAAACAATGGACTTTGGATGATTATGATATGTTAATTATGGTTGATTAATTGTAACAGTGTACTACTCTTTTGGGGGATGTCAATAATGTGGAAATCTACAAGTGTGTGGCAGTGGGGGTACATGGGAAAGCTCTAGTAAGTCCTCACTTAACATCCTCAATAGGTTCTTGGAAACTGATTTTAAATGAAAAGGTTATAACAAAACTAATTTCACTGTCAGCTAATTTATCTGAACAAAATTTAAGTTTCTACAGCACATTTCTGGTCACAAAAATATCACCAAATGTCTAAATAAAGACCTAAACATTTCTAATATTAAACTTAAATAAATATGAGCTATATGTACAGTTAAGACTGATGAATAAAAACAAGTAAAATCATTCTTTTCCCACCTGCTAAGTTTAGTTTCAGAGTCATGAGGCTGGAGCCTCTCCCAGAAGCTAAGGGCACAAGGCAGAACCCCAACTTTCCATCACGGAGTCCATCACACTCATACCCACACTCACTCTGATTGGGACAGTTAGACAACCCAATTCACCTAGTATGCACATATTTGGCATTAGGAGGAAACTGAGGTACCCAGAAAAAACCCACACAGATACGGGAAGAAGGTGCTAGCTTTCTGGCAAAAAACAGATTATTTTTTCATCAATGTTATAAGAAAATGATGTTGAAGGAAACAATGTTATCTGAGGACCTGCTGTACCATTCTTGAAGTTTTGCTGTGAAAATAAAATTGCTATAAAAACATAAATTCTCAATTAAAAAAATAAAGTGCTTTACACAGAAGAATATACAATGGTTTAGTTATTTCAACAGCCATTAGATTGATACAAAACACTTTATATTTCTAGTTTGACTAATGGGTAGACATTACAGATAAGGAATTTCGAGATCATAAGAATCCCAGATTTAACTCTCAAACTGGTGAGCTCCTTGATCCTAAGGGTGTCTAGAGGTACAATTCTAAAGACTTAATTCATGCAATGTGTGAGACATTGAAATACGAAGCTATCCCTCTAGTCCATAATTATAGTATTATTAATTCTGATTACCATAAATACGTTGAGTGGAAAAATTGATCCACTTCAAGCATTAAACAAAATGCAGGCTGAGGCAAATTATTGTTAAATCTTTGTTTCCTCCAGCTGCAGTCACACAGCTCTGCCCTTCCCTTCTTTACCATGCTTATGAATTCACAATAATTACATAAAAAGCTGAAAGGTGTGGGACAGTTTCTGGCACAAGTTTTGATTTGTTTTGTTTCATTTTGTACATCTTGCTTCCCCAGTTCACTAGCCATACACTTGCAATTACATTCTGCAGACAGATTGGAGCAGAAAACAGTAGGCAGTTCCTATTTCTCATTCCCAAGCAACAAATTTGTTTTTATTTGGAGTCCAATAAGTAATTATTATTTTCTCACAATTCTTACTATTGAATATCATTAGGAAGATTCTGGAGGTTTTGAACAAAATTGTGATTCTGTGAATAGATTTTGACTTAGGACTTGAAGCTTATCGGGAGCAGAAGAATTTTAGATTAGAATGGATCATAATATTTCTTCCAATTTCTCTCTCACCAAACTACTCAGAGCTTGATTGTTCTGTCGGATTCATTCTGTTTTCTCTACTCATCTTGGTATGTAGAAGCTTCAAAGAACTACTCAATGCCTATATTTATGAGAAGTACACCCTCTTTGGTCTTGCCAAGACTAACCAAAATTCTTAAGCCTATAAAAAGGGCTGGAGAGAAAATAGCACTAGGGCTCAGAATAAAGAAAAAGAATAAAAAATTAGCGTTTCTAGTTTTACTTTGATATCGCTGGTTCCAAAGGATTATAACCTCTTCCATGGACACAAATCTACCCTTTATGAAAATATCTTTTAATAGGAAAAAAAAAGAAGAAGTAATAGTAACTTACTGGCATGTGGCTCATAGGCCCATCTTTGAGGCTTTTATAGCCAGCTGGAACCCAGGGTATTGTGCGTTCCACGCCTGAACCATCTGCAGCTTTAGCTGTAATAGCTTTTGGCTGGTGGTGGAGCAGGGAAAGGATGCACTAAAATGGTCTGGCATGAAATAAAAGGACTTCGTAACAATACTAAACTGCTTGTTTTTTATTCTCTTCATTTCCTCGTTCTCATTTTTAGGCTTTGCAATATAAAGAATCTTAAGAAATAATTATATGCATGCATATCTTAGCATATTTGAAATCTAAAACAAGGTAAAAATGACCAACTCTTTAAATGTCTACGTTGACGATCTTCACAATTAAGTGTGTGTCTTTCAAAGTCAAGAATCACTTCTAACTCCCTCTTTAGCCCAGCTTTTTCAGATGGGTAATCATTGAGATCATTCAGGGAGTGAATGTGCAGAACAATGTAACAAGGTCCCACATGGACACTCTAAACAAGTTTTGATTCTTCTTATCTGCCTGGTAATCTTTGTTTTGATACATAAAAAATTCTCTAAAGCTTTTTTCTATGTGTCTCTCTGACATTATTATTCTCAGAACAACTCTTAAAACAACTATGTGATGAAATACAGTTCCATCAACACTCTAGTCATGAAATTCATGTAGCATACAAATTCTAGTATAGAAAGTTTAGAAATCAATTAGCAAGATGGGCACATATAGTATACGCGTTTATTTTCATTTAACTTCTTTCTGTCTGACCCAATAAAATGCTAACATCAATGCTTCTACCATATAGTTGCTTCATAGTATTGATTGTAATATCTACATGAAGCATATACAAAATATCTCACAAATATCAATCATTTATTGGTATAAGTTGGCTACTGCTATTAGTAGTAACACAGCACAGCAGTTCAGAATGTAAATTTTGAAATCAGACTTCATCAGATAAAATCTGAACAATGGCACTTAGTAACTGGTTTTGTGGACAAGTGAAAAAATTCTCTCAATGTTTTTTTTCTTATCTCAGGGAGGCTTTCTCAAATTCTTAAATACTCTGAAGATTTTATACGATTCCCCTTATAGGAAAAATATTTTAATTTATTTTTTAAGATAATCCCTTTTTTCTGATACCTTGATGAAATAATTTTCTTGGAGTTTTACCTGATTGGATAATAGTGTTAGTAATATACTGATTTCAAAGTTTTAAATATGAAGGCACACAAGTAATTGAAAGCAAGTCAAAAATATAACGTTAAATACAGAGTAGTCAGTGATAATAGCAGGTCATATGAAGTAATAAGAAGAAAGAAACTGGTTGCTGTGGTGCCCAGCAATAATAGACACTGTCATTTTAATATGTTTTGCTTATGAAGCAGAAAGATCTTGAGTTGTTTAAAAATATTTTCTTTATTTAGTTGTTTTTATTTTAAACTAATTATAAATTGTGTATTTTTGATATAATTTAAGCAAGAATTCTCCTTCATTATGGGACACATAGTTCCTTTCAATTTATATATAACTTCAAGGTATTTGTTTTAATAACCAAGCCAGCTAAATTGTATTTGTATGTGTCTTCCTTAAAGCATAGAGTTTGTACTTTCTTTCTCTTGTGGAATTATTCATAAAGATTTGTTTCCTCTGAGTCTCATGGCCTGGAAGGTGTCAATTAATACATTATAACTTAAAACTATGAATTTAATACAGGCATTCCTCAGAGATATTAAAGATTTGGTTCCAGACCACCATCCTAAAGCAAGTATAGCAATGAAGTGAACAATGATCTTATTGCTGTTGGAGGGCCTTGCCTTCAGTTTGTAAAATACACAACACCTGTGAAGTGCAATATAGTGAAGCACAATAAAATGAGGTATGCCTGTTTTTCAAATGCACTCAACCAAGCAAAAGCAATATATAGTGTAATAACATTGTATTCTTCCATGGGGCTTGGAGAAAGAGTGTGAGGGAGTGAGAACAACTAAACAATGATCATAATTTTATGAATTAGACACATCTGGAGTTTATAAAATTAGCAGTGTTCTCCAATGTTATGGAAGGCCTGCAGAAATTAAACATGGAAACAATGTACAGCAAACACAAAGAGAATTGAAAAAACACTTGTAAACAAGACAATAAATGTTATAAAAATACTGCTTAATGTAGTTGAGGTTATGATAGCATTGAACTAGTATATTCAGAAAAATAATTATGATCAGGAAAATAAATTTTATAAAAGAATGTATAGTAGTTTTATATTTTTCACATACATTTATAATCTAATATTTTTGATGCATTTGCAGAATTGTACAACCAATTTTATAATATTTGTATCACTTAAAAAAAAAACTTACTCTTAAGCCATTACCTCAGAGTCTCCCCATTAGTAAAATCCTAGCAACTGCTAATTTATCATCTATTTCCATAGTTTGGTCTACTCTGGACATGTAGTATAAATGTAATAATATAATATGTGATATATACATATAATAAAGTATGTTGCCTTATGTGTCTGACTTATATCTCACCATGTTTTCAAGATTCTTCTATGTTATAGCACTCATCAGTACTTTATTCACTTTTATGACAAAGTTATATTAAATTATATGGATATACATTTTATGTAATATTTCATCAATTGATAGCTTTTGGGATATTTTTCACATTTTGGTTGTTATAAATATTGTTGCTATGAATATATATGTACAAGTATTTGTATGAATATGTGTTTTCAGTTATCTTGAATAACCAATAATAGAATTGATGGGTCAAATGATAATTCCAAGTTTAAATTTCTGAAGAAATGCTACTGTATTCCAAAGTAGCAGTATCATTTTAATTTCTTCCAATAATCTATGAGAGTTTTGTTTCTTCATATCTCACTAACATGTGTCCTAAAATGTGTGAAGTAATGCCACACTGGGGTTTTAATTTGCATTTTCTTGATTACTAATGAAGTTGAGCATACTTCTATTGTGCTTATTTGCTGTTTTATGTCTTCTTTGTAGAAATATATATTCAGATCTTTATAAATTTTGATACAATTATTTGTCTTTTTATTATTAAATTGTAGGTATTTTTATGAATCTAGAAACAAGTTCTTATCAGATATTTGATTTGCAAGTATTTTTTTCCACTCAGTGGGCTGTCCTTTAACTTTTTTGATGGCATCCTTTGAAACACAAAGATTCTAATTTTGATGATGAAATGAAATTTATTTTTTCTTTTGTTGCTCATGTATTTAGTGTCATATTTAAGAATCCTGTACCAAATCCATGGTGACAAAGATTTAACCCTATTTTTCTTCGAATATTGTTACAGTTTTAGCTGTTCTGTTTAAGCTTTTTATTTATTTTGGAGGTTAATATTTCAATAAGGCGTGAGGTAGGAGTTTATTTAAATTATTTTGCATGTGGATTTTCATATGTCCTAACACCATTTGTTGAAAATACTTTCACTTTCACAATGTATATGCATTGCACTGTATACTTTAAATATCTTCCAAATTTTTTTGTCAGATACACCTCAATAAATATGAAAAATCAATTCATTGTAAATATAAGCATTTATCCTGAACCGTTGATCCTATCCCATATGTGTGGTCTGTGTCAGTAGCACACTGTCTTTTAATCAGGAAGTATGAGTCATCCAGCTTTTTTATTTCTCAAAATTATTTTAGCAATTCTGGATCCAGTCAATTTCTCTGTGAATTTTAAGATCAGTATGTCAATTTTTGCAAAGAAAGTAGTTGGGATTCAGATGGGGATTGTGTTAATTTTTACAGTGTTGCATTTCATTTTTAAAAATTTATTCTTAAGCATATTGCTCTTTTAGATGCTATTATAAATGATTTGTTTTCTTAATTTTCTTCCATATTGTTTATTGCAATTGTATAGAAATATAATTTTTGTATATTAATTTTGATGGTGCTACCTTTCTGAACTTATTTACTATTCCTTATAACTATTTTGCTAATTCCTTAAGATCATTATATAAATGATCATATTGTCTGCAAATAAATATGTTTTAATTTTTCCTTTCCAATATAGATGATTTTTACTTTGACTATTTTTCCTGACTTCCCTGGCTAGAACCCCCAGAACAATGTTAAATAGCAATGGCTAACATGTATATCCTTCTTTTGTTCCTGATCTTATGTCATAAAGCATCCTGTTGTTCACTATCACTTGTGATGTTAGCTGTGTTTTTAGTAAATATTTGTAATTGATTTTTTTAGGTCTATCAAGTTGGTTATGTTATTTTGTCCTTTAAACTATTGATAGTGTGTTACATTATAGATATTCAGATGTTAATCTGATCTTGCATTTCTATAATAAATCCCACTTCATTATGATATATAATTTTTATAATATTCTAGTTAAGTTTGCTAATATTTCCTTGAGGATTTTTGTGTCTATATTTATAAACTATATTGGTCTATAGTATTATTTTCTTGTGATTTCTTTGTCTGGTATTGATATAAAGATAATAGTAGTCTCATAGAATGAAATCTCCATTGACCTTTTTTCTAATAACTGTCAGAAGACTGTTAAGAATTGCTATTAATCCTTCATTACATGTTTGGTAGCATTGGCCAGTGAAAACATCTGAGACTCAGCTTTTCTCTTTAGGTATTTTTTTTTAATTAAACCTCTTTATTGCTCTAATTCTATTCATTTTTTAAAAAATTCTTATTTAATCAGTTTCAATGGTTTGGTCTTTCTGGGAATTTACTTACTTTTTCTAAGTTACCTAATTTATTGACACACCTTTGTTAACAGTATTCTCTTATATTTCTGTTTATTTCTGTAAGGTTGTTAGTAATATCTCTCTTTTCATTTCTGATTTTAGTTATTTAAGTGGTAAGAGGGGTCTCTGCATTTGGAATTTATCACTTTGTGTTGTGTTAATATTCCCACTATGGCTAATTGTAAGCCAACATATTACTGAATGTGGACTCCAAACAGGTGCAGTAGCATACCATTATATATTTCTACCATATAGATTCAATAGATGTAAAAACATCTTAAAATACATATACATAGAAAAATGTAGCAAATAAATAGGAAGTAATGTGTGATAAGTATAGACTATTTTATATGTTTAATTCATGTTTATATAATTTTATTACTAATAATTTTTTAATTAGCTTGAAAAAATTTTTAAATTTAATAATTGGTTCTCCCCAACCATTAAAACTGGTCCCAGAAATCACCTGGACTCAACCAAAATTTAGGTCTGACAAGTAGTTTACACAGCACTGAATAACTTTCTACCCCATTTAGTATGGTTCATTCCTAAGAATTATCTCTTTAAATAATATATAAATGAATAAGTTAAGGAACACACAATGATTAAATCTTTTTTTATTTTTATTTTTACTTTATTTTATTTTTTTAACACCTACAACACCTGGTTAGCCTCCGAAATCAGACGAGATCGGGCATGTTCAGAATATTACTGTAAACTATGTTAAAATGTTATGTAAACCTTATGTAAAACTCTTCAGTGACTCTCAGATTTAATTAATTCAATTAATTTATGGTTTGGATTGTGTGGTCTATTTTAGATTGATAGTATTGAATATTGTTCAGTAAAATGTGTTATAATTTAAACTTGAAAGCATGTCTAATTTATTGCCTGGTATAATAGGTTATATCAAAGCGTCAAACTTCCCAATTACACATCTAAAAAATTTAGTGTTTACTGTAGTGGTGTCTATTCTACAATATCTTAATATTGACATGACAAAACTTCTAGTACCCAGAAAAGCATAGCCCTTTGTTATTAGTATTATGGTTACTTATTCAATATTAATTTTGTTAGAATTAAAAAAACAAAACATTATTCAAATAATTTACAATCAAAAATTATAGCCATTATAAGGTAAAATATAAACCACTAATGGCACACAAAGAAGACTGGTGTTTTCACTTGAATATCTTCAATAGAACACAAAAGATGAGATGTTTAGTTATTGAAGAAATTAGTGCATCTTTTCTGTAGATAAAGTGAATGTCTGGCTGATCAAGATTGTTCTAATGACTCTATATCTATTATCCAGATGTGTTTACTAACGGGGCTAGATGGCATAAACATGTAGAAAGAAAACTGCAATAAAGAGAAAGCATAGGTAATAAAACAAGAAAGATTTGTTATACAAAGGATGCTGAGTGTTGGCACTTTTATGTATGGTCTATGCAAAAACTTGAGGCACATACAATTAATTGAGAATAATTAAATACTTAATCTTATGTTAATGAAGAACTGTCATGAAGTTGACTGAGATCATTTGTGGGCTTAGACTAACCAGTGTGAGTTTAACTAGTAAGAAAAAAATCAGGTCTGGAAGTATAGAAGACAATGACTAATTATAGGCAAGGATAAGAGTGTTCACTTTGAAGAGCAGTGTGATTAAAATGATCACTGGAGGAAGGGGCGTCCTAGTCTGATTTACTATTATCAAGGCTCTCCTATGAAAGAAGCTACAAGCTTTTCTAAGTTTTACACTTTATTATTCTTAGATTTTTCTTGTCTAATGTTTACAGAGCCTCAAAATAAATCAAATAGTGTGTTATTTTTGACAACTCATATAGCAGGTTTTCTGGACCGTTGCTATATATCATGCCCTGTCAAATAGAAATTTTTTTATCTGCCATTTGAAATTATTACTTAAAGCTTTATATACCCAGTTACTTCTTATCCTCTCTACATCTACTCTGTTTTCACTTATGCTTTTAAAATAAAATGAACAAAAAAAGCCAAAAGAATTATAGAAAGGAGTCAAGAAAAGAAGCATCTTATTTAGGGCAAATTAGGAAGACTGAGGATGCTAATATGAGTAAAGAAGACAGAATATGAAAAGAAAGAAAGATATCCATGTTAGGAGAAAAATAAGATACTGAGTCTCAATTCATATGCCATGTATCCAGAATGATGCAGGAGTCTATTCTCTCTAAAATGCCTAAAAGCAAATTGTATATATTATTTAGTTTATCTTTTTTTTGAAATTATCCAATTATTCAGTTATTTTTTCTAAAACAATATAGCTAAGAATATTTATAAATAGAAAAAATATTAGAATAGTTCCTGAAAGAATATAATGCCATTACATATATGAGCTCCATTGTTATTAAATTATTTTTCAAAAAGCTTTACACAAGTAGAAAGTAGAAAGACATGTCTGAAACAAAAAGAATAACAATAACTAAAAATCATGACTGCTTTCTTAACCTACAAATTTTCATGAGGAATTAGAATAAGATATTTTCAGATTTTTAAGAGTAGTTTGAATTTATAATCAAATAAATAAGACCTATTATATGAAAAAAAATCTAAGAAAACAGAATACAGACTTTAAAAATGTATCATATTCATAAATTATAGTAATTCATAATTTTCTAATATTAAAAAGAGTTCTGGTGAAATTACTGAAAATTACCGTAGTTAAACTAATGATTTCTGTGGTCTCCCAAGGTACACTGAAATGCACACAGAAAGTGTATAGCCACTGTAAGGAGACACTGCAAATAAATCTAAATGGCTTTATCTGTCATTTATATATGCATTCAATTCTTCACATCACACATTCTTTCCAGTTGATATTTTGTGTGCTTAGACGGGCTATCTATAGTTAATTTGCAAAGCATAGAAAGGTACATAGCAAATTATCCTCCTGTGAAATAAAACCTCTTGGCAATTCAGCAAGGATTTGCTTTCATTTAAAATCATTACTTAGTCTTCAGTGAAAATTTATGTAACACTTATCTATTGATTGGCTTTGGTTTTGATAAGGTTTATAATGTGTGAAACTTGAAGAGCTACAGTAACTGTTTCAAGCCAGAGATTCTCAAACAGTGTTTACTAATGACCTGTTTTTCTAAAGTCTATGCAACATATCACTAAGAAACAAGATATAGCCACAATTTGGGGAAATGTCTGAGACAGAAAATATAAAGCAGGCATACATGAAAATATTCTCGTTTCAAGTATGAGGGGTTTTTTTGTTTGTTTTTAATGAGTTTGAATCAAAGTTTGCTGTGGTGTTTTGGAAGGGTGATATTTTGTCAAGGGACACTTTAATATTCTTACTGAAAGAAATGACTTATAATTTAAGGCATTATATATATGAAGGTTCAAAGAAGATTGCATTTATTATCTTCATGCTATGAGCATATTTTGCATGTTTATAATGCTCAACTTTTTATAATAAATATATTTTTATTTGATAAAATGTTATAGTTTCTCTCATACTGATAAAATTATTTTAACATTTCAAAGCATTTATTCATGATCATATTGGAATAGAAACATTATTTACATATTTGCAGAATTTCTTTCACTAGTCAGAAATAATAAAACACTCAAACTCATTTATGCCTGTATAAAGAGGACTCATATGCTCTAATAAAAAGTTTGTAATTTACTTATTTAACAGACAAATAGTGCTTATATTTGTTACTTTCTATTGCTGTATGAGAAAGCACTTCAAAATTCAGTAGCTTTTAATACCCATGGTTTATTCTATGTTGTGAATCTGTCAGTGGCTCAGTTTTGTTGGTCTTGGTTGGACTCAGCTGGGAAATTCTGCTTCTAGGAGTGGGGTCTGGCTAGAACTGGCATATTAGATTCAACCCTGGTCCCCATGCATTCATTTTATAATTCTTGTCATAAGGGGCAAGGAGGAGGTTCTTACCATGTTGAAGCCAGCAAACTCAGATGGCAAATTCAATCTCCTAGGCATATTTTATGCCTCTGCTCGCATCATATATGTTAATATCATATTTTCCAAGCATGAAACTGAGGGTCAGTATGGTAGTCTTTACTCACCATAAGACCAACGCAAGTCACATAGTGAAATCTAACACAATGTCTTGGAGAGCAAAGTCTCTGCATGGAGATGGGATATAAATATAAATGTAAATATAGATAGACATGTATATGCGTGTATATGATAAATATAACATTTGAACTTATTTATAAACAAGTTATAATTTCTAAAATTAGATTACTTTCACATGTGTTGCCTTGTGTTACTGATTTCTAGACTTCTGTATTCCTTCTAGAATAATGTAATTTCTTATCTTGGATTGGTATCAGGTGTCAAAGAAAAATAAAATGATTTGCATTTGATCAAATTCCAAGTTTATTGGGCTTATTACAGTTTGCAAACTAATCAACACAAATAGAAAGCAAAGGCAAGCTCTATACTGAAAACATAACATGCCCAGGTATTTATGGGCTAAAGCAGGGGTCTCCAACTCCCTGGCTCCAAAACCACATGGGTCTGTGACTTGGTGGGCAAACAAGCGAAGCTTCATCTGTATTTGCAGCCACTCCCCAGGGCTAGCAACACAGCCTCAGTTCCACCTCAGATCATCAGGCATTGGAGTCTCATAAAAGCACTAGTCCCTGGAGGCATAAAGGTTGGGGACCACAGGGCCAAAAGCAGGAAGTATAAATGGTTGTCCAGCCCTTTCTAATTGGTTGGATTGGGAACTTTGAAAATCTCATCAAGGCTTGTTTGCACTAGATAATTGGTGCTTGATATGGGGTGACTTTGGAGAAATGAGGACTTTAAAAAGAAAGGCTAAACCTAAGTGTCATTTCTTGTATTATTCAAGTGTAAGGTACACCTTTTGGGGTTTCTGAGGTGTCTCCATTTTGAAATCTTTTCACAGAGGCATTTGGTCATAAATTGTTTCTGTATTCTTACTTTATATTATTTAAATCATTTTATCATAGAACAAACTCTTTTAATTTCATCTGAAAGCCAGGCTTCTCATTTTTCTTATATAGTCATTGACCATTGATTGATATATTTTAATCTAAAAAGTAAATGCAAAATAGCAATAACTAAATTTGGTTAATGGGCTAAATAATTGCTTGAGTGCTTTGTATATTTACTTTTTAAAATCTATACAATGAACAAATAAGGTAGGCATATCTATTACACACATCTGACAGAGGAAAATACTGAGATTTCTAGAGGAATTATTTTGCCCAGAGTCAGAAAGTCAAGTCTATATGGGTGGCTGATATTTGAATGTATGTCAAGTAACACCTCAGAACTATGTTGCTGCTTTGAAATCTGTGGTCTGAAATCTGACTTGATTTTGCCTGTTAGAGCTAATCTCAATTCAGTTAATCTTTTTACAATGTATTTAAGATACATTCTTCTGTACACCTTGGAGTCTATTCTCATCTTTTGCCAACTTAGTATGATCATAGAAATTAATATTTCTAAATTTGTATTTTATCTACATTGCTCTTTCACAGACAGAACAATTTTAATCAGCTGTTCTCTTCCTTTTCCAATTTCTGTATGCATATTCCAAATATAATTAAAATAGCTATGTTGTATATGCAAATAGGTATTTTAAACTTCAAAGATTACAAATTTTAAGATGTACTAATAATTCTTACAATGATATCTCTCTTGTGTTATTTAGGAATGAGTATATTAATACATTCTTAAATTATTTTTTTTGTTTTCTTAAGGTAATAATGTAACATAATCATTAATAAATTCAATATTTACTTACATATTATTCTCTAACAGTCTTTGAGCTATAGGTTGCATATATAAATTTTAATGATATGCTGATCTTGACAACAGAGAAAACAGAGACTAAAATTATATGAAATAATCAAGTTTTAAACTTTTTTGTTCAGTCTAAATGCATGATATCTCTTTCAGCAGAGATATTTCTTTTTTCTGTACTTTACATCATTTTGTGTTAGATCTCCCACCTTTGTATGACTATCTTTGCCCTTAACCTAGCTGACTCACACAATTATTTCTCTGATTTTATATTTGATATCTTATATCATATATTAAAATGCATTGTTTTGTATTTCTATGTCCTTAATGGGGAAAATAGAATATTAAGATTATATCAGGCCCTTTTATATTTGCATACTTACAGAATTTTGGTTATACTGTCAAAATGAAGTTGAACTGTATATATTTTTACTCTTAGAAAATGAGTTTTTCTCTTTATATAAATCTTGTTTATTTATTCATTCAATAAGCATTTACTCAGTGACTACTATTCTCAAAGCATTATATTATACATAATAAGTGATACACAGATAAATACAATACTATTTCTTTATACAATATAGTATGAAGTGTACAGAAAAGCACAGTTTGTTTTATTTATGGCTCTGCCACATACTGCTAGAATAATATTTTATAAGTTGTTTAACTTTTTTTGTCTTGATCTCCTTGTTTGTTAATTGGAGATAATAATATTGATCGTTAGGGAGTTTAAATAAGTGAATACACATGCAAAATTAAAGCAATGCCTTATATGTGATAAGTTGTAAAAAAATTAGCTTTGCTTATTCATGGTAATTAGAGCTTATAGGAGAGACTAGTGATATACGTAACTATATTTCATTGAAACTTTGGAGGATAATAGGGTTGTGTACAGCTGGGTATTTTGTCAAGGAAACATTTGTTCTAATTTTGAAACCATTTTGAAAAATAGTTAATTTCTTATGTTTGTAAAAATAAATAAATGGGTCGTGCCTCACTCTCAGTTTTGTTGGTGATTTAAATATGATAATATGCTCAAATAGACTTTGTAAATGATAAAATAAGAAAAAAACAAATTAGAAAACTTTACCAAATGAAGTCATACAATTTTTATTTTATTTTTAGTCAAGGAAATCCACTTTAATCTTGCTTTCCCAAATCAAGGGTGAGCATGCTATCTCTAGAACATTTAATTTTTTAAAAGTGGAAATAAGTAAACTAGTGAACTGTACGAGGCAAAATTCTTGTCCTATTGAGCCAACGTTAAACATTACACAGAAATGGAAAATTTTACTATTGCCTTTACAATTCTTTTGTCACAGGAGATTTTTCCTCTAATGTGATATGGTGTAGATTGCCTTTCTTTACAGAAAATGAGACAACCCATTCATTTACAAGTTATCTTACTGCGTGGACAGATTTGTGAGGAAAGGCACACACACACACACACACACACACACACACACACAAACACACACACACAAGCTTTTTGAAAAATAATTGTTACCTGTGAGAACTCACTCTTCCTTAACTCAGACCACTTGGGAACTCAAAAGAATTTTTCAAAAGTAAGGTACGTTTTGCCTGAAAGCTACTTTGTTGATTGTCATAGATATTTGTGCTTAGATATTTCTAACTTAATTCCAAATGTACATTCTGAACAAGTTTTATGAAGAGAGATAGAAAGCAAAGCTAAACCAAAACTTTCTTTTTTCTTGTTCTTTTAGTCCTCCATGTCTTTTCTCTATTTACCCCAGCACACAGCAGATCGATATTTTAGATAGGAATCAAAAAACAAATTATTAGCAGCAATAATAGTCTCAGTCTGCCATTGTAACTTTCATATTTAATACAATTTAGAGAGGTTCCTTCCCAATTTTTTTAAGTAATTCATTACAAATATGTAAAATCTTGGTCATTACCTAAATAATTTAGGGTTTAATAGACATAAGGTCAACAATGTACAAAGTCTGGCAAAATAAAATTAGGAATATATTAAATTTTCATTCATCTATATTTTGATAGTGGAACATAAGGAATCTATTCTAAAAGACATGTCATCTTTGTTTAAAAGAAAAGAAAATGTAGTAACTTGGGGTACTAATATGAAAGTAGTACTATCTGCTGCACTTTAAGTAAAGACCCCTAAATATTATACAATAAAAACCCACAAAATTTTAATTACAAAATGAATCTATCTTAAAGCACTACAACTTTTGCAATATTTTAGTCAACAAATTTATATATATATATATATATATATACATATATAAAATGTACCTGAAAGTAATAGAAGACAGTGAAGATACAATAGAGATTAAAATCATAAAAAAAACAAGAAAAACAAAACATCCACGACAATATTCTCACAGCCTTAACTTACTTAGGCCACTGGAAAAGTACAATAAAAGTAAGTTTTTTGAATTTTACTTTACATTTGAGAATTTAATTAGTAGTAATTGGATCTAGGATCTGTGTCTGTAGATATGCAGACTTTCTTTACTCCTTTACTCTCTGTCCATGTCCATCAAAAATTTCTCAAAAATACAAATGCTGTTTTCTATACAATTATCCTTCTTGATTGCACTATAGAGGATGTTTGAAGAAATTGTGAAGCATGAATACTTTTTCTGTCCTTTTATCTCCAGACACTGACATAGTGCTTGTATTTTAGAAGCCACTTAACAAAATTTTCTGGCATGCATCATTATAAAAAGTTTTTCAATTTCCAATTCGTTTTTTCAAATTCCAAGATCAAACCTTCTGTTGAGACTGTTCTGTAGAGATGCTTTACGTTCAGCCAAGGGACTTGGTTTTTTGAACATGAAACACCATGGACAGATAGCAAGCCTTTTTTAAAAGGAGTAGAAAGAAAATGTACTTTCATTCATTTGTGCTGTCTTCTGTGACCAAGAACATCCTGAAGATGAAAGAATCAATATTTCTGAGCTGCAGTCTTAAGCCTCAAATGTAAAAGCATTACTGGAATGCAAGATTTTGAAGCAAAGAAAAAAAAAAGGGAAGCAGAGGGGAGGGAAGCTTCTCTAAAACTTTAATACAATACTTTTTTTTCCCCAGGAATACTTCTTTACTGTGTCAACAATGTTATTGGAAATAGGCAGTATCCTAACTAGAATATTAAGAAAATAAGATTAATATGAAAATGCAATAGAAACAAAAACATATTGTATAATTGCACAAGAAAAGTGATTACTTTTATGCCAGAAAATAAATAAAAATCCTTTAGAGATTAACATTTTCAAAAGGACTGAATCTTTAAAAGGATTTAACTTTCAAACTCACAAGTGGATTAAGCCATGGGAATAGAAAAAGTCAAATGTCTTTTCTTCCTGAGAAATATGTTTTACAATATAGTCCCAGGGCAAATCCTATAGAAAGTATAAGGGGTTCACAATGATTCTGGGAACTGGAACTTTGAAATTTTATTATTTGTGTAAGTCTTTCTCTCTCTCTCTCTCTCTCTCTCTCTCTCTCTCTCTCTCTCTCTCTATATATATATATATATATATATATATATATATATATATATATATATATACACACACACATATATATGTGTGTGTATATATGTGTATGTGTGTTTATATATATATATATATATATATATATATATATAAACATACATATATATATCAACTTGATTCAAAATATTCAGGGTGTATTCTGTTGTTAGTTTTATCCTCTTATCTACCACTTCATTTTGATCATACTGCTTGTTTATTTTCCTGTGATCTCTTAGCTTACTTTTGATTACTAGTTTGTTTGTTTCTAATGTTCTTCTCTGTTATAATCTGGACCTGGAATTCAGAATTAGGGACAAGTTCTGGCTAACTCTCAGCATCTTCATATCGGTAATTGTTGCTTAATTGGAACTGGAGAGAGGGAAGCTTGACTAGAACCAAAAAAGCATGATGTGTTCTCAACTTTTATCTCCAACCATACTCATCCTTGGTCATTAAGATCCATTTGCTTATAGTCATCTTGTTCATTTTCTTTAAAATTATTCTTTTTATTTTCAGTAATTTTGCCCAAGCTGTTCATGAAATATTCTTGGGATATTTTTATTATTTTGTTATTCTAATTGGTTCTTTGTATTTTTCAGGTGTCAGCCTAATTATAATTTTCTTGGAGAAAACATCTACTCACATTGCTTCTTTACCCCCGGCCAAGTATTTTTTTCCCCACATTATCTTACTATTTTCTTAAAATCCTTACAAATATGTGAATTATTTAGCTTACATACATAGTTAATTTTTTTAATGCTTGTCATCTCCATTATTCTAAATGCCATAAATGCTAGGATAGTATTCTCCTCACCATTGCATAAAAGCACTCAGTGTGCAGCACAATTCTTGAGACAAAATATACAAAATATAAATTAATGAATAAATGAATGAATGGATGCACAAGTAAATCAAGATCTCATTTACGTCCTTATATTTTTTTTCTTACAATATTTTGTCTCTTCTTTATACAAAAACAAGGTTTTGATATAACACTTCTTTTGGGTAATGAGACACATTTTACTTCTCTTTTACTTAAATAAATGTTATTTTATATGAGTCCTGTTAATTATTTAGGTCTTCATTTCTTTGTCCCTAAAATTAGTATTAAATTTGATTAATTCTAGAGGGAAATACTCTACTGCATTTCTTTTTAGCATGAATGTCTAAAAGATAGCTTTACTTGAATCTCTAGGAAACTCAGTGCCTCGATAGACTATGAGTTAAATTCAGGGGAGTCTGAATAAAACTCAGTCAGGTTTTGCTCACTGGCTGGATATATGGGCATTTCAAGGGAAAGGTGAAAATACAATCTTTAAGCATTTTGATCCAAACTCACTTCTTTTGTTTATATAAAACCATTGAAAAGATCACCATATAAAGATTCATTTGCCTTCTAGATTTTACACAGTTGCTAGGAAAACAGAAATTAAGCATACAAATTTATAAATAATATAAATTTAAATAAAGCATATATTATTTGCTCTAATTGTGAACACATTCATAGATTTGACACCATCTTATATTTTTCTACATGGCATTTTCTATGCAGAATGGAACTATTCTTGGTATCAAGGAAACTATCCTTATATAATCAATAAATAATTGCTGAAATACACACACAGTTTCTGCAAACCTTTATTTAAATTATATTATAAGATTATCTCCCCAAATGTGAAGTATTCTTTTCTCAAAACTAGTATTTAAAGGTTCATCTTAGTTTAGATGACTGATGGACACAAAAGAATGGTAGAAGTGCTAGTACTCCTCGGTGAATGTATAGAAAAGCTATCTAAAAGTTTGAGATTAAATTTTCAGAGAATCATTCTGTAACATTATCAGAGAGAATAGAATAAGAAGTTAAGGAAGATACATTTAGGTAGCATTCTTTTTCTATTATGTTTTATTAGTATAATTATATTCTAGGTTTAAATAAATTGAACAGGAAGAATAAACAAAAATAGGAAAAAGCACACTACCTCAAAACACCTATTCAAATGCTTATATTTGTTAACAATATCTTTGTGGTGCAGTAAAAAAATTACTTTCTTTTTCTCTTAGTCCATTTGGGTGCTACACCAAAATACCATTAACTGAGTGGTTTATAGGCAGAAATTTATTTCTCACAGTTCTGGATGCTGGGATGTCCAAAATCATGGCTTGGCAGATTTGGTGTCTGCCAAAATCTGCTTACTCATTGACAGCTCTTTTCTCACTGGGTTCTTAAGTGGTGGAGGGCACGAGCCTCCACAGTGGGGTCTCTTTCATAAGAGCACTAATCTTAATATGAGGGCTCTGCCCTCACAACCTAATAACCTCCCAAAGGACCCACATTCTAATACTATCGCCTTGGAGAATTGGATTTCAACATACAAAATTTGGGGGCCACAAACATTCAGACCATAGCAATCACTGTACGTCATCAAGCTGTTTTGTACCCAACCAGTAATAGTGGTTTCAAGCCTATTCTCTGTGAATTGGCATCCATGAATGAGATTAGTATGAAAGTGAAGCTAAACTGTCAATTCAAAAATCTAAGCATTTCTAAGGTAATAATTGCTTTTATTTTTAAAAAATTTATTAAATTTATTGCAGTGACATTGGTTAATAAAATTATATAGATTTCAAATGCACAATCTAATAATACATCATATGTATATTGCATTGTGTGTTCATCATCCCAAGTTAAATATCCTTCCATTGCCATATATTTGAACCTATTTACCCTTACCCACCTAGAGAGAAAAAACTACCTGAATTAGAGCAAAACATAGATTTCTGAGAGAATAAGAGGGCTAGAGTAATAAGTAAGATATATATTCCAGAGAGTATTTTCAAAACCTGTAAGTAGATCTACACACAACAACATATATACACTTTAAATCTATGCAGGCAGAAAAAACATTTCTGATATTTGGAAGCTTAATAAGTAGCTATTAAGATAGGAGGGTGAGGTCCTAACATTCCTTTATTCTCTGAGAAAAGCAAGAAAGAAGACAAAACTAAAGGCAGAAGCATTGTTTCCAAATACAGTTCTTTCTAGTCATAGAATAAAAATATAAAATTTATGCTTTCTTCATAAAATTATGGATTACTTCGAACCTGGGGGCTTGAAGATAGTAATCTCTTTCTCAAGGATGAACTGAGAAGTGTTCTATTCAAGGCTAAAAAAGCTAGGAGCTATTTTCAACTTTCGTGTGATCAAGGATCTGAAGATATCCTGTATCTCCTTGCTACTCAATTTTTGCTTTGAGGATCAGAGTCACTGGCACCTCCTGAAGTTTTCTGAAATGCAACTCTCAGGTTCCCCCCTTCCTCAAGGATATAAAATATGAGACTCTATAGTGCAATGAGACTTCCAGGTGATTTATTTGCCCTTTAAAACTTGAGAAGCACTGCTTTAGGAGACATGCTCTTTTTAAAGCAGTGAAACATAGTAAAACATATATATTTTAGGTAGGGACCTGAAATTAAAGCCCAGTTATTGACAGAAAGGCATGAAATTTAAATCTGATTCAATTTTCCTCAATACAGTGATTTTTGTAGAAAACCTGTTACTATCTCTGATAGTAATAATGTTAATAATATTCATAAAATAACAATAATAAAATAACAAAAATAATGTAATAAAAACAATAGCTTATATACTTCAAGTCTTTGCTCTGCACCAAATACTCTGTTAACATCTTTAACTCCTTCTATGCATTGTTTATCATCCAAGAACCCTATAAAGCAAGTGTTATTTTCCTAGGATTTAGAATATTTAGGTGATTCATTCTAGGTTACTCAGCTTGTAAATTAGTGTTCAAATTTAAACCAAAATTTGTCTAAAGTCCAAGCTCTATACCATTATCCATCTAAACCATCTTTTTCATATGTAAAGTTGGAATACTTATTTCTAAGATTATTGTAATGATAATATGGTAAGACACCATAGGTAATAATAAATATTTGTCTCTTTGGTATTTAATAACATTTGTAGTACAAGATAGCTCTTAGCTCTTTAAATAAATGACTGGATGTCACAAATTAAATCTTAATCTTTAAAGACTTAAATGATCTAAGAAATAGAAATGAAATTAGCTTAAAAATTAAACTAATTTTTAACAAGTTGCTAACAAAATTGGCTGTTTTAATAACTAATTGTAGAATAAAATGTAGAGTTTGATTTTGAATACATACACTTATATATGATATATGCAGTGGAAAATATAGATATGGTGAGTAATATAGTAAAAAAGTTGTTAAGGAAATATAAACCTTATTATTATAAAAAACTCATATATATGTATATTAATAGAGAATATGTTTGGTCCTGAGTCCATTATCATAGATTAATTCCAAAGACCATAATGCTCCCATGCCTCTCAAACATAACCCTCTCTGCAAATATGTTCCCTCATAAGCACTAGTGATTCTTTATCTATACTACTTTGAGGGAAATTCTGTTTTACCATCAAGCCCATGCACAAATTCTATCTGAAACAAAAACTTTAATAGTAAAATATTCAACTGCTCTTTGGTTCAGTAGATGATTAAATATGTAATTTTGCTTTCAATCTCTAACCAGCATTCAGCTAAACATTTTTCTTATGCCTGGACCAGACCAGCCATTAGCATATAATTTACTGTTGTTATCTTAAATTATGTTAATTGATAGAAACTTATGCTTCACCTCTGGATCCATGACAACAACTGTAAAAATTTATTGTGTACACCACACTGTATTCCCTGTATCGAGTCTTCTAAGAAGAAAGGCTGCATTTCTCCTGAGTAGCTGGTCTGGTTTGACTTAACAAGAACTGAGAATCGCACAACTCTCTTCCTTCTTCCTTTGGGATTTTAGAATACTTGGAACCAAATATACAACCTAGCTTGACAATTGTGAAAGGTTTGTCATATATTGCACTTATATTGCTTAATTGTTCTAAACTGTTACTGCTAGAATCCACTTCCTATGCCAAGTTTCTAGCAGTAGATGAATGAATAGGAAGAATGGAATGATTCACCCCATGTAATTCATGAGGAGACCCAAAGACTTTTGAGATCAAGTGCTGTGGTATCTTCATTTAGTTATGATACTAAAACATTTATTGGATATATTGAAATTCTTTTGCAACTAAGGAAGCTGTTGCTTGTCAAAAATGCATTACCAACTAGCTCACTAGTAATTCCTTGTACCTAATTTAGCCATTTGAAACATAATTGGTTTATTTGAATATGGTTTGCACTGCTATACTTAGTGCTTCAGTAACAATGACAGATATAAATATAAATATTAAAAATATAAATATAAAAATATAAATATAAGTATAAACATAAATATAAATATAAATGTAAGTATAAATATAAACATAAACATGAACATAAACAAACATAAACACAAACATAAACAAATACACTAAATTTACAAAGCTGCTTAGGTTTTGATCATTCTGCTTCTAGCCTTACTTTTTTTCATAAACCCAGATATTTTTAGTGTAGGTTTTTGTAGAACATAAGGTTTTCCAGGAGCGTATTTATGGTATTTTAGTAGAAACACCTGTACTTTTCTTGTGTTTTTTTTTGTTGTTGTTGTTAGCAATCTAATTATAATAAAAAAATTACTCCTTTTTATTATAAACTATCTAATTTATTTGATAGAGTGAAGTTTTGGATGAAAAACAGATCTAAATCTGGAAACAGCTCTAAATATACACCTGTAATGATTAGTATTGCATTGTATTGTAGATTGAACTAGTTGTGCACATTTGAAAACTGACATTAACATGTGCTATTGGATATTTAAAATTTCTAGATCAGTAGAAAAGAAAAAGATCAGAAATATAAAGGCCAATTTTTAAGACTTTGTGACTAAAATGATATAACATCATTGTTGGTTGCTCATTTATTCCTTGTAACAGAAACTTTGTCAACTGAAGTATCAGCATATGACAAAGGTTTAGTATCTCATGCACATGAGGATATCTGAACTGTGACAGCCCAAAGGTAGAGTGAAAACAATGACAGAAATCTGAGTTTTCCATGAAGACTCAATTTTCAACCCTGGAGGCATCTATATTAAGTAGTTTGCTCTTCAGTTGAAGACATTTTGTTATTTTAAGTCATTTAATATTTCTGTTTTATTCAGTCCAATGCATATTATTCAGTCAAATGTATACTAATTCACACACACAAACACGCATACTCCATACACAGAGACACAAACCCACCACACATACACACTCATATATGCACACATGTACGTACCACACACCACACACACACACACACACACACACACACACACACACACGACTTCCATGAAGATTTTATTCCCAAATATCTCCAGCGGTCTTTTGCATCATTCTTCTACAGCATTAATAACATTTTTTCTCTTTCAATTCAAATTGGGACCATTCACAAATGGACAATTAAGAGTTTCTCTTTTTTTCTCATCTTTCTTATCAAATTGAGTTTCTCAGTTTCAAACATTTTTAAGAAACATACATGAATATTAGGCATTATTCCATCTCGGCTAACTTGACTTTCTAAAGTAGAGTTGTCAGTATCATTATTTATTATTGATTACCCAGGAACCTCTGAACATAAACTAGATTTGCCCCATTAAATTCTAATAATAGACAGCACTATACTTCTATGGTGAACTATCTCATCAACTCCTTATTATGAAAAATTGAATATTGTCCTTCAGAATAATAATCTTGCTACCATTCTAGATCTTTAATATCCTTAACAAGATTAATTTGCCTGTAGCAGACCAGATTTCCTAAATAGCAATGGAAAAACGTGTATGATTTCTACACATATTTTAATGCATCCATTATATACCAGGTACTATTCTAACTCCTGATGATACAGTAGCAAGTAAAACATTTCTACCCTCATTGAACTTACATTCTTTTGAAACATTGTTATTAGGGACACATAGTATTTTTCAGTTATTTCTCTAGTTTATTGAATCTTAAACCTTCAGGTTGATTCATGTCTTGTTTGTCTAGGAGGCCAATATAACTTTATGTTTTACCCAGCATCAAGTATTGCATGCCTATCATAAGTGAGGAAAGTGTCTACTCTCTTTGTAGAGCTTAATATATAGGGAAGAGGTAGAAAAATTTGTCAATTGTAGGTTGTTGAAATAAATAGTAGAAAAAAGCATGAGAAAATGCCCTATCAGTGGTTATTTATTCAGTGAATGAAGCGAGCAGGTATTTAACTGATACATAATTTTGGATGGGAGTTTTTAGTATGATGGGTACAGAATTAACAGAGACTTATGCAGTCTATTAGAGGAAAATGAAATTTCAAATTGAAAATAACCTAGAACTTCAAAAGATTTCACTACCTATCTAAGGAGTATGGAATTTATTATTTTGTCAACAGGAATTATCTGAGAATATAAAGGGGATGATGTGATCCAGTATCTCTTAGGGAGTTAACTCTAGTGGCAATGTGAAAACTAGCACCTAGTGGGGCAAGAATGCAGGCAAGGAAGCCATTGGTGAATTATTGCAGTGTGTCAGTCAGAGAAAGATGAAGGTTTAAAATAGAGTAGCAGCAGGCAGATAAATATGAGAGGTATTGATCTAGGCATTTGTAAGAGAGAAAAGCTTTTAAACACTAGTCTATGACAATAGATTAGATGAGCTGCCTCTAGGAACCTAATGGTTTCTTTGATCTCACTGCTATAATCACAAATCGTTGTTTGTGTGTATGTGTATGTTTTAATGGTGAATAAAAAAAAGTTCATAATATTAAAATGTCTTTTAAAATTTCAAATGAGTTTTTGAGCAAACAGAATTGTTTATATAGTATTTAGTGATGTTATTCAAATAAGGCAGATAACAAATATGTTGTGATTATTATTAAAATGGAAACCATAGACTAGGAACCACTATGATAAATGACTCCTAAGGATGAGAAGTGTTCTATGGGTCTCTGGTACTTTTGCAATTAAACTATGAAGAAAATTAAAACTGCCATCAGAGATGGATACAGCAAGTGTCCTGCTCTCAGACTTGTCTAGCAGATCAGGGTGAAGATAAATGGCTTTCAATTTCATTTTCTACTCATTTTTTAGCAAAGCCTAAGTTTCTGTGTTTGGTTATTTGTTTCAATACCAAATTGTGCCAAAGATCTTTTTTTAACAATGAGAAGTACAAGGGCTTCTTTTACTGCCTGTGACCAGTCAAGTACACTATTTTTTTAGTTAAATACCATTGTAAGATATTAAGTTGTCACCCAAACCAGAGAACAAACAACAGTAACAACTACATGATTCACAGTTTGGTTCAGGGTTAAGGGCAGGATATGTGTTACGTGCTGGTAACATTCTAGCCCCAAGGACAATAACTCAATTCCAGAGATGGTACGGATGCACTATAAAATTTTTGCTCATCTGGGGATGTACATTACATGATCGTTCAGGCTTTCTGATATTTTCCCAAAGGTTACAAGAAAAAAAGAAATATCAAATAATGAGTTAGTTCTGGAAGAATACCAATTTTGAAACGTTCATGCTCTTGAGCAAAAATTAGACTGTGATTCATGAGCATTTACACCTTTTCTACAAAGCTTATTGGGGGAGGAGTACTGAGCAAAGGGAGTATAATACGTAAATTGCCTTTATGGAAAAATGCATTATGAAGGCTAACATGAGAAATATTTTATTTTAAAAATCTATTTCTTTAATAATTAAATTGTGGATAGACAAAAAATATATATACTTGAAGTATTTAAGAAAATTATGAAAAAACAAATTGGCATACAAAAAATGAATGGTGAGAATATTAAACAAAAATATTTAGTTAATACTCTGGAAAGTGCATGCCTTATAATTAAAAATACAGATATAAAACATTGTCAAAAAACTGACCATCTCTGTGAAAACCCTATTCATTTTAAAGGCCAACATGAACATTTCTAAGCAATGTCTTTAGAACAGATACAACAAAATATATTGCATGGTTGATATTTTCTTTCTTTTCTTCTATCTTTCCCTCTAATTTTTTTTAGTAAAAAATATATTATATTTTAGATAATTAAGGATAATTTTATGTCCACATAAAAGATATTACATAATTTCAGAATAAAACCAAATATACATTTTCCTTAATCATTTGTTTTACACTATATTAAATCACCTTCACACAAATTTTTTTATATTTAACTAGTTTATCACATATATGTAATATTTATAAAAACATTTAAGGCAAAGCCTAACACAATGCCAAATTGATTTGTTGATGAGTCAAAATCAAATTCATGCAGATAAAGTGTATATCTTCATAAGAATAAAAAATCTTTTAAATAATTGTGGTAGGAAGAAAACGTCTCCCAATCACTCTTAAATGGCCATGCCTTAATCTTTTTTATATTACATACAAAATAATTAAGGTTAAAGATTTTTTATGATTATTGGATGATTGCTTCCCCAGAAACATCATAGTAGTTCCATGTACTTTCCTTTCCTTTATATTTCATTCATTTATTCAATAATTATTTCTTAAGAGACTGCTGTGTGCCCAACATTTGACTTAGGTACTTAGAAATATCAATCAACAAATGAGATAGAAATCATTGTCTCTGTGGAACTTATATTTTAGTGAGATTTAATACATTTTAGAGAATCTAATATAAGGTCCTCAAATGCAGGTGCTATGTATGCACTGCATCTATTTTCATCTCCTAGGCTTTTTGGATGGTTACCTATATTACCCCCCAAAATTTCAAAGTCCACTTATTTAAATTAGGGCTTTGTGCACTTCTGAGAAGGTGATATCTAAACTAAAAAATGAAGAATGAAAGAAATGTGGTAATGTGAAGAACTGAAAAAAGAATGGCACTGGAAAAGACTGAAACACACTATACTTAATTTCTATACCTGTATTTACAGTAGATGGGTTCACAACATCAAATTCTAGTCAAGACACACAGAACTTTCTAGCAAGTAATTATTAATTCAACAAATACCTCTTTCGATGGGTTTTTAGAAAGATTGCATTGTTGTTCTCTTATATTCATTAAACACTGAGGGAGGTTATACATTCCTGCTCTGTGGAACTCAAAAGTGATCATGTGCTTCACTAGCACAAAATGAATTGTGTATTCGATGTTGAGATCTATCTAACTATGTATGGCCTCTCTCTCTCTGTCCCTATCATCTATCTATGAGTAGAAGTGATGCGTGTCTGGAATAATCAGAGAGCTTAACTACCAGTAAAATATGAGATTTTTCAAGCTTCCCTTTTACTCCACAAGGACAACTGACAATTTTACAGACAGTTTACTCAGTGGCCCAAGTCTCAGCTTGAAATTGATGTGAAAAATTTAGTATAAATAAGAAATAAGAAGATAGTTTCAAACAATGCCTCCAATAAGAAGTTAATATCCAAATACACAAGTACTCAAAGAATTCATACAACTCAACAATGAAAAAACAATCCAATTAAAAATGGGCTGAGGCTCTGAACAGACACTTCTCCCAGGAAGACACACACATGACCAACAGACATATGCTCAACTTCACTAGCTATTTGGGAAATTCAAATCAAAACCATAATGAGATACCACCTCACACCTGTTAGAATGGCTTTTATCAACAGGACAAGTAATAGTAAGTGCTGGAGAGGTTGTAGGGAAAATGGAACCCTCATACACTGCTGGTGGGAATGTAAATTGATACAGCCACTATAGAAAACAGCATGGAGTTGTTTTCAGAAAATTAAGAATAAAATTACCATCTGACTCAACAGTCTATCTTCTGGATACCTACCCCCACAAATTTGAAAATGTTTACCTGCAAAGATATTTGCACCCTGATGTTTATTACAGTATTATTCATGGTGGCCAAGATATGGAAAAAACCAGTGTCCTTCAATAGATGATTGAATAAAGAAGATGTGACACATATATACAATGGAATATTACTCAGCCATAAGAAAAAATTAAATACTGCCATTTGTGACAGCATGGGTGTATCCTGAGATTATCATGCTGGGCGAAATCAGTCAGAGAGAAAAAGTTGAGAAGCATGTAATTTCACTCAAATGTGGGATACAACATGAAAGCAACAAACGAACAAAACAAACAGAGACTCATGGATACAGACAACAATTCATTGGTTACCAGAAGGAAAGATAAGAGCAAAGGAGGTCAAATATAAGGTGACCAAAGGAAACTTAACTTTGGGTGGTGAACACGCGATGCAATATACACATGACATATTATTGAATTGTTCACTTGAAGCCTATATATTTTTATTAACCAATGTCACTGTAATAATTTTAATTGGAAAAAGAAATATAAATATTTGCTATAAACTGGTGGGATTATAGAGGTTTGAAATATTTATTATTATTATTATTATTATTATTATTATTATTATTATTATTATTACTGTAGCATTACTTCACCTTTCCTGACTGATATAGTTAGCCATGTGTAAAAATGTCAAAAGTTTAGCTCCTTTTTTATTTAGAAAAAGTGTTCAGATTTGTGCCATGCAAAATGATAGTCCCTAGGAACTGGATTGCTTAAGTTTAAATAAATTCAATTCAAATAAAACTTTAAACTTAGTTCTTCAGTTACACTAACTACATTTCAAGTAGTGAACAGCCATTTGTGACTAGTGGATGCCACATAGAACAGTACAGATATAGACGATTTCCATCATCTATGGAAAAGCTCTGGTTCAAACTGTGAAAGATACTGATCTTTCCTAGCTTCCATCACATTCCCATATATGTGGATTCATTCATCTTCTTTCTACAGGGCTAGTTAAACTTAATCAAGAGAAGAGCTTCCGTTCTCCCAAGCATCTTAAACCTCAATGGCTTCCTGCGCATTTTCATTCCTTTTTTAAAATCTAAAACCAGTTGAACTTACTGCTGGATCATTTCATAGCTCAGTAATTACCAGACCCTCTGGAATTCACTAATGCTGTTACACACCAATCCTAACAATTCACTGCCATCACTTCAACTTATTTTTTTGGTTCCAGAATTATCACCCTGGGTTTAATTGAGAAATCCAGTGATTTTTAAGTTTTTCTAAACAAATTGACGTAGACTTTTAGATGTGTTATCCCTGTTTCTCCTTTTCCTTTTGGTAACCAGTAAACTGTTGTGTGTGTCTATAAGTTTTTATTTGTTTATCTTATTCATTTGTTGCTTTCAGCTGTACATCCCACATAAGAATGAAACTATATGGTCAACTTTTCCTACATGACTTATTTTGCTTAGCATGATAAACTTAAGATCCAATCATATTACAGCAAATGGTAGCACTTCATCTTTACATCTTTGTCTAATCATCTATTGAAGGAAACTGTGGTTGTTTCCATGTCTTGGCCACTATGTATAATGCTTCAATGGACAGCGGGGTGCATATATCTTTGAAGAAAATTGTTTTCAAATTTTAGGGGTAGATATCCAGAAAAGGGACTATTGAGGCATATGGTAGTTATATTAAGTTTTTGAGGAACTTCCATACTGTTTTCCATAGTGGCTGTATCAATTTATATTCCCACTGGCAGTATGTGAAGGTTCCATTTTCCCCACAACCTCTCCAATGCTTATCACTTGTGCTGTTGAAAGCCATTCTAATAGGTGTAAGGTGGTATCTCGTTGTGGTTTTGATTTTAATTTCCCAAACAGCTAGTGAATTTGAGCATCTTTTTATATGTCTGTTGACCCTGTGTATGTTTTCTTGGGAGAAGTGTTTGTTCAGGACCTCTGCTCATTTTTTAATTGAATTGTTTTGTTGTTGTTGTTGTTGAGTTGTATGAGTCCTTTGTATATTTTGTACAATAGCCTTTTATTGGAGGTGTTGTTGGCCAATTTCTTTTCCCATTGGTTGGTTGCCTCTTTCTTTTGCTGCTGCATTTTGTTTGTTTTTGTTTTTGCTATGCAGAATCTTTTTAGTTTAATATAGTTCCATTTATTTATTTTTTCTTTTACTTCTTTTGCCTTTGAGGACATGACAACACTGTTTCTTGACAGAAAGTGGTTGAGGAAGCCTGGCAACTTTCTAAAAAGTTATTAGTAATTTCCTTTTTGAAGAACTCAACATTTTTCCCTTTATGAAAAATATGTCTTATGTAGTAAACTTTAAAGCTAACTCATTTATATATATATGTATATATATACACACACACATATATATGTATATATATATAATTTATAAGCTAAAGTTTATGAAATACAAAGATCAAATGACTTTAAACATATCAGTCTAAGGAATTTACTTATATCCATTTAGATCTACAGTTAGTTATTGTCCCTTTTACTCTAATACTCATAAAAATCTGAATATTTAAAAATTTTTTAATATGTAAAATAAAATTTTCAATTGACTCTGGATAAAACCATTGGAGTTCTTCCTTTTCTGTGTCAGGATACCTTCTTTTCTCAGGTTATCATCAAACATGTACTGAATGTCCTTAGGGGTCCTGTAATGATTGCTACATTGTGACCATAACAGTTCTCACCTTAGTGCAACTACAATAGCATAAAGGCAAATAAGTAGCTTAAATGTTAAAAGTTTCGTACGCAGTTTATATAGTAAGTGCAATGTTTATTCTTAAGTGTGAGCTAGAGGATTCTCAAAATATTGTTGTTGTTTTTGTTGTTGTTTTAGGGTAGTCATGCACCCAGAAGTCAACTCATGGTTCATTTATTCTTTTAAAGAAGGGATAACCATATATGTTAAAAGGTATGCCTGGTGACTTTTAATCTCACTGTTACAGTATACCAGTAGATATTTCTATCTCTAAATACCAAATTCACAGATTTTGCTTATTTTTAAGTTATAGCTCTCTTTTAGAAAAAAAAATGTATAATATGTCAATGGATGGCTTGAACAGCAGAGATCAGACAGCTATTTTATAAATTAAATTTTATAATGAATTTTGAAGAAAAATATGGGTCCCAAAATGTACAGGACAAAAATAACATACAATATCTCTAGGGGTTTTCCTACCTCATTTTAAGCTTTTGGAAATTATGCCTAGAGACAAAAAATGTGCTGCTAAAAGAGGAAACTAGGCTCCTACTAAGATTACCCAGGAAACCAGTTGGCAGCAGAAAGTTTATATTGTTAACTAGATATTTTAACTTTCCTTTATACAATGACTATCGCTAAACTCTGACATATGACATATATTTGAGTAAATCACGTGGCTATGCATTTGTGTTTTATGCTATTTATCTTATTTCATTTTCTCACCATGGGAGACACAAACTGCTATCATGATGTTATTAATGAGAAAGCTGTGGAGTAGAAAAGATAAAAATCTGTTTTAGGTAACGCAAACAATATGACTCACAGTTGAGATTATTACTGTTGCTTTTTGATTTTAGATTCTAAACATGATCTATAACCTATCAAAGAACACAACACACTATTTTTAGTTGAAATGCAAGCTAAATAAAAACAATCTCTTTGTCTTTTGGAACTTTTTTTTTTCTCTTCCACATTGTTTTGTACATTTTGTTTAGTTATCATAGTCTTCTATTTGAAAACTTGGGAATAATAAACAAAATTAATGTTTAACGTACAAGTCCATATTGCTAAAGCTCACTGTGTTAATTGTGGGAAATGTAAGGTAAGTATTCTCCAGAGTACTGCTACCACCTCTGACCATTTTGCAAGATGAAGAAAGATATTAATGGAAATTTTTATTTTGTAAGATAATGATTAATGTTGTGAAAATAACTGTACATCTATAAAAAGTAACTAAATCAGAGTTATAAGTAAATATAAGGATAACTTTTTATCATAATGATACTTCAGAAATACATACAGCATCATTTTAATATTGTAAAAACCAAGAACACTTGATACTTCTATTTTAATACATATTTTATGGGATTATATTTATACACATGATGATATTGTACACTGATTCCTAAAAAATATTTTTTTCATGCTGATCATATTTTTTTCAATTAAAAATATTCCATTTAATACCCCAGTGGCAGGATGCCTGAAAATAATTATATCTTACAAGAAATGCTAAAGGGAGTCCTTCCAGTGGAAGTAAAAGGATGCCAATTAACATAAAAAACAAAAAAGATAGTATAAAGCTCACTGGTAATGATAAATATACAGTCAAATTTAGATTACATACTTTGGTCTTGGTGTAGCTTAATTTACTTACAACTCTAGTTTAAAAGTTTAAAAAATAAACGTAGTAAAAGTAATCAAAATTACCATAAGATATTATTAGATACACAACATAAAAATATATAAACTGTAGCACTAACCTAAAATGTGAGAGAGAAGTACAAATGTAAAGTTAAAAAATTCTATTAAAGTTAAGCTGTTATCAGCTTAAAATAGGATGTGAGGATTTTAAGATATTTTATTTAAGCCTCATATAATCACAAGAGGAAAACCTGTAGCAATTACACCAAAGTACATGATAAAAAAGTCAAAGCATGCTGATACCAAAAGACATCAAAACAGGAAAAAGATAGCAAGATAAGAAACAAGGAACAAAGGCTCTATAAAATAGCTAGAAAACAATTTACAAACTGACAATAGTAAGACTTGACCTATAAATAATTACTTCAAATTTAAATGGATAAAATTCTCTAATCAAAAGACAGAACTGTTGAATGAAGAAAAAAAAGATCTTTGGTATATGACCTACCAGAGATCCACTTTAGCCTTAAAGACACAGGTAAACTGAGAGTGAACGGGTGGAAAAAGGCATTTCAACAAATAGCAACAGCAACCAAAAAAAAAAAAAAAAAAAGCATGAATAGGTATACATCAGACAAAATAAAATTGAAAATAATAAAAAAAAGACAACAAAGATCATTACATCATGATAAAAATATTAATCTATCCAGAAAATATGACAAATCTAAATTTTTATGTGCTTTACATATATAATGCAAAAACTAACAGGGCTAAGAGGAGAAATAAATAGTAATACCATAATACCCCATTCTCAACAATCGTTAGATCATCCAGAAAGAAAATAAAAACAAAAAGAAAACCAATAGACAACACTATATTTAAAATGGACCTAACTGATATATAAAGAACATTCCATCCAACAGTTGCAGAAAACACATTCTTCTCTAGTATGCATAGAATATTTTTACAGGATAGACTGTCTGTTAGGACATAACATAGGTCAGCAAACTTAAGAAGATTAAAATTATATCAAGTATTTTTTCTGACCACAATGATAGAAGTTAGATGTCAATGACAAGAGAAAAACTAGAAATTCATGAACATGGAAATTAAACAACAATCTCCTAAGCAACCAATGCATCATAAAAGAAATTAAAAAATAAAATCAAATGAAAATGGACACACACCAAACATATCAGAACATATGGGATACATCATAAGCAGTTCAAAGAAAGGATTCAAAGCAATGAACGCTTACATTAAAAAGCAAGAATGACCCTAGAAAAACAACCTAACTGTACATCAAGATACTGGAAAAAGAACAAACAGACTAAAGCTAGCAGAAAAAGGGAAAAATAAAAATTAAAGCAGAAATAAATTAAGTAAACAATGACAAGATTAACCAAGCTAAGAGTAGTTTCTTTTAAAAGCTAAACAAAATTGACAAATCCTAAGCTAGACTAACCAAAGATATAAGAGAGAGGACTGACATCAACACAGGTATAAAAAAAATGAAGCATTATTACCAATATCACAGAAATATAAAGGATAATAAGAGGCTGCTATGAGTATCTTTGTGCCAAAAAATTGGACTACCTAGAAGAAAGAGAACAATTCATGGAAACATACAACTTATCAAAACTCAATCAGGAAGAAATAGAAAATCTGAATAGACAAATTACTAGTAAGGAGATTCAATCAGTATGAAAATCTCTCAATAAATGAAAGCGCAAGACCAGATGGCCTCATGGGTGAATTTTTACCAAGCATTTAAAGAATTAACACTAAGCCTTCTCAAACTTTTTTTAAAAATTAAAGGGAAAGGAATACTCCTAAACTCATTTTAAGAGACCAAAACTAAAAATGGACACTATTAGAAAAACAAAACAAAACAAAACTACAGTGCAATATGCCTGATGAATAATGATGTAAAATTTCTCAATAAAATATTGGCAGACTGAATTAAGCAGTATATTAAAAGGATCATTCATCATGCTAAAGTGGGATTTGTCCCTAATATTCAAGAATGGTTCATCATATGCAAATATATGAATGTAATACATCATATTAATAGAATGGAAGAAAGTGATTATATGATCATCTCAATAAACACAGAAAAAGCATTTGATAAAATTCAACATTCATTCATGATAGAACCTCAAAAGTATTAGGCATACAATGAACATAGCTCAACAAAATCAAGGTTATTTTTGACAAAACCACAGCTAACATCATACTCAAAGGTGAAAGGTTGAAAGCTTTTTCTCTAAGGTCAAGATAAAAGACCAAGGTGCCCACTCTCACCACTCGTATTGAACGTTCTATTGGAAGATCTAGCTAGAGAAATCAAAGAAGAAAAAGAAATAAACAGTATCGAAAGTGGAAAGAAAAATTAAAGATGTCTCTATTTGCAGATGACATAATTTTATATATAGAAAATCTTAAAGACTCAACAACAACAAAACCCGTTAGAGCTAATCAATGAGTTCGATGAAGTTGTAAGATACAATATTAATATACAGAAATCAGAAACATTTTATTTACCAAAAATTTTTCTAAAAAGATTTTCTTAAAATTAAAGAAACTGATCTCATTTATAACAGCATCGAAAACAATGCAACAGTCTCTTTAATAAACGGTGCTGAGATAATTGGATATTAACATGTATAATAATAAAAATGGTTCCCTAACTTACACCACTCACTGAAAACTCAAAATGGACTAAAGACATAAATATAAGACCTGAATCGTTAAACTACTAGAAGAAAACAAGAATAAAGCTTTCTGGCATGGGTCTTGGAATTGATTATTTTTTTGGGAGGGAGGGGAGTATGATACCTTTGTACAACAAAGGAAAGCATCAACAAAATTAAAAAACAACCTATGAAAGAAGAAAATATGTGCAAACCATATGTATAATAAGAATTTAATATCCAAACAAAATAAAAAACTAATACAACTCAGTAGCAAAAAAAAAAACTAATAACCCAATTTAAAGTGGAGACTTTTAAAAAAAAAGGACAAAAGGCTAATAAGTAAATAAAAAGATGTGCAACATCCCTAGACATTAGGAAAATGCAAATTAAAACCACAATAAGATATCACCTGATACCTGTTAGAATGGCCAAAATCAAAATGGAAAGAGATGACAAATTATGTAATAGATGTGGAGGCAAAAACCCCTTTGCACTATTGGTTGGGTTATAAATTTGTACAGCAACTATGAATATATGTACCCCCATATTTATAGTAGCATTATTTACAATAGTCAAGACATGGAAGCAACCTAAGTGTTCATCAGTGGGTGAATGTATAAAGAAGATGTGGTATAAATACACAATGAAATATTATTCAGTTAATAAATGTGATAATCTTACAATTTGTGATAAAATTAATGGCCCTCGAAGGCATTGCACTAATGCAGTAAGCCAAACAGAGAAAGACAAGTACTATATGATTTCACTTTATGTGGAATCTAAAATTGCTCTTGTGTGGCATTCTTCTTGTTTTTTCCTACTCAAAACTAAATAAAACTTTAACTATTTTGACAAGTCTTCTCTGAAACAGATGTTTCTCATTCTCTTCTCCAAATGTGTGGCTTGGAGGTCATTCGTGAATCTGCCAGAACTTTCAAATATCAATACCTGTTAGTTGTTTCCTAATATACCATGAGTGACTCACCTCCAGATGTCCTTTAGTGTATGTATTCTATTCCCATATATATATATATATATATTCAGGTTCAATATTTACAAAATTTAAATTAATTTCTAGTCATTATTCTAGTGTCTATATATTTTGCAGAGTTCCATTTACCTGCCAAGTATAACCTATTTTTCCCCTCAAGGAACTTATCAGAAGACTGATGGCAAGGTGATTTCTTCTATATCTTAATCTTTGTATTGGAGATTAGCATTTGAAGAGAAAAAGGGAGAAAAATACAAGTAGATAGTAAAAAGCCAGACAAAAATGCCTATACAATATATCATTCCATTTATATGTCATTCTCTAAGAGATAAAATTATAAGGATAGGCAGCATATTTCGGCTGCCAGGTGCTTGGGGTTAGGGACACAATCAACAATTTAGGATGATGAAAATCTACATCTGGATGGTGGTTTCACAATGGTATATGTTTGTTAAAATTCATTAAACTGCTCACTTAAGTGGAGTAAAGTTTCCTTCATGTAAATTATGGTTAAATGAACTTGAGAAAAAAATCCAAAAATAAATGTTTTATATATTGAAGTCATTTTTCACTATAACTTCATTTAACATAGCCATCTTTAGTTTATCCTTGAGTTTTTTGCTTATACTAAACTTTAATATGTTTCCATTTACGAGAGAGCTAATCATCTTTATAGAACCACTGAAATATCAGCTCCTGTAGATATCTGTATATTTATCTATCATCTATCTATCTATCTCTCTATCTATCTATCATCTATCTATCATCTATCTATCTATCTATCTATCTATCTATCTATCATCTATCTATCTATCTATCTATCTATCATCTATCTATCTATCTATCATCTATCTACATATCTACACATTTTAACCTCTAATTTAAAGGAATCCAATTTATCTCTATAACTATTATGGCATTTTATCTCGAATCCTAGTCCATTCTGTATTCCTTGACGATAATAATAAACAACACATATGTATCAATATAATTCAAAGTGCTAGACAAAATGTTTTAGCACATGCACATTATGAATCCTGGTACTCTTAATCACTGAGGACATCATTATTTATATCCATCAATTCCCCTAAGGAAAATAGTTTGATTTTTTAAAAAATTCAATAAATCTTATCTAGTATTTCTGTAGATTTCTGTACTCTCCTCTGAGCCAATTATGTCTATAGATTTACTTTGCTAAGCAGCATTCCCCAACTGACACAAAGTCTAATTATCAAAGCCATTCATTACCAGCCCTCCTCAGGCAAGCTATGACTTTGAAGGGTGATAGTGAAACATGCTTACATCTGAGGCTAAATCCTTAAACATTTCAAGCAAATTGGGAAATCAAACTGCCTCCTTATAATACCATTTCCTAACATAAGAGTTCAAATAGTCAGCTCAGTTTTAATTCAGATTTCAGTTAGAAATAATGTTTTGGGGTCAAGTGGAGACAATCACCTTTCTCTAATGAAAAGTTAAGGATACTTGACTTCATTTTAGCTAAATGTTGGAAAATTTTCTTAAACCAAAATATCTTATAAAATATATATTTGTTAAATGAATAAAAAAACAAGTGGATAAGATCGTTTCAGAGATGTGTAAATGGAGAGATTCTGCTTCCTTGTGATTCTTTTCTTTCTAGCTTTTTAATTTTTATTCTAATCAAATGGGAATGTGCTAGAAATAATGAATGAAATCAATAAGATAAAAATAAATGGAGAACACAAGTATTTAAACCTATTAATCTCTTGGACAGACCACTAGATTTGATAGGCAGTTTTGATATTTGAAGTCATAGAATGTTTCAAACTTAACATCACATAAAGTATGGTTGTGTGTGTGTGTGTGTGTGTGAGAGAGAGAGAGAGAGAGAGAGAGAGATGCTCTACTCTCTGCAGATAAACTTTATATTCTGAAGATTAGGATGAGCTTTGAGGTTACAGACCCACAAGGACTGCGTATAGTATTCAATTTCCAGTTTCTAGTATAATGGCATTTCCAGGACATTCACACACTGGTATGGGAACATGTGATTTATAGCTCCTAGCATATGAATTGGTAAGATAGACATATCATTTTGAGAAATGTATATTTTCTATTTCTATGAAAAAAAATTTAAGAAAATAATATATTATTTTGTTTAAAAGTTGTGATAGTTTTTATTTGAATCAAAAATAACAATCATATGCCAAATATTGACATTCTGGTCAATTCTGGACTGCATATAAAACTGTGCTATACCATATAGCTTAGGGTTGTAGTATGCTATACTATCTATGATTGTCTATCAATGTTTGAAAGGTGACAAAATCATCTAAAGATACAGTTTTCAGAATATTTCTCTGTCTTTAAGTGGTGTATAATTGTAGTTGCATATAAGCATACACAATGAGACAGACTGATTATGTGACTCGATTATTCCATTATATAGTTGAAATTTCAAATGTGCATATTATAGACACTCTGTGAGTACAATTAAAATTGATTTAATTGCAACCAATATTGGCTAACATATTGCCAGGTGATAGAAAAATGTTTTAGATTTTAGTATGTAAATTATATTATACCAAGTAAAATATTTATACATATATGTATCATATTTTTTAACTCAAGAACTAAAACAAAATTTATTTGCCTTGTATGTGATAATTTCCTCTACACTGTCATTCTAATAAGCACAATAAGAGCAGAAAATGATTAACTTAATTATACTAACAAAAATACTATGCATTCAAAATAACTGTAGATTAAAATGATAAAATATTCCATTATTTGAACCATTAGATGAAAAAGTTAGTATTCATTATGTTGCTCTCTTTTTTAACAAACAAAACTAAATTGCATGGCAGAAATCTTTATATAAACTAAAATGTATTTTGTGTTTTTAGTTAATTATGGTTTGTTTATTGCAACAAACTCTCTGTGAATGTACATAGGCCTACATTTCCCATTATAGTTTAATTATATAATTATTAGAAGGACATTACTAATGAAGTCAGCTATGAAAATGGTAATCTGCAAAACCACTCTAATTAAAGCATCATATTTTAAAACATGATTTTATAGGTTCTGAGGATTAACATCTATTTTTAGTTTAGCTATTGTTTATTTATGGAGGAATGTATTAAATGTTTGTGAAATCATTTGTATGTGTTTGAAATTAAAATTTGTGTTAAACATAGAATTGAAAGTATGAATTTTCAGTACCTATGATTATTTTAAGCATTGAAATTTTCTAATAGTCAATTTTGACATTTTCTTGTAAAGGGCTCTTTATCATAAAATATCTAGCTTTTCAAATTCTATTCTCCTTAAGTAGTAGATTGCAACATTATTATCAAATGCGTATTCTCTCATTCTCATTGGGAAAATTACTTCCTTTCATCTGAGTGTGTTTTCCCTGGATGAAATTATGCCGTGTGTGTGTGTGTGTGTGTGTGTGTGTGTGTGTTGATTTAAATTAAGAAAATGCTATGCTTCCAATACACCCAGAAAATCCAGAAACTGCATAACTACATTTCATCAGTTAAATTAAATTCAGCAACTACTATGTACATGCCTATATTGTGCAGGACACTTTACAAAGACATGATTATGACATGCTTTTTGTCTTCAAGGAGATGATACTCTAGTAGAGAGTCATTAAACAAATATAGCGATGTCTACACTATATGTCAGAATTTGTCACAGACTATTTTCATAAAATTGATGAATCTAGGTGAACTAGATATCACTAGTCTATGTCACAAAGATGGTCTAAATAAGCATTCCCAACATTTTTAGGACCAGAGACTGATGCTCCTATAAGAATCTAATGCCCGATTATCTGAAGTGGAGCTGAGGAGATGATGCTAGTGCTGGGGAGCGACTGCAAATACAGATGAAGCTTTGCTCTTTCACCTGCCACTCACCTCCTGCTGTACAGCCAGGTTCCTAACAGGCTATGGACCTGTACTGATTCACTGTCTGGGGTTTGGGCAACCCTAGTCTAAATTATTTTGTTCATCTCTGAAAATTAAGGATCTAGAATAGTGCCTGGCACATAGGAAACAATCAAAAAGTATTTGTTGAGAGGAAAAAAAAATAATTAAATGAATAAAATATAAACAAAGAAAATAGATATTAAAAAATTAAGAGATATTTTGAAATAAAATGAAAAAGACAATGTCTCAAAATTTGTGTAAATCCTCTGACCAGTATTTAAATATAAATGTATACCAGTAAAAATTTATATTAAAAATGTTCTCAAATAAATGACTACAGCTTCCTCCTTAAGACCCTAAGTAAGAGTAAATTAGACACAAAGGAAAAGAAGAAAATTATAAAGATTGTAGTGGAAATCAATAAAATAAAATAAATATAAATTAAAATTAAAATAAATAAAATAAAATAAAAGACACATTAAACAAAAATTTTATTATCTTACATTTATAAAGATCAAGGAAAACTGGTAACTTGTTAACCTGACTGACCAGACAGAGAAAAGACATAAATTAACAGCATTAGGAAAGAGAGAGATGACATCATCATGAATTCTCCAAATATTAAATGTATAATAAGAGAATATTATAAGTGATTTCATGTCAATAAATTTAACAACTTAAAATGGACAAAATGTTTAAATACACAAACTATCAAAGCTCACCCAATAAGAATTATATAACACAGACAGCCTATATCTCGTCCAGGAATTTAATTCTTTAATATACCCCACATAGAGATGGTTGTATGGGTTAATTTTAGCAACATTTAAAGAGAAAATATAAATTCTACACAAAGTCTTCCAGAAATTGAAAAGAAACTAACATTCTCAATTCATTCTGTAAATTTAACATTTACTTATTCCCAAACCAGAAAAAAAATATATTGTAGGAATATCAAAGCCAATGGTATATTAAAAAAAATAAAATATCATTACCAAATGAGATTTATCCTAGAAATACAAGCCACTGGAAAAGCTAGAGTTGTAAAAGTTTTGTTATTCCTCTTTTAGATCTCTTTTTCTTACCTCTAAATTGAGTAATTTGGTGTATTTTAAATATATTTTCCTGGTTTAGTATCTCCATACATTTTAAGTTACTTTAAAAGTAGACTTTTTAAGTTTTTATTATTTAATTTTAGGTTAATTTCTAGATAGCAACCTCAATATGCATGTACAGATTTGTAGAGGCTTTCATCAGTGCATGACAAATATAAATATAAAACAAACAAAAAAAGCTGCTGTAAAAATCTGAAGACATTAATGTATTCATTTTTTAAAATTTATCAGGGTGACTTTGGTTAATAAAATATATAGGTTTCAAGTATACATATCAATAATATGTATAAACATTGTGATGTATTCAATATTTAAAAAATTATTGTGTTCTGAAGTTATTTCTAATTCCACATTGTCAAAGTGTTATTCCATTTATGAGAACATAATAATTGTAGAGGAAACACTTGTATTTCCTTACTTAAGAAGTTAAACATTTGTAACCATATATCTGTTTCCAAGATCACTTTTTATAATTTAGTGATTCATAAAACTCAAAATGTAGAAATTTGCACTAGATTTAATAACATTAATACATTCCTCAACCTAGGTCAAAGCAATTGAGAAATTATATCTAATTGAATGCAAACGCTAGTTGTGTTACCCAGGACTAACTTTCACCAATTTCAGGTTATTCTCAAACTTAGGATACACAGAGTGATGTGATTTTTTGCTTTGAAGTTATATGTAACCAAATTCGTGCTAATACCATTCAATGAGTAGTAGTTAAGGGTGGATGTGACTTTTTATGACATACACACAAATAATGATTATTAATTTTCAACTTCCAGTTCTCTCTGTCCCAGCTTTGGTGAATCCTAAATTATAATGTTAAGATGGTGGCAACACAAGATCATATTGAGGATTACATAGAGAGAACAGCCCCCTAATCCGCAAGGAACACATAGCATGAGAGATCATTAAAGTGTCTTAAAATATTGAGATTCTGGAGCTGTTTGATGCTGTAGCATATCCTAGTTATTAGGACAGATATACTTTGTGAAATCTTGGTCAGTCCCTAGGATTGTTCTTGCAATTTTATTGTTTCATGAATCTCAACCCATGAAAGCTACTGTTATAGTCAGTGAGGCAAAATAAATATAGATAGATGATAGATAGTGATAGATGATAGATGGATGGATGGATAGATAAATGATTATAGATGATAGATAGATGATAGACATATAGATAGGTGAGAGAGAGAGAGAGAGAGAAAAAAAAATAGAGAGGGAGAGAGAGAGAAAGAGAATTTATGTGGCCAAAGGAAAAGGGAAGCATAATCATATGGAAAGGGTTTTCTGGTTTTCAACATTAGCTGATTAATTATGTGATGGAATGTTTACCAGTATCTTAAAGATACTATGCCAGTCACTTAGAATGTAGACATGAAGTGGTCAAAATTCTTGCTTAAATGAGTCTCTCTTTAAGAAGTTTATAGATAAATATATATGTTATTACATATTTATATGACTGCATAATAGCTCTAATTAAAATTTATACTAGATAAAGAAAAAGTAATAAAGAGGCCAGAAAAAGATTATGGGGAGGAAAAATATATTCAAGTGTTATTAATAAAAAAAGAAGTCATAGGAGAAGAGAAATAGCATTTACAAGTTCACAGATGTTTAAAGAAATGGAGGAAGTTAAGTCAAGCTACATTATAATAGTTCTGTGATTAGCAAAATTTAAAAATATAGAAAAAGACATATTGTGTGTTGTAGAAGGCAAAGAAACATAGAAATAAGCTGGGGTTCAAATTTGAATGAATTGGGAATCCTTTCAGTAATTAAGAAATAAAAATAACATGCTTAATTAAATGGGACAATTGATTAAAGAAGAAGATAAGAAAAATAATTTGAAGAATACTGAAATAATATGTAAAAGAAAGACAATGATAAATGGCTGATAAAATTGTAAGATAAAAAAAACAGGTCTTTGAAAACAGAAAAAAAAGATTTTGAAGTAAAGAAGAGAAGGAAGTCAAGAGGGACTGTCAAATAAATGCGTACTAGAATAAGTCACGTGGCAAGAAACATTTCAGTGGAAATTAGAGGGATAGAGAGACAAAATAAATATACGCAAATTACAGATACCCAATCCTGGCTCTTTTTTGGTAAATTACTGGAGAAAATTACTAAACTGTTCTGTTTCATTTACTTCTTGCATAAATTAGGAACAATTTTACCTTTTAGATATATAGTCTAAATTATACATATATTTAACAATAAAAATATCTCAAGATTTAATGAGTGTTTAATAAGTTTTGAGGTACTAAGTATTTTATGTATAATTATACATATGTGTAATCTCAGACAAAGAGTCTTATTTGCCAAGTAAGCCAAGATATAAGCAAAGATAGCATAAAGATAGACCTTGCTATACTCTACAACAACTTGTCACTAAAAACTTAATAAATATTAGTTTTATAAATTTTGGATAATTTGTAATGAAAATTACAGGTGTATTTATTCAATACCCAGCTTGATGTCAGTGTCAGAAACCAATTTGTATGCATTCAGCACAAAACAAAGGTAACATCAAAATGAAATGATATGTGAAACCATGGGCATCTAGGTTGTGGGTAAAGAGTAGCCGAGAGATATCTATCGTGACAGCACAAATTTAGAAACAGATAATGAAAAATCATTTTGGCTATTTTATCTTTTCCAATTAAGTTGACCTTTTCATCCAGCTGTCTTTGTGTTATTATTTCAGTTAACCATTGTGCCATTTCACTGACCTTCATTGATTTATTTGAAGAATTAAATGACTTGAAAATCACAACTACTATTTACAAGTGCAAAATTGCACGCCAATATTATTCACATTCCATGGAACTTAATTAGTGCTCTCTTTCTCTCAAACATGTCTTGATAAGACTATTTATTCTCTAGCATAACAAAACTCAAAACTTTCAAATTTTCACTTATTTATTTATCTAGGAATAACTTAGGCTGACCACATCAACTTGACATTTCATTGGTTATAACTAAAGCAAATAGAATTAGCAGTGATACCCTGGCTAATGTGGTAATAGTAATAACACCCCACCTGAGAACTATTTCTTGAAGTATTAACTTAAAGTGTAGATAATTACAAGTTATGCCCTTGAAACAATCATCTCTTACTAAAAGTTACTCAAAGGAAAAAGACTGACACAGTCTTCTCAGGTCATAGAAATAAAACAGGATTTGCAAGGACATATTTAGTATCATTACGATTAGTTCATTGTTCAAGCTACAAAATTGAGATACAGCATTGTGGATTCAGCTTCTCCACATGATTAGAGTAGAAACTTGGGGGTGTTCCAATAAGGGCTTATGGTATAGTTTAATTTCTCTCTCATTAAATCTGTAACTATGAATAATAATGTAACTTCTTGACTTCAGTTTCCCCACACACAAATTAGAGAAAACAACATTATTTTTTTTCAAAATGAATTTTGAGGCTCAAAAAATACTAATAGAAATATCTCTAAAGATAACCAAATTGAAAAGAAAGAAGTAAAACTGTCACTGTTTGAAAATAACATACTACTATATACACAGAACCCCAAAGGTTCCACCAAAAGATTATTAGAGCTGATAAATGAATTCAGTAAAGTAGCAGAATTTAAAATTAATATTCAAAATTGATTACATTTCTATACATTAATAATGAACTATGAAAAAATTAAGAAAACAATCTCATTTATAATTGCATTTTAAAAATAGTATACCTAGGAATAAATTTAACCAAAGAGGTAAAAGCCCCGTATTCAAAAAATTATAAGATGTTGAAGAAAGAAATTAAAGATACAAAGAAATAGAAGCATATACCATACTCATGGATAGGAAAAAGTAACATCATTAAAATGTCCATAATACTCAAAGCAATCTACAGATTCAAAGAGATCCTTATCAAAAAGCCAATGGTATTTTTTCATGTAACTAGAACAAATAAACCAAAAATTTATATGAGATCATAAAATAACCTAAATAGCCACAGCACTCTTGAGAAAAAAGAACAAAGTTAAAGATATCACAATACTTGAAGATATCACAATATACTACAAAGCTATAGTAATCAAAATAACATAGTACTGGCATAAAAACAGACACATAGATTAAGAAACAGAATAGAGAGCCCAGAAATAAACTCACACCTGTTTGGCCAATTAATCTATTACAAAGGAAGAGAGATTATACTATCCAATAAGTAATGTTGGAAAAACTGGATAGAAAATGTAAAAAATAAATAAATAATAAAACTCAAAATATGAACCACCTTCTTATACCATATACAAAAATAAACTTAAAATAAATTAAATACTTAAAGATTAGACCTGAAAACATAAATTTCCTAGAAGAAAAATAGGCAGTAAACTTTCTAACATTGATCTTAGTAACATTTTTTTTCTGATATATCTCCTCAGGCAAGGGAAACAAAATAAATAGTAAATAAATGGTATTACAACAAACTATAAAGTTTTTGCACAACAAAGTAAACATCAACAAAGCGAAATGACAACCTACTGAATGGAAGAAGATATTGCCAAAATTTATGAAGAACTCATAAAATTCAACAACAACAACAATGAAGATAATCCAATTAAAGAAAAACAGGCAGAGGACCTGAAGAAACATTCCTCTAAAGAAGACATAGAGATGGCCACCTCACACCTGTCAGACTGGCTCTTCTCAGTAAATCAGAAAGGAAGTGCTGGTGAGGATATAGAGAAAGGAGAAACTGTTGGGGGGACTTCTATTTGGTACAGTTATTGTGAAAAATGGTTTGGAGCTTTTTCAAAAATTAAAAATAGAACTACCTTATTATCCAGCAATTCCACTTTTGGGTTTTTATCAGAAAAAATCCAAAACACTAATTTGAAAATATATGCATTTTTATGTTTATTGCAGTGATATTTATAATTGATAAGATACAGCAGTAACCCAAGTGCGCATCCATGAACAATTTGGTAAAGAAGAGGTAGTACAATGGAATATTTCCTGGCCATCAAAAAATTAATTAATCAAATCTTATCATTTGTGACAACATGGATAGTCTTAGAGGGTGTTATGCTAAGTGAACTAAGTCAGACAGAGAAAGACAAATGCTATATGCTATCACTTATATGTGCAATCTAAAGACCAAAATAAAATGAACACACAGAACAGAAACAGACTCATAGATACAGGAAAGAAACTGATTGTCAGATGGGAGGGGGTTGGGAGGCTGGGTGAAAATGTGAAGGGATTAAGAAGTACAAATTGGTAGTTACAAAAGAGTTATGGGGATGTAAAGTGTAGGATAGGAAATATAGTCAGTATTATTGCAATAACAATATGTACAGTGCCAGGTGTGTACTAGACTAAATAGGGGGATCACTTTGTATATTATTTAAATATCTAACCACTATCATGAACACACAAAACTAATGCAAAATAGTACTGAAAGTCAACTAATTAAAATTAAAAATAAAATAAATGTAAGAAAAATAAGAAAATAGAAAAATAAAGTATCTCTGTAAAATTCATCTTTACATGAGGGACAAGGGCAGAAGACCACTTTACACAAGGCTGCACATTTATTTATAGTCAGGAATTAGATAGAGGCCTAGTTTACTTGAATATAATTATTCTATGGTATTTCTTTTTTTTAATGATTCTTTTTTTTTATTTAAATATATTTGGTATAAAATCTTATATTTATTACATTAGTTTCAGGTGTAAAATATAGTGATTTTACATTTTTATATCTTACAATGTGATTACTCCACTAATTTTATTCATCATCTGTCACCATGCAAACTTGCAGCAATATTATTGACTGTATTTCCCTTCCCCTTTTCATCTACTCTCACATTCTCTCTTCTGGTAACAATCTATTTGGTCTCTGTTTCTGTGAGCCTGTTTCTGTTTAAGATCTTTTTATATTTTTGAAGGGGGTGCAGTTCTAGGTTTACAACAAAATTAAGAGAAAGGCACAAAAATTTCTCACATATCTCCTGCCCTCATACATAAATAGTCTCCACCACCCCTGCCATGATCAACATTACATACCAATATGGTACCTTTTTGCCAGGGGTAAACCTATATTGACACATCATAATTACTGAAAATTCATTATTTACCTTTGGATTCACTCTTGGTGTTGTACAGTCTATGCATCTGGATAAATATAAAAGGACATATTTTCATCATTATAATATCATGTATTTTCTCTGTCCTAAAAATCCTCTGTGCTCTACCTATTCTTTTCTCCCCTCCCAAACCCCTAGCAACCACAGATATTTTATTGTCTCTATAGTTTAACCTTTCCTAGGATGTCAGACATGAGAATCATATAGTGTGTAGCCTTTTTAAATTGTTTTCTTTCACTTAGTAACATGCATTTATCTTCTCTTGTTATATTTTTATGACTTGGTCGTTTATTTCTTTTTAGCACTAAATATTTATATTGTCTAGATGTACCGCAGTTTATTTATCCATTACCCTATTAAAGGACATCTTGGTTACCTCCATGTTTTGGTAATTATAAATAAAGCACTGTAAACACCTATGTGAAGGTTTTGCATGGATATAAAATCTTTGGATCACATGGCAAGAATATGTTTAGTTATGTAAGACACTTCTGTCTTCCTAAGTAGCTATACCACTTTCTACATTATTACTATAGCATTTCCACAAGCTATAGTATTAAATGTAGAAAGTGGTACAGCAGAGTAAAACTATTTTTGTGCCATAGATTTGTCTACTCCAGAAAGGGTCTTAGTTTGTTGTTTAAATCTAGTATTTTATCCAGTGGGAGTATTTATGTGATAATGCAGTGTGATCTTGGTAAGTTATTTAGCCACTTCTTCATGCTGCTATTTGATTATCTGCGAAATGGAGATGGTAATGGTATTAACCTTCAAAGTGTTGTTATGAGAATCACACTTGTTATAGTGATAATATTTAGGAACACTATTGACTTTTGTAAGATCCCATTAAATGTAAAGGATGCTGACAATGGTGATGATGATGATTGCTATTATGATTAAAAAAATATTTTGACATTGACAGAACCATTTTTAGTTCTCAATTTGGTTCAAAATTTAATCAAATTACAGTTTAAAAATTTACAAATATGCTAGTTAAAATAATGGTCCCCTAAAGACAAAGATACCCTAATTTCTAGAATCCAGAATATGTTACTTACATGGTAAAAGTAACTTTGCATCTATGATTAAGGTTTAGGACCTTGGATGAAAAAAGTATCCTGGAAAAATATTCCAATGTCATCATACAAATTTTTTAAAAGTAAAGAAACTTTCCTGGCTCTGGTCACAGTAAGATGTGATGACATAAGCAGGGTCATTTAAATGGCATTATTTAAGAACTCAGTTTGTGGCAGCTGGGTTTCAAGATGGAGGAAGATACCACACATCAAGGAATGCAAGGGGCTCTAAAATCTAGAAGAGTCAAGAAAACAGATCTTTTTCTAGAGCCTCCAGAAAAAAATACAGCCTTGACAACATCTTGATTTTAGCCCAGTAAGACTTGTGTCGTGCTTCAAACTTAAAGAACTAAAAGATAATCAATTTGTGTTGTTTTAAGTCACTAAGTTTGTGAAAATTTAGTGAGACATCAATAGAAAATAATTACAGTAAACGAAGGAGTGGAGTGGATATTGCACGGATCTGTCTGTCCCTGGATGTACAGAATTTGGTTATGTTTTTTTTTTTCTTTGAATTCTGATAATGAAATATTGTTAGTGTTTTCCAAAGAAACGGAAATAGAAAAAAAGGTGTGTGTGTGTGTGTGTGTGTGTGTGTGCGCGCGCGTGTGTTGTGGTGGGTGTTTCTGTGTGTGTGTGTGAGTGTACGTATATATGTATACACACACACATACATATATGATATATATATGTCAGTCTCACTCAGAAATGTTTTATATCAGTATGGATTCCCCATAGAACTAAGGACTAGTTGAATTCCCACAATGTTCTCTCTAAAATAAATCTTCAAATGCACCACCTCCTATATCACTTTCGATCATTTGCTTTGTTCTTCCAAGTGGCTGAGGCTTTCTGCATGAATTTTTGAACTTTTTCCTGATCGTCAACTCTGCTCCGGCCTGATCATTCTGTCCAGATTTGTTATGAGATTTATTGTGAGAAGTCGGCTCATGCAATTATGGAGGATGAGAGGTCCTACAATCTTCTGTCTGCAAACTGGAAACCCAGGAAAGCTAGTGACGTAAATTGGTGTGTCTTGAGTCCTGAGAATTAGGAGAACCAACAGTGTAAATCCTAGTCTAAAAGCAGAGGTTCCATGTTCTAGTTTACATGATCAGGCAGAAGGAGGGAAGAATTCCCCCTTTGTCTGCCTTCTGTTCTATTCAAACTTACAGGGATTAAATAATGCCCACTTACATTGAGGAGGCCAGTCTGCCTTACTGAGTCCAACTATTTAAGTGCTAATCCCATCTAGAAACACCCTCACAGATATACTCAGAAGTAATATTTAACCAAATATCTCTGTGCTTTGTGTCCCAGTCAAGTTGGTACTTAAAATTAGCCACACAGCTGTCCTCAGTAATTAGGCCAGAGTAGAGTTAATATCAGAGAAGAGAAAAAGTATTTATGTAGAAAAGCCATACTAACAATCAAATAGAGAGCAACATAGGTGGTGGTACATTTTGAAAGATTTACCTTAGATACAACATCACAGGAATTCAACTCACTTTACAGGGAATCAATATTGGTATAAAAACATTGCTGAGTGAGAATGGAAACAGAGGCAAGGCAGGTAAATAATTATGGATATTTGATAAGTATAGAATTTGATGGATTGGCTTACTAAACCAACTAAATCCAATAAGAAACAATATTAACTCTAGTAACTGGACTATTGTTATCTCTCATAAATCATTACTTCCTTTCCTCATTGGGGCTGGATAAACACTGAAACTTACTTCTTCCAGTTCTGGCCTGCTTCGCTACTTTCCGTTTCCATCCTGCTATGTTTTACACAGAACAAGGGAGTTAACCAACCAGCTCAGGAGACCTAGAAAAGACCCATCATAATCAGTGAATATATTCCCCTTGGGGTCTCCAATACATACAAACAGTGTGGTGAAATTCTGAATAATTCATCATAATCTATATTCTGGCTATGGCAAGTTTACAGGACAGGTAAAAGGTTAGTCATCAAAGATTGTTTTTTATAAATGAAATGAAAAGATGGTTGTTGAAATGTAACCTTGTTGACATCAGGAATGTTCAGAAACTGGGTAAACACACCTAAAGTTGATGATGCACATCAGCTATAGCTCAGCCTATCTTGCAGGCAACAAAATCAACAACTAGTTTAGAACTACTGTTTCAATAGAAACTATAGATTACTGCAGTGGTTGGCCTTATTTCTGCCTTGAAAACAGTGTTAGAAAGAGAGTTTTATACAAAGTTGAGAATACTGTGAACGAATGTAAATTTTAGGATTTTAAAGTACAAGCTATTCCATTTCCTCACAATTTTAAAGCCTAAATATCTCTCTTCTCTTTTGGATGTCAAGTCCTACTTTGTCTAAGACACAATCACAATCAAAATGATCTCACTTATGATCATTATCTAAGCAGACACTCTATATCTAGACCTTTTCCCTGCCTAATTAGTAAAGCATTTTATAAAAAGACTAATCCTAAAATAGCAAACAGACAAATATGCAAAAAATTTCCCTGCTTTAAACTCTCTAATGCACTTAACTTTGATTACAGTAATAATCGAACCCTAACCAGCTCACAGTATTCCCTCTGTATTCCAGTTCTGCCTTCAGATATGTTTCTTTTCTGTCTTCCCTTCAATTTTGTGGTTTTCTAACTGGCAGTTATTCAGTCCCCAGTCTCGCACTCACTTCCAGATGGAATCTTTTGCATTGCTCCAGCCCGAGAAGCCTTGACCATTTCTCACAATTCTCTCCACTGTTTCCTGGTTATCTCCCAGCCATTCTTTAGGTCCATCTCCTTCAAAAAACTTACCCTGATTCCTCAAACCAGGTTGAAGTATTAGAAAATTATCTTCAGCAAATGAAGTATTATAATTGCTTACACACATAAGGCAATAAATGATATGCTAAGTTTCATACAAAGTTAGCTCTCTAAAAGTCATTATTTTCTCTATATATTTTACTTGATATAACTTTTTCCACATGAAATTTTATCTAGAAATATTAGAAACTAAACTACATTGTATTTGCTATTATAGATTTTATTTAGAAGAATTTGCCTTTAATAAAGAGACCAAGAAACAAAAATGTAATGTATAAAATATATATAATATTTAATTTATATTAATAATAAATAGATACTATGAGTTGACAACACGAAGCAAGTTGTTATAGATCATTCTATGTTCCTAGAGTAAGGAAAATCATGGCGACCATGTAGAGCCATCATGCTATTTACAACAGGCACCTTCTCACCTGCATCCACGACACTAAGAATTTGAGTGCACTAGATTTGCTGTGCCTCTAACAAGAGAAATTAATTCTAGATAATTAATCAAACTGCCACCCTAAAACTTTTACTTCAATAGCCCTATTTCAGCCGTTTTGCTGCAGGCCATGATATAAGCAAGTCTGTGAGGTAACAGTACTTAAAATAACTTAAAAGCATATATTTTTTCCCTTCCATTTATCTTTTCTTCTCCAGTCTAAAAACTTTTAATATCTTCCAAATTATTCTTTTTGAATGATAAAATGTGATCAAAGTTGAGCTTATAAGAGTGTCCTGAACTGAATTTAAGATTCCTGATTGTCATATCAATTTAGGGCCCAATTGATATTTTTTATACTCTATATCAGCTTAGTCAACCTCCAATACTTAGTTGATGGTAATCACATCGCCATGTAGATGTTCCCAACTTTTGGTGAATTTTAATGTTATATGTTGTAGTATTTAAAAACAAATTTATCCTCTTTTGCTCATTTTTAAGTTCTACCTACCAAACATTTTGTTGTTTTTTACTTTAATTTTTGTATTGTTAGATTTGATGATTATTAAATCTCTGAAGATTTTAGTTAGAATATTTGTCATTCAATGTATTTGTTATATCTTTTTAGCTATCTGTATGTATCAACAATAATAATTTCAAAATTGCTGTAGGGACAGATATTTTAAACTATTGCCTATTAAAAAATGGTGGAGAAAATTGACCTTTTTTATCAATTTTTTTCTCTTTATAATGACTGACTGAATCATCCTTTAATATCACAATCCTTTGAGATAAATAACAAACAGTATACTTGTGCACTACAGATCATTTTCAGTTTATTAACTCATTTATGCTGTGTGCCAAATGCTACATGAATTTAAATCTGTCAAAACCTTCATGGCTATTAGAAAATTTGGGGCTTCCATTTTACTTTTAATTTACTAAATGACCCTCAAATGTAATTTTAAAAGTCTTAATATTCTTTATTTATATACATCTTTTTTCTTCCAAATATATCTTCTCTAAAAGCTTTAATGACACAAACACGCATAAAATAGAGCAATTGAAATCAAGTAGAGACTTTCATGTGGTCAATTAAGCAGGAAGATGTGTGTTCTTTTTCTAAAGCTTTCAAATATCCTTAAGCTGTAAATTTTTTATTAAAGGGGTTGTTTTACTTTCAGTAGCTGAAATATTTCTGGGCTTCGAAGTTATATTCAGTTCTTAAGGGCTCCGTGGAGAGAATGAATGACCTTTGTCATCAAAGCACTAAATGAGAACACCATCGGCATAGCTGTATTATCATAAAGCAAATTTAGAAACCAGATTTCTAAAAGGGCATGAAATCGGCATAATGGAAAAGGCCTAGTATGAGTCCTTACAGAATTGTTCTATGTATTGAAGAGAATGCAGATCAACTAGAATGGGACCAATTTTGCCTTCTAAAAATCTGCAGCAAATTGAGCATGAGATTATAAAAATAGGATATCATTGAAGAGGCAACACACAGCCATAGATATAGATTTCTGTGACTTAAATATTCTTCTACATGTAATAACAGATCAAAAATGATTGATTCCATTCTAATCACTTTTTTAACCTCCACTCAGTGACCAGTCAATGAGATAAAATTGAAATACTTGATTGTAGAAGACAAAGTTTAGATCACTTCCTTGTGAATACCAAAACTAAGTTATAAAATATATATATATATATATATATATATATATATATATATATATATATATATACACACACACACATAATATGCTTAAGCCAAAAAAAATTATGACTCACTGGCAATCATTTTATATTTTCTAAAATATATGTGATATTTCAGTTCAGAATATGAATACATATATATGAATATATCTGTATACATATATATGAATAGATAACTAAACTAATCCTCTTAACTTTTTTATTCCCAAACAACCCAAAGTGGAGACACACATGAGTCAGAAATATTGGTCAGTGAAATTTTTATTGTGCCTTCAATTACCAACATTGTGTAATTTAAATTAAGAGTATAGGTGTGCTTACCTGTGAGAGTTTCTATCTTAAGTAGCTTATAGAAATGATTCTATAACATTACCAATTTCAAAATGTCCTTTAAAGAAATTTAAGGCAAGTAATCAAGGCTTATTTTGCATATTACACATTTACAATAGACTTTTAAAAAAATATTAATAAATTAAGAGTGTAAGAAGTAAAAGTTTGAACAACTGATATTTAAATGGCTGCAGTTGTAACAAAATTATTTAGAATTAATGAGAATTAAAAAAATCAATTAATTGGATATAAGTGAACATAGGACAAATGAGATGTAGAGTATGATTTTGTTAAGCATGATGTATAGTACTCTTGCTTTGTGTAAATACTTAGAATTTTTATGGTAGACAATTAAAAGGTCAAGTAAGGGAACTGTTCCAATCAGTTCCATCTATTAGTTTTAAATGTATATCGATTGAATGCAGAAAAATCTTAAAATTTTACTTGATGTGTAGATAGATATGCAAATATTTACACAGACAAGGTTAACACAAATGAAGGAGGACATCTCTATTAAACTCAAGAATGAGATAAGATTGAATCTAAACATTGAAATATTTGGGGGATTTAGAATTATGAATTGAATATTGTCTTCATAAGTTATATAAATGTCTAATTGATATATTGTACACTTAAACACTGAAATATTTTTAATTGCACATATTATATTTGTTAGGTATTCTCAATCATTGCCTCTGAGTTTATGTTATCACAAATAGAGCTACTACAAAATTTTCATGCTTATGGCCTTTAGACATGTCATAGTTTGCATTTACTACAATATTCAGGAGTGTCTTTGATGGGACTCAGATATACTTAATTTCATAATTTAATAATTTCATGTATGGCCAGGCTATGCTGCAGATGGGTAAAGACTTTGTTTATTCAGCCACAGTAAAAAAAAAAAATTCTATCCTTCCAAATTTTATCAATCAATTCTATAGGTGCATTTTAATTTAAATTTTTCTATGTTTTGCTAACTATTGAGGTTACTTATTGTTCAAATAGTATGTTTGTTAGTCACTTAAATTTTTTTTAGAAATGTCTATTAATGTTTTACTATTTTTTTAATTAAATCCTTTTTATCTAGTCAACTGTAATTATTTTTTTCATATTTATAATTATATTAATCATTTGATAATTTAGGTGCTAAAATATTTTTACAATCTATGTCTTTTTTTATATATTACCTTGTTTGCATTAAAATGATTTATAAATAAAGTATATTAATATAATTAATTGAATTTTTACATGTAACTATACTTATTTTGCTTTTGTTTAGTAGAGCTTTCCAAATCCATGGTCAAACACATATTTTCCAAAACTCCTGTTTTGGGTTTTTTGTTTGTTTTATTGCAAACTTGTTATTACTTCTAAAGTATCTGAAATACAATTTATATATTGTAAAGACATATATTATTCTTACTATTTCTATTGTCTTTAATAGAAATTATAATATTGCTATTTGGCTCCTATTTTTTATTTTTTATATGGTCATATGTGCTTTATTAATTATTAATTAGATTGGTCTACTATTATTTTGTCTATCTCATTATTGTTTCAAAAAATTTATTTAGCTCTGTCAAACCTTGTGTTTTGCTTTATATTTCATTAATTTATGTTCACAACAATTTTATCTATATCAATCATTTTTATGGGCTCTATTCTGTTGCTCTTAATTTACATTCTTGATACTGTGCACCAGCTTAAAAATATGCATCATTTTTGAACATCTACACATTTAAGGTTATGATTTTTTAATTATCTTTTTAGCTAAATGTCTCTAAAAATTTTTATTTAATTCTTTGTTCACTATAAAATATTTTAAATTATTTTATTATCATTTATTTTGTGGCTTGTTAAATATCTAGGTGTGTATTTTTGCAATCCACACAATTTTTTTGTAATGTCTTTGATTTTTTCCAGAGTTTTTAATATAAATTATAAAGTGTTTACATTTTGTAATTGTTCCATGAGCAATTAAATAGGTATAAATTCTTAAGTATAGGAGGCAGAGATCTACATATTTCTATTAATTCACACACATGGAAATTATATTGTGCAGCTCTTTTCTATATTTTCTAATTATGTTTGGTTTCTGATTGTTTGAATAAATTTAGAAAACCCTAAAATTCTTGCTTTCTATATTTAAATTAATCTCATGTAATGAAATATCTGTATATAAATTTTGTATGTTATTAGAATTTTATTATTTGCTTCTGCTTTACTTTTTACTTTTTTTTCTAGTCAAGTTTCTATTCAATTTTTCTTATTTCTAATTTAAATGCAGTTTTTAAATTATTTGAATTATTTCTAAACATACACAATATATCTAAATTTCTATTTCTGTGTTCTGTTGAGAAAATATTTATGTTTTTTAAAATAGTGAATAATAGTTGTACATGTCTTACAGATGCAGTTATAAAAAATATATATTTTTATTTTCAGAGTGCAGGGGGTTCATGTGTAGTTGCCTTGTTAATTATGATGTTAATAACTTATATTTTTATCATTTTTCGTCAGTTTGAGTAACCAAATTCTAATAGAGATGTTCTAAAACATTATATTCATTTATTTTCTTCTAACAATTGGGTCAGTTTTTGTTTAAATTTTAAGGTTTTCTTGTTAATTATGTATCAATTCATAATTTTATATTTATTTTTTACTCTTTTTAATATTTTATAGTGTCTCTCCTTATTAGTATCAAAAGAAAACAGTGTATTATCTAATTAATATAGTTAAAAATAGTTTTATTTAGAAACACAACTAATGACAAAGAATTAAGAATATTTTAGAGAAAATCTAAGGGATAGTTCAGGAACCAGCAGTCAAAAGAGGACCTTATGACATAGAGGATGGTAGAAAGTAGAAGTGTCTGCCTTGAGAGAAGCATTCAAGGAACAAAGCTCACCATAGCAAACTTCCCGAGGATAGCCTGGTTATTACTTGGACTCATTCTCCTCCCTTCATTCAATTTCCCTCAGAAGTTCTCATTTGCCCAAACTCAACCAGAAACTACTGTTTATGAAGGCCACATAGTTTCAACATCTTGGCCAGAGTTTAGATTGGAGAATGTAGAGACTGAATCTGAAGTTTCTAAGAACTTCTACTTGGCCTTTCTTATAATGTCACACACTCCAAGTGTCAGGAAGCAATGTCGGGATTCTATCATTTATTATTTCTATCTGTTATACATTTTGCAACTAAGAAATTATGGAAAACACTTATAATGACATCAGATTTACTATTAAACATGATAGACTCAAAATTTGATCTATCAACTCTTCTCTTTAAATTCCATTTTGTGAACCACACTCTAATTTCAGGTATCTAATGATCAGTGTAAGTTCAGACTTACTATCTAACTAACTCCTGGAATAACTTCTTATCTCCTGCTTCCTAGTACATCACTGCAGATATGTCTTGGAAAGGCTTAGAGAAAGATTTATAGTACATACTTGAAGGTGTACTAAAGATTACTTCCTAAAATAGACCTGGAATACTAATCAGCTGACTGTCTCTCAGTTTATAAATCGGTCTGTGAACTGAGGTATGAAGAGACTATATGAATCTCCATAGTAGTGATCACAGTAGTGATTTCTGTCCAGCAGACCTAGAAGTTTTCCTCATATATATACCGCACATAAAATATTAGTAAGCTACTTATTATTTTATTTCTAGGAATTCTGTGTTTAATCAGCCATTCGACAAGAGCCCTAAGAATCAAAGCAACCTGAGATCTACCTCTTCCCGTGATCTATTGTAATTATATTAATTTCCTCTCTGACAGATAAACAACAGTACTGTATGACTTCTGCTACTCTGGGCTGTTATTATTACTACTAAGATTAGGAATAACATTTCACTGAATAATCACTCAATGTCATCTCTTGAAATAAATTGCAACTACCATAAACTCCTCAGGGGTGCTTTTGCCTCTCTCATTACCAGTATATTCTCTATTGCTTAAGTAAACCCTGGGCCCTCTTGGATGTTGTGATTTAGAAAATACAGAGAAACTTTCATAGAAAAGCTATTTGAGCATCTCCACTTCCCTGGGTCATTGTAACTCTTCATTTATATGTCAGGAAGATCCTAACATTTCAACTTGATTAATAGTAGGCCATTGTTTACCTAGTAAGCAACCTAGCAGACCAGTTCTTATCTCTGTTTGTTAAGAATATTTTTGAATTACTCTCATTATGGATTAATAATCAGAGGTGATGGAAATGCACCCTAAGATAAATCATCAGCACAAGAAGACGTAGCTCCATCAATAGTCATTGAAAGGATTTTATGTAAAAATTAAAGCAGTGGTTTAGATTCAAAGTTCTCTTTCTCATTTGTGTTTGCACTCTTTATTCTCATGGGTGTTCTTATCTCAGTGTAAGGATATTCATAAGGTTGAGCACTAATCAGTATTGCAATTCTGCAGTCAGACTAAGCTATGCCCTCAGCCTTATTTCAATGCAACTACAGGAGTAGAGGAAACTCATTTAGTGCTCCCAAGGAGGACTTTTGTCACGTGTATTGCAATTGTATATTTGTAACTTTTAATTATGTTTTCTCAGTATAGACTCAATATTTATCAAAAGAAATCAGAGAACAAAATTTTTATAAATTACTTTTTTCCTAAATGATTAAACTGCAGGGCCACTCAGTCTTTCTATTTCCTTCTCTCCATCTGCCATGATGCCCCCAGGAATAATTATAGTAGCCACGTTGTTAACACACATCAAGAATTATTTGTGTTTCCTCTCATACCACCAGCAAGAGAGTTACTCCCCTGTTCTCAAGTATAGCTTCAATCCAATTCATGAAAACCACTTTTGAATCTTTTTCCTGCAGCCTCTTCCCACTTCCCATTTTCTGTATCAGACAACTTCCAACCAGAAATCAAGCAAATATTCAAAATAGCACAATGCAAGGAGTAGGTATTCACAAAGGAACTGATTACATAAGTAGAATGAGGTTTGAGGTGAGTGTAATAACCTGGGGTTTGCAGAAGAATTATTATCTCTTGTCTAAAAGGAGCAGGGGAAAAAAATAATGATGGAAACTCAGACAGAGGGTCAGAAGGAGGCCAAAATGAAAGAGGTAATTATCTTCAACTAAAAGAAACAACTGCCAGCTCAGGTCAAACTTATAAAGAGAAAACACAGAAAGAAATCCCTTGACCAAACCATCCTCCATCTTTCTAGTACTTTGTATGAACTAGCCATAGCCAAACCTGACTAGAGGACAAAAGACAGAAGTTAAAACCCATTTCTCACATTTGTTTTGCTATTTAACAAAATATCTGATATTTATCAGAGTTAAGGATAAAGTGACATCTTAAGTAGCTGTCATCAAGTATGGAATCTCTAATAATGCCAGCTGTCCACTCAGTTAGTAGTACGACAGTATTTTAATAAAAAATCCACAGTGCCACTGGAGTAGATTCAATTAATTAACACATGCATTTATTATAATAACAATGATGAAATAGTTTAAACTAAGTTATAGACATAGTAGCATCAGTCAATAATTAATCATATTTATGAACACATTGTTGCTGTTGGTTTTTTTTGGCCATAGTATTACTGTTTTAATTTTCATGTACTGAAATTAGTTGCAAAAAGTCTGCTCCCAATTTACATGTGTGCTCCTAAAATTCACTGCATGGATTACAACTGTACAATGAAAAAATATCCACTTTATTAACAAAATTTGGGGCACAACACTCCAACACTTTTTCAACAACACATACAAAAAGATAGGAACCTAATTAAAAGTGACAGCAAAGTTTTAAACATAATAATATTTAAGAAATACATGAGATATTCAAAAATATCATATTTTTAAGAAAGGGACCTGAATTTTGCTTGTCAAAGAACTTATAAGGTTTACAACTTGTGAATTTTTGTGAAATGGTAGAAGGAAGGTTATCTGAGAGGAGATGGGAAGTTGTTAAACCAGATATGGATGGGTGGTGGCTTATAACATCCATAGCAAAGTGAGGGAGACTGCAGATGTTTGAGATTTGTTTCCATATGGCGTGATTCAGCTGGGAGCAGTTTTCTGTATTTTCCTAGTGTTCCTCCTGATAAATCAAGCAATAATCTATCATGTTACGATCAAATTACTTTCCAATATGCTAATTGTTTTGAAACTAACTCACATTTTTAAAACAAACCTAATATTATAACTTATTATATAATTTTAAGCATTTTTCCTTTTGAGTTTATACATATTAAATTATTTTTTACTTCAAATTACTGAAAAATTACTTTGTTTTTCCTCTTAAATTTTAATATATCTAGGTATAAAATTGTAGAATAGGATTTTAGTGTGCTTATTTATTTGCAAAAACATTTTGAAGAAATTACTTCACACGCTGATGTCTTTGGTTGCTGATGGCCTCAGTTTCTGTAGGTAATTCATCTTTCTTTCTTTTGTTGGACATAAAAATTTTCTCTTAGCAGTCTTGAATTGCTGTTTTACCAAATAGGTTTCAGTCCAGGTTTAATTGTATTTGTACCATTTTGCCCAGACCGTGCTTTTAAGCTGAGGACTTATACTTTGTTCATTTCTCTAAAATTCTTAGTATGTATCCCTTCAGATGTTGTTTCTTCCATTCTTTCATAGAGTCCCTTAATCTAATGTTTAATGCTTTCAGCTTCTTTTTCTTTCTTCCTTTCTTCCTGTCTCCATTCTTTTTCTTTCTCTCTCTCTCTTCCTTTCTTTCTTTTGCTTTTATTCTCACTCCCTCTCTCTTCTTCTCCCCCTTCTCTTCTTTCTCTCTTCACCCCTCAACATATTTGCCTCTTTCAGTTGGTCCCTAGAGGATTTGTCAATATTATCTTTTATTACTATACTCTAGTGAACTATGTATTAGTATGTCAGTAATTGGTTATTGATTTTTCAATTCTGTTCCCCTTCATTTTTTAAAACTAACTTTATTGTGCTATGATGTACATAAAAATAAAATGTACACATTTTAAATGTATAGTTTAATAAATTTTGACAATTGTACATTTATGCTACCATCACATTACACCAAAACTTCATTCATGGTCTTTCTTTATAGTGTTTTACATTTAATGAGCCATCTCCCATTCAAGCAACTATTGATCTGATTTTATCATGACAAATTAGTTTTGTCCTATTTAGATTTTCAAATAATTGAACAATACAGTATGTATTTTCCTATTTCTGACTTTTACACTGTATATAAAAAATTTGTCAATGTTATGCTATGAATGTATGGCTTGTTTCATTTTATCACTAAGTAGTATTGAGTTGTGTTTATCCATTAATCAATTGATTGACATTTGGGGCTTTTCTAAGTTTGAGCTATTATGAATAATACCACTGTGTATATGCTTGTATAATACTTAAGAATTATATCTATATTATATAGTTAATATATATATATATATATATATATATATATATATATATTTTACATTATAAGAGGCTATAAACATACTTTCCAAAATGATTGCATATTTTACAATCCCAACAACAGAGTATGAGTAGCAATGATTCTATATCTTCACATTTGACATTATTATTTTTTTAATTAGGCAATTCTATGCATTCAAAGTGGTGTCTCATTTCAGTTTGAATTTGAATTTCCTTGTTAGATAACTTTTCATATTATTTTTGGTTGCTCATATATCTACATTTGTGATGCTTCTACCTTTTATACATTGTTTTAAATCAAGTTGTTTACCTGTTTTCTTCTTTCACACAGCTAATTTAAATGACTTCCCTTCTAAGATTTTTAAAGGTTTTTATAAAGAATAAATTCTATTTCAAATATAAAGTTTTGGTTTTTTTCAGTATTAGAGTTCTTAATATGCTTTAAAATTATAGTCAGTAAACTTGTTTTGGGAAAAATTTTCCTGCCCTATTTTTCTTCTCTCTTTTTTCTCTCTCTGTAATATCTATAATGAAAGAGAAATTAAGTGGCTTGACTCAGTATCTGCTGGTCTATATTTTCTAATAAGATTCAGTTCCATTCAGCATTAGAAGGTTTTATTTGTTTGTTTATTTTTTTCCATTGCAATGAGCCTGACTTAGGTCTTTCCTCAATAATGAATGTTTTCAGTTCAATTTTTCAAGAAAGTAGTCAAACTTCCAATCTTCAGATACAGCCATATTCATGGATTTACATTTCTGTTCCATTTCTACATCCTGGAAAATTTTATTTTGCATTTGATTCTGAATATTTATTTTTTTTTAATAGGATGGCAGCTATTTTGACATGTTTAGAACAGAAAGAATTTCTAAAGTATAAAATCACTGTGCTATTTCATCTCATTTTAGAAGTTTACTTGTGTTTTATCTTGTTTTAGGTATTTATATTTTCTAATTTTGCTTAACTATGCATTAAATTTTATTAAGCTAAAATTTTTTAAATTAAAAATGTGTTTAAAATAATCTGATACACACCTAGGTATATATAAATATTTTAAATATTTGTAATTCTAGATTACACGTTTTTAATTTAAGATTTTTAAGAAAAAATATATGATGTGGACATCAAATAAATAATGGAAATGCATAATTTTTATATAATAATATGAATTTAAAAAATACACATGCTATTAAATTTCATTTTCTCTGGGTAGTGAGGTAGATAATGGGAGCTTTCTTTCTACTTTAGTGTTTTTTTACAAAATTTACCAATGTGCATATACTGCATACATATTTTGCAAAACACTTTAAGTGAGTTTCTTAAAACTTTATAGGAAAATAAATAGCAAAAACATAAAAATGTAGTTGTCACATAAATTAAAATAAACCCAAATCCACTAAGATATAAAAAATTCAAGCAGTAAAAATTATTTTGCAACCAAAAAATAATTTAAAAAATAATTTTGATTAAAATCTATGCCAAAGTAATCATAGTATACATAAAACTTTTAAATTTATTTTCTACTCTGAATGTATTATTTCACATTGTATGCATATCAAATCAACAATTCTAATGACAAAAAATGATGCCATACATATTTATTTTTAAATAGATAAATCATCTTACTCTGTGTATATACATATATATAATGTTAACATATATAATATTTATATGAATATATATATTTATATATACATACATTTTTATTATTTATATACATAAATGTATATGCATACTCTTTTTAAATAATTATTTTTGATGAGATCAAATCAAAAGTTACTCCATGGTACTAATATTCCAGCACAGTAAAGATAATAAATTATTCATTGACTACAAGATATGTATGCTTTTCAAAAATGAAGCTGGATGGGTAATAATAATCCTATTCTGCCCTACCCTTTGAAATCATAGTCTGCAATGATGATAAAGCCTGTGGTTATTACTATGTAATTATATTAAGCAATTGGATACATATGTTAATCAAACCCCTGATTGTGTTGGTTTAATACAATACACTAATCAACAGATATAAGTATTCATATAAATTGTTATTACTCCATGAATGACTGGGCAGATGGATAGATGACTTTTAATAGTTCTATTACGCCATCTGCCAACCTGAACAAAATGCCAGAAGAGCCATCACTATCACTTTAAAAAGCTTTTAAATGGGGTTTAAAAAGAAAGGTTTTAGATTTTATAGATCCTTTTTGAATATTAAAATACTGGAAATTGATATTCATTTTAATAATGTGTTTTTACTGATGTGTTTAATATTAAATACAAAAAATTTAGTTTCAAAATAAATATTTATCAGGTTGTTTGAAAATAAAGAATATTCGTTTAATATTTGACTGTTTTTCTTTTTAAAAATCTTTTTTTAATTAAATATGTATTCATCTTTTACTACTTAATATCATAATAACATATTACAGAAGCAAACTTACTTCATTGACTTGTTTCACAAAGTAAAACAGAATGATAGTAAAAAGTAATGAAATAAAGTTATTTAATGTAGAAAATGACAAAACATGTATCTGGTGACATTCAAGATTTTGCATATAAGAGCGGAAAGGTGATGAAATAGTTATTTTTGGAGCACAAAGATCACAGAGCTCTAAAAGATTATGTAATTTTGGAGTGCTATAAAACATGAAGGGCTGTCTTTAATTATAAACTATCTGATTTAAAATACGTCAAACCAAAAGAAGTGTAATTTTACTTTCATGAATTCTTAATGTCAAGATTTTTTAACCTCTCACTTTCATATATTATTTATATGAGAATTACAACCATATTTATATTATTTTTCCTTTGGTGGCAGAAATAACAACTTTATACCTAATAAAATTTCAACACTTTCAGAGTAACTTGAATACACAGGATGTTTTTTATTTGGCAAAGCAATACTGTTACCATTGATAACAACAGAAATAGGTGTAGAAGACAAAACTGAGCATTTTTTGACACAAAAATCAATGTTGGAAAATGTGTGTAAGTATTGAAGTTTTTACTGTTTAAATTTCATAGTTTATAGAGTTAACAGTTAATAAAAAGTTTGCCATTTTGTCAAGTTTATTAAAACATATCAGAACTCATGTGAGTTATGAAGCAGATAAAATAAATGTAAATAACATTAAAAATAAGCAAGTTTCAATGTTTTCTTCTATGATAATCATCTTCATATTCTGCTTTATCTGGAATATATTCATTCTATTTGCCAGAGGAATAAGGATATGATCGAAACGCAGAAGCCATAATTCTAATGCAACTCAGAAATGTTTTATATGATGAAAAAAATTAATTAGAAGAGTTAAGAGGGGAAAGTGATCGATCATTAAGTATTACGAGAGACCTGATTGGAAAAAAAAATACACTTTTTTGTGTGTGTCCAAGAATAGAAAGATAATAGTTATGTAAACCCTTTACTTCCTTGATAATTTCCTACATTTTTGTCATCATTTAAAGCACTGCTGATATCTCTTTACATAGTTTTATTTCATCTTTTCTTCCTTAAAAAAATAATGTGTCAATGTATTTACTATGTTTATAAGTAAACCTATAAACACATTTTATTTTTATGATTTGATAATACCATAATAAATGAGTCTGAGCTTTTTAGAGAAAATAGGTGTTTTGTTATTAGCTTATGGCAGTTAAACAATAGGTTCTCAATAAATACTCATAGAGGAAGTGATTGCATTTGTAAATGGACAAGATTAATTTCTAGTCAATACATAAAATACATTGCTAAGATGCCTAAAAGTAATATTTTAAATAAAAATTTTATTGGTCTGATGTCAGATGTAATTTTTATATGCTGTTGTTCACCTTATAGAAAAATGTGGAGAGAATTTAAACATTGGCATGGTAGTTGATTAGATATTCTTCAGTGTTTACTTCCTAATTAAATATTTTACTACTCTCATATCAAAAAATAAACAATCTAATACTTAAGAATTGTGGAGTACATGCTAAGCAACAAATGATTCTTCAACTTTCCATGTGAACAGTTCTTTAGTCACATCCATGAACTGTTTCTATATATTTGGATGAGTTCTGGTCTTCACCTAGTCATAGAGATATTTAACATGTGGTTGACACTAACAAATTTTAAATTAAAAAAAATGTTTTAAAATGTTTTAAATGTTACATTTCACAAGACCAAAACAAATTTAAGGTTTAGTTTATCAAAGACTTTGAGGAATACTTAAGTAATGTCCAAAAATACTAGAAGAGAAAATTTTATGTCTTATCATTTCAGCAATAATATCAGTACTTTGCCTTTTACCTCTGTGTTCTGAATGTAATCTGAAGTCCTGACCCACAGTCCCCCACCAATATTTCAAGTTCTGAACTCATTACCTTCATCACAAACAGGATCATTTTTCAAATACTTTTGCCTTTAGAATACTCTTCTGTCTTGTTTTTCCACCTTGAAATTTTAATGTTTTTATCACTTCACTTGATTTTAAACATTTCTTGCAGAAATATGAAATGTCTATTTGTTTGGAGTTAAAAATAAAACTAAGCAGTGTCTATTTTGAGCACTGATGTTCCAAAAATTAGGTAGTTTGATTTATTTTTCATAATGTAGAAATAATTACATTATTGAGTTTAAATTTAAATGTCTATCACACAAGTTACTAATTTCTTTGTCCACATTTTTTGGTATTATACATGTTTTGATTTACCTTTATTCAGTTTTTGGATTATAAAAAAATAAAGTTGCACAATAAAAGAAAGGTAATAAAAATAACAGTTTAATTGCTCAAGCAATACAAATTGTTATTTGATTATTCTGTCATTCGATTAAATAAAAATGAAGTTTTCTGCATTTCAACAAAGGTGAAACATCCTACTGGCTTTATGTAAAAGATTTGTTAAATTTACATAATTTTTATTTGTAATGACAGCAATTATATAACAGCAATTATATAAGTAATGGAAAGCACAGAAAGGTTCAAGATTTCAGGCACAGTTCCTCAGGGCCTCTTTTCAGTTGCCAAAGATAAATTGTGCATTCATATTGTGAACCTACTGTGATACATGAGAGAGGAGCCAAAGCACAGGGCTACAGAGACAAATTTTATATCCTGCTGGTAATGCATCTAAAACCAAGCTCTATAGTCTATTAAACCAGATGAAAACCATCAATCTATATATTTTCAATAAATAACATAAACAACCTTGCAAAGAAATACTCTGAGGGACTTTAAAACTTTAAACAGCATATTATAAATTACTAGAAAAGACATTTTATACCAGTCTTAGCCATGGGTCAGTACCATGGTTCCAGGAACCTCAGAAATAAGCACAAAAATATTACAGACTAGCTGCAAGTTAAGTCTATTTTTAGATAAAACTAAATTTATAAAAAGTGATATGCTGAATAGCATGATTCATTCAGCCCATATCAATATTTCTTACAGAAGCATCAATAGATTTGTAATAGGAGATCCTAATAGTGACTTCTCAGTAATAACCCTCACTAGAAGATTTAAGTATAGATCAAATGACAATAATAGTCCAAAGGACTAACAAAGCAGATTTGATTCATTAGCTTTCACTTTTTTTAATTGAAATATATTTGACATATACTGTGTAAGTTTACCTAACTTTCAGAAAGGGTAACAAATTTGGCAAGAATCACAAAGCTACTAACAAGTGAAGCTTGTATCCAAACTCTCTTCTGAAAGTTCATGCTTCTTAGGTTGATTTTTTTCCAGCATGCATTTGGCTTATGGGTTCTATGAACATCAAAAATTTGTCAGAAAATTTTATTTAATGCTGCATTCTTGCTATTTTTAATTTTTTTGTTTTGTTTTATTTTGTTCTTAGTTCTCTCAGTGATGTAGCTTATGCTTCAAAGATTTAATACAGGAATTCCATAGAATACTAGAGTGCAGTGGAGCAATTTATGCTTCAGGTTTTGTTCAAAGAACTTTGAGCACAAGTTCTGCCACTTATTGCTCTGTATCATTGTGCCAAAACATAATTAATGCATTTTTTGGTTTTTATCTTTATAGAATAATTGCTCAGAATAATTGATAGAATAATATTTTAAATACTAAATATTCAATGGTTAACAATGATTTGAGGGTATTTGGAAAAATCATACATAGATTATTTCTTTAAAAATCCAGGATTTTAAAGAAATATGAAATATGTTATAAAACAGCTCAAGTAATGTAAAAATAATTCAAATAATTTCAGGGGTACATGTATATTCCTTATAAGATAGATGAATAAGGCAAGCAAATCCAGAAGAAAGCATTCTCAATTATTTAGCTGAAAAGAAAAATGATATGTAAAACTGAAGCTTGCCTGCAGACAAATTATATATATATATACATATATATACATATATAATTATACATATATAATTATACATATATAAAATTGAAAATGTTTATTCTTAGTCTGTAAAGAAAGAAATAATTTCTCCAGTTTCAATTTTAGCAAATAAGTCAGTAGTACACCCCACAAAAAAAAGAAGAAAAATAATAAAACAAAGGGAAATGGAGGAATAAAATATATATTTTAAGGAATTTGAGATGTGATATAGGGTTATTTAAGAAAACAGGGTAACTGATATACTGAATACGACTAAATTGGACAGTCAAGACATATTTTTATCATTTTTATTTAAATGGTTAGAAAGATGAAGATGCGGTAAGCAGAGACATTCAACCCTTCTTCTTTTCTTAATCTCCAACTTTACCCCATTAATCATCAATCAGGAGCAAGCTAAGTCCAAGTCTGACTATACTATGTCTTAATGATACCAGTCCTCATGTAATTTTCACAAAGAAGCTGAGAATTTACTCAGATGAAGTTAACTCACAGCCTAATAAATACAAATATTCTTCTTACTGTACAAATCACTTTCCACCTCTACCAGCACCTTAGCAAGTGACTGAGGCAACCATATTTTCCTCTTTACACAGTCGTAATTTCTTTAGCGTTTCTTTCTAATCATTATGACAGGAAAATGGTATGCTGATGGCATGCTTAAAAGAAAGTTTTGAGATATTTATGGCCAAGGCAAATTTAGCTATAAGACATTTTAAAGATATTAAACTTTTAGAATTAAAAAAATATATGAATACTTATGATACCATTTCCATCTTTTAAATGTTTTCTGTTTCTGATGCTATATAATTATCCACTCAATTGCTAGTATTTTTAGCCCCTAAAACCCTAAGGTCACAGGTGTCTAAAAATAATAAAGGCTATTGTTTTTTTTTCTAATGAAAGACACTTTAATTGGTTTAAGAACTCCAGTAAGTCAATTTAACAAACATTAATATAAAGTAAAACTAATATAACCTTTCTTTGTAATATTTCACTATCCTCTTTAGTTCAGATCTTCTTCCAGTACCATTTAATTATATTTACTATGGGTGAGTAAAGACAGCATGAAAAGAGATGAGATAACAAAACACGATAATTAGATATTTGTTTCCCATTAGAAATAATGTTTCTTGGAAGACTCATATGATATTTCTGATTCTCTGTACTAAATACAAAATCCATTGTGTCATAAAAAATTTTACTGATTGATTTGAGTACATTTGACACCCCTTCCCCTGAAAAATGTGTATTACTTGATTGTTTCCCACACTGATGTAAGCCAATGTTACATAAATTCTATTCATTGAATATAGAAGCTATTATCATACCTGATTCTAGAAAATAAAGATTAATATTTATAAAAACGTATTTAATGTTAAGTTACTATCATCTAACAGAATTAAATTAACAGGACTAAAGATTTATTCAATAAGACCTTCTCTTTTAACTCAAATACTTTTGCTTTCCTTTCCAGTACAACTAGATATTTTTATATTGATACAATAAAATCAATTTATACTTGTCATTACCTTAGCAAATTTTGGGTACCAGGGAAGCCATACATGATGACAGTATGAATTATATAAACTGCAGGATATACTTCAAATGTGGATACAGTGTGAAAGCTAAATATCCTATTTTGATTTTTCTGGAAAGCTTTATGCATGTCTATCAGCAGCTTCATCTTTCAACAATAGCACAGGCATTCTGGTAACAGATACTTTTTTTTAAAGAACGAACATATCTGGTTTAAAGAAAACATTACCAACAATATTAACATATTAGATAAAAAGATACAAAAATGCTATTGTACATAGAGTATTATAATAATTAATCTTTATATTTTTAAATTTCCAAATGAACCAAGAAATAGTTAAAATATCTATATTTCTTTGTTTGAGTTTCAGTTTTTATTTCAAAGATTTTTTCTCCATACTTTTCTTCGGCAGCAGAAATGTTCATTACCTGTTAAAAACAATTCATTTTCCCATGTTCTTTCTTCTCTTCTTTCTCTGCCTTTTTGGATTCTGTACTACTTCATCCGAAGACATTTTCATGTGTTGGCTCATAATAGCATCAAGATATTTCAAGCTGTAGCTTTCTGCTCTGTGGTAAACTGTAGTAGAGCTTATTCCTTTGGTGAAATTTCCAGAGTGATAAATAGTTTAATGTCTGTCTGTATCCGTGGCACAAATGCGCAAAATAATTCTCTTGTTCTTTAGAGGTATTCAGATTTAAAACAGGAGTTATTAGATGATGATGGCCAAATACTACTTTCTTTATCTTTGTATATTTCTCTATTACGTACTGGGGCTGGTGTTATGTATTACTTTTAAAAAAAGTAATTGCATTTTAGAAATTTATTATTCTTCTTGAGAAGATACTTTTAAATGCATTATATAACTTAAAACACTTGACTACATGTGTTAGTGTAGTCAGGCAGATGATAAAATTAACAAAAAAAAAAGAGAGAGAGAGAGAGAGAGAGAGAGAGAAGTGAAAGCTAATTGGAGGATAGAAAAATCAACAAATGATTTGAAGACGTAATTCTTCTTGGAGAAGCAGTAGGATCCACCAGAATAAACAGTACTGTTGGATGTTATCTCCTGTAAGCTGTTTATTATTTACTTGCTGTGAATTTCCATGATTTTCAAGAATTTAACTATGATATTTAAATTATTTTTTCTCATTTAAAAGAACACAATCCTATATTTATACTCATGATTTCACAGTACCTATGACAATCTGAAAATTGATTTCTTGATGAGAGTGTAAACTCCAGAAGGGCAATGACTTCAGTCATTATATTCATTGATAGAACCTCGTCCTTAGAATAATGGACATTTATTTATTTTTTAATAAATGTTTATTAAGTCCATATTATTGATGAGGAATTATTGTAGGTATTAAAGGAACAGTGTTAAAGAATGAATGCAGGTTTTTATTTTTCTGAAGATTATATTTTATTTGGGAACAGTAGAGAATAAGTAAGACATGTAAATACAATATATATAAGGCAGATTCTGGTAGGAATTATAGAAAAGGTAAAGCAGAAAAGAATTATAGAGAATGTCAGTGTATGTGAGAGAGGTTAATTTTGTTTATTTTTTTTTTCAGCTTCATTATAGATACATTTAACATATAACATTGTATTAAGTTTAAGGTATACAATGTAATGATTTAATACACATATATACTAAGAAATGATTATCAAATAAAGTTAGCTAACACATGCATCAGAGAGTGAAATTTCAAATAGCAAGATTCAAGGCCTAATTTTTAAAATGAAATTTTTACAAAGACTGAAAGAAGATGAGGAAATGAACCAAAAAATAAAAAAAAATAAATAACATGGAGGAACCGTCTATGTAAAGTTCTGAGTAGAAGGAAACCAAGTACATTTGAGAATCACCAAAGAGGATAATGTTGCTGAAGCAGAGGTAAAACAGCAGACAATAAGAAATACATGAAGATAGAAGATAATATTCCAGATTATTAGAGTCTTATATGTCATTGTATTGACTTTTGCTTTTATTCTGCATGAACTGGGAAGCCATTAGAGAATTCTAGTTACTAGAGACATGACACAATCTATTTTCAATCAGATTCTAGAAGATTAGTATGGATTCTATATTGAAAATAGATATCAGAGGATGGGAGAACAAAAGGAGAAGGAAGGAGACTGATGAGGAGAATACATCAATAATCCAAGGGAAATATAATGATGACTTGCACAGTAGCAGTGGAGGTCATAAAAATGTTTGTAATCTGAATATTTTCTGAAGGTAGAAGATAAATAACTTGTCAGATTAGATGTGATTTGGGAGAGCAGAAAACAACTTATAATATTAAAAATATTTTGATCTATTGGAAAGAAAATGGTGATTAAATGTGATGTGAAAAACGATCAAGACAAGAAACAAGAAGCTATATAAAACAGGAGCTGACAATTGTTCCTGTTAAACTGGAAATGCCTATCAGAAAACTAAACCAAGAGCTCAAATAGGTAGCTAGATTTAAGAGTTGGTAATATTAGGTGAAGTAAAAATTTGAAAGTTGAAGTCATAAATAAAGACATAAAGCTAAATGAGATCACAGAGGAAGTACATGGAGATGAACTTGAGGAAACATCTCAAAAGACTGATACTAGATAAAATTATTCAGTAGATGAAAAAATACTTTAAAAGAAAATTTAGGAAAGTGTTGTCTTTGTGATAAGAAGGAGATCTTCATATGTTCCTAAAAATCAAATAAAAACAAAACAAAACAAAACAAAAATGTGTATCTAAGAGAAAGAGGATTTGAACAACTGGAATCTTTAATTTAGCAGTAACAGTTTAAGCAATAGTTCAAGTAAGTGAAGGCCCAAAAAGTAATCATTGTGTTTACAAATATAGACATAAATTCTGTTCTTAACAAGAGTGAATTTAGTGAAGTGTCAACAGTAAAAGACTTATTGAATAGAGTGATATAAAGCATAAGACAGAATAAGTGTAGACAAACTTTATGTAATTTTACTGGAAAAAAAAGAGAAATAAGGGCAGTGTTGAAAATGAAAATTAGGTTGAGAATATTTTATCTTATGAAAATGAGAAAACAGCATATTTTCTTGCCAATAGAAGGATTTATTAGTAAGGAACAAAAGAGAGATTGGTGTGAAGAAGTGTAGTGTACCATGCAAATTTTGATCATATCTAGGACATGGAGTACTGAACCATAGTAGTAGGGGAGGGAATAGACTTATTGTGGTGCTGGGAGCTATGAATATTTGCATCTGATTTTGTCACCAGAAAATTATGGATGCAAGATGAGAGAGAAGATGGGAGATGTGATATTCAGGTTTGGGGAAAGAGGAAAATGTTTGAAATATTCTTCTAGGAAAGTAAGCGAAAGTCAAGTGTGGTAAAGGTAACTATAATTGTCACATAGCCCATAGAGTCCCCTGATGAGACTAGCAATCATTAATTTATAGCAGTTTGAGAGAATACTAAGTGATGTTTTTTTCAAGTTATAATAAACTGTTCGGATACGTTGTGCAGAGGAGATGAAAAGTTGGAATCCAAGATTGCCCTTCTTATCAAATTACAGTAAAATGAGAAAACAGAAAGAAATTTCAAATTCTCTGCCAGAGAGGGGTTATAGTAATAGATCATTACATGTGCCTTGGATAAGAAAGGAAGTAGGACATAAGGGGAAAAGGAAGTTGAAAAAAGTGGAAGACTGAGGGATCATAGGTCCCAAAGAGACAGTGGAGTCTCAATATTAAGTCAGTGTACTACAAGGATTCAACTAAAAAATAGGTAGACTATGGTGGGGATGGTAAAAGTAAGAGTTGTTCGAAATTGAGATTCAGAAGTTTTTTAATCAGCGATGTGGTCAGAATCTAGAGTACGATAATATTATTAAGTTTTTGGAGGAAGTTGGAAGACGAATCATTGGATATAAGGAGGCTAAGGAATTTATGGGTCAGGGAAGTGAAAGGATCATCTAGGTGTATATGAAAACAGAAATAGCAATGGCAAAAGTAGCATTGAAGAGAATGATAGTAAACCAACAGTGATACATCAATAAATGAAGAGAGTTCATGATTTTAGGACCAGTTAGGTAAATATAACATAGAAAGGTACTGCACTTAATTAAATAACCAATAACAGCCAAAAATGTGACAGTATCTAGGATTAAGGAAAAAAAAAAAGCTTTCTTTCATAGGTCATAGGTAGCATCTCATTATATATCCAAATTTTGGTGAATTCAAGTAATCCAGTGTCTCATTACAAGCTAAATTTCATCAGCCTAATAAAGGATGATTAAACTTTGAATATTTGTTTCATAAAGATCAAATTTAAAAGTTATTGATAAATAAACCATAATAGCATTTAGTTATATTAGAAACATATATGTGGAAGTAAGTACTCATCATTTGCATAGATCATGTTTTTTTCTTTTGGATACATACTCTCTCCAAACAGAATTAAAGTCTTCTCTAGTTTTATAGGTAGCTTCATAAAAAGGAGACTACATATGCTAAATGCAGATTCTAGTGTATTTGCACATTAGTTATGAGCTGCCAGTGTCCGGATGGCTTAGAAATTTGTAGTACTAACTGGAAAAGAAGATAAGGGCAAGATATCTGAAAACGTTGAATTCAAAGCTAATTAACATATAAAACAAAATGAGCTTTGTGGAAGCAGAGATTCAGAGCTCAACATTATCCAAAGGATAGTCTTCTTCTTTTCCACATTTCAAACCTTCTGTATCTTTGAAGTCTCACTTCTCAAAATAAATCTTCGCCAGAATTTTTTCTGTAAAGACTTTTTTTTTCCTCTTCTGAATGGCTATTGTGTTTACTTTCTTTACCACTCACTTAGATGTGACATATCAGACAAATAATGAGTTTATGTATTTTCTGTATCGTATCGCTTGCTTGAAGTAAATGCTCATTTTCTAGTATAGTTAGTTTTCTCAGTGTAATTACTCCGTTAGGTAAGTATTGCCTCTATACTACAAGTTTTTCTCTGAAAGTATGAATTATATTCCAGCAGAAAGCTTATTTATCAGGGTGTGATTTGACTCTGCTTAAAGGTGGTTATTGCCTCATAATGGTGAGTAGGTTACTGGTCCCAAGAAGAACTACCAAATGTAATTCCATGTAGCCCATATTTACCTAATTTGCACAGTAGTTTATTATATCATTAATATAAAGATAAGTACAATTTCAGTCATTTCTAGGTTTCCTTTCTTAGCTCAGATATTATAATGCTAACTGTCACAGAATAAGAAATTGACAATTCCACTCTACTCATGACACCTACCCAAGTTATGACAGTCTTGTTTTGTTTGGTTAAAAAGTTTACAGACTTGCCAGACTCTCACAGATTTTTCCAGTGCAAAATTGACCCTTCTGGGAATAAGAAAGAAATGGGAGATATTCTGTCAAATAAGACTTATTTTAAGAATCCTTAGTGTCTGCTACAACAAATCTCAATAATTGACTACCTCTTCACCCTTTAACTAAATCTACAATGTAAAATATTCCTAAAGGTCTGAGGCTGCTTGTTAAACAGTATTTGAGAAGGTAATGTAGAAGCTGCTAATTAGCTACAAATGAATTATTTATGGTTGCCTAAAATATTATTTAAATAACCTTAAGTTAACAATGTTGTAGAATTAATTTTTAATTGGATACAGTCTCATCATTTTTGAGATAAAGTATATTTAATAGATTATACTTTTTAATAAAGAAATATAGAAATCTCTCTGTGCCAAAGTTTGTCTGCTTGAGAATGCTCTCCATGATATATTCATTGTACTTGCACAAAAGAGTTGTACGTGTATGTATACACACACCTTGATTACTCTAGAAAGTACACATTCAGATTATATTTTGATTTCTTTGGGTGCTCTGTCAGATGTCAAAAACCTCAAGGACATTTCTAATAGTTATCAAACCACAGAGGTTGTTCTAGGTATGTATGTATCTGCGTACTTAACTTCATCTTTCCCAATCTAGCTGTAATTGTAAAAGTAGGACTGTTCCTACATCCTACGAGCAATGAAGAGAATACAGAATCAATTTGACCTTGAAAAGGAAATGATAATAAAATTCAATCAACCAAGGGAATACAGTAAAGAAGAAGAAAACTGAGAAGCAATTCTAAAATGAGCAAAGAATGCATTAATGCTTAGAACTTAGGTTACCACTGTGATAATTGGGTAACTATAAGACTGCAGAAATAAAAATGATGGAGTAAAGAAAAAGTATAATGCATGTTGAAAGGATTTTCGTTAACAGAATCATTTGCAGTGAGAAAATATATCATCAAAGCTCAGGTATTTCTTCAATTTCAGTAAAAGTTATTTTTTGGCTAAATTTAAATCAAATTTAATATTTTTTATACAAATTATTATAAGGGAGGTTTTGTCATTTATATTTATGTACTATATTTAAGTATCATTTTCTTTTTATAAATACGCACTACCTGGAATGACATTTATTTGGAGGTTTTAAGATTATGTTATCTTTTCGTTTCTGTATTTTATACTGTTCTATATACAGTTTAGAAATTTTTAATAAATGTGCATAATTTCTAAACAATTGATGAGTTATTATTTTCTTTGAAAAGTTGTGTATGTGTATGTGTAGAAGGGGGCTGACATCCCCCTTTTCAAAGCTGGACAAAGTTTAGTTTTTCTTAAGGGTCAGCATGTCACCCTTTCTACGTCTTCTAAATCAACAACTGAAAATTGTGGCTCTCTGAGATAATATTGCTTAATGGCATTATGTAAGTTTCAGTTGTACAACATTATATTTCGATATATGTACAGACTTTGGCATGTTCACCACCAAAAGTCTCGTTTTCATCAGTCACCATACATCTGACCACCTTTACTCATTTTACTCTCTCTAACCGCCTTCTCCTCTGATGACCACCAATCTGATGTCTATGTTTATTTTGTTTCATTTTTTTGTTTTTGTTTTATATTTTATATTTTGTTTTTGTTTTATAGGTTTTCATTTTATACAGTTTCTGCTCTTTTCCATTGGACTTTTTTCACCTAACATAGTTTTGCAAATGGCAATATTTTGCTTTTATGGCTGAGTAGTATTCCATTGTACGTATGTGATGCATCCCCTTTATCTATTCATCTATCAGTGGATGCTGTGGCTGTTTCCATATCTTGGCTATTATAAATAATGTTGCAGTGAACTAGGTTTTTTTTTTTCATATTTTGTTCAGATAAATACCCAGAAGTGGAATTGCTGGGTCATATGTTTGTTATATTTTTAAATTTTTTTGAGAAAATTTTATACTGGATTCCACAGTGGCTACACAAATTTACAATCCCTCCAATAGTGTATGAGGGTTCCCATTTTCTTCCACATTCTCTGAACATTTGTTATTTATTGTATTTTTTTAAATGACCATTGCAACAGGTGTGAATTGTTATCTCACTGTGGCTTTGATTTTCATTGTCCTAATGTGCCTGTTGACCATCTCTATGTCTTCCTTAGTAAAGTGTTTGTTTACACCTTCTACTTATTTTAAAATTTTATTGTGGTTGTTGAGTTATTTATTATCAGGTGCATGAAAGGAGTAATGAGAGGACAAATCAAGGAGGCAAAGCAACAAGTATCTGTAGGACCATTTTCTAAAATTGTGTTTCAGGAACAATAAGCATACAGTCTAATTTCTATCAATAGAGGTGATGGGGTCTCATGCCATTCAAGTTTGACTTAGATGAAGGAACTAAATATTGAAAATTATATTCAATCAATGGTGAGTACTTAGGTTTTCTTTTCCAGGTGCATCTTCTCACTTTACTTGCCACCATCAGATGCACCATTTTTCTCCTTACTGATCAATTAATTTTATTACACAATTAAAGTATACCTTTAAAATATGTATAAAGATTCTCTATTATGAAACTACCCAAACCTTTTTATACAAAAAAAGGAACTACATAGTGGATAATTTGGTAACAGACAGAGAGGAGGAGGATTGTTGAGCTGGGAGAATGGGGTGAAGGGTTCAAGAAGTACAGATTAGTAGTTAATAGTTGGTCATGGTGATGGGAAGCACAGCATAGGGAATGCAGTTAGCATTAATATGATGACTAGATGGAGGACCAGGGGAAGAAAAGAGAAAATGAGGGAATTGCTTTATAAATGATATAGATGTCTAACCACAGTACTGTATACTTAAAATTAATTTAAATAAATAATTTTTTTTTTTAAAGAAAGGACTATGGCATAGAGGATCCAACTCTCTTATTTGAACACAGAAGCTCCTTATAGAACATGTGTTTCTCTAGACCATTTTTTGGCCAACACAACAAATTTAGGAGTAAAGTTTTTTAGATGGTAGATGGTTTTATACAGCTTTTTGCCTATCTCCAAATCTAACAATACAATTATGAGATTTCAGAAAATTATATCTGTTCTTAATACTTTCATTTTTTACCTCTAAAAAATAAGAATTTTATTATATATCTATAATATTATTTATAGATGTCAAGTCTGAAATTCAATGTGCAGATTTGATCTGTACATATTGATTTTATCTATTTAAGAATATTATGAAGTATCTTTGATTCAGCATTGATTAATCTTGAAAATCATTGATTAATCTGTGAAAATATTGAAATTTTTCGATTATTGCTGAATGCTGCTCTCTAATTCTCACCACAATTATTACAGTCTTTTATATATTGATGGGAAAGCATCAAGTTCAATACTCCAAGAGTCAAAATTCAATCAGTTCAATAAAACCAGGAAGGAATTAAACTATGACAGCCAGACCATAAATGTCAGATTAATTCACTTTCACTCTAATATTTCAAGCATTAAATATTTTAAGAAGTGATTTTTCTTATAGATTGGATGCAGAATACAGAGAAATAAAAATCATTTTATAAAAAGAAGAACATTTATTCTCAGTCATGCACCGATTCTAGTCTTATATGCTATTGAGGCTTTATGAACTTTTCTTCTGAAATCCTCATTACCATCTGGAACTTACTTTATAAGTTCCAAGTTAGAAAATTCATATTTCTTTTGCAAGAACCCTGAAGAAAAATATATCTTCTTTACAAAATGGCTTTTCTCTTGAGTAGTTGATAGATGGTTCTGGCAAGTTAGCTCATTAGTTTACAGCTTACGCTTGTCAGTGTTATGAGTTCACCCAGTGAGTTGGGCTGCTTTTTTGGCCACATACCTAACTGTTAACCCTCATCTGGCATCTTGAACACTTGTAACTTTTGGTAGCAAAAGCCTTGAGAACTGAGTACAAAGCATGATGTTATTGACAAGAGTGCATGTACTGCTGACCGTAGGAAAGAATATCACTCTCATACAAGAAAGGTAGTATATTTTAAAAGCTGAATCAAGGAGCTGATAATTAAGGAAACTGCACAAGCTGTAATTTTTTGTCCATAATAGAAGTATCATAGAAATTTTAGTTCAGAGTGACTCATAAAAAGTCAGGAAATTGAAGAAAAGTGTCTATAAACACAGAACAATTGCCCAGCCAGGAGAGAAGTTAGAAAAAAATGTACTTGAGAAAAAATTTTGGTACCAGTCCCTGTGTAAAACAAAAGTACTTGTTTTTCACATACATTTTTATAATCATTAATAATTATTCTACATTCTTTAAATTTTAATGGAATTTTATTTTAACAGAACTTGAAATTGAAAAATAAAGTTTCATATTGTTTGACAATATGAAAGACAAAATACTTTAATACCTATGTTTTATAATTTAAGTATAGTGTTTTTCATCACAACTTGATATTGAAACAAGAATTATAAGATAGGGAGCTGGTAGTAGGTAGATTACTCCAAATTATTATTTTTTTTAATGTAGGACATAAAATTTAGATTCTTTTAGTAGATTCCTCTACTCTATTCAGATTTTTTTTTTCCTTCCCTGTGTACCAGGAATCTTTGAGCTCTCTTTTGGTTCAAGGTAATGTTTGTCTAGAGGATACTTTTAAGAGGAAGAGAAAGGCATGATCCAATTCTAACCTCATAATGCTCCTTTGTGCACCATCAGAGCAGCTAAAATCAGTGAGAGCTCTAGACTGGGTGTGTGATGCCTGTTCAAGTTGAACAACTAGCACATGTCATACAATTTGCAATAAACTAGTTGAATCATCAGTTTTTTTTTAAAGCAACAAACAAAACAACTAACTAAAGCTCTAAAGAACTGGGTTATTACAGCTTCGTCCTCTTTTCCCCATGGCACCCCTAAGAAGCACAAACCATGGTCTGTTCACCTCTCTAAACTCTGCAACTACATTGCTTGGCAGAGCAGCCAGTGTTTAATAGACACTGGTTAAGTGAATGATAGAAAGAAGTAATAAATAAGTAAATAAAGAGTACTATAATATCCGTATGGAATCATAAAATTGCTTCCCACTTCACACTATCAGCAAAACATTAATTTTCATATATACACATGTGTGCGAATTTAAAAATCTATCAATATTGAAGAAAATATAGAATGTATTTATAACTTCATAACTGAATAGATTTCAAAGGAAAGACATAAACCAAATAATAAAATTTGCTCATCAAAGCTTTAAAATAATTTCACAACAGAGATATTATTAACAGAATGAAAATCCAAGATATAGACCGAAAATAGATACTTGCAAAATATTTAAACAAAAAACATAGTCTCCAGAATATTTATATTTATGTATATACAGAATATATACATATATAAACACATATATGGGGAAAGTTATATTTCCTTTTATATCTTATATATGGCCAGAGTTCAACCTCATAAGAAATAGTTGAACAGTGAATTAAAAACAAGAGGGTCACATGTGAATAGCAGCTAGTTGTGTATAAAAATACACAAAGTAAAAGAGTGACTTGCATCAATAAAAACTGGTGAATAAATTACTAATGATTCATCGACTGTGCTACCACATTATTTTTCAGATATAACCATAAAGACAAATAGCATTTACACGGTGATATTTGAAAAAAAAAATGGTTAAATTTTTTTCTTCTGAATTTTCAGGCTTCTATTGACAAAAAAAGCTTTAGGATCTTATTTGTTTCTTCCTCAAGGCTTTTGTATAAACTTATGTATATATTTTATATAATATACAAATATAAAATATATGTACATATATATTAGATAAAGGTATATAATATATAATAGATAAATATATCTATTTTCTATTAATTTATGAGAAAATGAATTTAAATAGAAAAATAGACAAAGTACAATAATAGATAGTTATGATGAGAATATGGCCAGCCAATAAAAATCGAAAAATATACTAATAAAAATTATCAGATAAATTATAGAAAAGTATATTAAAAATATAATATACCATGTCTTTGGCAAAATAATTAAAAGTCATGCAATATGAATTGTTGGTTAACTTTCATTACACAGGAATGTGGTGGAGACTAAGTGTTTTGCATTGAAAGAGAACATTTGAGGATAAGAGGCCGTGCTTTGAATCTTCAATTCCTTCTTTTCATTGCAGTAAGTAAGAAATCATGTGTATATAAGAACTAGATAATTGCATTTGTGATCTCTGATTACCAGAGCCAGAGCTGGAGATGCTCTTTCATTGAAGCACTATCTATAATGAAATCACTAATTGAATCTTCTACATATATTTCTCTGCCTTAAGTACAAAACATTCATTAACAGACCTCTAATAGTCTTTATACAGCCAGAAACAAACTATGTATGGTGGATATTATTAACATTTAAATAATTTGAATACTATTATTCTCACATTGAATAATAAGAAAAATTTTCTCCCTTTTTTTTTCAAAGTTCTTATTTATTTAATACTGATTAGTATTATTTCCTTCCATTTTTCTTGTACCAAGATTTCTAACAGTTTTTTTTTTTCTCAAGCAGGCACACTTTCCAAATATATTTTTCAAAAGCAGACCATGATACAAGAAAATGAATTCAGATGTTTTTTTATGGGAAATGATTTTAAGAGGACAAGTGATGATCAACAGAAATGTGACAGGAAGAGAAAATATACAATAAAAAATAAGTTACTACTTACAGGCTACCAATGTGGACAAGTGGAATTTAATCCTGTAGAGACCAAGTGAAACACATCTCAAGACTAACCAGCCAAGGAATATTAAAGCAAGGGCATATATTTTGGATTCCGGTCCTTATTGATTATGCTTACAGCATTAATTTTTCATCAAGTCAAAGAATCTTGCACGCGCTGAGCAAATTCAAATGCCACCAGAGAAAGACCTTGGGTAATGAAGCAGCTGAGCGACTTGGGTGCTTGATATAGAAAATTGTGACCAAGCAGAGCAAATGTCCACCAGTTGTGTAGTTGAGAGTGAACTCAGAGGTGTACTGAGGGGAACAGGAGAATATTGGCCCTTGAGCTCTTCATGCCTATTCGTTCACTTTCCTATTTTTCAGACTTACCCAATTTCCACAATTATGACTTTCTCTATCTCTCTTTTATTTTGTTAAATATCAGGTTTCCTGAATGGACACAGTAACTTATAAGAAGACACACAGAAATAAAGAGAAGGATGAATTTTTTTCTCTGTAGAAGATCACTAAATTAACAGCACTAAATCACATTATGTTTTGGTCTAGAAAACCCTCATCAAATGAAATGATATTCAAGAATTGACAGGACATAAAAGAACAAAGATAGAGAGGTGTCGACTACTTCTACAGGGTCGTAGCTAGGAGACATATAGTTGCAAATATTGAGTTACATGTCCATTGTGTATTGTAAATTCGAAATTCTTAGTATGGCCTAAAAAGCAACTGTTTTACCTGCTCCATAGATTACTTTCTGAACTCCTCCCTCATACTTTTTCTCCCTAGTTCACTGTACTCAGGGACACTAACTTCCTTGTCTTTCCTCAAACATAAAAAATGCTTCTGTCTCCATACTTGCCTTGTGTCCCTATACCTAGAACTCTTTTTCAAGAACTTTGTAAGACTCCTAACAGTTTGTACACATTATTCAGAATGTTAAAAAACACTATGCCTTCTAAGAAGTCTTGCTTGATCTAACATAAAAATATAGCACTTCCCAGATGACTATCTCCTTTACCTTTTTCTCTTCACAAACAGACAAACCAAAAAAATATTTATTTATTGTTTTACCTTTTATTATTTACCTCACCCCTCTTGAATGTAAGCTGAAACTTCATAGGAAAGACACTGTCATTTTATCTGCTGCTGTATCTTGAACATAGGAACTCAACAAAGATTAATCAAAATAATAAATATAGCACATCCTAGTAGCTCCCTTGTCTGTATTAAAGTATATACCACTATATTTAATCTCTCTCTCAATAAGTGAGATTGTTTACTTTGCTTTTATTCCCCAAACAAATATAAACATTGGTACTTGCATTTACTCAGCATTAAAAACATTAACCAAGAACATAAAATGGTAATAGATGTAGAATGTTAATACAATTAAAGTTAATATGATGCAGTTATCACTGGAATTAAGTTAGGTGCCTCTTCTGGTGAAGTAGCCTTTATTCATTGCACCTTAAAATTCAGCTAGTATTTTAAGACAGAATTTTTTAATTTTGTACACAAATTGTTGTCATTCAAATTCATAAATAAAATATTTTTCTGAGGTTCTAAGTGGTTTTGAGGTTATTATTATTATTATTATTTTGTTTCTTTTGCTTTTGTATTGAGTTTTAAATATATCAAAAATAAATATCTTCAGTCATAATCAAAATTCCAGCAAGATATGTTTATATCAGTAAACTGAATCTGCAGGGAGGGAGACCTTTAATAGCAAACACAAAATTAAAGAACAAAGACGGAGTATGGACACCACTTATCATCTTTAAGATGTATGATAAAACGGCAATCCAAACACTATAGTGTTAAAAAGAAAATGACAGGCCCAAAATGTCGTTATTTGTGCTCAAACCTATGATATCAAACCTAGTTATAATACCTGACCTAATTGAATTTCAACCTTCACCAGAAATATAATCTTAATCAATTAGTCTGGACTTTGCTGGTAAAGTTCCAGTAAGGTTATCTGGCACATGGGCCCTGTCCATTCACCAAAAGAAAACAAGGCAATTTGCATCATAAAACCCTTCCCATTCCTTTTCTCCCAGAAAAGATGATTGATGTCTTGGCCTAAAAATAATTATTTATTTTCTTTTGCTAATAGTTCCCTTGTCCCTTTATTCTTCCTATAAAAACCTTCTATTTTGTACAACCCCTTTGAGTATGCTTCTACTTGATAGATTGATTTGCTTAATACAGTCAAAAGTTAAATTTACTTAGTTGAATTTTATTTAGCTGATGGTAGTATTGGTGAAAGACTAGACAGATCAATGGAACAGAATAGTGAAGCCAGAAATACATCACCATAAATATAGTTAACTTATCTTTGACAAAGAAACAAAAGCAATACAGTAGATCAAAGACAGTCTAGTCTTTTTGATATGTGGTGCTGGAATAATTGAATATCCACATGCAAACAATGAATCTAGACATGGGCTCTATACTCTTCATAAAAATTAACTCAAAATGGATGACAGAACTAAATAATAAATGCAAACTATGAGTCTCCTAGAAGATAACATAGGAGAAAATCTAGATGGCCTTGAGTACTGTGACAATTCTAAATTCAACACAAAAGGCATTATCCATGAAAGAAAGAACTGATTAATTGAACTTTATTAAAATTAAAAATTTTTGTACTGTAAAATGCAATGACAGGAGACTATGAAGAGGGCCACACACAAGAAAATAGTTTACAATGATGCATTTAATAAAGTACTGTTATCCAAAATATACCAAGAACTCTTAAAATTCAACAAAAACAACCTGATTAAAAAATGGATCTAAGATGTTAATAGCCACCTGAGCAAAGAAGATACACAGATATAACATAAGTATATGAAAAGATGCTTCACATTATATGTCATCAAGGAAGGCAAATTAAAATAAGATGAGATACCAGGACATATCTATTGCAATGACCAAACAACCAACACAAAATGCGATGTGAAGCAGGAAGAACTCTCATTCAAAACTGGTGGGAATGTAAAATGGTGTAGTCACTTTGGAAGATTGTTTGACAGGATTTTACAAAACTATACATATTTTAACTATATCATTTAGCAATTATGCTCTTTGGTATTTACCCAGAGGATCTGAAAAATGTCTCCAGAAAAACCTGCTCGTTAATGTTTATAGCAGCTTTATTCACTGTTGCCAAAACTTGGAAACAACCAAAATGTCCTTCAATTGGGGAATGGATAAATAATCTGTGCTATAACCAAACAGTGGAATGTTATTCAGTGCTAAGAAAAAAAATGAGCTATTGAGTCATGAAAATACATGGAAAAACCTAAAATGCATATTACCAAGTGAAAGTAGTCAATTTTAAAAGACTATTTACTATGTAAATTCAACTATATGACATCCTAGAAAAAGACAAAACTATGGAGACCAGAAAGGGATTAGTGGTGGCCAGAAGTAGTAGGAATAGATAAATATGTAGAATACAGAAGATTTTTACGGCAGTGAAAATACTCTGCATTATGCTGTAATGATTGACACATGTCATCATGCATCTGTCCAAATCTATAGAAAGTACAACACTAAGAGTGAAACATAATTTAAACTTTGGACTTTGAGTAATAATGGTGTATCAATGTAGGCTCATTAATTGTAAAGAATATACTACTCTGGTGAATGTTGATAATGAAGGAAGCTAAGCATGATTGTGAGAAATCTCTATACTTCTGTTCAGTTTCCCTATGAACTTAAAAGTGCTCTAAGAAAATAAAATATTAAACATATATATATATCAACTTATCTTGGGCCTGAAGTTCAAAATTTGTCAAAATATTCTGAGGCTTACCAAAGTCTTTCTATTTCCAATTGATATATTAAGTACAAGAAAGTTTTGAAAGCCTAAATGAAACCATGGTAAAGGTGTACATGACGCCTAAGGGACAATGAGAAAAGATACATATTCCTCCAAATGTAAATAACAGAGTTTAAAATGTTTCCTCACAATTTCTGAGGCAAATATGAAAATGTTTTTAATGAATTTTTGAAATTTGAAATGATAGTAAGATTTAAAATCTTGTTAGATCATAAAGATCTAGAATTCAGGGCATTCAGATAATATTTATAAAAGATCACTCCCCACCCAAATATATTTCCTGATAGGCTGGGCATTGCAGTTAGTATGTCTCCACCCTGCACTTTACCCCCATCCCCAAATAAATTTCAGTGGAAATTTCTCCTGCTTCACCAAACACAACCACTTTATGAAAAGCTGGGCTCTCTGAACTCTAATTAGTATTATCTGATATTATCTGATTTCTTGAATGTCTGGAGGGTAAAAAAAAATGAAGTAGATATATATCAATTTTGAAAGGCAAGGGACAAATCTCTGGCTTTGGAGACACCGGTTAGGTAGTACAAGTGATCTAGCGAACAACTACAGCTGTATTCAGTAACTGCGGTCTGTAACTTAGTATGAGATTGGTGATGCTATAATTGAGAGGATGCTCTTCTCAAAACCCAGTAAAATTGGCATGGAAGGGGATGTGACTGTGTTCTAGTGGAACACAGCTGAAAGGAAAGGAAGGTACATATAAAAGCATAGAATTCCACATATTGGACATTTTAAATTTTTTCTTCAAATGAATAAAGAATTATATCAATTACAAGGTATTTACATTATACAAAGTCAGAATTTTGTTCATACAAAATACTCTGAGTTTAGCAAATAGTAGGATGACTCAAGTTAACATACAATTTAATTATGAACTTATCCACTCTCCCTACCCCCATGGGACAGCAGTGAGAAATGGGGACTTGCAACCAAGTCACATATTTATTAAGGATAATGCAAGCTCAGGAAAAATTACTTTATATTTCTGGGTTGTTTAGTTTTCTGTAAACTGACCTGGTGTCATCAAGTTTTCTCTCTCCTTGAGTAGTCTTTGTATCACAGAATTTGATGTTTTGTACTATGCATAGGGACTGAGCAACAGAAGTCCACCACCCACCCACTCCCCTCTACCTGAAGAAGAGGAAAAAAATAATTAAATAGCAAGGCCAATGGTTTGGTATCTATAATAATTGTCCATTAAATTAACATAAGATTTAGTGAGATGTACCAAGTCAATACATAAAACTTCTAGACTTCAGAAAATCATATACTAGGTCCAGTCTACTTGCTGGCTCAGAAATATTGTTATCTTTTTATCTTTTTATTCATATTTTTATCTTTTTATTCATTTTTCTCTCACTCAACTCTCCTTTGGTGCATGCTCAACATGAAGTCAATGCAATGTTTCAGAGTCAACGCAGTGTTTCAGAGATTATTTTCTGTCCTGGAAAACTATGGGCAAAATTGAATGGATAAAGTTAACAAACTAAAGTTGTTGAAAAAAAAGAAAATAAACAGAAATAAAAGAGTAAAAATAATAAATTAAATACGGAAGTATTTTTTATTTCAAAAATATATTTCTAAGCATTATGTGGATTATTTCAGAGTTAGCTATAGGACTATAAAGTTCAGTGGATTTGTTGAAAAACTCTATGTAGAATTTTTGTAAGTTAATTTTTCAGTATTTTCTTTTTATATTTGAAAATAAAGATGCTCATAATTCAATGTTGCTATGCATTTTTATGACCTATTACTTTTTATTATATTTCATGCACACTTTTTGTCCTTTCTTTTTCAAAAACACTTTCTTCTTTTCAAGTTCATTTACTAATGTAGTTTAATATTTTTGCCTTCTCCAAATATCCTACTTTAAGATATTAAAATTGAATGTCTTAAAACAAATTTGAATGTACATTTTTATTAACAATTTTAATTATATGTATTGTGCATGTAATATATTGTTGCCAACATTATTTTATTTAAACTTCTGTAATTTTAAAAAGTCAGGGCACAGGCAGCAGCTGGCATTGTCCTACAATAGAACACCTCCCAAGAGGCGCCAAACCAACACAGCTGGTGGCCACTACAGACCACACCAGAGCACCACCCAACCAGCTCCACCAACAACACACCCCAAAGAGAGATTGAGCAAGCACCACAGCCCTGCTAAAATTGTCACTACCATAAAAAAGAATGAAATCTTGCCATCTGTAACAACACGAATAAAACCAGAGTGTAAATAAATAAGTCAAACAACCACGGGAACAAATAAAATGAGCACAAATGTTCAAACCCAAGACTCATGAGTGGGACTGAAGTTAGCAGAAAAATATGAATACAAAGAAACACCTCTATTAGCATTGAAGAAAAGGAAGTAAAATTCTACGAAACAAAATAGTAGAACTACAGAAGTTTTAAGATTTTACGAAATGTCAAGAAGTTCCAAAGGATCAAGTGATGACTTATCACTCTGAATATATAATATCAAATGAAAAATGTGTGTAAAATTTCTTACTATAATCTAGTTATCCGAGTAAAAACAAAGCTGAGCTACGGTTCAAAACACAATCGCTTCATTTTCAGGAACATTTCCTTTCAATTGGCTTAATGATATTTAAATAGAATAGCAACAGAGAACACAAAAAGCAAATGTAATTATTACAACCAGGATGAGAATGGTAACAGCCTTTATGCTGTAGGTTATTTCCATTACATTGCAGGTAAGCATCAGAGAAAAGATAAATGTGCAAATTATATTATACCACTCCTATACTCAAAGTCTTCCAGTTGCTAACCTTCATACTTAGAAAAATGCCAAACTTCTCATATGTTATAACCTCATATAATAAACCCTTTCCTGGATCTTCAGAATAATTAACCAATACCACACTTTTCACACATTCTCAAACACATCCAGCCATTCTTTTTCTAGAATACTTTCTCCCAATATTTTTTTCCTCAAGCCATTTATTGTGTGCTCAGATTGTAAAAGCAAATAATTGAGAAAAAACTCAAATGCCCAGGACAAGGAGAATGGATGAGTAAATGATGCTACATTGACACAGTGAAATAGTATGAAACTATTAATAATACCTACATGAAAACAGATTTAGCATCTACAGTTTAAGTATAAAAATAAAGGTGAAAAAAAATGCTATGTAATGTGAAATGCTGTAGTAGAAAAATGAGGTTAAAATATACACAATTGCTAATATTTGGAAAATGAAATATATTTTTAAAATGTTAATATACTAGTAAAATAGTTACATATGAGGACAGGTAGATGAAATATGAAATCAAAAGTTCTGTATGTATAGTTTACATACTTTTAACTTTTGAATCGAGTAAATGTATCTCCTGTAAGAGAAGTCAACATTAGAAAAACAGAATTGAATATAAAAATCAAAAGACTAAAGGTGTTCACCTTCCAACTCAAATGTAAAAGCTAAAAAAACTGTCACTGCAATGTAACAATGAGAAAAACCCACTTACATTTTAAAATTAAAACTTTTCTAAATCCAACAAGTAATAATGAAATGAAGTGGTGTGACTTTCAAGGATGAGCAAAACCATCCATGAAAAGAAGAAGCATGTGTAGTTCTCACCCAAAGCAGAGCACAAGACAAAAGAGTGTCCAACATACGAAGTTAGTAAGGACAATTCAACTAAAATTTTAATAAGCTGCTAAAAACTGAGTGTGGACTAGCATGAAAATAGAGATCTTTGGGGATATCTATACACATGGAGAGTTCACAATATTTATAAGATAGTTTTCACAACTTCTGCATGTGCTCTTGATGAGCATTGGGTAAAATATAGGAAACCAGATTGAATCCTCCCTGTTCATTTAGATATGGATGGGGAGATTGTCCCAGTTCCAGAAAAGTTGAATGAGTCCTGCCACTCTGCTTGGAATTAGCTCTAAAAGAAAGCGAAATTTTTAAGCTGCTGAAACTAGGATAGCAAAACCCACTGTTGGCTACCGTAGGGGTAAAAGAAGGGAAAAAATTGCAATAAACCTCAAGAGGGACACAAAATATACCATATTACCTTGAGTAGGAAGGGCAGGACCACAAAAAGTATGAAAGATGTGTCTTGACCATTCTTTGGTGTCAGAAACTAAGGAAGTGCTCAACAGACTCCACAATGCTGAAGAATATGTCCAAGGGACACAAAAGTCAATTGAAAGTACCCTGTGGGTAAAGCGGGAGTAATATGAGCAACGGAATATATAAGGTAGTATTGGATTATCACTCAAGGCATAAAATAAATATTCATCAATTTATACTTATGGACATATAGTTTAAAATAAATGACCATCCCAAATAGGTTATCTTAAAAAGTGTGGTCATAAAAAGACAATTTAATACATACCAATCTCACCTCTCCAAACTTTATCAGAGACCATTTATTTGAATTAATTTTTTTTCTTGTAAGAAAAATTAATTTTATAGCACTTTAAATTGAGATCCTATTAAAATTACTTAAAATTTTAAAATAAATAAAGTAAAATAAAATTTAATTATAAAATATAGACAAATCCTGCACATAATTTTAAATTATTTATGTAGATATTTTAACATTAATGAAATGACACATATTTCCCACTCCTTAACTAAGTATAGGATGTAGAGAATGACTTAATTGTAAAGAGTACAGTATAGAAAAAGGAAAAAGTAATTTTGCAGTACAGAAAACTGACAAGCACTACATTAGAGAGGTGCTTAATGGCTGTGACAAATAATGTGTTTATAAAACAAAGAAATAAATAAATATATTCACAAATACAGACAATAACGTATTTGCACCTGCTAGAATTATAACAATTAAGGAGCTATAGCAACATTGAGTGTTTGGAATGTTGAGCAATGGAAATAACTATATATGCAATGTTAAAACAATACAATTACTTTAGCAAACAATTTGGAATTATCTTTTAAAGTGAAATAGTTCAGAAAAATAATGTTTATTAATACTTCTGTGCATATATCCTCTTTTCTCAGCAATTAATCTGTTTATCAGCGATAAAGGGTGAGTAATCTTGTCAAAATATTAAGTTAATTATTTTTATTAATATAAAATAACGGGTATAATAGTAACTACATAAACAACTTTTAAACACTTAGAAATGTGAGTAAACACTAATTTTAGCCCATTTTTCCTCATTGATGTCATTAACCTATTTTATTCTTCCTCAATTAGAAAATACCATTGAATGCCAACTTAAGAACCAGCCAATTTTGTTTAGGTGTCCATCTTATGCCCAGCTCCACAGCAAAACTGAACTAGTTTAAGTCTACCTGCTTAAGAAATTTTTTTTATGAATTACTATTGGTCTAGAAGTGATTCAATATTTTGGTAGGAAAGACTTATATCTAATGTATCCAGAAATGTTTTTTCTTTCCTTTTCCCGATGTTTATTAAAAAATTATGCTCTATTTGCTATTAGGGGCCATCTGAAGACATTAAGTTAACCAAGCTTTAGATGATGTCAGAGGTGGCACAGTAGAGAAACAATAATAAAGATAGTTAACAATGAATGATGTCATTGAGAGCAAGCTTTATGAAAATAAAGATCAGAATTAGAAGGAATTTAAAAAGAATAATGATAAAATGTTAAAAGATTTTGCAAATTTTGGTTTTTTTTGTATGTAAGAAACTGAGGCAAATAGATCAAAATCTTAATTAATTTCTACATTTATTGGATAATGGGGTTGAGAAATATAGTGGTAATTACTGTGCTGTGTGTCAAGCTGCATTCTGTCCTGCCACAACTTGTGAGAGAACTCAATAAGACCCCAGGATACAAATAGAGAATTTTCCTTCAATATGCTAAAAAGTGTAGCTTAAGTAAATATTACTTAGAACTCTACATATACTGAGACCACAAATTAGTTTGCATTTTATGAACCAAAGAAATAATGTTAAATTAATCTCTATCAATGAGTCAACAGAAACAAAAATCTCTGGTAGTTTTATTTAGATGTATAAATTGAAGAATAGGACAGCAGTTTCCTTTATTTCCATCTATATGCATAGTCTTACTTCAAGCCAATACAAGATATCTCTATGCATTATCCTTATTATCTATTACTAGCTTTGATTTTTGTAGTTTAAAAATGTGATTTATATGTGTCTTTATAGTTAATATCTTACATCTTCAAATATGTTGTCATATTTTTTTCTGCCTACCCAAATTGATTTCAACTTCTTAATATCACCAACTATGCCTTTTATTTTGGTAACTGCTGAGCTCACGAAACAAAGACTCCTCTTTAAAGAAATTTTCAAAAACAATGCTTCATGAAAGCTGATCAGCACAGTTGGAAGGTAACATATATAGGCATAAACTATGTCAATAGGGAATTTAAAAAATCTGAATTTATTATGTAAATAAGCACTTATTTATGTGACATGAAATGAGAGAATAAACAACAAACAAATAGTTTGTTTTCTAACATTATGTGTATCAGTGCCTTGAACCTAAAATAGACCTAAATTCCTCCAGTGGTTTGTTCACTTTCAATATGGAACTGATTTTTCTAATGTTTCTAAAGGAGGTAGGTAATCTAATCCCACAGTTTAATAAAGACATTATGCAAACGATGATCAATAGATTATTTATTCTTTATAATTATATAATTTGCAATATCTCATTTTACTATTAAGATAAACATAAATCAGGTCATCTGAAGTTAAATTTTAATAAAATAAAATTTAAATATAAATACCAAAGTATGCAATTTATTGGTAAAATTAGTTAAATTACTAGAAGACACAAGCATATATAAAAAATTAGGTTGAATTTTCTCAGTATGCACTCATTTAATTAAATATGCAAAGACACTTATTTATGCACTTAATTAAATATCTAAAGGTATGAATGTGAAATATATAAAGCTATCAAAAGACTTTATGAAATGTGCGATTAGGAGACAGCTATATACAACTGCATGCTTTATCTTTGAGCCTCTGAATGAACAAAACATTAAATGATAGCCAATAAGTTTCAAATGGAACACATCTATCTCTTCCCAGCCCAACATTCTCTTCAGAAGTATCTTTCATTGACACACCCACAATATTAGAGGTATTAATAAAATGCCAAAGCAAAAAATCTGCAAATTTTAAAGTTGAATTTCAAAGCCATGAGTATTCCCCAAGGCATTCGCTGCACTGTTATCAATGCATTTGTTTGCATTTGGTTCTTAAATTGTGAATGGTCTCTTTTTTTACTCTCTCCACTGATGGAAATTGTATTATCATTAAAAATAATATAACCAGATGAATAAAATCAAAGGAAAGCAGGTTAGAAATCCTGCTTTGAGTTTATGGATCAGATCTAAATGCAAAAATCTGATGGGGTGGAAGAGATCAAAATGAGAGACAAGATATGGTTAACTACTCAGTAAGTGTGAAAGACATTCACATGTACAATACACAAAACAATTTAGGTAGTTCCACAAAAGCTTCAGCCAATCTGACTCCTGTCGCCTTTGTGTGTCATTTACAGTGGAGTGTGGCCTTTGTCTTCATTGCCTGAGGTGACTGCAATAACTTCATCCATAATATCTGTGCTCTAGATGGCAGGCTGGAGAAAGGGGTTGTTGTGCCTCATTATTTCCAGAAGTCCCAGAATTCCCAAAGATCCATGAGCAACCCTTTTCTTTATAAAGAAATTATGATTGCATATTAAATTACTCTTTATATTAGCATCTCTAGTTCTCCAAAGCTAAATGATTTTATTTGTTAACCAAGGAGAATATTATTAGAAATTTTTTTCTCTCATATTCATAAAGTTAAGATAAACCTAAGACTCTCTTGTACTACTTGTTAATAAATTTTATGTCATTAAATGAGATTTCTCTGAGTCCTTTGTATAATGTATTTAAAAAAAAAGATAATCAACTCCGCTTATTTTTGGTTTAATTTATTACCTAATGAAAATGTTTTTCTAAGCTGAATAGAATAAAATAATGTTAGCAATGGAAAAAAAGGTGGCAAAAATTCTCAAAAAGATTGTCAGAGAGCTTTTTTTCTCTATTTTAATTGAGAGAGGCAGTTTCATTTTTTTAAATATTTTAATTTTAGCCCAGATACAAGAGCTCAGAAATGGAATGTTTTGTCACTGCTTCGAATCTATGAGATAGTGATTGAGGGAAACTTTAAAATATTGGTGTTGGGTTTATTATATCAGTGAAATTACACAGTCGTTTTTTAATTTTGAGAAAGATTGTGAACCATAATCAAAGCCGAACCAAAAAGTAACCTATAGAACTGGCAATGACTGAGCAGAATACAAAATAAAAAAGTAATAAAAGTTTAAGAAGAGTAAAAATGATATGTTTGAAGATAAACATCCAGAAAGATATTTATTGTAGTCCAGTAAAAAAAAAAAATGTGAAATAGCTTAGAAAATAACTGAGTGACATGAGATGTATGAGAGACAGGACTGACTTACAGGTCAAAGTAATGATTTCGTATATTATCTTAAGTACAAAGAGAAGCTATACAATTTCTTCAGAAAATAAATGGTAAGATTAGTTCTGCATTTTTATAAAACAACCTTACTTGTTGTAGTATTATGAAAGTATTAAAATGAATACATTTGTAAAGCAAAAGATCCATTAGAAAGATAGTACAGTAGTTCACATAAATAATGCAAATAGTAATGGCAATATTGGAAGTAAGTGATCAAATGAAAAAAGATTCAGTCTATAGAATCACAGGCCTTATAACTGAGTGCATTTAGGTTTGAGGAAGGAGATGTCAATCGCTGAGAGCAGAGGAGGCATCTGAAAATTTCAAAGGAAAGGGCTTGCAGAAATCATTGACTCGATGAGTTAAAGTCCATTCCTAATTGCTTACTTCCTCCCCACCAGCCTACCCTCACTCCAGGACTCTCCAGCTAACATGTTTTCCCATAGCTACCTCCCCCATCTCAAGAACTCTACAGCTCACATCTGCTGATCCATAGCTTGCTATCCAACTAATGTTCTTCCTTATCTCTGTAGCTGTGTAGTAATAACAGGACTGTATAAAACTCCCTGTTATGTTACAATTGGGACTCAACCTTTGAATAGGAATCCGCTGAGTCGGTGCTAACATCAATACATGCTATTTTCTGCTTATAGCCTCAGTGTTCGATCTCTCCATTAGAGATCCTTATAATAGTGCTGATAATGCCAAGATCATGGGTTCTACAAGGCAAACGACCTGTAAATAGATAAGACCAGTAGTCTGGAAATTCCTCCCCTTGCAGCCACTCACCCAAAGCTCCTCCTCTCCATCCTGAGTGATGATGAACATGTGAAACCTCAGACAAAGGAATCGTAAACCCCTTGAAAAGACATTGTAAAGGTATATAGCTGTAAAAAATCTAACCAAGCAGAGCGTGTGCTTTGGGTCTGTTAAAAGCCTCACATGGTCTAGCTATCTTCCCCCCACCCCCCCACCCCACCTCCCCTGCCACCTGCCCCTAAAAGAGGAGGAAAATTGAGAAGCATTTGTGAAGTTTACAGCTTAGGAACACAGGATCAGGGGAAACAAACAAAATAAATAAAAACAAGAACAATGATAACAATAGGACAGTAGACTGCTCCTTCTTCTCTTACACCTAACCAACTTAACATCACACCACCAAAGACCTATATATCAATATTCCTCTTACCTAATTCCTTATGTTTAATTTTCTACAACAAAACAACAAAAACTACAAGATATACTAAAAAACAGTTTAATGAGAGAGATCAAGCATCACAACCAGACTCAGAAAAGGTAGTAAAAATGTTGAAACTATCAGATCAGTAGCTAAAAAACAAACATAAAAAAATAGTAATTAATATGCTAAGGGCTATAATCTAGAAAAAAAGACAACATGCAAAAGCAAATAAGCCATGTAAGCAGAGAGATGAAAATTTTAAAAAAGAATTAAAAAGATGCTAGATATCAAATACCTCACAACAGAAATAAAGAATGCCTGTGATAGGCTCATTAGTAAACTGGACTGAAGGAAGACCCTCTAGGCTAAAGGATATGGAAACAGAAACTTCCAAAATGGAAAAGTAAAGAGGAAAAAAAATATAGAACAGAGTATCCGTGAACAATGAGACTATCATAAAAGGTTTAATATATATGCAATGGTACTACCAGAAGAATGAGAGAAAACAACAAAAAAAATATGCAAAATGATAATATGTGAGAGTCTCCCAAATTAGTTTCAGGCACCAAACCATACCAAGCAGTTTAGATGCCAAAAATTTACACACACACACACACACACACACACACACACACACACACAAGCGCACACGCACACACACGCACACACACACACGGTGTGTGTATGGGTGTATATATATATCTATATCTATATATATATAGATATAGATATATAGAGATATGGTGTATATATGTATATATATGGTGTATATATATGATATGTAATATATATACCATATATGGTGTGTGTGTGTATGTGGTATAGATATATATATGGTGTATATATATGGTGTGTGTGTGTGTGTGTGTATATACATATATATATATGAGCATACAATTTATAAATTAAATAAAATAAAAAATAAAGACAAAAATTTGAAGAAAGCTAGAAAGAAAAAAAGAAAAAATTACTTATGGAGGAGTAAATATAAGAATTTCATCTGACTTCTCCTCAGGAACTATATAAGTAAAAATATTTATAGAATTGAGAGAAAATACCACCAACTCAAAAATTTTCACTTTGCAAAATTATCTTTCAAAAGTAAAGGAGAAATAAAGACATCCTCAGACAAATAAAAATTGAGGGAATTTGTTGTCAGGAGACATGATTTGCAAGAAATATTAAAAGAAGTTCTTCAGAGAGAAAGAAAATAAAATATATCAGCGAAGGTAAAATAAAAATATTTTTCTCATTCTTTAACATAAATTTTTTCATAATAATGTCAACATATTTATTTATGCTTGCTTATGTATCTATGTATGTATATTTATGTATGCATATGTATAATTGAAATAAATGACATCAATGATAAAAAAGACAAGAGGAAAAATTATAATTAGTTTGTTATTATCAGGGAGTTTCACTACCTATAAAGTAGTATATACTTTATTTGAAAGTATACCTAAATTGGTTTTAAATATATATTTCAAATTCTAGGGCAACCACTCAAAAAAGTAAAAATGGAAGTATAGATGATACACTAAGAAAGGAGAGAAACATTTACTCATATAAAAATATCACTTAAAACAACAAAGAGCAGGAAAAGAGTGGAAAACAAAAATAGGAACAAAAAAACAAGAGCAAAAAATAAAAAAACATTAAAAAACATGCTATATATTAATTCAAATATACCAATAACCACCTTAAATGTGAGCAGTTTTAATGAACTAATGAAAAGAAAGATTGTCAGAGTGGATCAAAAAATAAGATTTATTCTACATGTTCTATAAGCAACTCGGTTTAAATATAAAGACACATAAGTGTGTGGATAAAATTATATCACACTAATACTAATAAGAGAAAGGTAGAGTAGCTATACTAATTTTAAATAGAGCAGATTTTAAGCTAAAAATATCATGATGGAAAAACAGTGGGCATTATATAATGACAAAGAGATGTATTTTTCACAAAGACATAAGAATTTTTAATGTAATGCACCTAACAATACCACATTAAAATACATGAGGCAAAAACTAATACAACTGCAAAGAGAAATAGATTAATCCACTGTCCAATTGGAGATTTCCACACTCTTCTATCACAAATGGACAGATCTAGCAGGCAGAATATCTGTAAGGACATGGTGGGATTCAACAACACCATTAATCAACTGGATATAATCAGCTTGTATGAAATACTTCATCCAAAACAGTAGAATATGCATTTCTCCCAAGCTCACATGGACCATTCACCTACATAGACCTAATTCTGGGCCATCAAAAATATATCAATAAATTTGAAAGAAAATAAATTGTTTAATGTCTTCTCTCAGACCACAGTGCTAATAAGCTAGAAATCAGTACAGAAAGATAGCTGGAAAAGCTTAAAGTAACTTGAGATTAAATAACACACTTCAAAATAATAAATGGGTCAAAGAAGAAATCTCAAGAGAAATTAAAATATTTTGAACTAAATGAAAATGATAATAAAACTTATTAAAATTTGTGGGAAGCAGAAAAAGTGCTTGGAGGAAAATTTATAGTATTGAATGCATATATTAGAAAAAAATGATATCAATAATTTAATTTTCCACCTTATGAAGCAAGAAACAGAAATGCAAATTAAATCCAAAATAACAAGAAAGGAAATAATAGAGTAAATCGAGAATTAGAAATTAGTACAGAAAATCAACAAACTGTTTATACTCAAAAATCAATAAAATCTTTAAGTCTCTAGTCACGCTAACTGATAAAACAGTATAAGATGTGAATAACTACTATGAGAAATGAAAAAAGTGACATAATTACAGATTCCATGGAAATTAAAAGAAAAACAGGTGAATACTATGAACAATTCTATCCCTGGAAAATTTGAAAACAGAGGAAATAGGCCAATTTCTTAAAAGACACAGTCTGTGAAAACTTATAAAAGAAGGAATAGGCATTTTGTATAAATATATAATTATTAAGGAAATTAAATCAATAATTAATAATTTTTCCAAACAGAAATTGTCTGGTACAGATATGTTCATTGGTAAATTCCACCAAACATTAAAGAAGAAATTATACCAATTATCTATAATTATTTCCAGAATAATGAAGTAGAGAGAATAATTACTAATTCATTCTGGGAGACCAGTGTTTCTCTAATTACAACTCAGACAAAAAACTACAAAAAAGAAAACTATAGATCAACATCCTACATAAACATAAAAAAAATATTTTTTAAAAAATTAGCAAATCAAATCTAATAATGCATAAAAAGAAGTATATGCTACAACAAGTAGAATTTATCCCAGGTATGCGGGGCAATTTTAACATAAAAAATTAATTTAATTAATCACATAAACAGATTAAAAAATAATTACATGATCATATTAATAGATGCATAAAAAACATTTGAGTAAATTCAAAATGTATTTGAATACATTTCTATATTTCCCCTAAACTGCCTTTTCAAAGAATTTTTATATTATATACTTTTATATTATATATTTTTATATTTTTTACTTTTAATTCCATTTTATTTTAAGTTCAGTACAGTGCTGTCTGACTTTTAGTGCTGCAATGGCTTTCTTTAAAAAATTAAGTATCTTTAGGTTCTGAAATACCAAGGTCATTTTTAATTCCAAAATAATTTGACTTCAGCAATAGTTATTATTTTTTAAAACCTCTTTTTGGCCTTTCTCCTGTTACTTAACACCTTCCCATATTTTCTCCTATGTTTTAGGATACATACTCCCTCATTGTCTAGTTTGCTGGCTTTTTATCTAAACCTGAGTGTCATGCTCTTCAAAGAAAATTTCTTCTTTTCTCATGTGATACTCTCTCAAAGTTATTTTATCCATGTTCACACCTTTAATTACAACACATACATCATGAACATCTGGATTTAAATATCATGTATACAACCATGACACATATATCCCTTCTTAAATTATCCTCTATGTTTCCGCCTCATATGTCCCCTTTTCCATTCAACAATCGCACCTTTATTACAACTCAGAAACCTCTAGGATGTATCATATTCAATGCCTATCTCATAATCTTTTCCACATAATCTGATTTCCAATACTCTCCCTTCTTACCTCCGTATTTAATGGCATCATTTATTCCCTTTTGCACTTTGCAATCAGAAGGCTCCACTTGACATTTCTCTCTTCCTTACCCCCCCCACGCACAAAACCTATTACCATACCTTCTGAATTGACATTTTAAAACACATTTGAATCTATGTTTACTTTCCTATTGTTGTGATCCTAGTTCAAGCTATCACCATTTCTCACAAGTCTTTTATAAAACAAAACTCTCTCTTCACACACTTAAAACTCCTCAACTGTCTCAAGCTATAATTAGTATAAATATATAATTTTTCAATTAACCTATCATTCCTTTTTAAAAATGATTTGGTACCTCTCCCAGCTTTTCTAATTGGTTTATTTCCTCCATCACATTGTTTTACTGTGCTTTCTTCTGTATCAGGACCTGCTTGCATTTTCCCTCTACTATTCTCCTTATTATGCTGAGATTTGCCTGATAGGGACTGAGATTTTGTTTGAAAAGATATTCTATATTTACTTGCATGAAATTTAGCACATCCTGTAAAATTCTGCATACCAGTTACTTGAAAAAGTGTGCAATTATTAAACAAATTCTTTGTCTGTTAAACTACAGCCATCCACTGTTTAATGACGGAGATAAGTTCTGAGAAATGCATCATTAAGCAATTTTTTCATTCTGGAAACATCAGAGAATGTATAGTCATGCATTGCTTAATGACAAGGTTACATTCTAAAAAATTAGTAATTAGGTAATTTTATTACTGTGTGAACATCAAAAAGTGCACTTACACAAACCTAGATGGTAAAGACTATTGTTTCCAGGCTACAAACCTGTACTGTATATGTTAGTACTGAATAATACAGGAAATTATAATATATGTCATCTGAGTAGCTAAACATTTGTGACCATAGAAAACCTATCGTAAAATATGGTATAAAAGATTAAAAAATAAACTTTTATAGGGGCAATTGCCATGACTAGAATTTGCAGGACTGAAAGTTGCTCTGGGTGAGTTAGTGAGTGAGTAGAGAATGAATGTGAAAGCCTAAGACATGATTGTACACTGCTGTAGAGTTTATAAATACTGTCCCACAAGCCCTACCCCTGCCTTCTTCCAACAGGGTTAGAAATTGAACATTAAAATTCCCAGTGCTGCTACATGAGCAGGGATGTGGGCTGGACCGATTGGGACTACTGAGAAAAAACTGGTTGGATAAGGTGTAGACCATCATAACAGTGACTGTGAGAAGGTAGTGAAAGGTGGCCCAAGGATCTGTAGAAAGAAGAAAAAGATGGAGCAATAATGGAATATAGGGAATTGTCACAACAATGTGGTTTTGGCACTTGAATGTCAGAGTGGTCAGATTAAATCAATTTTGTGGTATACATAAAAAGAGGATGTTTAACATGAAGGCAGTGTAGAACCAAAGACTCAGTATTTTGACTTTGGAAAATTGTTTTTAGTTTTATTGACTCTTTTTGGGACCCTGTCTCTCCTACATAAAATCTATGAAAGAAATAAAACCTTCTTATGTTTTACAGCATTATAACCTAAAAATATTTCCAAAGTATAGAGACAGGCTGGTTCCACACTACCACAGAAAGTTTGTACTAAAGTGGAAGTGGCACTTAATACTTGTTAAGATTAATTCCTGTTGACCTGTGACCTTGTACATGATCTTAGTTTCTCAACAAAATATATAAAGCAGTTGTACCCTGAAATATAGGTTCCTCTGTGCTAAAACAGGTCAGTGGCTAACTGACTGGGATGTAACCTATGCACTCAGAAGTGAGGTGCTGTGAGTGAGAAGTAATCTATTGCCAAGCCCCACAGTTTCTGCTCCCATCAGGAAAAAAAAAATTCCTCTCGAACCGTTTATACTTTTATTTCTTAAAGAAAATTCAGCACCATTATCTTATGGAACCGTTGTCATACATGTGGTTTGTCACTGACTAAGATGTCGTTATGCAGTGTATGACTGTATAAGCTCCATGAGTGCAGTGCCCAAGAATATTTTAAGCATTACTCTTAGCCATATTTTAAAATCCATAAATATTTCTGAAATAAATGAGAAACAGTCCCTAAATTAATATTCCTGCTGGAAGCATGAAGAAAAATAGTGATGTTACTCTTTTCCATGGGAGGCCTACACATTGCTGCTAGGGCTACTGCCATGTCTCTAATAATACCTGAGAAGTTCCAGCACATTTTGCGAGTGCTCAACACCAATATAGATGGGCGGTAGAAAATAGCCTTTGCCGTCACCACAATTAAGGGCGTGGGGCGAATATATACTCATGCGGTGCTGAATAAAGCAGACATTGACCTCACCAAGAGGGTAGGAGAGCTCACTGAGGATGAGGATGAGGTGGAACGTGTAATCACCATTATTCAAAATCCACAGCCCTACAAGATCCCAGAATGGTTCTTGAACAAACAGAAAGACGTGAAGGATGGGAAATACAGCCAGGTCCTGGCCAATGATCTGGACCACAAGCTCCCTGAAAATGTGGAGCGACTGAAGATAATTCAGGCCCACAGAGGGTTGTGCCATTTCTGGGGGCTTCGTGTTAGAGGACAGCACACCAAGACCACAGGCCTCCAAGAAGAAATAAATCTGTAGGCTTTGTCTGATAATAAATAGTTTATACACTTAAAGAAGAAAAGAAAAATGGTTATGTTATATTTGATGGGAAATGGAACTGAGGGAAAGGGGAGTAAAAAAATATAAGCTGAGTTTTTTTAGTATTATTATATGTAATTTAGAAAAATGAGTAAGAGATAATGAGAGTGCTGGAAGAAGGAAGTATACAATATTTAATAAATGGATATATAATGTAAGTCAGGAAATTTAGAAAACTATAAATAGAAAGATAGAGAAAAAATACTTGCATAACTGGCAAACAAAATTGTGATAAGAATAATAAAATTTAATTTATGGTTTTATACTAAATAACCCAAAAGTGGGATAAGAAAGAACCAATAGGAAATCTGCCACAAAGCACAAAAGTCTGGCATATCAAGTACTGCTCCAAAGTGCCCTGCTTATCAAGGTTCCTTATTTTGTCATATTGTATTAATAAAAAGGCAAAGGCAAATAAAATTCAAAGTAACTAATAAAGTTACAATGTTCATCTTTCAGGAGATCTCAGCAAGGGTTTGAGTGGGGGTCCATGTAATGGAAAATAAATGACATTAAAATGATGTAGTTTTAAGTTAGAAATTAAATTAAAAAAAGAAAAAAATGAGTCTACCAATCAGGGAAACTCCAGGTGTACCTAATGGCTAGTGTCACCTATGTTGGACAAAATAGATTATAGAACATTCTATCATCTCAGAATGTTTTATTGAACGTCATTTCTGTAGACAAGTGGTTCTCAAAATTTGGCTTTGGACCAATGATGTCTAAATTTTCTGAAAACTTTTAAATGTAATTTCTCAGGCCCATCCTATATCAGAGACAGAAGTGGGGGCCACAGCAATTGGTTATAACAAGTCCTCAAGGTGATTCCGATGAGTCCTAAAGTTTGAGAATCTGTGAATTAAATCCTCTCCCTAACCCTCTCTTCTTCTCATTCCTCTCTCACACACCACACATATTCTCATGCACATTCACCCATACCCGCACACATCCCATGGCTCTTATAAATTACCTAAATGTCTATGTCTCCACATACCACACCTGTTCTACTGGGAAGGCATGTTTACATCAAAGCAAACCCCAAGACTGGGAAACGGTGGAGTTCATCTTGCTGATATGGTAGTTTTTGTGATTTGCTGAGGGCTGAACTCAAAATTAGAACATTATCTTTCAGCCATTTTAGGATGAATTGGCTTGTGCTGATTGAGAGCAATTTTCAGAAGAGGGATGTGTAGCTGTGAGCTGTTAGTAATCAACTTTCACAGCATTTGGGGAATATGTGCCCCTGGACAGGACACCAACAGTGTTCTACTACAGAGTCTAACATTGAAGAAAGGGGATTGGAAAGAAACATCAGAGTTCAATTTTATTAATGTTGATTCTATTGAAAATTTTCCCATGTTAGATCTGATCTTCTTTGTGCCTTGGAAGGTGGTAATTAGAAGCAGTAGTGTACTAGAGTATTAGATTTGCAGTGGATATTAAGGGACAATAAAGCATTTCTTCTGGGTAAGCCATGAGAAATAATTAGTCATTGGTCCCTATTTTGTACTCGATGCAACTGAGACTTGGAGAAGTAATTGACAAGTATGAAGTAAGTGATTTAGTGAGTCACTAAATGTGCATCAGGATCAAAATGCCATCATTGTCCCATGTTAAATTAATCTATTAAACTAATATAGGGAATGACAGATTAAAAACTTGTACCTCTTTCAGTTAAAATATGTCCTCTTTATAGTAGCCTTCTGGAAGCAGTCTTTCTTACTTTACCTACTGGTGATACTAGAAAAAGAATCTAATTCAGCTGTAGGTAGAGACATTTGCTACTCTTAATTCTCACTAAAGCTGCAGCAGTTAAATCCATCTATTTATGGGACTGGTCTTAAGGGACCATGTGGGGAGTAGTGAAGGAAGTAATTTGTCACCTCCTATATCTAGTTGCCATGGAATATTGACTCTTTCATTATCACTGCGTGCAACTCATTTGCCCAAATGGACACATTTGTCATAGAGTCCTATGGAGAAAATAACATTTTTGCTGTGAAATTTTGAAATTCCTTATATCTTTAAATTACACTTAAAACGATCTACAGATGTTAATATATTTTCCAAATTCTTTAAGATTCTATCTTCTGTGAAATAGTTATTTCCCTGGGAAGAAGGCCTTTTTATATGAGGAAAAATAAAATACATTATTATATTTGATAATCAGAATCGATGGATCACAGTCTACTTGTAATAGCAGATAAGCAAAAGGGCCTAGAAACTTAATCTTGTTCATTTTTTCTTAATTGCTGATTATTTTATGCCTATTTCAATCTAATCATAAAGTACATAATTAATTATGTACACTATTTTAATTCTTTTTTAACAATAAGGCAAAACAAAAACACAAATTAAGTGAGTTACTGGTTAAGATATTTATTTATTCTACTTATCTAATGATTGGTGTTGTACATAATGATAAAACACAGAAGACATTTTAAATTATTCAGAAGGTGGTAAGATTAGCTGCTATTCAGTTTGCCTCAACAGACTTGATACTGATGTCCTTCGATTTCTAAGTTCCCTAAAGGGACAGATAGTGGAGTGTAAAAGACAGAAGAACCAATAGAGACATAAAGTTATGAGTAGACTCACAGCCATTTAGGACTATCCCTTTTCTCTGAAACCTCACAACTTTCAGTGCTATTTATGAAGGCTTTCAAATATGGAAGAGTTGAGTCCAATTACAGAGTAAACTTAGATATTGATTAACATAATATTGGATTGGGAGGAGAGGCTTAGTTCCAGTGTAAATTCTTTGGAGCTAGCTATAGAAGCAAACACAGGAATAAATATTCCCTCTTCTAAAGGTGTGATTTATTTCCTTACCAGTTAAATAGACATTGCTCAATTGCTTAATTTATCACCAATTTAAACTAATTTGGGTTAATATAATTTTGGTTATTTAAATATTTTTTTAATTACAAGACAGCAGAATAACCTATATTCTGTCATCACCAGTGAGATAACAAAAATGAAATAGTCCAAGTGTTTGGCGAAACTTGGTAAAAAGTTAAAATACAGGGATATATTATTAGGTAGATGAATTTCTGTGCAAGATATTTTTTGACTCTGTATAGATGACACAAAAAGCATGTAGATGTGTTTGTGATTGTTAAATGAGATCAAGAGGAAGGGAGAGGAGACTAAAAAGTTGCAGAAATCTCATTTCCTCTCCACTTCTTCCCTCAAGCAGTCACTCAGTGGAGGAGAATAAAAAAAATATGTTCATTCTGAAAGCTTCATGTATTATATTTGTATGTATAATGTATTATTTTTGCTACAACTAAACTTTTAATTTTTTTAATTTTTAAAATTATTTTTCAATTACAGTTGACATTCAATATTATTTTATATTAGTTTCAGGTGTATGGCATTATGGTTTGTATAAGTTTTATGTATTAGAGTGAACACACTAAGAACATGGTTATTGCCTACTCTTAATTTGAAGTCTATGTAGAGGAAAAAGAGGATATATGAATAAGAAGATGAAACAGGTAGAAGACTATAAATGATGGAAACAAATAGCATATAAATTTAACAGGTAGAATAAGCCATCCTTCTGTGGTTACACTAGACGTATTGATACTGCTCTTCTACTTACAGATACTGGTTGTGAAGAATTCTCACCTAATCTTTTAATCTATTCTAAGTTAGATTTGTAAAAAGTCATGTTTTAAATACATGCCAGCTTTCGACAGCTAAGTTGCAATCAGTGGTAGAAGACAGGCATTTCAGAAAGATTGGAATGATGTTATGGACTAAATATTCATGTCCCCTGACTCTTGCCCTAATTCATATTGCTGAGGCCCCAAAGCTCAATGTGACAGTATTTGGGAAGTAATTAGGGTTAAATTCGGTCATGACAGCAGGGTTCTCATGGTAGGATCAATGCCCTTAAAAGAAGAGGAACTGATGGGAGAGTTCTCTCTCTCCAGGAAAAGGAAAGGAGGAAAAGCCACATAAGCACACAGGGAGAAGGTGGCTCTCACTAGACATTAAATCTGCCAGCACTTTTATGGTGTACTTTCCAACCTCCAGAACTGTGATAAATGGACATTTGTTGTTTAAGTCAGCCAAGTTTATGGTATGATATAGCTGCCCAAGCTACCTAAAACAAATGAACTTTGGAAAACAGAAATAATTAACATACAGTTTTTGGTTTGTTCCATTACCTCTCATCATCCTAGAGTTAACATCCTATCTATCCTCAGTGTTTAACATGAACTCATATCCAGAAACTTTTAGATTAGTGATGTTGTGCATCAATAAGTGATGTGGTGCAGCAGCATTAAACTTTGAAGCATGTATGGAGTTATATTTAAAGAAGGACAGAAAGGTAATTAAAATAAAGTACAGCGAAAAATTAGATTCTGGACATTTACAAATCAGAATTGAAATATCAATTGCGAATCTATCCAAATTAATTGAACATTTTGTAAAATATAAAGAAATAAATAAAAATAACGAGAACCTGAATTCTGGTTCTTTGCTGACTGTGTGTGTGTGTGTGTGTGTGTGTGTGTGTGTGTTTGAACTGTCTCTTGATAATTTTTTAAAGGTATTAAAAACATCATCGGAACAGTTGTGGTTTTGTAGTGGTAAGATGTGAAGCACATTTTAGTTTTCTTTATATTGTTCTATGTAAAAAAATCTATAATGTGCATATATTTCATCTCCTATTTTATTAATTAGAAATAAATAAATCACTTAACCAGGCTTTTAGTCTTGTGATATATCTGAATTTTCTGCTTTCAAGAGCATTTCTTGTCCTATACCTCAAAGTAATACTAGAACAAATAGCATGGTCTTACTTGCTACCTTATCACTTCATGGGTAAAACTACATTTTATTCAGGTGGTGGTGATTAGTTTGTGATCGTGTATATTTGTGTTTTAATCCTGCTGATAACATCCTACAAGATCGTGTTGCTAGCCTGTCTCAAAAGAGTATTATAGAATGCTCAATCTACAAATCCATACATCGGAAATTTTATCTAATACAGAGGATTTAAATACAATCCCCCCAAAGTAACTGATTTTACACACACACACACACACACACACACACACACACACACACACACATGTATGTATGTATGTATGTATGTATAATCAGCTGCTCTTAGGAGAAAAAATTTTCAGCAAAGATGTGCCAAGAAGTTAAAATTTAGGAACTATGAAAGGATTTTTATGTGGTTCTGCTGTTTTCACCCTTCAGCAAAGCTGTCTCTGTTTTCTATCCAAATGTATTCAAGGACCAGGGCAGCAAATCTCATCTGGCAGCTTCCAGCCTCCTGGTGGAAACCCAATATTCACATCTAAGCCTGTCCAAGACAGATGTCCTTAACCATGGGATAAGAAGCTGCCCAAATCTGACTTTTGGTTATTTATGCAATTTGCCAAAAAAAAAAAAAAGGCATTTTAAAGTTGATTTCTGACTTTGTAATAATAGTAAATTTCATCACTGAATATTGTTTTTTGTTCTTTTATATCTTTAAACTTCAGTCTGTGAAAGAGTTCCCTTTTATACAGCAGGACTCAATTGCTTAACATGAAAACAATGAACACTACAAGTTGGTATAGAGCAGGAAAGATACTTAAGGCTACCTGTCATACACTTTTATTTCCTCCTCTAATGTTTTTCTCAACCTCAGGATTTCTTATCTTTTCCCCAAAAATTATCTAGTGTTGTCAGGTGCCTGCCTCTCATAAGAAAATGCCCAGTCCTAAAACTAGCATTTAACCAAAATTATAATTGTTTTACTTCAGTTTGGCCATTTATTAAAGAACAATGCTTAAATGATCAATGCTAAACTGCCCAAATCTCTACAATTTATATAAATTCTTTTAGGAACATCTACATTTCTAAAGAAAAACTTTACATTATATACAAAGATCCATTAAAAGGTTACATTTTCACACAGCACTATACATTCTAAAAATCTGTTAAAGGAAACAATATTTATATTAATATTTTTAAAACTCATGCAAATACATATAAATATGTATTAAAGTACTGTTTGTAATGTTTAAATAAAAAACATAATTGTCCAGAAATAGCTAAATAGATTTCATAGTACTATGTGCCATTATGTAAAATTATGTAGAATTATGCAGCAATTAATAATTGTTTATTAATACTTCATGCATTTATTAAACTTCACATATCCTCAGATGCTAAATTTATCAATAAAATTATTATCAAGAGTATTATAAACTCTTAAACCCTTTATATACATAATTATAAACCCTTTATATACATAATTATATAAAATATAGAAAATTTATAATTTCCTAAATGATAATAATTAATATATCCTGTGGGTATGGATCATTTTGCATACTGATACTAAACTCACTTTTCAACTTTGACATGAGGAAAATGTATATTTTCATTATGTATGAGAATAGAACTTTATTTTTCAAATAAAAACAATGTATATTATAATAGAAAGTGAGTACAATGTAGAAAATAATATACAAGCACATGTATACCATAAGATTTTAGCATATATGTTTCTGTATATTTTATAGACAGATGTAGATACATGTAATTATGACAAAATGAGAACATACTGGATATCATTTTATAGCCAGCTTTATTAATTTAATGTGTTATTAAAATGTCCTGCATATCATTAACAATTATATCCCAGAGACTTAGGTAATTTACAACTTTGAATACCACCAAACAGGTAGGTTCAAAAAATATGTGTTGATTAAAATTTTTTTTTCTCAAGAAATCAGTTTCCAAAGAGTGCTAATTTTTAAGGCTATTATTTTGTTATATGCTTATCACTAGAATATTAAATAACCTGATTTAACCAGCCACATCTGAAAGTTCCCACTTGTCTGGCCATGTGCCATTGCTATGGTATAACCTTAAAAAAGCAACACAAACAAAAGAAAAAATAACCATATAACTTTTTAACTGACAGATAAAATGTTATTTACTTATTGTTTTAATTTATATTAATTGTATTAGATGCAAATTTGGACATTTTTTCACTTAGATATTAACCCTCTGTACTTTTTATTTGGTTAATGTCCTCATATCTCATATTTTATACTAGAGTTTACATTTTTATACTCTTTTTAAAAATTATTTTAGTGCATGAGAATGTAGTTGGAAGATACACTTTTTTGGTTATTTTCTTTTTTTATTAATTTTTGGGGGGTGTTGTTGGTTAATAAAACCATATAGGTTTTGAATGTACAATTTAATAATACATCATATGTGTTTTGCACTGTGTGTTCACCGCCTAAAGTTAAATTTCCTTCTGTCACCATATGTTTGAACACCTTTATCTTTATCTACCCTGCATCTCCCTACCTTCCCTCTGGTAACCACTAAACTATTGGCCATGTCCATGACTCTCTGCTTGTTTATCATGTTCATTTTTTGCTTTCAGTTTTATATCCCATGTATATCTTGTTTTAATCAGAAATTATTGGGGTGACATCAATTAATACAATCAACTGAGTTTTAAGTGTACATTCAACACTACATCATATAAATATATTGCATCCAAAGTTAGATTTCCTTCTGTCACTAAATATTTAACCTCTTTACCCTTATTTACCTTCTCTGTCCTCCTTCCCTCTGATAACTACTAATCCATTTTCCATGTACATGAATCTGTTTGTATTGTTTCTTTATTGCTTTCCTTTTATATTCCATATATAAGTGAAATCATATGGTTTTCAACTTTTTCTGTCTGACATTACTTTAAGCAAGATTATTTCAAGATCCATCCATGCTATCACAAATTTCAGTATTCATTTTTTATGGCAGAATAATATTCCATTGTATATATGTACCACATCTTCTTTATCCAATTATATATTATAGGACACTTTGGTTACTTCCATGTCCTAGTCAACATAAACATTGCTGTTATGAACATCAGGGTACATATATCTTTGCAGATAAATATTTTCAAGTTTTTTGGGTAATAACCCAAAAGAAGGATTGCTGGGTCATATGGTAATTCTATTCTTAGTTTTCTGAAGAACCTCCATACTGTTTTCCACAGTGGCTGTACCAAATAACATTCCTACAAGCAGTGTATGAGGGTTTCTTTTTGCTCAACAACCTCGCCAACACTTGTTATTACTTGTCCTGTTGTTGATGATAGCCATTCTAACAGGTGCGAGATGGTAGCTCATTGTAGTTTGATTTGCATTTCTCAAATAGCTAATGAAGTTGAGCATTTTTTCATATGTTTGTTGATCATTTGTATGTTTTCTAGGGACAAGTGTCTGTTCAGTTACTCTGCTTATTTTTAAATTGTATTTTTTTTGTTGAGTTATATGAGTTCTTTATATATTTTGGATATTAGGCCCTTATTATAGGAGTCTTTTGCAAATATATTCACCCAGATTGTTGACTTTTTGCCTTATCGGTGGTTTCTTTTGCTATGCAGAAGCTTTTTCATTTGTATAGTCTCATTCATTTACTTTTCTTTTGCTTCCCTTGCCTTTGAGATCAAATTTGTAAAATCCTGTCTAAATTCAAGGTCTGTGAGTTTAGTACCTATATTTTTTCTATGCGATTTATTGTTTCAGTTCTTCTCTTCATGTCTTTGATCCATTTTAAGTTAATTTGGGTAAATGGCGACAAACAACAGTCTAGTTTCATTCTTTTGCATGTGGCTTTCCAGTTTTGCTGGCACCATTTATGAGGAAGCTTTCCTTTGTCTATTGTATGTTTTTGGCAATGCCATTTTCTAAATATGTTTTATAAAAAGATAGTCATGGTCATCTGTTTATGTGTTTTCTGTGGCTTCTTTTGTTTTACAATTGTAGAGTAGTTCTGACAGGACTTTATAACCTGCAGGTGAAAATGTTTACTATTTGGCCTTTTGAGAGAAAGTTTCTTAAAACCTGTCAGCTAGAAGTTAAAAATAAGAGGGAAAGTGTTGTTTATATATTTATTCTTATGCTGGAAATATTTTTAAAACATTTCTTTAGCTTTTATTTGCTAGTAAATCATGTAAATTTTTGTCTACAAAGATTTTATTTCATATTCTTTTTAAATTTAGATTTGTGTTTTCAAAGTAATTTTAGTTTTCCAGAAAAATTGAAAGTATAGAGATTCTCTGTATACATTCTGACCCCATGCATGCATAGACTTCCCAAATTTACAATACTGCCTATCATAGAAGTACATCTGTTAGTTGATGAACTTATATTTACACATCAAAATTACCCAAAGACCATACTTTATATTACATTTCCTTCTTGGTGTTGCATATTCTATGAATCTGGGCAAATATATAATGACATGTATGCATCATTATAATATTATACAGAGTATTTTCACTGCCCTAAAGATCTGTGCTCCACCTGTTTACTCTTATCACCAGCCAACCTTATTCTTTTAATGTTGTTGCTATTGTGCCTTTTCCAAAATATAAAGTTGGGATTATATACTATGTAGCCATTTTCAGATTAGCTTCTTTCACTGAGTTATATTCTTTTCAATTTCCTTCATAACTTTTCATTGGTTTAATAACTCATTTATTCTTAGTGCTGAGTAATAATCCGTTGTCCAGATGTACCACGTTTATTTATCTATTCACCTGCAAAAGGCATCTCTGTTACTTCCAAGTTTTGATAACTATAAATGTGTAGGTTTTTGTGTGAACAAAACTTCTCAACTTTTTTGGGTAAATACCTAGGAGCACTATTATTTGATTTTAAAGAGTGTGTTTAGTTTTGTAAAAACTGCCAAACTGTCTTTTCAAGTAACTGTATTATTTTTAATATCTACCAGCAATAAATAAAATTTTCTTTTTCTCCACATCCACACCAGCATTTGGTGCTGTCAGTTTCCTGGGTATGGCCATTCTAGTAGATACATAGTAGTATCTCATTGTTTTAATTTGCATTCTACTGATAAAATTTGTTGTGGAGAATTTTTATATGCTTATTTACCATGTGTGTGTGTGTGTGTGTGCGTGTGTGTGTGTATTCTTTGGCATGGTGTCTGCTAAAATCTTTAGTCTATTTTTTAATTTTTTTTCTTAATTTTTCATTGTTGTTTTAAAAGTTTTTTGTATATATTGGACTACAGAACTTGATCAGATATGACTTTGACAAATATTTTCCCTCAATCTGAGGCTTACCTTCTTATTCTATTGACATTATCTTTCACAGCATTGAAGTTTTTAGTTTAAAGAGATCTATTTAATAATTACTTATCTCATGAATCATACCTTTGGTGTTTATTTTGAAAGTCATCACCATACCCATAGTTATCTAGATTTCTTTTCTCTGTTATCTTCAAGATGTTTTGTAGCTTTACATTTCATATTTAAAGTCTATAATCTCTTTTGAGTTAATTTTTCTGAATGATGTAGAATCTGGGTCTTGATATGCTTTTTTTTTTCTTTTTTATTATTGCATGTAGATGTCCAGTTGTAGACTTTTGCAGACTATCTTTGTTCCCTTATATTGTCAAAGAGCAACTGACTATATAAATGAGGGTTTATTTCTGGGATCTCTATTCTGTTCCATTAATCTATTTAGCTATTCTTTCACCCAATAGCCGACTACCTTGATTATTATAGCATTCTAGTATGTCTTCATGTAAGGTAGTGTCAGTCTTCCCACTTCATTCTTTTCCTTCAATGCTATTTTGTCTGTTCTGGCCCTTTTAGTCTCAATATAAATTTTATCAGTTTATTGTAATCCACTATATAGCTTGTTGAGATTTTGATAGGAATTGCATTGAATCTATAGATTAAGTTGGGAAGAACTGACATCTTGACAATTTGAGTCTCTCTTTCCATTTACATGGAGTATTTATCCATTTACTTAGTTATCCTTTGATATTATTAATCAGAATTCTATAGTTTTCCTCATATAAATCTTGTGCACACTTTGCTAGGTTTATACCTAAGTATTTCATATTTGGGGGTGCTAATGTAAATGGTGCTATGTTTTTAATTTCAAATTCACCTTGTTTATTCCTGGCATATAGAAAAGACATTGACTTGTGTGTATTAACCTTTTATTAAAAATAGTTTTAAATTTGTCTTGAGATTTTGGCTTGTGCCATGTGTTATTTATAAATGTGTTGTTTAACCTTTATGAATGTTAGGCTTTGCCAGTTATCTTCATGTTACTAATTTCTAGTTTAATTCTTTTGTGGTCTGTGAGTGAACATTGTATGGTTTCTATTCTTTTAAATTTTTAAGTTTTATGGCCCAATCTGTAATCTCGCTTGGTGTATGTTCATGTCAGTTTAACAAAACTGTATTCTGCTGTTGTTAGATGAAGTACTTTGCAAATGTCAATTATATTCAGTTGATTAATGGTGTTGAATTCAACTATGTCTTTACTGATTTTCTGCCTGCTAAATCTGTCCTTTTGTGATAGGGAGGTTTGGAAGTCTCCAATTTAGATATTAATCTATTTCTCTTAGCAGTTGTATTAGTTTTTGCCTCATGTACTTTGATGTTGTGTTGTTAAGCACATACACTTTAAAGATTGTCATGTCTTTTTGGAGAATCAATCCCTTTATCATTTTATAATGCTCACTTTTGATTCTGGATAATATTTCTATTTCTAAAATAAGCTCTATTTTAAATCAATATAGTTACTCTCACTTTTGCTAGTTTTATCATTCTAAATCATTATCCATTCATTCACTTTTAAATTTTTATGTGTCCTTATATTTAAACTAGGTTCTTCTCGATGATATATATAGAGAGATTTTTGATCCACTTTGACAATCTTTATCTCTTAATTGGTACGTTTAGACCACTGATATTTCAAGTGGCTATTGACATAATTAGGTTGATATCTACTATATCTATTACTGTTCTCTATTTGTTTCCCTTGATTTTGTTGCTATTTTTATGTTCCATTCTCTTTTTTTGCCTTTTGTGGTTTTAAGTGAACATTTCATGATTCAATTTTTTTCTCTTTTTTAAGCATATCAATTATACTTAAAAAAATTTTTTTTAACAGAAAGTAGGTTTTTTTGGTAAGTAAGGATAGGGCAGCACCACAACCCTTATAAGTATAGGAATCGCCCATTTGTCAAGTGAGCACAGTTTGTAATGTATTTGACCCCACATCCATCTAAAATAATCTGCATTTCAGCCACCTTGTTATTAAATTCATCTGCATTAAACTTGGTTAAACCCCACTACTGAGAGATAAATGTGTATTCTACTGCTGTTGGCGGATCTTCTAGCAGCCAGGTGATTTGAGTTTGACCTTTCATAGGGCCTCAGTCACATGCTTCTTGTTCTGCATCTTGGTGCAGATAGACATAATGACTTGACCAACTTGGCCCCCAGGCCATTGTGCTTCTCTGGAGTTTGCACTGGGAACTGCTTCAGTTCAAAGATGCATACTCACTGAAAAATGTCTCTATGTCTCAGGGCAACCTGTATGAACCAACAGTCTTCATACACTGCCAGCAGACTGCTGCTTGTAGTCATTGCCTATCGGATCCCCACAGGAAAAAGAGCATGGTCAGCTTAATTGGCTGCATTTTTCTTTTTACATTTTTTAGTGCTCATCCTACAGATTGAAATATACATTTATGGCTAATAATAAATTTTAAATAACACTATAAACATTACAAACAGTATGAGTACAATATAATAAAAAAAATTTTAATTCTTCTCTCTAGCGCCTTATATTATTGCTGTCATTCATTTTACTTATACAGAATATATATGTATATAAATATATATTATAAAATTATATATTTATAAGTTATAAATGTATAAATATTCAAATAAAATATATATAAGCATATACAGTCAAACATATTGTTGGTATTATATTTAACAAAATGTTATTTGATCAATTCATAATAAGAAAAATACAAAGTTTTATTTTAACTTTACCTATTAGTTTTTTGATGGTATTTTTTTTTATATTGATCAAAGTTTCTGACCTGTAATATATTCTTTCCCTCTAAAGAGCATTTAACATTTCTTGCAAGACTGGTGTATACCTCAAAAATTTCCTCAGTTGTTTTTTGTCTGAGAAAGACTATTTATTCTTTACTTTTGAAGGACAATTTCACAAGGTACAGCATTTTAGGTAAGTTGGTATTTTGTCTCTCTTTTTTTTTTTCCTCTCAATACTTTAACTATTTCACTCTATTCTCTTTTGCTCATCATTTCCGAAGAAAAGTTTGATGAAATTGTATTTGTTTTATATAGATATTTATATTTCCCCTCTGGCATCTTTTGGGATGTTTTCTTTATCTTTGATTTTTGTTATTTCAAAGTGGTATGGCCAGGTGTAGTTTTTTCATTTAACCTATTTTCTGTTCTATGAGATTACTGGATCTGTGGTTTTGTGTTTGATATTAATTTGAGGAAATTTTCAAATATTATCATTCTGCATATATCTTTTGTTCTTCTCTTTCTGGAAGTCCTAATATGCAAGTGCTACACAATTTGTACAGTCCTAGGATAGTCTGTTCTTTTTTCTTTTTCTTTTTTATCTCTTCTCTTTCCTTTTGGTTTTCAAGGTTCTAATGATATATTCTCTAGCTCAGAAATCTTTTCCTCAGCTGTGTCCTTGTTCCTAAAAAGTCTATCAAAAGCATTTCATAATTATTTTAAATTCTAGGTTTCAAAATTCCAACATTCCTGCTGTGCTTCATTCTGACATTTGCTCTGTCTATTCAGCTTTTTTTAAAAACATTTTTTGCTATGCCTATGTGTATATACATGCGCACACACACACACACACATAGCATACATATATATATATATACATACACTTATGTGTGTGTGTGTGTGTGTGTGTGTGTGTGTGTGTGTGTGTGTATTCTTGATAGCAAGCCACTAGATACTGGGTAAAGCAATTGCTGTTGACAGGTCTTTAATAACATGGTGATGAGGCGATGGAGGAAGACATTTTCTATAATCCTGTTATTAGGTTTCAGTCCTTTAGTAAGCATCTGTGCCTCTGGACTGTGAACTTTTACAAGCATTTCTCTGTTTTGTTTTGTTTCATTTCGTTTTGTTTTGTTTTGTTTTGTTGTTGTTTGGTTAGATGGGACAAATGATAAAGTGCGCTGGAGTTAGGTATTTCCCATAATCCAGGTCATTTAGGCTCTGATATACTCTAGCAAGCTAGACTCTGGTTAATTAACAAGGGCAGGGCTTGTTAATAATGCAGTGCTCTGTGCTATTTCAAAATGGTTTCTTTCTCTTCCCTTGTAGGAACCTCAGGGGGATTTTCTTCAGATATTTCATCAGATATTACTCTGAGAAAATGGCTGAGCGTCTAGTAGCAAATTTCATAAAACTGTTGGAATTCTCTCCTGTGCCTGAGATTCCCTGAAGGTTTTAATTCAGAATTGTCCACACTGAGCTTCCAGCAATTTGTCAGTTATAAGTCAGGTTTTTTTGACCTGAAGGGGTCATGTAGAAGTTTCTGCTTATCCGCCCTGAAGGTGTCAGACAGAAGTTTCTGCTTGTGAGTCTCAGCTCTGGTAAATTACAACTCTATTTGCCTGTTTCCCTGATCTTGAGGGCAGTGTTCTGCCCTGTGCCCTACCCTCTCTTAAGCATCCAAGAAGAGTTGTTGAGTTTTCAATTTTTTCACCTTTTTATTTGTTAATAGTATGGAGTGGTTACTTCCAAGCTCCATACATAGGGAACTGGAAATAGGGTCTCCTTATTTTACACGATAGATTTTTTTTGAAACTAGTTTGACATTTATAAAAAAAAAGTTACAAGGATTTTACAGAAAGTTCCCATGTATTAACCAATTTCTCCTATTATTAACATTGAACATTTAATGATATATTTGTCACAATATTGACACATTATTACTAAAGTAGCCCATATTTTATTCAGATTTTCTCAGTTTTTACCTTTTTTAAAATTGTTTCAGGATCCCATCCAGAATAAACATTACATTCATTTATCTCTTATTAGGCTCCTATTGGCTGTGAGAGTTCATTTGACTTTCTTGTTCTTGATAACCTTGACAATTTTGAGAAGTACTGATCAAGTATTTTGTAGAATGCTTCTTATTTGGGGTTTTTCATTATTATGAAATATATATTGGGCTAATATATTCATGGGAGTAAGACCTGAGAGGTAATGTGCCATTCTAAACATTCTATTTAAGGATACATATTCTCAAGATGACTTATCACTATTGATGTTAACCTTGATTGCATGGCTGGGGTGTAACACATTTGTCAATTTCTCCCAGCAAATTTACTGAGATTTCTTCCCCTTTCTATATACTATTGTTGGTTTTTTTTTTTTCCAGAAGAAAGTCACTTTACATAGTCCATACTTTTATAAGGAATAGAAGTTATATTCTACCTCTTGGAGAGTAGATTATCTATATGAATTATTTTGAATATTTCTGCATAAGAATTTTGTCTATCTTTTCCCATTTATTTATTTGTGTGCTTTTATTAGTATGAACAGGTATTCGTTTTATATTTTGTGTTACAATCCAATAATTATTTATCTTATTGCTCAAATTATACCAACTTTGTCCATTGAGAGATCTTTTAATTGACTTCTTGTATTCATGCACTATTTGTATATGTGCATTTGTGTGTTTAGCACTTTCTTGATTTCTTACATTATTTGACCCAAGAGACTCCTGATTTAGAAAACTATTAGAGGAGATTATTAAAAATCTCATTACAAATCTGTTATAAACAAATTTTGCTCTGTATAAAACAAAAATCTTATCACACTGTCAGTGTGTGTGGATTTTTAAAAGAACATAAATTTTTTTTGGAATATATACATGCCTAATGTTTGTGACTACCCTTCTCAAATCTTGAAATGTTTCATCATCAAAAGACTTGATCTAGATTAATCTGGCAGGTAAGTCTTTTGCTTACTAAGCCTCCTTTCTCCACTGAGATCTATATTTTCTTCTTTAAAATTTATAAGAAGACTCATCTGTCTGAAATGTTTGCTAATATTAGAAATGGTTAAGTCTTTACATTTCCATATTTCCTCCTTCTCTTTCTCTCCCTGCCTCCCCCACAAAATAAATAAATAAATAAAAATCGAGCTTCACTGAAGTTCTGTGATACTATAAAAATGCTGTAATGCAGTATAAATGGTAAGAATAAGAAGTAATTATTCTCAACATTAAATAATAAATATGGAAGTAGAATTAATTTTTTTGTTTTTAATAACCCAAATACATATTTCTGAGGAAACAGTCTTCAAAGATACTCCTGATGACAAATATGATCTCATCATTATACAAGTAAAAGAATGTTTTTATGAGGAAATTAGATTTGTGTAGTCTTATAAGATTAACATTATGTATTAAGATAACCAAATATATATTAATTAAATTTTATTTCATAATTATTTGAAGATATATAGTCTTAAAAATTAGCTCATTTTAATAAAGGAATAAATGATGATATAAAAGCTAAGATAAATAATTTAACCTTTCATAATATTATGTGGAATCTGGAAACATGACTTCATGGAAATTATTTCCTTGTTGTTTATATGGCATACACTTATAGGTATTTTTCTATTTTGTTTTATTATTATTATTAATTTGCTTGATTTTTGTTTCCAGGAGACTTAAAGAAGCATAAATATTATTCTACCCACTGGTTATCAAAACTTTTACATTAAAAAATAGCACATCTCTTAGGAAAAATATTTCATAAAAGTCTAATACTTTATAAAGCATACAATTGTAGCTACTCTATTTGAAGCTGCAATTGAAAAGAGATGCTGTCCAGTTCCCCATTCATTTTTCCTATGTTTTCCATAGCTTCATAAAACAAAATTTGAAACCATTAATATTTTTTTTTAAATTTACTATATAAAGGAAATGAGATTCAGCATGAGTGACAAAACTAAAATGGTCTATTTATAAATATATTTTTTTATTTTTTCTCTATAAAAAGAATTCTTTCTTCCTGGTGATTTCCATCAATATGCAGTTATTAACAGAACTTCTGACAGTGATGGTAGGGTTTCTTGCTATTTCTAGTATATTTAAATATAACCTAGTCTATGAAATAATTGCTGGATCACAAATAACACTCAAATTATTACAGAACCATGCAAGTTTGTTTTAAAGGTGTAAAACCCAAACAGTGATAGGTTTTTCACTTTTTAAAGAAATATGTCCCTTCCCATTTTTCAAAATACTCTCTTTGTTTATCTGTTTTTTCCTTCCAATTTTAATAGACACATTCTAAATACAATAATAAATGTCCAATTAGTCTCATGGTAAGGGGATGACTAAAAGTTGTGAAGCTAGAGAGCATACCTCATGAATAGATGGTGTAGCTATTTATCTCACTAAGTTTGATTGAAGGCCTAGTTTTTGCCAGCTTCTCAGATATTTTCAAATTATTCTAAAAATTTGGATTTTAATAAGAAGTCCATTTTTAATATTTGCCAGTTATTTGCATCTATCAATGTACAGGCCAATAATTATTATTAGAACACTACATGTCAATGAACCAGATATGGCCTGTGAATCACTGCTTTGAAATTTCTTCCCATTATATTTATTTAACCATAAGCACTAAAATAATCTATTCAACAAATGTTGAACATATTATCTTTCAACAGTTGTTGTAATTTATTTAAACATATACTTTTTTTTCAAAAACTCTGTGATTTAACGTTTTTCTTATCTTTATTTTAAATGGAAAAATTGCAACTACAGACAGGTTAAATGTCATTCTGTTAGTATAAGAATAGCTGTTATAAAAATCAAACCAAACCTGTATAATGGCTCCAATGAGATTGTTCTTAATGTAGGAGGAATGAATTCGAGTGAAAGAATTTCATCATATAAGAAATATTATTTTTATTATTCTATATAAATATGCTTATTCAAAAATATCACTAGTAATATCTCTGAGCACTTCATTTCTTAACCTTTCACTGTTCACTCTCTATTTCTCTTTCCCATAGTGCACACTGCTTCATGATCTGGCATAGGATCTGAACATTGAAGAAAACCGTCTTAGCAATGGCTCACAAAGATTACTGACAAATAGACACCATCTTTTTTCTCATAATTTCATTGTAGTGGTCTTTATTTTATCTGAGATGTACAAAGATGTTTGTGAATCTTCTTAAGTTGTCAACACTCTAAGATCCGCTAGAGACCCCACGGGATCTCTCCTCATTCCTCTCTCCAGTCTGAGATTAACTTTCTTCTGGAAAGGCACATATTTGCCTTACTGCCAAAATTTCTACAATACACTTTATGGGTGACATTTGTCAAGCCATGCATTTTAAGAACTTAGAATCTTGTCAAAAAAAAAAAAAAACACTTTTTTAATGTGATAAAAAAATATTTATCCTGTCAATTTACAATGAAATATGGATATGACTAGTTTTTTGAATGGAAAGGGAAGTAAACATCTCATAAATGCTGTGGACCTATAGAAAATGTACAATTCTTAGATATTATAATATTATTATTTTATTCAAATGAAAATGTAAAATAGTAATTAAATATTGATCAAGAGTTCTGCAGAGTCCTGGGCTAACTACAGAAATATAGAAATTTTTAATATATAAATGGGTCAATGGGTTTTATAAATTGTTTAGTCATCATCAAACCCCTTTTCATCCTTTCTACCATAGCACCAGTACAATTCAGGTATCCATTCCTTCTCACCGAATCCAAGGAACTCAGTAGAGTTAACCCATTCCTAGCTCCTGCAAAAGATATTAATCCAAACTTCTAAACTAATCATGACAACCTCATCTATTCTGTTCCAAATAGAAATCAGGGTATGTATTTAAGAAAATCAGTTAATAGTATTACCTTGAAGAGAGTAACTGGTTCTTGGATACAAAAGTGACTCTAAATTTTCTCAGTTATACTTATTAGAAAAAATTTTATTCCTTAGTTAGTGGAGATGCCCTATCCCTTCCCACAGTGCACATACACATGGTGGCAAATTTTCACAATTGTTGTTTGTCATCTTTGTAAACATGAGTAAGGCCAACCCAAATACAATAATAGCTGCAGCCCCAGTTACGGATTTGGGGCTTGGGTTTCTTCTATGATTAGCTGAAAATACTTCTCCTAAAATAAATAATAACTGAAGTAATCAGTGCCTATGCCATTGCATAAGAAGATGAAAAAAAAAACAACAACAAAATACAGAGAAATCTAAGGTATTATTAAGTAAATAGAATTATTCACTTTTAATCCAACTGTGAGGATATCTGACCTGTTGCAGAAGCATATGTGCAATTGAAATTATAGGTGAGTATTAAACCAAAATATTAATGTATAAAAATATATTCGTTTTGCCATTACACTAGCTAACATGACAATGATCCTGGCATTTTGGCAGCATCTATGTTTATTATAGCAATAATGCCTAAGTGCTCTGATACAGAAAACATAAATACCTTTTGGGTAGCTGAATCATGTATCGCTTCCAGTACTTGCACTGTCAACTGTTATAATGGTAGTGTAATATTATTAACAGAAAGTCAAAACAAAATAAAACATGACACAAATAATGTTATACTTAATTCATGGTAATTTGATATTCTTATTTTTTACAATCAGAATAAAATAGCTTTTGTAAGATAATACATTCGATTCAATTTGTACTAACTTTATTATGAAGACTATAAAAGCATCAAATATTATAATTTATTAGTTGGAACTTATTACTACAAATAACTTCTAAATTGAAATGTTAGCTTGAATAATTTTAGAATATAGCAACTAAGACTGCCAAGTATTTTAAATGCTCCATGGAATGAGCTACCATGCTGTGATGCTTGTCTTTAAAAAGATCCTTTTAACATATCTGGTTGGGATTATAAGAATAGGAATTAACTTCATTATTATAATTATTCTTTCTACCCATTGCCAATTGTTTGTGCAGTTACTATCCTGTTATCCACTCAAAAATGTATAGGTTGTAGTTTATAAATCCTAAAAAAAACATACATACAACATTGAGTTTTTCTTTTAGCTGTTCTGGAAGCAGAACCTTTATATAAATTCCCCAATACAGATTTTTGCCTTGAGTTTTCATAGCAGTGAGAGAGTTCATGAGATGTGACAGGTTCAGTAATGCAAATTCTAAATAGCCAAGAAAAATTTTAAAAATTCCCTTCCTAAACACTGTCATTACTAAAAGATAGTTGTTATTTAATAACAATCATATCTCAATAGTACCTGGAAAAAATGTTTTGAAGTTGTATAATTTGTTTTGCTGGAAACAACTTGAAAGAATAAAATAATTTACTAATTAAATGGATGTTGATAGAAACATCCTATCTTAGAATCACAGAACAAAGTTAAATTATAAAATTTTACATGTTATTTGTACTCTTTAAACCTGACATCAAGTAAATTTAAAAACTTTCCAAAATAAGTCAGACAGAAAAAATTGAGAATCATATGATTTCACTCACATGTGGGATATAAAACTGAAAGCAACAAACAAACAAAAAAAAATTTCATAGACACAGATAACAGCTTAGTGGTTACCAGAGGGGAAGGGGCAAGGAGGGGAGGTAGAAAAGGATAAAAGGGGTCAAACATATGGTGACAAAAAAAGATTTGACTTTGTGTAATGAATACATAATCAATACATGGATCATGTATTATTGAATTGTACACCTGAAACCTATACAAATTTATTGATCAATGTCATCTCAATAAATTTAATTTTAAAAAATTTATATATATATATATGTATATGTATGTATATGTATGTGTATTTGTGTGTGTGTGTGTGTGCAGATGTGTGTGTATATATTTTGTTGCAGCTGTGTGTGTGTGTGTGTGTGTGTGTGTGTGTGTATATATATGCAACAAAATGGATGTATGTAGAGGGTATATGCTAAGTGAAATAAGTCAGAGAAAGACAAATGCCAGCTCATTTGTTTTATATATATATAACTTAACAAAATAATGAACAAAACAGAAACAAACTCGTAGATACAGGGAATATTTTGATGGTTGTCAGATGGAAGGAGAATTGAAGAAATAGGAGAAAAAGAGGAAGAGATTAAGTACAAATTGGTAGTTACAAATTGTCATGGGGATGAAAAATACAGCATAAAGAATAAAGTCAATAATTGTATAATTATGTATGATGTCTGATGGTACTAGATTTAACACAGTGATCATTCCATAAATTGTATAAACATCCAATGACTTTGTTCTACATCTGAAACTAATATATTAACTGTAATTGAAAAATTAAAAATGTATATAAAATTTGTCCTTGTCTATGCCTCTCTGATTAAGTCTGTGCGGTCATTCCTGACAAACTCAAAAGATATATTTCATTGAAGCTTTACTACTCACCAACTTCTCTCTATATTTTGGATGTTGGTGCTTAGTGAAATGTATGGTGAGAGGAAAATAACATGAAAGGATTATTTGATTATTACCAAAAAAAGAGAAAAAACAGCAAATGTTGGTGGAGATGTAGAGAAAAACTGACTCTTGTACACTGTTGGTAGAAATGTAAAATAAAGAAAATATAGAGGTTCTCAAAATATTTAAAATAACTACCACGTGATCTAACAATCTTTCTTCTGGGTAGATAGTCAAAGTAAATTTAATCAGTACTTTAAAGAAACATCTGTCCTTTCATGTTTCTTAAAGAATTATTCACAGTTGCCAAGATATGGACAAAGAAAATATGAGATATTTTTATATGAGATATAAACCTCATGTTTATTATTATTAGTAGTAGTATGCTATAATCTTAATCTATGTCTATCTCTATATACATAATTCAGCCTTTAAAAATGATAGAACTTATTTCATTATCAAAAACATGAATGAAACTGGAGGACATTATGCTAGGTAAATAAACCAAACACAGCAAGAAAAATATTGCATGATTTCACTTTTATGTGGAAGCTAAAAAAGTTGAATACATAGAAGCAGAGAGTAGAATCATAGAGGCAGAGAAGTAAGAGAAGTGGGGAGACTTTGTTTAAAGGACACAAAATTGCAGTAGTATAGGATAACTAATTTCTAGGAATCTAGTGTACAGCATGGTGACTGTAGTTAATAACATATTGTGTACTGTAAATTTACTTAGAGAATAGAGTTCATATACTCTAATAACACCAAAAACATTTTTAAAGGTACTGACTGTATGAAGACATGGATACGTCAATCAGCTTGACTATAGTGATAATTTCATCATGTATATGTATATCAAAATATATTGTGCACCTCAAATATATACAATTTTAATTCAAAAATAAATTGAATAAAAAAGAAAGGAAAAAACTAACATTAAACACAGCAATCTCTAATCTAAACTAAGGTGTATTATTATTATTTCTTTTTTTAATGATTAATATAAAATAGCTAATTCTAGTGTATATTTAAAAAATACTCATTTTTTTCTGTGACATACATTGACACCTTTTTAACCTAGCATAGCAAATTACTTCTGAAGATCTACAGATAAGTAGACTGAATGTTTGAAATTAAAATATCATAATTTGTGTAATTACTTAGTCATATATTATGTTCTTTCAAAATCATTTATTATAATACAGTTGAGATGATAAGCCTCTAACATTTACCCAGCATTGATATTTTACCTTTTTCTTATTCTAATGAATATATTTAAGGGTATAATCAACAGTTTTTAGTATTCAGATTATATTTCCAAATCTTATGTACATTACTAGACCTAGCCTGCATGATTGAGAGGCTACAAGCCTATACTATTTTAGACATATAAAGGAAAACAACTGATTTTCAATATTGCCTTTCTTCGCTATAACCATTGGCCTTCATGACACTTTTATCCAATATTTAGACTAAAATGTAAGTTAAAAATTTATTTACACCTGAGTTACTTATGAAAAATTGTGAGAGACAAGTACAGTGAAAACTGGGCTCTTTCAAGTCTTTTGCATATGTAATCTGATTTATTCTTCATATCAGCACTATGAAGTAGAGTATTATTATCTTCTTTGTTTATACATAATGAAATAATCCACAGATATTTAAAGGACTAACTTCAAATAACACTATATATGGAGAGTTAATTTCCAAAATGTCTGGTTTTAACCATTATTATACATTGAAACTCATGGAAAAACAAAGTTAGATAAAAATAATCACAAAAATGTGTGGTGATGTGAAAAAATTCTTCTTAATTCTTTTATTTCTTCTATCCCCCTCAGTTTAAACCACATATATCATCAATACTTAGCCCTCTAAATATTTTACGGTGTAATATTGTGCAAAATATGCTGATATTAAAATATTTATGCATATTCCCTTTTATATAAATTAAATCATGTGAAACACACTGATCTTTTATAACAAATATTACAAGGATCAAGGAGATCTTTGTATTTGAACTGATACATAGATTTTCATTCAGTAAATTCATTACAGTTTATTGATAAATATACTTAAACTTCTCAAACACCTAAAATGAACCTCCTGCTGTGTAACCTCTAGAAATAATTTTTATAGCTCAAGTAATATTATTTATACATGTGCAGGTAATATCTCAAGACATTAAGGGTAAGCTTAGGATATTAAAGAATAAAAGAATAAAATAAAGTTTCCTGAGGAATAAAAAAAAACCCTCTGAAAATACAACTATGAAGAGTTGGTTGCAAATCAAGGAAATGGTGAATGGTGCCTTGGGTTTTAATTATTAGATAGGTATGAATTCCTGGTCTCATAGTTGGTGAATTCATTGAATCACGGTCATGCATAAAGCCTTTGGGAAATAGAGAATTAGAAAATTTATACTTAACAAGAAAAAAAATGATGAAAAAATGTAGTGACTAAGTAATTTTTCGGGGAAAGAATACCAAAATAATATTTCTGAAAATTTTGTAACCATAATGTAATTCTTATAAATAACTGAAGTATACATTTATATAACCCTATATTCCAGGAGTCTCTAAGCCAAACATTTAGGTTACAATCACTGTGTTAATAGTCATGAAGCACTTAGAATACATAAGTGGTGTGTGTGTGTGTGTGTGTGTGTGTGTGTGTGTGTGTGTGTATGTATGTATAGGTATATGTATATGTATATGTATATGTATATGTATGTGTATATGTATATGTATATGTATATGTGTATATATATGTAATTATATTCATGTAATTAAGTATCCTTGAGAAAAGGAGGGATTTATTCTTTCTAGATAGTATAACTTTCATCCAGATACTTAAGAAATTCAAAAATTCTTCTCAGTCAACTAAAAACAAGAGAAAAAAGTGAAATAAAAATAATCAGCAAAAAAAAAAATATCAAATATCACCATACTAGTGTTATCAAACATGTTTGGCCTGTTCAGTACATTTTGGATATAGCCCTAGAGATTGAGCTCATAGAGAATCTGTAATCTTGAAGACAAATCATAAAGATCACCCAATCTAAAAAAGACAAAGTGAAAAATCTAAAGAAAAAAAAATTATCAAAATCTTAGAGTTCTATGGGACACCAACAGGTATACCAGTGTGCATAGAGTAATATAAATTATAGAGCCCCAGAAGTACAGGAAAGAAAGATAATGGAACAGAAATAAAGGTCTGTGAAAATAATGGACTAAAACTTCTCAAATATATGAAAGTATTAATTATACACACATAATTAATTATGCACACATGCAAAAGTTAAACAAATTTAAAATAGGATATGTGCAAAAAAAGAAAAAATAAATAAAGACCCATGTATAGATATATTCTTGAACTACTGGGAGCTGAATAAAGAGAAACATGAATGAAGAAAGTGAATAATGATTTATCATATAGAAGGGACAAATTTTTCATCAGACACAATGGAGGCCAGAAGGTAGTTGGAAGATAATTCAAGGTACTGAAAGAGAACAGTGAGCCAGCTATTTTATATCTAGAAAAACTAAACATTAAAAATGAAGGCAAAATAAAGATATCACCACATTGACAAAGCAATGTAGATGGTTTCACTTAGTGCAATTTTAATTTTGACAGAATAATGAGCTCTTAAGAGTAACCTCATAAAACATATTTTGAGAATTTCATATTCACTTGGAAACTGCCAGTTTTTTCAGAAGGACTTTACACTGAAAATTAAACAGAAAGAAATAGAAAATATTGGATAAACACATAGTGCAGCAGCTATAATAGACTTTGAATATCATAGAAATGCGACCAACCCAGAGTATCTCCTGGTACATCCAAGAACACAAGTGAAAAATGATTTAGATACCATATTGATATTTCAAATATTCATACAAATGCAAATATACACATGAATATTTCAGAGACTACTACAATCTGAATATGATAGTTGAAGTCTCATGAATAAGTTTAAGAACAGACAAAAGGAAACATGTTTCTTAATATAATAAATTTATCTTTGTGATGTTTTAAATCTGGCAATAGAAAAACAGAATTAATATTCAATGAGAATAACAAGATTGGTTAATGGAAGTGATTAATAAAACATGCTTGTTACTATCCATAAGGCCTGCAGGAAAAAGGATTTAGGCTTTTCTGATGAAAATCATACAATTATGTAGTTAAAGTGGACAGAAGGCAAAATATAAGCAAGAAGTGTTTTAAACTGCAGAACTACTATAATTCAAAAAAATGAAAAAGACTATATTGTTACAAATGTTAATAAATGTGTTTGTAGAAATGTATTTTATAATTTTTATTTTCTCAGTAAAATAACAATCAGGATGATTAGATGAGGGTGACAATGTAGAAAAAGATTTGACTTTTGAGGAGAAAAGAAATAGGCATCTAGGATTACAGGAAAATGAGTGGATTAAGAAATAGTAATGTTTTGTAAGGAAGCTTTAAGGGCAAATTTGAGGTCAGTGAGACTGATCAATATAGTTGGGTGTCTCATCTAGTCACATCAGGCTGTATACATTCAGACCTAGAGTGAGCAGAAACTCAATTGTGATTTGAGTTTTTTCTAAGGGTTTTTTTTTTAGGGTTATGGTTTCATTAAGTAGAGAGAAGAAAAGGGGAGCAACTAGAAAGCAAATGGGAGTAATTATGATTATTGACTGTGAAATGTAAGTTTGTGTGGAGAGAAATAAGGGCATAAAAATTATAGGAAGAGAAAATTTGCTCAATCAATTAATTGTGGGTCATATTAAAGAATCAATATATCAGTGGACGGAATAAAGAAGTTGATGGTCACTGAATGGGATAATTGATATTGAGATAATATGTGTTGTAACTTTTGGTAATATCACATTCTGGGTTTATATGGTGTAAAATATGTGAACTAGAGTAAAAAACACATTACTGTTGTTAGTAGAAAAGAGATTAGTGAACTAAGAAGCCAAGTTTCTGGAAAGATTACCTACATAAAGACTACAAATCATCAATAGATAGAATTTGGAAAGAAATCTAATGAGATATAAGATTTTCATTTTGAAGAGAATGGTTGGACCTATTAGAGTACTATGTGTTCAAGTTCTTATGACTTAAATTACATACGTTTTTTGCTGTGTAAACAAACGAATTAGAATTTTAGTAACATGTTGATAAGTTAAACAAATTAAAAGCGAATTATGCCATCTGGTATCTTTTATAAGTATTTGAATTAGGTGAAGGAAAGTAAAACTATACAATGGTGTAGTATTTGCATATGACCTATGAACATCCTTCTGTAAAACTTTAAATCATCTTTAGATTACTAATAATACCTAATACAATGTAAACCTTATGTAAATAATTGTTATATTATATTGTTTAGAGAATAATGATAAGAAAAGTGTTTGTGCACACTTAATACAAAGGCAATTAGAGTAGGCCTAACTACAAAATACACATCAGTGACAATGTAGCTTTGTTTTATATATATTTTTGATCAACAGTTTGTTGAATTCATTGATATGGAATTTATGGATACAGAGACCCTACTATAGTCTTGATTTTTAATACCTTCTACAGTAACAACATTTATGTTGGCAGAAAAATACATTGAGTATTAGTTGATATGAGTAATTAATAATTTCTTTATAATAAAGCAAGATAAAGACAATATTAATAGTATTAACAAATACTCCCATAACAATATTATAGAAACTGTTCTATGCCTTTTTATAGATATTACCTCACTTAATCCTTATAGCAAACATATTACTGTACTTCCACTTATGCCTTAAAAATCTTTCAGAATAGAAATATATATTTTTTTATTTCTATTAGCTTGGGGATATTTAAAACAATGTCTAGAAGAGTTCTCAGATAGTTGTTCTTAAATGCGAAAGTTTGAGGCTCACTATATTGAGATAAAAAAAGTAGCTTCAATTTTCAATCAGATCTAAAACGTTGACTCTATAATTGAGACAAATGAAAGCAAAGGTTTTGTTGTAGTAGTTGTTGTATTGTCAAAGAAGATCAATTTAAGCTGTCGAGGGGATTTTATATTGCTCCATTCTTTTTAGTTGTTATTAGTAATAGTGACAATTGCTCATATTTTTTTTACCAGGAAAATACAAATTAAAAGTAGATGTTGCTAACTGTAGAAAACTTGCCACCTCGTTTAATTTGACAGTCTATGTGTAATGAAAGGTTTAATAGAAAAATGCAGAATGTTAATTGGAATACAATGCAACTGTATAATATTATTACTCCAGATATATATTGAATTATGCATGGAGTGAGGACTGGCCAGTGGACATTGTAATGAAGCTCAATGATGTTAACATATAATTCAAGTGATGAAGTCCCCCAAGCTATATTTCTTATCAATACAAATACAAAAACAAAAACAAAACACACATACTTTCAGTGGAAACCAAGTGATGAAACTGAATTGAGAGCATAATTTTTCTTTGTATAGAAGTAGGTTATTATCTTATTCTAATCCATAGTAAAAATGTATGTTTTCTACATTAGTGGCTTTATAAAACCCACTCTAAAATGACTTTAATATTTTTGTATTTTTTATTTACCTTATATCAGTCCCTTATATTTAGTTTGTTAACTTCCTTGTCTTCAGTATCAAGTATCACTCTGACTGCTTATACTAAGACAATGAAGTAACAGAAATTTGGTTTAAATTTATCAGTATTTAGGTATGTAAACCAGTTAATTAAAAATAATCCCAAAAGTAAAATAATAAAATGAATAAATAAATAAATAAATAAATAAATAAATAAATAAATAAATAAATAAAAAGTGTAGAATAACATAGGCCAGGTGTATATGGCTTACACAGTTGTGGCAGATAGTGACATCCATAAAACAAATTATTTTATGAGATTTTCACAGTAGCCCTATAAAGTCAATAGGGCTCCTCCATAAAATAAGTTAAAATTTAGATAAATTAAATATTTTGCCTAAGGCCTCTTCATAAATAGACAGAAATGACAAACTTCAAACCTAAGTCTGTCTGATTTCTGAAACTATAAAAAAAGAAATGTAAAGAAAAGGGAGTGTTTCATTCATAATATTGCTGGGCAATTAAAAATTTCAACTTCAATGCATGCTGGCATAATAGCAAACTAAATCAATGATGTAAATGATAAAGCTTTGATAACAAAGACAAATATTAGTGATCACATAAAATAGGAGACAATTTAGTATGTTCTCAGAAGAACTGGTATGAAATAATCTCAAAGCTTTGTGTTTACTATAAAATTGTAAAGTGAAAATTAGAAATAAGCCTTAGGGCATCAACAGTGGAAGATTTTCTAAGAACCATTCTTACAGTACTTAAAATTTAAGTTACCCAGAATGTTTAACAGAAATATTTTTTTTAAGATTATAAAATTTATTATATAAGAATTTAGGGAAAAAAATATTACCCTACTTTTTTTACAGGGCTCGAATTACGGAGGGCAAAGTGAGTGATTATTCGCTAAGTATGTTGTAAGTTGTACGGAAAATGTGGATGAAAACAAACACACAGATAGACACACACTTACAGTTATATTCCATGGAACTAATGAGCCCATTTTTATCCCTTCCTTTCTCCATATTTTCCCTGTTATTCTCCAAAAGTTGTTCTTTTACTACCTAGTAATATATTTTACATAAAATGTCATCCTAATAGCAATCTGATATTCAATAGTAATTATGGAATGGGAACTTTACAAAATTATTATTCCAATATTTTATTTGTTCTCACCTTCAAGAAAGTGAATTCAAGAAAATAGCTATTATAAGAAATAATTATGAGATTTTCCACTTTTAATGCCATTGTGGCATAACAAAATGGCATGTTTAGAACCCCTACGAACACACACTTTTGGTGTTATAGAAACTACAGGCTGAGTATAAATGGGCAATTGATAGGATGAAATATCCAACCAGGGTATAATTTTATTAAAGCAAAATACCTATCCAAATGTCACTATTGATGTCCATTTTAGTTTTAACATGTAAGAATTTTGGAAGTCATCATTTCTGTTCTTGCAAAAGGAAATATCTGAACAAATTAAAAATAAGTAACTTTCATGGACCCATAACGTAACTGAGTTTCAGGGCAAATTACCACCTCAAATCTGGATACACAGGTGAATTCTGAGAGTCATAAGCAAGGTCTGCTTACTTGGAGCAGAAGGTGCTGGGAGACACACATACATGGTAATTTTGAAACTTCTGGCAGCTGCATTTTTAAGAAAATCTTCATACTCTTATGTGCCCTACTTCTAAGATCCCACCAGTTTCTCTTAGTGAAGAGCTAAAAAAATCTCCTTGTGACATCAACAAGGTATCAAAAAGTGAAAGAGGAGAAACTTTATTCAGATGAACAATTTGCAACCAGTAAAAACACAGCCACTGGTAGAAGACAAAAGTGAACTCCATGGAGACAAAGGCAAGGATGATTTTTATAAAGTTTCTGCTCTTGACTTTGGTTGGTCATTTTTATAACATGACGAATTCAAATATGCACAGTCTGATTGGCTCAAATAGCACTGTCCTGATTGGTCATAATTATACATTCTGGTTAGTCATTATGTAGCAAAGATGTAAATGAAGGCATACCTGTCCAGTTCTTATTGGATGAAGTCAAAATGGTCAAAAAATGATATCAGAAACTCTTTTCTAAGTTTTGGCTCAGCTGGCAGGAATGCAGTGTACAATTTATAAAAGATGAAGTTTTGTGTATTTGGGGAAAATGGAAACTATATAAGTAAGTAATGATAAAGTTGGTGTGTTATAAGTAAACTAAAGGCTGGAGTGTTATAAGGTTGAAATCTGTCATATATAACTTTAAGAGTCAAGCAAGGTATGTAAAGGAGATAATAGGTGCTGGAATTAGAAAGAATTTCTTTTTATTTTATTTTATTATTTTTAAAAACTTTTAATTATGATTATTGGGCTAACATTGGCTAATACAAGTATATAATTTGCAGGTGTACATTATCATTTGACATCTGTATATTCTATGGTGTATTTACCACCCAAAGTCCAGTTTCCTTCAGTTACCATATATTTGGTACCCTTAGCTACTTCACCCTCCCCCTGAACTCTATATTTTACTCCCTTTTCCCTGTCTACCTCCTCCCTTCACCCTCACCCCACTAGTAACCACTAGTGTATAGTCCTCTGCTAATCACTAGCTTATAGTCCATGTCCATGAGTCTCTGTTTGTCATGCTCATTTGTTGCTTTTAAGTTTATATCCCACATATAAGTGATATCATGATTTTCAAAATTTTCTGTCTGGCTTATTTTGTTTAGCATGATTATCTTGAGTTCTATCCATGTTATCACAAATAGCAGTATTTCGTCTCATTTTATGGCTGAGTAATATTTCACTGTATATATGCACCACAGCTTTCTTATCTAATCATTTATTGTAGGACACTTCAGCTGCTTCCATGCCTTGGCCACTGTGAATAATGCTATGAACATCGGTGCGTAAATATCTTTTTGAATATGAGTTTTCAAGTCTTTGGGGTAAATACCCAGTAGAGGGATTGCTGGATCATATGGTAGATCAATTCTTAGTTTTTTGAGTAACCTTCATACTGTTTTCCGTAGTGGCTGTACCAATTTGCAGTCCCACCAGCAGTGTATGAGGTTCCTTTGGAAGAATTTATTTTTAAATAATGTCATTAAAAAATGTCAAAGACAAGTTCATTCATATGATAAGTGGGCAATGGTGAGTAACCCAAATCTGATAGGACTACAGATTAATAAAATAGTTGGAATTAAATTGAATATAAGAAACATTCGTGCTACTTAGTGGGTATCACTTGTATATTAAGAGGTGTCAAACAGGAAAACATTATGATTAGATGAGTACTTTCAGAAAATTAATTTGTTGTGATGCGATTAAAGGTTGGCCTTGTATAACTATTAGGAAAATGCAAAGGCAAAAAAAAAAAAAGCAGAGGTTCAAGTTTTACTTTAACTTCTTAAAGTAACCTCTTAAATCTAGTTAACATGTCTTTAAAAAGATTTGACAGCAGTAGATGGTTATTCAAGTTATCACAATATGATTGTATTTTAAATTTATGTAGTCTCAGGAATTACTTTGACTGCTACATGATGATGTGGTATCTCTAGTACTAAACAAGCAAATTATATCCTGTTAGAGGTATGAATTGCTGAGAGATTATGGGTGATAAGAGTATAACTGCTTTCTTCTTTTCACAAATGGTTATGATTAATTACCTAAGACAGAAGCTTAATGTGAACAATAGAGAACCAAGAGACTAACATTGATATTACAGATAAATTTTATTCGCTTAGTGAAAACAGAAAGCATGATATGAATTATCATATTTAATTTTATCCCTTTGAATATAATATAATTTTCTGCAACATTTTGTGGAAGAAGGTACATAGGTAGAGGCAGGAGGCATGACAGTTGTATTTAGCTCCCTTACTCTCTTTATTCGATTTATTACGTAAATAAGTTGAGTTTAAAACTCACAAAATTGTATGAGAATTTAAGAAAAATAATGTAGGTGAAATGCTTAATAAAATTAATCTCTATACAAGATTTTGTATAATTCAATATAAGATCTTATGTAAAGTAGTATGTTACCAAGTTCTATAGTAGTAGTAGTTAACAATATAAAGCATTTTCTGAACTGGATTCGAGTTTTACAAAAGATAGGCTGATGAAGCCAGTTTAATAATTTCTCACTGCTCTAAGGTTATTTGGTATTGCATGAAGATATATTTGAAGATGACTTTTACTTAAATAAATAAATGTAATATGATGCTAGCTTCTGATTTGTGTATTTGGTCCCATGAAAATCTTTTAGCCTTTCTACTGTCACAATTTTTGCGTGGTCTAAAAAAACTTGAGTAGGACAATTTCCTACATACAAATATTTTGTCTAATTTAGATAGAATGTGGTTACTAGAATGATACATCAGATTATGCAGTGATTTTTGACAGGTCAGCTATGTCCTGAGCAGAAACCAAAGAATTTAATTTAGAGACTATGAATATTATAGCATTAGTGTCCTGAGAAAGAGAAAAAATCAGACTAAAATTATAAATTTAACTGACAAGGCAACAATATAGCATTCCATTTATTCAAATGTCATCAATGCATAAATAGCACATGTCTAACTTTTTAAACCAATTAAATTCTGATATATATTTATATTTTATATTTATATATTTATATTCACATTAAATATAAATATATATTATACACACACACACACACTCTTCCAGCTTAAAACTGTAAAGAGAAAATAAGAAAACTTAACATTTTAATGGTTCAGGATTTAGAATTTATGCCCTGCATAGATTAGTAGGTAACAGAGCTAAATTTCAGAGATAAATGAAAGTTTTTCAGTTAATAAACAGGACATAAAATTGTTACTCTTTCTACAAAAAAAAGTAATGTCTGCCAACTGTCATAATTATAAACTCTTCATATGAATTTGCTCCTGATATTAAAAAAAACTGGATAGACTGTAACAGAGCTCTCGAGTTTCAGAGATGTCTAGATCCTATTGATAAATTTCATTTAATTTTGTAAATTTCATCAATCCTCTGAGGATTCACAGAGTATTTGTAAACATACACACAATTTTCAAGCACAATTTGAACTATGAAACAAGCAGAAAGTACAAAATTAGATAGGAGCAGACTTTAGCCATAGAATAAGTATACATTCAGTCAATTCACAGAGATATTTGTGATAATCATTCCCTTAATACTCACTTACAAGAGCTATCACACACACACACACACACACACACACACACACACACACACACACACACACACACACTTTAAGATGGAATGGCTATTGAGTGACTTATACCTTAATACTGTCAGGTCTAATCGATGGGGACTTCAGGATCACAACGTCTAGAAAACACTAAATAGAAGATAGACTGGCTCACATCAATATTAAAGTGGTTAATTTAGATAGAAAATCAAAGTTTAGAGAGCAAATCTAATCGGGCACAAAAAAATCAATCACTTGGGAATAGATTAATGACTAAATCTATAATAAAATGAATTGATGTAGCCAGTTTTAGTATCTTAACCATGAAATATTTTTAAAACCTGTAGTCAAATAAACTTCCTAATAATATTTGAATTCTTTTCAGAAACTATGTTAGAGTGAGAAATCAGAGGGTAAGTCCTGACCGAAAAAAAAAGTCAGCTTCTGTTCTGAGGGCATCTGTGTTGGAGTACAAGAATTTAGCTAGTGAAGCTTTCCAGGTCAGGGTGACAAAAGTTAGAGCTTGAACCTACAAATAATGAGAATTCTATTGGAAGACCTTCACAGACCAATCTGTACTCACAAAGTACTGCACCTTCCCAGTTAAGGCTGAATAAGACATAAGTACTAGGTGTTCTTCAAGAAAAAGTTGCTTTAGCAGTAAGCACAGTATGGAGTAAAATTTCAGATAGGTTGCCCATAGGCAGACCTGATAAATATTTGCTACCCAACTATACCTCACAAGGATAAAATAAAATTAAAAAACTGCAAATGTTAATATAAAAATACTGTAAGAGCTAGTGTCTTGGAATGGACAGCAGAAGCAAAAGAAAGCCATTTAGAACTTATGCCTTAAAAATATTCCTTCACATACAAATTAGTAGTTGATAGATGGTCATGGGGATGGGGAAGGAACATGGTATAAGGAGTGCAGCTAGCACTAATGTATTGGTGAGGTAGAGAGCCAGTGGGGAGAAAGAGCAATTAAGGGGATCATTTTATAAACCATATAAATGTCTAACCAATGTACTGTATACTTGAAACTAATAATAAAATAAAAAATTTTTTAAGTCTCTTCAGTAAATATTTTATAATACAATGAGAATGAAATTGCTTTAAAACAGGAACAAGCCACTATGAATAATAATCATCAAAAATAACTACTATAAAAAGCAGAAAAGCAGAAATACTAAATGACTTATAAAAATAGAATTATTACTCATAAATTCTTATGTTTAAAAAATTTAGCAATAAAATATATACCATTAAAATGATTTAATAAAAATGAAGTTTTTAGATAAGTTACATGCATGAAATGTATGAGTAACATGTCTATCATCTATCTATTATCTATCATCTATGTATCTACGTATCTATGTATCTATATATGTATCTATCTATCTATCTATCTATCTATCATCCTCCACTAGCTCACCTCACTAATGTAAGTTCTAAAGTTGAGCTTTAGGCAGAAACAATATGACACAGGGTAAAAAGTCTGAAATGTAAGAAAAAACTGGAAAAAATGTACAGCTAAATCTAAAGAAAAATTATCTGCATATAATAATATTAATATAAGAGTGGGTCCTGAAAAGAAACAGCAGTAGCCAGTCAGGGACACCATTATAGGTTCTTCAGACAAAATAGAATTAACCTCTTCAGACAGATTTGGAAAAGCTACTTCCATAGACAAAGAAGACTCATAAAAATTTAGGTGTTCTACATTTATAGCTTTATTGAAATTTTCCCATATGCTCTCATTTCATTTTCCAAGATGCCTTTCCTTCCCAATCAATACTTCACTTTAATAGTACATACTCTGCAAGGTTGCAAATTTAATTTGTATTATAATTCAATCACATACAAGATAGATGAGATTCTAGGTTTAGCCTTCAGAAATCTTAGCCTTGCACCTACAAGGGGAACAAAAAGTTTATTTCAGGGCATACTTTCAGATAATTTGTGCCTTGAGTTAGGAATTGGAAGTTCTGAGCTCAAAATTTTTATTTCCTAATTTCTCCTACACAGATAAAAATAATAAATCAATCTTATTATATTCCTTAGTTTTACTAAAATATTCTAAGGTATCAAATACTAGAACACCCAGAAACATCTTTTATAAATATTTGATTAGAAGGATCCACTAGCAATCTTTTGTGTATCTCCATTGTCATATAATGACACAAATAACTAATGCCTTATATACCGCTGGGAATAGAATCATTAATGCCTTTAAATATAATCATAATAGATAACTAATGTCAGAAACCCAGAAACAATTTACAAAACATTTTTCTTAAAATTCTGCTCTTTTAAAACTACTCTTGGTATCTAAAACTGCATCAATGACCATTCCACTAAAAAAACACAACCATCTGGATTACATGGAACAGAGACCCACATGCACACAAACACACACACACACACAAAGCAAGGAATTGATGATATATAGGGAGCATATAGGTAGATAATTGATAGATGATGATTGATGATGATGATGATGATGATGATATGATAGATGATAGGCAATAGATGATTGATAGATCTGCAATGATAATGCTGATTTCATATAAATTGAAAATGGCTCTCTGGCAAAAAATAGCAAAAGAAAATTAAAAGAAAAGATTAAGGAAGACTAGTAAGAAAAATAGATTAAAGAGAAAAATAATAGCAATTGTGATGATGGTAGTTATGATCAGAGCGAGAGAAATAAAGAGTTTAGGATAATTTACTATGTTAGTGGCCTTTCTGACAACAGGTAAGATAGCTACTACTCAGTTAAGGTTTAAGTGAAGATGAAAAGAAAGGAGATTCCAGTGGAGGCAAATAGATACATCTAAAAAAAAAAACATGGAAATATTACGTTTAGCAATAATGATGACATTTAATGTGAAATCATCTACAAAAGCACAAGAGAGCAAGAAAAGGAAGTTTGTAATAAATACTTGTGTAACGATTGTTTTCCAGCATGAAATGCATTAACTAAAACAAGACAGTAACATAGTAGTCTCAGAGTTGCATATGTAAAGCCACATACATAACAATGACACATAACCTACAGGCATAAAACAATTTACATAACATATACAACAGACATTAGTTTCTCTGGCTTTCCATTTGATGCTACATTCTTCAATACTACTTTATTCATAACTATTGTTTTTAGTCCATTACATTAAATGTCATAACCTGTCCTTTATCAATGATGCTAATATGATTGTGTTTGTGCCCAGTTGTTAGTACTTTGAAGGAAGAAAAACATGCTACCTCATTTTGTTTCTCTTACATTCTAACCTAGCATAATTTGGGTACATAATAGACATCCAAACAACATATGTTAAAGGTATTTTATTTCTATGTTGATTTCAAAAAAATTACCTGGGATTCACAATTTTTAAATGTTTCCTTGTCATGAGTGCTGTATACTGTTTTTCTACTTAAGCAGGCATATAGTCACTCAGAACATCCCTGAGCTGAAAGTGTAAATTAAGTGTAAAATAAACACGTTCTCATCCCCAGCATTAAAATGATTCAGAGACAGCATAATGTAATTACGCAGCGACATGACAAAGAATTTATTACATTCTGCGTTTCTCTCCTGTTTTCTTTGTTTTAGTTTAAGTGTTTGAGAGTAAAAATCTAGTTTATAGTAGAGTATACATATGTTGAACATAATGGATATTGATCTTGTACTTTACTTTGTACAAGTTGACTGTAATATTTGGCATGCTCAAAAACTTTGAGAATTAAGTACCATTTAAAATTCAAAACTATGCAGAAGCTTTTTAGTGTAATATAGTCCCATTTACTTATTGTTGTTTTTACTTCCCTTGCCTTTCAATTCAAATTAATAAAATCCTCTCTAAAACCAAATTTCTTAAGTTAGTACCTATGTTTTCTTTTTCTTTTCAATTTATTGTTTCATGTCATATATTTAGGTCTACTCCTGAAATTTGAAAACATTTATCTGTAAAGATATATGCACCCCGATGTTCACTTCAGCATTATTCGTGATGACCAATAAATCAAAACAATTGAAGTGTCCTTTAATAGATGAGTGTATAAAGAAGATGTAGTGTATATATAAAATGGACTGTTTATAACCCAACCATAAGAAAAGATGAAATACTGACTTTTGTGATAACATGAGTGGATCTTGAGATTGTCATACTAAGTGAAGTAAGTCAAACAAAAAAAGTAGAGAACCATATAATTCCACTTATATGTGAGATATAAGGCTAAATGCAACAAATGAACAAGACAAACAAAAGCTCAGACACAGACAACAGTTTAGTGGTTACCCGAGGAAAAGGGGAAAGGGGAGAGATAGATAAGGGTAAAGGGGGTCTAATATATGGTAACATAAAGGGATTTGACTTTGGATTATGAGCACACAGTGCAAAATGCATATGATGTATTATTGAATTGTACACTTGAAACATATAATTTTATTAACTAATGACCCCCCAACAAATTTAATTTAAAAAAAAATAAAAAAATAAAAAATAAAGTAGTATTCAACTTCATTTAAATGAATTTTTCTTTGGAAAATCTCTTTGTCTCTTAGAAAGAATTTAAAAAAAATAAGAGTCATAAATAAAACAAAACAGAACCAAACAGCATTTAAAAAAAGGAACACCTGCACAACAGAGCAATGTGCATCATCTTCACCAAACTAATGTGATTATATTTAGTAAACACACTAGAAAGAGAACTTGGCCAGCCCTGCTGGATCAAAAATAAACTACATATTGCCTCACTTGGCTTGGTTAGCATCCAGTTTTCCATGGAAACTGTATTATGTCACAGTTTAGATAAAATTAATATAATGCTTGCAACATAAACACATGAATTGGGTGAATTAGACACCAGTATGCTGATATATGCATTTCATTTTAAAAATAGCTTTATGTTGGTTTGTAAAATGACATTAGCACATAGTCACTTCAAAAGAAAATACAAAGTCATATACAAAGCGGATAAAAAAAATCAAAGTTGATTTTGAAAGGATTTTGTTTAATGATTTTAAGGTAAAATGGGCAGTAGATATGCAGGATAAATTTAGGTTTTCCTAAGTTACAAATGTGTGTGTACAGTGATGGTTTCCAATCAATTATTCTTTTGCCCAAAATCCCTTTTTACATTTGTGGAGTATATGGCTGGAGTACAAATTTATTTCATACTCATAATTTTTTACAATATATTTTTAGGATTAGAATCACAAAAATAAGAAAAAAATTTAACTCAGACACACTCCACAAATTGATCATCATCATCATAACTTGTCCATTTTTTTGCATGTCTAAAATGGTATTCAAATGTACCATGTAATAGTTTCCTAACATCACAGTGAGGAGGATATAATTATATTTTCCTGCATTTTATATAATACTGAAACTGAAATAGTTACCTATTTCAAGTTCACAAAATAAAAATAATTAGTAGCTCCTAAAGTAAAAGGATGTTGCCCTGGTTCCAAATCAGCAGTGCTTTCCAGTTGCTAGTATGAGAACACAGGTCAGTCACCCAGGAAGTTATTCTGAGGCACATGGAGGTGAGACACGAGAAATCACTGTGAAATACAAAAAGGAGAGTGTATATCTAAAATACTAAGAAAGAACACAAAAACTGCAATAGAATAAAAAGATGAGAGATTTAAAATAATCCAAGTTACTATTTTGTAAAGCCCACAGCAATGCAATTTCTTAAATTTGTAAATGGTGTAAATAATTGTGAATTTAGCATTATTAAAATGATTACCTAATGCAAATTAAATAACAAATTTATCTGCTTCCCTGTGTCTTATTATTGAGTTTACTCTATTTAAACTTGGTTCTCTTTAACTTCTAATTTGATATATTTAGTGTCTGTGGTCTCTTAGTAGATAATAGTATATGTAATTTGTATTGCCTTTATTGGTGAAGTTGTACACAATTTCATATTTTGGTCACCTGATAACTACTGAATTTACTGAATGTTTGGAAGTCAATTAATAATTTTCAATGTTTAACTAAATTTGTATTCTCTATAATAAACTCAAATTAGTTATAATATGTTATATATTTTATATATTTATAGATTCTAATTGTTAACATTTTTTAGGGTTTTTACATCTGTGTTTATGTGAAATTGGCCTAAAAATTTTCCTCTTAAGTACAGTGATATGTTATGTTGATGTCATAAAATAAATTAGGATTTTTATCTTTATATTGTCTTAGGAAAAATTTAGTTTCCATTTGACATTATTTTTCCTTAGGTATTTGACTTCATTTGTGAAACCATTAGAGCCTGAAGATTCCTTTATACTCATGTTTTTAATTATGAAATTAATTTCTCTTTTTCTTTTTAAATATTTTTTTTTAGTTTTGATAAATTATATTTTTCTGTGAATTAGTATTTTTCTCCTAAATGTTTATGTAGTTTACTATAGAGATTTTCTGGTTTTTATTGTCTCTTTAATGTTATTAAGTCTGTGTGGCAATAAAACCTTTTTATAACTGATATTTTCTCGAAGATTTTTTCTTCATTTCTTATTTATAATTTTTCAGTGTGATGATTCTATATTGTTTTTATTTTGCTTCACTTTTTTGTTTTTATACTTCAATCATTTCTTCTACTTTCTTTAGGTTAAGTGATTTTCTTCTTACTATTGGACCCAAAAATGCTTAATTTATTGATTTCCTTTCTTTATTCTCTTATAATGAATCTATTTAAATTTATTTCCCTGAAGGAATATTTAACAGCACTCCATATGCTGTAATATGTATAATTTTTTTCAATTTATCATATCTTCAGATTTTCTTAATGAGTTATTCTTTTAAATTACCCCTGGGCGATTTAGAAATACATATCTAAATTTCTAAGAATGTTGGATGTGTTTGCATTTTTGCAAGATCCCTCAGGACAGGTAAGTCAAATTTGTCATGTGCATTGTTCCAATTTTTCATAGCTTTATAAAGTTATGGTCCATTTTTTTCCATTTGTAACAAAGATAGCTGTATATCTGCCACTATGATCAGTTCCAAAGATAACTGCAAATCTAATACAATGTATTCTTAAAATTTTTATCTTTCCATTTATATATCTTTAGACTTTATTAATAGGTACATTCTTCTTTAAAATTATACCTTACTTGTAAATTGAGCTTTCACTACCATTAAGTGACCTTTTTTTACCTCCAGGATTGTTTTGTCTTAAAGAGCAATCTATGTTACAGTAATATAGACTTATCATCTTGATTTTTATTAATATTTTCATGAACTATTTTTCTATTCTTTTATATTAACTATTTCTGTATCTTGATATTATATGTAAGGCATAGGAAGAGCATATTAAAAAAATCTATTAGCACCCTATATCCAATTTGCAATTTGCTTCTTTCAATTGATGCCTTTATTCCATTTACATTAAATAAAAAATAAAGCTTCAAGCAGTGAGATAATTGGAGACTAAGTAGCAGACTAGCTTTATCAGAAAATTATTATGATTGTTTGGATGCTGTACTTTTAGCCTTGGCTGCAACATGGATTTGTCTTGTGTGTGCATTTTGTATGCATCTATAATTATGTCACTAGCATTCAGTACATCCTTTTAAATAACTTCAGAATCTGGTATGTGTGGTTTGATCTCCCAGCCAGGCAGTGATACCTCATTTAGATAATGGAACATTCAGGCTTTTACGAGTGGGAAGTGGGAACCGTTTTATCTCTCCTCTGAGTTAGAACATAAACAATATTATATTGATGTTATATGAATGGTAACACCATTTTAGAAGAAAAATTCAAATTAAGAGAGAGTAGTAAATAGGATTGCTTGCTTGCTTTTTAGACATACTTTTTCCAGTATTTTTTTTAAGCTCAAGATGGTAGAGAAACTGGAGAGAAAAGTGAGCAAGACTGTGCTTTATGCAAAAATTCAATTTTTTTAACTCATTAGACCAGCTGTCTAGTGCAATGTGAGGACACTAAAGTAAAAAAAGAAAGAAGAAGAATGGAAAAGATTATTCTCCAAATTAGGTCAGGTCTCTGTTGTTCATACACAGAGACAAAAATTTCTAAAAGAATGTTTTTACTTGATTTGTTGGAATAGTAAGCATCCCTTGTTCAGCTTGAATTGTAACATCAATACAAACTCTCTCCTGTCCTGGATGTGGCAGAGATAGCAGATTGGCTTATTAACTGCATTAACTGCATGCCATTTACCTTTTGCATTTCTTAGAATGTGCTAGAGGCTAGAATGTTAATGATTGCCTTTCTCAAATAACCTTATAGCCCAGGTTTTGCACATATCTGAATTATGCCAAGTGGATGCACTCATGAGGTAGAAATGAGGCTGTGTTGGTGCTTCTGTTACATCTGCTGGTTCTGTTGATTATGATGTAAGGGATTGTGTGTGTGTATGTATGTCTATGTGCATGTATGTGTTTATGGTAGTTGTAACAAGTATTTTAATGCTCAAGACTTGTGAATGTCAAGAAGTAGGTCATATTATATCTATTTCTGTTGCTATGGCATTACAGCTGAGATAACTTGGTCTTGGAGTGAGTACCTTCCATAAGACACAGCTCCCTGTTTTCTTTCTTGACTGTGGCAGCCATTGCTGCATCCTTAGATGTGTGGATGCATAGGAGCATGGTGGTCTACTGCTTACTCCTCCAGCACTTTCAATGTCCTAAACATCTTTCACGAACTACATCTTTTGCTGAATGGACTACAACGAGTGGCTTCAGTTAGCTGCAACAACCTAAATGACTCTCCTTTTAACCCTTCCTTCAGAATTTTTACTCTTAAAAATGGCTACATACTTTTAAATTGCTTAAATATTCTTCAAAATGTTCATGATGTTAAAGTCTCCAGTGGCTCTTTTCCCTAAGCGCCATGAAAACTCAGCTCTTCCAATAGCTTTTAAAATCTTCCATAATCTGTCTCATTAAATATTTCCTCTCACATTGTTTTTTACACCACTAACAATGATTGTTATTGATTATTAGGGGCAAATGTTTAGAGATAAGATATTTATAAGCAATAAAAATGTTAGCACATTATGGTTTTGTATATCAAACAGGGAAATTACTGGAAATGGGATAAGTTTTAAATAAACTGGACCTAGAATAAAAAGAATCAAGGAATAAGTTAGATTGTAATTCTGAATATTTTACACTTGTCTTTACAATGTGTCATTACTGGTCTGTCCAGTAATAGAATTATTTAAATTTAGTTTGATAAAAATGATGTTAATGATGAATATGCTAAAAGCATTTCATTAATAAATGCTCTATATCTTTGCAGAAAGATTCAAAGTGTGTTATGAACATTCTTAACACAGTTTGCTTCTTATTCACATTCTTAGCACATTTTTTAGTAAATAAAATATCACATAAAATCTACAATTTGATGTTCTACATTAAAACAATCTTTAATTTTCTCTTTTCTTTTTAGACTGTTTTTTTTTTTTTATGTTTGCAATGTTATAAATAGATCATATTTGATTTTCTCCCTCATTCCTCTCTTCCACTCTTAACAAACTAAGATATATTGAAGGGGAGAGTCCTCTTCAGTTGTATTTAATAAATTCAGTTCAGCAGTATTGCACCTTTTTTACTCTACCTTCTTCTGAGTTTTCTCCACTGGCAAGACTTATCAAAGAGAACACCACCCATCTGGTTAAGGAGACAAGTCAGAGAGCTGGCCAAAATCTACAAAGTGTGTCTACCTAGAGCTTTACCTAACACGGTTGCTGCAAGTTGACACAGTGTTCTACTAAAGATTTCCTTGGTGTGTCTGAGAAATGTAGCCAGCCTTTCTTTGGAATAAAACTGTTAGAAAAGGAACATGCTAAGTATTAAGAAATTTTTCTTAAACAATAGATATGTTCTTTCTCTTTTTATTCCAATAATGCTATCTAAAAAAGTACTATATTAATTAGCTTCTATGCTTTGATTTTTTCCAAATTTTCTTTACATAAACTTTCAGAATTTTCTATTGATTTTTAAAGTTTTTAAATCTCAATATAATAAGCATATGTCATTATATCATATATATTATTTGATATTTTATGAGACCTTTTGCCATAAGGGCCTACTGATTATTTCTTTAAATTTGCTCAATTTCTGAATTATTGTATTTATGAAAATATTACTCTATATAAACACATTTATTTCCCTTAATCTCTCATCAATCCATTTTTCCCCTCCATCTCTTTATAATTTTTTTATTTTCTTTCATTTATTTTCTATTTTACTCCAAATAACTCTAATTATTTCTTCTTTAAGTTTTCCTGTTCCTCCTTTATATTACAAATTTTTCTTTATTTTTTGAAGATCAATTATTATTTTTATTTTGTACATACTATTTAATTTATCATTTTTATTTTATTTTAATTTATTTTTAGGTGACTTACTATATTTCTTTTCTCTGGGACAATGTATTATATGTACCTGGCCTGAAGGCCTAAAGTATGACCTTTCTGGGAAGTTTGTATTAGGGAAAAAAAAAAAAAGCTCCCCAATGCAAAGACCCTGTTATTTCAACTTGCTTCATAATTGTAAGCTTAAGCATCCCCTTCCACCTCTCCACTAATTTCCTCTCAGCCAGTTCCTCTCAATTTCTGTTACAGACACTGTTCATTTCTAAAACATGACTCCATTGATTACAATTATCTCCCCTCCAGGTTATCGAGTGAAGGGGCAAGAGGTTACATTCAGAAACCAGACAATCTGCTACAAGCTACCATGGTCCACTATTCTTTCCAGCCAGATACAAGTGCCCTGCTCTTCTCACCATTTCTGCTGACACTTGTCTCAACGTATACAATTTATACCTTAAAACATTGATGAAGTGAACAGAGATTCACACACTACAACGTGGGTGGGAAACAGAAAGGACACAGGTAGAATTCTCTCTTAAGCTTCTCCTCCATTCATGGATATGATTTCCTCTATACTGGGGCCTAATTTATTTTGTTTCTTATATTTTCTGTTAAGGTATCTTCATAGTTTCTTTTTTTACTTCTTCACTTTTCAGGAAATTTTACTTTTTGTTTTTTTTGTTTTTGTTAGTTCCCCAACTTACATCTTAGAAGTAATTAGAATGCCACCAGGAAAATTTTCATACATCTTTTATTGGAAGATAGATAGTGCTTCCTGTGGGAAGCCTTTCTCTGAACTCTCAAAATCTGATACAAATTAGGTTACCTACCCCACCATTTTTTGTCTTAGCTTTCTTCAAATATAATTTTCGTAGATGTTTACTGTTGCTCTGAAATATCTTCTGACATTAATCTTTATTGGTAAACTTTTTTTAAAGTTCCCTAGACATTTTAACTTTAAAACTCTAGAGAAAGTGTAATAGTGCTATACTTAAAGTGGAGATTAGGATTTAAAAAGATGCTCTGTACAAATGGAATGAAAAAGGAAAAAGCCCATTGCTTCCACCAAGGTGAGGTATAGGAATTCGAAAGAAGGTTTGGACACCAGTGTTCTTAGTTGGCCTTTTCTCATGGTCAGCCCTAGAATTGAGGACCCAAGTAAGAATGGGAAATCCTAAAAATTACCCAAGCTTTACCTCTAATATTTATGAATTCAGTTCCCTGAGATGAGTTAGGGGTGAGATAAGAAAGACTCCAGGAAAATAAGTATTCACCTTGATGGCCCAGCAAACACTAAAAGGATGGCCAGAGGTGCTGTGGGAGGAAACTAGAAAGACAAAAGACATGTCTCTGGCTTCAATATCCTACAAAGCTATGCAAAAGAATTCAGAAATTCTTGCATATCCTAGAGAAGGTTTCCAAGCTAATAAGCATCCCAGTTCAATAACAAAACCTGCTCTGAAGAAAACAATCAATCAAACAACAAAAACAAAACAAAACAAAACAAAAATACTATATAGTACTGTGTTTCTGAGAGAAAAAATTATGCAACCATAAACTCAGTTGATTACATAATCAGTAGTGTCTAAATCCTTACTGGACTTTCCATGGTTAACACGTTATACAAGACAAAAAATTACATCAAATATAGCTAGGGATTATAGAGAATCTGGCAGGCTGAGCAAACTCATTTCTCATGGTGACTCAAAATACAAATAAACCCGTTTCTGCACAGCAAGCTTCCATCCTGGAAGGGATGAGAAGGGTGATAAGACACAATAAAAGATTCCAAGGTGCTGAAAATAGCAACCTACAGCAACCAAGCACACATTAGTTTCATACTGTTTAGTAGGCTTGAAAATGTGAATACAAAGAAGGTGACACAAAATAAAATTTTCAAATATATATGTAGCTTCACTGATTATTACACTGTTACAGAGTAGTGTTTTATCACACTTTTATTGTCACATATTAAAATTGTCTAATTAATTTTGTTATCCAATACAATTTTAAACTTTTTAAAGGTACAATTGTTTTTGTCCTTCACCATTAATATTCCCCAAAACTAACATTGTAACTGAGATTCAGAAGTCACTCAGTAACTACATATTAGGTAAATTTAATAAATGGTGTGTAAAAATTAAGCAAGATTTCAAGAAAGTTCTAGGTGTTTCTTTTTTCTTTCTTTCAATTTTCCACATACAGCCTGTTTGGAGTGTGATAGCCTGTTTCTTAATATCTTTACTAGAGATACAATAGTTTAAAGGGTAATAATGATTTCATGGAGATAAAACTTATGCCAGAAGAAAATAATAGAAAAGTTATACATCTATAACTACTTATAGATATATATTCACACATATACTGTTGCTTTGAATGGCCTATGTATTGGCATTAAAACTTTTTGATCCTGTCAAGTAAATTGTTTTATTTAGAAACACTATTATGTTTGATCTTGAACATTAATCTGACAAACAGGAATAGAAAAGCCCTAATGGCAAGTAGCACAACACCTCCAAAATCTGTGAATTAATTAATATAGATGTGGTTATTATGGTGTAATGAGAGAGAAAATTTATTTATAAAATTAAAGTTTCTTAAGTTTATCCACCTATGGCTAGAATATCACTTCTAAAGCCCATAATATAATTAATTCCACATTACTCTATTACCATTATTATTTTGTTCTTACTTCAACAAAGTATGTCCATATGATAAGGCCATTGATATGTCAGAGCACATGTGAGTTATAGCTCAGCATAAGTACTATTTAAATAATAAACAAATATATATTTAAAACTAAGTAATGTACTTAAAAAGATTATGCAGTAATTGTTAAAATTTTATATTTTAAATTAATTTTCTACTTCACCTTTAAAATAAATTGATATATTTTTTTAAAATCTAAAATATGATAAGAAAGTCCAGTAAAGTTGGTGGAATAGATAAATGCTGTGCTTGCCTCCTCCCATTATCACATTAAAATAACAACTAAATTATAGAAAAATCAACTTGGAGAACCATCTGAAGACTAACTGAACAGAAGTCTTGTAACTAAGTATATAAAGAAGAAGCCACATTGAGACTGGAAAAAAGGGCTGAGACATGAACAAGCTGGCTTCACACCCACATGTAGTGTTGAGAATTGGGAGAGATCTTTCCACTGCAGAAGTGCCCCCTACCCCCGGGAAACAAAGGGTCCTAGGCCCACATCAGGCTACCCAGACTGTAGCACCAAAATTGAGAAGAGAAGACTCACAAAATCTGGCTATGAAAAACAGTGGGAAATATGCCCATCTGGGCAAGACGGAAGGCTGCTAGAAACCTAGGCATCTTCTTAAGGAGTCTATGTATTGACTGTCTCACTCCCAGACACTAACCCTTGTCTCTGGAAGAGGGACAGTGGCTCAGGAGGCACCAGAGACAAATAAGGAGACACTGAGTTGTGTTGCTCCAAGATGAAGGCTAGATGAACAGTGGCCATCATCCCTGTGTCAAGCCCTCTTCTTATGCAGACTATGGGTGGGCATAATTCTTCCTTTGTTGAGACCTCCTTGCACATGGCCAAATCTGAATCTGCATTGCCTGGGTGAAGTCCACTCACACCATCCTTGTGACTCCCTGGAATCCTGCCCACCAAACTGTCCCTCTACATGAGGCTCTATTGGCAGTAGTCAGCAAGCTCTAGCCTACATGTCAGTCTTTCTTGAATAAGTCTCAGGAATCTGAGTTTCCCAGCAGGCAGCAGCTTGCCTCAATGTGTTCTGACCTTTTGCTGACTGGCCTCAGGTTTTGAACTGGTGCCAGATAGGAATCTACATTAACTAAGCGAACACTTCTCTCCTCACCCTAATGACTACCTGTGATGCTGACCTACTCAACTTGAATTCTTCCCAAGGCTATTTGAGTAGCTGAGCCTTATGGGCAGCTATCAAGTGGTGTCTGGCTTTGGGGTGGGGGAGTACCCTGGGGCTTTTGCTGAGCTGCGCCAGGCCAAGTACTGGTGACAGCTGGCCTTGGTTTGCAGCATAGGCTCTCCAACAAACCTCCAGGTCCAACAAGGCAGCAAACAATTGTGGGTCACTTTGTAGCTCCTACAGGTGGTCCCTGGGCTTATCACAGGCAGCAGCTGACATTGACCTACACAGAAACTCCACCAAGAGACCCTAGAACCAGAACTAAAGGCCAACTTTAGACTACCACAGAACACCACCTAATTAGCCCCACAAGCAAAAAAAAGTGATCACAAAAAAGAGTGATCTTGGCAGATACCAAAGCCCACTGGGGCAAATCCTGCCTGGTGGAGTTAGCCCCCTTCAGAGGTTGTACACAGTAGGCATGGACAAACTTCAGCTAGTCAGCCAGAGAGTCAATTCTACTCACTGACATGCCAACAGAAATTAAGGTTCAACTACAACAGAAAGACACACAACTCAAAGAACACTCTTGAAGCACCTGGTGCAAGTAGTCAGGGTGACTGTGCCACTGGGTGCCACAAGGCACCTACTACATTAGGCTACCTAGCCAAGACAGGTAAAAATAAAAGATATATCTAAAACATAGAAATAAACACACAGAGGCAGCTAAAATGAGAAAACAAAGAAACATGTCCCTAATGAAAGCACAGAAAAAAAACTCTAGAAAAAGAAATAAACAAAATAGAAGCAACCAAACTAACAGATACAGAGTTTAAAATGCTAGTTATAAGGATGCTCAAGAAACTTCTTGAGAACTTCAACAAAAAGATAGAAAACATAAAAAATAACATAGACACCATAAAAAAGAAACAATGAAAAATAATGAATACAAAGCAGAAATGAACAACACACTAGAAGTCTCAAACAGCAGATCAGATAAAACAGAGATCAAATCAACAATTTGAAAGATAAAGTGGCCAAAAAACACTCAATTATAATAGCAAAAAAATAAAAAAGAATCAAGAAAAAATAAGAAAATAGTTTAACTAACCTCTGGGAAAACACCCAGTGTAATATTTGCATCATAGGTGTACCATAAGGAAAAGGGAGAGCAAAGGATTGAGTACCTATTTGAAGAAATAATGATGAGAAAAAACCTCCTTAATTCAACAAAGGAAATAGACATATAAGCCTAGGAAGTACAAAGTGTCCCAAATAAGATAATCCTAAGAAGCCCACACCAAGACATATCAAAATTAAAATGTCAAAGATTAAAGACAGAGAATTTTAAAAGCATCAAGAGAAAAGTACAGTTATATCAAAGGGAACTCCCATAAAACTGTCAGCTGACTGCTCAACAGAAACTTTGCAGGCCAGAAGGAACTGACACAAAATATTCAAAGTGATAAAATGCAAGGACCTATAACTAAAATTATTCTACCGAACAAAGCTATCATTTAGAATCAAAGAACAGATAAAGAACTTCCTAGGTAAGAAAAGCTAAACTCATATTAAATAAATATTAAAAGAACTTCTTTAAGAAGAAGAAGAAAAGAAAGATAAAAAAAATAAATAATAAAATGGCAATAATGGCATAACTATCAACAATGTCTTTAAATCTAAATGGATTAGATGTTCTAATCAAAACACAAAAGGTTACTGAATGGTTGAGAAAACAACACTCATCAATTTGTACCAAAAAGAAATTCATTTCAGATTGAAAGATACACACAGGCTGAAAGTAAAAGAATTGAAGTGATTGCATGCAAATGAAAACAAACAAATAACAACAACAAAGAAAAAACTGAGGTAACAATACTTATATCAGACAAAATACTTTAAAACAAAGACTAAAATAAGAGACAAAGACATTATATAATAATAAAGGGATCAATCCAACAAGAGACTATAGATAACCCTAACATTTGTGCACAGACTGTAGAAGCACCTAAATATATGAAACATATACTGATGGATATAAAGGGAAAGACACCCATAATACAGTCACAATAGAGAACTTTAACACACCATTAATACCAATGAACAAATCTTCTAGAGAGAAAATCAACAAGAAAATAGTGGCCTTAAATTACATACTAGACCAGATGAATTTAATTGATATTTTTAGAGTATTTTACTACAAAGTGGCAGAATATGCTTTTTTTCAAGTGCACATGGAACATTTTCCAAGGTAGACCATGTTAGACCACAAAAAAAGTCTTAATAAATTTAAAGAGATTAAAATTATATCAAGCATCTTCTCAAACCATAATGGAATAAAATTAAAAATCAATTACGAGAAAACTGAAAAACACACACAAAGACATGGACACCAAATAATATGCTACTAAATAACAAATGCATTAACAATGAGGTCAAAGAAGAAATTGACAGATGCAAATCAAAATTAAAATACAACAATCCAAAATCTATAGGACACCATGAAAGAAGTTCTAAGACAAATTCATAGCAATACAAGCCTACCTGAGAAATAAAAAAATCTCAAATAGATGATCTATTCTTATACTAAAAGGAACTAGAAATAAAACATCAAACAAAGCCCAAAGTGAGTAGAAGGAAGGAAAGAATTAGATCAAAGTAGAAATGAATAAAATAAAATTAAAATAAACTAAAGATCAATGAAACCAAGAATTGGTTCTTTAAAAAGATAAACAAAATTAATAAACATTTAATAAGACTCATCAAGGAAACAAAAGAGAGGATCCAAATAAATAAAATAAAAAATTAAAGATAAGTGTACTGACACCACAGAAATAAAAAAGATTACAAGAAAATACTGAGAACAGTTATATGTCAACATTAGACAATCTGAAAGAAATGGATAAATTCCTAGAAACACATGGTATTCTAAGACTGAATCAAAAAAAAAAAAAACAGAAAATCTGAATACATTGATAACTACTAAAAAATCAAATCTGTAATCAAAAAATTCCCAACCAACAAAAGTCTTGGACTTGATGTCTTTACTGGCGAATGTTGCCAAACGTTCAAAGAAAAATTAATACTTATTCTTCTTAACCTATTCCAAAAAATTTAAGAGGGAAAGGTCCCAATCTCATTTTACAAGGCCACCATTACCTTAATTATAAAACCAGAGACATTACCAAAAAATAAGTCAATTTAAAAAAATAACAATTATAGGCTGATATCCCTGAAGAATATAAATACAAAAATTCTAAGCAAAATATTAGTAAATTAAATTTGGCAAGACATAAAAAGATTATACACCATGATCAAGTTGGATTTATTCCTGGGATGCAAAGTTGGGTCAATATCTGCAAATCAATTAATGTAATACACCACATAAACAAAATAAAAAATAAAAATCATACAATCATATCAATAGATATAGAAAAACTGACAAAATTCAACAGCAATTTATTTAAAAACTCAGCAAAGTAGAAATAGAAAAAATATACCTCAACATAATAAAGGTCATATATGACAAACATAGCTAACATCATAGTTAATGAAAAAGCTAAAAGTGTGTTCCTTAAAATCAAGAACAAGACAAGGATATCTACTTTCACCACTTTTATTCAACATAGTATTGGAAGTCCTAGTCACAGCAATTAGACAAGAGAAGAAATAAAAAGCATCCAAATCATAAAAGAAGTAAACTTACCACTATTTACAGATGACATGATACTATGAACCCTAAAGTTTCAGCAAAAAACTGTTAGAACTGATAAAGTAACAAGATACAAAATTAATATTCAGAAACTGATCCCAGTTTTTTACACCAATAATGAACTATCAGAAAAGAAACTAATAAAATAATTTCATTTATAATTGAATCAAAAAATGCCTAGGAATAAATTTAAGCAAGAAGATCAAAGACTTGTACTTAGAAAATTATAAGACATTGAAGAAAGAAAGAAAACAAAGAAGAGAAAAATAAATATTTTTATATTTAACAAGTTATGAATTATTTTTAAATCTTTTGAATATATCAGTTTTAGAGATAAAAATGAAGAATTTGATATGCCTATCAGACATTTAATTGAAAATTCAATGGAGGCCTTTAGAGATGCTGATCTAGAGCTCAAATAAGCAGGTTAAGGTTATTGATTTGAAATCATTTGTACATAAATGCTTTTTAAATCTATGAAATTTAATTATTTTATCTGAAGGGTATACATATATAAGAGAAAAAGACCCAAAGTGAGCCTAACAATATTTAAATATTTAGTTGTCATCTGGAAAAATAATTTTAGTAAAAAAATTAAAACTTTTAGTGAAAGAGGCTGAGAATGGAGAGCTATTGAATAAAAACAAACAAACAAACAAACAAACAAAACCTTGGCTATATAGCTATGTGGTATCATGGAACCCAAAAGAAAAGATGATCTCTAGGAGAGTGCATGGTGATCAGTGTCAAGGAGGACAAGGAGAAGAAAATAATAGCTGTAATTAAAGGGAAATAGATCATTAATAAACTTTATAAGCACTAATCTGTGGAACTGGGGAGATAGAATCCATATGTTTATTCAGAGCAATGATAGCAAAAAAGTAGGGTAAGTAATTGGTAATCAACTCTTAAAATCTTTTTTTTTTTTTTGTGAAATAGATGGTAGACATGAGATCAAGGGAGAAGATTTTGGGGGTGTTTCTTGTCTTCTGTTTTTTTTTTTTTAATAAGAATACACTATAGCATAACTGTTTGCTAATAGAATGATTCAGGAAAGGGGGAGAAGTTAAAAAGCAGAAATAATGTGTTTGCAAAAATAAATTATTCAAGAGAGGAGGACAAAGTGGACTTTATTAAACAGAAAGTTACTCCATTATAGTATGAAGATATATAGAGATGTTGATCACAAATGAAAGAAATTAGAATGGAGATTTAATTTTGGATGAAGAGTTAGAATACATTTTTTAAAACATTCTGTTTTCTCAGTGATATTAATTTCATACATAGTAGAAGGATAAATTATCCAGAATAAAAATTATTTTATTTTATTTTTATATTTTCCTCAAGTACTAAAACTGTTGATAAATAGTATTTCATTTTCATTATAATAAATTGTATCTAATGTTAACCCTATTACTAGTTTACATGTAATTATTATCTGTAAAATAATGAGATTAGCAAAAAAGAGCAAATGTCGCTTTTGTCTCTCAGTTTTTTAGAAAATAATTATTGCCACAACATATTTTCTGAAACTGCCTATATCCCTTGTCCTTTCGCTGTGGAGTTTTGATTTCACAGCCCTGAGACAATTTATTTTTCTAAAGTCAGGATTAGAAAGCTTAAAAACCCACTATCACACAACAATATTCCAATAAAACATTTAAAAATAATTCATCAACTTGTTAAATATAAAATATTTATGCTCTTTACATATGTTTCAAATGGAGATAGTTTGAGGATTTCAGATATAATTTTAGTCCAGAGGAATTCATTGATTTTTATATATCTTTTGAATGTAATAAATTTTGTTAATATGATCAATTCCAACTCAGGTGCACTGATCAATGAAAACTGTCTTGCAACCTTCTATTATGGTACTATGAACCAAAGTTTAGATGGGGATATGGCAAACTACCGCCCCCAAACCAAATCCAGCCTGCTGCCTGTTTTATAAATAAGTTGCCTATTCAAGTTAAACGCTGCCTGTGACTGCTTTTATGCTACAATAGTGGAGTTGATTAATTACAACAGAAACTACATAGCTTAAAACAAAAACAAAAACAAAACACAACTAGAACATGTACAGAAAAAGTTTGCAAACCCCTGGTTTAGATGTTTCTTCTTTCCTCTCTCCCACTCCCATCTTTTTCCATCCTGTTCCTTCTTTTCTAAAACAATGAGAAAAATATGTGACATTGTCATAAGTCAAAAGATACCTGTCTGAAGTTGGAAGGAGATTATATGAGTTGCTTACTGGAAATAATTTTTGAAAATCATACAGTAGGACATACTGAGCTTTAAAAACCCTCTATATTGCAAATTGGCTGACCTATTATACATATTTGGTATCCAATTACTGATTTAAAGTAGTTTCATCTTCCAAATCTAACAAGCATACATTTGTTAAAAATTGGATCAGAATAGCTAATGAAATATTCAAAAGAGAATATCTTCTTCTAAGGTCAAATAAACTTGTCTTTCAGATTGGTTAGAAATCTTTTGAATATATCAGTCACTCAAACACCTACACAACATCAATGCTACATTGTTCAAGTCTGACTGCACTGAACACCTGTGACAGCACATCGACTTCCTGAACTCAGTACTGTTTTATATTCTAATCACTGCAAAACATAGATAGACGCACATCAGAAAACATTTTCTTTGCTCTGTGTTGCAGGCAGAATTTAGTAATTGTAAAGGTATCCATGAAAAATTATGAATATTAAGAAAAATCTGTTTGTTTAAAGATAGACAATCTAAAAACATGTCTTAGCAAAACTGTCAAAGGACATTACTGACTTAAAAGGAAAAGCAGGGATTTCTGATGGACAATATTTACTATTTTGACTTTATTTTTAAAAAATTATTTATATGAAGCTGAACAATTTATAAATTTTTGGGTCATAAACAAAAAAAAATAGTGGATTACAAATAGAAGCATCACAGTAGTAATAGCAGTCAGAGAGGAAAACAGCATCATTGTATGTGTTTGTAGCTACATGCATCAAGGAAGGTCACTGTGTTTGTATTTATTGTATTGATCACCCTTTTTAACTACTCTTTCACAAATACAATTTTTCTTCCCAATTATGAACCCAACCTATTTTTAACTCTTCTATGCTAGATACACACACACACACACACACACACACACACACACACACGACTTAGGTATATGTTGTTTGTGGGTAAGTGCATGTGCCTATATATTTGACAATAATTTTGAATAAACTCAACTGTCTTTCTTACTTCCACCTCATCTTTTGTTACTTTATTTCACCTCTTCATGTTGGCAGAAGAAATAATTTACATGAGAAACAATATATAACCTAAGGTATAAACAGATTCTAAGATTTTTCTCCTATACTATAAGTATGCTGTTTATCTATAGATGAGAACATGAACCAAGACATTTAACAGGAGCATCCTCACCCATCTTAGCTAATATTTTTCTCTGAAGATGACAGTAGTTGTTAGAATTCCTGGGACATTAGATTTCTTAGATATCATTATCTGATCTGCATCTTTCTCTCTGTGTTTCTCCCTCTTCTCTCTCTTCTTCCTTTCTGTCTCCCCTTTATGACTGGAAGTGGACTTACAAAATAAGATGAAACTTGTAGATTGTGTTCCTAAATTAATGGCCATTTTGTAAAATGCTCATGCTGATGTTTTAAAAGAAGAGCATTTCCTCTACCCTCAAGGTTCTTTCAGATGATCTAATAATCAAATAGATATGAGAAAGATTTACAAGAGAAAATGAATAAATTTAATTAAATACATATTTATGGTAAACACATATCCATGAGAGAGTCAGAGACCTCTACTTATATGAGAGGTTCAAAGACAGAAAAGGAAAATGACATTCTAAGGATCACCTTAGGGCTTCAGAAGGGAAGAAGGTCATTGGAGGATGATCAGAAGAGGAGATGTTCAATAATGAGAAGTTTGCCCTGTCCTTGACATAGGTTAAAAGGGTTATCTCTGATAATCTCTTGCTATGGGCAAGGCCCCTAATTTAAATTCTTCTAAGTAATTGAAGGGTGTAGGCAGAAGTTTCTCTTCAGCTCCCAAGGTCTTGGTTGCCTTTAAGTCAAAATAATCTGCATACAATGGAAGCACATCTTGGGACAACTCTTTCTGGATTCCTACTTTAACTAATCTGTTCCTTTTTTGCTACTGTCAAATGGTTCTCATTCTACTTAATCAAACTTTTTTCTAGAGGAAGGTTTCTCTTCTATTCTAATCCTGTTCTCAGTCCTTATGTCCCTGGATCATGAATCTTTATTCCTGATTCTTGTAGCTCAAGTTCCTGAATTCTGACAGTTTTTATGTTAGGATCTCTACCTTTTTTTAATAATTATCCTTCTTTCTAAGATGTGTAGAACCTGTATCCTTGTATCACTACTAGTCCTCAATAGGATTCAAATTCCAGTTAACATGAACTTACTGTATTCTATGATCAACCTATGCTAACTGACTCTATGATGATGTTTTGAAAGGTTTTGAAAGGTTTCATTTAATTTCATCTATTTCATCCTATTATGCATGTATATGTTTGTGTGTTTGTGTGTGTGTGTGTATGTCTTACTCCTCAATCTTTGAAATTTTAAAACTAGACAAATAACCTTTGAACTGGGCCAAAGCAACATTGTGTTTCAAACAACTGTTTGCAAAGACAACAAAAAAAGGAGATATTATGACTACTGGACTGAAAATTAAAAGTATTTTTTAGAATTAGTGTTAAGTCGTTAGGTAGACCTAAGCCACGAGGAAAAAAAAGAATGAAGTCCCCTCCCAAAGACCTTTCTGAAACACCCATTTTATGGTTGGTTGGTATAAATCACCCTGCATCCTGAGGAACAAAGGAATAAAAATAAGGCAATAAAATAGCCAGTTTGGTCTAGCCACAAACACACAGTGAAGACTACTTTGACATTCTTTTCACCTCAGACTCATTATACCATCGTTGTAATATACCTATGCCCAGAAGTTCATGAATCTAATTATACAGACTGAATTCTGGGTAACCATATGAGCAGTAGGCAGAATTATGTAACAGCCAAATGTTAATCAAAAGGACCTCACATGCCAATCATCTAGCATCACCCCTGTATTCACCCATCACAGCCACAGTATAAGGCTACTTCCTGAATTTTACACTGTTGTGGTCCTCTTCATTGTAACCTGCCCTTCCCTTGGAATGTACTTTAATCAAACCTGTTTCCTTCTTGAAACGTACTTTAATAAATCTTACATTTTCTAAATCTCACTGATCTGTAATTCTTTATTATGTCATTGAAAAGAACCGAGGACCCTGCAGTATAATTGGGGCAACAACAAATTTTAGAACACCACCACAGTAACATTAGCATAGAGCTATGTCACCTTACCTGCACCCAGAGAATTTCTTCCTTTTATTCAAGCAGTTTGATTCCCTTTCCTTTCTCATAAAAACGCTTACCCTTCAGCCCCTAATGAGAGCACTAGTTGAGTTTCTGTCTGAATCCGTGCTTTCAAAACAGCTTTTCTTTTGGGGTTTAAATAAAGGCTTGTTGGCTATCATTTTTGCTTTTTATTTTTAGGTTAACAAGAGGAAAACCTCAGAACTTCTTGGCCTTGTTGGAGCATGCCTCTCACCCTAAATCTCCATGTTTACCTCTCAGAAGCTCTTTGAGTTTTTATGGAGGCTTCATTACATTGGCATGATTGATTATATTACTGGTAATTGGCAATTGAATTTCATCTCTAACCTCTCTCTTCTTCCCTCCCTGGAGGGAAAGAGGAGGCCTTAGGGCAGAAAGTTTCAACCCTCTAACCATGTGGTTGGTTGGTTCTTTTGGCAATCAGTCCCTCATCCTTAGGTTACCTAAGGGCTTTACTAAATTCATCTCATTAACATAACAAAAGACATCTTTACAGCTCTTATCACGGGAACTATGGACAAAAGCCAAATATATATATATATATATATATATATAAATATATTTTGATCATCTGAATGACCAAATATATATTTCTTATAAATCACGATATTGCAATGCCATCACTAATTACACTGACTAGACATTTTTCTTCACATTAAATGAATAGATGGTAGGCTTTGGCAATTTTGCAATAATAATAAAAAGATTAATATGCCTGCATTTATGAGCCTTAATCCAGAGAAAATATTCTTAAAGTAGAATCAGAAATCTTTTGTCTGGTATCTAGAAGAAAATTCGATGATAATTTTAAAAGCTTGTAAAACATTACAGAATCAAATTCTTCTGCAAATAAATCTATATTACATTATTTCTACCATTAACCTCCCCCCCAAAATACATCACTTTTATAATTTGAGGAAAATGATGAACTTTTAAAAGGACATTTTCTATTTAGAACATATTACTAAACTTAAGAGGTTCATTTTCTCTGCATGCATTAAAGTCAAAAGAGGCATGAACAGGAGTTTACAGCAAAGAAAGTGAAGATTCATTAAAGGAAATAGTGCCAAGCCCAGAGACACAGGTGAGCTAATACTCAAAGACCTGACTATGATAGCCTCTTGGGGATAGGTTATATAGGAAAAACTCAGTAGCTAAGGGAGTTGGGGTTGTGGGTTCTACTGATTAGTTGGGGCTAGGGTGGAAGGTAGTTGGTCATTGCATTAGGTCCTGATGTCAGTCATGGCACAGTTCTGTCAGTTTCAAGGGGATGCCTGTGGGGTCATTTTGCCTTTGTAGGTGTAGAAGTAAGAGATGTTAGTTTGACCAAAACTCTCTTTCTATGGTGAACAGACCTGAGGCTTTTGTTCCTAAGACTGATGTTGACCTAAGGGCTTAATGACTGAGGGAGTGATTGTGCAGTGTGCAGAAGGATAAGAAAAGAAAAGAATCAAGTGAGCCAAAACTACATAGACTCAAGAAGAAAGAGAAGAGAAAAAGTTATTTTTAAAGAACTGAAGATGCTCATGGTCACAAACATAAGGAAATTCTATTTTTTAAAAAACTATGAATAAGTATGGAAAATAATAAATTAACCAATCATATCCCATATGTGTAAAGAAAATTTTTAAAAATAACATTAGCAAAGACTTAGAAAATCAGTATTTTTTAATTCAATATAAAATATAATAAGTACTATTTCACATAGATTTCCTGGAATATTGTACTGAGAAGCAGGGTTCCAGTAATTTTACAAAACTAGAAGGAGATTTTTTAAGACCAGGGTGGGAGTGTTTCTGATCTGGAGCAAGGTCTGACATAATGAAATAAGGGCACATTAAAGAGATCAGCAAAGTTGGGGAACAATGTAGAACCTAAAAGTATATAAACAACATAAATGGAAAACCTCTAGAAAGGGGCTTGCAAATTTTGGAATTGATCTATGCCCATTATATTTATTTCACATTTTTAATGTTTATTATATATGAATTTTGTTTTATAACTAGAATTTCTTAGGCCAATTCTTCCCTATAGGTTAATTCTAAACAACTGAAAAACTTTGAACATTACAATTATTTTTAAATGTTCTGCACAGAACCAGATATTGAGACTGGATCAGTAGAGAAGGAACTGTAATCACATGTTGTACAATCTGTACGCTATAAGAGAAAGTTTCAAACAAGATTAGTAGGATTATCTCTTCTTATACTATGTCAACTGCTCAAAGTAATACTATGCTTTAGTTGGTCTCATATTAGGACCACAATTTTCTCAAGGAGCATTCTTGTTTTTTTCTTAAATTTTATTTGAATTGTTATAATGCTTTTTAAAAAATTTATAAGTACTATATTTCAAATTTTTTAATTTAACATTTTTACTAAAGTGTATAACACATATCAGAAAAGTGCATAAATGTTATATTTACAATGGTCGATTCTAATCACCTCCTAGATTAACCTGATTATATTTTAATACATCCTGCTCAATATTTTTTAAGATACATTCTTCTTGAGATTCCACTATACATTCCATTTTTTCTCTTTTATTTTTTATCAAAATTTATGACTATATATTTTGAGAAATTTCTGTCTTCTCAATTCCATGTTTTATATTATTTTTATCTCAGATCATTGTAATTTTCAAAAACGTTCTATGATCTTTCATGACTCCTTTGCATGGCATGTTTTATGAAGGCAATAATTCATATATCAATATATTAATAAAAAGTTATACTTTTTTGGTTGTTTTTATATTATTTTTGTTTACCCTGGATTTAGTTTTGTGTATTGGCCTGTGTTTTGTTGAGACAGATGGCAAAGTTGGATGAATTTAGGATTATATGCCAAAATCCAGGAGTTGATCACTTTAAATTTAGTCGATTATATAAATTCAATGCTTACATACATTAATGTCTTAAATAAGGGATAAACTATATCTCAGACAAATTACTCAGATCTAAAACATAAAATATTTGACTCTAATTCTAAAGAAGTAGATATTTGTTGGATAAGAACATAAGATGATATACCATGTATTGCTTATGGTAATTATAAATAATATAACTTTGAAATTCTATACTGCTAAATATTTTCACAAAAAATTTACATTTCTTACACTGATTTACAATTCGAAATACTGGTACAACCTGATATTACAGGCTTTTTCTATACTTGTGTCAGCTCTGCTATCTGCCCTGGTTACTTTTATTGTATTTAGAAACCAAAATGTGGGTAACTGTTAGCGTGCTAATTGCTCCTGGAATGCAGTGATCAGAGCTAGAATATGTACATATATATATATTCACCCACAGAAATACACATATAAATCTATATTGATCTCTAGCTCTACATCTAGATATAACAATAGATCTGACTGTATATGGCTATCTTATGTAACAATCTTTATTTATATATTAATAACCATGAGTTCACACTGATATCTCTAATTCCAACCAGTAAATACAGAGTATATTTTAGTTTCTCCCTGCCCTTTTAATATTTGTTATCCTCTCTTCAATCATGAGAAACATAATTCACATTATCTTCTCCCTCTACATTTTCTAATTTGTTCAGTCTTCCTTAATGTAATAAATCTCTCAAACTCACAGGCTGCTTATTTTCCTTAGCACTGTCAGACATGCTAGCCAAGTAGTTTTCTTCTGGGTTTCAGCAATGCTGAACATAGTGATGTTCCAGGAAAATCCTGGACTCTGGACTCACTCACATCAGACTTTGTCAGTCCCAAATATTCCAGCCATGCCAGCTGCCTGGGCCAAATCTTTAATCTTAGCCCCACAATGGACAAATCCTCAATTCTGGCACCACCACAGCTAAATCCTTGCCAGTCAAAAATCTGGCCCAGGCAAAGGGGAAAAGGAAAAAAGAAAGAAAAAGGCTTGCCTTATATATATTCTTATTTTCCCTTTTGCTACAGAATACATACTCCGTAACACAGGAGAATATGTGACATTCCTACCAATGAATCCCCAGAAACTTGTGACTCATGTACAATAAATATAATAATAGTTTCATTGTTGAATAGAGAGATAAATAAATGAATAAATGAATAAACTACCTGATAATTAGGAGTAAAACATTGATTTTCTAATTATTGGTACATTATGTTTTGTACTTTAGTTTCTATAACTTTTTTTTCTTCTTTATGTATGCATATTCATGTACATATATAGAAACATACTTATCTATAAGATAATACAAATTAACTTTGTAATTTGTCTTAATTCACAAGTAAACTAAGTAAAATAAATGGGTGGATTTGTTTATGTTTGGGTTTGTATTCTTGTTAATTCTCAGAGTGGGGAATCCACTGTGTTTGGTATAATTTGCACAATTTTAAATAATATTGAAAGAGAATCAAAATACAAAGGTTGTACTGAGGTAGGTGATCCATTAAAATATGAAAAGTTAATTATCATGTTCATATCAGATACCTAAGAAAGATTAAAATGGTGATTCCATTTAGTAAACAGTCATCAGAAATTTCATTTTTAGAAGTCAAAATGGCATGAATACTATCACTAAAGTTGGAAGCATCATAACTTACTAATAATTTTAGAAATGGTAATGTATCTTTTTTATATAGTACTTTATGTGAATTAAGGTTATTTAAACGAATTTCTATTCCTTTTTTATTCTCACAAAATACCAACTGGCTTATAATTACAGCCCTTTAACGATCAGAAAACTGAAGATGAGAAAGACAAATCTATTGGCTTAAATCCAAAATGATAGTAAATATTGTACCCAAGATGAGAATGTTTCTTCTACATGATCAGATTAATTTAAATTTACATCTCTTTATTGAGAAGTGAACTGTCAAACACTTTGATATTTGATCTTGATATGTAACATCATTAAATACTTGTTAGGCCAGTTTGTGCTTACCGGTGTGCTCTAACTGGAAACTTCATGGTACATTTCAAAGAGGACAATTCTGTTGATCACTGGCTAACATCTAAATAGGAAAGATAGACAAAAGGCATCAATTTATTTCAATGTTGCGGTTCACTGATGATGAATTTTCTTAGCATCTGTTTGGGTGTTTAATTAAAATATCCATCAGCCCATCTGTTTCTAGCTGATAGGGAGTTTTCTGAAAAGGAGTAATTTTAAAAAGCTTGCACACCTCATTTAACAGAGTAGACACAGAATTAGAGCTCTGAGTTGTATTTTCTGAGAGTAAGCCCATTGATTGATTTATAGCATTAATCAATTTATTCCTTGTGTAAGTCTAAATGTTTACAAGACTACCATAGACTCAAGCCAAAAATATGCAAATTATGTGAAATTACACAATTAAGAGAAAGCAACTGGTTAACAGGCCGTCATGCCTTCTTAGGCAGGACATCTGGAATTTAAATCATTATAGAAAAAGTTGCCTCTCTGTGTCTCTGCTATTTCATCTTTAAGTTTGCTTTCTTAAAACAGGCTAAACCATGGATTGTATAGTAGGTGCCCAACAGTTTTTTCTTTCTCATATTTTTGTCTTTTCTATGTCACTTATATGTTCCTTTAATACAAGTAGAATATTTTCACTATCTTCATCAGAAAATTTAAACAGTCAGTTTTAAACGTAGCTTCTCTTAATTTTCCACTAAGCGTTGGGCAAGTTAGTTAATTATCTTGATGTTTCAATTTCATTTACCTGCAAAATGATGATAATTGTAATTATTTCATAATAATTATAAGGATTTAGTGAGATAATCAAGATAAATTCATCTCAGAAATTCAAGATTTGTTTAAAGCTGAAATAACAATCAATGTGCTTCAACACAATGAAAAAATAAAGAGAAAAATATGCAAACCTCTCAAAAGGTGCTAAAACAATTTGACAAATTGTAACAACCACCATGAAAAAAATCTAAAATAAATAAATAAATAATATTGGAGGTACTTTCTCCATCTGTAAAAGGGGATCTATAAATAATCCACAGCTCACATTTTACTTAATTGTGAAATATTAAACACTTACCATCCTCCCACCCCACACATGCACACACACACACATACACACTGAGCATAAAGCAAGGTTTTTTATTGTCTTCAAGGTAAGATTGTAGCAGAGGTACTAAGAATTATAATACAAGAGAAAATTAAAAGAAAAAAGCATAACATTTGAAAAGAAGTAAATCTTTTTTATTTTTTTACAGATGATGCAGTTGTATATGTAGAAAATCTTAAAGATTCTGATTTAAAAAATCCTTAGACGTAATAAGTACATTTAAAAATTATTCTTGAAAACAAAGAGAAATTCTATTTATATCTACTATTAGCATAAAAAATGGAAAATAAAGTATTAAAAAAATTATAGTAGCAACAAAACCATAAAATAATTAAGAATAAATTTGCGATATGTCTACACAAAAAATTTATAAAAGACTTTAAAAATAGAGAAATAGACTAATTAGAGGGAAAATAACATGTACATTCTCCCCAATTTGCTATCAATTTTCTCCAATTTGTTTTGTAAAATTCCAGCAGTTTTTGTAAGAAATTGACTACAGAACTGCTAAGGATCCTGAATAGGTAACACGATATTTATTTTAAAAAGTCATACTTTTGGATTTCAAAGACTGCATAAATTTATAGTAATCAATACAGTGCAGTATTGTCATAATAATTTCCTATTAATTATTGAACCAGATTAGAAAGTAATATGATTAATATATGTATATTCATACATGCACACACATATGTCATATTTACATAATCAACTTATTTTTGACAAAATGGTAAAAATTGTTAATGAGAAAAAAAAAATTTCACAAATTGTGCCAGAACAATTGAATGTCTATATGGAAAAAGGGTAAAAACATTCATTCATATCTCATATACCGTACATAACATTAATTTGAAATCAATTATAGACATGAACATCTAATCTTTTAACATAAGGTTTCTAAAAGGAAGGTTTCATAATGTTAATCAAAAATTTCTTAGAAAGGTCAAAAAATCACTATCTCTCAAAAGAAAATTAACAAATTTTATTTTATCAAGCTTTTACTCATAAAAGGAACCATTTAATAAATTAGAAATGTCACAGGGTAGGAAAATGTATTATGTGTTTTAAGTCTCTTTCTCTCTCATATATATGTTACATGTATCACAATAAATATAGAAATTGAAAGAAAATATGTCATATAAATTTTATATGTGTATTGGAAAATTATATTGGAAAAATAATTGTGCTTGAAATAGATAAAGAATTCACACAAATCAATATTATAACATAAATCTAATAAAAGTAAACAAGAAATTAAACAAACACTTTACAAAAGATCTACAAATAGTTAATGAGCACATGTAAATTTTCTTCACGTAAGTTATCAAAGAAATGCAAATTAAATATCATAAGATACCACTTCACACTCACCAAAATAGGTAAAACGTTTTTAAAAAACTGATAAATTCTATATTGTGGAGCTCTCATATATTATTGGTAGGATATGTAAAATTCTATTACTATTTCGGAAAACGTTTTAACACTTTTTTTTTGTAAATCTAAGCAGAAACCTGACCTTTGTCCTAGAAATTCTTGTCCATGAAATTTACCAAAGTGAAAAGTTAACATGTGTCTACAAAAGAAGTTACAGGAGAACATTTATAATATTTAGCCATAATTGTCTAAAACCAAATACAAGTTAAATGCCTACATGAAAGAATCTGGAGAGTCATGCAATAAAATAAAAATAAATGAACTACTGCTACATGCAAAATGCAAATGAAAAATAACTAAAAATATCATTGATTACATTTCTGATTTTTAAAACAGTTATTGCATAAAGTTAGTTTCTGAGAAATACATATGTGGGCTTTCATTGTTTAGGGGTTATAATTTCCAGAATCGATATCATTCAAGTTGGTTCATGAATAACAATCTTCTTAAAGTGCCATTCCCATCGATAAATACTGTAAATTTCTCTGTACAGTGTAACTCAAACAGAAAATGGAAACCATAACTTTCTATACATCACATTTCTAAGAATGAAATATTATATTTTATTATTTTTTGTTTGGTAACCTTATCAAACTGTACATTTTAGTTGGTCATCAGATTTTAAATTTTATAATCAACTTTCATAAATCTCTGCAAAGAAATTTTTTTTTTTATTTTACAGTCTTGATTGTGAGAACCAAAGTCTAAAATTATCTTACAAACTATTATTTGGAAAATAATGTTAAGTATATTCAAGCCAGCTTTCCTTCCCTAGACTTGAATAATATTTCAAAGACAAATGCAAAAGACAGTTGGTAAGATGCAAAAGATTTAGAGCCTGGAAAGTGGTCTGAGAAGTCACCCTAAGCTCATACAAGTCACCGGATCCCTGTTGCTCCACATAATGAACTTTAAGAAAACTGAAGTCCTGAGCATCGACAACATTTATATTTTATTTTTCATCTAGAATCTTAACATTGTCAGCATTGTAGATGATCTTGGCATTACCAAAGCATTGTATTAGTAGACTGATGACTTTCTGCATGAGCTTCCACTGACGGAAAATGTAAGAAAGAATTTCAAGGAGTCTCCATGGGCAATGAGAAAAACAAGAATATTCCAATTCCTTAAGAAGGTATAGAAGCTGAATAAGTATAGAAACTGAACAAGCTCTTAGATTCTTAAATAGTCTGGTGGTCCAGATGAGAGAATACCAGAAAAAAAACACAGCAGGGACATTGTAAGAAAGACCAGCACAGATGGTGGTGATGCCTAGGGCTCTAAGGACAATGTACTTGGTAGTTTTTGTGAACTTGGTAGATGCTACATTATGGTATGATGGCAAGAACTTCATCTTTCCCACAATGTTATGTTAATGCTCTGACAGCTCCTCATATCTTAGATACATATTTGAAAAGAGAAGAAAGGGGTTAGTGGAAATTCTCAGTTGGATGTATTTAAGGAAAAACACTTAGGTAACAAATTTTACTTGGTTTTAGCTACATTAAGATGTGTTGAGCAAGATAAGGAATACAAAATAGAATTGAAGTTTACTTAACAAATAATAGCTTAAGTTTTTATATACCTGCATTTTTTTTATTTGTTTGTTTTTTTGGCTTTGCGTCTATTTCCTTTGGTACTAATGGTTTATGCCTGAGCATTTGGAATTCTCATGAACTCCTTGAGTTTCAGTTTCTTTTCTTATAAAATGAGGATAACACAACCTAGCTCAAATTGGGCAGTAACACACACACACACACACACACACACACACACACACACACACACAGTCCTCATATCATCTAAGGCAAGGGAGAAAGGGAGTTCAACAAACCAACCAGAACTCTAAAAACAAACCTCATGTTGCACTCTCAGAGACATCAGATTTCAGAGACCTGATAACACATCAGCAAGACTCTGGAGTTCTGCATCAGAAATTAATGACCTGAGTAAGAATGGGTCTTCTTCCCTGCATTAGGTAGCCAGACTTAGCAAATGAAAATAGAGAGGTGGCCCCACAAAATTTGAATTTTAGATAAATATTGCTAGAGTGAGTTTGAAAAACAGTTCTCAAGTTTGAAACACCTGAAGTCAAGTACAACCAACAAGTAACACCATCTGTAGGAAAGAGAGCAGCATTCTAGTTGGGCCACTTTGAAGTAGAGAAATCACCCACCTGAACTGTGAGGTTCTCTCTGCGGGAATCCTACCCATGACCCTGGCCACTTTTCCACAATCTATATTCTCTTTTTGTTGGGAGACAGTATGTATGTATCTATTTACCTATACCTACCTACAGACTGACCTACCTAATGATACAGGTATCTAGTGTTTTGGAGTGAGACCTAGAGTCGCAAGATGTCAGCACCTGAATTCCTGGCCTCCTGGGTCAGCTGTGTTACTTAGGACAAATATTAGTCTCAGTTCCCCAAATCTAAAATGTGAATAATAAATGGAAGCTAAACTACGAGGGTGATTTGCACAGAGACTGGCACAGACTAGAAGCATAACAGTTGTCAGCTATTATTGTCACTGCATTACTCTGCATTGTGGCAAAATACTGTTCCTGGTCCTCTCACTTTCCCACCCACAGCTATTCCAAACCAGGTGATTTTATACCAGCTCAGTTTCTCCACCTCCACTATCATGTGGCCCCTGTGGGTCTCTCTTTCTGCACAGCACTCCCCTGTGACTAGGACAGTGCCTGGAACACAGAGGGTGGCCAACAGACCTTTTCTAAATGACTGAGACCCACTTTAGGGGCCTGGTTCCCTTAATTAATGACCATGCTCTGGATAGGGTCATTATTCAGAACTCCACTTCCCAATTCTCAGCCTCAGACATCTTAACTTTATGTCACCTGTCCTCTCACTAGCTCCGTGTCCTGGCTGCTCTCTTATTGAACTGAAGAGACCAGCTCCTTACTCCATCTTGTCATTTCTCTCAATAAATACCTATTTCTAGGTGTTGAAATGTTCTAAATTAGTCCTGACTCTAATTGCTGTGTTACATTGGGCTTGTCGTAGCACCTCTTTGCCTCCAGTTTACAAATAAAAAAGGAATAATAAAACATGCACCTCCTAGGGAGAAGAAAAATGTATTATACATACTAGGCAAGACTTCAATGTGGTAAAGAATAACATTTAAATTTCAGTGATTAGATTTAACAATAATGTATCTTTCATTAATGCTGCATGCTTCACATTGGTTGGCAAGCATATGGGGTGAATGAGGGTTTTGTCATCTTTCAAATTCACCATTTACAATACACATATAGAAATTTATTTTGGGGGTTTTCCAGCCTTACGTGGCACAAATTATTTCTGTTTCCAGCCTATTGGATAGAATTAGCCAAATTGGCCATTCATTTCTGATTAACTGCAAAGGGCCTGGAACACACAAACTGTGTGCCTGGAAGGAGAATTAACCAAACCCAGGAGCACAAATAACTTCTACCATAAGGACTACATGACATAATGCACAAAGGTGCAGTGCTTGGCCTGCCACAAATACCTTCAGAAATGTACAGCTGCTTATATTTTTAATTCAGAATTTAAAAAATTGTATTAGTAGTCTTCATATAACATTTTAGGCCTTGAAAGGCAGCATAGTATAGGCAAACTCTAGATTTAAAGTTAGTTATGGGCTCTAATCGTGCGTTTGCAACTATTCTTTTGACTCTAAAAAAGTTATGTAATGTTTCTGCATCATATTTTTCAATTAATTTGGTTTTATTAAAAGATCTCCATAGTTCCTTTTAGTTTAAGGTTATCTTTAACTATATATCTTCATAGAGTAGCTATACCAAACCTTTTGGTAACCCAAAGCTTAGTAAGTAAATTTTGTTTTGAATTTATCCTCTGTGGGTAGCATCATACTTAAACCATTTAAATCTTAGCAAAAAATGCATGAAGAGAATATCAAAATATTATTCAGTTAGTTATGAACACTGAATGAACTCTGTGAGAGAAGGACATATTCTTTAAGTGGTCAATGTTAGCTGGAAGCATACTGTGTAATTTTTTAAAAGATGCTTTTTATCCGAGAAGCTTTAAAATGTTCTTTCAAGTAAAGAAATAAGGTAGATTTATTCTTAATCTTGCTTCACATTTCCCCCTCTACCTTAAACCCCAAATTCAGTGGATTGTCCACATTTGCCTTTAGGCAAGGAATGGTATTCAGAGCACAACCCAGATAAAAGAGAGGTCAGGCTATCTTTCTTTATGAAGAATTTATGTTGCTGAACGTAAGCCAGAAAATCTCTTTAGGGATGAGTTTTCTGGGAGAAAACATCACACAGTGGAAGGCAAGATCAAGATCTCTTCATTTGATGAGACTTGGCCCTTACTATATTTAATTCGTCAAGCTTTCACGGCAGACAAAATGAGATGGATGCCTGAATCATAGCTAGAAAATAAAAAAATATATATCGGAAAGAGAAAAATTTATATTCATTATTAATTATTTTTATGTTTGATATATAACAAGTATTTAAAATCTCCGTAGGTTTTACATAAAGTAAAATGGCTTATTGAAGTTCCAATATTGTTCAAGATATTAGAATGCACAGATATTGCATAAAGTCCTTATTTTTTTATTATTATTATTTTTTTTTTTTTATTTAAAAAACAATTTAGTATTTTTAGGTAATATTTTTAGTACCTTAGTGTTGGGGCCAAAAAGTTGCGAATCCCAGAAGACCACCAAGAGCCAACACCGATGCAATCACATGAGGGTCTTTATTCAGACTTGAGTCTGGACTCTTGACCGACACTGACGCAGCAGTGTGGGAACCAGAGCCCCGAACTCTGGGGAAGCGGGGATTTATCCAGAGCAAGCGTGGAACTCCAGACTTGTCCCTACCTGATTGGTTGTACCTAGGGTGGTGTGAGGTTAGGTAGGGGTTGATTGCTTTTTTTTTTCCCTTTCAGCAAGGGGTCACAGCAGCCGAAGGCATTTTTACCTTTAACTACGGGTCAGCAAGGGGTCACAGCAGCTGAAACTAAGTCCCTTTCATTAGTACAGTAGTGCTGTTGGTATAGTTAGGATAGCAGGTTAGCATAGTTAGTAGTTATCAGCTTTTATTAGCATAGTTAGTAAACATAGCTCACTAAATTGTTAGTGTTGCCTAGGAGACAGCGTTGTTAGTATAATTAGCAAGCCTAGTGAGCATTGCTAGTATTGTCAGCGTAGTTAGCCTGGCACCATGTCAAATGAGCTTGCGGCCATCTCTGTTAGCCAGGAGCCCTGTGTTGGCTGTTAGGAGCTTCTGGGCACCATTGGCAAGGGCACTTTTACCAAGGTGAGGGTGGTCTGGCACATTCTGACTGGGTGACAGAGGACCATTTGACAGAGGTGGCTGTCAAAGCTATCAGTCAGCAGGGCTTTTCCAGAGACTTTGTCAGTGGGAAACCAACTGACCATATGAAGGCTTTTTGTCACCTGAACATTGTCAAGCTATTTGAGGTGACTGACACCAGCGAGTCACTGCTCCTTGTCATGGAGCACCTGAGTGTAGAAGACGTGTTTGGTTACCTGGAGGGTGACGGCTGCTTGACTTAGGATGAGTTCTGTGGCACTTTACAGCAGCAGATATCCTCAGTGCAGTGTAGATGGCACCTGAAGGGCATCATCTACAGGAACCTGAAACCAGAGAACATGCTCTTCGATGCACAGAGGAAGGTCAAGTTTGTGGACTTTGGACTGAGCACCCAGTTCAGAGGCAGCAAGCTGAGTGCTGTGTATGGCAGCCTTCCTTTTGCTGGCCCAAAACTCTTCCTGGACATAGACTGTGGAGGACCTGCAATGAACGCATGCAGCCTGGGAGTAGTGCTGTTCCTCATTGTCAATGGGAATCTGCCCTTGGAGGGATTGGACTTCTGGAAGTGGCGGCAGCACGTCCTGAGTGGGTAGTACCAACTGCCATGGTCCATCTCCTTTTCTATGCCAAAGTCTCCTGAAGAAACTGATGAGCCTGAGCTCAGGGAAAGGGGATGTTGACCAAAGTCACGCATTACCCATGGCTGAATGAGAGCCAGGAGAAAGAACTCAGGCCCGCCTTGGGTAAAGAAAAAAATTATGGAGTTTGAGTGGGATCAGATCCAGAACTTAGTGAGGACCAAGCAATATAACAGTGGAATGGCCACGTACCTTTTGCTGACCACCCAGCAACAAAGTACTGCACCTTTCTGAAGAGGCCCTTTGGTTTCCATTCCCCTGGCCTCAACAGCCATAGTTCCACCTCAGCTCAGGAGGTTGAGCAGGAGAGCTTCAGGTTCTGCCTGAAAAAGCAAGAGTCAGGGCAGAAAGACAAAGAGCCCGTGGGTCTTCCAGCTATCCCAAACTCCTGGTGTGGCCCTGGTGACTCCCCGTATACCCACAGCACCAGTCCCAGGAGCCCCAGAAGCAGAAGCAACAGTAGAGCTCCAGACAGAATTAGCCAGGATGGCAGGGGGTGGCTAGGAGGTGGGTGGAGTTTATACTGAGGAAGCTCTGCCTTAGGCCATGAATGAAGCAGCCTGGGAAATGCAACCAGGTATGGGCCCTTTACATTGTGGATAGCCAAAACAGGGCTCCCATCAAAGACTCCAGGGGAAGTCAAGCCTGGCTTCCTGCATTTTAAATGCTGAGCTCAAAGATGCTGAGCTCCAGAGAGCCCTGCCATACAGGGGAGATAGGCCCAAGGCTAGATACAAACCGCTACAGGTGCCTGCAATTCAAGTACACACTGTGAGCATGTGTAAGTACCTGTAGGCAAGAAGATGTGATCTCGGGGACGATAAAGGTGTGCACACTGTCATGGCATTCTCTACATGAGATTCACATCAGGAGGGTGATTGGCATCGCCAAGGCCTTCAGAAGCATCATGTCCAAAACACCTGATTAGCCTGGAAGACGGCCTGGAGACCCTAGGGGATGGAGAAGTGGCTGCCCTAGCTGCAGGTCCACTCCTCAGCCCCTACTCTGGGAAAATTTCAGAGAATGAACTGCTTCTCCCTTTTTCTGCTCTTCTTTTCTTCTCTTTTTTTGAAGGAGGGGATGGTTCATATTAAAATACTTGGTTCTTCCAAATCTTGTAATAAACTTGGTGCTTCAGAAAAATGTAGTGATGGATACTCTATGTAGTGATGTAGTACTTGGACTTCATTGGAACAACCAGGTGCTTGATGATGTCAGCAGGAATCGTCTCTGCTGACCTCTTGGCTTGGCAAAACTCTCCATTCTGGTGTAATTTTCAGGTGATCATTTCCTTTAGGAAAGCAAGATGTCCACCAACAGCCATAGGCCGCTGTCACATCCCCACCCCCCATTAACTCAGCAAACCAACGGAAATAGAGTTTATCTTTCCCCATGATTCCAAGACTGTAGTGGTGGTTACTGGTTTTTAAACGAAGATTTGAAACCACAGCTTTCTCAGCTCTCCACCTCTTAGACATCTGCGTGCATACACACATGCATACACACACACACACACACACACACACACACACACACACATCTCTGCTGACCTCTTGGCTTTGCCAACTTCCCACACTGTGCTGGTGTCATTATCTTTAATACCCTACATGAACAAAAAGCTTTTCAGTCTAACACCCCTAATGCTTTTTTATTTTTATTTTTACTTTTTGAGTGAACAGGTCTTGAGACCAAAAGGTGAGAAAACCGCTGTGGGTTTATCCTTAGCCATTATTGGTCCATATCTTGCTCTGGTCTCATGAAGACTATTGTAATAGAATTACAAAACAATACTACACAAGGCCTTGGCTGGGCTGAGCTTATAGCCCTGTAGGCTGGTTTGTGGTAACCTCTCAAACTTGGACTTCTAGCTTGTTTTCTCTTTATTTTTTTTTCTCTTTACACTTGTTTTCCTTTTCTTATTTTTTTGTATTATTTTTCTTTTCCTTATTTTTTTGCTCTTTTCCCATTTTTTCTTTCTTTTTGTATTTTTCTCATTTTTTTCTTTTAATTTTTCAATTTTTTGTTTTCTCATTTTTAAATTTTACATTATTTTGTCTTTCTCAATTTTCTTTAGCTTTTTTTAAATGAGTGTTTTTAGTTAGCATCATTAACATAGTATAGTTAGTATTTTTTAGCAATTAGTAAGCATAGTTAGCATTGTTAATATTGTCAGTTAGTCAATTAGTCAGTCACCATGTCACATATGATCTTGAAACCATCTGGGCTGACCAGGATCCCCATATTGACCATTATGAACATCACTGGTGAGGGCAGCTTCACTAAAGTGAGGTTGCACCAACACTTTTTGATGGTGAAAGAGGTGGTTGTCAAAGTCATCAATCAGCAGGGCTTCTCCTGCCTCCAAGGACTTCTGCAGTGGGAAGTAAACTGCATGAAGACCTTACATTATCCCAACGTTATCCAACTGTTCAAAATCAATGACACCAGGGACACGTTGTTCCTGGTCATGGAGCACTTCAGAGGGGACATATTGGATCATCTGCGGTAACATGACTGTATGACAGAGGACGAGGCACGACAAGGTATTTTTTGGCACCTCATACCTGTTGTCCAATACTGACATAAGAGGGGCATCATCCACAGGGACCTGAAGCCACAGAACGTTCTCATTGACTCTGAAATGAATGCCATAATTGCGGACTTTGGTCTCAGTGCTCAGTTCAGTGGGACCAAGTTGAGCAAGTTCTGTGGCAGCCCCGCTTAGGCTGCCCCAGAAATCGTCCTGGGCCAAAAGTATGACGGCCGTCCAGTGGACATTTGGATCTTGGGAGTGATGCACTACAAGATGGTGACAGAGACCTTCCCTTTTAAGGTCAAAAATAACGGGAGTTTCCTTATATCCTTTTATCTGTTTTTTGAGTTAGAAGACTTTCTAAACAAATTAATTATTGTTAACCCCAAGGACAGGGACAGTTTAGGTAAGGTAATACAGGACCCCTGGCTCAACGTGCATCACAAAGAGGAACTCCAGCTTTATAGGGAGGTGCCAGGTACTGACATGGACACCTGGGTGACAGAGCATAGATGATGAACCTGGTGTTTCAGGAAGACCAAATCCAGGATGCTTTAAAAAGTAAAATTACAACCATATTATGTCTACGTACCTCATTCTGAGGACAAAGAAACCAAAGGTAGGGTGCTGCACCATTCTGGGGAGGCCCGTCTGTCCCCTGGATATTGACAGCTGTAGCCCCTGCCCTACTCATTTGGTTCAGGCAGAGAGCTTCAGGATCCACCAGCCTGAGGACCAGGAGCTGGCAGAAGAGCAAAAAGCCTGCAGGTCTCCCAGCCAGCCTGGAATCAAGGACTGCCACTTCCCACTCAGCCCAAAGTCAAGGACTGCCACCACTAGCCTAGCTCCATTGTGGCCCTGGGAACTCCCCATCCACCGACAGCATCCAAGGCATCAGAAGCAGTGGCACCCCAGAGGTAACCAGCCAAGACTGCGAGGGGGTGGCTAGAAGGAGATGGCACTCTCTGAAAAATTCTGCTTTAAGCCATCTATGAAGGGGCCTCACACACATAAAAAAAAAAAAGAAAAGATGAAGCCCCTTTAAACTGGGCAGCCAACTCAGTGCTACAACTAGACTCCAGGAGGTCAAGGCGGGCTTCCTGCATGTTAAATGCTGAACTCAGAGATGTTAAACTGGAGGGGGCCTAGATCCACGCTGGAGGACATCTGCCTAGGGCTGGACTGCAGGAGGCAGCAGTGCAAGAAGTACACACTGTGAGTATGTGTAAGAACCCATGGGCAAGAGGACATAGTCCCAGGGACAATGGAGATGTGCATACTGTCAAAGCATTCTCTGCATGAGATTCACATCAGGAGGATGCCTGGCATCACCATGGCCTTCGGAAACACCATGCCCAAAACACCCAGTGTGCTGGGAGAATGGCCTGCAGCCTCTGGGGGAACAGAAAAGAGACCACCCTCTCTTCAGGTCCACCCCTTGGCCTCCACTCAAAAAAAAACTTCAGGGGCAGGACTTTTTTTCTGAGGTGCTTCTCCCTTTCCCTGCTCTTTTTTTCTTCTCTTTGTGGAGGAGAGAATGGTTCTTATTAAAATACTTAGTTCTTCCAAATCTTGTAATAAACTTGGTGCTTCAGAAAGACATAATATTACATACTCTGTTTTGCGTCCTCCCTGCACAGAGGATGCACAGGACTAGGCCTGTGCATTCTCTAATTTGAGAAACATATAGTGATGTAGTACTTGAACTCAATCAGAACAACTCTGCATCTTTGCGTGTTGTGCTCCTCTTGGTCTTCTGTTCCCTTGGCTTTGAACCCTCAGCTACCTTGTTCATTATTTCTTTATATTAGGATAGTTTTGTTTGCTTTATGTTAGAAAGTTGTTTTTTTTTTTTTTTCCGCAATCTTTTTTCCATGGATGCTCAATTTGAAGAAATCATAGGTGTGTGGATTAAGAAGTACAAATTGTAGTTACAAAATAATCACAGGAATATAGATTATAGCATATAGTCAATAATGTTGTAATAACCATATATAGTGCCAGGCGGGTACTAGTAATCAAGGTATCACATTGTAAATTATATAAATGTCTAACCACTATGCTGTTCACCTGAAACTAATATAATATTGAATGTCAATTCTAATTGAAAAATTTTTTTAACTTAGGAAAAGATAGTTACTGAAACAAAATAGGATATAAATAGATACATAGCTCCAAATATATTCAGAACATTAAGAACATTCTATATCTTAATTACTCTAAATAATAATATACCTTCTTATTTCTTTTTGCCAAATTAATAGTAGTATCTTCATTTCATATCAATAACTTTTTTTATTAAGATTATTGAGGTAACATTGGTTAATACAATTATATAATTTTCAAATACACATTATCATTTGATATCTATATATTTTATTGTCTGTTTACCACCCAAAGTCCAGTTTCCTTCAGCTCTATATATTTCATCCCCTTTATCCACTTCACCCTCCTTCTACTCCCTATATTTGATACACTTTAACCATCTACTTACCCCATCCTCCCCCAGCCCTATCCGCTGGCAACTACTAGTCTACAGTCCATGTCCATGTATCTCTGTTTGTCATGCTCATTTGTTGCTTTTGGGTTTATATCCCACACTTAAGTGATATCATGTGATTTTCAGCTTTTTCTGTCTGGTTTATTTCACTTAGCATGATTATCTCGAGGACCATCCATGTTGTCAAAAATGGCAGTATTTCATCTCTTTTTATGGCTGAGTAATATTTCATTGTGTATATGCACCACAGCATACTAAACTAATCATCTATCATAGGACACTTTGTTTGCTTCCATGTCCTGGCCACTGTAAATAATGCTGCTATGAACATCGGTGTGCAAATATCTTTTCGAATATGAGTTTTCAAGTCTTTGGAGTAAAATACCCAGTAGAAGGATTGCTGGATTATATGGTAGATCAATTCTTAGTTTTTTGATGAACCTCCATACTGTTTTCAATGGTGGCTGTACCAATTTCCAGTCCCAACAGCAGCGTATGAGGGTTCCTTTTTCTCTGCAACCTCTCCAGCATTTGTTGTTAATTGTCCTGTTGATTAGAGCCATTCTAAAAGGTGTGAGATGGTATCCCATTGTGGTTATGATTTGCATTTCCCTAGTAGCCACCGACTGTAAGCATCTTTTTATATGTTTGTTGGCCATTTGTATGTCCTCTAGGGAGAACTGTCTGTTCAGGTCCTCTGTACATTTGTGGTTTTTTTTGTTATTGTTATTGAGTCATATGAGCTCTTTGTATATTTTGGGTATTAAGCCCTTATTGGAGGCGTTGCTTGGAAATACATTTCCCATTCTGGTGGTTGTCTCTTTATCTTGTTGATGATTTCTTTGGGTGAGCAGAAGCTTTTTAGTTTGATGTAGTCCCATTCATTTATTTTAGCTTTTACTTCCCTTGTTTCTGAGGTCAGGTTCATAAAATTCTCTTTAGGTCCAAAGCCCTTTTGTTTAGTTTCTATATGTTCTTCTACGCATTTTATTGTTTCAGGTCTTATATTCATGTCCTTAATCCATTTTGATTTAATTTTGGTATGTGGTAATACACAGCAATCTGGTTTTATTCTTTTGCAAGTGACTTTCCAGTCATCCTAGTACCATTTATTGAAGTGGTTTTCCTTTCTCCACTGTATGTTTTTGGCTTTTTAGTTGAAAATTGTGTGCCCACATAAATATGGGTTTACTTCTGGATGCTCGATTCTGTTCCAGTGATCCATGTGTCTGTTTTGCTGCCAAAACCATGCCATTTTCATTACTGTCACTCTGTAGTATAATTTGAAGTCAGGCAGAGTGATGCCTCCAGACTTGTTCTTTTCTCTCAGGATAGCTTTGCCAATTCGAATCTTTTTTGCTTCCATACAAATCTGATGAGTTTTTGTTCTATTTCTTTAAAAAATGTCAATAGGATTTTGATGGGGATTGCAAAGAATCTGTATAATGCTTTAGGTAATAAGGTGATTTTAACTATGTTGATTCTTCAAATCCAAGAACATAGATTATCTTTCTATTTCTTTGTATCTGCTTCAATTTCTTAGAGTTTTCATGATATAGATCCTTCATATGTTTCATTAGATTTATTCCTAGGTATTTTATTTTTGTTGTTGTTGCAATTGTAAAAGGAATTATTTTTTTCATTGCTTTTTCTGATACTTCATTATTAGAGTACTGGAATGCTATGGAGTTTTTAACGTTGATTTGTATCCAGAAACTTTACTGTATTTGCTTATTGTTTCTAGTAGTGTTCTTGTGGTGTCTTTACAGTTTTCTGTGTAGAGGATCATGTCATCTGCAAATAGTCACTGTTTAACTTCTTCGTTTCCGATTCGGATGCCTTTTATATCTTTCTCTTGCCTGATTGCACTTACTAAGACCTCCAATGTTATATTAAATAGCAGTGGTGATAGTAGACAGCCTTGCCTTGTTCCTAATCTTAAAGGGAAGGCTTTCAGTTTTTCACCATTAAGTAAAAGGTTGACTGAGTGTTTGTCATATATGGCCTTTATTATATTAAAGTACTTTCCTTCTATATCAATTTTGTCAACTGTTTTGTTCATAAATGAGTGATGTATCTTGTCAAAGGCTTTTTTTTTGCATCTATTGGTATGATCATATAATTCTTATTTGTTAATTTGTTTATGTGGTTTATCACATTAATCAATTTGATATGTTAAACAATCCCTAAGATCGTGGTGTATAATCTTTTTAATATGCTGCTGTATTAAATTCATTAGTATCTTATTTAAAACTTTTCATCTGTGTTCATGAGAGATATTGGTCTGTAGTTTTCTTTGTGTGTGTTATCTTTACCAGGTTTTGGATCAGAGTAACATTGGCCTCATGAAACAGCTGTGAAGTATTGCCTCCTCTATGACTTTTTGAAAGAGTTTGAGGAGAATAGGTGTTTAAAATTCTTTGAATGTTTGATAGAATTCACTGGTGAAGCCATCTGGTCATGGACTTTTACTTTTTAGTAGATTTTTGATGATTGTTTCAATTTTCATATTGCTAATTGGTCTATTTAGATTTGCCAGTTTTTTTTTTTTTAATTCAGTCTAAGAAGGTTGTATTTTTTTAAGTACTAGTCCATTTCTTCTAGGTTATTCAATTTGGTGTTATAAACCTTTTCATAGTATTCTTGTATGATCCTTTGATTTTCTGCAATATCAGTTGTAATTTCTTCTTTCATCCCTGATTTTGTTTATTTGGTCTTTTCTTTTTCCTTTAGTGAGTCTAGCCAGAGGTTTGTTTATTTTATTAACATTTCAAAGAACCAGCTCTTTGTTGCATTTATTTTTTCTATTGTTTTTTGTTTGTTTGCTTTAAATTTCATTTATTTCAACTCTAATTTTGATTATTTTTTTCCTTCTGCTGATTTCCAGCTTAATTTGTTCTTTCTTTTCTAGATTTTTAAGATGAAGCATTAGATTGTTTATTTGAGCTCATTCTTGTTTTTGGAGTAGACCTGCAAGGATATGAAACTTTCCTCTTATGACCACTTTGCAATGTCCCAAATGTTTTGATATGTTGTACTATTATTGCCATTCATATCTATGTACCTCTTAATCTCTTCTGTGCATGTTTTATCTTGATTCCCCTTTGAGTATTTGGATCTTCGAATCCTCCCTTTTTCAGTCATTGTTATCTCAGTTTGTCCCCATGTATGCTGAAGATTCATTACTATCTTGCTATAGCAATTCTCTTATTATTTAAGCATATAATGCCCTGTTTTTAGTAAGGTTTGCACCCTGTTTCTATTTGCCTGATAGTCGCTTTACTCCTAATTATGTTTTTTTTGTTTTGTTTTGTTTTGTTTTGTTTTGTTTTTTAGGTAAACTGACCCCTTTCAGTATTTCCCACAATGCAGGCCTCACAGTGGAGAATTCTGTCAATTTTTGTATATTTGGAAAAGTCATAATTTCTTCTTCATATCTAAAGGAGAGCTTAGCTGGACACATTAGTCTAAGCTGGTAGCTCTTTTCACTTAATAGCTTAGATATTTGATTCCATTCCTTTCTGTCTTGTAATGTATGCTCTGAGAAATCTGAAGATAATCTAAGTTCCTGTTTTCTGCTCCCTGGCTGCCCTGAGAATTCTGTCTTTGTTGTTGATTTTTGATAACTTTAATACAATGGGTCTTGGTGAAGGCCTTTTTGGGTTGAGATAATTGGGTATTTGGTTGACTTCTTAAATTCCAAGCTCCAGCTCATTTATTAGATTTGGGGAATTCTCATCAACTATTTGTCTGAAATTGCTTTCTAGTCCCTGCTTTTTGCCTTCAATAATGCCCATTATTCTTATGTTTCCTCTCCTGATAGTATCAGCTAGTTGTTGTATTTCTCTTCATTATCTCTCATTCTTTCATTTCTCTCTTCTTCCTTCTGATTTATTTCTATACTTCTGTCTTAGATATCACTGAATCTTTCCTCTATTTGGTCAATCCTATTTCCCTTGCTTACTATTCCATTTTTCACCTCTTGCAGTATGTGTGTGTGTGTGTGTGTGTGTGTGTGTGTGTGTGTGTGTGTGTGTGTTTTATCTCCAGAAGATCTGTTCTTTTTGAGGGTTTCAATCTCCTTGCTCTGATCATCTAGTTGTTTTTTTCAATACCTGAAATGTTGATATGACTTATTTCAGAGCTCACTGAGTTTTTTCAGAACTACCATCCTGAATTCTCTGTCATTTTGCACATTTCTATGTCTGTAAGCTTATTTTCTGAAGATCTTTCTTTTTCTTTCTGAGGTGCCTTGTCACCTTGTTCATGGTGTTTAATGGACTTTTCTCTGCTTTGGCATTAATGGAAATGTATTGTGCTGCTTTTTTATAAAAAGAAGATTTATTATACAAAGTTCTCTCTTCAGCATGCTGCAAAAAGGGTGTTTTTCTGTTTGTTTGGTTTTAGTTTCTAGTAGGTGGCGTCTAAGCCTCTTGGATACCTGCTTAATATAAAGCTTTAAAAATGCCTTTTTATTTTCTGATAGGTATTTAATCACACTCAATTTCAGTCCCTGTCAGTATTAGTAACAGTTTCCATAGCAGTTTTAGAAGGTATGGGGGGAAAGGCCATCTGGGTTGGGGGTTCGGGGCTGCAGCTCAGCCTTGGTCTTTCAACCGCCTCCAATAAAAATCACCTATTGTTTGTCTGCCTCCCGCTTTTCTGCCCTTTGCCATGATGACTGGGCCCTGCCACCTGCAGGCTCAGGAAACTCACGACTTTCCCAGGCAGGGATGTTCAGAGAAGTTGCTGCTCCTTCTCTCCTCTCCTATCTCCTGTAGGGAGCTCCAGTGCTTTGAGAGGCAGCTTCTTTGTTCTTCCCAGTCCACCACTTGACACCTGGGGTTCTGACCTGTGGTAGCTCTTATGCGCAGATCCTATGCTCAGACGTGCTCGTGTGCACTTTGAGTGTTTTTTGTTGAGTTTTAGATGTTCAGTTTATTGTTGTTTCAAAGAGATAGATCTGGAGATGTCTCACTCTGCCAGGTTTTCAAAGACCTCTCTCATCTTTATAATGAGGAACATTTTACAGTATATATATTCGTAGTAATTTTTTATGATAAATTCCTAAGAAGAGATAATGTTTTTTTAATAAAATTGAACTTTTATCATTTGCGTTATCTCTTTTCCATCCTTCAAGGTACAAAGTGCTCTTTATTTTTGTACTTTCTACAAATTAGTTGGGTGGCTGGGTAAAAACAGTGAAAGCATTAAGAAGTACAAATTGATAGCTACAAAATCGTCATGGGGATATGAAGTATAGTACAGTATACATAATATAATTAACATTATGGTAATAATTATGTACAGTGCCAGGTGAATACTAATCAGGGATCGCTTCATAAATTTTATAGATGTTTAACCACTATGCTACTCAACTGAAACTAATATAAAAATATTAATGTTTTTGTATTGTTAATCACAATTTTATAAACAAATTATGATTTAAAAAATAATCTGTTTATAGGATGTCATGAAGTCAAAAATCTGTTTTCATAGATGAAATGAATTACATGTAGTATTGAAGACCTACAGAATTATGGCCATGCTACTCATTGTTCAAAGGCTACTAGACATACGATAGCACTTGCTATTACTTTTGAAAGTACTTATTAATAAATATTAATAGCTTACAAGCTTTCTTTTGTGAAGATGGTAATTACTGAAATAAAATTTCACAACAAATTTGTTCAGTTGGTTCATTATCAGTATCTGAGACTTTCCACCATAAGGCTCTCAACATACTTAACAATTGAAGGCATTTATTAAAGTTATAAACAGTATACATCATTTTGAAGTTAAATTTAATATGTTGACAAGACATAACATTTGTAAAAGTCTTGAATACACAATTACTCAATGACCTTCACTTTCCTATGGTCCCTGACCAGTCTCTTAATTCACTCTTATACAATCATTGCCTAACATAATGTCCCCAAAAATGTTAAAAAATATTTGGTGCTAAGAATCTCAGACTCTGGCACTTGATCAGGAATGTCTTATGAAAGTCTCTGGAAAGCATTTCACAGAAAGATATCTTTATTTAGATCCCATTACCTGAGAATGGTATAAATTGTATTACCTATTCTCTGAAAAGTTGAGCATTCTTTTATGGCATATACTCAGCTAGACACTGAGGACATAAATAGGAGTAACAACAAAACTGGCTCCTGTCATTATATCACCAGTAATCTATTGGAGTATACAAAAAATAGCTATTCAAGAAAAAGCAAAACTGGTTCAATCACAACTAGCTTAACAAAAGATTTACTCTGTTTAGGAGTCTAGAGAAAAGAGGTCTTATTTAGCCAGGTAAGCCTTAGGATGCACTGCAAAACAAAGATATGGTTTAGGATGAGGAGGACTTAACCTCACCAACATGAGGGGGATAAGATTCCACATGCAACACATTGTAGCAAAATAAAGCCACCAAGGTTAACATGGAGAAAATGATTGGGGAACATTAGACTACTGGAATCTTAGATAAAAACTATACCATAAATGAAATAGTTAAATATTTCTTAAGTTTTAATAGCTATAAGTGTTAAATACATCACATTTCTAGGAAAAAAGAAAATAAATTGAAATGTTCAGATAATCATGTAGGGGTATGAATATGTTTAAAATTTTACCAGATGACTTCCACATATGACTATGATGGAGTTGCTTATAGCAGATCAGCAGTGTGTGCCAAGAGTAATGAGATTAGGTGGATTTTAAAAAAAAATAAGAAATACATGTTTGAAGGTATCCTAATCTTTCTTTTAATCTGAGAATGAAATGAAAGAAAATTCCTGAGGTAGCCTCAACTTTGAACATACTGCTTTTCACAGAGCATTTGATAATACTTATATGGCATATGAAGCAGAAAAGAGAGATAATGAATAAATGGAAAAAAAAAAGCCAGCAGAAGAAACTTCCTATACTGAGCAGACACACACACACACACACACACACACACACACACACACACACACACAAATGGTTCTTATGGACTTCCAAAATAGCTGGGATTTGAAGGATAAGAAGTGAATCCAACACTTAACAATAATTTTTATCCATTAATGATTTACTGATTTACCTGCACAAGAGAAGAGAGTAAGTGCTAAATACACCTGAAAAGTGGACTAGGCATATTGGTAGTCTAATAATCCTTGGAGGCAAAAATATTCTGGGGAATATATATTCACAACAGAAATCTTTTGGTAACACATCAGTCTCAGTTTGGTTCCTTGGTAGCTTTTATACTGGAATGTTTGTGAATCAGACATGGAATGAGCCATACAAAGGTGCAAACCAGCCTGAAGTCAGCTCAGTCTCAGGTTGCTTTGAGGTGATATGTCACCCTTTGGCTTGTGCTGGATAGAATACAAACTATTTTCATATAAAAATATCTAACATACAATAATAAAAGGATAATATACTAAAAAACAATATCTAGAGAAAGAGCATATCTGACACACTCATAGAAGAAAAACTATATGTAATCCTGAGTTTGAAGTTATCATATTCAGCTTTAATAGCACTTTAATCAATAGGTACCAAATTAGACGAAAAAGATGAAAAATGTAGTCAGAGACTTGAGTCAATAAAAATAGAATCAAATGAAAATTCTGAACTAAAAATGATAATAAACATAATTATGCACAAAATAGTTGGGATTAATAGCGGATTGAGCAGAGCTAGCAAGAATGTTAGACATGATTAGTATTGGTTAGTTTAAAATAGGCAGACTGAAGCAAGAAGAGCCAAAAGCTTTAAAATAACAAATGGGAATAATAGCAATAGAATATCGTGACAAATCTGATCGTAAGTATAATGGATTCACTGAGGAAGAGATAAATAACTGAAAAGTAGTAATTGATGATATAACAGATAACAGTTGACAAATTCGCAAAGATAGAAAATATTAGGTTACAAATAAATATGAAACAAAACTAAATAAATATAAAAGTTACACCTGGACACATCATAGATAAACTACTAGAAATGAAATATATAGAACAGCTGGAGGAAAAAATATACATATTATCCTTGAAAGATTAACAAGTCATAAAGCTGGCCTATAAAAAAAATGATAGAGCCCAGAAAAAAGACTATGACATTTTTTAAGTTTTGACAGAAAATAAATGCCAACTAAACATCTATATACAGTAAAAATGTTTATCAAAAGCAAAATAGAATAGAGACATACCCAGACCATGCATCTTACCTCCTCAAATTAAAAAAAAGAAAGTATATATTTTAGTATACAGTACCAGAATACCTGCACTAATAAACAGGAACATATGTGAGTAAATGAAAAGAAGTAATAATGGAATGAAACAGCAAAATTAATAATCTCGAACTATATATAAAATTAAAATGCACAGCAGCAATAGCATCAAAGACAGAAAGAGGTAGAGTTAAAATATTATGAGTTTGTCATAGTCTTGCAGAAAATAAAATATTAATTTGTATTAGACTAATAAGTCAGTGATGCTTGTTCTAAAGTATAAAATGAATAGAAATGTATAACTAGGAAGCTAACTTGTCCTGTTAAACTTACTTGATTTTATTAATCAGTCACCCTAATAATTTGTAGTAAAAAAGCTAACACATGAAATATTAAAATGCTAGGTAAAAAAGATAACAAAGATGTTTTATAAAGCAGGTGAGAAGACTAGTAATAAATAGTGTAATGATAAAAATGAAATTCATTTTCATTTGTATTTATTATAAGTCATTTAAATACTAATGTAAAAATAACCAGACTTTATATATAAACAAAATTTTACTTTATTCTTATAAAAGACTTGTTAAATATACAGCATGTAAAAAGAATAAAAATGATACACCATGTCATACAAAATAGAACATCAATATTTATATTAATGTTAGATTTTAAAGCAAAAGCATTACTAGAGATAAAGAGAAATATTTTATAATGATCAAAATTCACTCTACTAAGAAAATATGACTTTTAATCTTTGTGCACCTAATATCTTAGCCTCCAAATGGGTAAGGTAAAATGTGATCGGTTTCTAAACTAGAGAAATACAGAATCTCACAATCACAATAAGTGACTATAAAATTTCTTATGAAGTAATTTATAAAACAAAAAAAAACAAAACAAGCAAAACAAAACAAAAATTAAAATTTATAAAGATAATGCTAAACAAAAGATTTAAGAAAATGAGTATATTGGCAAGTGTGGAACCCAACATTTTCTGCATATTTTAGCTTTTCAAATGCATATAGAACATAAACCAAGACTAATTATAGGCTGGCTTATATAGAAAATAACAAGTTTAGAAAAATTTAAATCTCACAGAGTTTTTATGTTCTCTTATCATAGTAAAATTAGATAATTCAAAACTAATAATTTTTAAAACAGATAACATAACTCACATACTCCTAACTTTTTGGAAATTAATGTTTTATTATTTAAAAATATATAAAATATTTAATAAATGTTTTAATTAAATAATTATTAATTAATGGTAATAGAACTATGACATGTCAAACTTCTAGTTTACAGTTATTAATGTGCTTAGGGGAATATTTATGACTTTAAAAGATCTATAGAAAAAGATGTTGCAAAGCATATAAATACAATAGCATTCTATGAAAAAAAACTATGATGAGCAAAAGAGTAGAATAAAATGTAATAGAACAAAATTTCTTTAACACATATACAATATCTTCAAAAAAGCTTACCATAAATTTTGTATTTAATATAAACTAATAACATTTTTAGTAAGTAATGAAATATTAAAAATATTATAAAATACTATAATAAAATCATCATTATTTGAAGGTACCATTATTGTATATGTAATGAATCAAAAAATATCTATAGCCAAATTATTAGAATCAAAAATAATAAATCTATCAAACTTTTTATTATAAAGAAAATATAAAATGTTTTAATATGCTAACAGTAAAGATTATAAAGTGTAATAAAAAAACAATATTTAAAATATAATGAAATATTGTTTAAATATTTAGGCATAAATCTAACAAAAATTTTTTTTTATAAAAATACAAAATATTAAGATACACTATATTTAGAAATTGGAATTTTTCATTTTTAAATGTTTCTTTCTCCTACAAATTTATCTATGAATTAAATTAAAATCTCATCATATCAGAGTATTTTATATGTGTGGAATTTGACAAGCTGATTTTAAAATTGTGTGGAAAAAAAATACCAAGAATAAAAAAGGCTATCTTGAGAAGGAAGAATATTTTTGAAGAAATTATCTTTTCAAAAATCAAGGCCTATTGTATCATAGAACTCTAGAAATTAAGGCATTGTGATTTCGTAATGAGGATGAAAAACATAACAACAAGACCAAACAGAAGTCCAAAAATTGTCCTACTACATACCTACTTAGTTTATGACAAAGCTGTCACTCTTATAGTGTGGGGGAGGGAACTCCTTTTGAATGATTTTGATTTACCAGATGTCTATATGAAAGTAAATGAATCTTGATTCCTATCTGTCACTTCACATCAAAATTTAATGTCAGGTGAGTTATAGGTGTAAATGAGATAGTTTAAAAGCAGACATTTTGTAGAGAACCAAGAGTAAAGTCATGACCATGGGTTAGTCAGGGTGTTCTTAAAAAAGAAATGGCTCCCCATAATTCATAAGGCTAACTGTACTATTTTAAAGTAAGAATTTCTGCTTCACTGAAAGACAACATTAAAAGGATAAAAAAGCAAGGCACAAACAAGATATTTTCAATACCTGTGTAGGACAAAGGACTCATAGCATCAATATACAAAAAAACTAAAAAAAAAACAAAACTAAAAATTGGGGGGTTAACCTCATACTGATATGTCATTTGCAAATATCTTCTATTCAGTAAGTTGTGTTTTTGTTTTGATGATGGTTTCCTTTACTGCACAAAAGCTCTTTAGTTTGGTAAGTTCCATTTGTTTACTTTTACATTTGTTGCCCTTGCTCAGAGAGAGAGCAAAACATTGCTAAGACTGAGGTCAGAGGGTTCACCATCTATGTGTCTTTTATGAGATTTATAAATAAACCTCTTACAAAACATTAAAGAATCCAATTAAAATATGGTCAGAGGACCTGAATAGACATTTCTCCAGAGATCGCATACAAATGGCCAAAGGACATAAGAAAAGATATTTGACATCACCAATCATCAGGGAAATGTAAATCGAAACCATAATGAGATATCACCTCACACCTGTCAGAATGGATATTATAAAAAAGTCAACAAATAACAAGTGTTGGCAAAGATTTGGAGAAATGGAAACCTTCGTGCACCATTGGTGGGAGCGTAAAATGGTGTAGTCACTGTGGAAAACAATACAAAGATTTCTTAGAGAATTTAAAAAATAGAATTACTATATAACTCAACAATACCACTTCTGGGCATTTATGTGAAGAAAATGAAACCACTAATTTGGAAAGATGTATGTACCCTTATGTTTATTGCAGCATTATTTATAGTAGCCAAGATACAGAAGTGATCTAGGTGTCCATTGGTAGATGAATGGCTAAAGAAAATAATGAAATATTTTTCAACAGTAATAAATGAAATTTTGTCATGTGTGACAACATGGATGAACAGGGTATTAAGCTAGGTGAAATAAGCCAGACAGAGAAAGACAAATACCATATGATTTCACTTATATGTGGAATCAAAAACAAACTAACAAATAAATAATGAAAGAACTAAACAAAACTTAAAACGATTCCTACATATAGAGATCAAATTGATGGCTTCCAGAGAGGATGGGGGTAAGGAATAAATAAAAAAAGGTGAAGAAAAATAAGAGATACAAACTTCTAATTATAAAATAAATAAGCCACGGGGATGTAATGTATGGCACACAGAATGTAGTCAGTCATACTATAATAATAGTGCTGTGACAGATGCTTACTAGGCTTACCAGGGTGATCATATCATAAGGTATGTAAATGTAGAAACACTTTGTTGTACACCGGAAACTAATATAATATTGTATTATATGTTATCTATACTTTCATAAAAAGGAAAAACTCAATAAAAATGTAGCACTTTTAAGATAAATGTTCTTTATTTATTTTTTTATTTTCATTTTTTGTTAAGTTTTCAAATAATAAAACTATTTGAAAATTGAAAAATATAATAAAGTCCCTAAATTTTTAAAAAAGGAACTAAAAATTATTTAAATTTCACAGATAGTCAAACCAAACACACCAAAAAATAAGCAGAATTCTTGAGCAGCCACGTCCAAAGGAGTCGTTTAAATCAACATTGAAAATATGCTGTACATTATTACAGAAAAAATAAAAATTAAAAACACAATCATGTGCCACTGCACCTCCCAATAGAATAGCTAAAATTTAAGACTGTGATTACAAGTTTTGTTAAGGATGTCATGCCAGCAATGAGGCAGTTTCTTCTGAATCTATCTGTGCATATTCTAAAACCTATCCAAATCGATCCTAGGTTATAAGCAATAGAGTTAAATACATGCGTGAATTAAAATTAAGTATAAAATATTCATAGCATTACTGTTAATACCATAACTTAAAATAGTATGACTGCCCAGAAATAGTAGATAAATTGTATATGCAGTAATATGGATTAATCATACAAATAAAATGTGAAAAATAAACCATATACAAAATAATGCATACATATCATCCCACTAATATAAAATGCACAAATGAATAAAATTAACATGACATGTTAGATGCCAGAATGATGGTTAACTTCATAGGAGATGGTGACTGAGATAAGGGCAAATGAATAGTTTCTGCTATTCTATTCTCTTGTGCTATTAATGTTCTATTTCATGTCTAAATAATAATTACTTGGCTCTGTTTATCAAGTAGTACATTCGAGTCTAGAAAAGTTTTCCAATAGATGTTATTTATTTTTTTAAATAATTACTTAAAAACTCAGATTTATTTTTATGTAATTCTTTTAATATTATTTCAGGGTAGCAATATTTTTTTCATCCAAATTTAATGTTTCAACAGATATATTTGAAAAGTGTAGAGTCAAAAATTAAATATGGGGGGAACAAAATTCTATTATTCTTTAGCTCAGTAGAGACATTTGTACGTTATATTTTGCTATTTTTTTCCTTTTTTTTTTTTTTTGAAGAACCCATGTTATTTTAGAAAGTTATTCTTGTAAAAGAAACACTGAAATTGAAAAACTTAACACTGAGTGCAAATTTAAAAAAATAGTTTCTCTGTTATAAATTTGCTTTGGCAATATGAGACAAAATCACATTAAAGATTGAACAAAAAATAAAAACAATAAATATTCCAATTGGACAGTGAGGACACTCAGGCAGATTCACTTCAAGATGTATCTGGCTATAATTTTATACTTTTATTTTTCTCCCTCAGGCTTTAAAATGATTAAAAACTTCAGTTAAAAATATATCATGTTAAATAAATCTGTATCTGTAGTACATGATGGAATACTCAGTATATTCGAGGTTGCAGCCAAATTTGGAAACCCATCTTGGAAATATATGAAATTACTTTGATACTTAATCTGCAATGATAGGATGGCATCATCTCCTCTGCTTCTAAATTAATTTGATAATGTAACAATATATTTAAATAGTGCCCCAAATGGATTCCAAATACATGCTGCAATACTAAAATAGCCATAGTATATGGCTATTATCAATGAAATGGTTTAGGTTAGGGGTTTTTTACATGAATGGGGTAGGAAAAAACTGTATTCACTAGTCTATATACTAAGGGAGACCCTAAGGAGAATATAAGAATGAATACAAAAGTACACTGTGCTCACTTTCATTCTGTAGCATATAAATCTCTTAATGAACTTTGAATTTTTTGAAAAAAAACCTCTATAATAACAGTTAGAAAATGCAAAACGTGGGAAATCAACTTGGTTTGTTTTGATTTTGCCCCCCTTTCAGACCAGATAGTTGGTGTTTGAATTTTATTAAATCATCAGGGCTTCTCTATACTGCTCACTGTTTCTTCTCCCTATCCCTGTTATTACCCCTTTTTTCCTGCTCTCATTTTTCATTTTCTCTCTTTTTTCCTTCCTTCCTTTTTTCTTTTTCTTTATTTCTTTTATTCTCTCTATTCTTTAAAAGATTATTTTTTATTAAATGCTAAGTATTCTTAATGAAACAAAAAATATATTTTAATCCCTTCCAAAGTAAAGTTCACCAATTATTGGATGGATGAGAGACACTAGCAACACAAATGTAATATAAGTTAATGTCATATGATTTAATGCAAAGGAGGGAAAATTATCTGCAAAACTGTGTAAAATATGTGTGATATAGGAATATAGTGAATGCAGTGCTAGGAGGATACAGGCATTCCATAGGTTGGCTGTGAGGAATGGGACTTCAGAAGTCTTATTCTGTCTACACATCAAGAGAAAGATCATTTCATAAATTGAATTCAACTATGTTCTCAGAGATTGAATAGCTGTTAAAATGATACTTTATTCTTATGCTCATTTTATAGAATATAAAAAAATGCTGAGATGACCACCTCCTTGTATATACAGATTAATGCAACATTTGCCTAGTGATGTGTCATTAGAAACCCAAATTTTAATGAGAATTTATGTTAATGGGGTGGCATCAGAGCAATGAGATTTAGAGATTGCTCACCACAGAAATCATTAACCAGAACATCATCTTTCCTGGTTTGGGCCTGGTCTAGATTTTTTTTTTTTTTTTTTGTTCTCTTGCTCTAGGATGACATTTCTTAACATTTAGTTACATGGATCCATTTTGAAAGTGATAGAAGTTATAGAAACTTTCCATAAAAAATACACATATAAGGATATAGTTTGACTACAAATATATGAATGACGTGAATCCCTTATGATAAAAATATATGTGGTCATATGTTGTTATACACAGTGCAAATGTAGGAGTCCATTATTTTCAATTAAGAGGACTACCAAAATTTAGCTTCAAACCTACAAAATCAAAATCAGCACCTACAGTTAGATTATTGTGATTCAAGAGACAGTGAACCACAGCAGTGAGAGACTGGTGATGCAGGAATTCAGAATTTGTTTAAATGGTCTAGTTGAAAGAAAGTTAGGACTGACTGAGACACCATAAGGGGGGAAAAAGTAATTAAATTTGATAGATTTGTTTAAGGATGATTTGGCTGTATTGGGTTAACTGATCAGACGTATGTAGTGGGTTTACCTTGGAAATGCAAACAGGTTTTATTTTATGTATATATATAATAAAGTTTTTAAAAAATATTCTCTTTAACAAAGGACCCTGAGTCTTTTCTTTGTCACTTTGTATTTGTGGACTTTTAAGAAAGTGCCAGCTTATTTCTTTACCTTTAAGAGTGGTATATCTCAACAAAACCCATATTTCAAGACATATTTGTAAGACTTTCATTAAATCTATGACTTTCAGAAAATGTGACCCTTTCAAGTATACTAACTTTTATCAATGATGTTAATTATTCCATGCCATATAGGTGATTTATCTTGTGATTTCTGATTTTCATTTCTTTGATTCCTTAGGTTTATAAAATAAGTACATTAACATGTTATAGTTACTTGAACTTTTTTATGTTTAATTTTAAAAATACACTTAAAGCTAAGCAATGGATTCCTAAAGGTAGAAATTAATGTGTTCAAGGTGCTCTTTGGGTTTTAATACACTGCTATAGTCATGTGCTGAATTGATTTGCTGAATTCACTTCCAAGGGCATGCAGGATTTTCAGCCTAGCTCCTCAAAAGCAGATGTACTCAAATAGAGGCTTTGGAATTGATCTAATATATTAAAAAATAATTTCAAAATCAATCTTGTTATCATTTGACACTTTTTCTCTGTATTTATTGACATAACTGATTACCCTCATCCCCCAGTTTTTGAAGCGTTCTCTGATTTTGCAAAACAACACTTTCTTCTTATTCTTAACCTGCCGACACGACCCTTCATTTTTTTATTTACTTCTTTCTCTCTGTTGATTAAAGGTATTGTTTTCTAGGCTTTTGATTTACATTTTTCTCTTTTTACATGGTCACAGTTTCCACTTGAGGTCTTCTGTCTATACTAGTTGAGGTAATTCCTCACATGATGTGAGGCCTAAAATTAAGGCCTAATGTTAAGTGCTACTTTGGTGTCCAATGAAACCAGGAAGACTCAAATGTTCTAACTGTAAGTTCCTTTCTCTATTCTCTTATCACAGAAATGTCCTTTAGCTAAACAACTTTCCTTAACAAAAAGACCAGGCATAGTTTTTTGTTTTTGTTTTTACCTTTGAATAGTAATGTCGGTTACCTGCCAGCTCATGGAATTATTCAAACCACATTCTTCCATGGCACCATACCCTCTTGATAACTGCAAAGCTTGTCTCGTACAACCCTCTAAGATGTTTATTATTTTCACTCATGTGACTATGCATGGCATGGTATATCCTCCTCTCCGGACTGTGAGTAAATGTAATTAATAAACTGTCCTAAATTCATATGTTCATTGCTGGGTGTTTTGTGATTGGACATCCCCATAAACCTGGAGAGAAACTTCCTCCTTCACCAGCATGGTGAGTAGAAAGTGATTAAGACACTTCAATAAACCTTTTCTTGTTGAAATTAAAAATTGTTTTTTTCCAATTTTATGGTTCGATGAAACTATTAGTAAGAAGAATAAGTTCAAATTTTAACTGTATAACTGATGTATTTTATTATCTTGCACTCATTTGCCTTCTCTTCCTCTTTCCTTTAGCTGACCCATCTGTTTCAATTATCACCATAATGATAAAAAAGAATTAACATGCTTAGGGAATTTTAGCTTGCAAAGTGATGTTGCACCATAATTTTACATAATTTATACAAGAACTCTTTAAAGTAGGTTTTGTCATCCTCATTTTTTGTCCCCCACAAAGTACATGGTGATGATAGGACATAAGCTTATGTTTCTGAACTCCTGATCCAATAATCTTTTAAATCCTATTCTAGCTTCCACTGTTAGGGAAGTTTGCCAAGGAACAGGCTATAGATATATCTTGTCTTTTTAAAATTTTATGTAAATTGGCCCAGTTACATTGAATCCCTAAACTCTAATGTGTTGCTTTATTTTTACTGTAATTGCAAAATAAAATTTAGCTTGACAGATGTCAATCATAATAAATGAGCTGAGGTATAGCTAAAACTCTCTAAATGGCAAAATAGCAATTATAATAATCCTGCCATGGAAGAAGAAGATAATTCCAAAATAAGTGAAGTGTAACTCAATGAGGCATAGAGACAAACCAGGATCACAGTTTCTCTCTTCTAGAGAGAAGCTTCTTGTCTTAGATCAACTCTAAATGTTAGTGAAGTGAATACAAATATAATCTCAGCAGGTGCCATTTTCTTTTTTTAAATTAAATTTATTGGAGTGACATTGGTAAATAAAATGATATAGGCTCTAAGCGAACAATTCAATAATATCTGTATACTGCACTGTGTTCACTGCCCAAATTCAAATCTTCTGTCACCATATATTTGACCCCCTACACCTTTATCTACATCGAGATTCTGATCTAAGAGGCTGCTCCCTTATTATCCTCACAGGCCTCTGCTATGCCTCAACATTCCCACCCATGCCCACCCAACGAAAGGAAGAAACTTCAAATGCCAGCAGAGGAATAAATGACCTTTAGTCTTTTTCCTTGGGAATTGCTCCAAAAGTCAAGGAACCCATTTGCAGAGCCCTGAAAGGGATTGACCTTGAAGGGGGAAGCCTGCCCCAAAAGGCTGAGGCCTGTCACCAACACCCAAGGGCTTGGGTTGGGAGAAATATCTCTGCACACAGTGTATCCTAGTGAAGTCTGAATGGCAGGTGCACTGGCTGCTGATGGGGTCACAGCTGGCACCATCCTGACACTGGCACAAGCACCCACAGTCACACACACACACATACACACACACACACACATACATCCTGCTGACATTTGTTAACCTTGCTTGACCAGCTTTCCTTCCTTCAGGGAACTGTTTTCTCTCCTAGACTCCACGGGGTTCTGATGGAATTGCCAATTACAGTGTCTTGCCAATCTGTCAGAATATGGTATAAACCAGACTAGTCAGTTTTTTCCCCTGATATCTGATAAACAGATGCTGTGTGACAGAGTCGTGTTATTTCCTTTGTGATCATATAAACTTAGAACTGTCTGTGGTTATCTCCACAAAATGAGGAAAAATTTATTCAGGAATTTGAGAAAATGAAGTCAATACACAAGAATTAGGTGGAAAAATTACAGCGACTGTTGAGTGTCTGGAAACACTAAGGCCACGTTGATGAGGCTATTATATTTTTTTTTTCTTTTCCTCTAAAGTAATTTGAGTTGGAATTACTTCTTTCACCTTTTAGATAAACTACCTCAGCTAATGTATTCAGTTGATTTCTAAAAGACTTAATTTGAAATACAAATGTCCTTTCAAGAGTGTTGATGATTTCTGATGTGGAAAGGTGCATTTATAGAACTGGGATGCTGTGGGAGGATCACAGGCACAGTCTCTGTTACAAGATATACAAATCTTCAAGTGAAGCTTGCTTTGAATCGACAGAAGATGTTAAGTGTGAGTGTACCTGTGGGGTACGTCCTGACAACTAATCAGCAGCAAAACCAGGATCATCCACAAAAGCTTTTAAGTTGGCCTGTGTTTCTATGATCCAAGTCACTAAACCACAGCAGGCTGATTTTGATGATTGCCTCTATTTCTAATCTGCCCATATTGAAACTGACCAACTCTGTGAAAACATTTTATAAAGCTTAAAAATAACATTACTGGAAAAGTTCTGGTTTGCTGATTGCATGCAGATAAGGACTAATCTTTAAAGGCCAGATATGAGGTTTTAGATGTACCTGAAAAAAAAATTTATTCTGGGGAAATCCCCTCTTTGCCAATAAATAGAACATTAAATCTGATGTTATAGGCTTATTAAACAAGATTTGCTGTTGGCTTTTCATTACATTGTTTAGAGTTACATTTGAAAAACAGTACAAATGTTGTGTATCTTGACTTTCACTTTAGCTTCTGAATTTTTTTAAATGATTTCTTGAGTTTGAGAATTTCAATTTCAGAGAGAAGTTAGAAGAATATAAACATCAAAACTGTTGTTTCTTTGTTCGTTTGTTTTCTTTTTAGCCATTATATAGTTATTACCAGTAGAGAAAAAGTGAATTTCAGATTCAAGTTGTTTCATTTTATAAAAATATTTATTGTGACATTTTTTTAAATTAAAATTTGTTTTTTTCTTGTTATTCTTTTAATAGGTTTATTGACTTATTGTGATATTCTTTCACACATTTTTCTGTCATAACTCTTGTTTAGGTATATATACATATATTCAGATTAGCACCCCTACCTCTTAGGAAAGAACAGAAAATGCAGATACAGGCATAGATAGCATCATTCACTGGTTCAGATATAAAATAGATAATATCTGTATTTATTCATAGGGGAAATTCTAATAGGCAAAATATGTCTGCTGAATTAAAGGTCTTCTGCAGATAAATCACAAAGGTTAAATTATTAGTGACCTAAAAGAATTCATATTCCTTAAGGCAGCTGTGCTCAATCTTTTTGGCACCAGGGACCAGTTTCATGGAAGACAGTTTTTCCACAGACTGGGTAGGGGAGTGGTGGTTTGGGGATGATTGAAGCGCATTGCATTTATTGTTCACTTTATTTATATTATTACACTGTAATACGTAATGAAATAAATATACAACTTACAATAAAACAGAATCAGTGGAGCCCTGCGCTTATTTTCCTACAACTAGACGGTTTCATCTGAGGTGATTGGAGACAGTGACACCCAAAGTGCATTGCTTATGCTCAGTCTACTCTGTAATCTTGTTTTGGTTGCTGTCACTGCAGAAAACCCTGCTTCACAAAGATAGGATGCTAGAAATGAAAGCAGGCTTTTCAGTGCTTTTGTGGTAATCTCAAAATGTTCCCCCTTGACTTTAATCCAGGAAGTATGGAGATTTGAAGTTGTCTCAGACATACTTTTAAGGCCACTGTCATTTGCATTCTCAAGCAGTTGACACTCTTCTAGCACAGGCAAAGTCAATTCACCTGGCTTATTCACAAATGGGACACTCCTTCCCATGGTGGGGGCGACTTTTGTGGTTGGGAAGTAATGTTTAAACTCTTTAAAGCTGAGATAAGTGATCATGCACCAGCTGGGAGAAAGAAGGCCCTGGTTCAGTCTCTTTCAAAATCTCTGCTAATGTTTGAAACATATCAAAAATCCCAGTGTTCATTTGTTGCCGCCATCTTTCTAGTTTGGCTTTGAATACAACCACTTTATCTGCCTACTTGAACACAGTTGTCATTCTCCCCTGAAGTGACAGATTGAGTTGGTTAAGCAAGTTGAATATGTCACACAAGTAAACAGGTTTTGCGGCCCATTCTGTGTCACTAAAATGTAACTGTTTTTCTAAAAGAAATCTCAGGAGCAGCTCTTATAACTCAAAAACTCTGCCCAGTAATCTGCCTTTAGAAACTATCTCACTTTTGTGTATGGGAGAAGATGTGTGTACTCTGTGTCCATCTCCTCACAGAGCTGTGTGAACAAACGTCAAAATGTGATTAAGCTCAGGTGACATTTTTCAGCTAGCCAGTATTCTCTACGGATGACACAGTGTGTGACATAGTGTGTAGACTCACATTCAGAAGTGACTTCTTTGACCCAAGTAATGAAACTAGAAAGCTGACCTGAGTAGTGAAACTGGAAAGTGATGGCAGCCACTCCAACAGTGCATATACTGAAGCAAAATGACCAGTTCAATTTTCCTGATATGTAATCATTCAAAGACTTGACTAGTTCTGCAGCTGTGGTATTGGTGGGCAACAAAATTGCATATAACTTATCCTTATACACATCCTCCTAAAAATAGATTGTACAAAAACAAGCATTGTTGGCTTGTCAACATCAGTAGATTCATCAATCTGGATTGTATACCACAGTGATTCACTAATTCTAACAATTGTGCCTCAATGTTCTCTGCTACTTCATCAGTTCGTCTAGCTATGGTGCTAGCTGAAAGAGGAACACAGGCTGCCTTTTGAACTGCAGCCCCTCCTTAAAGTTCACAACAAATGTTCTTAGCAGCAGACAGGATCAACTCTTTAAAGGGCTTCTTAGCTTTAACAATATGATTAGCTACTAAAAATGATGCACTTGGTGCAGACACATTTGATAAAGTGGTGGCCTTCAATAATGGCTTCTGTTTGTTGTGGCGCAACCAATTCTAAGACCCACAGAACCAAATGAGATTAATTATGAGCTTTTATTAGCCAGCCGGCGACTGACTCTCTACCCTACTGGGTTAGAAGAGACCAGTCCCAGGGTTATAGAGAGAGACAGTTATAAAGCCTCTCACTACATCCTAGAACAAAGTAAGTTAAACAAACAAACAACAACAACAACAAAAAAAAAAAACACAGGAGTTAGTCATTGATGTCCTTCATGAAGATAAATGTAGCTGGGGGTTTGCTAATTCAAACAGAGTCTAGCAGATGGTCTTGTTATCTGCATCCTGGAATGTTGTGCTCTTCTTGGGGGTTGGTGCCTAAGTGATATCACCTCCTTGTGACTGATTTACTGGGAAGTTTTCACCCTTCATGTTCTTCATGTTCACATTTCTTTCTTTTAAAAAACTCCAAAGCCTGTCTATTAATGCAGGGTGCTTGATCTCTATGTAGCAAAGCAATTTTGAAGGTTTCATGGCTTTGTGGATAGTCAGTCGCTACATGTTATACAAAGTGGGCTTAGAGAATGTGAATCACTTTTTTTCAGTAAATTCATAATTTAAATAGGACTCTGGGTATTTTCTTTTAAATGCAGCTTTCTTTTTGTTGGCAGTCTTAGAGTCTTCTGCTGTCTCATCATTGGGTATTTCCCCCTTTTCAAAGAAGCTCTTCAGTGACATTTGTTTTTTTACTCATTTTTGGCTATGATTAGCTTGTGGGCTTACCATAACTGTGACTGAGATAAGTGCACAGTGTGGGAAAAGGTGTGGACAACATGTTAAATGATATAATGGGCAGGCCATCTGCAGGCTGAAATAAGTGTTTGATTCTCACTTAAAGACCACCGACAGATGCAGCTGTAAACTGAAGTACATTAACTTGCCACTATAAAGCTTGCCACCACATGCGCTTAATTGTCACATGCCACTCACTGATAAGGTTTTGATATGAGTCTGCAAGCAACTGATTTATCATGGTCTCTGTGCAGTCAAACCTCTCTGCTCATATTAACCTGTATTGACAGCTGCTCCCCAGTGCTAACATCACCACCTCAGCTCCACCTCAGATCATCAGGCATTAGATTTGCATAAGGAACAAACAACCTAGATCCCTCAAAGGAGCAGTTCACAATACAGGCAATTCGCGTTCCTTAAGGTACCTAAGCCTCAGGATCCCTAAAGAAATATAGACCATTTTCTCTGTTGCACTCAGGAGAGGGGATATTTAATTAAAACTTAAACAGTAACAAATAATGATCAAGCATTATTTTCAAACTTGATATTTTATCAAATATATTTTAAAGACACTGCATTGATTCATTCATTTATTCAATTGATTTTTTAAATTTGTATAACTTTTTGATTTTTTAAATACTGAATACATCTCTATAACCATTTCTCAGATCGAAAAAGGCAAATTGTAGCCATAACCCTAAAAGCCCTCATTGTCTTTCTTTAAATTACTGCCCATTCCTTCAAAGGTATCCTGATTTATAACACTATGTGTTAATGTCACTTGTTTTTTACTCCACATAGTGGAACTAAATACACTGTGAACTCTTTCTGCATCTATCTTTTTTCATTTAAGATTATGTTTATAAAACTAATCCATTTTGTTTTCCATAGTTTTCAATATTTATTTTCATTGTTGTATAATAATTCTCAACCAGAAAGATATTGCATCCAGGTGGTATTTCCCAAAGTTCAGAGATATTTTTGATTGTCACAACTGGAGTAGGGGTGTTATAGGCATCCAGTGAATCCCAAGCAGGAAATTTTACTAAATATCTTTCAGCATACATGACAGCTCCACAAAAAAAAAAAAAATTCATCCGACCTAATCATATAGTGACTAGATTGAGAAATTCTTTTTTATACAGTTTTAGTGATTAAATTTACTTCCCTTTATTTAACCATTTTCTGATGTGTGCAGGAGTAGTTTCCAGGTTGTATTGTGAATAATACTGCTGTGATGTCTTATCATGTGTATTTTGGTGAACATATGAATGTTTTTCTGATCAATATATGTTTAAGAGTACAATTGAGTGGTCATTCAAAATTATTTATTGAGTCTATGTGCTGAGGATACAGCAATGAAAAAAAAGATGAAATAAGAACTCTGTAAGGTTTATGTCCTAATAGAAAAATGCATTCAACAAAATAAATAATAAAATAGTGTATGTGATAGTGATAAAAGTTTTAGAGAAAATAAACTAGAAAAAAAGTTGAGTTTGGTCAAAGATGGTGATGGTTATAATTTAGATACAGTTTGCAGAAGAGGAATCACTGGAATCATTATTTCTATTAAATACTGAATAGTAAGATTGGGTGGAAAGAGCTTTTTAAAAACATGCTGACAAAATATATTAATTTTTTGATTACTATTATTGTTTATATTATTGTTATTGCTACTGCTATATTTTTAATTTTTAGTGATAATTCACAGTCTTTTGTGAATGAAGATCAATCAATGTTTTAGAAGACTTGCATACTCTTTGAAAGGAGATTGAAATTAAAAGGTGGTAAGTGAAACAATTAAACCCACTCCTTTCTGACCCCAGTTGGCCACCAACAAGACACTCATATAACATGACAATGTTTCATTGGCAGTGGTAGGTTTTATAAAATTAGGAGAGGATTCCATATAAGGTTATGGTAAATAAAGTCAGCAAGAGCCTTATGCTCTATTTTGGTAACTATTGAAGTTCTACTTCACTAACTATTCCATGCCTTTATTTTCATTTTCTAGCTTTTGTTACCATCAAAAGCTATTAATCTGTTATATTTTATTTGATCCTTAAACTTTCCCCTCTTTCTTCATTCTTACTTATTTTCTATTCTATGTAAAGGTGATAAGAATATGGTAGAAAATTAAATTCTCTTCATTGTATAGTTTACAGCAGTAACATACTGCTAAAAACTACAAACTTTCCCTATGAAATTCTTTCTTTAAGTTCACATATTATATGTTTAGTACTTTACAGTATTTTTCCAGCTTTATTGAGGTAAATTGACAAATGAAAATTGTATATATGTAAGGTGTATCACATAGCATTTTGATATACATACACATTGTGGCATAATTACCATAATAAAACTAATTAACATACCTATAGCTTCGCATAGTTACTTTTACTTATGTGGTAACAACATTCAAGATCAACTCACTTAGCAAATTTCAAGTATACGATACAGTATTTTTACTGTAGTTTCTAAACTGTACATTAGATTTCCAGAACTTACTTACCTTGAGTAATTGAAACTTTATACTCTTGGGGAGCTTCTCTCCATTTCTCTCCCTCTCCTGTGTCTGGCAGCCACCACGCAAACGTGCTTCTTTTATGACTTCAAGTTTTTCAGACTTCCCACATAAATGAGATCATACAGTCTTTGCTTTTTTGTGTGTCTAGGTTATTTCACTTAGCATAATGCACCCCAGGTTAATTTATGTTGTCAAAAATGACAATATTTCTTCAATTTTAAGGTTGAATAATGTTATATTGCATGAACACACACAAACACACATTTTTCTTTATCCATTCAAACATCGACAGATGTGTAAGTCATTTCATATCTTGGATATTGTGAACAATCCTCCAATGTACCTGAGCACGCAGACATATCTTTGTGATCCTGCTTTTAATACTTTGGATTTAAGCTAAATAGGACTGTTGGATCATATCGCAGTTTATTTTGAATTTTTTAAGAAATATCCATATGTTTTTTATAATGGCCATACCAATTTACATTCTTATCAAGAGAATACAGGATTCACTTTTCTTCACATCCTTGTCAACACTTTTTTTATATATATAATAGCCTTTTTAAAAGATGTGAAGCAATATCTCATAGGTGATTTGCATTTCCCTGATGATTAGTGATGCTAAGCAACTTCATATTTTATGTTGTCCCTGTGTATGTCTTTTATTCAAGTATTTATAACATTTTTTAAAACAGGTTATTTATTTATTTTTTATTTATTTATTTATTTTTGGCTATTGATTTGTTTGGGTCCTTTATATATTTCAAACATGAACCATTTATAATATATATAGTTCACAAGTATTTTTTCTCATTCTGTAGATTGCCTTTTCTTTCTGTTGATTGCTTCCATTACTCTACCAAAGCATTTCAGTTTAATGCAATTCCACATGTCTATTTATGCTCTGTTGCCTGTGCTTCCAATGTCATACTCCAAAGATTATTGCCGAGAGCAATGATAGAAGTGTTTTCCATACATTATCTTCTAGTAATTTTATGGATTCACATCTTATGTTTAGGTCTTCAATCAATATTGATATGATTTGTATATGTTTGAAATAAGTTTCCATTTTTATCCTTCTGGATGTGATATACAATTCTCCCAGCACTATTTATTGAAGAGACTATTATTCTTTTTTCATTATGTGTTCTTGGCACACATATTGGATATCAGATGACTGTAGATGTGTTGATTTATTTCTGACTGTATATTCTGTTCTATTTTTCTATATGTATGATTTTTTGCCAATATTATACTATATAGATTGCCTTAGATTTGTAATATATCTTGAAATCAGGAAGTGTGATGCATCCAGCTTTGTTATTTAGCTCAAGATTGCTTTTGCTATTCAGGGTCTTTTGAGGTTCCATATGAATTTTAGGATTTTTTGTCTCTATTTCTGTCAAAAATGCCATTATTTTGATAAGGATTGCATTTAATCTGTAGATCACTTAGCATATTATAAGCATTTTTATTGTATTAATTCTTCCAGTCCATGAACATAGATCTCTTTCTGTTGATCAATATAATTGCAAAGGTCTTTCACCTGTTTAGTTAAGTTTATTCTTAAGTATTATATTACTTTTGGTGTTATTATGAATTAAAGTGTTTTCTTAATTTACTTTTTAGATAGTTTATTGTCTGTATATAGCAATGTGACTGATGCTACACAATTGATTTTGTGTTGCAATTTTACTGTATTTTTATTTCTAAAATTATTTTTGAATCTTTAGGTTTTGCTACATATATAACCATGTCATCTGCTAAAAGAAATAATTTTACTTTTTTTTCCAATTTGGAAATCTTGCATTTATTTTTTTCTTGTCTAAAGCTCTTACTAGGACTCCCAGTACAGTAGGATATATAAAAGTGGTAAGAGTGAGTACCAATGCCTTGTCCTGAATTTTAGCAGGAGAGTTTTCAGTTTTTCACCATTGATTATAATGTTAGCAACTGTCATCATGAATGGGTATTGAACAATGTGAAATGCTTCTTCTGCAGCTATTAAAATTATCATGTTTGTTTTTTCTTTAACTTTGTTACCTTAGTCTATCTCATTGATTTATTTGCTTATGTTAAACTATCCTTACATCCCAAGGGTAAATCTCACTCGGTTGTTGTATATATGTGCTGTTGATTCATAATGAGAATTATTACTCTTATAGTTCTCAGGGAGACTGACCGGTATGGGTTTTTTTGGTTTTTGGTTTTTGTTTTTTCTTACAATTTCTTTGTCTAATTTTAGTCAGGGTGATACAGGCCTCATAGAATGAATTTATAAGTGATTTCTCTTATTCAATTTTTTTTTATTTTGAAAATTGAAAAATTCCTTAAAACATCAACCTACAAAAACTGAAATAAGAAGCAGCAGAAAGCTTAAACATACTAATAACAACAAGAAGATTGAACCAGTAATCAAAAACCTCTAACAAATAAAATCCTAGGACTAGATATCTTCACTGGTGAATTCTACAAAACATTAAAAGAAGACTTAATACCAATCCTTCTTAAATTCTTCTCTACTTTTATAATGATGTATGTTTGTGACCTCCAAAATAGATAATTTAAACATTACTGAATAATAATATCAGAGATGTAGCTTATAGGGAAGAGAAAACTGGAGGAGGGTTGCATTTTATGACCACTGTGACTTTTCCAAATCATTGGATTGATCATTCTGTCTAATTTCACTTCACCGTTATGGAGGTCAGCTAGGTCTGATTGCATTGATGTGGCTCCAGGAAGTGGAGTAGAATAAAGAAGACACATTTTAAAATATAGTAGGTAGAAATCAAGAGCAAAGGTGGAAATCATTTTTCAGAGAGACTGTCAGGTACAATCCTGATTTACTTAATCACAAGCTCAAAGGAACAGAACTAAAGGTAGTCACAAATAAAGAGAAAATATATAAGAGAACCTGGTATAATTTGAGCAAAGTATAGCAGGTTAGAAAAGCAAGCAGGAGGTGATCAGAGTAAATCTCAGGGCTAGGTTTTTTCTTATTCTTGAAATTATAGAGCTTGTTTGATCTACATAATTTATATATATATATATATATATATATATATATATACACACACACACACACACATATATATATATATATTATACCTTGTAAATTTGTAATTCCCTTATTCATACTAATATCTTACAGAATGTAATGTAAGTAACCATGACACACAAAAATTGTTTATTTGGGTTGACAAATTAGTCTACCCAATACTAAGGTTCTGTCTATTGTTTTATTAAATATTGACAATATGAAGAGCACAAAAGTGTGTGTGTATGTTTGTGTTTCAAAGAGGTGAGAGGGTTTGGGGATAATAGAGAAAAAAAGAAAAAATTACTAAAATAACAAAAAATAACTAAAATAACAGAACAAAAATATATTGCAATTAATATACACAGTAATTTGAATTGGTCAGGTTTTTTCTAGGTAAGTTTTTATACGATTTGTAAAGTCATATTTTAATAAACTTCATTTTTAAGACAGGTGTGTTTTTACAGAAAAATTATAAAGTTATTACAGGGAGATTTCATGTACTACACACTTAACATCCTCTCTTAATTATATTTTTCAGTAGTATAGTACATTTTTCACAATCTAAGAACCAACACTGATCATTATTATTAACTAAAGTCCATACTTTATTCAAATTTCCTTGGTTTTTACCTAACATATATTTTTTCTCTTTCCAGAATTTCATATATGATATCTTATTGCATTTGGTTGTTGTATTATTTTGGCTCCTCTTGGTAGAAATAGTTTCTTAGACTTTCCTTGTTTTTGATGATCTTCACAGTTTTGAGAAGTATTGAGAAGGTATTTTTGTAGAATGCTTCTCACGTGAAATTTGCTGTGTTTTTTTTTTTTAATTTTTATTTTTAAAATTCAACTGTGTTTAGGGAAGAAGATTACAGAAGTTGAGTGCTATTTTTATCACATTATATCAAAGGTACATACTATCACCATAACTTATTCCATTGATGTTGATTACCTGGTTGAAGCTGTTTTTCAAATTTCTCCACTAAAATTTACATTCTTTCCCTCCCTTCTTTCCTTACTGTGCTCTTTGGAAAAGTCACAATGCCCACCCTGCACCTAAGGAGTGAGAAATTATATTCCTCTTCCTTGAGGGTGAAGTATCTACATAAATTATTTAGAAATTTTTTGTATGTGAGATTTAGATCTTCTCCTCCCTTATTTCTAAATTATTTATTTATTTATGTCAGTATGCACTTAAAGATGTTTATATTATTTCTTTGTTAGAATTCAATCCTTCTTAGTTATTGCTCAAAATAAATAAAGCTTTGCTCCTTGTGAGATCTTTCAGTGGGCTTTGGTGTCCCTTTGACACATTCCATCATAATGTCTTTTTTAAAAGCACTTCCTTACTTCTAGCACTGAAAGATGCTCCAGGCTTATTTTGTATATTTCTTGGAGCAGTTTTATAAACATCCATTTCTCCTAGGAGACTTGGTTCCCTTTTTATTAGTGAATGCTATTAGAAACCAAGATCTGGCTGCTAGTTTTGCTCGTAGCTACTGAGTTATCATTGCTTCCAGGCCCTATAAGCTAATGAAAGGTATGTATATATACTAACCTATGCACATACACACACTCATCAGTATTTTTATGTGTATCTATTTTTTATAGTAATCTAAATATGTTCATACTGATATTCTCAACACTAATACAGCATCCCAAGAATCATTCTGTCTCCCTCCCCTTTTTATCTGTAACCTCCCAGTCAAACAGTGAAAAACCTGGCTCACTCCATTCTCTAATCATTTTCTTAATTGTTCAGTTTCAATATACATGTATTGCAGTATTAAAATTGTCAACCTGTTGATTCAATATTATTAACAAGAGTACAGTGTTTATGCAAAGTTTCTTTTTAGTCTTGCAGTCTCCTCTCGTTTTAAAAGTTATTTAAGTCATCAGTTTGTGGCCCCAACTCTTCCTATGAGATTGTTTCATGCATTTGTAATACAGTTACATGTTTTTTTGTCATCGTCAGTGTCCTATCATGGGATTCCTCTGACTTTTTTGTTGTTGTTGTTTAATTTGTGTGCATTCATATTTACACCTTGTGTGTAAAATATGTTTAAGACTGACTTTAAGCTACAGATAGAATTGTCCAACAGAATTTAAAAATAATAATGTAGTTAAGGAGTTTAATTTCCATTTGGTTTAAATATTAGAAATGTCTCTGATTTGTTGTATTAAAGTATGCATTTTGTGTGCATTCTCAGATTCTCTTGACTTCCTCCTGCTTTATTTTTCTTGAGAAAGTACACCATATTGTATCACCCCTTCAATTCCATACATAAAGAAGCTTGCATACCATTAGATATAGGGTGGTCTCCTAAGGACAGAATTCTATAAACCAGAAATGTAGGAATGCTACTTCTCATAGGTTGAAATTTTACCAGTAAGAAATAGGACAGAGCCAGGCAGTTATACTCTTGCTTTCCTCTCTCTCTCTCTCTCATAGACTATGATAGGTTGCATTCTGTCCTCTTAATACTTTTGGAAAAGTACAATGTGTAAAGTAAACAGATGTGCTGAGTGAATGGCTCTGTCTCATTTTGTCTCTTTGTAAAGCAGTTTGCCAGCACAATCTTGCATTGCTTCACATTCCAATCTCATCTTTGCTTAGTTTTCTGTTTTCCTTCACCTTGATGGCCTTAGGATTTTACCTCCCACATCATAGATGAATAAATAAATAAACAAACAAACCATTAACAGCTAATCCTTGCCCTAGGCTCTACTTTCTCTAGAGCTCAGGATCAGACAATGTATAAGCCCTTAATCATTAAGACTTTAACCTGACTAATGAAACAACAAAATCTCCCAGAATATTGTCATCACAATTTGAATTACAAATAAAATGTTTTTTTTGTTTTTTGTTTTTGTAATTCATGCATATGTTTGTGGAGAGCAAGGTGCAGAGAGACAGTTTTAATGCATGATATCCACATGTATAGTATATCCACTTTTACAAAGACACAAAGACATAGCAAAAAACAGTAGCAATATTTTTATTTCTAATATGTGAAAATAGAAAGTGTTTCTGGTTTCAACTCTAAAAATCAAAACATCACATATTCTAAAACTAATGTGTACATTTTAAACCTTCCCAATTTACAACATTACTAATTATTTAGGAGAGGCTGCATTTTTACCCCACTGAATTATGACTTACTTCAATTCTGCATCTAAGTAAAGAACTGAAGCCATTTTAGGAAGAAACCACACCCTTTGCACATTGTACATTCTGTAGGCTTGATAAACTAATGATATCGAGTTTAATTAATATTTTAATTTCTTGTTGGGATATTTCTTTGCCAATAATTTTACAATTGAGAACTGTCTATAATGCATAGTTTCTTCATGTGTACTAAATGGAAAACAAATGAATATAGTAAAAAACATTCAATATTGAGAACAATCTTTACACAAGTGTACACATATATCTACACAGATTTCTTAAACTTGCCTTTGATGTTTTCATTCTCTATTTTGTTTTCTTTAAATGTAATTAGCTGTGAAGAAAACAGCCTTGTGTATTCATGCTCAAGTTAATTAATTAATTAATTGAATCCTTAAATATAGTATTTTATTGCATGCTTACTACATCCCCGGCATGTGGTAGTCTAAATTTTGGGGATAGTGCAAGGAACATTTAGAAGGTCTCTTTTAATGGAACTTACAATCAAACAAACAAATAAAATAAATATCTAAAAGTAAAAAAAAAAACAATTTAATAAATATACAAGATACTATTAGGTATGATATGATAGAATCATGAGTTACCAACTTAGGTGCACACCATGTTTTGGAGAATCGTGAAGGGAGAAGAGAGAAGTCTTGTTTGATACTATCCTCAATCTTCTGCTGTCTTCACAGTTATGTTCTCAGATCACTAAGTATAATGAGAAACAATTAGAAAGCAAAGTCCCTTTCTTATAACTTAGCTGGACAATACACTATAATAGAATAGACAAGGAAAGACTGGGTAAAATCAAGGAGATTGTATTCATTACAATTTCAGTTGTTTTACTTACTTACCTTGTCTAAAAATTTAGAAAACTTCCTCTAACTTTCTGAATATGTAACTTTAAAAATTCTTTAAGATCAAAACTAATTTTATTAATGTTGTACTGTTATTTAACAGGATATCTGGAACACTGAATGCACTCAGCATAGATTTCAATGGTGAGTCTACCTTTCAAAAATTCTGTAGAAGGAATGTAATTGAATATATTCATCTTTTCGAAGTAGATCACTGTTCAGCCTATTTTCTCACTTGTGTTTAAGTGGCCAGTCTTGGTTTCTTTGTGGTTTTGGATAGGCAGTGAAAGAATGTAGTAACAAAATGTACACACATGACTACTTAATGACTGACACTTGAGAAAAAACTGTAAATATAACATACCCATGCACTAAAAATCCTTGGCACATCCTGTATATTTTAATACAAAGAATATTTTTTTTAAAAGTCCTATGATCTGAATTTTCAGAGCTATAGTAGGTGCCCAAAGCTAAAGATTGTTAAGAAAGTTTGGAAAATGTCTGAATCTTCATGTAATTTCCATGTAGGAAAAAATATTCAAGGGATAAAAACTTTATGTAGTTTGGCACAAATGTATGCTAATCCTTTGCACAACAAAAACATTTCCAGCCTTTGCTTGGACTTCAAATACAAAAGAAAGAAAAAAGGATAAGAAAGACCATCACCAACAGTAATACATTCTAAAATAGCTCTTTTAAGATTTCCTTCTTCTCTTTAGAATCTTCTATGTAGCAACTTTTATTGATCGACGTTTTATTTTTCAGGTGACATAAAATCAATAATTTCCTCTTTCACCCTACAAGACACCAGTTCTCAAAATTATCTTTTCAATAGACTCAGACTTACATGCTTTCAGTATTTTGCTCATAAGGTGCTTTCAAATTATGCCACTATCTTCCTCTCTCAATATTTTATTTAAATATGATTTTCTTATTAGTTCGAACAAGATAGTTTGTGTTCTTTATTTCATAATAGTTTTTTTAAATTAATTAATTACACTCAGTACCATTAAAAGGTCTTTGCTATATCATTGATCCAATTGTTATATATTTGCTATGTTTGAGATATAGTTTATCCTTACATCAATTCTGACTTAGAATATTGAAATATTGTTCTAAGCATGTCCAGAACAAATGTATTAGCCCATCATATAAAAATTCATATCCTTTTATGGACATATACTTTTGCGATTGCAGTGGGAACTAGATATGATGGCTCCAAGTATCTTTTTGTATTTGTTTTCTGTAGAGGACTGATTTAACTGCAATGAGCATAAATTTCAATGGCAAGTTTGGTCTTCAAAAAAAGTTTTACTTTTTCCCCATTATTTAGAGCTAAGCATTTACTTATAGTAAGAAACAATGCTATTTTAGAAATTTGTTTCAAATGTATTCAATTATATTTGAATATCACTTGTTATTTTTTAAGTTAGGGTTTCATTTGTGCCTCCCTAAATACTTGCTTAGAGTCAGAATCTCTCCAAGAGAACAATTAACAATGCACCTGGTTACCTAATCACCTGGTCACCCAAGAGCTCTGATGGAGATGTACAATGAAGTTATTGTTGTTTTCATATTTGTTAATACAACATTCATTGTTCAGACCATGGATCAATAAATAATTTTGATTTTCAAGATAATAATTAAGAGATAAATATTGTAAGGCTATAACTGGCACAGTGATTCCTTTAATGGGTCTGGATAAATAAAATTGCAAAATATTCTGGAAAGGGTTCACCATTCTAAATGCCATTAAGAACATTTGTAATTCATGGGAAGAGGTCAACATAACAAGAGTTTGAAATAACTTGTTTCTACCCCTCATGGATGATTTTCAGGGCTTCAAGACTTCAGTGGATGAAGTAACTGCAGATATGGTAGAAATAGCAAGGTAAGTATAATTAGACATGGAGCCTGAAGATGTGTCAGAATTATTGCATTCTCATGTAAAAATTTCAGCAGGTGAGGAGTTGCTTCATATTGTAAACCAAATGGTTATTTGAGATAAAATCTATTCCTGGTGAAGATGAGTAAATATTGTTGAAATAATAGAAGTTTTAGAATATTACATAAACATTGATAAAGCAGTGGTAGAGTTTGAGAGAATTGATTTCAATTTTGAAAGAATTTCTACTGTGGATAAAATGCTGTCAAACAGCCTTGCATGCTACAGAGCAATCTTTCATGAAAAAAAAAGAGTCAATCTATGTTATAAACTTAAATGTTGTCTTATTTTAAGAAACTGCCACAGATACTCCAGCTTTCAGCAACTACCACCTTGAGCCATCAGCAGCTGTCAACCCTGTAGCAAGACTCTCTCTCTACAAGGTAAAAAGATTATTATTCACTGAAAGCTCGGGTGATGACTAAAAATTTTAAGAATAAAGTACTTTTTTATTAAGATATGTACTTTTTAAAAAGATATAGTGCTATTGCACACTTAACAGACTATAATATAGTATAAAAGTAATTTTTATGTGCACCAGGAAACCAAAAAATGTATGTGACTTGCTCTATTGTGATATTTGTTATATTGCAATGGCCTAGAAGCAAATCCCCAATATCACTAAGATATGCCTGTGTGAATTTCCCTCTCTTAATTGTCTATTGAATGCACATTTTTGATTCGGACTCACATTAGTGTTCATGGTTCTCACCTGGCTAATTCCAGAAATTTCCTTAAGTTTTACATATCTTTAAAGGTTCTGTCATGATCAAATTTTCAATAAATATACAGAATTATAAAACAATTTTAATGTATCTCCTCTCTTAGATTTATTCTTATCAAATATGACTTCATCCTACCATAATATTTTAGGATCCAGACTCTCTTTTCCTTTTTAGATATTACATCCTTGGAGACATGGGAAACCATAGAAAAGTTACAAAACAAAGTTCACATAACTTGTGACACCTTAACCTACTTTAGATCTTAGGCAACTCTATAAAAAAAAATGCCGTCCATCTCAAAAATATACATATAAATTCAATTTAATATAAATCACAGAAATGCTTCCCTCCTGATTATTTTAGGAATAAAGTTAATGATTTTTTTCTATGTTTATGCTCCATTTGATGTGTAAGACACCTAGCACTCCAAGACATTGCCCAAAATTTTTAAATTTCTGGTCCCAAGGTTGGCAACTCTTTTGATGACTGAAATTATCAACCTCATATGTGCAAGTGGACTCTTAATCTCTTTCGAGCACATAAAGCTCATAAATAAAGATAAATACATAAACAGACACATATCTGGGTGTTTACGTTTTTCCGTATTACCTAACAATCAGAATAAGGAAGAATAATAAAATGTCTTTATGTCTACACAATTTATTCCATTTTATTTAGTACTAATGTATGTTAACTTGATATTAAAAATCTAAAACTCACATTTCTATCTGGCTACCAATATCTTAATAAATTTTATGGATACTTTCTACTACTATGCCACATCCTAAAGCCATTCTAAAAGTTTATCATTAAGATTAATATAAATGCCCTAAGTGCAACATTGATAAGAATGCTGAATAAGACCCGAGAATAAAATCCAATAGAATACTTCTAGAAGATGTTCCAGGTTAAAACTTTTTTGCTTAGAAAAATGACTTTTGTGCTTTTAAAGCATGATTAATGTACATATTTTTTGCATTTAGCTTGATATAGAATTTTGGCTACAAAGGACAAAACTAAGGAGTTCATGTTGGATACAGACATATATAAGAAACTTTTATTATAAAAAAGATTATTTACTCTATCCTATCTTTGCAAAGCAGGAGGAATGCTCAACAAAAAGAAACAATAACTTTCTTCATTTGTACAAAATGTTTCAGAACTGTATTATAAATGCTTTATCGCCCCAACTAGTTTATGAGCAGTGAAATGGAAAAAATATGCTTGTTTTCTAAGCCTTTCTTGCCTCCCATTACTGTTCCTAAGTGTCTAATAAAATAGACACATGAAAACATTCTATTTTAGTTAAAGAGGTAAAAAAGGAACACTGTATTTCTTTTAAAAATATAAAATCCCATATACCTATATTTGCTGTCTTTTCATAACCTGTCTTCTCAACCTTGCTATCTACAAAATAGTGAAAGGAGGTTACTCAGGACTTGACTCAGTAGAAACTTATTAATTGGCACTTCCTCTCACTAAAGTGCACTGAAATCAAAATTTTTATTCTGAATAGTAAGCACACATTTGACTAGATTCTGAAGTCCCTTATATATCAAAAGAATGTTAGCGTCTTCCTATGTTTGAGACATATAGTAACTTTTGATTAAATAGTCAATTGAAGAAACAAAACAATTTTCTTACAGTTTCAAGAAAAATGAGTGGATAGTCATTTTCTTTCTAAACTCAACCTGGTCGGATTGTATTGAATTAAAAGGATCTTCTAACTGATCCCACTGTCTTTCCTATATTACCCATACCACTTTGGTATTTAACAGTGACCCAATTATATGCTTTTGCCATCTGAAAACCTTTTTTTAGCTCCTTAGATCTTTTAAATGAAATCCACAATTTGATGGTTTAATTAAGACACCTAAATAAAATGATAGTACAATGCACTAGGCTTTGAACAACAACAACAAAATCCTTTAAACAATACTTTTTTTCTTCTGATTGTTACCCAAGTCTTCACTTTTATGGATTTTAACAACTACATTTTCTTATTAAATATATATGTATATATGTATACATACACACACACACAAAGAAGAAGAAAGAAGAAGACAAAGAAGAAGAAGAAGAAGAAGAAGAAGAAGAAGAAGAAGAAGAAGAAGACGAAGAAGACGAAGAAGACGAAGAAGACGAAGAAGAAGACGACGAAGAAGAAGAAGATGAAGAAGACGAAGAAGACGGAGACGAAGGAGACGAAGACGAAGAAGACGAAGACGAAGAAGACGAAGAAGAAGAAGAAGAAGAAGAAGAAGAAGAAGAAGAAGAAGAAGAAGAAGAAGACGAAGAAGACGAAGAAGACGAAGAAGACGAAGACGAAGACGAAGACGAAGAAGAAGAAGAAGAAGAAGAAGATGAAGACGAAGAAGAAGAAGACGAAGAAAACGAAGAAGAAGAAGACGAAGAAGAAGAAGAAGAAGAAGAAGAAGAAGAAGACGAAGAAGACGAAGAAGAAGAAGAAGAAGAAGAAGAAGAAGAAGAAGAAGAAGAAGAAGAAGAAGAAGAAGAAGAAGAAGAAGAAGAAGAAGAAGAAGAAGAAGAAGAAGACGGAGACGAAGGAGACGAAGAAGAAGAAGAAGAAGACGGAGATGAAGGAGACGAAGACGAAGAAGACGAAGACAAAGAAGACAAAGACGAAGAAGACGAAGAAGAAGATGAAGAAGATGAAGAAGATGAAGAAGACGAAGACGAAGACGAAGAAGACGAAGACGAAGAAGAAGAAGACGAAGAAGAAGACGAAGAAGACGAAGAAGACGAAGAAGAAGAAGAAGAAGAAGAAGAAGAAGAAGAAGAAGAAGAAGAAGAAGAAGAAGAAGAAGAAGAAGAAGAAGAAGAAGAAGAAGAAGAAGAAGAAGAAGAAGAAGAAGAAGAAGAAGAAGAAGAAGAAGAAGAAGAAGAAGAAGAAGAAGAAGAAGAAGAAGAAGAAAGAAGAAGAAAGAAGAAGAAGAAGAGGAGAAACATGAATATATGTGTTACATAACTCCAATAAAACAATCCCAGGCTTGTAATTAATAGAAATCAATTAGTTGACTAACAAATAAATAAATGCAAGCAATTCTGAGAAGAATTCAGATCTTTTTTATGCATTGTAAACTTTACTCTCACTGTGAAACCTTAAGTCACCACCAGCAAACTAGCAATCCTCAGTATGTTTGATTGTTTTCAGATATATTTGATATAGCATTCTTGCCTCATAGTTACCTAGAAAAGCAGCATATTACATTCCTTAATATTGTGGTAGAGTGAAAGTTCATTTTTAGCTTAAAGACAAAAGGAAGTTTTCTATACAAAAAGATTTTTTAAAATTTAAACAAAAGAAACACTACTATTCTGACATGATTAACTTCTATTTAAAACACTATTTCTTTGTGTAACATAGAGACTGGGATCTAAATGATACAAAGAGAAAAGAGACATAGTTTTTTCCCCAAGAAACTCATGAACTAATGAGAAGACAGACAAATCAATGAATAATATAAGAATGTCATAGAGGTAAAATAGGGTGGTCTTTGAACCTGGAAGGAGAAAATCTAACTCAATTTGGAAGAATTTTCCTAAGGGTAACTTTAAGTAAATGAGATGCATCGTATTAAAGATTAGAAAATGGCAAGTAATTCAGATTCAGTAAAAATAATAACAATATACTGACAGCCTATTTTGTGCTTCCTGCTATTCTAATGCCTTTATACAAACGGTCTGAATTAATATTTTGAGGTATGCATTAGAAATATTTTTATTTTATAAACAGGCGCACAGAGGTTTAACTACTTGTCTGAGATCACCAGCTAACAATGTCTGGAAGTTCTTCAAATGCATGCTATTTATTATAAAATGTGCCATCTTCTAGGGACCCTGCTCCAAAGTTTAATAAAGTAGTGATTAACCTGGTTATGTTTCCTTTCTCTCTCTCTTATATATCTGAAGTATCTTGGTTATCCAGTAGAGGGATGCAGAGAGAGTTGAAATCCATTTTTGTCTACATCCATACTCTCCCATTATATTCCGGACTTTCCACACTTGATTTAATCTGTTTATTTGACTGTTTGCTTAGCAAAATATACAGTCAGGTAGCATGTCTTCCATTAATATGATAAAAAAAAAGACTATTTTAAATTTTTGTAGTAAATATATTTTGTATATGTGTTGACTTTTCTCAGGCTTTTCATTTGTTTTGTTTTAAGAAAACTGAAGTAGTTCTCTCCCTTTCACATTATCTGTAAAATTTCTTGCATCACTTCAAGAAACTTCTATCATAAATTTGTAGTGTATAAGCCCTAAACTCTCTTATTCTTTTATTTTATTTTAAACAAACAATATTCAGAGTTTCAAAAGCTATTTCTAAAAAATAGAACATTGTTTAATGTAGTTCATTTATTTGTACTAAGAACATCATTGAGAGCTACCAAAAGTATAATTCTTCCTGTTAATATTTTTTCTTCAATTTTTATTTAAATGCAACACATTTATTTTCAGCAAAAATGAAATGACAAATTTTTTTTAGTCTTTTGTCACCATGAAATCATAAAATTGAATTCATATTGGTAGTTGTAACTCAAACAACAAAATTTGACCTAAATTTTGACAAAAATCCCACAAAATCCCACAATCTGAGAATACACCAATTATTGAATGCAAAAAAAAATATTTAATGATAAATTTAAAAAAAAGAATATATTTTGAGAAGTAATTGTTTATGAAGTATGAAATTGGTTTATAAAAACACATCAAATATGGCTTAAAACACTCTAAAATATTTAGCATTATATCAGTTATCACTATAGTCTGAGAGATTTGCATTTGGACTAAATATTTTTGCCAAGTCAGTCAAACTTTCTAAAGTATGAGTTTTTTTTTTTCATTTTAAGCTGTACTGATATGCCCTGTATTTTCTAACTCATTTTTTTTTTTAAATCTAGATCACAGATTGCTTTGGATTTTTTGATCCCACTCCAGAATTCCTATATATGTATAACACAGATCTTTGCACTCATGAATTAAGGTCACTTAACCATTTTAAGCATAGACATGAGTCTCCTCTCTCTATCCTCACTAGGAATATAGAGCAGAGAGCCAATGCTTATGATGGATAAATAGAATCAATATAGGAAAAATAAACAGTTTACTCATTATCTTGGTTTAAAAGCTGATTTTGTTCTTTTGTACATGTACTCTCTTTTAAACAATTTGCATTCCATTTATATTATCACTTCATCTGTCTAAATTCTTTAACTTCTCAACATTTCAAACTAAACCCCATTGACTCTTAACTAGAAGGTTCAATTACCCAACATAGAATTAATTCTCCTCTCCCGTAAATTCTAATTTGTTTCTTATTAAAGTTTCCCCTTAAGATAAACATTGTAAAGTCCTTAATTATAAAATAGAAAAGATGCTATTTACTCAAATATATCATAAGCTCTTTGAGGAACAGTGATATCTTTTATTTCTATCTAATCTTCCAATATCTGTCTGTCATTTTCAGTTGCCACTATGAATTATTTATTTTTTTAAATAAATTATCTTTTCCATCCCCCACCTAGTTAGCTCCATTCTTCACTTCAAAGGGAAAATGTTTAGTTATTTGATATTTAATGAAGTAGTAGCTTTCTAACTCCAATTCAGCTGGAAGTAATTGTGTGTAATTCTGGAGTTATTGTCACTATCATAAATAATTAATAATACACAAGCAAAAAACCTGCAATACTCTACACTCTATGTACATTTCCAAGTACCTCAGGCTTCCAGCTGTGGCTATAGTATGTCTCATCCCAATATATCAAACTCTAATTGCTCCTGGAAAATGTAAAAAAAGTTGACCTTAGTTTGCCCATACACAGTTTTCAGTGCTAGACTACATGCACATTGTCCAAGCACTATACATAAGATTAAATTTTTAAATAACTCGTTCTAAATTGTTTAATTGTTTGCTACATGAAGTATATTTAAACTCTTTAGCTGTATTAATTAATTTAATTCTCACCTCTTTATTTTCTTCATAGTAGTATTATCCTTGGTTCATACCAATTACCTTACCCCAGTTGGAAATAATGACTTATCTACTACCACACAGTTAGAGTTGGAGGCATATTTTTTAACTGAAAGATCTGATGTTAGATCTGTATTACCACCAGTACTCATATTTCTTCTTTATTAAAGTAATATCAATTAATTAATAATATCACATAAATTCTTCAATAATGGCTAATTGAATCTCCTTAATGACTCCTTTTAAATGCTAGAAAGTTTATGTCTAACTTTTGCTGAGAAGAAAAATTTATATGAGTAAAAATTGTTATTCAAATTGATGTTTATTTTATCAGAAAATTTTTTAATCCTATAGATAATATGTTTTGCTCTGCTGACTGGACCACTGAAAAGAGGGCAAAGTAAGTCTAAATTCATAAATTTCTCAGAAATATTTCTTTCAAGGAGGAGAGAGGCTCACAAGTAAGAAAACTTCCCAGTAATATTCTTCCTTAATAAGAAATGTAAGGTTAGAAATAAGTTATTAAAACATTATCAACAAATATCAACATCTTGGGGATGAACAATTGCCTTTATCAAAGAAATTTTGATCAAAGTAAAAACAAAAGGGTTGATAAATATAGAAAATAAATGATTTTGTACTAAATTTGTTTTAAAGAATAAAAGCTGGCTTATAATAATTATATATTAATTATTATTAATGATGGATATTTTTCTGTTGAAGTCTGCCTTGGTAGATTTCTATAAACTTGATTTGGTAATAAATACATAATAAAAATGAAAAATATTTAAGAATGACCTTGGAAAAAACATTTGTGTTAAAAAAACTGCAAAATGTTTTTGAAAGATAAGGATATGTAATGAGTGGGCATTGTGCTGATTTGATCATTGTTTCAAGAAAAACTGGATATTGACATAATTTCAATTCTTTCTACAATAGTTTAACATACTGTCGAAGTACAAATCTTTTTCCAGCAGTTTCAGCTAAAGTCCCAATGGTCAAAAATATATTTGTTTTCCAACTTTATTGAGATAATTGACATACAATTTTGTATAAGTTTAATCATCGCGTACAATGCGATGATTTGATACCAAAATGTTTTCAACATATATGGCAAAATGTTTACCATAATAAAATTAGTTAATACATCCTCATTTTATGTCATTCCCTTCTTGTTGTTGATTGGTAACAACTTTAAAGCCTTACTCTCATAGTAAGTTTCATGATTACAATGCATTATTATTTATTATAGTCACTATCATGTATATTATATCCCTAGGGCTTATGCATCTTACACCTGTAAGTTGTACCCTTTTACCAACAGCTCCCATTTTCCCACCTCTCAGCTCCTGACAACTACCATTCTATTCTGTTTCTATGGATTTGATGTTTTTAGATTTTATATATAAATGAAATCATACAGTATTTGTCTTTCTCTGTTTGACTTAATTCACTTAGAATATTGCCCTAAAGGTCTCTCAATGTTAGCACAAATGACAGAATTTTTTTCTATTTTTCTGACAATAATATTCTAGTGTATATATATATATACATATATATATGTATATGTATATATATATATATATATATACACACCATATACTCTTTATCCATTCATCTTTTGATGTGTACTTATTTTCTTTTCATGTCTTGGCTATTGTAAATAATATTGCAAGGAACATGGGGGTGCAGATATGTGTTTAAGATAGTGATTTCATTTCCTTCGCACACATTTAAGAGGAATTGCTACATCATATGGTAGCTCTTTTTTTTTAATTTTACAAGAAATTTCTGTACTGTGTTCCACAGTGGCTGCACTAATTTACATTTCTACCAACACTGTATAACGGTTCCCATATTATAACCAGAATTTTTAATTTTTTGTTTTTTGATAATAGCTGGGTGTGAGGTAATATCTCCTGTGGATTTGATTTACATTTCTCTGATGATTAGTGATATTGAGCAGCTTTTCTTGTACCATTGGCCATTTTTATATCTACTTTGATCAAAAAGTTCTTTGATAATGACTATTTTTTATTCCTAAGATGTCCATATTTGTTAATTTTTTAGTAACATATTTTCCAATTTTAATATTTTTTAGAGAAGATGCCTTCAATTTTCTAGCACTTTATTCCTGAAGAAATGGCTTAAATTAAATATTATTGTGAGCAATTACATAATAAATTTTTATAAATATTCTATGCCCAAAATGAATATTCATTATACAATGAGTGCAATTGTATATCTATCTATTGTTAATTATATTATCTAATATTTACATATTTTTTACAATTATATTTGCCAAATATAAAAAATTACATTGATGACATTCCCTTGAATTCTATTTTATTTAATTATTAACATTATTTCCAATAGTACTTATTCTTTGTATTTGGTTGCTACCTTAATTGGTGCACATGGAATTATAACATATTTTCTTAATACATTGTTCATTTTTTATTATTAAGTGTTCCGTTATAACCTGTAGTGTATTTTATTTGTTTTCTACTTTGCCTGATATTAATGTAAGTGGTCCTACTTCTTTTCTTTCCTTACTTGGTTTGTATTTGTTTGGAAGTTTGGCTTTAATTTTATGAGAGAAATAACATCAACCATAAAGATCCTGTGCTTTTCTAAGTAAAGATTAGGTTCCTAAAAATAAGTAAGAGAATATTTATTTTATTTTCTACTTTATAAAGTAGAAATTAGATACCTAATTCCATGGTACTATTTCTTCTCTATAAGGAAATGCTGTGTTGGAATTATCTATAGCTTTATGACAACAGTAGAACATTTGATGGAGTTATAGGTTTCACATATAACCTGCCATATACCGGGTGAGTACAGTACTACTTTTTTTTTTTTTTTAATATTATCTCCTCACCCCAGGAACACTGTCTCACCCAGACATGTCAATGAGCTCCCGTGGGCCTCTATAGTAAGCATGAAATGCAATCATGCCATTTCACTCCCAGCAAGGGATGACTAGACAATAGGAAAAAAATACCGGGCAATCTTATTTTAGTAAATTTCTGCTAGTTATCAGTAGCTTCCCTAAATTACAGTTGTTTGATAGTTCATGGAAGTAGTAATAGTCTATTTGGCTTATTTGTTTATCACTATAACCCAATTTATAGTTTCTATTTAATTTTATCCCACATTTATGATAATTTTTATTATTAATTATTATCACTGTATTATTTTAAATAAGCAGTCCTACCTTTTCTTTGTTCTTTTCAGTTACTTAATCATCACTGGTCATACTCCTAGATTTACATTTTACTCATTCCATATTCATTAATTTATTTACTCATTAAACATCTTTTAGACTTTTGTATGCCATGACCTATGCAGCATACTTTTTAAAAATATAAACGTTAATCAGAAGTGAAAATGCATAAGTTGAACTAAACTAAAATGATTTAATATCAAATCATAAGATATATATATAGATTTAATAGCACATGTCATAATTTTACCCCTCTGGAGGAGAAACATAGACATCTTATGAAAAAATAAATACAGTTATTAGAAACGAAAACAAGTAACACAATTTTGAAATACAGAGATGGGGTGGATATCAAAATAATTTGTTTGGTAGAAGAACTGGAAGGAAACACTGTGAGACCTACAGAGAAAGTAGTCTGGGTTCATTTACAAGAGTAAAGGTGAGGAATGGAAAAATAATTGAAATAAATTTTAAAGGCTTAAATAAGACAGGAGTTTTTCATGTGAATAAATTCTGTTGTTTATTAGAATTTGGGGATATATTCCTCATACTGAAAGAAAGCTTCAAAATTGTATCTAATCATCTGAAACAAGCCAGGAGTTTCTGACACATGGTCAGGCCGGCAGCTAAATTTTTTTTAAAAGTTCCTCAGTTCTTAGTACACAGCCAGTGTGAAAATCACTGATCAAAGGATTCATGTCTTTTTTTTTTTTTATCATTAACTCTTTTAATTTGTTTTCTCATCAATAACATGCATATATGAAACTGAGGAAAGAAAATTTTATTTTTATTTTATCTCTCTCCTAAGAAGATAGTAATATGATCCTTAGGAAAAAAGAAAGATTTTTTTTTTTTTAAGTGGGAACTATTTAAAAAGAAAGAAATTATCTTTTATACAGGTAATATTTGGAAGTGATCTAGCAACTCTCAAGAATGTCAAATAATTACTCATTTGAAAATCTCTTAACATTTTTGAAGGTAGTCTCAAATGGAAAAAATAACACCATGGATATCACTTGCACGTGACTAAATCACTGCCTAAAACTTCCGTCTAACACATAAAAATGCCATTTGCACCTAGCAATGCTATAGAAGTCTTGTGACAGACAGCAACATTCTGGATTCATCATGATAGCTTGTCATGGTGATGGAAAAGACACTTAATATAAAGTCCATAAAAAAACTGAAGAGACAAAGATAAAATAAAATTAAAGCAGGGCAGTGAGAGAGGGGGAATATAGTTCAAGCAAAATAAACAACTGCCTGATCAAATACACTGGCAGATCAGATAAAATGAGATATTTAGACTCTTCTGTCAACAGAAGAAAAACTAATACACAGATTTGCTTTCCAGCAGTATTTTGTTTTGTTTTGCTTTGTTTTAAGAATTTCCAAGAACGTATCTGAGTAGTCTATTCTGAAATTGCTATAATAGCAATTGACTTTTAAAAAATTGATTCCTTTTCTTTTCATTTTAGTAAATTATGTCACTTACTTTGAGATATCAAAAATATCGAGAGAAGAAACTGTTTTCTTGTAACTTCATATTTCCCTGTGAGAAAATTCATTACAATCATAAGGAACTCTTTTCATTACCTTTCTCTTCTAGCAGGAGAAATGACACATCAGATCTGTGAACTGAGGAGAGAAACTGAGCTTGTGTGACTGTCTTTTTTTCCCCCAATTTTTTTTTTTTTTAGAATCCTATTGAACATGAAAAGCGAGCAGATTTTTTCATCTGCTCTCAGGCCAGTATTAAGTTTCCTGGGGCATCCATTGACTTTGGGGAGATAGGCTCAATTTAGGCCGTGTTAACAGGCCTTTGATGAGATTTAAGTCATGTCCTCTAATATAGTCCCAGCCGTGACACAAGTAAAATACTGATCTCCAGTTACCTAACTCCTGCCTTCTGAATTTCCCTCAGTCATTTCTGAACATGGCAGAGTAGAGGGAGTTACATACTGATTCCTTAAACCCCAAGAGAATGCACTAAAACATTGCTAGTTATCTTTGGGACCTGTACATTAGGACTACCAGGTCAAAGCAAAAATATAAAAGAAGAAAGAAAGAAAAGAGAGAGAGATTGAGAGGAAAGACAGGAAGAGAAAGAAGTCCCTTTGGTATAATGAAAATTAAAACTCTTTTGGTGAGACATTATTCTAATATATAGTAAATAATGTGTAAATAAAGTTTTATTTATTAATGTATCTAACCGTTTATTTGTTTTTACTAATATTTGTCATAATATAAAGAAAGGCAGCATGGTAAATCCTGTACAAATAAAATAATGTTTCATCCAAAGAGTTTAATAGTATATAAAAAAAGATTTCATTTGAATATAGAAACATAGCATTCATGAAAAAGATTTTAATTGAAAATGATAATTTAATTTCTTTAAATATATAACAGCATATTTATTAAATCATGATAAATAAATTAAATATAGGTATAAAATTAGGCTTCTGCATGTTTTGCATTTGTTAAATACATAAAAACAATATAAGTACAGACTTTTATGTAGCACTTATGTAAACTTTACCATAAACCAATAAGGCAGGGCTGTTGTTGAACCCCTTTTACAAATGAACTATATCACAAAGAGATTAAGTAATGTGCTTAACACACCACGCTTGCTGTTAGCCTGCATCCATGATGGCCCCCAAAGATCAGTGCCTTCTGATATTATGCCTTTGCATAGTCTTTTCCCACATTGTACCAGAGTCAGTTCCTTATTTATATTATCTCCTATTAATTCTGTTTCTTTGGAGAACCCTGACCTCTGACTACTACAGTTGGTATGTTAGAAAATAAGCAAAGGAGTCTAAAACAACTTATCATTTCACCATCACAATGTTATTTGATTCTTCTCAAATTTTAAAAAACTTAAGTAAACAGAGACTGCTCAAATATCCTTCCAAAAATAATTTATATTGGCCAAAAACAAAAGCAAAAATATATGCATATTATTTTATGATATATTTTTCAACAATACATTCATAAAATTTTTAATGTAGAACAAAATTTTTTATGAACAATTTTTTATTATAAATTTTTTCTTCATTATGAGTTTCTTGATTACTTGATGTTATAAAAATCTTGAATGTTTTTCCACCACATTAAAATTTAAAAATTCCAAATGAATTTTTAAATTTATTTTACATTTATGTTTTGTGTATAATAAATACGAAAGTTCACTTTCTATGACAATTTTACTGAGCTCTGGGATGTCTACAATGTTGACAAAACATTGTTATTGAATGTGTCTGCGAGGGTGTTAACAGAAGAGATTGCCATTTGAACCTGTTGACTGAGTAAAGACAATCGCTCTCCCCAGTGGAGGTAGGCATTGTTCAATCTCCTGAGGATCTGAATAAAACCAAAGGTGGAGAAAGGGTAAATTTTCTTACACTTGACTTGGGGTAGCCATATTTTTGTGCCTTCAGACACTGGTGCTCCCATTTTTTAGGCTTTTGGACTCAAGACTTTCATCATTGGTTCCCCAGATTCTCAGCCTTCATCTTTTGATTTTTTTCTCTGGTGAAACTTTGCTAATATGATGAGTCTGTCTTCATTACTTGTTTCAGAGTAAATTAAACTATTACAATTTGCCAGTCTATCTTCTCACATATCCACACCTTTTGCAAAGACTCTTCTATTATGCACAGTTGTGTGCGCACGTGCGCGCCCGTGTGTGTATTCTCTTCCATTGATATATTTTCCATCACTGCACTACTACCATAACTTTTTGATGTCCTAGTATCTAATAAGAAATTTTTTGATATCCTTATTCTTGAACTTTTATTCTTTAGTATATATTGTGGCATGTCATATGCAAATTTTGAAGAAAACTATTTCTTTTCAAGATCACTTTATATTTTTGGGTCTTCTGCTTCTTTGCTAACTCAGGATTCCAAAAATCATAGATTATCTCCAGCACAGTCTGTCTGAAGACCTCCAAACATGTAATCAGTTAATGACTTTCATTCTTAAGCTGTTTCAAAATAAATTTCTTTTTCTGGATCCTTACATCCTACCCCAAACAAAAGAAACCCCTCAGAGTTATTTCCCCTCAGGTATAGGACTCTTAATGGTCCAATTTAAATAAAATAAAAAGTACTTACAGATGATACTTGTACATAGACTAACATATTATGAATCTTAACTAAATTGTTTGCTTACCTTTTAAATTTCTCTATAGCCCAAACCTAAGTCCCTTTCAAATTTTAACTTAAACATGAATTTCTTGAGATAAACCTTGCCTGGACCTAAGGTCAGGTTTGGCATTATAATTATACACATTCTCAGAACCTTTACAATTCTCTCAAAATATTTATCACCTTTCCTTATTTTTTTATGTAATTATTGCATTGTGTCTATAGTTGCTACTAAATTGTAAATTTCAGAAATGTCAAGAAATATCAATTGTTCTAATCCAAATGTTGGCACTTATCAATCTCTCAATTATATAAAATAAAATAATAAATTATTGAATGACCATTTGTATCATTCCAGAAAATAATGTTGCAATCTACTTTGGACATATCTTGTGACAAAGAACTCTAATTCATATTACTGGAGACTTCAATTTGCTCTAAAGCACTTTGTTACTGAGGAAAAATCAGTGTGTTTCTAACTCATTTTTGTTGATCTCAACTCCATTTATTGTAGTTTCATGGGCTAAGATTTATTTTGTACCAACATTGAATATTTAAACATTTAAAAGAAGATATCACTTTATCCTATATTTACTTTTATTTAAGACAAGATTCTTAATAACATCACTATTTCACTGCTGTGCCACTATTTTTAGGAGGGCAAATAGGATTGAGTGCTGAAAATATTTTAAAGTAATTTACTATTTAATTTAAATAATACCATGTTTATATGCATCTTTTGTATTTTATAGTATTATAAAGTAAATTCTATTTTTATCAATCTCTCTTTTAAAGTCATTGAATATATTCTCCCATTTCTCCTTCTGATTTCTCTTGGGTTACAACAAACAAATTAAGGGGAAAAAAGAAAGGTGAGATAGCATAAAATCATTTTCCATTTATTAGCTTATGATGTTGCCTGGCTAAACTACAATGCCACTGTTCTGCCATTAAGCCAGTCCTAATGCAATCTGAAACTGAAGGAGAGCTAGAGAAAGGAGAGATGGTTGGAGTCAGATATTGTAGCTTTGGGGCCCATAAGGATTCTGATTCTCTTAACTCATTTTGTTTATGCATATGACCACATTAAAATTCTTTTAATTTATCTGTGAAGAAATTTTAAGTAGTTTTACTCATATAAAAGTGTACTTAAATGAGTATATTCCTCTAGGAAGAATAAAAGAGGGAAATGTTTAATGGAATTTATTCTTTATATTTCCTTTTTTGTTTGCCTAATTTTACAGAAACACATCATCTCAATATAGATAAATAGTAATGTAATACTGATCTTTTGTTTCTGGTTGCAGTTTATTTAGTTAACATTTTAGAAATATGGTAATAAAAATTTGTATCCCACACCACACCTGGAAAGTAATGCTACAGTATATGCTTTTTTAATCTGTAAAAATAATGGCTGGGATCCCAAATTCTAATATTTTATTTCACTAATAATTCTAAAGAAGCTTTTTAGAAAATAAAAATTCTATTTTACTTGCAGTTATGTCTCTTCTTACATGAGAAATCTTTTCATATTGAAAACAAAGATGTAAAATTATCTCTGCTTATAGATGGTGTTACATATAGAAAACCCTAGGAATTAGCAACCATAAGCTATTAGAGCTAAAAAACAAATCCAGGAAGGTTGAAGGATACATAATCATGTCGCTTAAAACTATTAGGATAACTACAATCTTAGTTTTTAAAAAGTGAAAATAATAAGTATTGGCAAAGGTATGAAGAATCCTCACACATAGCTAGCAGAAATATAAAATGTGCACCTTCTGTGAAAGATTGTCAGTTCTTCAAAAAGTTAAACATAGTTACTAAATAAAAAACAGAAATTCTACTGTTAGCTATATACTTATTTTCTTTTCTTTTTATGGTGACATTGGTTAACGAAATCCAGTAAGTTCCAGCTGTACACTTTAACAGTAAGGCATGCATACATTTACACTGTGTGTTCACCTCCCATAGTTAAATTTCTTTCTGTCACTACATATTTGACCCTTTTTACCCCGTATACCTTCCCCCACTATATACTTCAAAAATTAAAAACAGGTGCTCAAACCAAAACTCTTACATGAATTCTTACAAAGCATTCATAAAACCGAAAAAGTAGAAACAACAAATTTCTATCAAGTGATGAGTGGATAAACAAAATAGGATATATCCATATAATGGGATATTATTAAGCCATAAAAAGGAATAAAGTCCTGATACATGCTTTAACATCAGTAAACTTGAAAACATTATGCTAAATGAAAAGAGACAAACATGAAAGTTTATATTATATGATTCAATTTATATGTAGTGTCCAGATTAGAAAAATTTATGAGACAAATAGTAAGTCAATGGTTGCGAGTCTGAAGGAACGGTGGAATGGAGAATAAGTGCTAATAAATATGAGGTTTCTTTTTTGACATGATGGAAATTTTCTGGAATTAGATAATGAGGATGATTTTACTACCTTGTCAGTATACTAAAACCCACTTAATTGTATGCTTTAGGATACTTAATTGTAGTACCTTATTTCTTCCTAAAAAATTAAATGCAGGAACCATGCAATCCCATGAAATATCATCTCTTTTAAATTTCACTGTACTTCTAGAAGACAAGTGAGATAGAGGTGTAAAGGCCATATGCTTCCTAGCTGGCCCAGACTGCTTTTGAATAAGAGCTCCACAATTTAGAAGCTCCGTGCCTTAGAGAAAATTTCCTAATCCTTTTGATATTGGATTTTCTCATCTTTAAAACTGGAAGTTACATTTACCTTTAGATTTTGGAGAGAATTAAATAATACATGTAAAGAGTCAAGACAGAGTTAGATTTCAATAAACAAAATCTCATTTGTTACTTCCATATATCTGCTTTTCTCCTTCCCTTTACATTTTACAGCATTAAATTGTATCTTGCTTCTCAGATATGTTATTCAGAATGGAAATATTCTAATTGATTCACCTTTCTTTTCCCCATTACCCATATTTATATTTTCCTGTCCTTTATCTCTACTCCAATTTCTTTCTGAGATAACAGACTAGAGTACTGTTCCATGGCTTGCCCCAAGGTGTTTCAATATATTTCATGATCTAAAATGAGATGCCCAAAGTCATTTAGAGCAAAAAAATTGGCTCTGAAAACTGACGAAAAATTCTGGGTATACAATATTTAGAAACTAGATTGAAATTCTGGTACTAATAAAGAGCACTTTTGAGACAGTGGCCATTAGTAAAATTAAGTGAAGTTAAGATGTTCTTGAGGATACTGTGCTAAAAATTAAATAAGTCAAAGAGAGACAAATACCATATGAGCTCATATGTGGAATCTAAAAAACCTAAATCATAGAAGCTAAGAACAGATTAGTGGTTGCAGAAAGCAGGTGATAGTGGACAGGGGGTGAAGGTGATTAAAAGGTATTAAAAGGTAGTAACTTCCAATTATAAAATAAATTAGTTCTGGGGATGTAAATATAAATATACGGTGACTATGTAAACAATATTGCATTGTATATTTGATAAAACAGTATATTTTAAAAGTTCTTATAAAAAATGTAATTATGTAAGGCGACACATGATAAGCTTAATGTGGTAATCATTTTCAAAATATACATACGTTGAATTATTGTGTTTTATACTTTGGACTCATACAATATGATATGTCAATCATAGCTTAATAAAACTGGAGAAAATAAATACCTTTTTAAAAAGAAAAAAGAAATGACCAAATTACTAGGTGACTTTGTTAACAGTACCGAAACTATGTTCTGAGTTGCCAAATATGTCATATATTACATAAATATAATATATATACATATATAAATATGTAATAAATAATTTAATACTTCAAAACTGTTTTCTGTTAAAAAGAATCTAATAAAAACATTAAATGTATCAGAGAAAAAAATATTTGCATTACAAAAAAAAAACAAAGTTCATTATTTTCATGGCATTTTTATTCTCATAAAGAACATCAAATTCTGCCCAATTTCCAGAAAATTTTACTTCAATAGCAGATAAAAATGAAGGCAGGGAGGCAGTACTTTTGGGTCAAGGAATTTTAAATGTGAAGGAAAATTATACAAGCATAATTTTCAGCATTAAAGTATATTCATAGCAAAAATAATCTTTTGTAAAGTAGATTTTAAAAGAAATGCTGTGTACAAAATTAATAGAGTAGAGCGACTCTGGATTTCAAAGAGATTTCCCCCACCCAAACCTCACATCTATCAGTAATTTCCAAAGGGCCTTCATAAATGTATTTTGAAAACAACTGTTCTAATAATGTAACCTCATCATTTAAAAATAAGGGAAAGGCCATCTAAAAAGATTCAGTTAATTATTTAAATCTACAAATATTTTCAGAACTGATCATAGAATTAATATTTCTCATATCCAATTATGTATATTTCCACTAAACAATGTTGATTGTAGATTGAGGAAAACTTTAAAAAGAAACAATTACCCAATTTCGCACAATAAATTCAGTGGTACTCAGCACCACTCTATTATTTAATTCTGACTAAACTTTTTGTACCTGTTTGCATATATCTCAGAGTCAAAGATAACTGATGACTATTGTCAACTAATAGGGTGCTACTTTCTAATAAGAATAATGCATGCAATTAAGAACAAAAGAAGAGTTTGCTGGTAAAAATATAAAATTTTTCATATTCTGACAACAGTTTATGTTTTTAAATTCTTTGGCATAAATTACTATAAGAACTTGATATGAATTTAACTATAATTACAATGTATTTAAAATAACATTTTATTAAATTTTACTCATGCAGATGGCATTATCTTATGTTAATGAGTATCATTAAGTTTACATAATTAATGGATTTTCATATATTAATTTGGTTGTACACAGTTAAGTCACATCATTACTGGTTATTATTGAGCCAGTTTTTACCTCTCTGATTAGTATTTTCAGTTTTATTCTCAAGTCTGTATACAAAAATCTAATTCTTACTTGCGTTCTTAATAACGGACATGCTTCTTTTTATCAGTTTTTACATATTGCAAATCTATGCAGAGAAGTGGCGGTTTTATGGTTCCCTATCTTTTTAGTAAATGAGGAAAGGTTTTAAAGTTTTTGATTGATTGTTTTTTATTGAGGTAAAATTGACACATAAAGTATATTTTTAAGATGTCTTCTACACCTATACTTGATGGAAACAAAACATTGTTCATAGAATGACAAAGTAACCTCCCTTCACTTTTTAATTACTCACCTCTTTGCTGTACTTGTTGTTATAGCTGATAAAGCAAATTGTTCACAATTAATTAATTGCTGTAGGCTAATGAATCCCATACCTGATTATTTATTGAAATCACCAGGTGAGATTTTTAACTCTGATGCCCAAGATAAACCTCGGATCAACAAAATAAGAATCCCTGGGGTGGGCTTTAGACATCAGTGATTTTTGAAGTTCCCTGAGTGACTCAATGTGCAGACAAATTTCATCACCTGCTATTTTCTAAATCTCAAATCTTATCCAGGTATAAATAAATATGTCTTTAAAAAAGTAGGTGTGTGTGTTTAATAATTGTATCCCCCTACATCCCAATATTACTAAGATTGAAACACATATAAGTTTTAAATTTTCGTTTATTAAAGTATTTTTATATATTGTGCTTTATTTTGGAGATAGGGCAGGTGAGCAAGAAATTACGGATACTTGTGAGTATATTACTTCTAAATCACAATTAGATGAGTAACATCTATGAACAATTAGAAAAAAAAAGAAATGGAGAAGGGGGAATGACAATAAGGTTATATTAGAGAAACTTCATAAGCACTACCACTGCCAAGTGATCCAGGTTAACATCAGCAATGAAGTCATACTGAGATGATAATATAAAAATGAAATTTATCTTTGTGGTCTTTCTCCCCAAAGGTCATCAGAAACAAGGAAAGAATGAGAAACCATCACAACTAAGAGGAGTCTAAAAGAACATGACTAAATGTAGTGTGATATCCTGAATGGGATCCTAGGCAAGAAAATGGACATCAGGTAAAAAATGTCATCTAAATAAATTCGCAGATTAGTTAATAACACTGTATCATTATTGGTTTATTAATTGTTACAAATGTATCATAGTAATATCAGATGCTACTATGGGAAAACTGTACTATTCTAATTTTTCAGTAAATTTAAAACCTTTATAAAATAAAAAAGAAATTTAAAAAGGAGATACAAAAAGCTGAAAACTTGTGCACCCACATTATGAAGGCAGTATTAAGATTCACTTTACTGGTAAAAAGAATATAAAATTATGAAATTTCTTATTCTCTCATTCACATCTTTTGAATGCTGCTGGAAATTCCTACTAATTAGAAATATTCAGTAGATCTATGTGAAAACTTCCACTGGCTTAGATTTTGAATTAACTAATACTTCTAACTAATTTCATGTGGATAATTTTCTAATCCATGTCTCTCTAGCTCTACCTTCCCATATAATATTTAAAATTACATTTCCTTCTGAAAACTTCTTTATGGACTTATCAAATGTTTTCATAGGACTAATGTACTAGAAATTGCATAAATTTCTACACCTTCTGCTTCAAAATGAATTTGTTGTTCCTCTTTCCCCTCTCCCTCCCAAAATTCTGTACCTCTCAAAATTCCCCCAATGTTTCAACTTCAGAGTAAAATTATATCAATTATTTTTCAAAACATATCTAGAAAAGTAGCAAATCTTATTAACTTAACATTTCTACATTTTTTCATTTTTATAGACATTATTCTCAATATCTTATGTGTGTCCTACAGCTACTGACACTTTCTTTAATATTATCAATGTCTGTAGTCATTTCTACTGTTAATACAATTTCAAACTTCATCATCATAAACTCTACACAGACTACAATGACCCCAAACTTTCTAGCAAAACAAGGACAAATTTTAGATTTTAACAATCAAGTTATTTAATATTTTAATGCCAAACTAGTGATCTTATTTCTTATTTTCCATAACATAAATATCTTGCTCTGAAAGTTAGCACCTTGTTGTCAAATAAACCTGTTGTTTATATCCCTATACCATAGCGTTTGTCTATTTTTTTTTTTTTTAATCTCACAGCAAATTCTTTCTCACAATAATGATTGTTTTCCAACTCTGGTAGATTTTACATTTACCATTTTTCATCAGAACTCTAAATATTTTCTAGCATAAATAAGATAATTTAGCCCAATTGTGCTATACCTTATTCTGGATGTGACCCAAATTTGAATATAACCTTATGAAAAACAGATGTTTTAAATGATTTTCAAATATCTGTTCCTCTCCAAGGAGTTCTTTATAAAAATTTAAATACCTTAGGGAGATATAAATACTGTGAATAAATTAACATTCATTTGTACTCCAACAGGGACAATTTTTGTTTTCAGAGTAGTTAATAGATCCCACAGGGAATGGGGAATTAAATTATAAAAAAAAAAAAGTCCAAAGATTAGGAAATCAAGGAACCAGCAATGAAAGGGCAGAGTAAGAGACTCTGACAACAGAATCACTAATTTGACAGCTCAAGACATTCAAGAAAGTAGGGAAACGTGAATTGAGGAGTTAATAAGCACCATTCTAATGTGATTTCCTGAGATAATATGATATTTTTTTGTAGAACCTATTCAAATATTAAAGGAGAATATACATTGACTCCAATCCTTGTGGCACTCCTGACTGGATATATTTCTTTCATCATTAAATTTTCAGATTTCTTAACTATTAAAAAGAGGTGAAAAGACAGGTCTCATCTCTCTGAAGAATGTAATATGGATTGCTAAGTGTATTTATACTGAACTCAAAGCATTTCAAAGTGATATGTTGCATCGAAGTAGATTATCTATCTTGACTCAGTTAATGCACATGTGTGTATATATATATATATATATATATATATATATATATATATATATATATATATATATGTATATATATATAATTTATATTTAAATTATACATTTATACCTCAATCCCACCAAAAAATTACATAGAAATATTATTAGAGAGAGTAAATAAAATAAAAAAATAATGGTAGAGGTTTTGGAGAAAAAAAATCTGCTCGCATCTAGCATTTTGTTCATATTTAGTACCCCAAATTTATTGACTTTAAGATATCTTTTTATTATCAAAATCCTGCTCTACATTTAGTAAAAATCGAGCAGCATTAGCATGGGTGTGTCACCACGAAAACAGTCATGAAACACAATAAAATACCAGCCCTACTTTACTGACACGAGGCTTCTTTTTTTTTATCAGTAAGCAAAGTTATGATATTATTACTATAAGCTTATAAATAGACATTTATAGAGATTAGTATTCTCTAGTTTTAAAAGGCTTTCCACTTAAAGCCTAATTAAATGTTTGTTGTTTTTGTTGTTGTTGTTGTTACTGAGCCTCCATGAAAGTTTTATTGTCTTCTGGAAAGAAAATTTTGAAAGTATTTAAGACTAATTATTATAAGTGTGCCTGTGGTAGGAGACTCATCCAGTCAGTAATTCTAATTCTAAGAAGTCAGAAGGCAAATGAGGATACTAGGTATCTAAGAAGCAGTTAAAAATTTAGAGGAGATGGAGTGACAGGTAATGTATGAGGAAGAAAAATATAGTTGATCTACTTAGGTCTTGACAAGTTGCTGAACTAAACATTTAAGTTGAATGTTTAAAATGTAAGTAAATTTTAAGTAAATTTAAGTAACATTTAAGTAAAATTGAAGTAAAAATTTAAGTTGAGTACCTTGAGGATCAATCTGGTAAACTATTTTGAAAGAATGAACAATAAAAATAATAATTGCTCATTTATGTAAGTCTAAAGTCAAATAATCATAGTATTCTCATAAATGGAGATATTCATTTATTTAGAAATGCATAATATGGTCCACAAATAAAGAGTTTTCCAATGAAGATGAATGCATTTATTTCCTTGAATGCAATTCAGCATCAAATATGACCATTCAGAATCCACATTTACCATAGTGATACTAAGTACATATATAGTTACACCATTCAAGACAAATTTTTTCAGGTATTTCAAACAAAAATTAAATGGGAAAATAAATTCTCATTATGTTGAATATTTTCTGTTGGCTTACTATATTTGAGAGGGTACTATGATAGACCACACAGGCTCTTTCTCTGTCTTATTGTGTTTGACAAGTGGTAGGAATTGACAAAAGATGGAGAAATAAGAAGGAAGTGAGATAGGGTTAATATTTTTCATGACTCATTCCCTAATAACTTGCATTGGTTGTTGCTATTTCTAACAAAGACCATGGTTGGTTTCTCCTTGTAAAATTACCCTTTTTGGTTTTTAATAATCCCTTCCTGTATTCTTCCAGCTAAGGTTAGGTACAGCTTTCTGATGCTTCTAGTTTGAGGGCAATACAACATCTATTTTGTTGTTTATACCCCTAGGCTTGATCACCAGTTTGTAAGTAGTTCTTTTATTAAACTCTCTTCCTTTCTCTAACCTGAATGTGATATATCTTTCCTACTGCGACCCTGACGGATAAAAATATAAACCATAAAATCAAAAAGAAAACTAAGAATATTATGTTAAATGCAAAAATCCAATATATTTATTAAAGAAAATTATTATCTAAGCAGAATCATAGTTACTATAATATAATAAGATTCAAATGTATAAGATTAGTACTCAAAAGATATTATAACAGTATACTGTTATGAATTTAGTCATGATATATCAAGTAGGACCAACAGCTGTACCAGAACTAAGAATCCCATTGTCAAATTTCTCAAGTGTAGTTGGGAGAAACTTTTAGCATAGTCTTCATTAACACCATTCATCTTCCCTTTCCCAGGTGACATTATAGTAAGATTAGAGAAGGAAAAGACAACATCAAATTTGGGGAGGGCAGTGTCCATGAAGGAAAATCAATCCCTCCAGTTAGGTTGCTTCCCTTCTCCAAAACAGTCACAGATGTATCACATGAATATATAATTCATTAGCCATCCAATTTTCTGATTTTAAGAAAAATCTATTGTTAAAACTCTATTTTAAGAAAAGTCAGGACAAAATGACTAGAAAGAGTCAAGGTAAAAGGAGACCATGATAATTTATCTCAATTTCAAGACCCAGGAGAGATATAAAATTAGGTCTTACTGGTACACACATACAAATTATATAGAGCCACAAGTGTATATGAGCTAGAGTGCCCAGACTCTGGATACATAGACCAAATTATAGTACTATGACAAAAAGTGATTAAAAAGACTACACATTGTGAACTGAGCTATTTTAAGGAAGATTTTTATTATCCAGCTAGAAGAGAAGTTAACAATATGTCAGAATACACAAAACATATTCATTCAGATTGTGGAAAAGTATTGGTATTTATTATCAGGAAGTACAAAGTACTAATCACCTTATTGTGTTGATTAAGAAAGCTATTTAAATGATTACAAATTGGTGCTATGTTAGGCAGTTCCAATTAAAGGATATTTGTAGCACATAACTAAACACTGACATCAGTAACTCAGTCTATAATATATAATCTTATAGAAAATATATAGAGACTTCAATTATATACATGACTCAGAGATGAAGAGTAACTGATATCAATAAAACAAACAATATGGAAATGCAGTGTTTTATTTAAAGCCAAAAAATTCTCACACAATATATTTAATTGAATGCTATTCAAGCTTCATGCAGTCTAATTAATCTCCCATTTAAGATTTAAGTCTATAATATCTTTGTAAATTGCTTTTTCATATTTATTTAAAATAGTCACTTTAGAAGTAATGGTTGCTTCACAAACTGTTGAAATCCACTACCAGAGATTTCATTGATAAAAATCTTCCTCTTAAGGAAATGAAATCTGCTACTATGAAATACTCACATGATGATCTTAAAATTTGGCTATCTGTAGCCACACTGTACAAGTGTTCATGACAGCAGGCCACTATACATAAGAAGGTACTGTTTGAATATCTATGTTTTAGTCAGCTGGAGCTGCCATACAAAATATCATGAGCCTGTAAGCAGTTCTACGGACTGGAAGTTTAAGATCAAACTGTCGGAAGTGATTTCTGATCAGAGATTTCTTCCTGGCTTGTAGACTGCCCCTTCTAATTGTGTACTCACATGGCTCTTCCTCTTTCTCTAAACTCATTATAAAGACCACAACCTCATGACTGTATCCAACTCTAATTACCTCCCAAAAGTCCCATCTTCAAATGCTGTCATATTAGGTTAGAGCTTCAGCATGTGAATTTTAAGGAGGCACAAACATTCAGTCCATAACAATCTGAAAAGATCTTAGTTCATATTTTTTATTTTCAAATTTTGTGATTTTAAAATACCATTGTTATTTGTCCAATGGTGTATATAAATATTCTTTTATGATCAAAAATTTGAAAAACACAATATTTTAGTATTAGTATAATAGCACTCATAATATTATGAGATAATAGAACCATCAAAACTACATGGTAGATAAGACATGAAGTTTATTTTTTAGATAACCATAACTTATTACCACTACTGCATTAATATCCATTTCTCACCAAAACATTTTGAGGTCAACTTCCGGAGACAACAGATAATAGCACATATGTTGCTTTAATATAAGTAAAATATTCACAACAGTCATATGAAAAGAAGTATCAATAGCATTATCTGGACAGAAGGGTCAGCTTCTCTGCTCTGAGACCCTAGAAGAGCACTTGGTTACCAGTAATAACACCTGGTGGAAATGAGGCTCCTTTCAAGAAGTTAATCTTCCCATTTTTAGGGTGGAATCTTTATATCTTCCTTTCTTGTTAAGTATAAGATATGTCCACAGCAAAAATCTAAAACACTTTTATAAGTGGTGGGAAGAATTATACTAAATTCTAATAACATTATACTGCTTAATTCTGAATAACAAAATATTATATAAGCTGAGGCCTTAGCATCACCTAAAGTCCATATATTTCATTTTCATTATTTAAGAAAGTTATTTAATTCATTTTTTAGCCATAAAGAACAGACCTAAAAAGAGATTTGATTCTTTGACTTATTATTAAATAAGACATATACTTCAATTCCTCTGTGTACTTTTCCATTTTAAATAATCTAAAACCATAAACACTAAAATAAAATAAAACAAACAAAAATGAAAACTTCAATTAGCCTCTCATTATATCTGTCAAATATAAAAAGACACAATTTAGGAAAAGATAAAATTAATTGCTTCACTATAGACTAGATACTCATCTTAGAACATAATTTCTACTAATTAATTCACTTAACAGAATTCGGAATCAACTAAGCCATTTGATAATAACCATTCTTTGTAATATGGGTAAATGCTAAAGCTCTACAGTGCTGTCTATACTACTGCCTCTAACATCAACATTATGTTATAATCACTGAAGAGCTAATGAGTACTCATTTCACGTATCCTCTTACCAATGGATATGTGACAGAGATATGCAGAAGATGTATGAAAATTTAAGCTAAGCACTGTTTAATTCTTATCTGTATTGAGCCCTAAATATAGGAGGGGATGGTAGAAGAAATAAATTCAATATGGACATATGGATCACCCATTTTTTCTAAGCTAGTTGAGCACGAATAATTGTGGCCAATGAAGTCTAATGCCAATAGGCATATACTCAGAGTAGCAGCAAATTAGGCCAGATATCTTTATTACAGTATCTCCGGATAAGTACAGTACAAATAAAATATTAAATGAGCCACACATGTGAACCATATATTTAATTTTAAATATTGTAATAGCCACATTAAAAAGTAAAAAGAAACAGGATTAATTTTGATAGTATATCTTATTTGAACCAATATATTCCAAATAATATAATTTCAATACAAATTAATATAAAATATATTAACTAAATACTTAATTTTTTTTCATGTTAAGTCTTTGAAAATCATTGTGCATTTCAAACTCATCTCAATAGACACAGTTCAAGTGTCATTAGCCACAAATGACTAATGACCATTGTGCTGGAAAACTCAAGTCTAGGACTAGCCTAAGGCCTGACAATATATCTAATCATAGTTGCTTCTACAAAGAGAAGAAATAGTAATGGGTGAAGGAAAGAGGTACTGTTCACCTTAAACAGGTGCATAGTCTCTAGCACTTCAGTGAGATGAAAGGGTGAAGTGGAAAAGAATTATAAAAAAAAAATAATTGGTAGATTTATCAATAATTCCAATGAGTGTGAGAGGAGGAAAAAGTGGTGGTGGTGGTGATGAGGAGCGATGGTTAGGTATCTATTGCGCAAATGTGGATTCTGGCTATGCCACTTTATCAACATGAAAGGTGAAAAAAAACAAAACACATACATGAGTAATTTCTTAACTAGCATTTTCTTCAGCAACCTATATTGAATCCAGTTCCTTTTCTTTTTTGGCTAGTTCTATTTTAGAAGACTATCATATGTCTAGACATTTTTCAAGAGGGACAATGACCATCTTTTTTAGGAATCTATTTTTTAGGACTTTATTTTTTTGATTGCAAAAAGTCTTTTAATTTTGGTCTAAGGTATTTTCTCTTTGTCCAATGGATAACAGGGAATCATTGAAATCTTTTAAACATTTTAAGTAAATATAGTTTTAGGAAATTGAATGTGAGATATAACATAGTAAAGCAATATGGCTTTTTAATATTCTAAAATGTACCTGGTAAGTTTGAGGCTAACAATTTCACAATATTAGTTTTTGATGGATGTAAAGATAGTTTCTGAGTTATTTTCTCACAATAAACACCACCATTGTACTCTGCTGATATACCATTGACATTATATTTCTAAAACTTATTTATAGATTGCTATAATTAAAAAAACAAATCCAAAATTATAGATTACAAAGAAAAGAGATTTTTAGCTAAATACGGTGTATGGTTAAATTATAAACTAGCAAATTCACATATAAATAGTGAGATGCTTTAGATTTAATGTATCAGTTCAGGAAATAAAGATAAAAGGAGTAAAAATAGTTTAAAAATAAGGAAGGAAAAATTAATGAACATATGGAATGAGCATGCCTCTGTTTTTATTTGCTTTTGCAAATAACCTGTGCATTTTTAATGGGTTGTATTAGAACAGTGTTGCTTTTTTGTCTTTAATTCTCAAAATGGAGTCTAAAGATTATAATAAAATTTCCAGTTACAGAAGAGACAGAGGGATTTCAGGCCTATGTCACTTCATAAGTAGAGTGTTTGATGATACTTAAAGGGTAGACCTGTAGGAAATGACCATTTCCATATATCTATTTCAGTAAGACTGAACTCCTAAGGGTTATATTCATAACATATAGGCTTATGTAAAATTAGTATATTTTATCCCATGCTACCTCTGTTACTAACAGTTGCATTTAAAACATAGAGAGTATACCATTTTTAATTGACTCTAACATGAAATAAATTTAATGGCTTAAGTACATAAAATACACATAAAAAAATTAGTGGAGATTCAAATTAGAAGGAAATTGCACCTGCAAATGATTCAACCAGGACCAAAAATAAACCATGCAGTATTGTGATCTCTATAATGCAGTAGCTAATTATTACAAGACTAAAAACAACAATTAGAATATTTTGCACTTTTTGAGTTCCCACCTACCTCTGTGATAATTACCAGTGAAGGAATTAAATTGTTCACTAGGTGTGGAATTCAGAATTCCAACATCACAGAACAATCCTTGCTAATTGAAATGTGATGCATTTACTGCTTGGCAATACAAAGAAATTCTTTTTTTTTCTAAAATGAAGACTGGTGAATATGCTTCAATGTCATGCTTCTTTCACTTTAAAATTACTAAAGAATTAACAGTAAACTATTTAAGGTTATTTCTATCTTTATAGATGAATTAAATATCTAATTATAGGCATGCAATATATTATAGTATGTCTATGTCTACTTATAACTATATACAAATTTGTATATACATATATGTACACATTCTTACATGCACATATATTTGCAGACTTATGGATAAAGGATGGAATATAATTTATAAGAATAAATAGAAAATAAGACAGATTCATGTAATTTCTACCACAGTTGCAAATTTACTATGTCTAGACCTCAGCACGCTGACTCCTGCCCTGGGTGCTACACTTTAGGGGCTTCACGCCATGAAGTGTATTTTATGAAATGTTCTATGTACCACCTGGAACTTGACCTATCTAGTCAGCAGAGATATCCCCTGTATAAATCTTCGTCTTCAGAAGCACCTTTCTCAAAATTGTCTATACCTTTCTTGGGTGGCTGGGACCAGCCCAGAACAGTTGTGCCATTTTGGTCAGGTGATCTGAACCTAGACCTGGACCCCTGTGATGTTCTGTCTCTGTTTCTCTATTTTAGAGTACTCTGAAACCCTCTATTCCATGTCTGTAGGAGCACCAGTTTCATTTATATGGAATTTTCTTGGGAGAGTGGCTTGATAAACTCATCACACCCACTGGCCAGCATGGTATTTCTTTCTCAGAATCAAAAAACTGCCAAAATGTTTGCCAAGATGCTGATTTTGGTTGACTCTCTGAGAGGAAGCTGGACAGGGATTTAATCCAAGCATGGGCCCATAAAGGATATATATGTAGCCATTTCTGGTTACCTATGTTTTCTGTGAGGCAAAAGTTGGGTTTCTATATCAGTCAGCTATACAAAGCAAAGTAGTAATTTCAGATTGGCTATATCTAGGAGATACAGCAATGTTACAGCAAAATAAGTTCTCAGGAAATTTCTTAGAATTATAGAGTAAAAATATCTGGAACAAGAGAAGGGAAGAGAGGCTTGTTTTCTGAAAGGAAACCCAAATCTATAAAGATCATAGATATTAGTTTGCAATCCCAGATTAATGTAGTCATATATCTACGAATTATAAGTATATAAATTAGGGCAAGTGGAAGAAAAAAGATCTAAGAAAAGAAGGAAGGGTGGCTGAACACGGGATAACCTTGTTAATATGTAATTTAACATAAGAAAGTCTAAGAAATTGTAATGTTTAAAGGAAAAACAGTTTAGCACTTTTATTTCTGATTACTTTCCTATTAAAATTTGTAAATAATTTAAGGATTTCATGAACATTTACTTCCCTTTGCATGTACTTTTTTTGGGAGACACTTGAAATGTCAGCCAGGACACGTATATTTTGATTTGTACCAAAATTTATTAAATTTATGAGAAACCCAGAATAAAAGCATTTCCCATTTCATCTCTGTGTACTTCTTATAAAACTTGGTCAATGAACCTTGGTGGAATAAAAATGAGCAACACTATTACAATTTCATTTGTGCTTGTTAGACAAGGTATTTATTTATTCATTTTATTTACCAAAACAAAAGGTTTATCTGAAAAATACAGACAGAATATCAACTGTTTTTCTGCACACTCCCTGAGTCTTCTAAGAACTAACCATCTTATTTCATTCTTTAGGGTGCTTGTAGGATCATAGTTCTTCAACCAAACCACATGTGCTGTATAAAAAGTCTCTGCCCACTCCTCTACATAGGCCCTTGTTTTCAGCCCAGGACCTGGGGAGCGGGAGGCAAAAAGAACTCTTATATAACTAACTCACTGAACTGCACAGTTACAATGCAAGTCGATTGGAGTGCCTCTTACTAAAACTAAACTACTGGCATTTGGAGGAACAGCAATAGAATTGAAGTTGTGACTAGAGATGGATAACAGTGACTTCAATGACCTAATTCATTTTCCAACAAGAGGCTTAATAAAATACCCAACGTTTAGATTCTGGCTTTCAACCACATAGATGATTAATAAAATAGGGTCATTGCCTTATTTAGATTTCTTTTCTGGAATGAATTTACTTGCTAAGAATTCAACAGGCTGCAATCTGTCTCCTCTGATTTTACTTAGCCAGAGAGAAGATAATGAAGAAAGTGTTTTTAAACAGTTGGCAAAATAAAAGATGTAGATCTTTGAGAACTGAATATAGACTCTGTGACCTCACAGAGCGCAATAGCAAACTTGATATAATTTAGCATAATGGTAAATTTAAAAAGACGTGTAATTTCAAAAAAAGTATAATTTCACACAAATTTGTAAATTATATGTACAACAGCATATATCTTTATAGAGAAATAGATTGTATGATTCTCATTTCATATTAGACTTACTCCATCAGCAGAAGGAAGTTACTATATTTTAGTCCTATTTTATAATGGAGTGTGGTTTTTAGAGTTTGGGGAAAGAAACAATTAACAATATATGTGAAAATAAGGGAAACAAAACAGGTTGTTGGAGATATAGAATACAAATTTTTCCCCAGAGAAGCTGTTATGTACCTTCATCTAAAATAATAACTTGTTTGCAAAACTGACTGAGACCATCTTTATGGACTATGTTGAAAGGTGTTTTTTTTTTTCTTTTATGAGTGTTTTCAAATAAGAATATTTAAAATATATTAATGAATAAGCAGTTAAAATAGGCTACTAAGAAAGGCATTACAGGCAGGATAGGCAAGAGATAAATGCGTGATTTATCCATACTGAATAACATTCAATAATATTATTTGGCAGGTTTTATTACTAAATAAAAGGAGAGAGAACAAGGGAGAAGAGAGAGAGAAAGAGAAGAAGATAGAAACAGAGAGATAGAGGGACAGAGAGAGAAATAGAGAGACACTGAGAAAGAGACAGAGACAGAGAGGGAGAGAGAAAGGGAATGAGAGAAGGAGAGAGAGTAGTTAAAAATAGTGAAAACCTTTTATGAATAGGAAATAGTGAATGCAAGTTGTGTGTGTTTGAAGTGAGAAAATAATGACGTAAATGTTGTACTAGAGTTTGATGTACCTGAGCTCTCAAAGTAAGATGGGAAATAAAAGTTTTAAGTTTAGAAAAGTTGTGTAAATTGATGGTATCCCTCCTCTGTACTACTCATTTGTAGAAAATTTGCACATTCTGAGTCTCTTTCTCCCACTATCTAGCTCTCTAGAATCAATATGTCTATAAAATATATGAAAATTTACTCCAAAAATTTGGTCTTACCAAAACTTGCATTTTTTTTATTGACAGTAATAAAACTTACCACTCTTTTCTGTCTATGTTAGGTTAAATCTTTTTATGTGTTTTCTTATATAATAGTAAGTACAACACTGGACTTGCCCTATTTGCTTTAAAGCACCAATATTAAACATTGTAAGAAGGTTGAAAGTAATATAGGCTGTGTTAAAATAGATTATTTTTGGTCTTCTACTGTATTAATTCACCTCTCTTATATTAAACTAATTTTATTTTCCACTCTATGTTTTGGGTTTTAGTTCCTAAGTAAGAATAGCAGTAGGAGAAAAAATATCTGTTTTTGTGTGAGAGGAAGAAAAGGAGAGAAACAGAAACCGATGGTAACGATAGAAGGATAGCTAGATGAGAGATGATTAGATAGATGATAAATAGATGATAGATTAGATGGATGATAGATAGATGATAGATAGAAGATAGATAGGTAGATGTAAATATAGATAGATGATAGAGATTGAGAATAGAGTAACCTCCCTTTAAAATATAGTAAACTCTTTTGGCTGGTGGGTAAGTCTAATATAAAATGAAGAAATAAACAAAAAAAAATAATCAAAGAAACCTATGTTAGAATTTTCAGATTAAACAACAAAATGTGCTTCTTGAGATTATCATGCTAAGCAAAAGAAGTCAGAAAAAGTTGAGAACCATATGATTTCACTCACATATAGAAAATAAAACAAAACAACAAACAAACAAAAGCTCATAAACACAGACAACAGTTTAGTGGCTAACAAAGGAAAAAAGAGGTGAGGGGTGAGATAGATCAAGGGTAAAGGGGGCCAAATATGTGGTAACCGAAGATTTGTGTGGTGAACATGCAATGCAATATACAGAGGATGTATTATTGAATTATACACTTGAAACCTATAGAATTTTATTAACAAATGTCATTCCAATAAATTTAATTTAAAACTCTATTGATTTATATTAAGAACAAAAATAAGCAAAACTGTAGATAAATTTATAAAGACCCTATCGAATTGTTTTATTTCCTAATGAACTGATTGATATTTCTTATCATTAGAAAATATATATTTTTGTCTAATATTTCTTATCTCAAAATATTCTCTGTCTGATATTATTATAACTATGCAATTGGATTGTTTTATTATTGTTGAGTTGTTTGAGTTCTTTGTATATTTTAGATATTAGCTCCCTATCAGAGGTGTTTGCAAATATTCTCCCATTCAGATGGTTGCCTCTTTAACAAAATTATTATTATTTTTTTATTGTGATAAGAAAATTTCACATGAGGTTCACTATCTTAACAAACATCATGTTTCACAAATCTAGATAGTCATCCTGGGTTTATTTAATCTTTAGCAAGGGACATACTGCTAACAATATTCTTTCTATAAGCTTCTCATGTCATGTCATTTCTATTCATTTAAAAGCTAAATTAAAAAGATTAAAATGAGTCATCTGCCTTCTTTCTTTCCCTGTGGGATACCTACCAATAAAAAGGGAAAGCAAGATCCATTTGACTCATCTCTGCCCCAACATTATAATATATACTCAAATTAGTACACTCTTGCTTGAAATAATAGTATAACAATTCATTTTATCTAAGAACTTTACAAAAATATAGTTTTAAAATTTACCTCTTCTTATTTTTGCTCTTTTTTGTATTCTTTATCTCTATTGTTATAAACCCAAAATATAATAGCTATTATTTTTGCTTTAAACATACATTTGTCACTTAAGTATATTAAAAATTTTAAAAGTCTTTAATATACACCCACATATTTTCTATTTATTTTCAATAGGACTTGAATTTTTAAAACCTTTACAAATAATATATATGTATAATATGCATGTATGTATATATTAAATATTAGATATCTCTGTGTCATTTCATATTTCTTCAGAAAGCTATTGCAAAAGGCTTTAATTACCTTAACAATACACTATAGAAATTACAATGGGGCTTAGAAGTCAGAAAAACTAGAAAATTATTTAAAGTAAGAACACAACGATAGAAATAATTTCTGTTTGGTAAAGTACAGATAGCAAGTTAATAAAATAATTAAGTATTTTTTGAATCCTCATAATAAATTTTATATGCAGAAGAAACTGATCCCAGTTTCTACAGATTTAGAAATTGAAGCACAGAGAAAATCAAGTCTTGTTCCAAGGCAGTTAAATGATTCTTGGCAGAGTTGGATAAAAACAGCCCAGTCCTGTATCTTTTAACTTCCCTTGAAGAGGTGCCATTTATTTAAAGCAAATCGTTAAGAATGCAAATGTTTGAATAAGAATTGATGAGTAGGATAATTGAGCTCTATAGTTCTCACAATCTCTCTCATGGAAAACAGAATCAGTCTCATTTTGTTTCATTCTATGCTTATCTCAAGTGAAAGATTTCCCATTGGAACCTATATTTTTCTAAATTCAATCAATAAATTAGGATAGAAATTCATAAGGACTGTTGGAACAAAATGGCCCTTAACTTTTCACCCCCTCCATCTTAGTGAAAAGCCCACCGGCGCCAAAAGCCCCCTCCATCTTAGTGAAGGCCCAAGAGACCTATCAACACTAGCCCCCCTACCACAATCCAATCAATACCCTACACTTAACACTAGTCATTCCCCAACCGGATCGATCCTCCCCCTATATAAGCTCGCTCCTCCATTTAATAAATTGGAATTCCTCTCGGACTACCGCGCGTTCTGGTGATTTCTTTCATCTTGGATTCCTGCGCTTCCTGGTGGTTCCCTTCCTTGTGGATTACTGCGCGTCTTGATGATTTCTCTCATTTCGGATTACTGCGCGTCTTGGTGATTTCCCTTCCTTTCGGATTACTGCGTGTTTTGGTGTTTTCTCTCATTTCGGATTATCGCGTGTTCTGGTGGTTTTCTTTCATTGGTGCCGAAACCCGGGACAAGGAGTGCCTTCATTAGGCCCCTTGTCTCCCGTTCGCCCCCTAGAACGACCCAGTCCGAATTCCCTGCCCATTTGACCGGCTCTGGCTCATCACAGTCACCACCGACCAACCGGCTATTCCGTGAGTAACCCTCTAGGGACGGATACTCCCCAGTTACTACAACAGAAGAGCCAAGCCGTGACCATCCGGGCTGCCTCCTGACGTTACCGAGGAGAGAGGGAATACACCCCGCCACAGTCTTCAAGACCACGGTGGACTCTTGTCCTACCCTACACCGACGAGTAGGGACAACACCTGCTGGGTAGAAAGGGGCTGGCTCCCTCCTTCTCCTATACTTTTCCTCCAGGCTCCTTGCCTTCCTCCTAAAGCCCGGTACTGCACTCTCCTAATCCTGAGTCCTGGACTCAATTTAGGAACCTCCCACGGGTGACGACCTCTGGGAGGTCTCCTAACCGGGTTCTACTGAACCCTCCGAACTCCCCACATTGTATAGGGACGCCTATATATTTGTGCGGAGGTTCTCCCGCCGTTCGGAGACTTCTTTTCCTGCCTCAGATCTCCAACATTATGGGAGCCTCCTCTTCCTCCCCCGCAGAGACTCCCTCTCCAATGTCTTTTACGAAACCTTTCCACACTCTCTTTAAAGGAGATATCAAACCTAAACTCCTCACCAGATTCTGTACTCAAAATTGGCCGCAATACCCTTAGATAATCAGTCCATTTACCTTCCGAGGGGTCTCTTGACTCTAACCTCATCCATGATCTTTTCAATTACTGCCAGCGCCTGGGCAAATGGGCAGAAATCCCCACGCTCAAGCTTTCTTCCGCCTCCTATCTCAACACCCTGCTCTCTCTGCTCCTCATGCTCTCCTCCCAACTCCTCTTGACCGCCACCAAAGCCATCTCCGCCCACCCTTCCCTCCTCCTCCTCCCCTCCCGCCTGCTACCAACGAAACCTTCGATCCATGATGAGCCTCCTCCGTATCAGCCTCCACCCCAAAATCCCGGCTGTACCCTACCACTACCTGCCTCTAACACACCTCCCCAATTCATATCTCTTCCGCTCCTCCATTCAGCCCGCCACACACACGATCCCGTGGCCCTCCCCACATCCGCCCCCTCCTTTCTACTCCTTCCAATCCTCCCACTCCTTAATGGCCCCACTTCGGAAGTGGCAGGGGCAGAAGGGGTAGTCCGTGTCCATGTGCCCTTTTCTTCTGATCTCTCCCAAATTGGAAAAAAAAAAAAGCTAGGCTCCTTTTAGCTCCGACCCCACCACTTATATTAAAGAATTCCAATGGGTGCTCCAAGCATACAGCCTTACTTATCAGGACATTTTATGCTCCTGGCCAATACTCTCCCTATCAGAGGAACGCCATAGGGTATGGGATGCTGCCCAAACACACACGCCAACGAGACTGAACAGACCCTACCTTTCCCATTGGACCCGAGGCAATTCCGGATAGAGATCCTAACTGGGACTATAATACTGTTCAAGGTGTCCAATCCGTGACCGATTCGCCTCTTGTCTGGTAGTGGGCCTAAAAGGCTGCTTGAAAGTAGTTAATTTCAGAAGGTCCAAGACATTATACAGAGAAAGGAAGAAACTCCCTCTGATTTTCTAGACAGATTAACACAGGCCGTCCGACAGTACACCAGCTTAGATCCAGACACGGACGAAGGAAAACATATCTTAATGACCCTCTTTCTAGCCCAATCCTACCCCGACATAAAAACAAAATTAAAAATCTAGAGCATGGCCCGCAACCCCTCAGAGCGTAAATCCTTTCCACTGCCTTTAAGGTCTTTCACGGTCATGAGGAGGAAAAAAGAAAACTCCGTAATAAGGCACGCCAGGCTGACTTTCAGATGGTGGCTCAACTAGTGTCCAAACAGACAAAGGCCAACCCCTACCACAAGGACCCTCCCGGAGCGTGCTTTAAATGCGGCAAGGAGGGCCACTGGTCAGCAAGGCATGTCCACAGCCCCGGCCCCACCCGGCCGTGTCCTAAATGCAAACAGATGGGACATTGGGGATCCGATTGTCCCACCACCCAAGGGGAGAGATGGGTTCAACGAATCTTCACTCTCCACAATCCTCCCCTGTGATCGCCTTTGGCCGATGACTGATGGGGCCCTGGGCCTGTCCCGACTCTTACTATCACTAAAGCAGAGCCCAGGGTTAGTCTGGTGGTAGACGGTCAGCCTATCTCATTTTTAGTGGACACTGGAGCCACCACTTTTTCACTCTTGAGGGAGTTTCGAGGCCTACCACACCCAGTTCAACCCCTGTTGTCGGGGTAGGGGAACACGATACTCCCTCATAGAACCCTCCTATTTTGCCAATTACAAACGCCCCACTCCTTTTCACACCTCCTTTTAGTTATCCCACAATGCCCAGTTCCTCTGCTAGAAGAGATATACTTTCTAGCTTGGAGCTTCCATCTCAATCCCCTCCTCAGACCCCTCCAGTTCCTTTCCTCCTGGCCCATTCCTAACACCAAGTCCGAACTCCTGTCCTTCCTAGGACTGGCTTGGTCTTTTAGGGCGTGGCTCCGACAGTTCTCTCTCTTAGCCAAACCTCTCTATGAACTAGCCAAGGGAGACCCCCAGGAACCTCTGTCCACGTCTTCTGCTACTCCCTTTTGCTCTTTATGTGACAAGCCCTCCGCCTCCTGCTCTCCACCTACCCAACTTGACACAACCCTTCCTACTATACTCAATGAAAACCAAGGACAGGCCTTAGGCCTCTTAGCACAAAAACAGGACTCCTTGCTAGCCCCGGTCGCTTATCTTTCTAAGCAACTAGATCCAACCATTAGGGGCTGGGCTCCTTGTCACGCGTTGCCCTGGCTGCAGCACAGAAACTTCAACAAGAAGCTTCCAAACTCACTTTCGGTGCTCCCATAACTATTCTCTCTCCCCATCGCCAAAAAGACCTGCTCACTTACAAGGCCCTCCAAAGTCTCCCTCCATCTCGAGTACTCTCCTTACTTACAGCCTTTTAGAAAATCCTCAATCTCCTTTCAGCCCTGTTCGCCTCTAAACCCAGCCTCCTCCTTCCGTCCAGACTAACGCTCCCAACCCCTTCACAGCTGCTTAGAAACTTTACACCATAATACTCCTAAAGCTAGATATGCCATAGTCTCTCTTCAAACACCATAGAGGCTCATGCACTTCCCCCAACACAACCAACCAACAGGCGGAGCTCAGAAAGCAGCTATTAGGGCTTGTGTCCTGTCCCGTGACAAGACTCTCAATTTATATACCGATTCCAAATATGTCTTCCATATTCTCCTTTCTCATGCTCAAATGTGGAAAGAACAGGAACTCCTTACCAAATTAACGCTTGAATTACATCTCGACTGGACTCAGTTGCTACCACTGGCTCTTCTAAAGATTAGGCTCTTTCCAAAAAAACCTACCAACCTCTCTCCCTTTGAAATTATGTATGGGCGTGGCCTTTACCCCCCTGGCATAGTTCCCTCCAACTCTGTCATTCCTTCTTCCTCACCATCCCTCTCCTGTCATACATAAGAGGTGAAATATGGAAATATCAGGACTGGCTATTGCCTGCACCCCGTAAGTCAGAAATACTAACCCCCACGACCTGGCGATCAGGTCCTCTACACCCCTCCTGGCCGGAAAGAAGGACCTCCAACCAAAATGGGAGGGTCCTTACCCAGTTGTCCTAACCACTCCAACAGCGCCACCATTCCTTCCAGACAAAAAATCTAACTCCTTAGATTCACATTTCCAGGTTGAAGGCATACACCTCGAAAAACCTCTCCTCCAGTCAGACAGCCGGAAAGCACCAGCCACTGCGATACCTACGCCTGCTCCCACACCCGTCCAACCCCTTAAACTCAAAATCACTCGCTGAAGCCTGTTGCCTATCCCAGAGTAACTATGACCCTTTTCTTATTTTTTCTTTTTAGTCTCTCTCCCTACCCTTGGGCTCTCATCCAGTCTGTTTGTCTGGAGGTTCAAGGTTCAGGAAACTTACACTAAAACAAATCCAACTCACTGCCTTACTGCCACTGCTGACTGTTCCCTAGTGGGATGTTCCGGGCCAGTCACTATACCCCTGACGAACAGTAAGCTTATCTCCCCACGCCACCCGTCCCTATGTCTGCTTTTATTTGACCAAAGACAGGATTATTGCAAACTATGGCCGGAAACTTATGGTGGATGTCTCTTACTGGGCCTGTAAAATCCATAACCCCTATCTCCAACAGGTCAAGGCAGGTGGCAGTATTTTTACAGGTCTCAGGTGGCTCCTTCAAACTCCACATCCAAGATTCTTGGAACTCTAGATGGGCGGGGTAGTTCCTGGTGCCTTTTATTGTAATGGCTATGCTTCACGCCTTGCGGACGCCTTACTATCATCCGCCAATACATTCCCATTAACCACTCGGTTTCTCTGGTATCTACTGACATCAAACATCAAGAGACTCAACTCATTTCAGCCCTAGAGTCCACTGACTCCGACAAGTCAACTACCTTAAACACCTACACCTGGCTACAAATCCTCTCCGAACGCTTCATCTCTTAATCACACTCTCCTTCCATATCTCCCCAAAACTGTTTTCTTTGTGCATCTCTCAGGACGACCACTCTTGGCTGCTGTCCCTCTAAACTTAACTTCATTTCCTTCTAAAACCTCGAAACAGACACTTCCCCCATCTCCCTAATGTTCCCTTATGGGAACTCGAGGACCAGTCCAATCACACCCTTATCCCCAGACTGTGCCTCCTAGGAAACTCTGCCCCTCTCTATCGCCGCCTTTCCACTGCGACTATAACATCACCATTTCTAATCCCACCGCAGCATCCCCCGGTTCTTTTTTTTCTGGTGCAACGGCACTCTCTACACTGTCATCTTTCCCAACGTTACTACTCCCTGCCTCCCGCCACCATTCTTCCCCAGCTCACCCTCTATTCTAACTCTGAACTACTCTTCCTCCTCAACCTGCCCTCTAGACATAAGAGAGCCGCCTTCCTCCCAGTCTTGATTGGAATCTCTCTTATTAGATCAGTGGGATGAATTGGATTGGGAGGCGGGAGCCTCGGACGTCTATGGGCCGCATACACGATCTTAAATCTAAACTCGAGAGTGCTCTTTCATCTAATGCTGAGTCCTTAGTCTCTCTCCAACCACAAATAACATCACTGCATAAGGTTGCCTTGCAAAACAGGAGGGCTCTGGACTTACTAACTGCAGAAAAAAGGTGGAACTTGCTTATTCTTAAGAGAGGAATGCTGCTACTATGTTAATGAATCAGGTATTATTGAAACCAACATAAAAAAACTTGAGGACCTAGCCACTTCATTCTATAAAACTAATGCCCAACCCGCCACCTGGGCATCTCTTTTTCAAAACCCCTTCCTCACCTGGCTCTGGCCCATTCTAGGGCCACTCACTATAATCCTTCTCGGCTGTCTCTTCCTTCCCTGCTTAATTAAATTTCTTCAGACACAGGTTGGGAGAATTTCTAACCAAACCTTTAATCAGCTTCTCCTCAGGAATTATAACTACCGTCCTTTGGCTCAGGATCCCGTTTCTTTTAAAGAACAAATCACTGAATGCTGATGGCTACCGGGTTACAGTTCCTGGAGGCTCTCGACTCTGACCTGTGGGCCCTCCACCCCGAGGATTCCTGGGAAGATTTTTATCAACGATTTCTGGCTGCAGGGAACCCTCCAGGACTTCACGCCAACAGAAATTATCTTCTTCTCCCGCCTAACATGGGATTATATACAGGTCTTTTGTTCCAACTTTCCTTTCCGCAGAAAATCCCTCCCCTCCCCAAACAGCCCTAAAACTACGCCCCCTTTCAGCAGGAAGTAGCTTGAGACGGTCAGCGCCCCCTTTCCCCAAAAACAAAGAGGGGGGAATGTTGGAACAAAATGGCCCTTAACTTTTCACCCCCTCCATCTTAGTGAAAAGCCCACCGGCGCCAAAAGCCCCCTCCATCTTAGTGAAGGCCCAAGAGACCTATCAACACTAGCCCCCCTACCACAATCCAATCAATACCCTACACGAACACTAGCCGTCCCCAACCGGATCCTCCCCCTATATAAGCTCGCTCCTCCATTTAATAAATTGGAATTCCTCTCGGACTCCTGTGCGTCCTGGTGATTTCTTTCGTCTTGGATTCCTGCGCTTCCTGGTGGTTCCCTTCCTTGTGGATTACTGCGCGTCTTGATCTCTCATTTCGGATTACTGCGCGTCTTGGTGATTTCCCTTCCTTTCGGATTACTGCGTGTTTTGGTGTTTTCTCTCATTTCGGATTATCGCGTGTTCTGGTGGTTTTCTTTCAAGGACCAGCATGAGCATTAATATTTTTTAAGTATTATAATGTATTTTACAAAGATGGGTTGGTTAAATGTCACTTATAATGAGTTAATAATCTGTGCTTCTACAATGTGTTTACTCAGGAAATTCTAAAGAAATATGATATCTTTCAGATTTAGAAGAATCAAGTATACTGTCTATTGATGTTAGAGAACATTGAGTGTTTTGAAAACTAGAAATCATTTTAAAAGATTTATAAACAAACCTTCAAATAAAAGTTTTCAATTCTAGACCCCAAAATGTCATATATTAGTTGGTTTCTTCTTTGTTCATATATATAAATGCTGTGCTATATGGTGTTAGATCTGTATTCATATAAATTTAGATGTGAAATGACATCAAAGTGTGTTTATGTACCTAGTTTGCAGTCATACATTAGAACAGAGCAAAAAATGGTTACAAATAATTTAGGGTAGAACTGATTATGTCTGATTGCAAGGTGATGCAGGTTTTTCCACTAGTTGTTTATATTTTTACTTGTGGCACCCAAGGTCTTCAGTAATATAGCTCTAAACTAGTTTCCAAAATGTACCCATCATTATTTGAAACCTACTCCAACTCACATTTTACCTACTCTACTTACTGCACACTCTAACTAACCAACTTCTCTCTCTTTGCTTAGCTCTGTTTGTGGCCTTTGCTCATACAATTCTGCCTATCTGAAAAGGCTTTTGTTTTTGTTTTTGCTTATTTGTTTCTTTGGTTTTTTTATTCATTACTCTTGATTAAAATCTAACAAGATTTAATGGGGCAAGTTAGGTAATCCTACTATTTTTTATAAAATTTCCTATGAAAATCCCACTCTGCCCATCCCTTAATTCTCTGAACACTCGTTATACGCAAATCTTTAAGCATATGAATGCTACTGTCTTGCTACTGCTTCTTTGGGATTTTGTGTTCTTTATGACACATATGTTCCCTGATTTTATGAGTCTCACCACTCTATGTGTATTATATATGTATATATACATATGTATATACATATATATATATATATCAAATACCTCTTCTACTATTTAGATGATTTCTAACTGTATAATAAAGTTAAATAACTGTTTATATCTCAGCTGGCATCTAAATATCTTTCTAATAAAAATTAATTCTTCATGAAGTCTAAGGAAAGTATCTATTATCTGATTTTAGACATTATCCCTAAAGTAGAGCAAGGAATATCATAAAGTCTGAAGGTATTCTGAACAATTTGAGAAATTTTTTGTTGTGGAAAAGAAAAGTAATTCTTTTCTGTAGGAATAAACCAGTAGAAATTTCCAACATCCCAAGCTCTTATATATATATTTAAGTAAACTTTTCATTTTAGAGTGGTTTTAGATTCAAACAAAATTTGCAAAAATAGTACAGAGCATTTTTGTATACCTCATATCTAGATCACTCTATTATTAACATCTTACTTTACTATCATACATTTATTATAATTAATAAACCAATTAATACATTATTAACTATAGTTTATACTTTATATAGGTTTCCTGAGAGTTCACATATTATCTTTTTTCTGATCCAAGGTTCACCCAAAATAATGGATTTAATTTATTTGTTCATGTTCCTTAGACCCCACTAGGCTGTTAAAATTTCTCTGACTTACTTTGTTTTTGATAACATTGACAGTTTTGAAAAATACTGGTCAGTAGTTTTAGGCTGCTCTTCTAATGGAATTTTTCTAATTTTTATTTTGTTTCATTTTTTATGGTTAGACAGGGTTTATGGGTTTTTGAAAGTAAAGCCGCAGAGGTAAATTATTCTTTTCATCAGATTATTTCGAGAGTGCATGGTATCAGTATAACATGTCACTGTTAACGTTGACTTTCGACATCTTGCTGAAATAGTGTTTGTACGTTTTTACCACTGTAAAGCTCCTCTTCTGTCTCCCTTTCTGTACATTGTCCTTTGGACTAGAGCCACAATGTGCATCCAATACTTACAGAGTGAGTCATGTTCCAGAGTTAAGGGCAGACAGAATATCTACATAAATTATTTGGAATTCTTTAGCACATGAGATTTTTTCTCCCTTCATTATTTTATTTATTCTAACATTTATTTATATCAGCAATAGCTTGTGGATATCTATTTTATATTTTGGGTTATAATCCAATATTATTATTTTTTTTTTCCTGTTAGTCAATTGCAGGTATTTCTGCACCCCACCCCATATTCTTTCATCATTCTGTTTGCATTTCCTTACTTTTCGGCACTACAAGAAACTTCAGAATAATCTCATAAATTTTTTTCCACAGACCTAAAATCGGCCATTACTCCAAGAAGTGTCCAATTTCAAAGTCTTGAAAAATTTACAATGACTGAATGGATGTGCCGATCTATACTACTTATAAAAATAATTAATTATATTTTTGAAAGTCAAGAAACTTAAATCTCCCAATTCTCCATCAACTATTACTTTTTCTGCAATTTAGAAACAATCTGCATAAATTTACATGCATTTACTTCTATCCCTTGGCTCTTCTTCTTGAACAATATTATTTTCTCATCTTTGATAACTTTTTTTCTTTTATTCAAGGTGCCTCCTTTTTCCTATGAAATAAAAATGTACAGAAAGTGCTTTAAAGGTTTTGTATAAATGCCATTACTAGGTATACTTTGTTCAAGTTTCTGTCAAAGGTATTGGCACAGTGCTACAATTTTTATACTATAGAAATGCATATGATTTGGTTTCAGACATATGACATTTACTTTTCAAATAGGTATCATCTTTTCAAACTGAATTGAGCTAGAATGTATTAGAATTAAAGAATTACAGTCAATCCTCTTCATAACATTTTAATATGAAACACAATTATGACAAACAGTGTATCTAGGATGTCATCTAAATTTTTCTCTTAACATTAAAAAATATTTTTATCAGTTCATTGTGGCTTTTTTCAATGATCTATGTCAATGGCAACCTAATTTTTCTTCCATATTTACTCAAATTCTATTTAAAGTCATCCACCTCATTTCACTGAATAACTGGAGAAAACAACATCAGTTGCCTAAAATTCAAAGATACTTTTAAAGTCACATTTTATGCAACTTTATACATAGTAGAAATGTGTTAGAAGTGAACAATCCATTCTCCTGGTTACTAAAAAGTGAAAACAAGAAAAAGTGTGGGCACTAGATATCTAAAATTAAATGAGCATTTCTGAAGCTTTTGAGATCTGTCCATTTTTTGTCTGAAAAAAAAAATATTGTAAGAAATTAGTAGTCATCCTAACCCTAATAAAACTTTCAGAAAGTGAGACTAGTGCTCAAAGCAATCTCATTGAAAAGTGGCATGGTATGCTTTCTGTTATTACTATAGAGGTTATAAATGGAGGGGCAGGTTTCACCATTATTTCTAACAAGTATGGCAAAACTGAGATTAAAGAAAAGAGAAATAAAATAAAAATAAAAGATATGTAGAAGTAAAAATAAAAGGTAGGTGGGACCACAAAGACTAAGGCACATAATAAGTTAACTTGTATGCAACTGAGTACTAGGTCTATATCTTTACAACTCTACATTTATAACAAATTTTTTTTAAATCTGTTTTTTAACTAGACTGCTAAGTTCTCAGATAGAATTTAAGAACCATGTTCACCTAGGGAAATTAATATATTGAGCATTTGATACAATTTTTATGAATTGATATATTTTAATATATTCTCTATTTATAATCTATTTAATTATACATATATTGACCTACAAAAATTCCCTGCAGAGATTGCCTACATCAGGGATATATCTTTTCATGGCCTTTGATAACAACATTTTGCTTTAGAAATAATACAAGAAAAACCCTCTTTTCTTTCTCTGTCTTTATAACATGTTTTGAACTTATCACATGGATTTCTCTTTTAGGGTACTCATGCCTCAAATATCACATTACCTTGCTTATTTTCTTCACAGAGTTCATCATTTACTGAAATCATCTTATTTGTTTACTTATATTTTTTATTTGCCATACTTCATTAAATCGTTATTACATATAGAAATTAAATCGGTACTTTGGTCATAAATATTGTTCCAATACCTAGAACAATGAATTATGTAGTAGGCATCCAATAAATAATTTTGAATAAATTTGTGAATTAAGAAAACTTAGAAAGAAAGCAAACATTACCCAAGACAATGTCTCTGATACAGTAAGATAAGGTTGCTCAGAAAAGCTAATGCAATCATTGAATTTAATACACTACCACTGTACTGTGTAAGAGTTATAGGTCCCAAGAGGAAGTCAATTAATTCAAGAAGCAATTTTTAACTAAATGATTCTTTGATGACCTGAATTTAGCTAGAATTAAGAATGAGAAACCAATGTCTTACCTTTACTGAATTCAAATCTAAGCAGAGGAAACAAAACTCAATATGTTATTATGAAAAAGTTTTATAAGTACTGAATTAATAGTAAGCATTGGGTGTGTGAAAAGACAAATTTTGAAAATGGGATGAGGTTTGGATTAAACAGTATTCTCTAAAAAAGTCTTTTTAAACACTAATTCTAGCTTGGTATCATTCATTAATACCGGCAAGTCCTTAATTATCCCCTCAAAATTTGTCTTAACTATATATTCTTTCTCTGTTTTCACCCTAGAACTCATTTCAAACATTCTGGTCCTCTTCATATAGTTCCATATCTGTTTCTTTTTCTTTTTATATTTATTTATTATTTCTTTCTATGCTGCATTCTCAGTACTTTAATATAATGTTTCAGTTCACTTTTTTTTCTACCTTATGCCCAATCAGGTATCCCAATACACTTTCAAACGTGACTTTAAGATTTTTAATTTTGTTTTTTAATGCTTAAAATTTGTTTTTTTTCAAATCAACTTTGCCACTTTTTATATTTTTCTATTTATTATAATCAATTCCAGCTCATAATTTAGTACTTTAAACATGGAAAGCACATTCGCTTCAACATCTGTCAGTTAATTCTAACATATGAAGTCTATATCAATCCGTTTATATAGATTCTCATTCATAAGGCTTCATGTCACTTACAATAAGCCTGATAAACATTGACACTTGGTGGTCACTGACCTAGCTGAAAAATTTCAGATAAAAACATTTGTGTCCACCTCAAAACACAGTTCAAACGCTTGCACATCCATTGCTAACACAGGCTATGTATGGATAGGGTCACATTTGAGTAAGGGTCTCATTTAATACCACAATTTCTCTGAGACAGCTCCCTACCCCCTTTTATTTTTACTTTCCTTTTTCTTCTTCTGCTTGACTTAATACCTCCTGCAAAGTACTTTTTGAGTAAAGTGAAAGAGCATATTTATTGCTAGTTCTTTTTCTGAGGATTTGTCTTCTTTGCCTTAAAAGAGAAGAGAGAAGCCTGCAGTGACAAACTTAAGATGTCACAGAGGGGTGGTGAAAAATGTGATTTACTCTAGTTCAAGTAAATTATTTTGAGAAACCAATTGAGAAAAATAGCAAATGAAAAAATGTTCATTAGAAATAAAAGCCTTACATTTAATATATTATTTACCATAAATTTCTCAATATTGCATTTATTACAAATAGACTATCTTTCCTCTACAAAAAGAGAATCATAATTACAAGTTCAGATTTATCTTCTAAACAAATGATGGGTAATTACATTATGAAAATAAATGCATCTTTATCGTTTTATTTTGATTAACTGCCAGAGTATTTTTCTTTTGATTTTCTGGGAATTTTTACTATGTTAAACCAATAATAATGTAAAGTGTATGATGATAATTTTTTGTACCAGCTACATTGAAGAGAAATGAAACTAGAGATTGTCAAAGTAGAAAACTCTTTAGGGGATAATTAATTTCGTTCCTTATTTGTATCTATTTACTTCTAAGAAATCAAATCTACTCTAGGACAAAGAACATTGGGCTTTATTCAAATAATGATTTACCTGACTTTGTTAGTGAATTTATTAAGACTTTAGGTAGATGTTTCTGATTCTGCAGATCTGAAACAGAAGGACAGTTAAAACACTGCAGAGTAAAAAAAGTTTCCTAATTTGAAACCAAAGTAGAATTGCAAATAGATAAATTCTTTCTTTAAAAACCCCATTGCTTAGCTGTGACTAGTTGGAAGCTGTTTAGAGGATTGTGAATACATATCAGATCAATACAGAAAGAGAAAAGGGGCCAATTTACATGAGAACACTCTGGAAGTGGCGATATGAGTGAAAACTTTGACATCATGAACTACAAGCTGCTTGAAGCTAGACTCATGCCTTATTAATTTTTCCCTCCTCATCCCTAGTAGAATTCCAGACACATGATAAACAGACAAACAGAAACTCTATAAAAGTTTACAGATTTACAAATGATTAAAGGAAAGAATTAAAGCATTTAATGAACATTCATAGGCTATATTGGGCAATCCACATATTTTCCTCATTTGTACTTTACCATAACACTAGTGAGTATATATTTTGTCTGTTTCATTGCTGTTGTTGTTGTTTAAACAGACACATACAAAAAAAAAGGTCAGAATATTCACAAAACAGAGTATGTTCCAAAAGGTTTTTTCTTTTATTGGGAAAAGGTGTTGACTGAATGTGAGATTTCATGTCCTCCCTCTAATAAGAGTAGAAATGCCATGACACATTCTCCAAGAATTTCATTTGCTACTTGGGAAAAGTGGAGAGTCCGGGGCGCAGTAGCAAAAGACAATATTCCACCTGTCTCAAGGTTAGTAGAGTAGATAGAAATACCAGGGGAATGTTTGAGCCAACATAATTCTTTTAGGGTAGTAGGAAAATAAAATTAGAGTGGAGTGGAATGCTAATGACTATGTTAGCAGTTGATTCTAAGACTTTTAAGAAGTAAAGGGGCAGTGTTTTAAAATAAAATCATAAGTAATTACAGGAGAGACTTAACTCTAATTATCAGACACAGTTTTTTTCTCCAGACCAATTTCTTAAACTCTTCACGTAATTTTTTTTTTTCAGTTTTCATAGTTTTGTTTTATTCAGTTTGCTCCAAGGGTCAATCAATAATAAGTATCACAAACATTATTTTGATTGGCTCCCAAACCTGATCAGTAAAACCAGAGAAACGAAAAATGTTGCACAAGTTGCAAAAAAGTATTCCTGGAGTTCACTGACCTGATAGCAAGTGGAAACACAAATGCAACAAGTGTTAACATTGAGAACAGTATTTGTACCTGCTCCTTATCAGTGCCTGCTAAGTGACAGTGCATCCTGGGAGATAAAGTGGAGATTAACTTTGCCTTTTTATTGAGTAACTAGAGGCAAATAAAAGTATTTTAATAAGTGACTGTGTCAGCAGATCCTACTGATATGTCCCCTTCTCATGTACATACACATACACTAAGAGCGAACAATGGAATCTCATTTCTGTTCACTTTTGAATATGAAACCAAGATTAGAAATCTTTGCCTCTGAGAAACCTTTTCTAAAGTTTCTCTTTATAGGTGCTGAGGAAACTTTTCTATAGGATGTGTTAGGAAGGTAGGTAGCCATGAACTACGGGAGCCAAGGCCCAGATCTGAAACCACAGGAATTACAAGAATGATGGCCCAACTTTAAGGCCCCAGTAAGACCTTCCAGAAACAAGCATTTTCAATTAATAACACCCCTACATCCTGAAGTACAAGGAAATAAAAAGCTACATAAGAGCCACTGGTTTAGGCTGGCCATAAACATCCGCACAGTGAGGACTACCCTGACTTTCTTTAAACTTAGCCTCATTATACCACCATTATAAAGCCATACATGAAGGACTAGAGTAACTCCATTTTGTTATGTAAACTCCAGATGAAATGAAGAAAAATTCACCGAAAAACAATTAGGGACAACACCCTGCCATTTGGTCAAGCCTATCAAAGCCATTAATCAGTCAGCCCTTAAGGCACCCACACCCTGTTTCCCTTCTTGCGCACAGCCCTCTCTGCACCCGGCCCTTTTTGCACTCAGCCCTGCTGCACACGGCACTCTGTGCACACAACCCTCTTGCGCATGGTTTTACCCTTTAAATTCGGTCCCAACCCCCCAGTCGGGACTCCTCTCACCCACTGCTGCGTCAGTGAACAAGTGGGGTCCAAACTCGAGTTTGTCAATAAACTCCCTCTTGTGCTTGCATCGGTGTCAGTTTCCTTCTCGGCTCGTGGAGTTCCAAACCAGGGCATTACATACATATTGCTGGAAGTTCATGAAACTAATTACAACAGACTGAATTCTGGGTCATCACATGCGCAGTAGACAAAGAGTTATGTAACGGCTAACTATTAATCAAAATGACCTCACATGCCAATCATCTAGCACTACCTTCATAACCTCCCATCATGGCCCAAATATAATCCAAACCTCTCCCCTTCTGCAGTGCTGTGGCCATCTCTAGTATAGCCTGTTTTTCTCTTGAAACATACTTTAGTAAATCCTATTTTTTCTAAAATTTGCTGATCTGTAATTCTTTACAGCATAAAATCTATTAGGTCATCATCCTTCTGGGTGTGCACATTCTATGTCTGCTGAAATGTTGGTACTAATATTTTCAGTCTTTCTCAGATTCCTTTTGTTTGCATTCAATTCATGACTCAAAACCATGTTTCTTGGGCATAGAAAGCAAAGAATCAACTTTGTAATGAAAACACAGCCCTTTCCGAAAGGGTTTAAGAAAATTCTTTTTTATGGCAAATGAATAAATAACCTGTGAAAGTCTTCACAATTGAACATTATTAAGCTAAACAGGTTTATTAAGATTCATGAAGCAATTAGAAGCATTAGGCTGAATTCTCTTGTCATTTTCTTGTGCCCATCTGCATATTAAAGTCAATGAGAATTGTATGCTTTTGGCTGTGGGCAAAATGCGGCCCATTTTGAATAAGAAGAGCATCTGCAATTATACTAGCTGAGATAAAAATTAAAAGGTTCATCAATTCTCATGCTTCAGAGCATAAGATTATAACCAGATGGTGCCAGAAAGTTTCTGTTGGGCATGAGGACTCACTAATGGACAGGTGCATTAAGTCAATTTTCTTTTGGCCTCCCTCCTCATAATGTCGCTCACATGCACAGACTTGCCAAACACAGGACATCAAAACAAATGGGACATTTGCATTTCACCAGGATGAAATCTTCCCATGGCTTAACAATACGTAGATTTAAAGATCCTAACAGGTGTGGAAAATTTCAATGAAAACATTTTAAAATTTCTTCCAACTCAATGAAAATGTAACTTACTTTCTGCTTTTAAATTGGCTGTTTTGTCTTCACATGTGCACTGGTAATTTACTTTAAACTACATTCACCTCTGGGCATAACAACATGAGATGATACTTGCTAGGAGAAAAGAAAAACTCATTGGAGTTTAGAAACCCCTACGCTTAGACATGAGGGATCAATTAATTGATACATATTCACTAAATATTCACTAGTTTCTACTGATTGGGTTCGTGAAAACTAAAAAGGAATATAAGATGCCATACTTTCCTTCAGAGAGCTAAAAATGTTCCTTTTGGGGTATGTGAGATTGGGTGGTTTGTAAGTTTAATAGAAAGTTAGAAAATAAAATGAAGACTGAAGCATTCAGTAAACTTCATGATTTTAAATCTATAGTTGTGAAGAAGTGCTAAAATACCAAGGAACTGTTATTTTCTCTTATAATTTTTTGAGAACCTAAAACTAGTTATTTATTTTCATTTTTATTTTACGAAAATCCCCAGTGTGTGATTTTGTTAATTTAAATAGTAATATTATGTTTGCATCATTTTACATGTTATTCATATTAATTTTTCTTATATTCCAAACATCCTGAGGAATAGAATATTTTGAAGTTTTATTGAACTCCTCTTTGTTTAATAAACACAGTTTTAGAGAAAACTGGTCATATATCATTTTAACCTCAAAACACCCTGCAATACAGCATATATTCCCAACACTCAGTGCAGTTTCAAAATTTAAGTCTTTAATGTGATGACCTATTTTGCCACATCAATAATAAATGAATCTGTTCTAAAATGTTTGTTATTTTTGGACAGATCATGGAAAATTTAAAACACATTGATTGTGCCATAATCACTTTTTTAAAAGGGGAAAACATATTTAGCCAGCAGAGACAACGAATCAGGCTGAATGAAATGGAACTAATATTTAAGGATCAATAATGTTCCCTGCCTTCCCTGGGATATATATGACCAAGAGGTCATTCAGATTTGAACTTGGCTGCATTAGTTATGTGCACTCATTATTTATTTAAGGGATGCTCTTAGGCATATGATTTAATAATCCAAAAATAAATACAAAATAACAACAAAATAAATTTATATTTCAATTTGATTCTTTTGAAATGACTGAAAAACAATGGTGGTATCAAAATATCTTTCTTGAAGTATTTATCTCTATCTAGCAATTACTTAAAAATTTTTCTTATAAGAAATCTATTAGTGGTTTTCATGTTCTAGTGTTACTGTGCCCCTTGGAAAAACACTGAAAGAGACAGTCTTCTTGTCTACAATAGCAGTTCCTGAACTATGAATAAACACATTTAAATATCTCAGATACCTTTAAACACTTTCAAATTATTTTACCATGATGGCCAAATTTATTTGAATAAATACCCTTTTGTCCTTTTTAAGTAAAGATCATTTAATTTAGAAAAAAAGTAGTTGTTTATTGATAATTGTAAAACAACATAATTAGAACAAAAGTAATTAGAAAAATATTTTCTGTCATAAAAACAAAAAGCAAAAAGCAATGCCATTTTTTATTAATGCAACTTCTGCTTGGGTTTGCACATTAGGAAGTCATTTCATTCCTTGTACTTTTAATGTCACAATACCCACAGATGTTTTTCTCCAGTGTCATTCTAGGGCTCCATCACTAGATGCTACATAATTAAAGTTGATATTTATTTCACATCTTTAAATTTATTTTAGTATAAGTTACCTTGTTTTTTAATTTTGATATTACTGATTGTCAGGTTTGTTTTCAATCAAGATTTTATCGCCTATCATGTCAGCTGTCCCTCTCAGTTTCATTTAACTTCAGGACTTAAAAGCTGATTCAATGTGGTTTTTTTGTGATAAATTTATTATAAAAATAGATCAAAGCAGCTCTCTCCTGTATACCTCTCTTCTAGAATTTTATAGTTATTCAACAAACTTTAATAGTGACTTTCAATTAAAGACTCAATTACATTTTCTTTAACTCATATTGTTCAATTGTTTTTTTTTTGGGGGGGGGTTGTTGTTTTTTTTCAAATAGCTCTGAAGGCTAATTCTTAACTTTTCTACTCATATCATGTAAAAACCAAACTTTTATGTATTAACCAGGTAAAATAGATCATATATAATAATAGTGAGATCAAAAGGCAAAATTTGAGAACTATGATTCAATAAACTGGGGCTGTTAACATTTACTGGCTCTGTTTTATTATCCTCATTTTTCCCAGTTCACCAAATTCGAAAATGATGTTTAGTAGTAGTATATTGAGAACTAAAAAAGTGCAGAGATATTATCTAATATAGGACATAGGATGAACATATTACTTATATAATAACAATAAAGTGATTAAACAAATACTAATAAAGGGAGTGGCAGAATCTACATTTAATCTTAATAAAAATCTTCATTCTTGAATTCTTGAGGAACACTTTATTTCGACTGAGAGGAGTAAAATGGGCAAACAATAAAATAAGCAGAATATCAGTTATATATAGCTTGCATGATTAATCTCCACTATTCTGAATGATTAAAATAACAAGTATTCAGTAAAAAGAAAAAAAATTGATCCTTCATATCTTTGAGCATCTGTAATATTTAAAATAAACTACTAATCTCTATTGAAATAAAACTCAAAACTTATTATAATTTCATTATGATGTTACAACAAATTTTTGATATCCTTTCTACATGGTTTCACTATTGGCTTTTTGGCATAAAACTTAAGAAAATTTCCTGAACGTTTATTATTATTAGGAAGAAAGTATCTGGAGTTAGAAAATATCTGTGTGTGAAATGGTTACTAAAGGGCCTGAAATCTATCCCTTCCCTTAATCAGGGCTTAGAGGAAATATCCGTGGGGGAAGAGGTAAATAAAGTGGTTTGATCAAATCTCAGTTTAAACATGCTAATGATAGACTTCATAGAAAACAAGTTAGTGTTTTAATCTAACAAGAGAGTTCATATGAAATGCTTTTAATGGGATATGTAATAGGCTATGTAACAATCTAAATATAAAATGGAAAATTGTTTTGTGACTAAAATTTGCTCTCTTTAGCACGAGCAATCCATTAGAGACCTCAGATGTTAAAATAAACTTCCTGATGCCACAAGAAAATATATGGGGATTTGCATTCACAGTTCCAGACTTCTTCCTGATTCACGGGTGCCTCGAAATTATCTCTATCTTTTAAATCTCTGGTAAATTACCAGCAAGATCTTTGATTCATGTGAACATGATTTGACAACACAATAATTTTTGATATTTATATTTTGAAAAAGAAAGTATTGACTGTAAATTTACAGAAGGTAGACGTATTGAAGAGTCGAGTAATCATTTGGTGAACTTGAATCATGAAACTCAAAATAACTAAATCCCATCTGCTTTTCTTGAGCATATTCTACAGGGTAAGCAAATTAAGTATTATTGGGGCAACGAAGAGGAGCACAGAATAATCTCTGCTATCTCGATACTCACAACCTAATGACTGGTGGCCTGAAATAGCAACTCAAACTCATGGGAAAAATGGATTCTACAGTAAAGATGCTGTTGAAGATCAAGAGAGAAAGACATACATTCTGACAGGAAACGTCTCATGGTAAGAATATGACTTAGGTTAGGCCTTTGAGAATTACTTTAAGTTTGACGAGCAGAGGTGCAGGATAAGACTGTTCTAGCTGGTAAGGACAATTAAAGTCAGGAGAAATGTATAGTACTCTAACCAAGAGTTTAAAACGCCAATTAGCTCCATCAAAATTTGCTTCTACGTGTGATAATTTTTGGAACTTTTATACCTAAAACTAATATAGAATTTATTTTTGTTATATACAATTTTGTTGTCTATGGAAATAGATCAAATGTGATATGGTATAAAATATTGACATACAGCCAGTCATACCCAGTATTAAAATAATTTAAATTTTTATTTGGTTTAATACATTATTGAGTTTGTCAGTTAAAAAGCTCAGGATAACTCAGCAAGTTAAATCAATCACAGAGATAAGTAATATAACAGATAAATAATTCAATTTTTTATTCTGTTATAAATTAGATCACTTTCTGTAATCAAAATTTAATTCAAAATAGATAAAATATAATGGTGACTCTGTGGTGCACATACCTTAAAAGTCCAGAAGAAGAAATACATTTTGGGTCAGTTTAACTCAGCATCTCCTATATATCAAGATCTCACTGTTCCTTGATGTCTCTGCACTGCCTTCTACAACTTCAGGTTTATAATGAGACTGTCTTCTCTCAAGACGATATAACATTCACATGAATGTGTTATATGTCTTTCAGGATACAGAGATTGACTTTGGGCAGTTAGACAACAAGTAACCAAATCCTAGAATATTAGTCTGAGTTAGACCACTACATTGGTTTAGGCTTGAGTGACCCAAATAAATTGACTGTGACATATTTAAAACCATTAAGGTTAACCGTTGGATGTGGGAATATAATCATTTCTCTCACTCTTAGCACCATCCTACAACTGTATGACTGATATGTATTATGAAACAGATGCCCTGAATTTTGGAGATTAATCATAGTAACTATTACTAGTATACTCCTGAAAGCAATAAATTCATCTGTAAGTGTAGTAGGCTTTGTAATAAAAATAAGGAGTGGGAAATAAGTCAGCATCTAAATCTATCAGTTTCAATCTGTATATCTACTTTCCTATTGATCACTAAGAATATCAATCTATTAATCTATCTTTCTAGATAGACACTGATATTTTCAACTCATTCTAAGTCAATTTAAAAAATCTCAGTTTAGATTTTAAAATTCTTTTCTTTCTCTTTAAGAACTTCATGCAATTTAATGTTGAGATACGCTTCAATATTCTCTATGTTAGACATTGAAATGTGGTCATCCATGGGCTTCTTTTATCTATAAGGCATGTTTTTAAGTCAGGCCCATGTTTTGAGTATTAAAGTTGCTTATAATAAAATTTTTAACTTTTGACTTTTTTTGAAAAGTAAAAATAGGAACATGTGAAAATAGTAGACTAGATATTTCATATGAAATTAATCCTTTTTGGTGCTCAGTAGATGTGCTCTTTAGATAGGGTGTGTGCCCTCCAGTTTACTTCAGTTGCAAGAAAACTGGTTTCGTTTTCTCATTTAACACATTGGTCTGATTTCTATTAAAATCTGAGGAACTTTAATACCACTTCTCACTTAATAAAAACAAACTTTTTATTAAAGTTGTTTGAATGATTTATTCATTTATTCATTCAGTGAGTAAATATTTTTTAGATAATTTATTGCCAGGTACTCTATACAGATACTAAAAAAATAATTTTATTCTGGTGTTCTTGGTATTTAGTAAGAGGACATGGAAAAATGTAAGGCTTGAGGAAAAAGCATAACTTTGAATTTAGTAAATACAACCTTTTAATATAGAAACAGATCAAGAGATAGAGCCCAAGAGCAAAAGCATACAGAGGTCAAGTGTTAGAAAAAATCACTTTGAAACAAGGACAAAATTTCGATAATGTCATCAATAGACTAAAAATAAAAACAATAAGACTGTATAAAATTCAAATAGAATTGAGTTTCATCCTTTTATAGTCTTCAATGAGTTTCTTGAGAGGAGCATTTTTAATGAGTGATGGAGACAGCAGTTACATTGCAGTGAGACAGGAAGTGACTGTGAGGTGAGAAGATAGAGAGTAAAACTATATTCTAGTTCAAGAGTGGCTGAGAAGGAGACATAAGCCACTGAAGCAGAGGTAGCTAGGAACGAAGGGGAGAAATAGAAACCCCTTTGTTTGTTAATGGGGATGAACCAAGAAATGTACCTTCGAAGGTAGAGGAATATAGAATTGATGGAGCAAGGTTATTTAGGAGGGAAAAATATAATCCTTCAGAATACAAGTGGAAAAACAATATTTTCTCACAAGAGAAATAATTCTCATTATTGAAACTAGATAAAAGGTGGTGAGGCTAAAGATAGGTACAGATCAGGCTAGTAATAAAGAGAGACTGCAAGGGGTTGAAGGATTAATTTTAAGGAAATTATATTATAACTGAATATTTAGAAAGCAGATATTCACTGAAAATGAACAAAATAACAGAGGATGAAGCAGATATTTTAGAATATGAGATGGAGGTCTCAGAACTTTAAGGTAGAAATAGTCCAAGACAAAGCTACAATGGAGATGTCATGTCAATCCTGAACTGCACACCTTGGACTATTATGGTTAAGAAATATAGTATACTTTTGTTTCAGGCACTGTTGTTTGGACTTTTGTTTTAGGAGTTGAAACCATATTTGTTGTGACAAATATTTCAAATATTCCATGGAAGAACAAAGGCATAGCCTGTGGACTAAGCAAGTGGTTTCTGTGATTGACATTGCCTATATCACTGCACGAAAGGAAGTACTATTGCCAAAAGAATGGAGCAGGACTAGATACAACAGCAACAACAATATAGATTTTCAATATACTAATCTGAAAAATAGTCAAAAATGTAAGAGCTGACATTTACAGTTTTTTCTATGTGACAAACTTTTTCTCAACACTTTATATTAATTACTTTCATTCCCTTGCAGTAGAGCCTTCTAAATCTCCATTTTATGGGCAAGAAAATAAAGACATACAGAGGTAAATAATTGGTTCAAAATTATATCATCACAGAGTAAAGATTTAAAACCAAGAAGTCTGGCTCTAGACCACTTTAAACCACTGCCTTAAATAAATTTCCCTCTCTTTCTCATCTCTATCATCTTTCATTCTCTCTCTGTAGCTGTTTTAGGGAGTAAAACACTTAGCTGAGATGTTGCCAAACATTTTTTAATAATTGAAAATGAATCATTCTTTTTTTTTTTTCCAGCAGTGTTCAGGAACTAATTTTTCATTTTGTACATAGGGCAGATGGTATCTATCATAAAGGAATTTGTTTTCTGTTAAGTGTATACGATAGAAAAACAAGGAGAAATAAAGTGGGGAGGGCTGGCAACATAATTGTTGAATTGTTGGACAATACTATACAGATTGCATAAGAAAGGAAATGCATGGAAGGAAGCATTTTAAAGAAAATTGTGGGTTAAAGTTCTGGAAGACTAAGAGGACTCGAAATTGAGTAAACTGTAAAAATAAGAGGAAAATATCAGAATTTGATTATGAGTCTAAAAAAATATTCTAAAATCCATATTGTAACAATATCTATGAAAGCTGTAGCCATTGAAATAGATGAGATAAGGAACTATAGATGCTGAACGATTTAGAATAGGGTTTTTGTTTTGGGTTGTTTAAAAAGCACAGTTATATCAGAACTTCCTGGCAAGTGAAGCAGTTTGTTTCACTGACAGAAAATCCTATGTATCATACTATGTATCCATAGTATGAATTAAAATCTGATTCTGTAAATTTGTAACTTTACCCATTGTACACCTACTGATTACAGTAGCCAAGAAAAATGTCTGCATTTTCTTCTGTGTGAAAGTTTTAAAAGTAAATGGTAGGTACTTCTTTACTTTTGCTTTTCACACACAAAATATTACATGCATTTGTTCCTGCCCAGGTTTGTTGTTATGATTAACACAATGGAGGATAACATGGTTTAGTTACAGACAATCCTGATTTTAAAAATTTATTATATGACTTATCTTAATATCTCAGCATCAACTTCTTCATTGTTATATAAATACGACAATTATTGGAGATACTATTGACTATCTAATAGCAACCCCAGAGTTCCTTTTTTTCTAGCTAAAAAAACCAATTCCCCACAATAGAAGTCAAACATAAAAAAATTCAAATTAGTTACATTTTCTTGTATCTAAACTTTTCTATATGACTCAATCATGGGCAGTTATCTTCAGAGGGTTGTGTTGTGGAAGATTTCTGGAAAAGATGTTCCTCATAATAAAATGAGAAATAAGAATCATCTTTGCCTCTTTTATGCTGTACACAGTGCCTTAGCTGACTTTGATATTAAGTATTTCTGCGGCCATTACGTGAACAAAGAGAGATACTACTGATGAGATGCTGAGGATGGAAAGTTTAAAATAACTCAGAAATCTCAACTTCAGGGATAATGTTAATTAAAATAATTACACATCATATGTAATCCACTTTTAATAAATATTTTATTACTTGTAGCCAAGTATTATAAATGATTAAATTATTTACATAAAAAAGGAAATTTTTAAAATCAATTTTAGATAATACTGATTTAAATACAAACTACAAATGTCACCTATGTACAATGCAATATAACTAACTCAGTGTCTCATCATGATCTACACTTGTATGAATGTTACAGATAATTAAATGATCGATATGGCTCTTAAAGCAAACATAATGTAATATATATCTGTACATATACATATATATTGAGGTTAAAAAAAGATGAAATTATATTATTTGCATAAATATAAAAGAGTGGTTATATAAATTTAGAAGAGAAAGATACACTTTCAATTAAACAGTAAGTTTTTGATCAAAAAGTAAGGAGATAGATAATAGATCTCCTTTAACTGTTTTTATCACACACAAAAAAGAAAACAAGAAACTTCTGGAAGAAAAAAGGTAAGGATAAATCTACCTTTAAAAATTACTGCAAAGTGCTTTATCTCTTCATTTAAAAAAATTAACTCAGTCTTACTGTTGCAAAATGATAGCTATATATTGTCATATACTGTTATTTATAAATAAAGATAAGAGCAAAATGAAGTTTTTCATTTAATCATTATTTAATATATAATTATATTTTGTGCTATTTGCATTTAAGATTAAATCCTTTTTTAAAAAAATCTCCTTCTACATTTTAAACACAAACTCTAGAAGTAATTAACAGTGACACTTTTTACTCCACAACTTTGAAGTAGAAAATTAGAATATATTTAGAGGCTCTGTACAACTAACAACCCTTTTAATGCTCCAGCTTGAACTGTAGATACTTATGCAAACAGAATAAACGTGCTATTTGGAGGTCTCTAACCCATTTCTAGGAAGATTATGGGCTAATCATTTCAGAGAAAATGTCAGAGTGATTTCCCAGAAGATATAGGTAAGAACACAGCACAGCTGCAAATATAAGTGCTTCCACTCTTCCAGCTAAAAGCTGAGCCCTGAGAGTCAATTTTAATTCCTTCCTCAAAATGGACTATGCCCCTTTTAAACTGGCAGATATACAATCCAGTCAAAACAGTGAGGTTACTATCTCTCTTAAACATTAAGCTCTTGCCTGAATCGAAAGTTGGTAATGGTAAAGTTGTTGATATTGGTAAATAAAATGCTTCTTTCTAGGATGACTCACATATTCTTCATACCAGAACCTAGTAAAATCAAACAAGAAAACACAGAAACTTTGGAAGACTAAGTTCCTCATATTTGCATAAATACCTCTAAGGGTTTTATTTGTGAGTCTAGGAAAAGCTGGAACTCAAAAATAAAATCGGTCATTTAACCTGAATGTTTGAAAGTCTCTAAAGTAATTTCTTTCAGAGTAAGAAATGACACTTGCTATTTCTTTGTCTCCCAGAAAGATATACATATAGTATTCCTTTCATTTTATGTGAGTTAATTGTATCTGCATTAGAATAAAGCTTGAGGTCATTGAATTGTTTATTTTAGGGTAAAATCTTTGAATGTTGAATGTAACTGTTTGAGAAGGAATGCTATAGATTTTTATTAAGGCAAATTTTGTTGTCTAATAGTATACATATATTTTTAAAGCATTTTTATATAGACAAATCCTCCATTTATGTTGACATATGAACTTGAAATTTACTTGTTTACTGCTAGATGGAATAAACAAGTTAAGAGATATATGAGTTACAGTTTGTTCCTTCAAGCCATATAACGGAGACCATGTATAAAACTGTAAAATCCTCTGTGATTGCCCATAAAAAAATATTATTCTTAAACTATATTTTACTCCTTTCTCTTTCTAGGTCATTTAAATCTTTTTAAAAATAACATTCTTTATAGTAATTAACATGGTAAAGAGCTTGTGAAAAAGTACTTGATATGTTTTGCTGTTATTTACATGAATTAAGTATCTCATAAAATGGAACATAGAATTGATCCAAGTGGTAAAGGCCTGGTTTCTATTCCTCTCTCTGCCTCTAAAGAGTATATTTTTGTTTTATTTCCTTTTCTTTTATAATATATTTTATAAATGTATCTCAGTTACAATAATTATCACATCAAAATTCACTTAAAATATTTTTTTTATATCTGATTAATTTTTTGCAGCTATTCCATTAATTGAAGGGACATTTTCTACCTTCTTCTTACAGCCTATCTGTAAACTCTTAAGAATTTCCTGGATCAGGATTTGTCTGCAGCAATCCCTTCAGTTATTTTTAAAAAATAAATTAAACAACGAAAAAAATAGTCTTTTAATTTTTGAGATCTGTCTGGGTCTCATTTAATATTATGGATTTTATAAATATTTTGCAGTTCATAAGACATATTTGTTCTTCATCAATCCTTAAAAATATTTAATTATATATTTAAAGAGGGTTATTTTTTGGTATTCTTTGATTCTTTTCATGTACATTTATTTTATACTTTAATACTTTAAGACTTCTTTTGAGTAAGTTTCTTTTTTAGTAAATATAGTCATCAAACTTGTTCTTTGCTCTTTCTAATACTAATGTCAACTTCTGAGCCATATATCTTTTTACGTTCATTTGAAGCACATTTTTTTTTTCTGTTTATTGCTTAACAATTTAGCACTGTTCTCATGCAAACCTGAATCTCATTACCAAGGTATTTCAAGTACAAATACAGAAGTACAAACATTCTTCACTGAGTATAGGCTTACTTTACTAATACATTGCTCATTGGATTGTAACAGTCTTATTCAAATTTTCTTTCACCTTGGTCAGGTAGCATGCTGAAAATATTATTAAAAAAATACTTGTATATATTAATGATTTTTAAAATGTATCATGATCTGGGTTATCAATATGTAGGACAATAATTATACTATGGTGATACCAATTAAGATTTAGGTTAGATATGAAGAGTGCTAAGCTTAGACACAACCTCTGGGATAATTTTTTCCTAATAATTTTTAAATAGATGAAGGAGAATTGATTTGGACATTATGTTTTTAGTTACAAATAATGTTAATTTTTATATGGCAACAAATATTAGATGATAAAAATTTCTACACTCTTAATCCAAATCTTGTATCGTATATACCTAACTTTAAAATATTTTTTTTATTCTCATTCATCTATGTCTAATATGTTGATGAAAGACTTACAGAAAAATAGAAACCTCTAGTTTTTCAATGTAAGTCCCATTCAGTGTGGTGCAGCCACCAAGATACCCTTCCACATAATGCACTGGGGACTTAAGAAAACTTAACCACTTTCTACCAATTTCTAATCAACTAAAAAATAAACATTAGAGACAATATAAGTACCAAAGAAAGTATCATCTTCAGTATCTGAACTGTGTTAGAGAACATGGTTCAAAACTCATATAAAAATGGAATACTTGAGATTCCCAGTGAAGATGGCAGAGTGAGTAACCACCGTACTTGCTTCCTTTTCTGACCACATCAAAATTACAACTAACCTACAGGACAATCATCCTTGTACTCTAAGCACCTCCAAGACCAGAACAAGTGCAACCATCTGCAGATTGCTTGGTGACTTATGTCAGGTGGCCCCAGGGAAGGCACAGGTTGCAGCTGAACTTGGCCTGCGGTAGGGTCCCTCTCAGGAGGTTCTGACCCAGTGGTTGGCTTCTAATCAAGCAGGAACATCACCTGGAGATGAATTTAAGGACAACACCCAGGAAGCTGGGTAGGCACTAGTGCCCTGTTAAAGTGAATCTTACCATGTAGGATCATCTCTTTCTCCCTCTCTCAGCGTTTAGATGACACATAAAATTAATGATCACACTTCAGAATATGATCCTGCTCTACTTATTTAGTCCATAACAGGTCAAGTTTATGCAAAAGTAAATATTTAAATGATATAAAAATAGGAAGATTGATTACCAATACACAGGTTGACATAGAAATTCTAATTGAGTTTCTTACAAGTAATGTTGGGAAATTAAATATTGAAGAAGAGAAAGAACTGTTAATTAAACATTAACAAGGATTCAGTATTTGTATTCACTTACCAATGTTCTCTAATCTCCTTCACTATTTTTGTGGTTTTAATCGTTTTATTCTAAATTATAGTGTAACATGGAAAGATAATAAATACCTGGATCAGTCAATCATATTTAAACATAAGACATGCTGATTTTGTATATTTCCTTTCCCTTCCCTAGAAAATGTGAGAAGATATAGCTATATATTCAAGATAGTCAAAAAAAAAACTTTATGTCCATAAAACATGGCATGGACTTCCCTGCTCAGTGGAATTTTAAATCCTGGAAACATGGCAAGAGACAATTAATGGAGAACCTCAAAGATCTAGTGGGTAAGTAAACCCATTAGAGGACTCAGGACTAAAGAGAAAACTCAGCAATATGTTGTCTCTCCATTTCACACAACAAAATAAAGTGGCTCAGGCCTGGTGTTTCATGGTCCCAACTTAATAATAAAGTGACCCTAAGAGTAAACACAAATTCAGTAACAGATTAGATAAGCCTGGTAGCACTGGCAGGGGGTATTAATTAGAAACCCCACTGACGGTAAGCAGCATGGTAAACCCTCTCCTTTCCCCCTTCACTGCCACTGGGGCCTTTGACGCTCCTCTACAAAGAGACATCAGGCAACCACATCTCATCAGCAAGGGGCTCATGACACAATAGCAGCTAGTCCAGAAGGTGCTCTCTACTTCCCAGAGTCAGGATAGATCGTACCAAAATATGTGACTGGCAGGCACAAAACATTTTTGTTTCTCTGCATCCCAAATTTTCCTCTCTAACATCTATAGACTGGTGATAACGAGAGTAATATTTCTACATGAAATGGCCCAGCCCAGGCTGTGGGCTGGAGAGTCTTTTCCTGTATCTACGTGTACCCTCTGGCCCAGCCTGTGGCAATTCCTTCTACTCCCTCAAGCAGGAAGATCAGGGATCAGTGGGAATTACAGAACCACCGGAAAAACCAAGCAAGAAAAAAAAAAAAAAAATAGCATTGCAAAGGCTCAGAAAACTATTTGTCACTGGAAACATAGCCCAAAAATGTTGGTCAGAAAGTGTATGTTAAACTTAAAATTAAAAGTTTAGGAAGAGATCAGAATTCCCTAATGATAAAAAACATATTGATGCTATCAGAGAAAATAATCCTTCACACACACACCAAGGAAAATCATAAATTGAATAAAAAAAAAAAAAGTTAATTGATGCCAACACTTTGATGAATTAGATATCAGAATTATTTGACAAGGATTTTAAAAGAGTCTTGATAAAAATTCTTCAATAGATAATTTCATGTTAATATAATTTTTTACATTTAAAATTTATTTTTATAATTTTTAATATTTATATTTTAACTACAGTGATATACAATATTATATGTTTCATGTGTACAACACAGTGATTAGACATCTATATGATTTACAAAGTGATCACCCTATTAAATCCAGTGCCCATCTAACACCATTCATAGTTATTATAATACTACTAACTGTATTCCACATGCTACACTCTCCATCTTCATGACTATTTGGACCAATTTAAACCTCTTAATTCCTTACCCCACTTCACTTACCTTCCCAACCATGCCTCCAGACCAACAACCATCACAATTCTCAGTATGTATGATCTTGTTTCTTCTTTATTTGTTCATTTACTGTTGTCTAGATTCCACATATAAGTAAAATTGTATTGCACAGATCTTTTTCTGTCTCTCTTACTCCATTCAGCACAATAACCTCTAGGTTCAACCAAATTGTTGAAGATGACAAGATTTCATTCATTTTTTTTTCATAACTGAGTAATTAATATTTCATTGTATAAGTATCATTTCTTTATTATCCAGTTATCTACTGATGGACACCCAGGTTTACTCCTTACCTTGACAATAGTAAATAATACTGCAAGGAACACATAGAGCCACATGTCCCTTTGAAATAGTGTTTTGAGTTTCTTTAAATAAATACTCAGAAGTGGGCTTACTGAGTCCTTTGTAGTCTCTTGTTCAGCTTTTGCTTAAAATCTGTTTTGCAAAAGTATTGGTACATCAGCTGTTTTGTTTCCATTTGCATGAAATAACTTTTTTGATCGCTTTACTTTCAGTCTGTGTGTGTTTTTTGATCTGAAATGAGTCTCTTGTAGAGAGCATATGTAAGAGTGTTCTTTTCTCATTCATTTGGTCACCTTTTGTCTTTTGATTAGAGTATTTAATGTATTTACATTCAAAGTAATTGTTGATAGGTATGTAGTTTTATTATTTATATTTTATTATTTCTATTTTTGTTACATATTTTTTTCTTCTTCTTAAAGAAATTTCTCTAACATTTCTTGTAATACTGGTTTGGTGGTGATTAATTTCTTCAGCTTTTTCTTGTCCAGGAGTCTCTTTATCTGTACTTTGATTCTAAATGATAGCTTTGCTGATAGAGTAATCTTGATTTTAGGTCCTTGCTTTTCATCACTTTGAATATTTTGTGCCAATCCCTTCTAGCCTGCAAAAAAAATTAGCTAATAGTCTTATGGACGCTCTCTTGTTGGTAACTATTTTTCTGTTGCTCTTTTGAAGATTTGCTCTTTGTCTTCAATCTTTAGAAATTTAATTATAATGTGTCTTGCTGTGGGCCTCTGGGTTCATTTTTTGGGGGAGAAGTGTGTGGCGGGGAACTCTCTGTGCTTCCTAGGCTTGTATGTCTATTTTCTTTACCACTGTAGGAAAATTTTTAATCACTATTTTTTAAAATATATTTTAAATTCCTTGCTGTCTTTCTTCTCTTTATGGTACACCTATGATGCCAATGTTGGCACACTTGATGTTTTCCAAAAGACTCCTTAAACTAGTCTCATTTAAAAAATTTTTTTCTTGCTGCTATTTCCTCTAATGTATTCTTCATTTCAGTTATTGTATTCTTCATTCCCAACTTGTTCCTTTTTATGCTTTCTACTTCTATTTTTATATTTCCTGACTCTGTTGAAGTTCTCATTGAAATTATTGAGCATTCTTATAAAGAGTATTTTGAACTCTACGTTTTTGAAGATTACTTGTCTACATTTTGTTCAGTTCTTTGCAATCACTAGAACGATTTAAGGAAAAGATCTGTGACTGTATTTAGAAAAACAGAGAAAAGAAAAGAGAAAAATTAAGGATTTAATTAAATGTTCAAATTCACTGATAAGGATCTACAAAAAAGTCTCAAAAATTCTAGATGGAGAATAAAACTTACTTTCCTGTGTTAAGAAGCAAGGAGTTGTGCAGACATTACAATGTAGTTCATTGATAGATATATAATTTCACAGCTTGATTAAATCGGGGCACATAAAATTATTGATTAAATACTCTCATAGGAAGCTGTTTAAAAAGTAAAATATTAACATTCAACTACAAGTGAAAATATATTTAAAACCAAAAGTTTTAGAGAAAAGGATTGCAGAAAAATTAAAAATTAACCAGAGATTATTTTTAGATAAGGGTAGCAAAATTATTTTTTATTATTCCACATAAACAAAATAAAGATGTTTTAAATTTAGCATCAAAGCCCATTTTTACAAATAAACCATTATCCAGACTTATAATTCCACATTACCTTCTTTGACTGGAACTGTTCCTACATTTCTTTTTCCTCTTGTGCTTAACTCCCTTTGGGCATGCACATTTCCCTGTGGTGGGTACTTACTCCTGGTATAGGAACTCTTCCCACAAGCTGACTTTGTTTACTCTTTTGTAATCCTTTTGTTTTGAGCAGTTCCTGCCTCAGCAGCCCTAAAAGCTTTAACATTTTGATTGATTAGCGCCTCTTACAAAAATAAAAGCAGGGTAGATGGCTTCTTCCTAAAATGGTTCAGTGATATATTTTAGTTTAATATTTGCCCCCTCCCCACTTTTTCAAGCTCTTCATTTCCAGAGCATTGACACTAAACTTCTTAGGACATAAAAAGTGGCTGGTCATTTGACCAGGTCTTAAAGCCATTCCACTGAGATTATTTACCAGGTCATTTTAACCACTTTTTCAGGAAAAAAAAAAAAAAGGCATGGATAACCTCATTTAAGATAAAGTCCAATTATTGTAGAGTGGTTCCACAGTCTAAATATTCTTGAACTCTTAAATACTTAGCATCATGAAATTTACCTCCTTTCACAGCTAAATAGGAGTGGAGTCATCTGCCGAGTCATTAAAATAGAGAATTAACAACAACCACAAAATGATAAAATATTGATGTGCTTTCAAAGTTTCCTGTAATAAAAGTTGAATTTTAAACTTTGTGTCTAAATTGTTTCTGTTGATAGATATGAGCTCCTGGCCTCTAAATGGCCTTTAGAGTTTGCTCAGTAAAGCACTTCAGAATTTACTACCAACTTGATAACATTTTTAATTTAGTGAAGCAAAACTGTAATGCAATAGTGCTCCTAAAGAAAAAGTAGTGTCATTATTTTGAGGATGTTATATTCCTTTAATGAAATCAATTCCAATTTATGCTCCTTGTATCATAATGTATAACCTTCTTTAAAGCACAATTGTTTAGCTGCCTTCTACTCAAAATAGTGTTCTGGCTTTGGGGACTGGTAACTCTGAGAAATAATGCTCAGATTTGGGGTGGAATTATTGGAAGGGTCACAGTATTATTTTTTATTATAGAAAACACTGACAAATAGGTTCTCTTTTTCTTTTTGAGAAATGTAGGAAAACCTTGTCTTCCACAATGTATATCTATGACAGAAAATCAAGAGTCAGGGAGAAAGTTGGTAATGGGAAATACTGTGTTCATGTGCTCCACCATGCACTCTTCTAGAAATGCTGCAGCTCTTTTTTGATGGGTCATCGGCATTTAACCTTGAAAGAACATGCAGTTTAGTGTTCCAATGACTAAAAGTCCCATAAATGCTGTCAAACATAAATAAAAGTTACAAATACTGTCATTTACAATATGCTTGGGTACTTGGCATAGGGATATAATGATAGCATTAGTGTTATTAGAGCAAATTATTTATTAATATTGAGGCAATTTCTCCTTACATAGCCAATAATGGAATGTTATGATTATGTAGCAAGGTAAATTATTTCTCCAAATTTACCCGAGACAAAGCACACAAAGAAAGATTCTAGCTTTTTACCTCTGTCATATTAAATGTAGTTAAAAGTATTTTATTTTCTTCATAACTTGTTGTTCATAAAATTGATGAATATAAACAAGATTACTCTATGGTAATCACGATTGATCTCATGTAAAGGGTAGAAAACTGGGTTTTAATAACCTAGTTTTTCTTAAGTAACCCCCTGCCATGTGATATGTGTTCAATGATCTTAAACTTGTCTTCTAGTTGCTGAGGGTAATTTCAGGTGGATGTACACAAGTTCTGTTTCTCCCAGTACCCACCTACTTCTTTCAAATAAAGATTTGCCTTACATTAATTTAGTACACCTTAACACTTTAAAAACACAATGCATAAACAAGCTCTAAACTTTTACTATCCAATAATTTTTGAGGGAGGAGAAAAATTTAGAATTTCTACTTCAGTCTCAGAAGCCTTACCTTATCCCACTTTTTCTTTTTTCTAATGTCTGTCTGAATGTGATTTTTGAGAAAGTATTTGTTGCTTCTTTTTTCATAAGCATGTAGGTCTAAGTGCCCACAGCAAGGAGTCTCACATGCCCTAGAATGCAGTGCTCATGATCTTAGCTTCTTGAAATCAATTCCATCAGTAGTTTACAATCAATCTGCTGTAAATAATTAGCTTTCACATAATTAAATACATGTTATCTTTTCTCTGCATTAGCACAGTACATACTGCATGCCTATTTGATGTCATTTGAATCATTCTTTAGTGGCAATATCAAATAAAATATTTACTAATCATTAATTCATCTTATAGCAGTAAGTCCCTACTAGGAGCAAGGATATATACTTATCATCCCCCAAAACATATGGATTCCTTTTTGAAAGATCTCACAAAATAGCAGAGAAGCAATGAATATAATTGTGATACATGCTGTGAAAGGAGTATATGATTACAAATTGTGATGAGCACTCTGAAAAAAATGACATGGTAACATAAAAGAAATCATGAAGGATAAGTTCATATTGATTTGAGAGTCAAGGAATAACTCTGAGGAAGGGAATTTAACCTAACACTCAAGCAATGAAGACAGACAGGGATCAGGATAAAGAGAGTTTAAACTGGATGTAATAATCTAATTTAAAAAAATCACTCTATTCACTATGTGGAAGATAAATCAGGGTGGGTAGGTGTTTTTTTAGGAGAGGAGAATGAACAAAAATATTTTTGAGACAGTCAAGAATATAATATTTGATTACAGAATTATGGATATTCTGGATTAAGGTGTAGCAATAGACAAGTAAAAGAGTGGTAGCATTAAGTATAATTTAGTACTTCATGATGGTTTAGATATATGGAAGACTGAAATGTCAGGTTGAATCCAAACTCTGGCTTAAATAACTATAAATTTGCCAAAATGTAGAATGACAGGCAGAGATTCCATGAAATAAGAAATATCCAAAGTCATTTTAAGTCTGAGATGTATATAAAATATCTGAGGAGAGGTGAAAAGGTTATGTGAGAAAAGATCCCTGACTAAATCCTCTTAATAATGAATATGTATGAAGTGTATAAGGAGTACTAAAATAGACTGAAAGAGAAATGCAAATACATTGCTATTGGAAGAAAAATGCCTCTAGCTATTTTCAAATGTAACTTTTACATTCATTAATTACTGTTATGATTATTGCTTGGTAATGTGAATATTTTAAAGTAATTCTATAGTAACTATAATTACATGTTATATTTTCTATCTCCTTATGTTGGAGAAATTATCTTTCCACTGACTTTTGTATAAATTACAGTTTAGCAGAAATATAAAACCTGGAGTTCATACAGTTTCCCCTTATGAATTTGTGTATATTGTCCTATTATTTGAATGTATTGGTATATAAGGGAAATTTATAGAATAAATTGAATTTAATGGTTTTGCAGACAATTTGTCCTACTTACAAATTTTGAAAATATTTCTATTATAGTTTAATATTCTACTCACAGAACCTTGACATTAATTTCTGATTATTATCTTTGTTTGGAATTGTACCAACCCTTTTAATGTAAAATCTTTAATCTAATTTTATATCTAGGAACATTTCTTTAATTATTGCTTTAAAACAATTTGTTCCATATTTTTGGACGTATTTAACTCATGGTTTAAACACTTGAGACTTATTTTTCATTATATTTTTTCTCATCCCTTTAAAACAATATGTCTCAAAATATTCTCAAAGTAACTGGCTATATTCCTCACAAAATCTTCTATTTTAAAGTTTTTCAATTTTTAATTGCAGTTTTATTTTTACTAATAATGGCTTTTATTTCATTTATTTTTTAAATTAGAAATCATCTTTTAAATTGAGTATTCTTTATGTAGATATTTTTGATAAATTTATTTCTGTTTCATGAAGAAAATATTTTCAGAAGAATTATGTCTGAGCTCTATAAGCTTGAAAAGTCTTTTAATATAATGCATAATTTTTACTGATCCAAATTGTTATTTTTTTCTATTCGATTTAACCTCAAATGCACATTTTATCATGTGTAAATTTAAATGCTGACTTTGCATCTCCCACCCAGTTTCTTCTTTTTTTTCTTTTTTCCTCCCCAGAAAAGAGGCTGGAAGCTTCTTAATCTGCGTAGGAGACAGTCACCTCTCCTTAGATTCTGTGTGCTGCACATTGAAAGATGGACAGTCAAGAATGTAAGTTGGGTTCAGAGTAAGTTCTTTTAGGCAGTCAAGCTCCCCAAATTTCAGAGATCATGAAGACTAGGGCAGAAATTTCTGCAAGTTGAGTATAATGCACCCTGTCACATTTAAAGAGCTAAGATAGAAGAGAGTGAAACACAGAATCCCACCTTATAAAAGCAGAAGGAAAAGTGAGTCAATGGTCAATATTTTGTGTTTGTATCTGTTTCTACTTATTTTGTTTTTATAGACCCATGCCTCAACCTCTCTGCATACATTTGTTTAACTTTCAATGGAATAGTTACTAAAAATGTGTAAAATGTATGTCAGGTTTCTACTTCATTCTTTATTCTATGACCATGAGATAAAATTTTAATGTATCTTAACCTCATTTTTTCTACCTGTAGTAGAGAATAATAACTTTATTTCTATCATAGTTGTAAGGAGAGGCTCTGATGGAATATTTATAGAAATTATTTAGCTCCGTAAAATTAATAAATAAATGATTGTTAACTGTAAAAACAATAATAGTGATAATATTCTAAAACCTATTCTAAAAGAAGCATTGTAATGAATTTTAAAAATGTTAGATGTTGGAGATTTAGTTAAACTTGATTAAGAATATTCTTATGGTTTTAAAAAGTAGTATTAATCCACATGTTAACTAAAAATGCTTGTTATAAAATTATATATGTGTGTTTGTGAGTGTGAGTGTGTGTGATAATTATGTAAATAAAATGTGAACCTCTACACAGAATGAAAGACTAAAAGGAAATACACCATGAAAATCACTGAATAATGAAAATATAAATTGTCTTTTATCTGTTTTTTTAGTATTTCCTTAATTTCCTTTCATAATAATATTACACATTATTAATTGAAGTAAATATAAAAGAGAAGCTTTTGGTATATTTTATTCATTTGCTATCATTTCGTATATTTCAGAATTTCTTGATATAATAATGTATTTATACAAACTGATTCCATTGTTAGAAATACAGTTAATATTGCTTAAATTTAGGCAGGTATTAAGAAAATTATATAAAAATTCATTCATTATTTCATGGGGTCTTCAAACATTTAATGAAAGTAAATTTTAGAAATTTGCTAAAACAAAACTCAAATAATGAGAAAAATGCAGCAGACAGTGGGAGCTATCACACTATAAACTCCAGGTTGAAAATAGATTGCACAAGAATCCATAGACAAAACAGAGACAATTAGAGACTCTTTAAAACACTGTTTAATTCTTTACAAGATATCTGCACAGAGACAATACCATAAAGTTCTCTTTATCTAAATTCATTATTCGATGTGCTCAGTACTCTAATATTAGTGAATATCTTAATTTGGACATTATCAGCACAATTATTTACTATAATGTCTGGTATTTTTATTTTCCACTGGCATAGCAGGATAGACGGCTATAAATAATAAAATGTGTACAGAGGATTTGAGGGAGAAACATTTTAGATCATTTGCAACTGAATTCCATAGTCTGAAGAGTCAATCTTCCTTAACTACACTGATCATTAATGAAGAGTATGAGCATGACTTTACAGATCTGGAAAAATCTAAAACCTTATTTTCCCAAAGCCAAATAATATATGATAATGGCATTTGCTTTTTCCTGTATTAATGTTAGGAAGAACTAGAAATAGCAAATTAGCACATTATGAGAGTAGTGGAAAAGCTTGCAATTCATCATTGCCTACTAAAAAATGCCTTTACACTTTCCATCTAATAGAAGGTATACATTAATGAGAAAACCAAGAGTTCACATAGTTGTGTTTTTTTTCCCCATAAACATGGAACAATAGAATATGTAAGCTGAAGTTTAAAGATAATTTGGTCCACCAATCTCATTCCATCTGTTTATGTAAGTAGTCCCAAGAGGAATTTATTTGCTAAATCAGAGTGCAGTTAACTTCTTGATGGTAGAGTTACTTCTGTCTGCCAGGAGCATCTTGTTTCTCATGTTACATAAGCTTCCTTTGATGTGTGTGTTTATGTGTAGGTGTGCCTCCTTTAGTATACGTAAAGTAGTTTTTTCTCCATCTCTTCTGGCATTCTGACTGACGTCAGTCATATACAGTTTCCTTCTGTTTTGTTTCAGAATGAATAAATTTTATTGCTAACAAATAAAAAATTAATAATTATATCACTTAATGACATCTCTTTGCATAACTACGAGTTGGAGTAACTCCATGCCTTTGAGTCATGTAGTTTAGACATCGTGAATTGCTCTAAAATATATTCAAAATATGTATCCATTAATATTGGAAAATTGTTTGTGAGTCTAAAACTGATAGTTAAGTCAATTGGATCACACATTCCAAAGAATGGAAACTCACAGCTTCAGAGGTCCTGAAAGGTCCAGCTCTCTTGACACTAGAAAGATAGTGATTTTCTTAGGTTTACACAACATGTAACAACTAACTCTCAGTCAGAACTTGTGCAACCTGTTTGCCCATGTATTTTACTTCTTACTGTACAACATAATATTTTATATTTCTGGAGTATGCAATATAGTAAGCAAGGAGAAATTTCTTTAATATTCATATAAGATTAAGGCTGGAAGTAAAATTCACATATTCTTGTATTCATTCAATACATATTTATTGAATATGTTGTACTACATATTAGGCTCAATTCTGAGCTCTGAGGCTGCAAAGATAAAAAGATACATGATCCCCACCTTAAAAAAAATAAAATGTTTTTTTGAAGAAGTACGGATTCAAACAGATACTTAAAGCAAAGTCATACAAGTATTCTAAGAAAAGTATTGAAAAGTTTTTTGAGACTACAAAGAAAGGAATAATCAATGCAGACATCACAGAAGAGAAAAAATTTAAGCTTATTTTTCTAAAGGCTATATACAGCTGATATAAAATTATGCAAAAAAGAAAATGGATAAGTTACTATTAGGCAAAAAGAATACCTAATCAAAATTGGAAAATCTTAAAAGTATGACAAAAATGAGAAATAATTAGAAGTGAAATGTAACTAGAATGTCCCAGGATCGTCCCACATGACAATAACAAAATTTGGGGCAGATTGTCTATAGCCACACATGCTAGCTTAAGGAATATAGCATACTTAACAAAGTTTTTAATAACAGATAAGGGATAGGATAAGGAAGTTTTTCCAGGTTTATTTACTTTGGTTTAAATGTTTCCTTTGTTCATATTAGAATTCTGAAGGCTTTTCAGAGAACTGTGGCCTTAGTCATGCTTACTGTTCCCTGTGGATTATTTCTTTTCCCCACGAAGTGATTTCTTCATACACTAGACCATATCTGCATACATGTACGAGACGGCTCTTTCCATAAGATGAAGGAATATTCCTGAGTTTTAATATTTAATTGACTTATTCAGCTATTCTGGTTTAAAGATGATCTACTCAGACTTCTGTTACTTTGATGATTACATATTGCTAGCCCACTCAGCAAACTCAATGTTATTCTGCTCACTGTTGGAAAAACCCCATTTCTTTTCTGGACCCATCTGATTTCACCACCCTTTGTCATCTGTGATTGACAGATAAGAGAAATAAAAATAAAATAAAATAAAATAAAATAAACATAATTCTCTCCCTCGCTACATTTTTTTTTCTTAGCATAAGGATATTATGACATGTCTAATGAAGGTTAAAGATTTTAAAATAATGGACAAATAAGCTAGCATTGTAAATACAAAGCACAGATAGCATAAGACCTCATAAAATGTTTTTTATACACTGCTATCATTTTGGCTGATATTGCAGTGAAAACCTTGAAGACACAATACTCTAAAAAATGCACATGTGTACCTTCCTCATTTGTTTTTTCACTTATCAAGCTTATTTGTATAAAGGCATCACAGGGCCAAATCATCCAAATATTTAGAACAGTTGGTTGGTGTAGAAATAGTTTTTTTCTTGGGTCTAGATATTTATAAGAACTATATTTTTACATAGGCGTTAGTGAGATTCTAATTTCAATAGCAAGGATTAATTTAGGAAGCAAGTGATTTCTACTCAATGGCTTATTTTCAGAGCTCGCAGTAATGTTGACAATATATCTGAGGAAACCCTTCAAGAAGAGTTGTTTTACATATGTAGCACCAGCTTTTGAAAACTGATGTGTGGGAGGGAAAAGTTGTCACTTTCCTAAGTAGTTAAGGTACAAATGAAACATTATTTTTACATCTTTCTGTCATGCAGATGATCTAGGCACTACTTTTTTATAATTTTACATGTTACTATTTTCCATTCATCACTCCATTAATTCAACTCTACTAATAAAGACTTTATGTTACTATTTCTGCTTTCAACCAATCATTCCAGATACGGTCCATTCACAGTTAGGATTTCATTTCTTATTGATCCTTTAAGACATGCCCTGTAGGCATGCTTTCAACTAAATGTGGTTACAGCCTTCCCAAAATGTTAAGAAATCATTTTAGGTGAGGGAATTTCACTTTGAAATCTCATTCTGGTTTTCCTCATTACCTCTCTTCTTCCCCATTTTTAATAACTAATATTTTCCTCCCCAAACATTTCTTCTGTCAAAATCTCCTCTTCCAATTCTGCTGCCTAGCACATGTAACTTAGTTTAGGCCTCAGGTTCTTACTTGAATAATATTTCATTTCTCATGAAAAACCTACATCTGAGCTCTAGTGCACTGTATGGCCAGTTTCTCCAGATAATAACCATAAACACAGTGTAAGTCCATGGGCTATGTTCTAAAGGATTCTCAGAATGTATATCCCTTTAAAGTTATTTGTTTTCTTTCTATTATGTTATCTGAATTTTGATATTAAAATTTATGATTTATATTATTTAATCTCTTGAAGTATCCTTAATCAAAATTCAAAAGCAGAAAAAAACTTGGATTGAATACCTCAATGAGCATTTTTAATTAAGGTTTCAGAGAAAATAGTTTGCTCTTAATAATGCACTGTGTGAGTGTGAGAGTGTAAGTGTGAGTGTGAGTGTGAGTATGTGAAATTAGGTAGCCTGAGAAGTAAATGGGAGGCTGGGGGAAGATGGGAATATATATACCCAGTGCTACTTAAGCTACTTCACTCTTGAAACCAAATCTGAGATATTGAACAGAAAAAAAAATTAAATAAGTGAATTTTTTTGTTCTTTTCAGAAAATTTGTGTGAAGTAAGGAAATTTTGTTGCAAAGTGCATGGTATGATAATACTTTGTGTCAAACATTGTTGGTTGTCTTTATTTTAGATCTCATCATGGTTAAATTATGACATATATTTAAGAACCAAAAGACAGAAAAAGCATAAAAAGAAAGACATTAGAATCAATAACATAATTCAAAACATCTTATTATAGCATATGGATGACTGTTGAATATCTTATTTTATTTTCTTATTTCCAGGTCATTTGAAACTTATTCTAGTGATATACCCACAAACCCAGGTAAATGAAAAGCTAACTAACCTCTTAGGACTAAAACATTCATTATTTTGGATAGCATTCCTCATTACTTCTTTTTTACTAATAATTATTTTCTGGTAATCATTAAATTTCTCTATAATAAGTTTATACACGTACAAACATATATATGTATACACAAGTATGATGGCAGAGAAAAAAATTATGAAATTATCAAGGCAATTCATGCAGCTGGTGGTGGTGGTGGTGGGGTGTGTGTGTGTGTGTGTGTGTGTGTGTGTGAAATCAAATGTTAGTTTGAAAGGATCTCTGCCCATAAGTTCAGAGTATACTTAAAAAATGATGATACACATAAAGGAGGCACCCATACAGTGCATACTGTGATGGCAGTTGGAATAGAAGATCAGCATTGTACAGATATAAACACAAGTAAAAGATGTAGGAGGTTTCTTGGGTGCAATGTCTTTAAGAGAAGATTTAAAGAATAACCAAAACCAGTTACTACTTCTCTGCTATAGATTCTCCTAGACTAGTGTTTCTCCAAGTGAAATTTGTGAAATATTATTCTCCCAGCTTCTATTTATATAGTCTGAGTCAAGGTTTTTTCAATACAGAAGTTTGAATAGCACTGAAATAAACAACATAAAATGAGTATCTTTAGTGCAGTCTTGCCTGAAGTTTTAATTTACATATAAGTACTATGAATGTATGTGTGAAAGAAGAGTGGAAAAGAGTAGACAGGTTATCAAAACTCATTTTACCATAAAAAATACTATTTTTTAAAGTCAATAAAATTACATGGTACAATGTATTGTTATATTTTAGGAAATACTGGTCTACTCTTTTGTCTCTGAAAAATTTAGGTATGTAGTAGATGACTGTGTATTTTTTTCTATACTCAACAATGGTATTTTTTGGTACACAACATGTAAATACCATCAGAGTTTTAAAATGTGGCATTGAGCTATTTAAACCCTTATTTAAATCCTTCTGGCCAGAGGTAAATATATGTAAAACATTAATCTGGGGATGAGTAAAACTCTGTCTGAGAAAGCAGGAAAAGGGAAATTAACCCACCAATAAACTTCAAAAGTTCTTTGAAAAACCTTTACTTCAAAGCTCAAAAATGGAGCATAATCAATGATCAGGCCTTGCTATGAACATGAGGCTGGGCTGAAGGGTGGGGTCTGGTGAGTAGCTAGTGGTGGTTCATGTGTCACACAATTGTTGATCTAACAAAGATCGTTTTAAAGGGATCAGCTAGCCATATGCATAACTTAAGAGACAGTGATACATTTTATTCTGAAGTAAATATTTCTCTTAATTAAGTCATCCATGTATATGTCATAAAATATAGTCATTACTTTTCTGTTCCTATTAGTACCAAAAAACACACGAACGATTTTTCCTAAGGGTCATTTCTCTTTCACTTTTAACTGAGATATGTTTAATAATACCCTGTAGAATTACAAGCCTTTCCTGAAATAATGAATCAAGGTGACATTTAGGCTGTTTTTTTTTTAATTATTATAATTGTTTCTTAGGCATTTCTGGCACACACACACACACACATATACACACAGGTAAACACAGACAATGAAAAAGACAAACAAAAATTAAACATGAAAATTGTGAAAGGAATATCCCTAAGGCTGAAAAATGAGTGTTTTATATAGTATTTTGTCTTTTTTTCAAACTTCTATGATGAAAAAATCTGCCATAGTAAAGGTAAAATAAAGGAGCACAAAACTAAGATCATTTAGAAGGCCACGAACAGAGAAAGCATGAAAAGGGAAGAGAGACAATATTTTCCGTAGCTGCAAAGTACAATAAATAAATCAATACCACACTAGATTGCCTTGTTTGATTAATTCTTCCCTTTGTTTTGGTAATTCCTATGGCTAACTCAATCAGTTGATGTTATACATATTCTCTGAGTAATTGTTTTACTTCATCCGCCGAGAAATTAAATAATAGACTTTTGGTGTTATGATGTTGCTTATGCAAGTAGTCTTTGATTCTATCATTTATTTATTTTATAAGCAGATACTCAATACCAGGCACTATACCAAGCACCGGAAGTAGAAAACAATAGAACAAAGTATTTGTCCTCAAGTATCACTCAGCAGGACAGAAGAAATACTACATTGGCATATAAGTACTACACTGCAGTGCATTCTCACATCTTAATCACTTCCCATTTTTTTTTTCTCTGCTGGAACTCACCTCCTCTAAGTTGACCATCCTCTTTCATATTTTCATGAAACAACACACCATGAGATGAGGGATTTGACATCTAGAGTGTCCACTGAAGAGTCAGATAGTTGAATCCAGAAATGAGAAGTGTTATATCTCTCCATGTGGTGAACTTAGAACAATGAGAAAAAGAGGCAGGAAGGATCCAGATACCTAGATCTCTCCTACTGTGGAAAACTACTTCAAGTACTGCTTCCTTCCACCTATCCTAAGTCCTGAATGCTGTTCCACCTGATGTACCTCATCACTGCTTCATTTGGAATGGTACCCAGAACAATAGGGAGTGACCATGCACTGCATCACATCTGTTACTTCATTATCCCTTTCCCCTTACCACCATCACTTTGTGCTTTGAGCCTTTTAATTGTCATCATAATAATTCTTCTCTCCTACTCTATTTCCAATGACCCTGGGCTAATACACAGGAGGAAAAAAAACCTAAAGGGCTAAATAATTACTATAAAAATAAGAAGATAATTAACAAACTAAATTTAGGAAAACTAAATAGTAACAAGATTGCCACTTGCTGAGTATCTTCTATGTGCTGAATTCTTTAAATCTAGTGATTTTAATATTTAAATGACCCTGCAAGAGAAATATTGTTTACATTAGACCTTTTATGAGAATGCAGTTCAGATATATAAACCTGACAATGTCTTGCAGCTAATATTGGTAGAATGAGGTTCAAAATTGACATTTCTTATGCTCATAATATTCTTTCTGCCCAATATTCAAGAGATCAAAGGTTTTCCTGAAGATGAAGCTTTAGTATATAGCTAAGGAGTTCATAAGAAAACAAAAGAAAGAAATTGTTCAATCTGAGGAAATAATATGAGCAGAAGGGCATATGTTAGGTATCACAACCTAAGTACCCAAATCATAAGGCTCAAGTTTTTCATATTTGTGATGCCATTTGCAACCTGAGCACTTTTACTGACTACTCCACTAAAAGCAACATATATCAGAAGGAAAAAAAAAATAATGTTCTAAATTGAGTAGTAGACTTCATTTTGCTTAAAAAAAAGAAAAGGAAAGAATGAATGGCTTCCCAATACCTGTTTATTTCTTAAACTTTTGCTCAATGTTTATTTTAAAATTTCCTAATAGTCCAAGATCATTTACAAAAATATAACCCAGAAAAGTTACATAATCTTTAAAATAATCAAGTTTCTCCCTAAAGTTAGAATTGCTCTGTATCATGGACAGTGACCTGATGGTCCAGGGGTAAGAAGAAAACTATGTTTTTCTGAGATCCTAACAAGGTCACTGCTTAGAAGACATTTTCATGCTGATGAGTGATCCGTAGATTGCTGAGCCGGGAAAGTCTCAGAATTGTAAATGCTTGAATAAATAAATAAATGAATAACTAACAAGTCAGAGGCAGTGATTTAGAAAAAAATGAAACAGGGAGAATGAAGTACGACAAGTATGGAATTAAACAAAGGGAAATTTAAAAAAAGGGGGAAAACAAACCCTTGGCAAAGACATTTTTTGCTTAAAGTTTACTTACTGTGTTAATATTTATTTATTTATATTTATTTTTGGAGTGGAAGAGTATTTGTCTTTTTGAAAGTGTTTTTTATCATGGAATGGCATAAAAAGTACCCTGAGTTTCTCTCCTGTCGTATCTATTTTAATGTCGTTATTTTAGTGAAACTTGTTGATATATAAATATATTATTCATAAAGCATATTGATGTTTATTAGCATCGAAAACATGGAGCTGTATTGTTTTTATCAGATAAAGCAAAGTCACATATGGACCCTCAGAACTCAGAGAAGGATAAGCTATAATTCTTATGTGAGTGTAATGGGATAGGAGAAGTTTAATGAGAGCAGACAAAGGTTTACAGGTCTAAACGTTGCTGGTAAATGGTAGATCTACAAAGTCAGAAAAAGCTGTACTAAAGTTTGAAGTGTCCAGGAGTGAAATAACTGAATTTGTAGAAAATATGTGAGGTATCACTCTTTTGGCTGTTCAAGTCATTGCTGGCAGAGAGCTTTGCATAAAGAAATAATGGAGGTTAAAGAAGAAAGGATGAAAATAAAAAAGAGAAGGAAAGTACAAAGTCCTTCATGTTGTTGTTTCCAATAATTCTGTCAATATTACATTTTAAATAATATTACATCCTTGACTTTAGATAAGTCTTTAACATGCATTTATCATGCCCATTCCCGCAAAATGAAAATATCATTATTTATATACATTAAAAGAGAGTACTGAAATAGTTAATTCTCAGTTCTCCAACTCATTGAAAGTTACTGGAAAGAACATGATATATTTGAAACAACAGAAAAATTAATTTGAAGAAAGGCAGATATGGATGTGAATATAACCTTTGACTCTCCAGCTGAGTTAACCAGGAAAAGTTATTTAGATGTCCTAGGATATTAGAAACTGGCCGAACAACTACAGAGATGAAAAATGAGACCAAAGAAGGAAGCCAGAACTTAGAGATAATTATATGAGAATACTCTTTTGAAATAATCTTTTGATAAGTAAAACTTTTAATATTTTTTACATCTCTGACATTAATTTTTTAATTTTTTTATCTTTTTAGAACCTGTAGTTTGACAAATGATCTCATAGTCTTTCTGACCTCCTTGTCTCTTTTGTTTGTTTGTTCCTTTGTTTTCTCAGGATTTACGTAGTTTCAGTTTCTCCTATTATGCTGTAAATTAAGTTGGATAAACTTGCAGTTAGAGGTAAACTGGCATACTTTTTTTCCAAAATAGGGTAGAACTATTTTACAATCAGATTTCAGAACTACCAATTGTACATCACTTTCTTGGATAATTCTAAGCCCACACTCTCCTGTCCACTTGTTCTGGGCACCTGGATTCCACCACAGAACAAGTCACAACAGGCTTACCAAGGCAAGAAAGAACACCGGGAAATGTTCCCAACCAGAGTTACTCATCTACGACTCCAACCACATTTTGACCCAGTCTCTTTCTGTTACCACCATGACTAATGACTAATATTTGCACAATCTCATTCCTGAAGGTCTACATAACAGTTCTCATATATAGACTTTTACAGCTGCCTTTGATCCTCTTAACTTCAGCCACCTCAATTCTTTATAATTCTGGGTTTTGATGGTAATGAATAGCTAATGCCATAAGATCTAATCATTGATACTCTTGGTAGTTTAGGTAGTCTTGAGGAATCAATCCTACACGAAATAAAGAGTAGTGAAGAATATAAAGAGGAAGGGGCAAAATCAAGTATACATCTTAGAAAAATCTCTCTTGGATCCATGAAAAAATCCATTGAATGTAAGGGAGATAGATTTTTGAAAAAAAAAAAAATGATACCAACTCTATTGCTTTTGTACTAATACATGTAAAAAAACTAATAGAAGAATATATTGAAGGAATGAGAAGGGAAATAAACAAGATAAGCCAAGACACATTAAAGTAGTAGAACCAAAATGAATTGAAGCCTATTTAAATGTGAGTAGTGAGGGAAAAAGGAGAGCCCCAGATTTCTAAATTGAAATGCTTGGTAAATAGGAAAAAATCTAGAATAGAACAGAATATAAATTTCATGTGTAAGAAATGTGATGTTTATATGAATAATACAAAATAGTTGACAACGTTATAAAAACCAAGAGTGCAAAAGGATGTTGTTTGGAGGAGTTTCAGAGTTGCATAGACTTTATGCATCCAAGACATTGCTGAAAGGTCAGATAAAGTGAAGACTAAACATTCATTTTTACAATTCTCTTCATATCCACATTTACCATTCTTTGAATATTTAATTCAATAATTGGTTTCTGGATCACAGAAACAATGCAGAACACTATGAGGTAATGCCATGAAATTTATTTTCACTAATCAGCTTTTTCCCAAATAATACAAACAGCAAAAGTTTGAAACTTTTCTGTTAATCTACTTTCCAATGGCTTCTGGAAAAAAAATACTGACCTTGCATCATTTTTTTTTTTTTTATTTTCTAGCTCAAAATGTGTGTACATGTATTTATTTGTGCTTAACTTATTCAATCACAAAAATTAGTAATAAAATAATAGCTGCACCAGAATGAGTGTATATTTAGGTCTTGAAGGATATTTTTCAATTCCAAAGAGGCACAGTCTTCTATGTGTCCTATCATATCAGATCAGGCTGCTAATTATGCTTTAGTCTTAGTTTCTCTGCTTGGCTCAACCCACTTCATTGTTTCTGATATCCTGTCCTAAACTCAATCCATTTCCTGGGTCATGTTGTAAGCAAGGCAAAGCTTAGCTTCCCACTAAAACTGAATGTGTTCTTGGGGGAATAGCTGGATAAAGATTTCTGAAATGGTTGAACGTCCTCAAATTATATTGCTCTGTAACAATCTTTATTAATACCTATACCAAGGCTGGGTTAATAAATATCCAAATAAGCTTTAAGTCCATTCTCTAAAGAGCACATAGTTCTTTTAAGAGAATAAAGAAGTACAAATTAGCAGTTACAAAACAGCCACAGGGATGTAGAGGACAGCACAGAGAATATGGTCAATATTATTGTAATGGCTATGTAGTGCCAGATGAGTGCTAAAGCAATTGGGGAATCATTTCATAATTATATAAATGTCTAACCATTGTACTATATACCTGAAGCTAATATAAAATAATAAAAAATACAAACTTAAAATACTTTTTATATCATTAAAAAAGCACATTTTTTTTCTAGTAACTGTCCTTTCAACCTTTGAATTCCTCTAAAAACCTTTACTAAACTTTTGCTAAAGTTTCTCCTCTAAATCCTGATAGCCTACTACATTAAAATCCCTCCAAAAGATTCCTTGTTATGTATTTTATTATTATTTTTTTAAATTTTTTACACCAGTAGCACCTGGTCTTCCTAGGTGGTCTCCCTTCCAAGTACTAAACAGGCCCAACCCTGATTAGTTTCTGAGACCTAATGGGATTGGACTTGTTCAGGGTGGTATGGCTGTAGTCCAAAATATTTCTGTATCTAGAGAATATTTGGGTTCCTGGAAAGTTTCTGTGACAGAAAAATACAAGTTGTTTCAACATCTATCTTACCTTTCTGCTGTAAAATATTCTGTCTAGTGCCTGGCTGCCCAGAATAAAGACACCATTTCCAAGCTTCCCTTGAGTTTGATATGGTCTTGTAAATAACTTCTGACCCATTTAGTGAAAATGAAAGGATCCTGTGGCTGCTCTCAGAAACCATTAAAAGAAAATTTCCAGATTCATTTTTTATTCATCACTACCTGAATCCTGCTACCTGGAATGTAGCAGCTGTCATCTTGAAATGTGAGAGTGAAGGCAACATGCTAGAGTGTAGAACAGTGAGCCATTTTCTCAGCTTTGATCTGCTCTCTAAAATCTAAAAATTTTACCACTTTATTTAATCTATATGAGAAAAAATAAATTGTTGATATTATTTTATTATGCTACGTATTGTGGATTGCATTGTTATTAGCACTATTAAAATACCCTTTGCATTGATGCAACTACTTTACATCTCTTTATAAATACTTTATGCTTAAACTGAGGTCAGTTACATTTTAGAGCCATAAAGCACCAGTACATTTTTAAATACTAAACAAAACACATAATAAATTTAGACTTGATAGGATTAGCCAATCTAAATACAAATTGTTATCAACTAACATACAAAAAGATAAATAAATACAAAACTAAGCAAACTTATAGATCAAGAAATGATTTGGAGAATTACCAAAAACTTTAAGATTTCTAGATAAATGATTTCATAATAACATTTTAATCTAATAAACATTGAGTTTTTAATTTTAAAGTAATAAAATCTTTTTATATCAAACATTTTAATATATGCTCAGCATATAATTACCTTGAATAATATATTAAAATGAAAATAATTGCAACATCTTCACTATTTCAGTTTATTAATTAAAATCTAGTGAAAAAAATAATACACAATAGAAAAATAGACTACTCAGAAAGTTCTCTCTCTTTTTCTCCTTCATCCTGTTTTTCTGAGTATATAAATTTTCATGAGCATATAAATTTGTTTTACATTGATATATTTATCACATTTTTAGCATACTAGTACTAGTTTTTATTTAGTCTAAGAATGATCCTTCAGTAGAAAGATTAGTAATTTCAGGCCTCTGAAACGTGTTAAGAAAGGGAATCATCCCATCTTCAAAAGTTCTTATCAGATAATTTGACAACCAGAAGAAATTTGCCTTTAGGAGAAAAAATTTTAAACATTTTCCAGTTGAAATACTGTAGAAGTGAAAAGAAGAATGGAACTTGTGAAATAGCAAGAGAAAATAATGCATTAAACATGGCTGGCTTCATGGGCATATGCCCTCTGCAGTTCCACAGGACCTTGTGCTCAGGGAGAATTTCTTAAAGACTTGTAATTTGCTTTTTTGAACAAGGAGATTCACATTTTTATTTTTCACTGAGCCCCCCAAATTATGCAGTGTCTGGCGTCAAGAACATGTATATTACAACCAAAGTGCCTTTTGATAGATGATTGCCTAAAACAAGGTGTGGTACACGTATACAATAAAATATTACTCAATCACAAGAAAAGATAAAAATACTGCTATGTGCCACAACAAGCATGGATCTTGAGATTATCATTTTAGGCAAAATAAGTCAGATAGAAAAAGTTGGGAGTCATATGATTTCATTCATATGTAGAATATAAAACTGAAAACAATAAATAAACAAAACAAACAGAGACTCATGGACACAAATAATAGTTTAGTGGTTACCAGAGGGAAAGGAAAGGATAAAGGTAAAGGGGTCCCATATATGGTGACTGAAGGAAATTTAACTTTGGGTGGTGAATACACAATGCAGTATACATATGACATATTATTAAACTGTATACTTGAAATCTATATAATTGTATTAACTAATGTTACCCTATTAAATTAAATTTTTAAAAGTTAAAAAAAAATGTATGTGTGTCTTTTGCTTCATGGAATTTAGTAATGTACTATTTCATAATGACAATTTATATACCTAGGATAGTTTTTGATAAGCAGAGACAACAGTGAAAGATTTAAAAAAAATTTTAAGTTAAAAAAATTAACACTTTAGTGCAAGGTAATTGAATTCAAACAATAGCGTGATTAAGACCTCATACCGCTGAAGTACTGAGAATTTAATCACAGCTAAGGAGACATCGGGAGAAACTAAATTCTGCCCCTTGCATAGTCTCTTCCATTTTACAAACAAATGATGTTACCACAGGGACAAATTTGATCACTGTAATTCTTATAAAAAATCGTATATTAACACATAAATTTCTTAGTGTCAGTTCTTAAAAGTTGTGCTTTTTTCTTGACATATCATTTTATAGAAAAAGAAAAAAATAAGTCAAATGACTTTTTAAAGACTATAATCCAAGTAACAACATGAATAAGAACAATACAAATCATTTAGTTCATTACCTTGACATGTTACATGTCTGAAGACAGTACCTGTACCTCCAGCATCATGTAAACCCAGAGAGGAGAAAGGATTCAGACCAGGAAAAGTTAATGTTTTATCTAACAGTCAGGGAGAAAGGTATCCAACGAAAGATGATGAGATGTTGAAAATCTGCCAGATAGTCTTGTTGACCCTCCTATTTCTAGATTCACCTCTAGTTAATATGTCCTCATTCTTTATTTGCTTGGTTTCTGTATACCTTTTACTAAGTTCTGTTGTTTTCAAGTTTCAGTGTCTTCATTATGCACAAGTGTTTAATGTTACCCTCCTGTTCCTAGCCATCTATTACTTCTGCACCTACATTTTGTGAGGCCAGTTAGTTTCCTCTTCACAGGAGGCTATAACTCCTTTCTCTGTAACAACCCATGTTAACAAGATTGGTGAGAGAAACTGGAATCTAACATGCTTACACATCGAGTTTTAAACAATCCTCTATTATTTCATCACTATGTTCTGTGGTGCTTGGTACCCAAGACTCTTCTGATTTGGCAATTATATACCTAGTTCTAGAGTCACATAGAATATATATTTTTTTCTATTTGCAAAGGCTGTTTACTTCCTTAAAAAAGTTTCATTTCTTTTCCATTGTTATTCTAATTTCATTTGTTTTTGTTTCATGTTTCTTGTTTGCTTTGGATGAGGATGTTATTTTGTTCCATTTTATATTCTCCAATGTCATAGTAGGGTGAATTCATGTAGTTATTTCACTATGCTTGTTAGTTGTCTTTCTCACTCTTCACCTTGCCTCACACATTTTTCACCATGTCAGTAATCTTGCACTATTCCTGGCATAAGAAAGAAATATAATTCACAGAGTTAATCATTCTGACTCTCTCTCTCTCTTTCTCTTTCTTTCTCCCCGTCTCTCTGTGACAGTATCTAGCTTAAAGATGGTCACCTGATTCTAAATTGCTGCTTTGTTTAGCTATATTCTCGATCTTGTATTAATTAGATATATCAATATCATTATGATTTCCATAATTATCACCTTCAGATTCTTCATCATCTTCACATTATCAACTCTCCCATATTTAGAACACATTAAACTAACCTTACTATTTATCATATGCTATATTGAATGCTTTATATTCGGATCTCACACACACACACACACAAAAAAAAACAGTGAGGTACATGTACTTATCACAGCCATTTTACACATGAGAAATGTAAGGAAGAAACGCTTAAATAAAATTTTCAAGGTACATGAATAGAAAATGTCAGTATAGTTCTTGTGAAGGCCCCTAAACTGACATTTGAATGTCACAGAAAGCAGCCTAATCAACAGTCTGTTCTTGCATTGGATAAAGGTAAGTTGAAAAGATGGCAAAATATAGTAACACTAATAACTATATAACAGACTACCTGCAATTGAAATGGTAGAGAGATCAGTGAGTTTTATTCTTTCTCTTTGGATTATTATAGTTTCAATACGTTAGTGGGAGTCAGCTTCTCACACTGCCATATATAAATTTATTATTCTGTTAAGGGAGTTGAATATGAGTTTTTATGAGAAAAAGTAGATATACAATTAGCTTTTTAACATGTAACTCAAAAAAAAATAATAAGGATTATGTCTGTATTCTTCAGCTGTTTCAATATAGTCATGAAAAAATTGTGGTTTGCACAAGACAATAGAAACTCAACCAACAGGTTGACGTGGCAGACACAAATCAGAAAAATTGGGGTAAATTCAGAAAGAACTGACTGGTAATAAGAGATTTCCAACATTCAAATAATTGTCTCTCTGTAACAGAAAGTGTTAAGTACAGGCTGCATGGACATTTGTTAGAGTTGTTTAGTAGGGATCTTTATTTTGGGAGAATGAATAGAGATTCTCAGAGGCTTCCACAAATTCTAAGATTCTATGATTTTATTATCTCAATGCTTCCATAGTGTTCAAGGGTGAGCTATCATTACAAGGTTGAGACCTTGGCTCCTCCAACAGCTCTGGGAGAGTTGCCAAAGGAGATGTGCTTGGAATCCACAGGGTTTGAAACACAGTGTTTCAGGGAAAGTCAGAAGGGTGGATGTGCACTGAATATGAAATGACCAAAATCAGTTTAAGCTCTTTCTATGCTCAATTCCCAGGAACTTTTTTGAGCTCAGTGCACTATCTGTTGGTAGGCTTTTTTGCCCTGCATGTGCTTACTTCCCTGTAAATTTTTTCATTCTATTAAAGCAGCAGCCGCTGTCAAGACTCAGTCCATTTGCCTGCCCATTGTAGTTTATTGGACAATAAGCCTTGTTGACACGTCCTTTTGAAATCTTAATCCAGGGCCTCTGCTATATTTCTACATTATGACAATGAGTCAGAAGGAAGAAATTTTACTTGATCAGGATTTTAAATTTATCACTCATTACTTTGGATAAGTAAATGAAGCATTGATTTGAATTAAATAATAAAGCTAATATCAAGATTATGAAAGTTTGACACCTCCAGAATAAAACATTTCTCTTAATGTGCTTACTTATGTGTATGCAATAAAAGTGCTCTTCTTAACACTGGTTGAATTCATTGGAAGCACTCTACTATTTCCTCCAAATTTGAATTTCTGCTCAGAATATATATCAAATGCCTCTGGCATTGTAGTACTTAAGAATGAATGTTGTTTAGGAGAAAAAAAATTGATTGTGGAATACAAAAAAATACAGTTAACCTCATGAGGAAAACAATAAGCAATATATCTGGGAAGCAAAGTAAATATACATTCAGAAGCATACAATTAAAATAAGAGAAAACATCTGACAATGACACCTAAAAAATGACTGACGTGACAGTGAAGAATAAAGCATAATCTATGTTATTTAAAGCAAAATATGTTCTAAGTTGAGGGTTAGAATAGAGAACAGGGTGTGGTAGAAATCAAGAAAGGAACAGAATAAATTCACTTTAAAAAAGGTATAAATGTACAATAAAATTACAGCTTGATACATAGCTCTTTATTTCTAACCTTGCTGAATTGTACTAAAATCTCAGACTTCTAAGTCTTGATCATTTCTAAAGGACATAATAATAGAAAATAGTGGAAATGGAATAGCCATTACAAATCACTAAGTTCCAATTCTCCATTTTTTAGGTAAGGAAAATAAAGGCAAGATGTACTGGTAACTTGCTCCAGTTCGGAGTTTTTCATTATCTGGTAAGCCTTCCCTGTGCCATCACTCCACCTCTCTACCCTCCCCCATTATCTCTGTCTACATTTACGAGTCTCATCCGACTACACTTTCAAAACTTGGAAGGCATATAATTCTAACAGTAACGCTTCATGTGTGGGGGTGAGTGGGGCTGCGTAGAACAGGGTGAAGAGGGGAGAAGTGGCATGTGTACTTCAAATGAATTGTAGAGAAATTCTGATATCCCTGTAAGATGCCCTTTCTTTCTTTCTTCCCATGAGGCCCTTTCATCCCCATAGTGAGAATTACATTCTAGAATTCATTGAATTCACATAATATACTGATTACATAGACCATTCATTAACTTTCTAGAAATCTCTTTGTTATGTTGTAAAATTACATATTTTTCACTTGAAAAAAATGTGGAAAATTATTTCATCCTCTGATGCAGTGTAACAAAGAGCCCCCCAAACAACTTTTCAGGCCATTTATTTCAGCCACTCATTCAATCAGCCTGATTTTGTTTCCTTCATTTTTTTTTTTTATAGAGACAAATTCTCATTTGATAGAATTAATTAATTATTTGGTCACACATAGACCAAAACTTGGGGTATAATTTTAGTAGTTGGTGAAATAGTTTCACTTCTCCCATATGAAGAATGACAATATAAATGTCCAGATATTCAAGTTTTTTCTAAGCTTACTTGTAATTATGTCACAAAACGTGTCAGTCTCTTTACTTCATTTCTGCAAGTTTCCAATCATTAAAATAGAATGTTTTATTGATGTCTAAAAGTAATGTTTTATTGATGTCTACATTACAATAATTTTCAAGACTTTGTATTATTTTTAAAAAGCGAAGAAAATGATTTCTCTAAACAACTAAAATCTTTAATTCTTCAGTTACAATTTTTATATTATAAGATAAAAACATCCACCCAGTGTATAAGTGAAGTTCTTGATGTTAAGGAGGAAAATATGCTTACTATAAAATTATAACAGGCTATGAATATTAGGTATTTTATAAACAGGAGAAATGACAAATTATGGAAACTCTGAAATCAGACAGAACTGGAATTTAATTTCGAGATTCATCACCCTAATGATCATGTGCCTTTAGGAAAATGCCTTACCTTCTTTCTCAGTTTTTTTAATCTGTAAATTAGTGTCAGTAGTGTACCACCAACATAGGGTTCTGAGATCAACAGAAATTTTAATTTACTGAAAATATGTAAGTTTTTGTTTTGTATTTCTTTACCCAGAGTGCTCTTAACAATATATAAGCAAAGTACACACAAATATTGTTGATTCTGGTCACAATGTTAAAATACTTCCAATGCATGAAACATGGCTTATGTTTCCAGAAAGACATTGAGTTTCAAATCTTCCAAATAACTACCTGTGTAGTGCTTCTCAAAATCCAGTATGTGTTTGTGTGTGTGTGTGTGTGTATGTGCATAGGTGTGTGTAAGCATGTGCATATTCTTTAAGTCCTGAAGTTTAAACAACTCCATTGAAGTTCTGATGTTACTACTTCATTTTTATTCAAATTCATTAAAAATATTATTGGAAACCAGGCAGCATAATGACCCCTTTGATACTCACCAGATATATTCTCCTTTATTTATTGAACATGAGTTTTTCATTTTGTGTATATGTGCATGTGTGTGTGTGTTTCACCTTACACCATAACTTAGGTAAATCATCCAGTGTCTATATACTCTGGAATATTGGCAGGTGTTGGTAATTCGTTATCTGGTAAATTGGATTCATATAAACAACATACCACAATCACTCAGGCCAAAAAAGTGAGCTTTTTTGCTCAAATGATCTGGAAAATTGCCTTAAGTATTTCATTTTTTTATGTAAATAGATTTTGTGTTACTTAGAGGAGCAAAGCCTTTTTGAGTTTTCATTTTTAGTACTAAAAACCAGAAAATTACAAATATGTGAAGAGAGATATGAGGTAGTTCTCCATTTAGTTTACACAATACAGTGAACTAAAGAATACATTTAACATTTACTATATGAGAAATGACATTAAAATTCACTATTTAATCAGAATAGATCATTGTTAAATAATGGCCAGATGCACATGGTATGCTGTCTCCTTATAGAATAGGAATGAGAATGCTAGAGTGAACTACAAATTGTACAGAAATATTCATGAGTGGATCATTTTATCATTTAATTATTAAATTCACTATCATTTAAAATAACCTGTTAGTCACAAAGTAGAAGTCTGAAACAGGTAAAATAAATGCACCCTTTCTTCTGCTTAGAGAATGCATTTTAGAATAGCAATGAAAAAGTTTCTTGCATTTAGAATGAAAAATAGTTGTCGTGTAGCTCAGCTTCTTCTCATTACCTAACGTAAAATGCTCAATGTCTTTCCGTTGGTTTTAATACAAGCCATAATTTTTAACTTGGTTTAATGAGCCTCAGTAAAGTAAGGCCCCTGTCTCTTTCTTCAACCTCATCTCCCACCATGTTTTTCCCCTCAGAACCCAAACAAAACAACATTTTCTTAAGCACTTGAGTTAAACATGTTTCCTCTTGTTAGTGGGTGTGTCATTCATGTTCCTTCTGTCCGAGCTGCTATGCTTTTTGCCTAATTAACTTCTATTCTCGATTCTCAGCCAAGTGTTATTTCCTCTGGAAAGCCTTTTCACAACTCCCATTCATGTTTCCAGAGCATCATGAAACTGATTTGAAATTTTACATTTCTTGTATGATTAGACCATGACATCCATATGTTTCTTTTTATCACCAGTATCCTAATCTACAGTGCCTGGTATAAAATTGGTACTGAGTAAAATTAGTTGAAGTCATTATGTTAAGTATAATGTAGAAAAAATCTAAGCCCAAGGCCAAATATTTTATAATTCTATCTATATAAAATGTCCAGAAAAGGCAAATCTGTAGAGAAAGAAAGATTAATGGTTGGCTAAGGCTGAAAGTGGGAATGAGGATTAAATGTCAGTTGGCATGAAGGATTTAACTGGAATGATGAAAATGTTCTAAAATGGAATTGTCATGAACATTGCACAACTCATTAAATTTACTAAAAGATCACTGAATTGTACATTTAAATAGATAAAGTGAATGCTATGTGATTTATACACCAATACAGACATTTTTTTTTTTATAAAGATGTTCAGTCTGCTCTGGCTTTCCCATTATCCATGATGTAGTTCCATTCTGAAAAGCTTAATTTGTGTTTACCTGTAAAAAACCACGTCAGTGTTTGTAGAGGATTCTCTTACATCTTCTTTATTTGTCTCTATATGACTCTTCACAACTTCTCTGGGCCTTTGACTTAGCTATCACCTGAGACCTCTGGAAGACTGCCCGGAGCCACCAGAGCCACTTGCCCAGAGCCACCAGAGCCACCTGGCAAGAAGAGCCTGCGGTGCCTGGGGTTGGATGATCCCCAGAGTAGGTTATGTAATTATTATTTTTTTCAAATTGATAGTTATACAATGTAAGAAAGGAGACGCTATTCAGTGTAAGAAGAAAACAAAATCTCGATGATTGAGTTTAAGAATTTACAGTCTTCATGAATTGCCAGAGGTCAGAATGTTGTTAATGTAGATATTGTCAGCTCGGAGAGAAGAAGCAAGGTTATATTCAGGATCAGTTATATCCTTATATATAAAAAAAAAACTTCTCAGCTTAAACTTAAGGCTGACTTCATAAACTACATAATTTAGCTATTATTAAAAAATGTAAATGAATAAAATTTGTTCTAAAAAGACAATTGCTATACCTCAGCAAATAGCAATCAAGAATCATGGTAGCCATTATTCACTTGCTGAAAATCATATTATGGCTCTGTAAATTTTGATTTTCAGTATGTTTGATAGTAAATATAGGACAGGCCATTTAGCACACACTGAGAAAGGTGTGTGTTTATGTGTGTGTGTGTGTGAGAGAGAGAGAGAGAGAGAGAGAGAGAGTGCACATGCACACATATGCACATACATGCATGTGTTATCGTAGGCATGTGTGTGTGGTAACATAAATTTTAAATATTTGATTAAGATTGTTGGTAATTTGATGTGTCTAACTGATTATTATATAAGTAATCATTACATTGCTTTATTTCTGTTATTGCTGGTAATCTCCAGTATGAAAGAAGCTAACATAAAATCACAGAATGCCAAAAACCTGAGAACTAGGACACAGTTACAGAAGAGTGCTGAAAATTAATTTATGGAATAATTAATCTCAGGGTTCTTGAATTGATTGTACCTAAAAACCTAAATCTTGAGAAACACTCTTCTTTGGAACATATTATACATTGGATTGTCAATTTACAAATGTCACATTTCTACCATCATTGAACTCTTTCAAAATAATAATACAAAAAGACGAGAGAAACAATTTTTCATTTCTGTTTGGCAGAATAATAGATATAGATCTCAGGCTTTTGGCATAGAATATTTTCCTTTTGGGTTTTTCTTAGGGCATATCAAAGTAATCAATGAATCTTTGAATAGTAATTCTAGTTTTCTTCTTTCTTTTTCTTCTTTCTTTCTTCTTTCCTTTGTTTTATTATTCGTTGTTCTATTTTTTTTCTTTTATTTTTTTCCCCTTTCTTCATTTTTTTCTTCATTTTGTTTCTTTTCTTTTTGTTACTTTTTCTTCTCTTACTTTCATTCTTTTCTTTCCTTTCTCCTTTTCATCTCCTCTTTATCTTCTTTTTTTCTCTTCCTCTTTCCCTTTCTCTCTCTCCTTCTTTTTCTTCCTCCCTCTTATCCTTCTCCTTCTTCTCTTCCTTTTTTTTTTCTTCACTTTGCATTACCAAGAAAAAAATTACAGAACAATAAACTAATCTTTGAGAAAGGATGTTATATTATGGGGCCACATTCATTCCAATTTGGAAAATTTAAGAGAAAAATATTCTCTGTAACAGAAAGTGGGAATTATAACCAACAAATGACTTACTGCTAATTTGGTAACTTTACTGGAATCTCAGTGAATATAATTAATACAGTTGAATCAATAGCTTATCGGTCCTCAACTCAAAATTCTTTTACTTAATAAACAGAAACTTTGGTCTCTTTGGAATTGAAATATCTAGGGTTGAGTCTAGGATATGAGTGTTTTTTAAAGCTCTGTGGACAATTGCAATTCACATTCTTTGTTTAAAAATATCTTAGCTACTATGGTGGAAACTAAAACTTAAGTGTTAGCAGTGACTTCTTATACTAAGCTCTGGTTGTTTGTTAGGAGTTCCAAATTACCTTTGACATTTGATTTTAAGACCCCTTCAGATATTTCAGTTACCTCATTTTGAAAACTGACTTGTACATTTTGCAGTTTTATCTACTTGTTTCACTTTTCTCTAATTGCTTATAAGTTACTCAAACTCAATCGACAGGATAAAACAACCTTTTCTTTATTGAAAAAGTCTTTCATAATTGTGCATAGATTACTGCTCTGAAAGCTGATTCATTGCATTTTCTTTTTTTACACAAAACTAACTAGTGTTGTATGACTAGTTCATTTTTTGATGAACTTGAAACATATGTCTGCCAAATGAGCTGAGGATAATTGTTTGCGAATTAGGTTTACAAGTTGTGGCCTAGAAGATTAATAAATTCCATCCACTTCAATAAACAATAATGTAATATGTTGGTTATTACTATTTCGATATAATATTAGGATTTTTGCACAAATATTGACAGAGTGTTTTTTCTAACCTATCCAGATATCAAGTTAATTCTTATATCTATAGAGATAACCCAACATCAGAAGGGGAAAAGGGTAACCTTCCACTCCCTAGCATTTCACAATTTGTTATCTTCTTTTGTATACATTATTTGTGCCCTCATTTGAGGCAGAATTAATCATTCCTCTTTAACATCTCATAGCATTTTTTGCAAACCTCTTATATAGCCATCCTATTGAGTTTAAAGAATTTTTTAATATTTTTGTCTAGTTGTTTATAAACACATGCAGAAAATCAAATCTTATCCTGCACAGCATTGGTCACAGTGATCACTGTGGTATTTTTTTCCTATCAAGATTTTAAATCTTACACATTTAGAAGTAGATACACTTATATTTTTTTTTAGCTAACATTTAAATGAAACCCATGATTGCAATATTCATTGTTTTAGTAAAAATTGGTTCATGCTTATAAATTAATAAACTTCTAATACTAATAATTTAAATAAAAGATATAATTTCAAATTTATTATACAAACAGTTGCTTAAGTTGAACATAAATCCTACAGAATTTAACTTTCTAAAACATTTGATATGTCATTTTGTTTTGAGGCCTAAAATTAAAGCTCAAGATTATATGCTGCCTTGACATCAGGTAAAATCAAGAGGGCTTTAAATATCTTAACCAAAAGTTTCCATTTCTGCGCTCATGATAAAGGTCCGCAACTAAACAACATCTTTATCAAATGGAATTCTTCAAACCAGTAAGTTGTATCTTTCTTTGGCAACCCAGTGTACCTCTTACAGCCCCATGGTTGCTCACTCTGTCCCTAACTTCAACCCTGGTGTGCCCCTGTATGGCATGCAGTGTCTTCCCACCAGGCTCGAGTGTGATGGCTAAACTATGATCAATTTAATTTGTTCAATATCAGGTGCCATGTGCTGAGCTGTTCCCTCACTGCCAGAGTAAAAATAAAGTGATTAAAATACTCCTAACAAGTCCAATATTATAGTCAGGCAGTGACATACTGAGGAAGAGAAAAGGTGAGATCTATTTCAGGTGTAAGTAAGAAAGAGGACACTGTCTATAAAAAAATTTAAAAAAAACATAATAAACTAACTAAAACCTGGTTTATTATCATCATTATCATCATTGTGCATTGGTAGTGTTAGAGATAAAATTTTCCTTTCTGAAGGGATGACCTATCCTCTTTCACATCCCCACTCACCAATGTATGCAGGACTAGTTTATGCATTGTATGCTTATCATCTGATCACCATAGATCTGTAGTAAAGAGAAAGTAATCATGGCAGAATATGTCAATGTTGTAGAATTTGTTTCTAGCCAAAACACCTAAAAACTTTCAGAGAAAGAGACAACATATTGGTGTTAATAGAAATACCACTTATTGTTAAGAATTAGAGGTGTTTAAATTGGGATTTTGCTCTAGGTGAAATTGGGGATTACTAAGAGCAGAATATAAACTTTGTGGCAAATACTATGAATATCAATGAATTTCTACGAAAATTTGCAAAGAAGAGTGTATATAAGGACCATACACCTATCATTCAAAACCAACAAGTAAGTAACTCAACTAATTTGAAAGTAAATATACTTAAAATGATAGCCACACAAATATCTTTAACAGATAGAAAGACAAACATTTTTCTTTACATATTTGAATGTGATTATTAACTTTAAAAGAACAGGTTTTCAAGTCCAAAATACTGTGCACAAATTCCATCTTCAACACATGTCAGCTGAACATTAGAAAAATGAGAAAACTAAGACTGAACAGAATTAACTCCAAAAAAGAAAGATTCTTAACATAAAACTATTGGTAGAGCGTCTGGTGTTTGCGAGGTGTTAGGACATTGTTTAAGGAGCAATGTTACTGAAGTACATCTATGCTGGAGAGTGTTGTTATGAACGAAAAAAATATATCATTCAAAATACTGTGGGTTTGGGGAGAGGAGGGTGCTAGAGCACTTGTACAATCACTGTGGAGGCACTAGAAAGCAGTTATTAAATTCCTAAAGGACAGTGAGTTACTTAGAAGGGTTAATTGACTACCCAGCCCTGAATGTCTTTACTATACAAAATGTAAAGGGGAAAGCCAAACTTAGGGTAGAAGTAGATGACAGTAGTCTAACTGACAGCTAAAGAGGGCCTGGGTCCCAACCAGAGCTTCGCCAGCCACTCCCATGCACCCTGACTTTCTGCAGCTTCCTTTCCCCTGCCCCCGACACACACATATGATTGGACCCATGATTCTTCTGGTGCTGTGAGGTGAAAGAGAGTAGGGAAGCATTTGTTATTAAATGACTGGAGTTTCACAGCCAATTGAAAAAAAAAGTACAGTAGGAATAGAATGAAAGGGCAAATCTGAAACTCACTTTGCTTATAATTTTGATTGAACCTAGTGACAGTTCACAATATGTTGTCCTATTACAATAAACATAGACAAAAAGGTCAAATGTTTTAAAATTTCCCCTTAAGGAACTGAAAGGAATGTGTGAAAATGGTAGAGAAAAGAAATTATTGCTATAACAAGAGAATTCTTATACATTTGTTTTATTGATTTAAGAAAATTTGTAAGCAGAAAAAATAAGACTCTTAAAATGAGAAGTTATGGTTAAGTTCGAATTCTATAACCAAAAAAAAAAGAAAAAAAAATTCAAAGTGTGGTAACCTATGCCAATTAAGAAGGACTACATATCATCGATATCTGCAAGATGTGTAACTGACAGCTTGCACATTTAAATGTTATTGCCATTTTTCACATGGGTCTAATTAACTTAAATTAGCTGGCAATTAGTGTAATAAAAATGATATTTTAATTACTTTTCAATACTTAAAATAAACAGGAATAGAAGGCAGAAAATTATGTCTGGCACCGTTTTTAACAAGGAGTGAGTTTGCTGGGAAGAGGTAAGGAAACCAAGCGAGGAATTAAATAGGTATTTCGGCTAAGAGAAGGTATGGAACAAATGTCTCTGTTTCTGCAAAACCATAGATGAATAATGTAATAAGAAAAAAGCATGTCTTTCTAAAACATTCCAGTGACATGTGGTGGAGATAGAGAATAAAATACTAAATAAATGAACCAATTAATAAATGACTGTCCATTCTATAAGTATCACAGAATTGTTAGATCAATAGATTTTATAAGTTTAGTTAATGAACTACCTCCAAGATTTAAAAAAGAGAGAGAAACAGGATGTCTGATTAAGAACAGTGAATATTGAAATGATTTATTCACTTTTGCAAGTTTTCCTTGAGCTCCACCTCAGTGCTAGGGCTGTTTTACTGCTATCTGGATACAAAGAGAAAGCATGCATCACGTTCTCCAAAAACCACACAGAATGTGCAGGAATTAAAATTCACTCAACATTATCTGGGGGTCAAGTAGGTAGGAGAGAGGCCTGTAGCACAAGAGGAAGTTTTAATTTCACCATAAACCAGGAAGTGAGGGAGGCATAATTGAGGTTTGGGGAAGGATTGATATTTAAGTAAGACAGTAAGGAAAATAACAGAAGTTAGGTGGTTGATGTATATAGGAAAGTTTATCAGGCAGTATTTTCACTGAAAAATGTTATTTTCCTTAAAGATGATATATAGAGATAATATTTTAAAATATAATAGAAAATTTAAAGATAGTATCATAATAGAAATAAATTAAATAGGACACACAATAATAAAATTACATATTATGAGGATCTGTGTGTATTGATCTATATTTCATAGAGGTATATGCAATTGACATAAATATACACATTAGTATTAAGTTGTTAGGTAGACACAAGCAACTGGGGAACGAAGGCTGCTCCTAAAGACCTCTCTGGAACCCCCACTTTATGGTTATAAATTACTCCTACATTCTGAGGCACAAAGGAGTAAAAAGTTATAAAGTTACAGTGGTTTGGTCCAGCCACAAGTGATTGTGCAGTCAGTCTTACATTAACCTCCCCATGACCTCAGCCTCATTATACTATTATTATAATATTGTGCCTGTACCCAGAAGTTCATGAATCTAATTATAACAGACTGAATTCTGGGTAAGCACATACCCAGTAGGTAAAGGGTTATAGAAGAGCCAAATGTCAATCAAAATGACCTCATATGCCAATCATCTAACACCACCCTGTAGCCTCCCATCATGGCCCTAATACAATACAGACCTCCTTACTTCCATGGGCTTCAGCCCCGTTTTGCATAGCCCATTTGTTTTCTGAAACATATTTTCAATAAATCTTACTTTTTCTAGTAACTCTTTACTGCATTGGCAGAAAGATCAGAGAATCCATTAGTGTCTCTGGGGCAATGCTGGATTTTAGATTGCCCCAACAGTAACATTAGTATATATAATATAAATGTATATTCAGGTATATATTTGTATAAGAATATTTCAATAACATTAGACATGTACATCTACAGAGATATTCAACTATGGAGACTGTAAGTAGCTTATTTCCAGTCAGAATTTGAGACAAATTAAGTATAGAATAAGCCATGCTAAAAGTATGGACAAATGTGACATTTGGTGAGAACAAAAATATCAAAAAATAAATAGATATTTTCAGCAAATTTAGTTATGTTAGTAGAAAATAAAATGTGCATTGTTTGGAGCTATATCTTTACTAATAAACATCGCCGTCTAGGCCAGCTTCATGACATAAAACCAGCATTGCAGAGGAAGGACCAATGCTTGGGTTTGTTGCCTTGTGGCTGCTGGTTTAAAGTTCCTAATCATTTTTATACTTTAATGTAAGTGAAACAAAATGGAACAATAGATTTCCAGCTGCCTACTTCCAGGTTCCACTCAACCCTGGGTACACAGTTCCACCCTGGGAGGACATTCCGGTACAGTGGACAGTAGGGTAAAGGGATGCCCAGAGCATCCACCTATCCACAAGTCAGGACTTGGGGCACTGCTGAGCATCCGCATTTAGTCCAGGATTATCTCCATGCCCCAGAGAATGCAAGATTAAATAGCCAATCCAAAACACGAGGAAAGGTCAAGAAAGAAAAATACTTTTTTTCCCTTTTGTGTAGAAAAAGAGACCTGGGCATTTTTTAGTTTGCATTCGGTCCCACAAATTCTGTGCTTGGTCCTGGCCACTCATGATGATTAACCCTTCAGAATGTCCCCTTCACTTGATAATCAGGAGAGAGTTTTATTTTTTCCTTCAGGTGCCAACCTCCTGTGATGTGCTCATCTATGGAAAGATTTAGGCATCCAGATGTCAGCCCCACTTTCCGTGTCTAAGGCAGCTGATCTTTGACACTGCCCCAATCCCTTTCAGATATTTCTTTGTTGTCTTAGTTTTTAGTTTTGTTTACCATGGAAATTGGAGAGCTAGTGACTCTTACCCTATTTAACTCTTTTAACCTAAGGTAAAAGACATTTAAAAAAAAATAAAAGGCAGATAGGATAAAAGACTCAGTCCAACCACTTTGCTGAGGAGACTATAACTGCACACAAACTTCATTTTTTAAATACATTTTTATTGTTCTCAAATTCAAGCTGGTTTTACCCAGATAATGGCATGGTGACTCATTTGCATCTTTCTGTCTTTATCCTCTGCATGGCTGCTCCCTTGATCATTAAGCCTTATGAGGTAAGATTGGACTTTAGACTAAGGATAACATCTTGACTTTAGATATGTTTAGATATGTTTCAGCCTCAGGCCCGTAATGCAAAAACAATAAAACCACACTGAGACCATTTGGGATGGTACCATGGTTGATTCCAGAACCAGACACAATAATGAATTATTTCATCCCCCTCTAATCCTCTAATCAGTATCACCCATGACCCCAACTCCCTTAGTTTCCATGACTACTGATTTTTCTCTACATAATTTGTACTCTGGAGATACCCAGGGAGCCAGGCCTTTGAGCAATAGCTTGCCTGTGTCTCTTGGACTTACAACTCTCTAATAAACTTACTTTCTTTGCTGCAAAACCTACAGGTACTCTTCTTTGTCTTATATGCACACAGGCAAATCGACTCCCTTTTTGTTTTAATAAGACTGTGGCTGACATGCTGTTCTAAAATTCTCCTTTTCAGAGGTATGGAGACATTCTTCATGAAAAGCATAGAGAATCTGAGAAATAGACAAAAACGGATGTGAAAAGCTGAGATTATGATGTGTTATTTAGTTTCTGAAATGAGTGACTTGAATCTAATGTGTATGAAACTATTAGAGAAGATGAGCAATATCTGGATGAGAAAAAACAAAACCCTTAGATCTGTTTTACTAATTTATATTGTATACAGGCTAATACACAAACAGATATATACATCCATCTACCTATCATCTATCTATCATCTATCTATACCTAACATCCATCTATATCTACCTACTTATCTGTATATATAAATAAAGCTTCTCATGTCTATGTGTTTTCTGGTTTACTTTGAAACATTTTACGTCAGAATTCTTTTGGCATATTAAGTAATATTTTGAGGGGAAATGAGTTCAATTCCTTTGATTTTTTGCTTTTCAGTTTAAAATTAAATATTAGAACTCTAAGAAAGTGAAATGCTGTGTTTCTCTGACTCCATCTTGTTCCAGCTTGCATTGTCGCCAGCTTTCAGGCTCATGGCTACTGTTTTGTCTTGCATTTGACATGCTGTTTATTAGAGGAATTCTGCTTGTGGCTTGTTTTATAAAAAGAGCCACCCACATTTCCCCTTTCTCTGACCTAAAAATTCCCTTTCTCTGACCTAAAAAAGCCTGAACTCTGCACTTTCTTAAAATGTTTTTGAGGAACCACTAGGGCTCCCATTTTCTCATTTGGTGCTTTCTTGATCAATAAATATTTCCTTACTCCAAATTTTGACCTTTTGATATTTGGCCTTTCAAAGCATTATACACATGGACTTTGAACCAGTAACAGAATTAGAATTGCTGAGAATCTTGGTATACCTGAGATCAGATTAGCAAAAATCAATGCAGCATAAAATGATATTAAGAGTGTTAGACACATAGATTTAGAATCTATCTAATATCAGGCTAAGTTTGACTTTGTCTATGTGATGCAAAATGTTTGACAGATTGTTAGAATAGATGAATAGGTTATTATCATTGTCTTCTTTTTCTTACCATAGTGGGAGATAATTTAAACTCCCGAAGAAGGGCCCTGTTGTCAATAACAGCTAGTATACTTTTGTCAACACAGCACAAATTGGATCCATCGGCAAGTCATCAGCTTCCGGATTTTGATCTAAAAAAAAAAAAATAAGTTTTGGAAAGGCTCAAAGACCCAAAACTTGAAAGCGAGGAAGCCAAGAGCCAAAGCGTTTTTTTCTTCCTTGCCCCCCTCACTCCCCGCCTACTTTATATTGAATTCTGAGTAAGATTCTGGCTTCTTCTGAGTTTATACATATAAATGTTGATTGAAAATCTGGAAAAAAAATACCACATAAATTCAGAATCATCTGAAGTAATGATAGTGTACTGATCAATCCATTTATTCTGAATATTTTAATAAGTAGAAATTTATGCTGACATTTTCTAAGCTGTTAGATTGTTATTAGTTAAATGCCATCTATTATTATAATTTTTCAAGCAAATCAAATGCCACATGATTCAATTTAATGTGTCTTAATTTATTTTGGTTGTTACCATTGATTGGGGTGACATAAAATCTGGAGTCACCCCAGTGGTATGGAGGGAGTTCTTGGTTCTTACCCACTAATGCAGTAAAGAATTATAGTTCAGTAAGATTTAGAAAAAGTAAGATTTATTGAAAATACATTCTTAGGAGGAGATGGGTCACTCTGAAGAAGGCTGCTGTCCTGCAGAATTTGGGAGGTGAAAAGGTAAATGATAGAGTACGCTCTTGAGGAGAAGTGGGTTACCAGAGAAGAGGTGTAAACCTGTGGAATTTAGGAAGTAAAACTTATATTGAGGCCATGATGGGTGGTCCTAGATGATTGGTATGTGAGGTTGTTTTGATTAATAGTTGGCTGTCGTATAATCCTTTGCCTACTGTGTATATGCTTACCCAGAAATAGGTCTGTTATAATTAGATTTATAAACTTTCAGGCATAGGCATGGTATTATAATGGTTGCATAATGAGGTTGAGGTGAAGAGAGGGTCAGAGTAGTCCTTACTGCATAAGTGTCTCTGGCCACATTAAACCAGCTATAGATTTAAGGCCTTCCATACTTTTTGTCTCTCAGGATGCAGGGGCAATTTATAACTATAAAATGGTGTTCCTGGGAGGTCCTAAGAAAGGTCTCTGGGCTGGGTCTTTATTCCTTTGTTCCCCTGTTGCTCATGTCTGCCTAACTACCTAACAGTTTTTATTATGGCTCAGAGATTAGAACTGCATAAATGCACCACAAAGAATGGGACACATCAATTTATTTTATAAGCTATTTAATGTGGATACCCCTAAAACAGAGTATTAAAAGGTTTTACAACATGAACAGAAAAATTGGGGAAGACCAGAGTTTTAATATTAAAGCTGCACATGCTCTTTGTGTGGATATTAACTAGGTTATAAAAACTCTTTTAAAATTAGTTTGCTTACCTGAATATGGGAAAAAGGAAATCTGGAGATTTGTCCCTTCAGTGTATTATAAGAAAGAAAAGCAATTACTTTACTCACTGGTTTACTTAGATATTTCTAACTCTAATTTGTTTTATTTATATCATTTTTTCAACATTTTCCTTTGTGACTCTGAATATTTTAAAATCTTGATTAATCAATATAAAAGACATACTAATCACTCAAAAATAAGAAAACTAACAAATTTATGTCTTTTCTCAAATGTCCCATCCTCCCAAATTTGTCAATCACATTTTGAATTTGATATTGTCAAAATCTGTAACACTTAAATTCTATGTTTACATTTTTTTAGTTCTTTTTCAGAATCTTAACTTTATTTTTAAATGGGTCTAATAATTACCACTAGTTCATTTAACTTGGTTTTACTATTCATTTCTTGGCCATCACCATCAGAATTTGAACATCGTTTGTATTTTTAAATTTCTCCCCAAAAGGCCTCATGAATATTATAATTAAGAATTCTCACTCTTTTCATGTTGAAACTTTCAGTCTTTTACCTTTATACATGAACTAAAAATTGAAAGCCATAATATTCTTAGTCAACATGTACTTTTCCTTAGCATTGTTAAAAACATTATAAAAATTTTTGGTTGTTGGGTGGGGATGCAGAGAAGGCTAAAGCTAAACTTGTAATTCTCTGTTATATAGTTGACTCAAGAAGAGATTTAAAAATATATATATTTAGAGGACCAGTGGTAAGAGAATCAAATGAGAAAGTTGTCAACATGTGAAATCAAAAAGTGTGACAGGTTCAGATCAGAATATTTTAGAGCTGTATTCTTTAATTACTTAAGGAAAACAAATATTATTTACCTTTATTGAATCCCTATAAAAGCTGATAAATTTCTAAATATTTTTTAGGAATAATAATTATAATGAAAACAACCTACAAAGCTAAAAAATAAGTACCACTAAAAAATTTTTAAATAAAATATAAATAAAATTCTATAGTATTTTTGAGCAATAATAAAACACAAATAAGTTTATGACTTAATTTTATTGAATGTATTTTCATAATCAATAAATTATTATATTAGTAATGTTCTAAGTGTTAATAACATCTTTAATAATTAAAATTAAAAATAATAAAAATACTATGCTTTAGGACTTTGTGCCACAGCTACAATAGTATTTAAAAAGAAATCTACAGCTTTAGTAGAGAAACAAATGCTGCAAGTTTAAAGAAACAACAATGCTGTCTTATTTTTAATGCTATATACTGCAAATATATTGACGATAAAAAATAAAAGATGCCATTGTAGAACTATATTTTTAAAATTTGAAGCCATTAAAAAATATACTGAGAAAGTTTTCACAGGTATAATGCTATATAAAAAGAACAAGCCACAGACCAATGATTACAGTCATTATACTGTTAATGTAAAAAAAAAACAAACTTTAAAACTGTGTAAATTCATGTATTTGTACATAAATAGTTGTCACAGTGACTGAAAGGGAACACAAGCAACTGCTGATAGTAAATTGCTCATGAACAAATAAAAATGGTAGTGATCTGTATTTTCATTACTTTATTTAAATTTTTAAAATAATAGACTAAGACATATTTACATGCTTTAAAAAATAAATGCATAAACATTAAAAACAGAAATTTTTAATATTTATCCATTCTACATACTCTTAATCTCTACCCTGTGAAATATCTGGTTAGAGTAAAATACCCTCAGTTAAAAATACTTCTATTTTACTCTGCAGTTTTACTGTGCTTTATCTGCTTGGAGCTTGGAGCTTGGAGCTTATCTTTGTATGAGTCATTGGAGAGAGAATGATCTTATTCTTCGCTAATGTTTGAAAATGACTCTAGATGCAATCATAAGATAAAAACAGCTATTCAGCCAACAAATTCAATGAGGGCAAATGTATTTAGAATACACACACACACACACACACACATACACACATACATATGCATATATATGTATATGTATATATATATATATGTAGTCATTTATATAGCTACATGTGTTTAAATATTTTTGTGTGTATATGTGTATACACTTATAAACTTATGGTTCTTTATAACCTATACACAAACTTTTAGAAAAGATAGAATAAGAATTAGCTTTTGGTGCATCAGTATGAGAATTGTTTCTATTATTTCTCCTTCATTTCATCTTTATGTTAATTTCAGTGGATAGAATAAATCTCATTATGATATTTTCATGCCTCATTGGTTAATAACAGTCTGAGTTACTTCTTAATAAAACAATTAAAGAGTGCAAGTGAAAAAGTAAAAGTTTGGTAAAGAAATAATTCAATATTAGGACTAAGGGAATATTGTACCATCTTTCCTGCCTTTGTTCAACTCGTCATTTGTTCCTTTCTTATTTCCTTTTTTTCCCTATTTCTTTCTTTCTTCACATCAAATTTATCTTCAGAAATATTTTATAAAACTTAAAGTCTTTTTATTATTATAATCTTTTTATGTCCTGATCTTTAAAATGAGATTACCTCCATTCTAAATTTTCTGTGTTTGCTCTTCTTCCAAGATGGGACTTGCCCTTTTCTGTATTCCTTTTTATAATATTTTTTAAGGTTGAGTAAAAGCACTATTTTTCTTGAAGCTAAAAATTGCTAGTTTGATCTAACTTTTATTTTAATCAGATCTTGTTTAAATACATGCAATACAAATTTAATTATTTTACCTCTCATTTACACATATTCTCATTTAAATTTTACTCAAACTGGACTCTGTAAATAATTTCATATTAATAATATTACTTTTTCTAATCCCAGTATATTTAATTTCACTTAGATTGCATTGTTTGTTTTTCTTAAGTTTGACAGGCTCTAAATTTGTGCTATGAGTTGCTCCACTGCTTCTACTCTTTTCGTCTTCAGTCTACTGAATTGATTAAATGTTTTAAAGTTGTTTGTGATTGTTATATTTTAATTATTATATATTCTGCTATTTTATAATCAGCTAATTGGGGAAAGTCTCTTATGTGAGGTAAAGAGAATGTCTCTTTAAATGAAAAAGTAAACAATATACCTTTTCTTTCACTTGAAAATTTTTCAACAAGGAGAGGAACATTTTACTGAGAGCTTTTATAGTGATTAGAACTCAGACTGGAGCACCCTAATTTGCCATAATTTGTACCTTGCTTTTGTTCAGAACCAGAAAGCAATTATTCTTAACAAGCTGGTTGGTTGAAAATAAAGATTTGAAGAGGTAGGGGCTTTTTTGTCTTTGTATTAGAATCTAGTGACTTTTTACCTTCCATTACCTGTATCTGCAAAATCCTATCAGATTTGAGTCATAAAATTTATTTGAAATGAGTTACCATTGGTGAATGAATATACAAATTAATGACGAATTTAAAGAACAAACTACATCCTTAATTTCTTTATATTAGGGAAGCATGTAGCTTTAATCATGTCTATTCTTGTGGGTCATGATATATCTTATGAACCATTAGTCATGTTATATCTTTTGGAGTATTGATCTCTGTTAAACTGATTCAGAGGTATCTTCTACGAGCAAGCATCTACCCAGATGAAAAGAAGGGACAGCTGAGCAGAGACAGCATCTTTCTGGTTGGGATTGTACTGCATTACTGATTTCAGGCTCCAGATTTGGCAAGAACAAGGCTACCAAAAATATTCACTTTTGAAAAGCCTCAGAAATCTCTTTTAAGAAGACGTGATTCTGGACAAAATGTTCCGATGACTTTCAAGAATGATTTATACTCCAATGCTGAAAAACTCAGCTCTAAACCAGGAGTTGGTCAACAGAGTTCTTTATATTGTGGTATAAAGTGTCCCCCAACTGCTCTGAATACAGTCACATGGCAGAGCCCGTGCTTACTGAGGACCCAATACTCAAGATTCTGGCTCTCTTGACTCTCAGGAGAATTGATTCTGTTGGTACACTGGCAAAATATTGACTGAGAGACATTATAAATTCTATTCATTGTTGAAATAAAAGGGTTTTTCTGTCTGAGAGAGCCTCCATCTTAGTATCCATCATGTATGAAACTTACAATTCATAATTTGAGCTGGAGAAACTTTGTTGACTTTATTAGTCCATAAAAATGAAGCAAATTCATCTTATTCTGATTTAATTCATTGCAAATTTCCCCTAATCTGAAGTTGTGCAACCTGCTTATTATTCTAGGGGGTGCTTATCCATTTCTTTTTGCCCTCCATTTCCTATCCAAAGCACAGCTATCTTTCCACCCTTACTTCAAACAGCACATTCTGTACAAGGATACAAAGTATTTCTCTTTGCTGAACATTTACAATTATTTTGTATTACTCTTGTGGCAATTTTAAGCTTCTACTATTTGCATTTAGTTTTAAGGAACTCTCAAAATTACTTAACCACTAAAGGGGAGAAGTGCAGTTTCTGAAGGGACAGAGGCATGCTGAATCACACCTCAATGACCTATCAAGCAAATAACTTAAGTCCTTAAAAGCTTCAGTTTCTTCATTTGGAGAATTGAGGATAACAATAATAGCTAGGTCATATACTTTTGGAAATTAAATAGTACAAGATATGTAAAATGTTTCATAGATTTTCCTGACACAATAGAAATTTGTTGATGTAATTTTCACTAATTGCTCAAAGTCATTATTTAAGTTGAATTCAATTTCTCATGAGAAAACCACCTAGTTTGCTCTATAATGAAAAATTTTATTCAGAATATATGAGTCTGTATATAAAAATCAAAAATATCATTCCTTCTATTAAAACAGTCTCCAGTCTCTGGTCAACATGACCAAGTAGGAAAAAAATGTGCTTGTCTCCTCCCATGATCACATTAAACTTACAAATAAATTGTGAAACAATCAACCTGGAGAACCATCTGAAGACAAACATAACAAGCCCTACAACTAAAGATGCAAAGAAGTAGCCATGTTGAGACTGGTAGGAGGGGTAATGATGCAAACAAGCTGGCCCCATGCCCATATGTGGTGATTGAGAATGAAGAGGAATATCTCAGCTGCAGAGGTCTCCTCTGAGAAATGAGAGGTTCCAGCCCCACACCTGGCTAGAGCATCAGTGCTGGAAAAAGAAGCCCCATAATATCTGGCTATGAAAATCAACAAGAATTATGTCCTTGGAATGAGAACAAAGAATGTTGAAAACCCATGTATCCTCTTAAAGGGCCTGTACACAGACTCTCTTGCTTATAGGTACTCACCCTTGGCTCCAGTGAAGGAACAGTGGCTCAGGAAGGGCCAGAGACAAACATGGAGAAACTGATTTGTGCAACTTTAGGGTAAGGGCTGGAAGACAGCCAACATTGTTCTTGTGTTGAACTCTCTTCCTGTGCAGCTTATGGGGGGGCACCTTCCTCCCTGCATTAAGCCTTCCTTCCACATGGCCAAATCTGAACCTGCACTGGCCTGGCAAACTCTGCTTGGTATACCCTGGTGACTCCCTGGAATCCCACCCCATTAAACTTGTACTCCACAGGAGTCTCTTTCAGCAGATAGCAACCTGCACTGCACAGTCTGGGTGTGCTTTGCACCTTTTGCTGAGTAGCCCCAATCTCAGCACTTGCACATATTACTTGATGAACTCTGATGACTCCCAGTAATCCTGCCTCATCCAATGCAAGTACTACTGGAGACTCTTTCAATAGCTGAGACTTACAGGCAGCTGGCTGGCAGTGGCAAGGATTGGGGTGCCCTGGACCCTTTCCAGAGCTGTACCAGGTTTAGTACTGGTAAAAATTAATTACAGTTCACAGCTTTCTCATATGCCTCCAGGTACAACATGGGCAGTTATTAACCAAGGATTGCTTTGTAGCTTCTACCAGGTATCCCTGGGACAGTCACAGGCAGCTACTGATTCTCGTCTCTACCAGAGCCTCTCCCAAGAGGCCCTTGAACAAACACACCCAATGGCTAGTTTCAGACCACAACAGAACATCACTCAATCAGCACCACAAACAGCACACCCAAGGGTGGTCTTGGCAGGTACCAGAGCCTTCTGAGGTAAATCTTGCTCCATGAGACCAGTTGCTGAATAGCAGATGCTGTGCTATGGTCAAGGCCAATCTTCAGAGGCAGTCACCCTGAGGTCCAAACCCACCCAATGAGGTGCCAATGACAATCAAGGCTCAACTACAGTAGGAGGGCACACACAAGCCACACAATGAACACTTCAAAAACACCTGATTCAGGTGATTTAGGAGACTGAGCCACTGGGCACCACTTGACACCTACTATTTAAGGCTGCTCTGACTAGACTGAAAAACAAAGCATACCTACCTGATACACAGAAACAAACACAAGGAAGGAGCCAAAATGAGAAGACAAAGAAACATGTCCTAAATAAAATAATAGTTGAAAATTCCAGAAAAATAGCTAAATAAAATGGAGGCAAACAATCTACCAGATACAGACTTAAAAAAAAAAAAAAAACACAGGTTAGAATGCTTAAGGAACTTAGTGAGAACTTCAACAGAAAAAGAGTAAACATAAATAGAACATAAAAACCATAAAAACAAATCAGTCAGAATGAATAATACAATAACTACAATGAAGAATATGCTAGAAAGAATTAGTGGCAGATTAAGTAAAACAAAGGACTGAATTAGTGATTTGGAAAAGAAAATAGCAGCAAACACTCAATCAGAACAGAAAAAAAAATTAATAAAATGAAGATATTTTAAAAAACCTCTGGGAAACATTAAGTGCAACAATATTCATATCATAAGAACACCAAAAAGAAAAAAGGGAAAGCAAGAATTTGAGAGCGTATTTGAAGAAGTAATGACCAAAATATTACTAAACTGGCAAAAAGAAAAAAGAAAAAAATATACATTTAAGCCCAGGAAGCACAGAGTCCCAAACAAGGTGAACCCAAAAAGGCTCGCACCAAGACACATCATAACTAAAATGCCCAAGGTTAAAGACAAAGAGAGATTTTGAAAGTAGTTACCTACAAGAAAGCTCCTAGGATACTATTAGCTGATTTCTCAATAGGAACTTTGCAGGCCAGAAAGTATAGGCACAAAATATTCAAAGTGATGAAAAGTAAGTACCTATAACCAGAACTACTCTATCCAGCAAGGCCATCATTTAAAATTGAAGGAGAGACAAGGAGCTTCTCAGACAAGAAAAATCTACAAGAGTTTAATATCACCAAACCACTATCACAAGAAATTTTAAAAGGACCCTTTTAAGAAGAAGAAAGGGAGGGGAAGAACAAAAATATGAATAATAAAATGGCAATAATTATGTATCTATCAATGATAACTTTAAATACACATGGATTAAATCTTTTAATTAAAAGACAGAGTGTAACTAAATGCATAAGAGAACAAGACCCAAACAAATGCTATCTACAAGAGACCCACTTCAGATTGAAAGACACAGACAGAAAGTATAGGAAGAGAAAAAGATATTTTATGTTATCGGGGAAAAAAAGAAAAGCTGGAGTAGCAATACTTATATCAAACAAAATAGACTTTAAAACAAAGGTTAGAATAAGAAACCCCAAGAAAGGATATTTTATAATAATATTGGGATTGATTCAGTAATAGGATATAACCCTTGTAAACATTTATGAACCCAATGTAGGATTACCTAAATATATAAAGCAAATTTTGACAGCTATAAAGGGAGAGAGTTATAGTAATACAGTTTGAATAGAGGCCTTTAACTCCCCATTGATATCAATGGATAGTCCTCCCAGACAGAAAATCAACAAGGAGACATCAGCCTTAAATGACACACTAGATTGAATGGATTTAATTGATATTTTTAGAGCATTTAACCATAAAGCAGCAAAATTATACATTTTTTTTTCAAGTACACATGGAACATTTTCCAAGATAGACCACATGTTAGGCCATAAAAGAAGTCTCAATAAATTTAAGAAGAATAAAATTATACCAAGCGTCTTTTTAAACTATAATGAAATAAAACTAGAAATCATTACAAGATAAAACAAAAATGCACAAACTCATGAAGGCTAACTTCTTACTAAATAATAAATGGTTTAATGCTGAGATCATAGATGACTAAAAAAACCTTGAGGCAAATCAAAATGAAAACACAATGACCTAAAATCTGTGGAACACAGAGAAAGCAGTCTTGAGAGGAAAATTAATAGTAATACAGGCCTACTTCAAGGAAAAAAAATCTTAAATAAACAATGTAAACTTACACTTAAAGGAACAAGAAAAAGAACAACAAACAAAGCCCAAAGTGAGTAGAAAAAAGAAAATAACAAAGATCAGAATGACTATAAATAAATTAGAGTACAAATAAATAATGCAAAAGTTCAATGAAACCAAGAGCTATTTGAACAGAGAAAAAATTTGATAAACTTTTAATTATACTCATCAAGAAAAAAGAGAGGACCTACCTAAAAATTTAAATCAGATATGAAGAGCAGAAGTGACAACTGACAGCATGGAAATAAAAAGAATTATGAGAAAATACTGAAAAAAATTATATGCCAACAAATTATACTACCTGGAAGAAATGAATACATTTTTAGAAACTTATAATCTTCAAAAACTGAATAAAGAAGAAACACAATATCTCAACCAACTGTTTACTTCTAACAAAATCTAATCAGTAATCAAAAATTATCTAAACATCTTTAACAAATAAAAATCCTGGATCAGATGACTTGACAGGTGAATATTACCAAACGTTTGAAGAAGATTCAACACCTATCTTTCTCAAACTATTTCAAAACATTCAAGAAGAGAGAAAGCTCTCAAGCTTATTTTAGGAGTCCAGCATTACCCTGATTTCAAAAGCAGACAAATACAGATAAATAAGTAAGTAAGTAAGTAAGTAAGTAAGTAAGTATGTAAGTAAGTAAGTAAGTAAGTTAATAAATGATAGATAGGTGATAGATGATTATAGATAGATGATAGATGATAGATAGATGATAGATAGATAGATAGATAGATAGATAGCTGATAGATAAATAAATAATAGGACATTATCCCTGATAAACAGAGATGCAAATATGCTCAACAAAATATTAGCAAAACAAGTTCAGTAATACATTAAAAAGATTATATACCTTGATCAAGTGCAATTTGTTTTTGTGGTTCATGGTTAGTTCCATATCTACAAATCGATTAATGTGATATGCACATAAGGGAAATGTAGGGTAAAAATCATATAACCATATCAATAGGTACAGAAAAAGCATTTAACAAAATTCAGCATCCATATATGATAAAAATCTCAGCAAAGTGGGAATATAGGGAATATACCTCAACATAATAAGGTCACATATGACAAATCTACAGCTAACATCACACTCAATTGGGAAAATCTAAAACTATTTTTCTTAGAAACAAGATAAGGAAGTCCACTTTCACCACTTTTATTCAACATAGTGTTGAAAGTCCTAGACACGACAATCAGACAAGAAAAAAAAAGACTCATATTGGACAGGAAGAAGTAAAACTGTCATTATTTTCAGATGGCATGATACTGTACATAGAGAATTCCTAAAGACTCCACCAGAAGAACTGATATTAGAACTGATAAATGAATTCAGTAAGATAGTAGGATACAAACTTAATATTCAGAAATCAGTCACATTTTTATACACCAACAACAAACAATTAGAGAAATTAGAAAAACAATTCCAATCCAATTGTATCATAAATAATACAATACTTAGGAGTGAATTGAACCAAGGAGGTAAAATACTTCTATTCAGACAATTATAAGATATTGATTATAGAGATTGAAAAAGATGGAAATAAATAAAGCATATACCATACTCATGTATAGGATATATAACTATCGTTAAAATGTCCATCATTTCCATAGCAATCTATAGAATAAATTCAATCCCTATCAAAATACCAGTAACATTTTTTATAGAAATAGAACAAATCATTCTAAAATTTATATGGAACCATGAAAGACCTCAAATAGCCACATAGATGTTGATAAAGAAGAACAAAATTGGAGGTATCACGCTACCTGATATCAAAATATACTATAAGGCTATACTGTGCAAAACAACATGATATTGGTATAAAAACAGATAAATAGATCAATGGAACAGAAGAAGAAACTGAAAAGAAACCCATATTTATACAGTCACCTAATCTATGACAAAGAAGGCAAGAATATACAACAAGGTAATTTATTATTCAATAAATAGTCTTGGAAAAACTGGAAAAATAGATGCAAAAAGAAAAAAGGAAAAGAAACCAGACCACCATCTTGCATAATATATAAGAATAAACTCAAAATGGATTAAAGATTTAAATGTAAGACTGAAACCTTAAAATTAGAAGAAAACATTGGCTATAAATTCTCTTGCATTGCTCTTTTAATATGTGTATGTACATATATATATATATATATATATATATATATATATATATATATTTTGATATATCTCCTTGGGCAAGGAAAAGAAATTAAAAATTAACAAGTGAAACTACATCAAACTAAAAAGTGTTTGTGTGGCAAAAAAATAAAAATAAGAAATAAAGAAAATGAATAGACAAGCTACTGAGCGGGAGAAGATATTCATTAATGATACCTTTGATAAAAGTTTAATATCCAAAATTTGTAAAGAACTTATACAACTTAACATCAAAAACAAAACAAAACAAACAAAAAAAAGCCTAATTAAAAAATGGGCAGTGGACCTAAACATACATTTCTCCAAAAAGGACATACGCAAATGGCCAAAAGACAGATGAAAAGAGGCTCATTATCACTAATCATTACAGAAATACACATTAAAACTGCAATAACATATCACCTCACACCTGTCAGTATGGCTATCATCAATAAATCAACAAACAATGGTGTAGTTGAGGATGTGGAGAAAAGGAAATCGTCATGTACTATTGATGGGACTAAAAACTGGTGCAGCCACTCTGTAAACAGTATGGAATTTTCTGAAAAAATTAAAACTAGAACAACCTTATGAACAAGCATTTCCACTTCGTATTTATCCTAAGAAATCTAAAAAAATAATTAAAAGATGTATGTACACCCTATGTTTATTGCAGCTTTATTTACAACAGCTAATATATGGAAGCAAAATCTAAGTGTCCATCAATAAATGATTGGATAAGGAAGAAGTGCAATATATGTTTCGAATGAAATCTTACCATTTGCGAAAACATGATTACACCTTGAGGGTATTGTGATAAGTGAAATAAATTAGACAAAGAAAGACAAGTACCATATGATTTCACTTACATGTGGGATCTAAAGAACAAAATAAACAAACAAAACAGAAACAAATTTATAGATACAGAGAACATTTTGATGATACTAGATGTGAGGGGTTTGGAAGGCTGGGTGAAAGGTGAATGGATAAGAAATACAAATTGGCAGTCACAAAATAGTCATGGTGATGTAAAGTATAGCACAAGGAATATAATCAATAATATTGTAATAACTATGTATGGTGTCAGATGGATACTAGATTTGTTGGGATAATTGCTTCATAAGTTATACAAAGATCTAATCACTATGTTGTACACCTGAAACAAATATAAAATAATTTTGAATGTTAACTGTAATTGGAAAAAAAAGTCTTCAAACATATCACTACTTTTTAACTATGATTCATACATTGTAAAACTGAATTTTTTTTCACATTCAAGGCAAACCACATACAGTTTCTTTCTTCTTAGCAGTTTCACACCATTATGTTTCATTACATAATAAGATATGTCAAGCAAGAAAACACTTCGCTGACATACTGATGAAAATTTAAGGTGTCATTTATATACCTATTTCCAGTTCTTAAAATGCTTTCTCAGGCTGAAATAAAGTGGTAAATAAATGTAATGTTGCTATATGCTTTAATGTGTTTTGTTTTTTTTTTTAATAAAAGAAACAGAGTGGCTATTTAAAATCATCATTGATGCTTTCAAGACACATGTCTTAATTTGTAGAAGACATGGCTGTGTTGGAAGCTACCTAAATAGAGTAGTTTGAGGGGCATAAGAAAAACCTAATGCTCAACATTTTTAACTATGGACTTTCAACTTTGCGATCTTTTGTTTTTCAGGAATCTAAATTAAAATTCAAGTTTCAGTGAGAGTAATACAATTTACATCTTTAACTAATTAACTTTATAGGCTGGCAATTGAGTAATACCTAGCAGACAAAGAGATTCAAAATAGGTAGAAGTGAGAATTAGGGAAGTCCTAGGGCAAAAAAATGGAAAAAAAAATTAGAAAGAAAAAAAGAGTAAATTTTGCCCTAGCCCATTTTCAATTAATATCTTCTACAATAAGAAAATAATAAAGCATCCTGTTATTTAGCATTGGCTGGTGTTACCAATATTAACAAATGTTATTTAAGGAATTGTTATAAATTCTCATGGAAGATAGAATTGGAGAGAGATATTATCAGTCTGATATGTTTCATTGGATATTGAGAGCTGTTGAAGAAACCAGTTTTTGAGCATTTCCTCAATCTACATAATGGTCTTACCTCCAAACTTGAACTAATGTTTATTGTGCACAGATATTTGCTTATATTTTAATAGAGATAAAATAAAATAAAATAAAATAGTATTTTTAGAATGATGATGATAGATAGATTTAGATATAGATGATGCTATAGATATAGATGATATAGATATAGATGATATAGATAGATGATATAGATAGATATATAGATAGATATAGATATAGATATAGATGATATAGATATAGATATAGATATAGGTATAGATGATATAGATATAGATATAGATAGATATTGATAGATAGATATAGATAGATATAGATATAGATATAGATGATAGATATAGATATAGATATGCAACACAGAACTAAATATCTGAATTTCTCTGAAATAATCGCATCAGTATAATTATATGAATTGATTTTTTGACTTTTTTTATGTCTTAAAATGTCTTAATTCTATGAAATAATACAATTAAAGGACTGTGATGTTAATAAGTTTCACAAATTATATACTCATATAATCTATATTTCTCAGTGGTTCTCATTTTCCACCTGCCCTAGATCTCACTATGCTTATCACTCAGCCTTCATTTCTCTAATGCTGCCCTCAAGAAATAAAAGACATAACCCATTTCTCCCTCATTGAGTCCGGTAGCAAGATCTATTCTTTCTAGTTAATATACTTGGCCAGATGTCAGAAAACTTGTATCATAAACTAATACAGGCTAATCAAATAAAAATATTTAAATTAATTTACTAGTAAAATATTTCCTCTTAAATGGGGTCCTTTTTTAGTTCAGTAATTTAACAGACACTGCAATCACTGTCATTTGATCTCCATGTCATAAGAAGATATACCTTAGTAGAAGCTTCTTTCCCTTCAGGAATCATCCCACTGAAATAACTATCTTTTTTTTTTTTTGCAAATAATCAATATTGCCCACTGAATAAATAAGGAAACCCTTTATACTTTAATTATCCAAACCATACTGCATAGAGATCTAAAAAATATGAAAATATATTTTTTCTTATAAAAATCTTTATGAACTACTGGCCTAGTATTCCATGTTCATATTATGTCTCTGAGTAATTCTTTGGAGACTTCATCTTCAAATATGTATACTTTTGATATCTAATCTTTTATTTACTGTTGTCTGATGGGTAGTGAGTTTTCCATAACAGAAAATATATAACATAACAGAACAAATATATAAAATATAGCCTTGACCCTGGTATATAATAAACAGAGATCTTACCTGCTAAGCTGTCTAATTAAGATTTTCAGAATATCGAGATTGTTGCCATCTCCTTTATTCTGTTATTTAACTGACTCCACTACAATAGAGATTGCTTGGAATATTACCACTAACAGTAAAATCAATGAGAAGATAAAAATAGATACCTCTTTCAATAAAAATTGCTTAAAATATGACAGCATCATCCCTTGTTAAATTATATTTTTAAAAAGCTTTTGAAAGCATGAGTTATTTTAGCCTCTTAAGGAAATGCCTTTTGAAAAGAAGCATCATCTCATCTCTCCAAATATCTAGAGGAGAATGAGAAAGTTTAGTTACAAATGTGAATTATCAGTACTGAAGCAAAAAAATTAAGTGTCAAATCTGAAATAAATGAATGCAACAGCAGAATACAATCCCTCCATATGTGAGTATGAATTTTTAAAAGCAGAGTGGAATGGTGTTATAAATATCTGTTTTACTTTTCCTTTTGCAGAAGACTAGGTGAGGAGAAATGCTGTCATCAAAATCAATCTGAGACCATTGTTCATTTTATGTGAGCATAATATTACCAAAAATGTATAGCTGCCAGTTTAATGTTTAAAAGCTTTATATAAAAAAATGTTCTCACACAAATGTGTACCATTAACAGTAAATCATCACATTACTTTAAAACAATAGAACAGGCTAAAGTTGAGAGGGTAGGTAATAAATGCAATCTGACCTGGACAAATAGACAGAGGAAGAGAAAATAGGTAATTAGAGAAAAAGGCTTAATACAGAGATACTTTTGTCAGAGATTTATGGATATTTTGTTACCATAGAGAGTATTAAAGATAATTTCATTCAAACTATTTATTTCATAGGTGTAGAAATTTGATATATCTTATATATGAGAGAAATCTTTATAACACATTTCAATGAGAAGAATGTAAATTTCTTAAGTGAACAATGCTATGCTGAGAGTTTTAAAAATTGAAGCATTCTATAAATAACATTAACAAATATAATTCAAAACCTTATACATTGCAAACCTTTAATCTATAGGCAAATACACTTGGCCAATAAGGTTAACTTTCTATATTTATACATGCAACTATTTTATTTATTATTTTTTTACATATTTCACTATTGTAATTTATTTTCTGCAATATATTTAATAAACAAGTAATTTATCATTTTCATATATTTCTATTTGCAATCTAGTTTTATAGATAACATTTAATCAATAATAGCTTATAAAACTAAAATTAATACACTGAGTTATTTGATTTATTTATTGATTACATTTTTCCCCACACTATTTGACATTTGATGGTATAATCTAAATAGAAATAATCATTGAGAATTTCACTAAAGATAAGTTGACCCTTGAACAATGGAGATGTTAGCGGCACTGACTCCCTGTGCTGTCAAAAATCTGCATTTAACTTTTGCCTCCCTAAAACTTAAATTGTCCTTGGGCATGCATGGGATACTAATTTTAGGAACCCCTTCAGAAACTGAAATTTGTGGATGCTCAAGCCCCCTCTGTAAAATGGTGAATCAAGGCATGCAATCAGCCCTCTGCATCTGGAGACTCTCAATAGAGGTGTTTGTTGAAAAAAATAACCCACATATAAGTGGTCCCTGTGCAGTTCAAACCCATCTTGTTCTAAGGTCGCTGGTGAAATTTTTAATGTAATTAAGCTATTTTTCTGTTTTTATTAGAAGAGAAACATCTTTTCAGTTCCCCCAATTTTAGTAGAAATAAATGGTATTTAGATCATTGCTGGCTTTGACATAGCCATCTCCACTGTAAAGCCCTTGATGAGTAACTTCAGTTTTGAAAGCTCCTGCTTTCATGGAGCATCACATACTGTATGTAGGAGAAAGCAGAAAAAAAAAGAATTTTAGAATTTGTGCTCTTAACTTTTCATTAGTGGTGTATAAATATTAACAGCTAGCCAATAAAAGAAAAAAATTGTAATAAAATAATCTACACTTACCATAAGCAAACACTGCTATTAACAATTATTCCAGTTCTTACGCAGTTATATGTAGCCTGCGGTAAGGAAAAGTCTGTTTTTATTATGGGATAGACTGAAATAATTCATAAAACAGTTATTGCTATTCATAGCTGTAAACTCGACCTACTTGTGGAACTTTAAAAAAATACAGATGTTGGTTTCTGCATACACATGTGGTATCTTCTGGAAAGACTTCTTAGCATTTGTTAAAAATAAAATGTAAATGAAATCTATTGCCCATCCATTCTAAGAGAATGATTTCATTGGATGGAACTTTTCCAGTAAATTCATGTACACACAGTAACATTTGACACTATTTTTATCCACACAAAAAATTTTAGGAGAGGTGCGGACCTCTAGAATTTCGAAAAAAGGAGGCAGAAATATCAGGCAAAGACTACTGGGCATTGGTTTTTTTTCTCATTCATGGTGAAGATTGTTGAAAAACAAGAACTGTCAATGTTTATAGACATTATCTTAAGAGGAAACACAAATTTTTAATGTAAATTGTTTGCAAATTATAGTATAAGCTCCAAAAATAAAAGCGAAAGAATTAAGCTTCTAACTCTAATATAACCTAACTTTGCACAGGAAATATATATTCATGTCTCTGCTAGAGACTTTGGGCATGCTACACAGATAGACCTCCAACTGTCCCTTTGTCCCTTTTATTTGTATCACCGTGCTGTTATTCTATCAATTTTAAATCACTTGAAATTTTGAAGCGAGCGTCATCATTGACCATGAACTAAAGTCTTCAAAGATAGCCATGGTTGTATTTTGGAAGAGGTTTCCTCAGTGAAGTAAAGAGTGAAGTGAATATGCCTTAGATATACATAAAGCCCATGAAGAAGTCTGTGGTATTAGTGGGGAAGGCATTTTATTTGGCAATTCTTGTTAGTGGACTTTATCTTCATCCATTTTAGCTACACTTGTAACTAGTCAGGCTTCCTGGCTAATGAAAAACAACAAAGCTAATAGATAAGGTGGCACAATATCTATGTCCTTAAACTAACCTACCATATTAAATAATGCTCTTTGAACCCATATTCATGTTAGTGCATGTTACGTAAGATTTATCGAGGCACAAAATAATGCAGGTGCTATATAAAATTATTTATATAGTAGAATATAAATGTAACATCCACAAAAGAGTTTTCAAAAAATATCTTTTATGAAACTATTAGCTCCTGTCAAACTCTTTTACCTTACTCTGCCTGATATTTTTGGTATTTGAACATATTCATATAACAATATTTTTATTCAAGCACCTTATCCCAGGCAATGTGATCAATATACTGGCAAAAAAACATACTCAGAAAAAGGCAGTTCTCAAGATCAGAAAACCTTTGTTATATTTTAACAGCTTTATTGAAATTCACTCACCATACAATTCATCCAGTTAAACTGCACAGATCAATGTTTTTAACTTTTTTTAGGGAATGACAGAATAAGCATTTTCCCTCTTTCCCTCTGTGCTGATCCTTAAGGAATTAGCCACAGTGAGGGCTCATGTACCCATAAAGACTGCTTTTTTGTTTAATATAGTCCTGTGTGCTTTGTGGACACAAGTCCAAATACCTTTTAGAATTAGGTGTTTTGGTGCTTATCACCTAGACGGTGGCCTTAAAAATTAGGTTGTTAGAAGTGTGGTCCTTAGCTGCTCAGAGAGAAGCTGGAACTTGTGTGTTCCCTCTTGATTGTATGACACTGGGCTAGCTGTAAAAAAATACTGTTTTAAAATTCTTTCTGAGTTATTTAATACTGCTAATAGATATACAATGAAAACTATTGCATCTAACTTCAAAGACCTAATTTCCAGATAAGAGAAAATTAAAAATTTTTATATTACTTATGTAACTCATGACATTTATATGTGTGTGTGTGTGTGTGCATATGCATACGTGTATGTGTATGTGTAAGTGTATGTGTATGTCTATGTATAAACACACATACACACACACACTCACCCCCTTGCTTCTACCTCTAGACAGAAAACATGATAAAAACTTCTAGAGAACTGGAGATGTTGAAAATTTCAATTCATCCTTAGTTTTAATACCGAATTATTAATGAAGATTTCTTTTAGAGATATTAAAAATCAGTCATTTAATTCCATGTTAAATCATATTTTTGCCTTAATTTAACTGAGAAGTGTCAGTAGTGGCAACAGTTTGAAGAAGCAGAGAAGTGGGACTAGTTCTGTGTAATTTCTCTTTGATAGTATTAATCATCTGAGTTGTTCACTTAAAAAAAGATTAAACTAGTTAAAATACCAAAAAGGCACATTCCTTGAAATTCTATAGAGTCTGACAAGTCTACTTCATATTAAAATCATTGCTATGTATTATTGCATTATTTATTTTTTAAAAAATTTTATAGATTTTAAAATTTATTTCTGTTTGATTATTAATTAATAACATGAAGGATAAGGTATATTCACTTTTATTTTGACGAAAAGGAAATGAGAAAACATTTAGGCCAAAATACTTAAGGACTTTAATAGCACTTTTTACTCACCTATTTCTTGTTTTGGAAACATCAACTTTTTATTAAATTAGTTAAGTAACTCTTTATATGGAAAACTATCCTATTAATATCAGAAGAAAATTTTAGGAGATGCATATTTGACACTAAAACAATGTATTGTAGTTTTATGGTGATACTCTTGCCTATATAGAAAACCACATAAAGTTAGAAATGTTAAAATTCACTATTCCCTTTGTTTGTAATTATGTATTCTCTATAGTGTCATATAGAGAATAATCAAATGATAAGAAATGATGCAGATGTTATTCGCAACTTTGAGTAATACACGTTTTCTACCTTCCTTATCTGATATTTGAAATGTCACTGAGTCTGTTTTATCCAGTTTTCCTCAGCTACTGAAAGTCAGAGAGTGAATGAATGTCTATACACAAGGCAAGTTTATGCTTTTGAATCTTAGGAAATTCTCTAAATTTTAGCATTTTTTAATTTGGATTTATAACCTTGCTTTGGGTCTTTATTTCATATCCCTGTGGTATCTGACCTCTTCTTCTTTTTGGTGAACAGGAAATATCTGGTAATTTTCTATTCAGTTGCTGAAGGTATTATACATTTCACAGAAAGTTTCTGCAAAGCATATTCTGCATGGCAATTGACAATCTTCTCATAGCTCAATGTGGTGGACAAATCACACTAATGGTCACAGGCTGATGTTCCCAAAGGAGTCATTCAACAGAGCCATCTGAAGACATCCTATTTTTAATCTATTTTGAAAATCAAGGATCCAACAATTCCTGAACTTCTTAAAGTCATTGGTCTAGTTTATGTTTCCTGTGATATATAGCCTAATCTAGCTTGGAGGTGAAAGATGCAGTTAAGAAGGCAAAGTGAACAAAAGAAATTTGAGATGCAGCACTTTCAGTTTAAAAGGCTATTAATGACCATAAAGAATGTAATAACAAAACATATGTTATTTTCATCCTTGCAGGGACTCTAGGTGCTAACAGAGAATGCACAGTTATGTAACTCTCTGGTTTTATGTTCACTGTATTTAAATAGATGATAGATGATAGATGGATGATAGATTGATTGGTAGATATAGATAGATAGATTAGATAGATTAGATAGATAGATAGATAGATAGATGATAGATAGATAGATAGATGATATATAGATGGATGATAAGTAGGTAGGTAAGTAGACATAGACATAAATATTATGTTAAATATGTATATACTTTCTTTTTTTTAATATATATTTTCAGAAAAACTTTTTTGGTGAGGGCAATTGCCTTTATTGTACATGTATGTGTATATTTCCATGTCCACGTATGTGTGTTTGAGTGTGTTTAAATTAAACTAACATTTTATTTACTACAAAAGATCTTTTATACTTTTCCTTCATATTAAATTCTCATGTTTTTTCATTATATTATTTTTTTAATCTTCATTTTATAATTGAAAATAGAGAAACAAATGCAGCGCTGGAAGGAAAATCACTCCTTTGGCTTCCCTCAGATCCCTGCGTTTTTTCAAATTCTTCTTCAACTTTCATCAAGAGTTTCTAAAATTACTGTTTTCATATCCCTTGACAGTACACTCACTACCTTCCAAGTCTGTGACTCATATTCCATCTTTGAACATTTCAGGATTTAATGAAGTTTTTTTTATTAAACTAAAACATTTTTCATTTTAACTTGTATGTATTAGTCTTGGCACAGTTCCCTGGGACCACATAAAACAGATTTATGACTTTTCTCTTTACAAATTCTTCAAACATTTGATGTTTGCAAGCATGCACGCTGATGAATCTCCTTCTCAACCCCAATACAAGTCAAAACATTCTACCAAAGTTATTATTTTTAATTTTCTCACTGTGTTCTCTTTCACATACATCAGGGCATTCAGATTGTGTCCTACCTTAAGAAAAAAAATGTGTGAATAGAGTGTCTGGAAGTTAAGGGAAGGAAAGATTATTCTGCTCCTTTTGTTTTCACAAAACATTTGTGTGCTCACCCCTTCTACCATAAGGACTGGAGAGATTTAGTGAATCCTTTTAGTTGCTCCCACCATTCACTTATTGGGTTCTTCTCAAAGAATGATTGATACTGTCAAAGAGAAACAGCACTGGAGTATTGCAATAGGGGTCAAGACTATTGAACAGTGGAGAGAGATTAAACTCAACTTCACGGAAATAAAATGCAAGACAATTTCTAGGTTCTAGGGTGTGCTGTTGGGAAATTATTCCAGGACGTTAGGGGGAAGATTGGACAATGTGATGATGTTGTCTGTGTTTGTTAATTGAATTTTATCAAACTTAGGCTTCTGTCTACCCTCTCATAGAAACTGGGAGATAGGGTCATCAGTTTTTAATGATTAAATTTCAAAGGGACGGCTCTCTTGTGAAAGACATTCTTGGGTTGTAAAAACAGGCAAGTGTTTGTGAGAAAATCTACATCTCAAAGGGGCAGAAAGAAAATTTACAATTATGCAGTCAGTGCTTTAAGAAAAGGAGAACAGGTGGCTATAGTCAGAAAAAAAAAAAAAACAAAACCTGTCTAAAGTTTGGTCAAGCTGAAGGGAATGATTTAATCTATACCTAATTTTCATTGTTGAAAAATTGGTTTTCATCAGACATCTTTAATAGGGCAAAGGCATATTATCTGAAGAAAGTTCTAATTTCTATTACATTTTTTTCTGATACCAAGGATACTTCTTAGAAGTCAAACCTTTTGTACTTCAGAAAGCTGGATGAATGCATAGTGATAGTTCTCTGAAAGTTTATATTTCTTTCAACTGTGGCAAAATATCTTGACATTGTAGAAACTAGAGGTCAGCAAAAATTAGACTTAAAGTCACACTTTTTTTCTACAATCTGTTTTACTCAAGATTTTGTAATTTGGCAATTATTGGACCTCTACTAATAAAGGAAACACCTGGCTATTCTACTTTTCCCTACGGTTACCTTATAGATAGATTTTTTTCTTGGTCAGAATCCAAGGAAGTTAAGAAAAAATGATTTTGACCCTATAAATCAAGCGAAACAAAGTTAGCAGAAACACTAGGTGTTAAATACCTGAAGAGAAACAAAGAAAATAGATGAGGAAATTAGAATTGCCATCTTTTGGAAGAAACTTCTGACACAAGAAAAGATGAATGACTCACAGACACCGGGTAAAGAACAGAGTGGGGCTGTAATAATAATAAAGAAAAGTCATCTGTAGAATATGGTATAAGAAACACAGTACATTGGCTAAAACTGAGATTTAAAATAAATGAAGTAAAAAAAAAGAAAATGTATGCCAACTGGGTGAGTCAGAGGTCCATATGGTAAGCCATTAACATGAAAAGAAATATGATGAGTTTAGGGTATCAGACTCATAGTTGTCATACTAGCTACAGGACAAATAAACTAGAAATCCAAACAGGAATCAGAAGAGTGAATAACTACTTTACGTTGGTAAAACGTTATTTAATATCTTATCGAAGACCCGTTTTCACTCCCCTTCTCGTGATACGAGCCAATCAACTTGAAGCAGAAACAAGGAGAGGTGATCTCATTTGAAGTATAGAAATCAACACTGACTGTAATACTCTATCTAGAGGTAAATAAACTGTCATTCATTGATAATTTATTTCTATGAATATAACCTGGGAAAAGAGTCATTATCTTTTGTTTGCTTTACCCATCTTTGTATTCAAACTGTAAAATAGTAAATCCTAAGTATTTCTAAATATAAAAATCTATGTCTCAACTTAAAGTAGCATAGTGTTAATCTATTAAAACCAACTTATTCACAGATGCTATGTCAGCTTAGGAGTTTCTATTTGATTCTGAATGATATGAGGCACAAAATACTTCAAATGAAGTATGATGTACCCAGATTTACATTTTTTGAAGTTCTTGCTGCATTACAGACAGTGAAGATAGGTAGGAAAAGGAATCGTGGGACATTTTTGTTATAATTTAGTTAAGGAATGTCACAAACTAGTGGCAGAGAAAATGGAGTGCAAAAAATATAAGAACTACAGAAACTAAAAATTTGACAGGATTTTGAAGCTACTCCAATATTATTCTGAGAGAGGAACATGACAATAATAACTGGGAGTGAAGACTTTCTCCAATATTGAGATAATGGAGAAGATGTAAAACTTAGAGAATGGAGAAGGAGAGACATCCATTGAAGTTGCCTGTGGAATATTTAGGTAGAACTTTGCAGCAGATAGTGAACCACATGCAAAAGAGAACGAGCGAGGGCAGATAACCAGATTTATTAATGGTTGAGGTCCTCAGAGAGAGGACTAATCACCACGTGATAGTGAGCAGAGTGGAAAGACTTCTGAGAAAACGGTAGGAAACAAAAATATTTAGAAGTAGCTTCTGGAAAAGTGGTGAAGTTTAAATATTTATCTTGGCAATGGGAAAGAGCACTGACTAGGAAACAAAAGATAATGAGTTAATCACTGATGAAATTTATTGGTCATTGGCATCCATTGTGTAAAGTTTTATTTTCATTCTACGTGATACCCTCTGAAGGATCAGTAGTCAGCTAGAAAAGGCATCGCTGTTACATTCTGTACTTTTAAGTCTGTGTTATTGTAACAAAAGTATAACCAATAGGGGTTGTGAATTTGGGCAAAAAGATTGTTGACATGGTGACTAAGGATTTGTGCTATAATGAAAAAGAAAGTGATTAAAGACTTAGGTAGCTAAGTTGGAAGAAAATGGCACATTAGTAGCCTGGAGGCTTAGATGGGTTCAAAAAGTATGTACGGCAGGAAAATGTGTGTCTTTCTGGGATATTTGTACGTTTTCGTTAGGTTATGAAGAGTGACTAACAAGAATGAAATAGAAAAGCTTGTTGTTGTGACAATGTAACAGAATTGACATTTCCCCAGTTTATTTTGTCCAATACTAGTAACTGGGCTAAATGTTATGAAAAAACAAATGTTTAGTAAATGTAGCTTAAATGACAAGTCTCTTTTAAATAACCTTTTCAAGGATTGCTTGAACTTTTAGTATTTACCCTTTTACCATGAGCTTCTAAAATTATTTGACCAACATATACTTCTTAGCTAAACATATTGTAAGGATATTGCTCTATATAGTTCATTTTGAGAAATACTATAGTAGGTAATGTAAGTCAAGTGTCAGTGTGATGCCTGGAATAATTTCTACTCAATAACTGCTACTTTTAAAATAACTAGCATACTTTGATATGTTCTTCTTTTGCATAATTCTATAGACCCAAGTAGATGGTATTAGACAACTGGTTGTGCTCCAAGTTTTGTTATATTTTCTTGGCTGTTAACAGAACTAAAACAATGCCTTCTTGTGCAATACAGCTGTGATGGGTGAAGCTAAAGTAGAGGATACAAAAGTGCATTAGATGCAATTTTGGCACTTAGATATAAAGGAAATAAGCTGTATTAGGTTTTAAAAAGTTTTAAGAGCTAAGCCATAAAAGAAGTCCAGTTAATGCACATATGTGTGTGTGTGTGTGTGTGTGTGTGTGTGTGTGTGTGTATACTGTTATTATATAAAGGACTCATACAGCTGAAGGACACTCTCAGCGAAATATTAATAGCATTTACTGGATTTGCCCAATGGAAACCTTTAATATGATTTAGAGTGTATCTGAAATAGGTCAGAGTTGCTCATGCCCCTTCTTGTCTCTTTCTCAACCTCCAATTATAAAAATAAAAGAATATCATCACCAAAACATTTTACACTTCACTTTATAACCATCCCTCAAGTCAGTCTCTATACCTACCCTGACAAAATAGTCTAAATTAGGAGATCACTAAAATTCTCAGGAGTTCTGAAATGAGCTTCCTTTTTATTTTCTCACTTTTTAGAGTTCTTTTCTCTGAATATTACTCTCTACAACATGGTATTACTTCTAAAATACACATATTATTTAAAGCTTTTCATAGTTTTACTCTACTTTTAGAATTAAGACCCAAACCATTAGTCTGTTGCATGTAGGCATGACTAGCTCACTATTAAGACTTCAGTTCCTCTAATTTTACCCTCTATGCCATTTTCTGTACAGGACTATCTAAGCTTCTTCAATACATCAGACTCCTTCATTCCTCATGACGTCTTCACCAGTTTGTCTTTTTCCAGATAATATTTTTCCTCTCTCCTTTCACTCAGTGAACTCCTACTCATCCTAAAAATTTCTGCAAAAATTTAACTTCCTTGGGAAAGTGTTCTTTAATTTTCTTAGGTTACATTAGTTATAAGATCTCATAGCCTATCGAAATAATCATTTATAGTTATTATTTATATATACAACAAATGAATGTTATATCTTCTTCTTGTACACTGTTAAAACTATTTGAGGACTAGAACTATGTAAATTTTGAAAATTCTTACATCCCTAGTGCAAAAGGTTTGTGGTTACAGTAGTTTCTCAGTATTTTATTCCATGGTTCTTGGCCAATAAATGAGTGAATAAATCAGTACTTAACTGAGTGGCTCAAATATTGGGACTGCTACTATTGTCACACAGAAACTATAATATATGCCCTAAACTCTTTCCCTTTTAGTTTATCACCACTACTTATTGTACAGATAGGAATAAAATATCTTTTTAGCCAAAACAGGAGAATGAGTATTATAAAGAATTTATTATAAAGAAAATCCTTGACAAAGGTTAAATAAATATAGATTTAACAAATTAACTTCTGTTACTGGTTTCTAGTTCTTTTTAAGAAGTGCTTTTATATAGATGGTTCAAGTTTATTTAAAATAATGGAGACTGTTCTGCCATAGTCACTTCCTAGATGGTCAATCTATTTTTGTCTACCAATTTAAATTACCAAGTCATTTGAAAATAGAATAAAGACAGAACATTTGTTAGCATGTAATGTGGGACATGTGTGGGGTGTGTGTGTGTGTGTGTGTGTGTGTGTGTGTGTGTGTGTGTGTGCACGGGCGCACGTAGGTGCACTAAAATATGAGACTTCATAAGTAGAAGACACAAATAACTTTGTAGAAAATAAGTTTATTTAATCATGCCATTGAAGAATATAAAGAGATGTTTTTCAATCTTGGATCTATGTTTTCAGGCTTCCCGGTTTGAATGGCTGATAAATAAATTTGTTTTCAATTTTATTCATAAAAATTACCTGATACATATGATTTCTATATTCAGTTTACATTTAAGATCATTGAAAATAAATTGACATTCATATTAGAAAGTTTACAATGTTCTGCAATCACTTATTCTTCCTGAAAACAAATTATAATACTACCAAGTAACATTAGCTGTGATCTTATTAAATACTCACAACTCAATAAGTTAGGATTCCTTAGTATCGCCATTTTACAATTCAAGATACTAGGACTTAAAGAAGTCTTGTAACTTTTGAAACTGAGACTACACAACTAATAAATAAGAAAACTGAAGATTTAACTTAGAGAGAGATATTCTGTGCTGCAGTCTGTGAGAACTAAAGCTCACTTTTTAAATCATTTATCCTTCCAGAAAACAATTAGGTATTGGCTATTTTATGCCAGGCACTTAACTAAGCACCAGAAATTTGAACTCCTTATCTTAAGGTGCTCATGGTCTAGTAGAAAAAAATAGGCAAGTAAAGAGATTATAATAAATAATATACATAATTACTTTATACCCTGAGATTGTAAGGTCCAAAAAAGACTCCCCTTTGATTATTTATTACAAAATTTGGTAAAGAAGTGGAGAAAAAAATATTTAAAAGGAGAATATGGATCATTTGAGACAAAGGAAGCAACAACAACAACAACAAAAATGATACTTATTAGAGAAATAGTATGATGGATTGAGGAGTGAAAGTAGTTCATATATGTATGCAGGAATGAAAGTAGTTCATTAAGCTAAAATAAAAATTATAGTTAAGAAAGTAGTGAATGAGGATGATAGAATGTAACAGGTGCCAAAATTTAAATTGCCTTATAGTACATGAGAATAATTTTGGACTTTGTTCTAAGAATAATAAAAGTTTTAATATGTTTTCATTTTTAACCTTTGATTTGAATAATATACCCATTTATAGCTACAAATTTTTAAGAGATCTATTTGTTATTAGATTAGATCGTGTAATGAGAAAATGCTAGCACCAATTTTTATGGGAATTATTAAGACTTTTGTTAACTAAAGGCCATGACAATAAAAAAAAATTTAAGTTCTTAATCATTTTGAGAATTAATAAGGAGCTCAGTTAACTGGATTGTAAATTAATGAGCGAGGGTTTCCTTGGAGATGAAAACGCCATTTTATTAACTTGTTTCTATTAATTAAAATGTTTAAATAAAGGAAAACATTTAAAAATAATAGCTGGAAACTGTTGTCTAAAATATTTATCTAATTTAACGGCTATCTCCATTCTATGATCTTATTGACCAGCTGAAAGTTGAAGGTGGTTTATGTGAAAAAGGCTTGCATGACCTACCCAAACATCTCTACGGTGTCTATTGAGGGAGCTTTTGTTCATCCGAATAGCTTTGACTTTTTAGATATTTAGACACATCTTGCAGAAAGTACTTCTAGAGTGATGCTGAAAAACTAAAGTTCATAAATATTCACCAGTTCTGAACAAATTAATTTTTTTTCAGAAATGGAAAATCATTAGGTAATGTTGGTTTTGCTACCACTGTGTTTCTTCAATATCTTCCTATCTCCACATTGCCAGGAGAAGAATGCAATTACTCTGCTAACCGTGGCTTGATTTCTGATTCCTACAAAGTTCAAAGATTTTAAAGAAAGCTTCTTCATTTTGTTAGGAATAATACAGCACAGGCAGAGCTCTTATTTTCCTCCTGTAGCTGCAAACTACAGCAAGTTAGAGGGAATTTATTTCAGAGATTTGACACTTCTCCAATGTTAATATATTTTCAGTCTAATTTTGTTATGCATTAGCATGTGCATAGAATGTCAACCCTTATTATGGATCATAGATTTAGGTTAAGTTGTTGTTGCCTAGCATTTGCTCAAGATTGGGTGCCATATGCTTTATAATTATATTTATTTGGATTTTATTTGATTTAACCAAATATTAGAGAAAGTGAATGCTTAAGATAACATTTTGTATGATTCAGAATAAAATCACAGTTCCACTAAGTGGCTTTTCTTGGACTATATATATAATTTATAAAATTGACAATGCCAATCATTTATACATTTCAGATGCTTCTACTAATTTTCCATGCATTGATATGTAGTGTACTATTTTTAATATGTGTTAAATGGTGTATTGGAATTTCAAAAATAAGAGATCCTTTAAGAAATAGCTACAATGTTTTTTAACTACTTGAAGTACCAAGCTTTGTAGAATCAGTCTCCAATTTTAAAGAAGAAAATATATTTGAGGTAGATCAAATGCTACTTAGTCTTTAGGTATTACGATTAAAACCCAGTCTATAGTAGCCTTAATAGACTAAGATCCCATAGACAGAGAAAAGAGAACAGGAGAGCTCTCTGATGACATCTGGAATTTACTATTAAATACTTAATTAGAATTTAAAACTTTGGTAGAGTAAATTTTATATATGTGTATATATATATATATATATCTATGCATAGATATATATATATGCATAGATATATATATATGCATAGAGATATATAGATAGACAGACAGACAGATGATGATAGATGATAGATAGATAGATATAGATAGAGAGAGAGAGATGATAGATAGATGATAGATAGATGATAGATAGATAGATAGATAGATAGAGAGAGAGAGATGATAGATAGATGATAGATAGATGATAGATAGATAGATAGATAGATAGATAGATAGATAGATAGATAGATGATAGGTAGACAGACAGACAGACAGATAGATGATAGACACACATACATATACATATATGTTTTATGTGTGTGTGGAGATATATGAGTAAGGCATACATATGTCAAATTGAACATAAAACTGTGGCTGAATCTTGCTTTTTCCAAGGGCAAGATTATTTCAAAATTATATCAGCCTATATATAAATACTAAAAAAATATCTTTTCAACAGAAACTTATGCATTACTAAAGCATGAAAGTTCTATTGTAAAAATCACACTTCAATGCATTCAAACCTTCCTGTGTATAGTTTTTTAATATATAAAAAATAAGATTGCTACAGCTTAAATTTTCAAGTGCAAAGAACATAAAATTTTATTGTAGCTTTTTATAAATTGTCATTTTAGAAATGCTTATTAGTTATTAATATTTCTCTATTTTGATTAAATAGAATAATAAAATTAATTCATGATGATATTTTGAATTTGTGCTAGTTCAAGAAATTTAACATTTGAGTCTCATCAGGGTGAAATCAACCATATCTTTTAATTATCATACCAGAAAATGTGTTAAATGACTTCTTTTGAAAATAATTTTGTTCCTTTATATTGATGCTGGGGAGGAAAATGAAGTTTTTAAGTTAATAAACATAGCCATTCAATATGAATAGACAAGGAAACAATGTTTGCCTAAGAAGAATAATAAAATAAAGCAAAATTTTTCAGATATATTTAAAATATATGTGCATTTGTGTGTATTAAAACTAAAAATGAAAAGATAATTAAATGGTAAAGATATAATTTAAATAGTGTGTTCAACTGAAAGGAAACAAAAACGTGATGTATAAGGTCATATTATTAAATATATGTTATTTGTAATGAGATAATTTGTGGGTTGAGGGTTGGTTTTTCTAAAATTCATTATGTTATTAAATAAATAAGTATATAAAAATAAAAAAGGAAGATATTTGATTCTTAACTTAGAGAAGTAGAGAGATAAAAAGACTATCATTCTCATCCTATAACAAGGAAAAAACTAGACAGACTAAATTCATGACTTTCTGGAACACACCAGAGAACTTAATTCTTTTGGCATCCAACTGCCCCCAAATCTAGAAGAGCCAGCAGTATGTGCTAAAATTGGGCAGGTGTTGCAGCCAGTAATAATTCAACTGAAATGCCTTATGTCATTATTAAATGTCAAATGTGGACTATATGAAAGTGAAAATTCTTTAGGGATTATAGATTTAAGAAATGTTTGCACCTCTTACTGGCTTTTTCTCCATGTATCTGAGAAAGGTACTTAGGGGAAGACTGGAGAGAAGCCTAAGAAGTCTTCCTTTGTGATGCTAGCCACAGGAAGGGAATAGCTTAAACTGCTGAAACTGCTTAGAATACTGCTCATAGTACTTACTCCTTTACAAAAAAAGAAAAGTTTAGTTTTTGTTTCCGGGTAAAAGGGAAATGGAATTAATGGGAGAAATAACATTAAATTTCAACGGCCTTTTTAGAGTCAATAATATGCACCGTGATGCTAAAAGAGTAAAGGTTACAAAATTAAACATTTTCCACAAAGCATCTAACAGACCTATAGCTCTGTGGAACATAATTTTGTAAGATCTAAAAGTTAGAGAAAACAAACATGTATTGATATCTTCTTTGTGCCAGGTACAATACTAAGGATGTTATAAACATTTTTTTTTTAATTAAATTCTCAAGATCCTTGCTAGAAAAGTTGTTCTCTTTATGTTTGAGGTAAAGAAATCAAAGTCTAGAGAAGTTAGGTTGAATATAGTCATAGAGTAGGTAAAAGGGAAAACATGATTTAAATCTAAGTGTGTTTCAGTTTAGTACCGATGCCTATTTTATCCTGTCTTCTATGGATGACATGTGAAAAATTTAATATATTAAATATTCATTTAGAAGACATATTTTAATATTTCCACAATTCTTTTAAATGAACTTATTAGATATCTCATAAATTTCTAGTTTTAAAAGATGCATACTTCAAAAGCTCTATGGAAAAGGCTTCGAGTTTTCTTGGTCTCATAGTCATCAAAACTTTTCAGCAAAAGTTTATTTATTTCTTAAATATTGTTCCCAAAAATTCTATTTATCTGTCTTTACGGACTAACTTACTCAACACTAAGCACTTGGTATAGCATATTCTTAGACTGTATTTATCATCACATACTCCAAGCAGATTAATACCTGATCTCCTTAATAGAACAATAACTTCCTTGTTGATGGCATCTATCATCTCTTGCCAAGGAAATACTGACCAAAAATACTAATTTCATCAGCAAATGGATCTGGAGAGATTCAAGATATAATCAATCAGTTTAGACAACAAATACTAGATTATAATAAAGCAATAAACAATAAGTATTATGAATTTTTCCTTAAATCTACCCAAACCAGTTTATGAAATAGTAGTGATTTCAACAGATCTCAGAAAAAAGATATCCATTGCACATTTGATGAAATGATGACTTCTATCTTGGACGTCCCAAGAAACAAATCTCCTAGTACAAGATTGTTTCTTGCTGTTTATGTTTTAATTCCATCTTATCACCCTAATACAAGTAGCTTGAGTTATCTACAAGATATCTCAAATTTTTTACATCCTGAAGTTTGAGTAAAGTGTAGCCTTCAAGAACTTACCAGGATCTATTTGCAAGCAAGTGATTTTCACAATTGCTAAGTTTGTAAGCAAATTGCATACATCACTTCTATGTTGTTTTGAAGTCATGTCCTTGCAAATTCATCTGAGATATATGACAAAACAAGAACATGGAAAGCAACAAATTTCAATAAAAAATTTGTCAGAGTAATAAATACACATGGCAGGTCACACTTCAGTTTATAAACACAGCTTTGCCAAAGGTGGTTTAAAAGGGTAGATGTTTTCCCTGCATTTCTTGCGGTAATACATCTCCCTTGGAGTTCTGACCTCTTGTGGCAACAAAGAAATGGTGCTTTTTAAAGTACAAATAATCAAGATTTATCCTCTACTTTTTCAAAGTAGATGAAGGCAAACTATGCATCTTCTGCTATTTTATAGAAACCACATCTCAAAATAGGTGCAGCAATGCTTCCATAAACTGGAGATAGCTAATATGAAGTTACCCTTTATCAGAATCGACATATTCCCTACTCAAAAATATTAGATTAATAAAAAAATGAATTCCAATTCACATTCTGAATTTATTAAAAAACAGAACAAAACAATAATAATGCCTGTTCTTTCTTATCCTAGCTAGTTATAATTATGTACCTCAGGTCTTCTATAAGAGGAATCTTAGAGACAATTTCTTCTTCCCTTTGACCCACCATTATGAATTATGAATAAATTCTCTACATCTGATATAACTCTATGATATATTCTTTTTGTTTTGTTTTTAATTTTCACTTCCTTCATGATTACATTAACCTTGTTTGCTCTCTCCTGAAATATTACAGCATGTCTCTATGTGGGATACTACCTGCACTCTTAATTTGGATGCTTGTATCAGTGTTATGTTTTGATCTCAGACTCAGTAAAATGTCTCTACAACTAAACATGCTTCAATGCTTTTCCAAGGGCATCAGCACAATGGCCCAAACCTTAGCATTCTGCACAATTGGTTTTTAAAATGTAGTCCATTTATATAATCTCACACTATGCATTCACAGTCCAGTCTCATTGAATTATTGTTTTCCTCCTTACCTGTAACGCTCTTCCTCACTCTGTGGAGTTCTGCAGAGCCAAGAATACTCAGCTTTCTTCACAGTTCAAAATAGTACTTGAATTAATTTGCTTATTCACTTGGTAATTTATAATAAGAATTTTCGAAAGTATTGTTTTCGTCCTGGAATTGTGATGAAGTGCTGGTACTAACCATAAGTGGTCCATTTTTATGTAAAATAAACCAAGCGCAGCTAGTGCCAGTCTTTCTCTTCAAAGTGTATAGAAATTTGTCAGTTAGGGAACCAGCTTTTTTCTTCAATCTTACATTTTGTTAATAAGAAGAGTAGATCCACTTTTTGCAGAATTATAGTGGTTAGTTATTCTCTCTCTTCATACTCCTTTTAGAGAGAAGGTGGCACCTGTTTGCCTGGAGGCCAAGAGTAGGAGTCGAAATAGAATTGCTTTGGAAGGCTGCAGAGTATCTGGAAAATGGGGTGTCATCATTTTATTTCTCAGTTGTACTTTGATGAGTCAGGAGCTGTGTGGAGTCATGTTTGTACTTCTAGAATAGGAAAAAGAGTATCTGAGGGGAGTTAGGTAGTGGAGATTTGCAAGGCCGAAAGGGGGTTGTTAGCAGGATGTGGCTAGCCACTTTGTTTTCAGGACTCTTTGAATTTTTCTCACCCACTGCCAAACTCACAATGAACACAAAAATTACACCAAGTAACAGCAGCAATCCCCTCCAAGGGGAGAAATGTTACCTAACATATAAGTATGATAGCTCTGTGTGCTTCATATATTCTTTATCTTATTTCGCCCAAGAATGGAAAAGGTGACTGATGCTGCCTCTACTCTAGCTTGCATTGTGATGGACATAGCAGAATAATTTTGAATTGTATGTAAAATTACATCTTTGGACACAAACAGAACAGTTTTAGGAACCAAAATTATATATAAAGGACTGAAAACGTAAAGATACTAAGAAGGTAATAAATAAGTAGATGAAAGTGGGGTCTGTATGGGATATGATTGAGGTTTTTTTTATAAATAAAACATTCTGTTTTATAAGCCAGTGAGTTAATTATCTGTAAATGGCTGGTTACACATTGGTCCATCCAGCAAATGTTTACTGAGCTGTTGCCATGTACCTGAAACTGATAACAGTCCCAGGAACAAGCATGAGACAAGACAGATTAGACCAGTTTCTCTGAGCTTGCAGGCTGATAGACATTACCTCATCTGTAAATGCTCTTACTCTCACCACAGGATAGAATTAATTCCTCTATTTTCTGATATTTCAAACCACATCTATATAAAACTAGGCAAACCTATTTCTTACAAGTTTCAATCAATTGTAGTTCCTCATTTTGTCAGAGATGCTCTCAATCCAGCGTGGGGCGAATCTGTATCCTGTCTAATTAAAGACAAAGGCAGAATGAAACTGGGCTCAAATACAACTCTGGCAATCTCGAATTGTGTGGCCTTGGACAATTAAGAGATATGACTCTCTCCCTCCTAAATTAAAATAATAATAGCTTCCGAGGTTACAGTTATAATCTATATGTATACATACAAATGCATACTTATGTAAATATACTTATACATATAATAAGCATGCATACATACATTAAATAATATATATTAAGTGTATATAATATAGCACCTGATGTACAGTAGCTATTCACTGATGACTTTCCATGTATCTTGCATTTGTTTAACTCCTATGCCCAAATCATTTGATATTTTCAAAATAAAATTTTGGCATATTCTAACTAATATCATCACACTTCTCCAAACAGTGTTTTTATATCTCACTTTTATTAATTTACTTTCTTTCAATGTTCCCCTTTGTTCCAATCTATTTTTCACAAGGCTTATCTAATTCTGGTTTTAAGCTTTATAGTCAGAACTCAGATATTCACACAACTCTAATGTGTTTCTCCTCCAATGTGTGATTTTCAATTTGTCTTATACATTTCTCATTTCAATATCCAAGCTTAGCAGAAAAATTTTTATGCCATTAGGCTGGGTTTGAATTTGTTCCATCTTTTGTTCCATATATTTATCATTTACATTTCTATAGTCATATTCACAACTGCTTCACTTACCATCCTCTTGCAGCCATGTTCTTTTTAAAAGTCTAATTAAGTGTTATGTGTATCTTTTTAGATTTTAGAAGTCTATTGTTTGAAAGCCTATACACTTGTCAATTCAAAGTCTGAACATTGCTAAATTATTTTTTCTAGTCACTAAGAATTAAGCCTGTTTCTCCATTTAATATTTCTAAGGCATTGTCACTTATTTCAGGACCAGGAATTCTTTACTAGATTTTTCTGCTTTTAGTTGAAGGAGATTTCTTGTTCAAAGGATGATTCAGACCTCCAATATTTTCTCTGTACTCTTATTGAGCACATATGTTTTTGTTAGGCTTTGTGTATTGGTCAGGGTTCTCCAGAGATATAGGATATATCTATATCTCTATATAAATACATATATATGTATATTTATATATGTCTATATATATATATATTGATGTCTATCAATACATACATATATAGATGTAGATTTATGAGGAGATTTTTTTTTTTATGGGAATTGGCTCATGTGGTTATGGAGGCCAAGAAATCCCATGATGTGATGTCTGCAAGCTGGAGAACAAGGAAAGTGGTGGTACAATTCAATCCAAATGAGACATCCCGAGAATCAGAGGGTTGATGGTATAAGCCCCTGCCTGAGGCTGAAAACACAAGTTTCAGGGGCACTGATGTCAAAGGCAGAACATGCATATTGCAGCTGAAGCAGAGCAAGTGAATTTTCCCTCCCTCCACCTTTTCCTTTAATCCTGGTACTCAACAGGTTGGATGATGCCCACTTTCATTGGAGAACAATCTTCTTTGTACAGTCTACTGATTCAAATGGTAATCTCTTCCTAAGATACCCTCACAGACATGCCCAGATATAATGTTTTACCAGACTTCTGGGCATGCTTTAGCCTAGTCAGGTTGACACATAAAATTACCCATCAAAACTCTGTGAGAAACAATATGATAAAGAGATTAAATCTATCAAAACACTGGAGTTAAATGAACATAGTTTCATTTTTAGCATGTATCATTTATTAGAGCTGTGCCGCCTGAAAGTGTTATTTACCTTCAGTTTACTGATTTGTGAAAAAGAAATAATTATGATGCTTATAAAAAAAAAAGTCTGGAAAGACTGGAGGGGATTCATGTACATTATCTGGTAATGTTGTCATAATTATTAGGTAATTTACATACATTATCATATTTACTCCTAATAATAGCTAGATAGCTTAGCTATTGTCTTTCCCATTTTGTATAGTGAAAAACTGCTTTTAAAAGAATTGAGGCACCTAAAAATACCATGAGTTAGTAACAGATTCAGAGGTACGTTCCTGTTCTAGTTAAGTTTAATTTGTAGATCCATGTTATTATGCCTACTATTAAGCAATAAAGGAAGTCTATGTGTGTGTGTACGGGGGGGGGCGGAGTAAGTCTTTGTTTCTCTAAAATAAATTAATAAATTAATAGTTAAATATAAACATTTTAAGTGCCAATACAAAAATTAAAGAATCCTGGTATTGTTACTTGCGTGTGAAGGCTGTGTTGTGGAAGCCAGGGCTCGGTCCCTGGATCCTCCACATAAGATTTGCCTGCAGGGTGGACACTCAGAGAAGAAAGATGGAACATACAGAGTAGCAGGTGTAAGTAAATTATTAGGCAGGGTACACTTGGGAGAAAACTAAGCAGTCACTTCAGTAGAGGATTAAGGGCCTGGAGAAGTTGAGGTTCCTGGTTTCTATGGGCAAAAGGGTTTCTTTGTTCTGTCCCTCCCACCTAGAATGAGGTGAATTTCCTGCTCTTCCCTCTGAACTGCCCGCTCCTGGTCCAAGCATGCTCAGTGAGTGCCAGTAGATGGGAAGTCATACGCCTGCGCCATGGGGATATTGAGGGTAGGCGTTCAGTCAGTTAACTAATTTTGCCCATACCTGTGGAGCACCCCCAGGGTAAGGTCATATGATCTCAACTGAAGTTAACCGGTCATGGGAAAAAAAGGGAGTCACCTGAATCTGCTAGAGATCTTATTTTGTACAATTTACTGCTAAACTGGTCTTGGGACCTCTTTAAACTCTTTTTGTCCTTTTTCCCTTTGGCTCTTATCTACCTATTTACCTACCTTATCAGTGCTTTTTACACCATTAATGTGAGTACGTGTGATAGACTCTTGCATGGCAGACATTTTCCAGAGGTATTCTTATCATCCACAACTCACCTTCTCTTTGTATCATTTCCTAAAGTTCTGCTCTCTGAGGCTAATCAATCTGATAATCATCTCTGTCAGAATTATTCATAAATTAATTCTGTACCTATATATGCTACTGCTTTTATACAATGCTGGTCTTAAAACATGAGCTATTGGTAAGATCAGGTTTTATTGTAAGTCATAAACAGAAGAGTGTTTGAGAAGGGGCCTTTGACCCCTTCTAAATCATATTATATAGACACTAGCATTTTCTTTAAAAAAAAAAAGTAGCTTTGGAATTAATAGAGAAACATTGCTAATGTTGATTCTTACTAGGCACATCTTAAAACATGGCTCTATCCAAATTAAATTAAAAATTTAAGCTGTGAAATTTTATGATATAACAGTGAAGACTTGGTTGGAAGTCCAAGGAACTTGGTTTTGTTTGGATCTCTGGTCTGTTACCAACTCTTTACTGAATTTGGACAAATAACTTCCCTCTGCAAATGACTTAACTACACAAAGAGCACAGGTGATCTTGACCTCTTTCAGAAAAAGATAGTCCAATATTTGGCCACCAAAATATCCTCAAATCTTTCCTCTTTTTTTTTAAATTAAATTCATTGAAGTGACATTGATTATGATTAATAATATTATATAGGTTGCAAGTGTACAATTTAAGGATATGTCATATGTATGTTACATTGTGTATAAAGATAAAAGGGGTCTAATGATGGAAGGAAATTTAACTTTGGGTAGTGAACACACAATGCAATATCTTTTTTTTTAATTGTAATTTTTCATTTTATTCCATTCATGCCTTAAATAATCACATTAGTAGCAATTAAAAAAAATGTAAGCATTTGCACATCATCTTTCTTCAGGTGCTTGAAAGTGTTGTCATCTCCTCATCTCACCAATCACTTGATTCTTCTTACAAACATAGAACAGAGTATGTACAATTTTAATATAAGTTATAAAAACCAAACTAATATGGTTTAGAAAATATTTAGAACATTATAAATTAGAACTAAAAGTGTATAACATATGTATATATATTAAAAACAAATAAGATAATTTTGTTTTTTAAGTCCTTATAATTATATTAAGCAGCTGAATAATGAGTTTCTTTACATGTATTCTTCTTTCTAAAGAAAAGTTTCCAAATTTGCTAATATGTGATTTTATTATAGTAAAAATAATCAAAGACAATGTTATTATTATTTTCTCTAAATAAGTCTACTAGTATTCTGAAAATATCCACGTATTAACAGCAATATCATATCAGATCCTTAGATTTCAGTTTTTCTACAACACAACTCAGAGTATTACAGGGTTTTAAAATCTTTCTTTACATTCTCCTTACTAGTTGGTTATTCAAAATAATTTCCTTAAGAACTGTGGTATAAACTTTGTTTATTTTAGCCTTTAGAAGGAACTGAGTTTACCAGCTAATAGAGTATATTACTCATGGGGTTACTATAATCCAATGATGCTAGTTTCTACATGAGATTTTCTCAGCCCAGATTTTTAGAAAACATAAATAATATCTGTTATATTACTTTTCCTTCTTAATATTGCTCATTATAGAGAGTTAAAATAGTATAAAATTATTTGAGAAGTGTTACTTTTAAAAATAGAAAAAAAGAAGAATACTGGTTCAAAAGTAAGAGTGTAATTTATTGACATAATTTAGAAAGATAAAAAGGATAGTTTGGATTGAATATCTTAGATAAGATTTTATATTAGAAGCCACATTTAAGGGAGAAGAAGTTTATTATTTGACCAATACTGAAAAACTTCAGATGTAAAAGATTGTCAGTCTCATTCAGTTAATGAATACAGTTTGGCCAATTATTCATACTGGAAGTAAGATTCACTTTAGAGCTTCTGCAAAGTAGATGGTTCAAACCAGAGTTTATGAAGGATTTGGTTATATTTGGACCGCTATGAAATCTGTAGTGACGAACAAATCATCAAGTTTCAACTCAGGATCACCCGTTAGTATCATCAGTTCTTTTAAAAGCATCTCTCATTCAGACTCAAAAGAAAAGAGAAGCCGTGTAGGTGTCAGCCCACAGTTCAATGGGCGTGTGAGCTTGTTTCACACTGAACACCAGGAACTTGAACTTCTTTCTTGCTTTCTGGTTGATCTCATGGTTAACAATAATTTACTTCCTTGAGAAACATTTCTGTTTGTGTGTGGTGGTGGTAGTAGTATTTAAGTTTCTTCTAATTCTCTGGACATATGTTGATTAAATCATAAATCATAATTTATTAAATGTTTTGTTGAGAAAAATATATTAACTAGCATGACAAAGCACTTTTCATATATCATGGATTTTATTGGTAAAAAGGTAAATTTTTCTTTGGGCAATATGACTCTGTGCCATAATTCTCTGAGCTTAGGGATACCTTTGTTTTTATTTAATAGACTACGTTAATCATTCAAAAATATATTTCAGTATTTTTCAATTCATGAATATTACTTTTACTAATATGTAAAGGGAAAGAGGTGTTACCAAATATAACTTCAATTTAATCAAACATGGGGTCTTCGTGGTAAAATAAATATTATCAAAAGCCTTATTTTCACTATCCTTTAGCTTCTGCCTGAAGAATATTTTGGGACATTAACATATCAACTCTTTCTACATTACCATGGCTTAGTTAATTAGATTCTAGATCTCTATAGCTTGGGCAAAAACACAACAAACTTTCAAATTATAAATAATTTCAACTTTCTAATTTCTAAAGCTGACTAATGCACCCCTACATATTGTTTCAATATTTAAATACTTCCATATAGTTAATAAATATCTCATTCTCAAGTTCTGCTCCACCCTGCTACTACTCCAGATCTCCCCTCCACTATGATGCCCCACGAACCACCAACCATTATGATAAAGACTAATCCATTGTGACTATGCTCTAGCACTATATGTGCATCAGTTTTGACATGCCTGTGCTTATGCCTCACAAAATGGTAAATATTATAAATATCACTCTTTTTTGCTTTGATTTATATATATTTTGAAATGACTGCTATAATGTTTAGTTAATATCTATTATCTTATAAATACAATAAAAAGAAAATAAAAGTTTTTCTTTGTCATGAAAGTGCTTGGGATTTACTCTCTTAACAACTTGCTATGTGGTCCAGCAGGGTTAGCTAGAGTCATCATGTTATATGTTACATTCCTAGTACTGATTTACCTTATAATTGGAAGTTTGTACCTTTTGACCCCTACCTCCGATTCCCCAACACCCTGCCTCTGATAACCGCAAGTATGACCTGTATAAGTTTGGAGTTCTGTTTTTTTATTTATTTGTTTGTTTTTACATTCCACATATTTGTGAGATTATACAATGTTGGTCTTTTTCTGTGTTTACTCATTTTACTTAGCATTACACATTCGAGGTTCATCAATATTGTTCCAAATGATAAGATTTCATCATCATTAATGGCCAATTAATATTCCATTGTATACATATACTCCATATGTTCTTTATCCATTCATCCATAGATGGACATTTAGGCAGTTTCCATGTCTTGGCTATTGTAAATAATGATATTATGAATATGGTGGTGCAGATAGCTTTCTTATTTTATTTTATTTTAATTATTTTTTATTTTTTTATAGTAACATTTGATAACAAAATCCAATAATTTTCATTCGTACACTTTTAACAGTAAGGTATATATATATATATTTACTCTGTGCGTTCACCTCCCATAGTTAGATTTTTTTCTGTCACCATGTATTTCACCCCTTTTACTCTGTCTACTTCCTCCTCCCTTTTCCTCACCCTCTAGTCTATTGTCCATGTCCGTGAGTCTCTGCTTGTTTGTTCTATTCATTTGTTGCTTTTAGGTTTATCCCACATATAAGGGATATCATGTGATTTTCAGCTTTTTCTGTCTGGCTTATTTTGCTTAGCATGATTATCTTGAGGTACATCCATGTTATCGCAAATGGCAGCATTTCAGATATCTTTCTGAATTAGAGTTTCTGTTTTTGGGGGGGAATATATTTTCAAAAGTAAAATTGGGTCATATGATAATTCTATTTTTAATTTTTTAAAGAAATTCTAAAACATTTTCATGATGGCTGTACCAATTTACAATCCCACCAGCAGTGCACAACAGTTTCTTTTCTCTATATCCAGGCCAACATTTGTTATCTCTCATCTTTTTGTAAATATTACTTTTATTTACCTCTGACCTACAATGCTTCCTTCAAATATGTCAAGGAAAGAAAAAGTAATGAAAGACAAGGTTTTTCTACCAGCAATAGTGAGAGTTGTTCTGCTCTAATTATGTTTAGAAAATGTGCTCGAAATGTCATTAAGGCCATTCTTGCAGGTGATATGCAAATCACAAAAAGAAGTAGGAAGAGAAAGAGGAAGCTAGGAGAGGAGGAGGGAGAGGACAAAAAAAATGAAGAGGAAGGGGAGGAAACAGCCTAAACACAGATGGGTATAGAGGTGACATGGACTGTTGAGCCTCTCCAACAACTCCTCTTGAGATGGACAAATATTCTTTTATAAACCTGTACAATGAATATCTCAAATTTCTTCCTATTAGCTTCTAGCTTACTATTTTTTGACTACCATCAGTCAGTTGGCCCTGGAGTTATGAATATTCATAAATATTTTTGTAACATTTTCAAAGAAATGGGAAAGGTTGTTAGAAAATTGAGAGAACTATAACTTTAAATAATATTTATTTTAAATTTTCACAAAGAAATAAAGAAAACAATGAAATGTACCCATTGTTCTCAGTGAAGTTGAAAAATTCTACTCTAACAGAGAAGTATTACATTAGGCATAATTTTATTCCTTGTAAGTAAAAATAAGTTTGTTTCTACTTTGCCAATGATTACCCTTGTTCTTTTTGTCTAATTGCATTTCCCATCCTAGAACAATCTAATTATCAATGGAAAAGATGGGCATTTTTGCCTTACTTTTTATTATATAAGTGAATATTTATTGTTCTAAATTTTAAACATGATTTTAGATTTGGCTTTATATATAAGTATTCATGTCAAATATAGTGTCCATCTATTCTCATTTACTAATACCTTATTTTTTTTATGCATTTGTTGAACTGCTCTAGGACCAGATAAATCTAAATTTCCTTAAAGATTTCAAATGTTCTTACCACAAGCAAATGTCTTTGACGTGATATTTATTGCATATTGGAAGAAATTTAATATTTAAGTGTATCAAAATTCATAGTGGATATGTTTTAGTTTTAGTCATACATCAAGTTGTTAACAGTAGTTTATTGCATTGAGTGTATGGCAGTGAATTTCATATATGTATAAGGTCTTAGGTTTCTATATAGCTCTGATTGCAATATTTGATGTAGAATTCTAGAATTTTCATAAATGAGGTTACTCTACTCTGTATAAGGCAGTCATTTCAGGTAGGACTAAATGATTCCATAGAGAAAATCTGCTAATTTACATGTACCTTAAACAGTGACAAGTATCTCCCCAGAGTCCAGTGATTGTTTAGATCCTTTGTTTCTAAAGAAGAAGGAGACACCTAAACAATTAGTCATGTAACCCCACTTCCTCTTTTGAAATATCTGATGTTACTATAAATTTCCTCCTGGGAAATATCAAAGTGGAAAAACTGTAAATTCCTAGACCATGACCAATGTTAAAAATAAATGAGTACATGCAATAAAATAGTGGTTGGTCTCAAAGATAATTTAGAAAATTAAAGAAAAGAGAAAAACTACTGATGGATGTGTTTTACAGCCCACCCCAAACATTTTTTTACATTTGGAATAATGTGATTAGAGGCAGAGACAGTAGCAAGATGGTGGAGCAGGAAGCCCTCGCTCTGGTTCCTCCGCAGAATCACTGATACAATGATTTTGGTAACAGAATATCTTGAAGAGAAATTTAGAACGCAGGTAAGTCAGAATATTCTAGAAGAGCCCAAACTGAAGATAGTCACATTTGCATAGGTAAGAAGAGCAATTTCACTATATTCATGTCAGTTTATCCCTCAAACCAGCTTTGCAAGAATATTGCCTCAGTCCATGATTTCACTTATGGAAGGAAAAGTGAGACTGGAGAGTATATCTGGCTACTGGCCTTCTGGCCTCTAAAAGAACACACTGTATTAGGCTAGTTTGTCTCTTACCACATAATAAGCACTGAGAATTTGCAGAACCCATTCTCTTGGGATATGAGAAACAAAGGAAAGGGGGAAAAAATCCTCTCACAGCTATTGCTGCTCTATGAGACTGGGAAAAGGCACACCACTGAGGCTTTTTCCTTTAAAAGAGAAGGATTGATGTGAAGAGGGCCTTATCCTAAACATTTCAGAATGGCCTCTGTGGAGTAAGTTTCTATTTTCTCTCATATTGAGCACTGAGAATCCTGTTGTCTAGGCCCTTGGGACAGCTAGAAATAAGGGAAAGGGGAGGGCATCCTCTTATAGCCATCACTGACCTACATGATTGTGAAAAGGCACAGAACAAAAGTCTACATCTTCAAAAGTGTAGACAGCAAAGCAGACTTAAAAGAAACATGAAGAACCTAGAAAAGATGACACAATCATGCGAAAAAAATAAATATCCAGTAACCAACGTGAAAGAATTGAAGACCTATGAATTGCCCAACAGGCATTCAAAACAGTCATTTTAAAGAAACTCAGTGAATCACAAGAGAACACAAACAGACAGCTAAACAAAATCAAGAAAACAGTAAATGAACAAAATGAGACTATCACTGAAAAGACAGGAACAATAAAAAAAAACATAAATATTATAGCTGAAAAATGCTACAATTATGTTTAGTAACTCTGTTCAACAATATGTCATTAAGATCCATTCTTCGAGTAGGTACAAACCATTTAAAAAGAGAAAGAGAAGGATACTATGAGGGAGGAGAAGTAGAAAGAGAAGGAAGGGACAGTGGTATCAAAAATAAAAGACAGGAGTAAATTTATTCAAGGAGGTGAAAGACTTATACAATAAAATCTATAAAACAATGATGAAAGTTAACAAGACAAATAAGTGAGAAGGTACTCCATGCTAATGAACTAAAAAGTTAATATTGTTGAAATGTACACAATACCCAAAACAATTTACAGATTCAGTGCAATCCTATTATTATTCCAATAGCATTTTTCACAGAAATAGAAAAAGCAATCTTAAAATTCAAATCAAACCAGAAAACATCTCAAACAGCCAAAGTAATTTTGAGCAAGAAGAATAAATCCAGAGACATCACACTACTAGATTTCAAAATATTCTGCAAGGCTATAGCACTCAAAACAGAGGGCACTCATTTCAAAACAGACATAGAGACAATTGGAAAAGAACTGAGATCTCGGAAATAAATGCATGTATTTATGGTCACCTGATCCTGTACAAAGGTGCCAAGGAAACACAATAGGGAAAGGATAGTCCCTCAATAAATGGTGTCGTGAAAATTGGATATCCACTTGTAGAAGAATAAAACTAGATCCTTATTACCCTATAAACAAAAATCACTCAAAATGGGTTACATATTTAAATGTAATACTTGAAAGATTTAGGGAAAAAGCTTTTTAACATTGCTTTAGCAATCATATTTGGGACATGGTCCAGAATCAACAGAGTAAAAAATAAACCTGTGGAATGAAAGAAAGTATTTATGAGGCATACAACTGATAAAGCTTTAATATCTAAAATATATGGAGAACTCAAACAACTCAATAATATGAAATAATATGGTTTAAAATGGGCAATGACTTGAATAGATTCTTCTCAAAAGAAAAAAAAAAAGACATACAAACAGCCAGTAAGTAACATACAAAGATATCTAACATCATTATTCATCAGGAAAATATAAATCAAAACCACAATGAGATATCCCCTTAGATAATCTTGTTAGAAAGGCAATTATTAAAAGACCAAAGATAACAATTGTAGGCAAGGGTGTTGAGGAGAGGGAACCCTTGCCACACTGTCAATGGAAATGTAAGTTGCTACAATCATTATGAAAAACTATGAAGATTGTTTTTAAAAAATTGAAAATAAAACTATCATAGAGTATGGCATACTTGAAATTTGTTAACAGAGTTGATCTTAAGTATTCTCACCACAAAAAAATTTTAAAAGTAACTGTGTGAGGTGGAGGATATCTTGCTTATTATGGCAATCATTTAACAATGTATTCATATATCAAAACATTAGGTTGTATGCCTTAGAAATATACAGTTTTCATTCATCAATTACATCTCAATAGAACTGGGAAAAAAAATATGTGACTGGGTAAATTATGTTAATAAAATTCACCCATCCTTACTTTACTAAAATAAACTCTGTTGTTATCTGACATATAATTTTTTAATACACTGTTAGATTCTGTTTCTATGTAAAAGCTTTTAAGGATAAATATTTCACATCCTCCTTCCATTTCTACTAAGAACCAGTAATTTTGGCCTGGGAATGTGAACCAGATATAGATTGACTCCTCCATCCCAGACATACAAAAATTTTAAACCAAGGCCCACTGCTCTAACTTGAGCAGAATAGACTTATTTTCCTCTTAGTTTTCCTTTTTATCCTTAATTCTCAAGGTTAATGTAATTTCATTTTTTGAATGATTGTGTTCATAGTATCAAAATAGTTTAATTCTCTACTATGTTGATACAAAGAAAAAACTAATCCATATTCTTCTGTCATTATTCCCCAAGGACTTACTGCATCTTGAAATATTTGCTCCAGACACTAAAAAGAATTAATGCTACACACAAATGCACACAAAACACTTCTGAGGGAACCATTGTACCCACAATTCTACTGATTATCTTTATTTAAAATGTCTAATTCAGTCAAGTTACCAGAACTCTATTGTATACTGCAAGACCCTTCATTTGTATTAGATAAGCACACAAGGAAAGTGCAAAGGAGACTTCCATAAGCTTCCTAGCCAAATGGCCTTAGGCACAGCCTCACTTTACATTTTGCTTTCTATCAAGATTCAGGAACCTAGTATCCTTCTAGTAAACATCTGGCATTTGTTTAACAGCTCTAGGCAAGTTTGCAGTGCTTTGCATATAAATCATCATATTACTCCTTGTGTGCTACTGGTAAGGTGAATGGAAATGATCAATGCTATTTAACAAAGGGGTCACATACCTCTTTGTGTACTAGCAACTGATAAGGAACAAAAAGTGAACATCTTAGTGTATAGTTAGGAAAAAATGATCTCACGACTAGACTATGTAAACTTTTGTTTTATCTCTGTAGCAATTAAAAAGTAAAAAATGAATTAGAGAAAAATAACTAATGCCTTCAAATTTATACACACAGCATATAATATAATTTTTGTCTTAATATCCATATGTGGTAAAATGTCCATACATACAATACAAATGGAGAAATACTTTCATTTGCACATAAATATATTTTTTTACTGAGTTAGTCATATCATTAAATTAAGTTCAAAGAACCATCTAGGCTATATGATTAAATAATCAATTAATTAAATAAATATTTATTAAAGAATGACTTGGCTTTATTTATTGCTGTAGGCCCTGGAAATAGGTTATTGTAATCTTCTAAGTGCTCTCTTTTCAATCAGGGAGAAAGTTAAAATTTAGTTCTAATAAAAACTGCTTTTTAATTAATCAATGAATATATTTGAGGCATGAATGGTTGTGGCAATGGAATGAGTGCATATGGACAAATGGACGAGGTGAAATTGAGGTGTCTGTGTAATATTTGAGTGGTCTCCAAGAGTCAATGTTTTTGGTATCAACCTTAACAAAGTTAATTGGGTTAGATGTAAAGCCAGCAATTTGAGATACACATCTATACTCTAATTTCAATACTAGGATATGATTCTTTCATAAGATCCAAATCTTTAAGTTAACAATATAATGAGTCAGAAGATGTTTTTAGGATAACAACTATTTTTAGAATTTAAAAGAATTGTGCTTACTCTTCTGGAGAGGAATAGAATAAAACAATTTAATTACTGGGCAACACAAATCAAGGGCCAAAGAGAATCTGTTTCTACTTCAGTTTTAAAGAGTTTAACACTTGTTAGTGCACCCATTTATAGAATATCATGTGTTGGTAAATAGAAATGGACTTGACAGTATTGTAGTGGTCAAAAGCTGGCCTATATAGTTGGTAGGGAACTGAGGGTACAGCCTCACTGTGTCAGAGTGACTTATCTATACTTTAGCTTCTATGTGTTTATCTCTGACAACCTCACATAGCCACCAGGTATGGGGCAAAAAAAGTGCTGGGCCTCCCCATGAGATTAAAATTTATTTTTGTTTTTTCATAAAGCTAAGTAAATTCAGTATCAGATTGGCCAATCTAATACTGTACCCTGTACCTAGTGAGTCTGATTGCTTATTCCAACCCTTAGCAGTTGTTGAACAAATTCAAAACTTGTTCAAATGTTCTATATGGATTAACAATATGATGGAGCTTAAAATTTTAAAAACAGACAAATAAAACCTTAAGATTTATAAAACCCTATGCTTAAAACCAAACATACTCTTAGTAAATATAATTTCCTTTCCTCTGCTATGAGTTTGTGACACTGTATTAGTTTGCTAGTGCTACCATCACAGAGTGGGTGGCTTAAACAACAGAAATCTATCTTCTTACAGTTCTGGATGCTAGAAGTCCAAGATCAGGGTGTTAACAGGTTCGACTTCTTCTTAGGCCTCTCTCCTTGACTTGCAAATGGCTGTCTACTCACTTTTTCACATGGTTTTTCCTTTGTGCACAGGTATCCTTAGGGTTTCTGTGTACTCAAATTTCCTCTCCATATAAGGACACCAGAAAGATTAGAGTAGGACCCACCCTAATGGACTTATTTTATCTTAATCACCTAGTTAAAGTCCTATTTCTAAATACAGTTATTTTCTGAGGTTTGGGGCATTAGAGTTTAAACATGAATTTTAGGGAGCACAATTGAGCTCATAATACACTTGATGTATTCAAGCCTAGAATAGATGGCCATTTAGTGAAGATAAAACAGAGAGAAAATAAAGACTAGGACATTAGCTGTAATAAATCTATTTTCTTTTTTCAAAAAACATTAGAAAGATTTTATAGTTTGATAAGAATAAAGTATTAGGCCAAACGATAAAATTGCCACTTTTATAGTTCAATTTTTTTTAATTGCAATTTATATTTGTGACTGCTAGACTACAATACAGGAAAAAAGACTCACAATAAATAATATATTCTTGATAGGAGAGAAGACATTCTCACTAATTTTTACATATGATAAGCTTTAATTTACCTTCTCACCTGGCCTTGTCTGTATGTTCCCAAATATCTGGTGATCGTATTATGTGATAATAAATTACTTTACAAAAGATGTTGCTGCCTGCTTCTCTTAATTTAAGGTTATATGTTATGTTATAAGATAAAGGCATTTTGGGGGGGTCAGATTTCAGATTTTTTCAACAAGGATTAATTGAATCAAATATTTTATCTCCATTGCTAAAATAATAACTTCTCTTTTGTGACATTTTTATTCATAAAGTATTCATGCATTTCAATTAATTACCTCTAATACAAAGATGAGAATTTTAGCCCCATTTTATTAGTTATGGGTTAAAGGTCGAAAGTTAAGGAAGTATGTGACAGAAGCATAATTTTTAACTCAAATATCTGAACCCTCTAACCTCAGAATCTTTACATTTCCTTGTCTCTCATGAAAAGAAGCAAAGAGAGGTAAATTCTGAAACTATAATTTTTGAGGTAGCGGTGCTATATATCCTGTTGGTGAACGACCAGCAATGAAATTTGGTCTTCACTAAGCAAAGAACATATCCTGCCCATAGATTTCACGTGTGCCAGTTTGAAACTTTTGTTATCACTTTAGAAAATGTAACTTTAGAGTCATACTGAAACTTCTATCTGTAGATATCTCGCTATATGATAAACCAGCATAATAAGACACTAACAAACCATTATTAAAATAATGCAGTTAAAATTTCTTATATTCGGTTTTTAAATTATTTTGTGGAAGGAAGTGGTGATTATATTATGAAAAGACAAATCAGGCAGTTCTTGATTTGTTGAAGAAAAAGTTCAAATCAGATACTACTTACATTCTTTATATATATATAAATACTTTGATGAAGACAGTTATTTTATTGATTCTAGAGTTGCTTTTATAATACTTTTTACAATTTATTGAAACATGGTGACACTGAGTCACTTCACATATTAAAATGGCATTCATATGATAAAGGCTTTTTTCTTTCATAAAATGAGAAAAGATTATGCAAATACTGAATGCTTTTCAATATAAAAATAAAATAGCATTTATTTTATATACCTTCAAATTTTTATGATTTTCATTTGGGATCAGAAAACAGAAATTTTTAATTTAAAATTTTTCTTATCATGTATATTCTATCTTTATAAAATACTAAATATATGGAAAGGATAAAATTTTTATAAAAATTATGAATTTTGTACTGCTCTATTGGAAAATATTAAAAAATAATTTAGTATAATTAAGAACATAAGAATGGCTTAAAAATATGAGTGATGAAATAAAGCAACCAATCAAAAATAACTAGAAAAGAAGAATTTAATGCCAAGCTTTTGTATTTTTGTGTCTGTTTCTGACAAATTTATGGACAGTTCTCTTCCTTAACTAATTAATTTTGTCTTTAATAAAACTATCATTAAAAGATAGTGCTTATAGTATGCTTATCAATAAATATGGCAGAGTAAGAAACTCCAAAACTCACTGCTCCAGAAATGCAACAAATAAGCTGGCAAAATATGTTAGAATAAACTTTTTAGGAACATTTAATGAAGGAAAAGAAACATTACGGAATTTTGCTAAAATATTGCTTTGCCACATTTACTTCATCTGTTCACATGCTTCCCTCTCCAGCTAAGCAGCAGGCTCAGATGAATGCTGGTGGATGTTTCTGGCTTCAGGGGAAGGAATATAGACCTTATTCTCAAAGACTTGTGGTTGTGTGTTTTGATTTCTCTGTTGGCTCCCTGCAGAATCAGCTCAAGATTCTACCTTTGTTTCATTAGTCTCAGAGCTTTGTTAGGGTTGAGGCACCTTCCCAGTATCAATGTAATGTTGAACAGGAGTAGTGAGGGAAGACATCCTTGCCTTGTTCTTGAACTTAGGGATGAATGTCCATTTATCATAATTAAGTATAAAATTAGTAATAAGTTTTACATAGATGATATCAATTTATAAAACTTCTGCTCCATTCATGTGTTGCTGAGTTTTTAGTCATAAGTAGGTGATGGATCTCTCAAATGTTTTTTCTGCTTTGACTGATATGATCATGATTTTTTCTTCTATGATTTATCTATATGCTGTAGTAGATTAATTGATTTTTAATTATGAAAGACCCTAAAAAACTGACAATAAATCCCATTTGTCATTATGTATAATTATCTTTTTTAATGGTAAATTTTGATTTACTAATACTTAGTTGAGAATATTGTCCTGTTTTTTTTTCTTCTAATGTCTTTATCTGGTTTTAATAATAGAGTAAAACTGGTCTCATTTAATGAATTGCAAATTGCACTTCTATTTTCTAGAAGACAATGTGGAAAATTGTTATTATTTCTTCTTTAATCCATTTCCCATTTAGAAAATAAGTACAACTCACTGCCAGCATTAATTTAATTTTACATAAACATGCTCTTTGAGAGTGAAGCAGATCTGAGTAGTTTTCACCGTGAAAATAAAATATAACAACTGTTCTTAGAGTTATTTTTAAGTAGAATATGTCATTAATCCTAATGTATATGATGATCAGTATTTAATAATTTTTTGTGTGTGCAATAAATTTCAAAGATTCAAACAACACGAAGGGGAACATCACATTCTGCACAAAAAATAACACATTTCTCTTGGATCTTCTTGCCATCCTTGACATTGTGCAAGCAGCAAACTTTGAAGCAACCAGTTAGATTCTCTTTCCCTGATGTTAGTGGTGTGGTCTTGGAGAAATGTCTTCCAGGGAGGCAAAGAGCTGTGGCATCCTCAGAGCGCATATGACCTCAAAGATGTTGCTGCCATGGTTTGCAATGCTTTTCCAGCATTCTTTCAATCAAAGTCATTCTTAAGTTTACATTGCTGATCATGTGCTCAGGATTATCCTTCAACAGGATGCAGGAGTTCATCACTGTAATATTTAGAAAGCGGCAAAAGAATTTCTTATATCAACACTTATGCCTTTTGTGCTCAGTTGGATAAAAAGTGAGCATCTCATCAGCCAAGTCCACTGCTCTCGTATTTTCATTATAATCTACAATGACACATGGCTTCTTAGTTTTCTTTCCATTTTTGTTATCTACTTCAATCACAGTGTCATTGTGGTATGCTGACAACACTGTCACCTCCTTCTTGTCACATCATTTCAGTGTTATAAGTTCAGAACCTGGCTACAGTTGTCCCCTTTGCAATACATTTTTTTTTCTTTCCCCCGATCATTTGGCATTTGTTTTCTGTGCAAATGAGCTATCTCAACTGCATCAGTCTTGTTTTGATGTAATTCTCTGAAAAACATGGGAGATGGGTATGTTACCAAAGAAGACACATCCTTGGCCAAAAAGATGACTGATCAAGATAAGAACAATGTGTGAAGATTTCAGACCATCAGCTGAATCTTTCAAATGCGTTTTGGGCCCTGTGTGAACAAGCGCATTTCACACATAACCAGATTGACTTTCTCAAAGTACACACAGCTTGAGACCAAATCATGCTTGTTTCAATGAGATAGACTGCTTCACAGCTAACCACCCCTTGACTAGCATCAGTGTTTCATCAGCTGCAATGTTTGTTTGGAGTATATACAATTGACAACTTATTTATAATAAAGTCGAACACAGGTTTGACATTCTGCAATGAAATCTGGGCTTTTGATTGACCTGCAGATACGTAAGAATTATTGACAAAATGCAGGAACTGAAACAAAGGAAACAACTTTCACCAGTGATAAATTGCCTGAGATAAGGTGTATCCAAAAGAGGCTTTTTCGACCAAGATATCTCCAGCTCAGATTTCTACAAAATACCTTGCAGTTCTAACATTGCTGCAAAAAAGACTTTCAGTTTGTAATTGTCAGTGTCTTTCCATTTATTCATTTGTGAAAATCCTTTCAGACTAGGTGACTTGGAAGCCAGAAAGGTATCTTGGGCATTCCTTTTGCTAGTAATTTTTGAAACAAATTTCTCAGGAAAGAACAATGGAAAATACTACAGTTGGTCAGTGCTATCACTGATATCAACTTTTCTGCCTGGTGTGCTGGTAAAATCTTAACTTTGACGTAGAATCATAACAGGAGTTGACCATTTCAGAGAGCAACCCACAGCAGCTGATTAGGGGTATTTTTATCAGATTCTGAATCATTCAAAGCACTAGTCAAAAAAATATCAGAATTGTTTATTATGGAAAAATTGGATTCATCAAATGAATCTTTGGCTAACAACTGCTCGAGAATAATGTTAGCATCACGTGTAGGAGTGCTACATTTTCCAGGATTTGACATTTTCAGCAATTGAGAATTACTATATTTTGTAAACGAAAATACTATCACTAAAAATAGAATGCTCTAAATAGAATGATGTCCTTAGTTTTCAAAGACTATTGCTATCCTAGAGCAATGAAAAAATAATAATAAAAGTGAGATATTTTGTGACAAACTGTGAGGGTAAGGCTAGGACCATAATCCATGAGTTATCTTGGGCTAAATGCTGATAAAATTCACTAGTAAGGTCATTTGGGCCTAATGATTTATTTTTCTTTTGGAAGATTACTTATTGATTTTATATATAGATAGATATAGATAGATAAAAATATATAGATATAGATATAGATATAGATATAGATATAGATATAGATATAGATGATATAGATATAGATACGCACATATACATATACACACATATATTCAAATATCAGTAAGAATGGCCTGTCTTTTATTTCCTCTATTGGTAATTTTTCTCTTCTCTCTTTATATCTTGTTTACCCTGCCTAGGGCTTTATAAGTTTTATTGCTTTTTAAAAACAAACATACATACAAACAAACAAACTAACTTTTGGTTTTTTTGATTTTCTCCTTTTTAATAGTTTTCAATTTCATGAATTTCTGCTCTATGTTTATGCTAGCTTTAGGTTTATCTGTTATTTATGCAGTGTTCAATGGTTGAAACAAGATTTTTATTTAAGATCTTCTTTTATAATATATACATTCAATGCTATAAATGTCAGCTTTCCTTGCATTTCATAAATGTTAATGTAATGTTTTAAATTTTTATTTTGCTCAAAATATTTTTCATTTCTTTTGCTATTTCTTTTATTCATGTGTTATTTAGAAGCATTTTTATTTAATTTCCAAATACAGTTTTTTCCCATTATCTTTTTGTTATTGACTTTTTATTTAATTCCATTGTGGAATAAGAACACATTCTGTATAATTTCCATTATTTTAAATTTTATAAATATTATAATACAACATATGGTATGTCTTGATGAATGTTCCATGGGAGCTTGAGAAATACGTATTTTTTTTTATTGTTGATTAGAATGTTCCATGTATGTTAATTGGATGCACTTTATTAATGGTGCTATTTAGTTTAACTACATCAGTACTGGTTTTCTTTCTGCTGGACATATTATTGCTGAGAGAGAGATGCTGAATTTTCCAATGATAGTAGTGGATTTATCTATTCCTCTTGCAGTTCTAATGTTTTGAGTTTTATTTATGTATTTGAACACTGTTGTTAGGAACATTTAGAATGTTTATGACTCCTTGAATAAGTAAACTTTTTATCATTATTTAGTACTTCTCATACTTATAAAATTTTCCTTAAATTGCTATTCTATACCTTCAAATTTGTTAATCATTTGTTCTGAAGAAAAATGAAGACGCGCACAAAAAATACAAAGCATATTGTTCATAAAAACTTTGAGTAGTTTAAAATATTACTCTCATGTATAATTGTGTAACAAAGTGCTTCAAACTCAGTGGCATAGAACAACAACTGGTGTATTATTATAAGTTCTTTGAGTCAATAATTTTGACAGAGCATGGAAGGATGATTTTTTTCTGCTTCATTATGTCTGAGGCTTCAGCTGAGAAGATTTGAAGGGCTGTGGGTGGTTTGAATGATTGCAGCTGTAATCATCTAGAGGATTATTCACTCACATTTTTGGTATCTGGGCTGAGATGAGTCTAAGATAGGTCGACAAACTGTCCCAGTTTGTCTGGAACTGAAGTAGTTCCCAAAATGTAATACTTTCAATGTCAAAATGGAGATCATCTTAGACATACATTTGGTCACGGTACTCCAAATCTGAGCTCAGCTGTTACAATTGTTTGGAGCACTCACATGCCACCACATCTGCCTTAGGCTTCTCAAAACATGGTGCTGAATTATGAGAGAAAAGCTTCCAGAAGGAAGTATTTGGAAATAATACTTTTAAAAACATTAAGGCAGAAGCTACAAGACTTCTTACAAAGCCAAGGAAATCACATAGCATCAGTGGGTTACACGTAAGTTACAAAAGTTACCTGACATTTAATAGGAGAATTAAATTCCACCTTTTGATAGTGGAGTGGCAAAGTCACATTGTAAAAGAACATCTAGGAGAAGAAAAAATGTAATAATCTTTGAAAAAGGCAATCTGCTATAAAATATATGATATTGCCCAGTGATACATATATAAGTAGTTCTATTATAAGAAAAGCAAAAAAAAAAAAAAAATCATTATCTTAAAATTTAAGCTGGCAGTTATGAGTAAAGGAAGGGGGTAGGTGGAAATAGCTGAGGCATGCTCAGGGTCATGTATGAAATGATGGCAATGTTTGTTTTGATCTGAGTGGTTGTGAGATATTAGCTTCTAAATTATTTGTTTAAATGTAGATTTAATTTAAGAGTACTATTCTGGGTATACCTTTCTTTTACCAACTATGAAAAATATTAAAATTAGAAATGGACAACTCTATTCTAGAATTAATTGTCTAATGTAGTTGCTGAGAACTTTCCCTCTAAGAGCATCAAGTAAGAACTTATCAGAGAATTTTCAGCTTTATTTCATTTTTTGAATCTCTCCAGTTTGTTTGTTAGAATGTTTGGAGCTGACTAATTTATTAAAATCAACAACAACAACATCTGTGCATCTAAATGATAGTTGTCTGTAAAAAATTAAAGGAGAAATAAATCTGATAATGCAACAGACATAGTTTGTAGAAAACTTCAAAGCTTTATGAAGAGCATGGACTCTAGAATGAGGCAACAGATAAGAAAACAAATTAGTAAAATTTAGGCCAAAGATACATCATTAAGAAATAAATTTTTTTAAAAAAATTACATTTATGAGCAGAACTTTTTGTATTTTTATAGAAATAGAATCAGTGATGAAGATGCTTAATAAATGAGGGTAGCTCAGCAAAAATCAAGGAAGCTCTATATGGTAGCTTCCTATGGCTGTTGCAAAAAATTACCAGAAATTGAGTGTAGTAGAATGCAGAAATTTATTATTTTACATAACTGAAGACTAGAACTTCAAAACCATTAGCAGGGTTATACAGTTTCCTAGCTTTGAGTGGTTGCCAGCAATCCTTGGCACTGACTCGTGGCTGCATAACTCCAAGCTCTGCTTCCATCATCACATGACCTCTTCATTCTGTGTGCTTGGGTTTTCATATGGCATTTTCCTCTGTGAGTACGTGTGTCTCTGTGTCTTTCTCCTATTTTTATGATGACACAAGTCATATGGGATTAAGAGTGTACCCTACCCTAATATAACCTTATCTTATTTCCATCTCCAAAGATACTGTTTTCAAACAAGGTCACATTCACAGGTACCAGGGGTTTGGTCTTCAACATATATTATTTGGGAAGATGCAATTCAACATACAACACCATCTGTCAAAAGGTGGCATTGATTTTATAGCAATGGGTTTAATTTTGGAAAATAAATATTTTATTTGTTTTGCAATTTCTCTTAGCAGCTAGCTATGCTTTCATTTTGAACAAGCAATTTATACCAGAATCATATTATTACAATTGTCTAATATTCACAGATACCAGAAACATGTATCGATCACTAATATTCAATATAGATCTTATTTTTGCCTCTAATTGGCATTAAAAATCTTTGGAAAAGTATTTACTCTGGTATCTGAGTAGCTTTACTAAAACGAGATTTTAATGATGACTTCAAAAAGCTTTCGTGGTCAAATAAGAAAGTAAACTTGAAAATTGAAATAACTCATACATTTGAGAATATTCCAGATGAAAAATAAAATTTCTAATCATTATTATATTAGAAAACTTTTTACTTACCTCTTGCAAGATCCAGGCTAGGGACATGACCATGAAAAAGAACATGCTGGTTCTTTTTCTTCAAATTACCTAAATATTTAAATTGAACATGCAAAATATAAATGCGGCCAAAACCTACAATTGTCAGTAGTTTCTTCTTATATAGCTTGTCTTCTACACATTTGATGATTTCATTTTTAAAGTCTTAAAATTTGAACATTTAAAATGCTGGAGTGGCAATTTTCCTCCCTTCTCCTCAATTTTTTAAAAAATATATGTATATGTGATTTCAGGAGAAAATTTAGTTCTTCCAGTGAAAAATTCCACCATCCTATCTAACAAATCTAACAGCGTACCACATTCAATTTCTAAATATATTAGTGAACTTCTTGAAGGCAGAGACTTAGAGTTTATGCTCACTGTGATCACTCCAATAACAGCAGAACTCTCAGCCTACAGTAGAAACTGAGTATTTTTGAGTCAATGAATACATTAATTGAAAAGCTTGAACAGATAAAACAGTATAACATAGTGGTTCATAGCTAAGGTTCGCAGTTAGATTAACCATCTTCATATCCTTCATTAGCCTTTTCTTAGGTCTTATCAGCCACTCTTTATCACAAGGAGGAAATTAATCTCTCACAGCTTGTTTTCTTATTTGCAAAATGAGAGTAGTAGTCGATATGGTTTCATTGTCATTTACACAATTAAATACATGTAAGGTGCATAGAACACTACTTAAAACAAGTGCCCGATACTAATACGTAATTCTTAATAGGTGATACATACTAAGCACTCAAAGTTATAACTATTATAATACTATCATATTTGTCATTTGTTATTTTTAATACATTGAAGAGCCACTTGTAATAATTACATCCTTAGCAAAATCAGGTGTCATTAAAATCTGTCTGCCGATGAGATCAAAAAGTAGCTTTATGAGAAGTTGGATATTTCTCCAATGAGGAAAGAAACTCTTAAGCCAGTCTGCCTATTTTTTGGTTTTTTGCTTATTTCCTGGCCTGTAGCTCAGATTTAAAATCAAAAGTGAATAAAATTGAACATGGCATTTCCCAGATCACAGTCATGGAGAAAGTATGGCTTGGTTCCCATGTGACCAGGCTTAAAACACTTTCCTTTGTGACATGTATCTTAACATTAATGAATCTCAGTTTTCTTATTTGTAAAAAAAGAAAGAAAAACGTCTTCCTTTGCTAGGCAACTGTGAAAAATAAATTATATGCACATAAAAAGTACCTGACACAGAGCAGGCAATCGTTATATCTTAGTTTCTTTCTTTATCCTTTCTATTTTCTCCAATTTGTTCACTTTTTCTGCTCTGACAACCAATACTAACTGCCTCGTCTCACAGTTTCTATATTCCTTAATAAAGTTTAGTTCATTTTGCCCGTAATTATTGGAAATCATTTTTTAACATAAAAAATTATATTCAGATTTTGTTTCAGGATTCTTTTTTAAAAAAAAAAAATGAATCACCAGGGCGCCTGCTAAGAACTGTGACAATTTTAACTGTAAGGAGGACTGAAATAGATACAACTGCACAATGAACAGCTTTTACCTTGTGGGTGGAACTTTATAGAAGTTCAATCCTTGTACAAGATGGCATGACAGGCGTGACCTAAGGATACGTTTATATGAATGTTCAATAATGCTAGATCACAGTGGATGTCTGATGCAGTATCTCTATATTAAAGATCTCTCTGCTATTGGGATCCTAAGATTAGATGTATGGTTAAGCCTCTCTCTACAATTCTTATAGTTTAACTTATTTTTTTAAAAAGTTTCTTAAACATAATTCAGCCAACTTTTTCTATAAAAAGGCAGACAGTAAATATTTTAGTCTCTATGGATCCTAAGTTCTCTGTAAAATAGTCAACTCAGTTTTCAAAAAGGAAGAAAAACCATGGACAGTATGGAAACAAATGAGTGAGTATGTTCCAATGTAATTTTATTCACAAAATGTTGAGTTAAATTCATTTATTTAAACAATTGCTTTATGATTTTAATTTCAAATAGCACTTGCATGACTGAATTCAAACTCCTTATTTGAAATAAGTGAACCTTTATAGTCAGAGCCCTAAGAAAAGAGTCCAGCTTCTACAGTGCCTTGGTATATAAAGTTTAATCTAAAATAAGTACTGGACTGAAAACCTGTACTTAGGAGTAAAGGTTTATATATTTCACAGCATTTCGACAGAAAAATATGTCAAAATTAATCTAATAATAAAAAATGTGAGTTTGTGTTTTCTGTGGACTTGTTTTTTTCTCTTTTATTTCATTTTTATAGGAATTTAATTTTGTTCTTTTTTATAACAGTATTGGTTCACGACCATTAGAAGTTTGCGGGTACAGGCCTTTTATCACCAGCTGAAGAATCTGTATGGCAGGAGGTGGTACTAAGGTGAGCATAGGAAGGTTCAAGAAAGAATTGGCATATGTCTACTACATATTGGGTTTTTTCCCAAGAGGCAACCAATAAGTCCATGTCAATATTCAGAAGTCATCAGCAGCCCTGTTCATACACTTTATGTTATAAGCCAGTGGACTAGAAATGCTGATGAAAATCAAACTCCTAGAAAGGAAATTGGCAACAAGCACATTCAAAAAGCTGAGGTCCTCAAAAGGCAACAAAGCCCTCTCCACCAAAACCTTCCAGGATTAAGAGGAGAAATCCCAGGGAACACAACTAATGGGATATCAAGATTAAATTATAAAATGACGTATACCTAAACCTGCAGATTAAGCATATTTTTTTGATAACTTTCAAAATTTCTATGGGTAGCATTTTCACCACCTCTGCAGAGCTTAAAGATACATGACTGAAAATTTTAAAAACCACTATCAAGAGCAGAGTATGTCAGTGTCTTCCACTGATGGAGATTTCCAGAAGCATAGGTTGATAGGAAACAGAGCTCACACATTACTCAGTTAATTTGATGCAAGCAGATCACCAACAAATATGACTGGCCCATCTCCCACACCCCTAACACAGTGTATTCAGATGATGTGTTCAGAATATCTGGAAGTCGTCTAGGCCAGGTGAATGAACTCTCATTGCATATGCTCTTTGGGGAAGTTTTATTCACATCTAAGGACAAACAAACATAGATGATATTAACTTTCAAGCTACATTACAAGGTTACAAATAAGGTTTTGCAAGTAAACCAAGTTGTCATTTCTCCAACTTTACCAATGAATAGAATTTTAAACTTCTGACATACAAGAAATTGCTTATGTTTATGAGAAACATCTCAAGTTCCATAAAATTATGTTCTTTTGTGAAGTTATTGGAACAGAAAGATTGTTTTGGATTACACAATTTTAAAGTTTAAAGATATTAGGCAAAGCTTTACCATTACAGTATCATAGCAGCCCACGTGAAGCTGTAGAAGTCATAAGAACCCAGTTCCCATATACTTACCTTAGTCAGTAATAAGTCTCTTCGGTTTCTCCCCAGCACCTTCCCACTGGTTTGTTTCCCATTTGTCTTCTCTGTTTTATTGTCTGTAACTTTATGTTTTCCTCCCTTCCTCTTTCTTTCTTATTCCTAAAATATCTTGACTCCTCTACACTGAATCTTTCTCCTTTAAATGATCATATTATAAAACTAAAATTTATCTCTCCCCCTCTCTTGCTCTATCATGTAACTAATTCCAGTGTCTTAAAATTTTAATTCTGGAAATGTAAATTTCTTTAAATTATGCCTATGATCCTCCCATCATGTGTTTCTGGTGGATGAATAAAGCCAAGTTTTTCCTGTCACTTTCCTCTTTCATTTTATTTCCCTTCAATAAACCAAATCTGACACAAAATTGAGTACTGACATTTGTTGTGTTGAGCCATCAAATTAATTAGTTTGGCATTAATTTGTAAGGAAGATAAATTTTATGAACATTAATAAAAAAAGTACTATTAAAATAGAGTTATTTGCTGGCACTTCAGGGGCTTATTTGAGTAAATTCTCAGCTTTAAAAGTATGTCAGTTTATTTTGTTACTCCTATTTGAGACATCATTTTTAAAGTTATAAATAGAAAAAATAATGATGTGCCACATAACTTCATGATATTGATCTTCTATTTATTTGACACTTTTTCCAGCAAAACACTTCTTCGATTGTGTTACTCTGTTGTAGACGAATTCTGCGAGCTACATCTGAGTTCACTCAGTCATATTCTTACCCCTTACCCAACCTTAGTTATACATTTTGTTATACATACTTCATCAACCTCAGGTTTAATAAAGTTTCTCCTTATGTTTCCTAAGTTAGAGAATTATACCAGAAAAAAAAAGTATTCGTTTCTCTTCTCTGTTTCTTTCATTCAAACAGCTTGTTTTCATCTTATTCACACTGTAAGCTACTCACAGGAAACCTTCAGGATCAATTACAGCAAAACTAGGAGTGCAAAAAGACATGCTGAACTTTCCAATGCACCGTGAATGTCAGAGACCTTGTATTAGATTTATTTGTTCCAGTTTGACCATATGATTTGTTTTGACCACTAGAATGTAAAAGGAATTGCTGCTTTAGCCTAAAGTAGAGATGCATGGATTAGACCCCAACTTGATATATACAACCCAGAGAAGAGCCACCACATAAGTCTGCTGACTTGAATAATGTATTGCAAGCCACAGAGATTTTGGAATTGTGGTTTTTTACAGGATTATTGCAGCAGACATTGACCAACACAGCTATCACGTGTGAGGGTACCTTACTTCCACACCACAGTGGGCTTTACCCTTTATGTGTTGTGGATAGAGCTTTTGATCATAGCCCAGTGGAGAAGTTTTCTACTACTAAACTACATGATAATAAGTACAAGTGGACCTATATGTTATTAATTAATCATTTGTGCATCTCTATAATTTTGATTAACACAATGCTTAAACTCAGCCTGATATTGGTAATAAGGGGACAGGAATTAAAGTGTCAACTTTTCTACCAATATGCTCACTCTTAGCAAATCTCTTTGTCCAATATATCTTTTGTTCTTATTTCATCTGCTGAATAATATATTTAAGTTAACTCAATCCTATAACTATAGATGTTGTACTTTATTTCAGCTACTATTCTGGAAACTGAGAACATAACTGAGAACATACTCTTTAGGAGCTCACTGAATAGTTTTGGTGAAAAAGGATACAAAGACAGTTGTAACTCAGAGACCTAAGTATTATATAAAGGAAATGTAGAATTTTCTGTGGAAACCAATGAGAAAAGGGTAAAGTTGGGGAGAAAATGAGTCTGCCCAGTCTTACTGTTACATTACCAACAGAACTTAAAGCTTGAGAGAAAACAACAAATTTACATTTGATAGCAAAATTTTAGATATCCTGCCACTTTTCAGTCCTACGTTAGACATTATACAGATTATCATTGGTGTGAGATGTGCTGGTCCTTGGATTCCAGTCAAGCATAAAACCACTGTGTGACCAGACTGCTTAATGTTCTTCTTGACCACCACTTAAAATCCACCATCGTGATTACTGATACTAGTTGACTCATCATAATGGAGCAATCAAAGAGCAAAGAATACAGGACTCCCTTCTCTACTGTGATTCTGTTACATTATAAAAACAATGACTTACCTTTGTTTCTTGGAACACTTCTGTGTTTTGCATAGCTGTGTTTTCAGGTTGCAAACTCTAAGACTCATAAATAAATCTTTGTCATTTATTTGAAGTGAAAACCTCCAGGCTCTTTTTTGAGTTTGTTCAACATCCATGAAGCAAAAGGCCCATTTAGTTAAAAAATAAGGAACTAGATAGCATATAAAGTGGCATTTCCAGGAAAATCAAACTGTGGCATAGAAAGTGTGAACAAAACCCTGTTCACATGAAAATGTGTGACATTTTGGGGACCTTTGTGAAATTTGCTGTTTCTAGAACTGGGGTATCACATGAGAAAGAACTTGAAAGGAACAATAGATGTACTTCAAGGAACACTGAGATCAATGTGTGAAGAGTTTTGTTTCCCTGAAAAATGAGGAAATGGGTAAAAGAGATTTATAAAGCAAAATATTGTTTAATAAAAATGTGGCAAAGTTTTGATGAGTGTTCCATTTTACAAAGCTGATTGTTGGTAATGTTGTGAAAAAAATGACAGAGTAGGAGGCATAGTTGTGTCAGAAAAATCTTTTCTGAAATAGTTGGAATAAGCTATATTTTGGCACTTTAAGTAAAACATGACATAGGGAAAAGAGATAGGCAGAGCCTTAAGGCTTTTGTGTTATGGAGTCAGAAGTACTTTGCGACTAATGTGATCAAGTGGATAAAGAAAGAACTAAATCGCTGGAGAGAACCTTGAGGTTTCTGAGTTAGCAGATGAACAATGTATCACTTTTTTAGGGCTGCCATAACACCATACCAAAGGCAGAGTAGTTTAAACAACAGAAATTTATTTCCTTGCTGTTCTGGAGGCTAGAAGTTTAAAATCAAGTCTACCAGGGTTGGTTTCTTTCTTTTTTTTTTAAACACACAAATTTATATAATATTTATTTTCTTCAAGTGATCTCTACAAGGGACGTGCTTTTTGGAATGGATTTGTCCGTTAGGTTCAACATTGAGCAAAAAATTTCTGCTATGAAAATATACCAGGAAAAGGGAATTTTAGACATCATTTAATCTATTTGCTTACCATTTTGTAAAAGAGAAAACTGAGGCCTAAAAAAAAAAATAGTTCACACACTCAGTTAATGTCAGTCAGTTTCCGTACAGCAAAAGAAATCAACAAGATAAAGAGACAACCATCTGAATGGAAAAATGTATTTTCAAACAACACCTCCAATAAGCGCTTGATATCCAAAATGTACAAGGAACTCACACAACTCAATAACAATGGAAAAACAAATGATCTAATCAAAAAATGGGCAGAGGACCTGAACAGACTTTCTCCCTAGAGGACATAGAAATGGCCAACAAATATTTGAAGAGATGCTCAACATCACTAGGTATTACGAAAATGCAAATCAAAACCACAATGAGATGCCATCTCACACCTGTTGGAATGGCTATAATCAACAGGACAAGTAATAACAAATGTTGGAGAGGATGCAGAGAAAAAGGAACCCTTATACACTGCTGGTGGGACTGCAAATTGGTACAGCCACTATGGAAAACAGTATGGTGGTTCCTCAGAAAACTAAGAATTGATCTACCATATGATCCAGCAATCCCTCTACTGGGTATTTATCCCCAAATCTTGAAAACTCATATCCGAAAAGATATTTGCACACTGATGTTCATAGCAGCATTATTCACGGTGGCCAGGCAACCAAAGTGTCCTAAGATAGACGCCTGGCTGAAGAAGCTGTGGTACATAAATAGAATGGAATATTACTCAGCCATAAGAAGAGATGAAATACTGCCATTTGGGAAAACGTTGATAGACCTCAAGATAATGCTAAGCAAAATAAGCATAAAGATCCAAAACATCCATGTATTCATTTTCATGCAACCAATAGTTATTTAATTTTATTAAACCAGCATGATACCACACTGTATGCTCAGCTACCACTTATAAAATATGACTTTTTGGGAGAGTGTATCGTGTAATGATAGGAGATTTATTAACCAGAAAGTTTCATAATTAAATGAGAAATTACATTGTGACAAAAGGTATGAATAAGAAATACACAAGAGGGCCTATTCTAGAGGGATTTATTTTAGATAGAGAAAGCTCCCTTAAAGAAGTAAGTTAAGCATGTATCTCTTATAGAAAAATAAAATGAAATTAGAAATGTTTCACCTCTGGAAGTAAATATTCTGAGATACAAATTTTCTGTCTTCAAATAACTGACACATTTCTTCTCAAAGAACCTATTGGTTTTATTTCCGAAAGATGCCATGATTGGAGTGGAGCTTCTAATTCAAAAGAGCTGAATCTGAGGATCAGATTCAGAGGAAAGGGACATAAATGAGGTCATATAAAAAAGGGAAAATTTTATTAATCCATTGAAAGCTAAAGTCTTCAACTTTATTCCATTTGTTGTAAAGAGGGAGAACCTTAAAGCAATTGGATATAACAGTCCCATTGATTGTAAAGAAGAGTTTGCAATATGGTTCAGTATCTGCAGGCGTAGGTATGCCTGCTGCAAGCACAAGGTAGATGAAGGTGAAGAAAGAGCCAGGAGAATGTTCAGAAGGATTATTAAGTGAAATGACAAAACTGAGATGAGAGAATAAATGTTCTAAAATACTTGATAAACAGCAGAGTGTCACAGTTATCTGAGGCCTTGAGATAGAATACATCACTAACCCTGCCATCAGAGAATTGCCAATTTAGTGAGGAGAAAATGCAAGAAATAGTCAGAATAAGAAATAAACATTTGCTGTTTCTAAGCTACTTATTATATAATATTTTGCTATAGCAGAAAAGACAGTTTTCCAGGACAATGGAACTGGAAATAATATTCCAGTGAGGGGAGACAATATATGCATAATCTTGTCATGCGATACATCATGATATGCACTGAAAAGTAAAAGCCAGGAAGCACTGTTGGAAAATTAAGTGGTTGGCAGGGAATATTTGCCCCTTAAAAAGAAAATTGAGGTGAGAAGAATGGTGACAGAAACACCCACTTTACCAAGAACCAAGTCTGAAATTAGCTGTGGAAACTCCTGGACCTTTACAACTTCTGCAAGTTTGTTATCTGTGTTATCACTGTATCCTCATATCAAATAGCATGAAGACTTAATAATAACAATAAGTTTGCATTCTTATGCTTAGGAACAGAAAGAAAAGGAAAACTAAAGAGACTATTTCTCTAAGTATGGCATCTTTAACAGAAATGCAAAAAAAATAGACTAAATCTTTTGGGCTTGAATAAAAGATAATTTTGAAAAAGGTACGCAAATTTATGTAAATTAACTTTTGAGTGAAAGTTTAGTTCAGATTAACCAGCCAGTTATTAATTCCATAAATACCACTTAAATATTATCTCTCCAAAACTAGAATTTCTCCTTTTATAAAAAATGTTAAAGTATACTTGAAATACAATATTAATTTAGGTTCAGGTGTACAACGTAGTGATTCTATAGTTATATACCTTATGATGCATCATCAGAAGTCTAATTATAGTTTGTCACCATATAAAGTTAGGATATCATTAATTGCATCCCTGTGTTGTACATTGCATCCCTATAGCTTATTTATTTTAAATAGAAGTCTGCATATCATATTTTTCTTTACTTTTTTTACACATCCCCCCACTTTCTTCCCCTCTGGTAACCATCATCAATTTGTTTTTTGTATGATTGAATCTATTTCTGTTTTATTTTATTTGTTTTCTGTCTTGTTTTTTAAGATTCTATACATAAATAAAATCATATAGCATTTGACTTTCTCTGATGTAATTCACTTAGCATAATGCCTCTAGGTGTTGTTGCAAATAACCAGAATTTATATTTTATTCTTTTTCTTTGCTGAGTAATATTTCATACATATATGTGTACACACACATAGCTTCCATATCTTGGCTATTATAAATAACATTGCAATAAATATAAGAGTATGTATCTGTTTTCAAATTAGTGTTCAAATTGGAATTGCTGGGTCTATTCTTAATTTTTGGAGAAATCTACAAACTAAAACGACAATTTGTTCAATAAATGGTACTGGGAAAACTAGACAGATATATGTCAAAAAATGAAACTAAATCATTTTCTTACACTATATACAAAAATAAAGTCAAAATAAATTAAATACTCAAATGTGAGACATAAAACCATCAAATTTCTGGAAGAAAATGAATACTTTGACAGCAGTCTTAACAATATTTGTTTGGATTAGTCTCCCTGGGGACTGGCAACAAAAACAAAAAGAAACAAATGGAATTACATCAAACTAAAAAGGTTTTGCACAGCAAAGAAAACTATCAACAAAATGAAAAAGCAGCCTATTGAATGAGAGAAGATATTTGTAATGATATATTCAATAAAAGATTGATATCTAAAACATATTAAGAACTAATATACTAAATATCAAAAAGACAAACAATCTAATTAAAAATTGGCAGAGGACCTGAATATTTCTCCAAAGAAGACATACAAATAGCTGACAGACATATGAAAAGATGCTCAATATCACTAATCATCAGAGAAATCAAAATAAAAATCACAATGTGTATCACCTCACACTTGTCAAAATGGCCATCATGAAAAAGTCAACAAGTAATAAGTGTTGCCAAGGATGTGGAGAAAGGGAACACACATGGGACTGTAAACTGGTGCAGTCAATATCCAACAACAGTATGGAGGTTTCTCCTTTATTTTGTTCTTGGTTTCTCAATATGTTGTCAATCTAGCAGAAATTTTCTCATATATAGTGAAAGTGGAAAGTAGCTGCCTGGGGTGATCTGAGGGTTATCAGGAAAGACCTTGACAGGTAAAATACTTTTTCCCACTGTTGCTTAAAAAAATCTGTGCTTTCTTAACTTGCACAAAATATCTATAAAGTAGTGTGCTTGTGGGAATGGGGTAGTTGAAAGAATGCAAAGGGAGACATAGTACCATCAAAAGTGCCTTGGATATAGCACAATGTTGTTCAGTAACAAAGCAGATATCAGTCTTGTTCAAGTTAAATGAAATATCAATTGTCCCAGTGAAATATGCTTAAAATTACAGTTTATTTATGGGTATGCCCTGGCATGCAGTTGACAATATAAATACAATATTTTTTCTTTTATTAGAAACAGACTGCATAGCAAAAAGCATCTTGAGAGCCTGATAAACAAGGCCACCGTGGGGAGAAATATGCAAAATATATGTGTAATGGATTAACGGAAGCAGCAAAATATGTTTCTGGCAAAGAGAAGGAGGCACAACATGGGAAGAAAAAATGAGACAGAATAAATTGTTCAAGGCATGTAAAGGCATTCTCTTCATAATTCACTGTACTTTACATTCAGAACCAAGGCTCTTGAGAAAGCTTGATCTGAATGGATACTTGTCGGCAAACATTTGTTCATAAGTTGATTCTAACAAATATATCAAGTGGACTTGGAAATATAGTTTAAAGCAAAACTTAACAATAAAAATAAGGAATAAAGAATGCACTTCGCCCTTAAAATGATTATAATATTTTAGGGAGAGGAGAAGCTGAAGGCAACATTGGCTAAGGAAAGACTGAATAAGATAGGGTGATTTCCTTTATCTTCTAACTCTCCCACAGGCCAAAGTGTTGTAACTGACAGCTTGACATAGAACAAAGAGAAGAACTGTTTCAGCTTCTAATTTATTATTGGTTCAGATTGTCCTCAAATACCTTAGGATCCCAGAAGTGGTTTTGTGAATTTTGCCACCAGGAAAAGTTTAAAGTAACTGGAAGGAGAAAAAGCTCCTTTGTGAGAGACTATTTGTTCAGGCACATGTTCAATGTTGAATGTCTTGTCCAGGGGCTTGTATCTGTCTATGAAGTTTGAGGGTGAATGAAAACAGGTAGGCTGACCAATCAGGCCTGGTTGTCTGAGATATTTCCAGTTTTAGGACTAAAGGCCCTACATTCTGAAAAGAAATCTCTTAAGTCCAAGAGACATTTTGTCAGTGGATCACTCTAGAAATAGGACAGATCAGTATCTTGCCTCCAGCTAGAGTTAGCTTGGTATCAGAACAAGCAGACAGAGCCTGATACCAGTAGCTATTAAGTAAAGGACTATTGGATTGAGACAGTACTTATCAAACTGGGAAAAGTACAAAATTTTCCAAAAGATCCAAGCTTCAGATGAGAGGAACTCTTTATTCCTTATGGTCCTATAGAACTGTGGATGGGGACTTTTGTTTTTCTTGGGTGAGCAAGGTGGAATGCAGGTGGAGACTTAATATTTGTAATGCAGATGCTATTATAATGATATTATAATTAACTAAAGTTGAACAAAAGACAAGGGAAAGACTCCTGAGCCTTATCCTAGACAGGAGGGGATATCTCCAGGCTATCCATCCTGTCTCAGGTCTTGGCTTGTCTCTCATGGCACCTGGAGCAGTGGGGTTGCTCAATGCCATGGATCCTGTTTCCAGCTGTTGGCCTGTTTTCAATGGAGGCAAAACAGAGACAAGACAGTAAGGGACAAGGGAAAAGTTCTGGAGCCACAGGGAGAAGGCTGAGTAAGGAACTAGGGAATAATTCCAGAGCCACATCCTAGAGGAGAAGGTTCCTATGCTCCTAAAGAGTTCCTAACTTTAGAAACTATGAAAGTACATGTGCAGGTGAGTCTCAAAAACAACCAGCTTTACCACGTAATCTCAAGCAGTCCTAGTTGCTTTCCAGACTGAGAAAATTAGCAGCCAGCGAGGTAGAGGTAAATGGTCTCCAGTAAAACAAGAAACCAGATTGAATGTGTGTAACCAAAAACTGATGCTCACAAAAGGATAGAAAGGAAGGAGCCATAAAACATCCATTTTCCTCCAATGTGCCCTCAACCAAGACCCAAGCAGATAAAATCCCTCATTTCTGGCAATGCATATATAGTGAATGTATAAATTGTAGGAATGGAACTGAAAGGAGGTGAGGTGGAGTGAGTATTGGAATCATGAAGTTTAGAAGCAAACTGATGGAGATGTGTAAATCACAGTAGCCCAGATTGCAATTATTAAACAAAACTGAAATTGTCCTTGACCAAATTTACTCTAAGGAGTGACTCATGGTGGCAAAATAAGACTAATTTGCAGTATAAAAAAAAGAGGGGGGGAATAGTAAATATTTGTGATTCAATATTGTCCCACGGTTATCTTTCTAGAAGGGATACATTTGATTTTTCTTTTCGCTAAAAAATTAAGTTAAACTTAAATAATGTAAAATTTGTAAGACTTCTTAAAGAGAGAATTCTCACCTGTCTTATAAGCAAAAACTGATTAGATCACATGATTACCTCTCACCACACAACATATTCTGTGAGCTCTTCTTTAGGCATACAAATAAGACAAGAATGTTAACAGTTACGCTAAAGCAAGTCCCAGTGCTCAGCTATCTTTGTCTTCCTGAAATGACAAAAGGAATATAGATTCTGTGTATTGTTTAGCCTGAGGCAAACAGAGAATCAAAGATGGGAAGAAATGTTTCTTATTAAAATAGAAATACTTGTCTGAGTAAACCACACTCAGATCAGTTCTTGTTATATATTTCATAGAAAATGGCTTCTGAAGTAGCTGAACTAGTTAGATATAAAAACAAAGGTAAATAGATAACGGGGGAGATTGAATGCTAGAAAATATATTTTAAATACTAAAAAAAAGATATAATTCAGGATGGTATAGGAGAAATGGGAAAAGAATCTAGGAAGATTGGTTATTAAAAAGTAAAGGATGACTGAAACATTAAATAATGCAGAAAATTGGAAAGACTTGTTTAACCTGTTAAACTGGGTATGGAAGACATAGATACCTTGGTAAAGAATTGTCTCAATACAAAATATAAGATGATATTTTCTCCTTTCCTATTATTGTTTCTTATTTCCTTTTTCGGTTCTATGACATGACAATGTTTTTACTAAGAACCTATAAAGTTAAATGGAAATCTTTTATTTATTTTTAGGATCTGACACTGGGGAGTAGAAAAAACATCACACTCAGAGTTCGAAATCCTAGACTCCAGCTTTTAGCATTTTTAATTTGTATGACCTTAGAGAGTTTTTAATAACACTTCATAATTCCAGTTTTCTCACCATTAAAATAGTAGAAAAAATGTTTTTTTGGGTTATTAGAAGATAAAATATGATAACATGCATGAAAGCACTTTAAAAAATGCTAAGCACATTCTAAATTTAAAGAATGAATGTTAATAATTCTATTTTCTCTTTTACAATCTTCTAACTTTTGTTCTGGTATACTAGGATCTGATTGTTTAAGCAATAACTCTCACTTTATTATTTTATGTAAATTAATTGCACATTTATCTTGCTCCTTTTCAACTTTCAGCTCTGTCATCTCATGCTATTTCCCCTCATGAAAGAAATGTTACTGTCACAGTGTCGGAAATCATATACAGACCTGATAATAAAAGATGGAATGAGAAACTTGCCATTCCTGCATATACTTATCCTCGGATCGTACTGGTCCAAATTCTCTTATATATCCATAAACCAATTATTGCAAATTTGAACTTAAGGACTGTGGTAGGTTTGTTATCAAACCCAAATTCTATAGCCTGATGCACAATAAGACCAATCACTAAAGCACTGAGTATGCAGCAAGAAGTTTATTTTGAGAAGCAGCCAAATGACAAGAAATGGAGAAAGCCTAAATCTGTCTCCCCAAGAGGGAAGGGACAAGGAGTTTTAATGCATTTGAAAAGAGTTCGGATGAATAGGTATGCAGAAGCACACTGGCAGGGCAGGTTTTAATTGGAGGACCTTGGAACTTGGCCATTTATGCTAAGGGACTATTGCAATGAATCTTTCTGGACAAGGGACCCTTCAATTCTGAAAAGTTTTAATGTTCAAGTTCTGGTTATGTCCATTATGTCCTGGTCCTTTGGTTCCATGGGTAGATTGTTGTGACTTTGGTTCCTGGTGCAGCTGGACATGAAAGTGATGTCCCCTGCACATGCTTTGGCTGCACGACTTGTGGTTTTGGTCTATTGTCTCTGAAAAGTAACTCAGTATCTTGTTAGAAACAGAATAGGACCATTTTGAGCTTGTTTCAAAGGTTGTGAGTATAGACCAGTCAGAAACTAACCCTGAATCATAAGGTTTTTCTATGAAAGTCAACACATGAAGAAAACCCACAATTTGGTAGCATTAATTATTCACTTTCATGAAAATAGAGGAAGTAACATAAATATAATTAAAGAGTTTTTTTAATATATGCTTTATTTTTTCCCCTTGAATCTTATGTTGACCTTTTCTGAAATTGTCAGAACCAGACAAATCCATGGGAGTTATATTAAAGATCTAAAATTTTTAAAAATTAAATTACTAGTTCTTAGTAAACATTATAGTACACATTATTTAAAATCAAAATATCAGGTGCCTGCAACTGGTGACAACAGATTATATAATCTGTATGTGTGCAGAGACTCAGACTGTACAGAAATGGGTTAAACCAGGTGATTTTTTTGTGTGTTAATGCCAGGGTGTTTTTTTATCATTGTTTTAGATTCACTGTTTTTCTTTTTTGTTCTGTAGTTAATGGAAGGAGACAGAGTAATTTACATTTTGCAGTTTTGTGAAGAATTGCCATGGAAATGTGAATAGCTGCTCTCTATGATATTTTATAGTGATATCTTATAATTTTTTAAATTAACACTGACTGATTCTGATTTAACTAATGCATTTTAACAGTTTCTGATATCACTTTTCAGTTTTTGATATTTTGACAAATGAGAAATAGTGATTCCCATGATAAAAGAAATTAAAAATAAACTTTTAGTAAGCTATTATTCAAAAGCTACCTTTATTAACATTGATTCACCTAATGCCTCTATGGACTGTTACATTATACCTGGGGTATAATATATTAAATTTTAAGTATTGCTTTTTTAGGAGAAAAAAGACATATAAAAATTTTAAAATATCTCACCTATAGTGCATGGAAATCAAATAAGCTAAATTTCATTTTTGTGACTTCAAGTTACAACCAGGAAAAACAGGGAAAGCTTCAAAGTGATTCTGAGTGCTAAAAAACTATATTACCTTGACATCAAAATTCTATTTTCTTTTCTAATTCTCAACCATTCATGCATCTTTGCAATTTTCATAATACAACTTTTCTAAAGGGCACTGGGGTAGCAATAGACACTGAAAACCATTGTATTTAGGATCAAATATCTGGAGGGCATGCTTATCCATAGAAAAAGTCTTTAGTTCTTTAATAAAACAACTCTTTCTTATGTTTATGAACACAGTATTTTTGCAATGAAACTTAGGTGCTTTCTGAAAAATATTTTAGAAATTTGAAGTAAATTGACTGGTAACATCTGCTGCTTCTTGACTGTTAAAAAACAATATTTAATCAAATAAGTCTTTATTTGGCAGAATCTAAATATAATTAGCTTTATTAAATAACTCTAAAATCAAGTAGAAGGGAGCTGCCAAGTTTTTGTACAAAATAGAATATTTTGTTATGAAAAAAGATGAATCAAGTGAGCTATTAACAAAAGAAAAGTAATATTCTTCTTTCTGGGGGAAGGAAATGGCAAGAATTTTTACCATGCAGATTACCATTTTTTTTCCCTATGGGGATGAAGGGGTACAATGTGACAAATTGCCTCATTGGTGTTGACCAGTAAATTCCGGACTGATTAATTAAGGTTGCTTCTGGGAGAGATTGAAACAGCAATTAGTTCATTTGTTAAATCTAGGTTTGTGATCATGGGCCATCAAGTGCTGTCAGTTTGGGCCTGTGATTTTCTCTTTAAGAACAGTGGTGAACAGTCAGGCTCTCAGGTACCAAACAATTATAGATATATAAGAAACTGGTATATTTGCCCTAATTTACTAAAAACAAAGCAACATGACAATAAAATACTTGACTAAGTAATTATAACAAAGGAAATTAAATTTACTTGTTACAACAATGTGTAAATGCAGTTTATCATAATTTCTTGAATGTTACAATAGATTCATCAAATTGAGTAGGTATACCTATAAGAGAGTATCCATGGTGCTTAGGCACTGGTATGAGGTAAAGGGAAAATGGGAAGAGGTGATAATTTCCCTTAGTGTGTTTCTACCTCATTAAAAACATTAGATAAATTCTTATGAAAGACAATATATTTTCATTTTCTCATGCAATCTGATGCTTTAGTGCTTATTCCCATTTTATAGAAAACAGCTCTGAGACTTAGAGAGATTAAGTAAAGACACAAATGGAGAAAAATGGATATCAAAGCAGGGAAGTAGTATGCCAGACTCTCTTCTTGGGATGTAACACAGTTATAAAGCCACCCTGGGTAACATTACATGTTCAGCACTGCTATGTACAATGGGGAAGATGGGGAGGGGACGCTCCACATACAAAGGAGATGCTATCTTCTCATTTTGTTCTATAGGTGGTTTCTTTAGTACTACCAGCCAGAGAGAGCATTGTATCCATTACCCCAAAAGTGGAGCATCCTAATCTCAGGAAGTCTGTGCCAGTCTCTGGAGAGACCAAGAAGCAGGGCCTGAAGCTAAGCTAAGCTTTTGTCACTAACTGATTAATGTCAGGCTAATAGGAAGAAAATAAAACAGTAAAGTTAGAAGACAAAGCCATAAGTATAAATTAGAGAAGGCGAGATACAAAAGGTCAGGCAGAATAGAAATGAAAGAGAGTTCAAAAGAAAAAAAGCAATGATTTGAACATAGAAAGTGGCACCAAATGGTATCAATTGAGGAATTATTTACTTTGCTACAAGATTCTGGGAACTTTTATGAGCAGTTCATTATACTTCCACTTGGCAAGCGATAACACAGAGAGGGTTCAGTTTTTATCAGTGAACCACTGGCTAAATTTTTGATAGATTCCATCTCTTTTATAGGTTTACATTTAAGGACATAAAATAACACATTCTTAGAAAATTTATTTAACATTATAAGAGAGAAAAGTGGACAAAATCTTAAGAGGCTTCTAAATAGATTTTAAATGAAGTACCTCAATTAAAAATTTTAATTTAACTATAAAAATTTCAGGTATACAAATTCTGGTACTTCCATTGACTCTCCATTTCTCCTCCCTCTCACAGGTGTTATTTGTCATCACACCTTCTTGACATCAAACAGTCTGTACTCACATAATTGCAGAAGATTCTGTGTAAAACTGACTGATTCAAATCCTAGACAGCATCACATAGTAGTATTCTTTTTTAGTTGTCTTCTTGATCTCGATGGCTGTATTTTGTTTCCTGTTGTCAAGAATTGATAGTAATCTAATTTTCCAGGGCACAATTATCTCTAGCATATCTAGGTCATCTATTGTCTTAATAACTACTTAATATTATTCTATATAATACTAGCTCCTAAAGAAACTAAAGTAATATGATATTCTTGCTCTCCCAATTGAGCAATTGAGCAATTTCCTCAGTCTCTGGGCTACTCTCATGACTTAGCTCATGTACCTTTTTGTGATTCTGCTTTCTTTTTTGTTGTTGTTGTTGTTGTTGTTGTGGGAATACTGCTTCCTCAACAGAATTGATTTCCTCTAAGCATTAAAAAAAAGTTTAATCTTTCTGGAGCAGTGTCCTCTTGCTCAAGTATGTGTCAGAGTGACAGAAATATATGTTGCTTTGTTATTATTTTAATTAAATATTTTATACTGATTAACTGAATTCCAGATCACAGTGATGATTATTCTTTAACCTCTGAATAACTAACTTACACGTCAATAACCCTTTCTAGAAGCTATATGCATAGATTGTAGATATTAAAGATTGGTATTTCTGGTGAAATTATCTTTTTTATAATTATAGAATTAGCTCTTTTTCCTAATGATGATGTTTGCCTTAAATTATATTTTGTTTGCTATTAATATAATGTCAATTACATATTTAATATTTTATTAACTAAAAGCAATACTTTATTCAGATTTCTTTATTTTTAACATCTTTTTCTGTTTCAGGATCTTATCCAAGATAAACTTTACATTTACTTGTCATGTCCCCCTAGTCTACTATTTACTGTGTCACTTTCTCAGGCTTTCATCATTTTGAAGACCTTGAGAGTTTTAGGAATATTAGTTAGATGCTTTGTAAAATGTTGTTCCATTGGGATTTGTCTTTGTTTTTCTCATGATTAGACTGAGGTAATGGGCTTTTGGAAGGAAGATCACAGAAGTGAATAAATATCACATCATATTAAAAGTAAATAATATCAGCATGACATTACTATTTATATTGCCCTTAATCCCATGGCTGTGGTAGTATTTAAACTTCTCCACTATAAAGTGGACTCCTCCTTTTAATATTGTATCTTTGAAAGGCAGTCACTATGTACATCTCACATTTATAAATTAGAGATTATGTTTCACCTCATTGAGAGTAAAAGTCCAGTTAATTATTTGAAATTCTCTGCATCAAATTTGTGCCTGCTTGCTTGCTTATTCTTCCTTCCTTCCTTCTTCCTTCCTTCCTTCCTTCCTTCCTTCCTTCCTTCCTTCCTTCCTTCCTTCCTTCCTTTCTATTATGTCAGTTTGGGCTAATGGATATATATACTTTTGATAATAATCCATTCCTATTTTATGTCTGTCATTGTTCAGATTGTTCTATTTTGGGCCATTGGGAGATCTTCCAGTTGATTCATGTTTTCCTTTACATTCTTCCACCAATACAAGTCCCCCAGACTTATCTTGTATATTTCTTGCCCTAGTCCTAGAATCAGCTATTTCTCCAAGAATCTCTGATTCTATTAGAAAATGATATTAAAAGCCAAGGTCTGAATTCTATATCTGTTTTACTTTTTATCATAGTTAATATTTGTATAATTATATTTACATATTTTAACTGAAAACATTCTTCTTATACTTTAGAAGTGTTTTTTCTTAACATAAAATCAGATTCACAAATCTGATTAACTTAGATTTTCTGTCTTGAAAAGCTGAATTTTATCCCTTTAATTTATTGTGATTATTATTAATAGGTATAAATCCAAATATTCCTTTTCTGTGCCGTATTTCGCAAGTTTTTCTTTTCTTTAACTTTCATTCTCTTTGCCTGTTTGTATTGAGTTTATCTACTTTTATCTAGCCTTTTTTTCCTTTTCTGATTTTAGAAGTTAAATATCCTATCTTATTTATTTACTTTTGGTAACTCTTAAAATTTCCACTTGAATATTTGACTAAAAATGCTCCAAATTAAATAGGATTTTTACTTTTATCACATAGACTTCTAGTTTATTTTTTCCCACTTCCTCTCAAATTTAATTTTTAAATCAATATTTACTTAGATTTACATATACCAATTTTTATACTTACTATTAATTTTTCATCCAATTATTTCTTTCTTTGCTCATTTCCCTACTTACTAAATTTTCTGTGATACTTCTTTTGCTATCAGTCAATTTCTTATAGATTGGAGGAGCCTAGTTTTAGGTACAGATATAGGTTGCTGGTGAGGGGCCGATAGCAAATGGCTCTCAACTACATGATAACTATGGTATATACCTTCTCAAACAATCAAGGTCTTCATGTGTTGTATCAGGAAAATATTGCTACATGATTAATTATCCCTGAACTTGTGGCTTAAAACAGCACACATTTATTATCTCACATTTTTGTGGGGGTTACAATCAAATTGTTGGCCAAGTTACGTGGTCTCATCTGAAAGCTCAAATAGAAAAAGATCTTCTTCCTAGTTAATTCACATTGATGTTAACAGGGTTCAGTTTCTTGACTTCTGTTGGAATGTGGGCCTTACTGGATATTAGCCAGCAGCTCTCTCAACTTCTTTCAACCTGGCAGCTTATCTCATCTAGATGTATAACTCAAAAAGTCAATAGAGAGTGAGTACAGGCAAGGTGACACCTCAGTCTTAGGTAACATAATCATCACACTGACATCACTTTTCCATATTCCATTAAAAAAAATAAGTTTTGAGATTCACTCTACACTCAAGGAGAGGGTCTAACTCAAGGGTGTGAATTCCATGGGTAGGGATCACTGAGGGTCATCTTAAAAGTCAGTCTACTACATCTGTAAAATGGAATTTGTGACATATAAATGAATAATAAAACACTTTCTGGATTCTTTTAGCCTTATAATCAATCAATGGATATTAGTTTTTACCATTATTAACCTACTCAGCCTACACAGACTCCTCTGTTTAATAATTCTGCTGCTTCCTGATTGAGTTGACCTGTATGCCTTGGTCTCTTTCTTATAGTAAAATATATCAATTTGACACAACAATGCTGTGTTTCCTTTGGAAATTGACACAGTTCCTCATAGTAGATGATAAGCAAATGATGCAGATTTAATGCATTAAAATCTATTCGTGGTACCATGAAAAAAATAGAATGGTTTCTCACTCTAAATTATTTTGTGTCTTCATTAACAGATTTTTTGAGGGCTGTTTTTGTATATACTTATATTTGTGCTTGGAATAGATGATGGTGGTGTCATAAAACAACTTAATATAAAATTTTTAATTTCTTCTAAGCTATTCAGGAGCGGCTTCAGAATCTGCAGCTCTGTCTTGAGAGGAACAATTTGGGTACACAGAGATTAAAACATTTTATTCTTGTTAATATGCATTGGTCACTAATACAATCTTAGGAAGTTCTTTTTACTGTCCAAACTTTAGATATCGACTGGAACTTTTAATGGCATAACAACGTGGATAGCGAAATGAAGTTTAGAAGTGCTGTCAGTGTTTTTATTACAAAATGGCAATTCCAAAGTTTTATATCAAAGCTGTAAACTTTATAGTTAGATCAATCATTACCCCAGGGCCCAGTTTAGGGATGAATTTAATTTTCTGGGAAGTATTTTAAGCAAAAATTTTAATTTATAGTAACACACAGGATATATATTTTCCAGCTGGCAATGTTTAGATTAGTAACAGAGGTATTATAACATTCCATTTTAGAAAATAAAAGATGATATTCCTGTCACTTATTGAAACATTTTTAAAGGTAATAGCACTTTTGATCAAACTGTAAATTGAAAGAGCTAAAATTATTGATGAATTGCTGTATTCTGATAAATTCTTATCATTTTACAGAAACTATCCAAAGAAGTTGAAGTAATAGAGCTATCAGGAGAAAAAATAAATAAAATAAATATATACAACTTATTTATCTTTCTTGCTTAAAATAAAATCACTGAATATTAGAATTGAAAGTAACTTTAGAGATAATTCTGCACAATTCTATGATTTTTAGATGAGGAACCTGAAGCTTCAGTAAGCATTGTAATGTTCTTGTGACAGACAGACAAGTTGGTAAGATATTATTTTAAATTCTCCACTTCCAGTTCTCTGTTCATACTATCTTCTAGTATAAAGATAGTAATTTCTGTACTCTATTCATTTGTATTTTCTTGATTACTAATCTTGTTGAGAATCTTTTCCAGTACTCAATCATAATTTATATTTATTTTTTAAAGAATATCTGTTTAAATATAAAGCTCATATTTTTGTTCAGTTTTATAATAATTAAATTTAAAATGTAATTTAAAAATATCATGTAGGTACAAGTCCTTTGTCAGATATATATATATATATATATATATATATATATATATATATATAATCTGTGTGTGTGTGTATATATATATGTATATATATATATGAAAGAAAATATTAGATATCTCTACATATATACATATTTTCTTTCATATCATGGCACTGACATTTTAAAAAATTTTCTAAATATTCCCTTTCAAAAGGCAGATTTTGAATGAAGTCCAACTTAGCTTTTTAAAAAATAATTATCATTAACCTAAGTTCATTGTCTATTTAGACTTTCTTGTATTTTAACTATTATTCTTTTTTTGTTCCAGGATCCCATTCAAGATTCTACAGTATATCTATTTGCCATGTCTCTTTAGGCTACTCCTGGCAGTGACAGTTTTCTCTTTTTAGTTTTTACAATCTTGAGAGTTTTTGAGGAATGCTAGTTAAGTTTTTGTAGGATGAACTATTAAAAATTTTCTGATGTTTTTTGCATGATAAGACTGGAGTTAGTTATGAATTATAGGGAGGAAGACCACAGAAGTAAAGTACCATCTTCATCACATCAAGTCAAGTGAACATATGATCAACATAATTTATGACTGTTGATGTCAGCCTTAATTACTAGTCTTTGTTAGTGTTGGTCAGGTTACTTCACTGAAAAATTACCTTTCTTTTTCTTTTCTTCTTTTTAATACTATACATTTTGGAAGGAAGTCAAAATATGCAGGCAACAATCTAAGGAGTGTTATTTGAAATTGTTCTGCATGCGAGACTTGTTACTGCTCTATATTAGTTTATTCAATCATTTATTTATGTTATTATGGACACATTATATTTATTTTATATTTTGGGTAATAATCTAGTAATAATCTATTTATTTTTGTTGCTCAAATTTTCCAGATTTGACTATTGACAGTTACTTGAGTTGGATCCTGTGCTACTTTAACATACCCCCAGTCAATGTACATATGTTTTTTGCCCCACTCCGGTTCTTCAAGATATTCAGGCTCATATTATATATATCTTTCCTTAGTCCTAGAAGTAGTCATTTCTCTAAGGAGTTTTGGTTCTTTTTATTTAATAATGGCATTTGAAACAAAAATATGGATGCTAGAGGTGCTTGTGACTACTAGAGTATCAGTTCTTTAGTATCACTCAGCTGACAGAGTAAAAAAAAATGTATGTTTATATTAACCTAGCTAAATAAACATACTAGAAATATGTTTTTTTTATGTGACTATCTATACCTGTTTTAAACCAAACATGAGGTTATGCTGATATCTTCATATCTAATTCATTACCACATGGATCATTCCATTCCTTTTTTATCTGTAAATTCTGCTGCACCAGTAAGACACTTGGCTTTTCACCAATAAGTCTATTTCATTATTTCTTTCCAGTAAATATATATAGTAGTATTAGAATTGTTAAATCAGACCCCAAAGAGAAACACTTTTATCTACTAGAGTAATATATCTATGTTCAGTTTCTCTTTTGCTTTTAGTTTTACAGACTTTACTCCTTTCTAAAGATACTTAGGTGCTATTTTTCTTCTATTCCCTTCAGTAAAGTTGTTTCATATATTTGTAATACAATTAGATTCTTCTGTCAAGTCTGCATTTTTTCCTGTTTTTTTTTTTTTACCTTTTAAAGTATTTTCTAAATTTGCATACATTCGGTTCACTCTTTGTGAAGACTTTTTATGGGTTTTTGACAAATGTATATTTTATATTCACCATTACAATATCACATTGAATAATTATACTATGCAGACAATTTCCTGCTTTGCCTATTTATTCCACCCCAATCTCTGAGTCTCAAAACTTTTTTTTTTTTTTTGGTATATCCATATTTTATGAAAGGCAGTGTTTTTCGGACAAAGTAGAAAAAAAACAATTATTTAAAGAACAAAGTTATTAATTCCAGACTTTGAATAAAGCTCTTGGGCCATATGTAATGTTCTCATCAATTACTCCTTATCTATTTACTTACCAGTGCTACTGCCCCAGGAGGATCAACATGTCTTTTGATTTCATCAGAGCAGGCTGTTTGTTGCCTGAAAGCATATATATGCCTTTTCCATATATTCTTTGCTGTCTCCTTGACTTTCAGTCTTCACTGAGACTTCCTTCTGCTTTCCAAAATAATAAAATCTGACCAGTCTTCATAAGGTTGAGATAAAAATATACCACATAGTTCCATTTCCACTACAGGGTACAGGTCAGCACCTGGCATTTTTCCTTCTTCCTGCTTTTCCATGTGAGTTGTCACTGTTTACTTGACTGTCTTCTTACACAGTTTTGTAGAACATGGCATAAACTAGGACCAAGCAGTGAAAGTACAGCCATCTCCACATGATATTGTGTACAAAGGGAGAAACCTTTGATTATTTTCTTATCTGTAGAGTTTTGCAATTTTTAGAATGTCCAATAATTGGAAGCATATATTATGTAGCCTTTTCAGACTGTCTTTTTTCAATTTTCACTATATATTTATGATTATTTCATGTTTTTTTTTTTGGCTTGTCAGCCATTTTTATCATCAAATAATATTTTATTCAGCTATCAGAAGACACATTGGTTACATACTTGTAAATACAATTGTTGCAAATAGTTGTATGTAAGTTCCTACATGAACATGGGTTGTCATGTTTAGCTTTGAAAGAAACTACTAGAATGTATCCCAAAGTGGTTGTCTAATTTTTCATTCCCATCATCAATAAATACAAATTTATTTTATTCTGCGTCCTCACCAGAATATGGCATTTCCAATTGGGTGGGGGGATAGTCATTCTATAGGTGTGTATTCAACAGTGAAAACCCGTTTTTGTTCTTACCTTGAGATAAATAGAGAAATATGAAAAGTTAAAAGACTTACCGCATCATATTTTAAAAAATGCAGTGTGGGAAAGAAAAGATAAGTAAAAGTAAAGGTAAAAATATTTACAGTGGCTTTCTGAAATTTTCCATTTATATTTCAGTAGAATTCTTCTCCCTTTGGCTAGAAACTGAAATTTCTTTGGCTGAGAATAACTTTATCAAGCAATTGAATAACTCATCATTAAGAAGTGCACTCAAGAGAAAAAGCTGCCTTTTTCATTTTTTTTATTGGGTTAAGGGAAAGCAAAAAGAGAAGTATAATAATTGTAATTCTCACTCTTTTTTATTTTTAGGATTGGTATTCTTAATTATACTATGTTTGGGTTGGAAATTACAGTACCAAGGTCAATGCAACGAAAATGATAACAAGATAGTGACATTTGTTTACCAATTCAGACAAAAGCAATAGTGTTTTATTGGTGCTTCACTGAGAAAACAACTTGTCATGCCAGCAGCTAAGCAATATGTGTCAATGGAGAAAAGCACTGCTTAAAGCTGGCAGCCCAGGATGACAACTGCAGGCATGATTATTGCTGGTGGTTTCAGGTTGTTGATCCACACAGGAAACTCTGATTAAAAGAGTGACATGTAATGATGGGAAAGCAATGTTTTATTCTCCAAGTTACAGCTCTGTGAGTTTTGCAGTGCTACCAGAGCAAAGCATGGAATATACAATGCTGCTGGACATTCTGGGCAAAAAGAAGAATAATACTTATTTAGGTACTATTTTTCACATGCTGTTGAATATCGATAGTTTCTGCTATTTCATTAATGAGTAAGTAAAATTGTCAGCTGATATAAACAACATATTTTTTAATGCTAGTTTGTTTATTTTCATGCTACATATGCATAATTTTTAAACATTTTATTTAACATATTTTAGAAAAGAAAAGCATGGATTCTGTATACTGGCCACCTGGGATGAACTTCAGATTTTAGCACTTCCCAGTGTGTGGCCAATGAGTGATACTCTGTGCATCAGTTTATCTACTTATAATAAGGGGTAATAGAAATGCATGTATTATATAGTGTTGAAATAAGATCAAGAGTTAATATTGCTCCATTGCCTAGATAGTTTGTGGTTCAAATGGCACGCATTCAGAGTTTGTGGTTCACGAGATACGATTCACCCATTTAAAGTTTACAATTCAGTCGATTTTAGTATGTTCACAAAACTGTGCATCTTTCACCACAATTAATTTTAGAACACTTTCTTTACTTTCAAAAGAAATTCAGACCCCAAATCTTCCCTACCCCGTAGCCACAAGCAGCTACTAATCTACTTCCAATCTCTATAGATCTGCCTTTTTTGCGTACTTCATATACTTGAATTCTTATAATATATAGTCACAAGTGATTAGATTCTTTCACTTAACATAATATTTTCAAGGTTCATTCATGTTGTAGTATGTATCAATACTACTTTTCTTTTACATTTCTTCTCTTGTGTTTCTTTTGTTTAGATTTTAATTGAGAAACGAGTGTTTTAACTATACTTTTAGAAACTTTTATGCTAACAGGTTACCTTCTCATATAGCAAATAATTTCTATGGGACTCAACAAATGTCTCATGGGGGAAAAAAAACTATTCATTTAGAATTCCTCAAGTTTCTGATTTGTCACATAAGTACCACGTAACAATTAGGTGATTTGATAGTATTCCTTTCTTAATATTTAGGATTTCTATTCTTTCTGTTACTTCTGCCTCTAATACATTTGACTCCCCTCGCTTTCTTTATGCTTTTACTGACGAGGTAGAATAAGACCTTGTGTATTTGAGGAAAAACATGGAGACTAGTATCTCTGTAGTGGACTATTTGAGTATTAGAGTATTAAGAGAGAGGAAGTAGGTATTTAGAACTAAGTACTTTGTAACAAATTTGACTTTAAATTGGAATTAAAAGGTAAGCCACTAAGGGGTTCTGTTCAGAGAAATTGCACAATTCCATTAATTTATTTTTCATCATTTATTAAAATATAATTGCCATACAATATTGTGTAAATTTAGGGTTTATAAAGTATTGATTTGATACATTTATATATTTATATGATTACTACTGTAGCATTACCTAACACTTCTATCTTGCCACATAATTAGCATTTCTGTGAAGGGAACAATTAAGATTTATGCTCTTAGCAGTTTTAAATTTTATAATACAATAGTGTCTCTAATTACTATGCTGCGCATTAGATCTCCGTGACTTATAAATTTACTAGTTGCAAGGCTGTACCCTTAAACAGCATATCCTCAATTTCTCTACTCCCAACACTCATAGCCACCATTCAGCTCTAAGTCAGCAGATCCTGGACTGTTTTTCTGATAGCGCTTTATTTGTGGTACTTGCTCTCACCTCTGCATTAGGGAACCCACATAGTGAGCTGACTGCAGAGTCGTGAAGAGGTGTGACTTTAGTACTAGGGACTAGGGGTGCATGTGCCCAGTGACGAGACCCTTGAATGAGATAGTCCCACAGTTGGCAGACTTCCTGCTGATGTCCTCAGCCACCATCAACAGGAACCTTATCTCTTTAATACCCTTTGATATTCTAATTTGCCTTTTTCCTGATCTCCTCCCACCCCTAGTCATGGAGTTCCTGTCTCAGTATTCTGGGTGCTGCTCTAGAGAAACAGGTTTCTCCAAACACATCTCCACACCTGCTCAACATTCTTTTTGGTGGGAAAGGTCCCTGCTGCTGGAGAGTTCAGCCCTGTGATCTCTTGCCTTGGGGGTGAGTAGCATAGCTCCTTTTACCATTTCTACTGTATCCAACACACACACACACACACACACACACACACACAAAGACACACACACGTATTTTTTTTTTTTTTTCTCAAATGGTATGCTGGAGTCTCCTCTCAGGAAGGCTGGAGTTTTTCAAATATTCTCTTGTCCCTAGGTATCTGACCAGGTCAGCACTCTCCTGGTCATTGTCCTGATCATGGTGAGAGAATTTGGAGAGGAGCAATGGCTCTGCTTGTTCAGCAGGCCAGAAAGAGGTATGCCTATTATGAAATGCACAGGTGGGCAAGACTGTCCTTAGGTCCCTAGGCATGTGGCACTGGATTTCACAGCTCCTCAAAAGGCACATTTGTCTGGGAGTGGATGTCTAATTAGCTGTTTAAAGAAGGAAACAAAAAGGAGGAACACCTTATCTTGCCATAATGCTGACATTACCTCCTACATTAACTTTTATTGCTGAATAATATTCCACTGTATATATATATATATACCACATTGTGTTTGTTCATTCGTCATTTAATAAACAATTAGATTGTTTTCACTTTTTAGCTATTGCAAATACTGCAGCTATAAATATTCACTTGTAGTAGTTGTGTAAAAACAGTATAAGTTGTTTTATAGGTAGAAGGACAGAATAATAAAAATATAGCTTTAAATTTTATTCTAACATGCACTATTTGATTGATTACTTGATTTGATTGTTGTCTTTATTTTATTTTATTTTTATCAAAACCCTAAACATTCTCTGTTCAGGCTATGTGTTCCATTTCATTTTCATTATATTACTTTAATCAGGTTACATTATGTAGCTGCAACCCCACATTTCCTTTAAAATCTCCCTCTTTTATCTCAACTGAACTTGTTAAATTGCTTCTTCTTTCATCTAAACCTTATGCAACTTACTCTGCACCTCTTGGCACTTATTAGGCACTTATTATATTCTACTTGTAGGTACAGGTACCTTCTAGCTTCCCCATCCCCAAGTACTTAAAAAAAGAAAAAGAAATACTCCTGTCTCTGGATTAAAATAAGAAAGCACTTCTCAGCTAATAAATATATCTCTTTAATATGTTATATAATATATACATATATTATATTCTATTTAAGATCTATCTTGTCTTAATATATTAATGTATACTTAATATATGTGCCAAAATAGAAGCAATCACTCTATTTTGATAAGTGACTTTAAAAAAATGATACTTTACAAATAATACTTGCAAGAATGCATAGGATCCTTGTTTATATGAAGTAATTAACAGACTTTTTAATATTTAATTGTAATGGTCATATTCAGAGGAAAGTATGTGACACTCTCTTCTCACCATTCTGGATGTCATTAGTGTTGATGTGTCTAACCTTTCAATGCACAATGACTACATGACATACTATGTGATAGTAAGTTCTCATATTTAATTTTCTCATAAAAAAAGAGAAAAAAAATCATTCATTTTATATACTAGATTATAAGCAACTTCAAGTAGGAGCTTGTTATGCATATAATCTATATCCCCCTAATACCTGTAATATGACTTTACATGAATTAAATCACTGTTTGAGCACCACTTCTTTGTGCAGTGAGTGAATAAAATAATTGTTATTCACAAGGCTAACGGTCCTGTGTTGGAGGCAAATCTACTGTGGTCTCCATGTTGATATCTGTATTTGTTTGCTAGGATAGCCATATAGCAAATTGGGTAGCTTAAACAAGAAAAATGTATTTTCTCATAGTTTTTGAGGCCAGAAGTATGAGACCAAAGTGTTGCCAGGGTGGTTCTGTCCTATACTTTTCTCTTTGGCTCATAGATGGCTGTCTTCTCCTTTTGACTTCACATAATTTTTCTTCTTATGTGTCTGTGTTCAAATTTTCTCTCCTCATAAAGATAACAGTCATACTGAAGTAGGGCCCACCCCGATGACCTCATTTTAACTTAATTGTCTCTTCAAAGATCCAATTTCCAAACATGGTGATTTCCTGAGGCACTGATGATTAGGAACTTAACATATGAAATTTGAGGTGGGGGCACAATTTAGCCCAGAGCTTTTCCTCAATCTGCTGAATGAATGGTACTGAATTCAATAACAATTTTTCTAAGATAAACTAGAGTCAATTTGAAGTAAAAAACATGCCTGTGCTGACATTTATTGGCAATGTGACTGAAGGTTAGAGTTAAAGAACCACCTTCCCACGTCTTCATCCCCAAGGATACAGGGTGCCAATGTTAATTACAGAACTGTAGGTTTGCATTTATCTTTTCATATTTTGAGATTCCTCCCCCTAAATACATGGGCAGGAGCTGTGATTATGTAAGTTATGTTATAACTTCCTTCCACTGGCTCTGAACTGTTAATTGACTTGCCTAAGACTGCAAGGTAGGTCAGTGACTTCCCCAATGCCCTGATTAGTTGTATAATGATTACCATATACGATCTAATCAGCTTGCTCATCAGCAGTTTATAAAAAAAAATCTCACTCTTTTTTGCTTAAGCTTTTCAAAATTGAATAATTATATTTTCCCTTTTTGCTACCACAAGAAACAGTTGCTTATAAAGTAATTCAAAGAAAATCTAAGTCTGTAAATTTAGGGTATGATTATAATGTGCTGCTCACCTTCCTATAGTTTCCTGAGGCAGTGACTAATGAATGGCATCTCAAAGATATCCCTGCCCTAGTCCCCCAAAACTGAATATGTTAAGTTCTTTGACAAAAGAAAATTAAATTTGTAGATGAAATTAAGGCTTTTAATCAGCTAACCTGGAGATGAGAAAATTATCCTGGATTATCTGGTTTGACCCAACGTAATCACAATGATCTTTAAAAGTAAAAGAGAGAGGCAGAAAATGAGGAAAGGTGATGTGATGTGAGAAGGATGCAACCCGGTGATGAATGCTGGCTTTAATCCAAGGAATGCAGGTGTTGTCTACGGATGAAAACATAAGAAACACATTCTCCCTTAGAACTCCTTGGTGGGATCACAGCCTGCTGATACCTGATTGTAACCCAGTGAGAGTCATTTTAGACTTTTATTTCTCATAATTGTGTGCTAGTGAACTTGTATTATTTAAGTTGCTAAATTTGTGATAATGTTATCACTGGGGCAATCTAAAATCTGCCGTTGACCCAGTGGCATTGAGGAGTCCTCAGTTCTTTTTGCCAACGCTGTAAAGAATTAGAGATTAGTGAGTTTTTAAAAAGATTTATTAAAGTACATTTCAAGAGAGAAAAGGGCTATGCCAAAGAAGCCTGCAGCACCATGGAATTGGAGAAGTAAACCTCATATTGTGGCGGTGATGAGTGGTTACAGGGGTGCTTCTGTGTGATTGGCATGTGAGGTCATTTTGATTGACATTTGACTGTTATCCTTTGCCTACTGTGCATGTGGTTACCCAGAAATCACTCTATTATAATTAGATTCATAAACTTCTGGGCATATGCATATTATAATGGTATAACGAGGCTAAGGATACAGAGAGGTTAGGATGCTACTAGCTGCTCAAGTGCTTGTGGCCAGACCAAATCAACTGCTAATTTATGGCTTTCACTCCTTTGGGCCTCAGGATGAGGGGTAATTTCTAACCATAAAATGGGTATTCCAGAGACGTCCTAAGAGAGGTCTTTGGGAGGAGACTCCATTGCCCAGTCTGTCATGTCTACCTTACTTCCTAACAATAAATTGTTATGACAGCAATAAAAACTAATATGAAGAATTAAATAACTCTCTGGTTTCATCTCTGCTTCTATTAATTTAATTAACAAAGACTTGATGAAGGTCTACTGTATGAAAAGACTGCTGACAGGTGATAAAAAAAGTGTTCTGAGTAACTTTTTTCCTCCTTTCCACTCAAGCATAATACAGCCAGGTATCACTTTTCCAAGATATTCATGTATATTGCCATATTATTTTACATAAAATATTAACTCTCTAGAGCACAAGATCAGTTTCACTGATCTAGTTCCATGTCACATAGGCAACCATGTCAGGATCACTTTTTTCAGCTTTATAGAAGAGAATGTCCTTTGAAACAACAGCAACAGGATCAGAAGCAGCTAATATATATTGAGTTCTTAATTATGCTAGGCATTGTGATAGGCCCTTTATATATATCACATATATGATATTTAATCTTTTCAGCAACCAAATGAACTAGGTTGTAATACTATATTGCTTTTACACTTGAAAAAACAGTAGACCAGAGAGTTATAGTTACTTTTTTAATGTCATTAATATAATAGGACATAGATCAAGACTCCAAAGTAGTCTGTTTAATTCAGGAGACTTTGGTTAACCACGGTAGTCCTTGGCTCCCAAGGACAGTATCACAAACACATTTGAGGGGGAAAAAATGCTACATAATCAGAACAATGCTAAGTATGCAAAGGAGGAAAGAGCATGCTTGAATATGTGGCATACACTGACATATTGCTTTACTTTGCATATATATACTAAATAGGTCACCTTATATGCTGAAAAATTGTAAAATAAGACTTGGACCTCTTCTTCCTTTATGTTCTATGCTTTCTTTTTTTTTTAATTTATAAACTTCCAAAGAAAAGATTGACAATTAAAATGTAAATCTTAGACTAAAAGACAGTGGTAATGTAAAAAATACCATTTCCTGAATTAAATTCTGAAGACTTAGAGAATAATATTTACTTAAATGAGTTTTATTAACTTTTAAAAAATGCAATTCCTCTAAGCAGAGATGTTATAGAACCCACAGGAAATAATTAACGTGTGGATTCTAAAGAATTTGCTCTAGAAACTATTGTCAGGAGGTATATTATTCTCCAAATTACTCAAGGGCACATGGATCCTGATTTTTTTTTTTTGAGAAGCTGCTTTATTATTTGGATTTTAGATGTGCTTTGCTTCAGTTACCTCTAATTTATGCAGCCTCTCACTTCATAAGTTCAGCAGACTGTGTGTGTGTGTGTGTTTTCGTTTTGTTTTGTTTTGTTTTAAAATTGTAATCTAAAGCTTCAAGAAAGGCAACCCTGTTGGCCCAGTTTACATTTCATCTTATCTCCCTTACTATAGAACTGCCTGAAAAATGGGATCATTCATTTTGCTTCCTACATAGGTATAGGCTATTAGAAAAGAATCTCTTAAAACATAGGCAAATAATCCAAGAATAGTTTGTGTCTAGGCAGAAAATGGGTAGAATGGGTGTGAAAAATTATTGATATCCATAAAATAAGTACAAGTAGTCAAAAGTTACAAAGGTCTATCTCTTCATTTTATTTTAATTAAATTTTATTGTGTTAATTTTTTTGTGGTGTTCCTAAAATTTTGATCTGATTCCCAATTGTGATTTTTCTCTTTGTCTATTGAGCCAGATATTCTTAGCCCAAATTGACACTTAATGTTTTCTTAAATGTTAATTTTATAATCAGTTTTCTTACCTTTTTTACTTTTTAGGGCTTTCTTACTTTAACTCTGTATTTCATATCTAGATCTTACCACCAGCCCACTCTGTCCACTAATAATTGTACAGTTCATATTAGTGTGGTAAAAATATTTCTATTCTCAGTAAAATGTTATAATTCTCAAGGGCAAAAAAGTTACACATAACAATGTATTTCCAGATTCTAATTATCAAGAAACAATGTAGACATAATTTTACCTATTGATCTCACAAAATAGAACTAAAATCCTGGGTATTACATGAGAAACAAATATAAGAATACTATTAAAAATGGGAAGATGAAAACCTTGTGAGGAAACTTGAGCCCGAGGAATAGCATGGTGGTGAGTTCCCTGGGTTTTGTTTTTGCCTTATAAATCCCAGTCAGAAAATTTAGAAAAGCCAATAAGCTAGAAAGCTTCCAAACAAAAGTTAAATGGAGATTGTAGATTTCCACATTCACCAATCTGTACAGAGGCACCCTGAGCTCCCAAGCAAAGAGGTGGTATCAGAGAAGTTTGAGTGAGTGATGAAACTTGCAATCCCATTCAGCAGTAATATGTCGCCTGCCTGTCTTGCCAGTGGAGACTACCTGGGGAGCCTGGAATTCAACCCATATCAGTAATTACAAAGTATCTCTCTCTTCCCCGCCTGAGGTGGCCTCAGGCAAGGAATAGTAATGTGTTAGGCTTTCCACAACTGCTTAGTGGTTATCAGGGCATCCTCTCCTTGCAATGTTAGTGGAAGCCACATAAGGCACACTAACAAGGTGGCCTTCTTTTTGCCATTCAGGGAGACTTGGTGAAGAGACTAAATTCTCACTCCCATTCAGCAATGACAAGGATGTCTTCTTCCTCCTAGGTGTCTGTCAACAAAAGTCATAAGGATAAACTGGAATTTCTTTCCCAAATAACAGTAACGGCAGCACCTCCTTCTCTGCGAGAAAACTTAGCTAAAACATAAAATATAAATAATGTTAGTGAACAAGGGTTCGCTGCCCAGTATACTCAGAAGCTAATTCTATGGCACTGGCTTTTGAAAGAAGAAAAGGCTTTTATTTGAAAGTCCACTAGTAAAGAGATAAGAGGCAAGGCTCTGATTTGTCTCCCTGATCCAGGGTTCAGGACAGTGTTTTAACAGGTCGCAGTTAAGAATTCACAATTTAAACTTACGAAATATGTTTCACAAAGAACATAAGTGGTTTAAACTCTGGTTCTTGGTCTTGTTAGAAACAGGATAAGCCCAGTTTGAGCTGGTTTTGCAGTTACAATAAGATGCAGAGTTTCTAACAAATATTATACTTCTAACATAATACTCGAAATGTTTAGATTTTAATCAAAACTCATTCATCATATAAAGAATAATAATCCTAACTTGAATGACAAAAGACAATAAACAAAAAATTATACCAAGGAAACACAACAGATGTTAGAGTTGTCTGACAAAAATTTAAAGTAGCATTATAAAAATGCTTTAATGAGCAATTACAGATATTTTTAAAACAAAAAAAAATTTTTAAGTCTCAGCAAATAAATAATGGCTTATAAAGAAGACAGTTTAGAATTAAGAAATACAATGAAAAAAAAACTCAATAAATGCAGCAACAGTGTGATAGAGAACAAAGTATCAGTTCAATTGAAGATAGAACAATAAAAATTAACCAATTTTGACAATAGGAATAAATAGACCCAGAAAAATTAAGTTTTAGTGGTAAATTGAATTATATTGTTACAAAGACTTAACATTCATGTCATTTGAGTCTCAGAAAGAGAGGTACAATCAAAAAACATGCTCAAAGAATAATAGTTCAGATTTCCCAAATTTGGCAATGACATAAAGCTGTAAATGAAAGAAGTGAATCCCAAATGGAATAAACTCAAAAAAAAAAAAAAATCCATGCCAAGACATATTATAGTTAAATTTGTGAAAGTTATAAACAAAAATCTTATATGCCAGAAAGAACTGGCATATAACCCACAGGAGAATAAGGAAGGACTGAAAAGACAGAATTTTCCACAGATACTATGGAGACTAGAATAAAATGGCACATTTTTCAAATGTTAAAAGAATTCTCAACCCATGATTCTACACTGAGCAAAAATTATCTTGAATAATAAAGGGAAAATCAAGACATTATCAAGTTAAAGAAAATGGAGAGAATTTGTTACTAGCAGACCCACCCTGAAAGAGCAGCTAAAGAACATTCTCTAGTAAGAAAGCAAATGACAAAGTAAAGACTCTTAGGCATCAAGATGGAGAAATAATAACGAAAAGAGCAAACTTATAGACAAATAAATAGACTTTCCTTTTTCTCTTGACTTTTTTAAAATAATGCTTGATCATTGAAGTAAAAATTATAACTTTAGTGTGGTTATCTAGGTATACAGAAGAAATATTTATAAGAAGCATATTATAAAAATGGGGTAAAGAAACATAAAGGGAGGCAAGGTTTCTTCTTCTCTTGGACTGGTAGTCTTAACATTAATAGAATGTTATAAGTTTTATATGTGTAAGTACCTAGAGCAACCACTAAGAAATGCTATACATAGGTAAGACTCACAAGCATAGGTAAATCAATATGAAATTATAAAAATATTCAAGTAATCAACAGCAAAGTAAACAAGAGAGAAAGAAATGAGAGGACAAGTAGAAAACAACAAATAGTAAAATTTAGTGATAAGACTCATTTTCTACCATACTAATAATTACATTATAGGTAACTGGTCAAAATACACCAATTAAAAGATAAACGTTGTCAGAGTATACAAAAAATAAAAAATAAAATAATATTTACTCAATTATATGTTGTTTACAATAACATCAATTCAAATATATTGGTATGCATAGATTATTAAAAAAAAAAAGATAGAAAAAGATATACCATGTAGGCAATCAAAGGAAAGCAAGAGTGACAATATTAATATTGGGTAAAGAAGAATTTAGAATAAAGTATCGAACAAACAGACACACACACACACACACACACACACACACATTCACACACACACAAGCATGCAGGCACGCACAGAGAAATGTCAAGGTCCAAATAGTTTACTTATTTAATAAAGAATTAACAAATTAACACAATTTCTTCCAGAAAAATAAAATAGTAAACACTGCCCATCTTATTGACCTGACATGCAACCCAGACAAAGGCAGTCAGTATATATAGAAATATTGTCAAATGAAATTCAACATTATATAGAAATAATTATGTACCATGGCTAAGGGGATTTATTCCAGGGATATAAGCATCATCAGTATTTGAAAATCAGTCAATGTAATTCACCATATCAATAAGGTTCAATAAGTATTGATATAGTAAAATCATATAATCATGTCAATTAGTGCAGAAAAATCATTTGACAAAATTCAACACCCATTCATGATTAAAAAAAAAGAAAATATTAATAGAGTGGAACTTCCTTGACTTTGAATATAAAATTTAAAAAACCTACAGGTAAAACCATAATTAATTGTGAACAACATTTTTTTTACCAAAATCTTTAAATTAATAAGGCAAAAATGTTTGCTTTAATCGCTGATATTTAACACAGAACTTGGAGTTGTAATCACTGCAAGCAGCTAAGAAATAAAAGGATATAAATTGGAAAGGCAGAAATAAACCAATTCTTATTTGCAGATGATATGGTAGTCTTTGTAGAAAGTTTAATAGATCTAAATAAAAAAAATAAACTCCTGGAATTAATAAATGATTTTAGTAAGGTCGCAAGACACAAAATTAGTGCATAAAAGTGAATTTTATTTCTATATACTAGCAATGAATAGGCAAAAACCAAACTTAAATATGTAATAATAACATTTACAAACACTTAAAAAATATTAAACATTTAGGCATAAATTTAACAAAACAACAGGGCTTGTATGCTGAAATCTGTAAAATGCTGATAAAACAAAAAAGATACAAATAAGTGGACTGGAAGACACAACACAATAAAAATGTCAATTATATCCAAAAGAATTTACACATTTAATGCATTTCCTATCAAAATCCTAGTGAGCCATTTTTTTTTTGTACAAATGAATCAGTATACAATATAAATTACTTAAAAAAGCAGAGAGACTAGAATATCTAAAACAATTTTGAAAAAGAAGAATAAAGTGCAAGGGATATTCTACCAACTTCAAGACTTGGTCTATAGCTACAGTACAGGACAGTACAACACTTTTCAGTACAGTAATCAAGACTGTGAGGTTTGGGCCAGAAGATAGAAATGTATGTTAATGGAAAAGAATAGATAACTCAGAAATAGACCTAGATAATTTATTTTTGAAAAAGATATAAAAGAAATTAAATGAAAAATGATAGATTTTTCAACAAATGAGGTTGGAATTATTGTACACCTGTAAGCAAAAACAAAATGGATTGAGATGTCAGTCTCACATGTTATATAAAAATAACTAAAAATGTATTACAAATTTAATTTAAAATGTAAAACCACAAAATTTTAAGAACAAAACAAGAGATAATCTTCAGGATCTAGTGCTAGATAGAGTTATTAGACTTGACACCAAAACAATGGATCATAAATTAAACAACTGGTAAGTAAATGGCAGGAAGATTATTGCTGATTAAGAAAAGAAAAAAAAACAGTAACTTGAGAGGATAACTCTAGAGGACAGAAATGAAGGTCTTTCATAATGAAATTTCTGATGTCTGATGAAGAAAAATAATCAATTGTAAATATATATTATATACATATGTATACACACACACACACACACACACACACATACACCTACATACAGAACTTTTTCTCAAACACAAGATGTTGTGTAATTATGAGCCTAAACAAAAATATAGTTATTTTTCTTCTCTAGGAAAATTAACAAGCAACAATAAGAATAGAAATATCTTTTTTTGAATTCAATGAGTAAGCATTTAATTTTGAAAAAAGATTAACTGAAAGGAAATAAAATTAAAATAGTTTATGATGTGTTATCTACATAGTTAACTGACAACAGAGATATCTTTCAGGAGTTCAAGTCCCAAGATATATCTTACTGAATTGTTGTTTCTTATAAGGTTAACAGTTACACATTACCAGCTCTGCAAGAAATTATGAAATGTATCACCCCTACCACTTCCATGAAGAGTCTAGAAAAATAAAATAAATAAAATAATGAACAAAATGTGAAGCTTTTGTATGAAATCATTAACATAGTACATAATATAGACTTTAGACAATATTGATTTCTGAGATTACAGTTTAAAATAATATAGTTACCACAATAATAAAGTATATTTAATTAAATAAAATTATACTTGCTAATAATTGACTAAAGCCAAAATCCCAGAGTGAATGAATTAACAAAAACAATATTGAATGTGGATATAAAATATGGACAGGTAGGTATTCAACAGTTTCACTTTCACATACGATATCTAAATATAGAATTACATTATTGAAGTTAACTAGTTTAGAAGATAGATGAAAAGTATATTAAAGTTATAAAATATATTAGCAGACTCATAAATGAAGTATATGAAGATAAATGTATAGATTTTGGTATATTATGCAAAACTCTAAATGCTGGTGTCAGGAAACAAAAATTCTTTTCAAATTAATGGACATGGAAAGTATCTAAGTAAACAATGACTATATTACAAAGTTAGAAAATATAGAAATTATGTAGGATTGAAGGAGCATAGAAAAATTAAATGTACATTTATGAATTTAAAAATAATATGTAACTGTTCAAAGAATAAAATCTCAACATTAATTTAAAAAATATATAAAGCAGGATTTTCCTGGACAAAATAACAATGACTGTTAAAGACTATGAAATATTATATTACCTTGACTGAACATGGGTAGAAGCTCTTATTTCTTCTAATATATTTTCTAAGTTATTACCAAGACCTGAATGCTGCAGAATTATAAGAATTATGAGACTTATTAGGGAAGTAGATTCCAATGATATTCAATAGACTATAAGAAGTGTCTAAAATGATATTCAAGGTGCTCATAATCAAATTTGGTAGATAGCCAGGGCATTGCCTTAGTAAAAAGTCACACCTTGACAGTCATACTGGCCATGGCCCAACTAAAAGGCCATGTTCTCTGATACTGATAAGGTTGTAGAGTTCCCAAGAGCTAATTTAATGATATTTTGAATCTATGACATTGGTTTGGGATGTCCCATATTAATGGGGATAAATGACAAAAGAACAATAACACCACTAGAAATTCAGAAACAACAAAACCAACAATTATAAAACAGTATGTTTAAGGCACTCCTCTAAGAACATTACAGGTATTTATTTAATGCTTTAAGCAACCCTACAGAATAGATGCTACAGTACCCCACTTCACAGAGAAACTGAGGCAGAGAGGTAATCAGGTTGTTAGTTCCAATAGAATCATAATGTCCCTCTTTTGTCTTTAGCAAAGAATTGAGAACTCCTCATGCAGGATTTCTTTTTGAATATTAAGGTACATATACTTTCAAAGATCTTGGCTTTATATACAACTTGGTAGGAAAATAGGTGTCAGGAAATAAATCTCTTAGTATAAGTGCAACTCTTCACTAGTAGCCACAGAGATAGTAGGTAGGACTTATGGCAAAGCAGAAATTGATAAGCATGATATTAGAATATTAATGTAATAGAAGTGTGTGGTACCTCCGTAGTTCACTAGATATTAGAATTTGAGACAGGTCAGGGTTCAGGTAACAAAAGGAGTATATGAAAGCTATGTGATGGGCTTCATATACATAAACCTATGACCTTGGATGTCTCCAAGGCCATGAAGAAGTCTCAGTTTGGAGTTAAAAAAAAGTAAAAAGGTGTAGTGAGTAAATGGCCCTATCAATTCATCTTGCACAATGGTTCTGAGCATTTTCTCAAACTAGTATTACAAATATTAGTGTTCCTCAGCTATGAGGTAAGAACCCAGAATTTTGTAGAACAGCAGGTTACTGTGCATAGCCGAGAGGAGTCTGCAGATATAGTGAACTTCCATTACAGTTAGGGTCAACCAACATGGAGTTTAAAGCAGCTTTGAGGTCTAGACAATTTTAAAATTATGGCCTAAAAGGCCATTGAAAATTTACCACTTTCTTCTTTGCTTCAGCTTTCAAATATTTAAGCTTAAACATGATGGTCCCTTTCAAAACTTGATGCTTTGTGTGTCCAAATATAGGCCTGTATACAAAAAGAATGATGGATAATCTCTGGAAATTTCTTTGGAGTCAGTAATAATATCTGGGGCAGATATTTTTTTAGTATTTCACAACTCTGTTAAATGACCTGACACACCTGCAAATGGAAGGTGTCACCAGGCTTTCGAACCTTTGGTGGTGTGGTACCATGGAACTCATCTTCCTTAATGACCATTAAGGGTCACCAGGGGAAATGATTCAGTGGCATACATAGCTGAAGACTGAGGGCCTTACTGCTATAAATCCTGAAAGAAACAAATGATATATTTATTACATCACACCCATGGTCTTGAGTGGGCCAAGAGAAATATTGAATCCAATGCGACATGTGAATGACTTTGATCTCCACATAAAGACCTACACATCAGCCATAGCATAAGCTCACTTCTAGAGATAGATTCCCTGGGAGGATTTTAACCATAATTTGTTTTGTGGACCCTCTAGCAGTCTGGTGAAATGTATGGACTCTTATCCCAATAACATTTTTAAATGTTTCAAAAAAAAATAAAATTTATAAAGAAAAACAATTATATTAAAACATTTTAATCTTTAAGTTAAGAGCAATAAGCTTGTTAAATCAGCTTGAAGGTTGGTAGAGAAGCAAGGATTTATGAGTCTCAGAAAGATTTACACAGTCTTCCTGATTTAGAATGCCAGACCAAGACATTTGAAGTTTATCTTGTGGGTAAAAATACTGTGACTTAGGAGATGAAAATAACTTTGAAAAATAAAAATTTTAGTTTTTTTAATGGAAATTGTAATACTTAGTTTTAGCATAATAGACAAAACTTCAATGACCTGTGTCATTAAAGAGACTAGTTGATTTGAGATCTGCAGACTTAAAAAACTTCGAGAGAAATAAACTAAAATGTTGACATACTTTAAAGAAAGATACATATATCAAAATTAACCATATATTTTAATATAAAAAATCTCAATTCCTACCTAATGATCAATTTCTTTTTCTTTTTATGTGACGGGGATCATCAAAAGGCTATTGTAAAATGGCAGATTTTGTTTTTTTACAAAGGTACATGAAAGTTATAAAACTCAATTTTTAAGCAATAAACTAAAGAGAGAATTTTGTCACCAGGATAAAGTTTTTGACTAAATGAATTTTCTTGCCAACAGAGCTTATAATACTTCATAGAATTTATTTTCCTGACAGAATAAACCATTGCATGTGACAAAATGCGGTTCCTCAAAATTTAATTTTCCCTCCAAATCCATTCCCTTTATGGAAAATATTTGCAAGACAGCAGCAGTTTCAAATTGTAGACTTCTTAAGGAGAACTGTTTTATACTCAGCAGTATAAGGGTTTACAAATGATAAAGTTAACACACAGATTGGGGAAGGTGGGAAGCATATAGATTTTAGGTGTTTGTCAATTTTTACTTTAAGCATTTGGTGATTCAGACTTAAATACCATTCTATAATCCGAATTGTCACCCTCTCATTAAGTTTTGTATTGGCACAATTTTATTGGTTGTGTTCAGTTTAATGCAGAATTAAAATGAATAAGGCATAAGGCAGAAGAGAACACATAATCAGAAGGAATAATGAATGTTTCTGATTAGAAATTTTCTAATTATGAATTCGTGTTTTTGAGATCTGACAAATTCTATGCTCGATTTTATACTAGTCCAGTGTATACTAGTAACATACATATATACTTCTATGTTAAATCCTCCTTTCAAAATTAATGTTAAAATTAAAATCTAGAAATACAAATTCAAACATTTGGGGTCTATGAAAGGGCATGAGGATGTGGGAAGAAGAAAATTAGAAATCTTCAAATATCGGCCAAGTATATCTATGTTTTTTATATATAGGGAAATATATTTACCTATAATCACATAATATTATTATAATGCAGAAATGTGCTTGATAATAATAGTACTTATTATATGCTTGTAGCAAAATTGACAGATAGAAAATGGTATAGTATCCAAAAATTGTTTTGGTTAAACAATTTAATACAAATGGTATGAATTTAAAAACTGTACAGAAGAGGGAAAGAAGCTCATGATGGCAAAAATACTTTTTCTGACCCTTTAGTGATGGCTGGCTACATAATTTGTGGGGCCCAGTGCAAAACAAAAATGTGAGACCTCTTGTTTAAAATTTCTTAGGAATTTCAAGAGTGTAATAGCAGAATATTAAATTAATTTCTGGCCTTCCTGAGCATACAGAGTCCTGGACAACTGGACAAATCACATGTCTAGGATAACAGCGCTCCCTCTGCTTTTTGTAACATTTGAAAGACCTGTATAAAGTTAGGAAAAATATCATGTAGCAAATAAAGAAAAAAATGGAATGTCCATTTTGTCAAGAATGTGTTAAATTTACATAGTCATATTTAGTTTTTGTCTTTTCCTTTAGGGGTGCTTTATCTTTTTATATATTCATTCAATAACCATTTACTGAACACCCATGTGTGAGGCATAATGTAGCACTCTACAGATAGAACAGGGAATAGAATTGCCACTGTCTCTCCCTCCATGGGTTTTTTATACTCTGTCCACTTTTTCAGCCATTCTAATCACATGTTCTTCCCTTATTCTTAGAAGATGGCTCCAATCACATGTCCCAGAAATAACAGAAAATATCAGCCTGGTTCTTATACAATAACCTGCCATTCCACCTGCATCCTTACTTATATCCATTTTTTTTTTCCTTTTGCCAAGTGCACATAGTGTCTACTCATCCTGTCAGTGATCAATCAGCCACTACAATTGTGCTGTCTGTTCTCATCTCCTCACATACTTTGCTACATCAGGTAATTCCCTCTTCTTTATGTCTTACTAGCCATTAAATAGTTTGATGGTTGACATCAGTCAATCTTATTCACTCCTCAACTTGGCAATTTAGTTTATCTCCCTCATTTTTTTTTTAAATCTCAAATTCAGCTCTGAGTTTAAACTCTTATTTTTAAAATTTATTTTCTGTAACATTTATTAGGCTGGCATTGGTTAATAATATTATATAGGTTTCAAGTGTATAATTCAATAATATGTCATATATATATTGTGTTGTGTTTTCACCAACCAAAGTTAAATTTTCTTCTGTTACCATGTATTTGACTCTCTTTATTCTTTTGTACCTCCTCCCTCTCCTCTTTCCCTCTGGTAACCACTAAACTGTTCTCTGTGTCTATGAGCTTTTGTTTGTCTTATCATTGACACTTTATTTCTAAATCATTTTTTAATAAAATTTAAATAAAATACACTTTTATTGGATATAAGAAACTCTTTTCATTCGTTGTTTTTTCTCTACAGTTTTTGCATGGTTTACCCCTCTCAAATTCTATTTTTTAAAAAGTTAAACATAATAGTAAATTATTTGAAATCACTTTTTAAAGTATTTCATAGAATATTTGAATGTCATTTAAAAATGAAGACTAAGAAACACATATTCAAAATAGGAATTCTCTGTTTATTACAATTCTAGTCACAATTGACAATGTGAATATGTTTACATTCTTATATTACATGATGAAAAAAAAATTGAAAGTAGAAGTGGAAGCAAATATATTGCCAGCTAAACACTCATGTCAACTCTCAATATTTTTGACTGTTTATGATATGTACTTTAGTAATTCGAAACAATGTATTTTTTTAAAGTTTATTAATCCAAATGAAACACTTAGCTCTTGAAACATGGTCCTCCTTCCACAAAATATAAGCATTCTTTCTCTTAAAATTCTTATGGAGATAAAAATTTTTGAATAATTTAATAATCAATTGTTATGATTATAACTATAATCTAATACTAACTTGAATCTAATACTAAATCTATGTTTTTAAATATAACTTTATTAAAGTTAATGCCTTATTTTATTTAATTTCTTAGTTTTCTACATGCTACTACTTTATTACTACGGCTATTTAGAAAAAAAATAATACTAATATGTTATCCCTAAAACGTCTCATATTACTTACTGCAACTTTACCTATAATATGTGGTCTTCCAAAATATAATCATTACCTTTTATATTTTATTCTCTTTCTGGTGGCACAATGTATTTTTTTTTATTATTATTTTTTCATAGAATCATGTATATTATGAAAATAACTGGTAGAAATAGAGAATGAGATCATTAGTAGAATAATTTGATTTCACAAATACAAAAAGATAAACATACTTTGTCATCTGGAAATGTAGAATTGTGGATAGAGCTTATCTGGCGTTTTGAATATTTGCTTCATGATTTGGTATACCATCATCATCACCTTCACAGTGATCAAAATCAATACATATCTGTGACAATTTTACACAAAGAAAATTGTACCTTAATCTATTTTGTTCCCCAAAAAAGCTAACATTTGAGCTCATATTTTAATATTAAATGAAGTATTTTATTGAGAATTACCATTACAAAGGCAATTAATAGTGTTTATTAGACTTTAGAAATCATTTTTTGGTGCCAATATTCCCATACTTATACCTCTCTCTGATTTTCTGGTAATCATTACAGTATGAACAAGAAATATCAGTCAGTCACTTTTAGCCATAAAACATATTTACATATTTTAACAGCAATGTTTTTTATTTCAGACTTGTGTCTATATTAGTGCAAGGTGACAGGGATGAGCCATGATTTTCAAAAGTGTATTGTGTAGAAAAGTAATTTGAATCATCAAAACCATCACCTTCCTTATCTACAGAAAGCAGAATAGATTTCTTGTTTTTGTTTTTGTTCTTGAGTGTGTGTGTGTGTGTGTGTGTGTGTGTGTGTGTGTGTGTGTGTGTTGAATTATTCTTGATAAATATTTAACCTTTCTTCTGTACCACATGCACAAACATAGATAGGAACAATATAGTTCAGAATATCAAGAAGTTGTAAGCATTTTACATTTTCTCTGCAGTAGCTGTAATCTTTCTTCAGTAGTCTGAGTAATAAAATTCAGTAATTCTATTCCAAAACCCATTCAGTTGAGAATGTCTGAAAGTGTAAAACTAGCATTTGCCCAGGAAAAAAATGAACAATTTTAAATTATTGACTTCTACATACTATTGATACTTTATAAAAGATGTATAAAAGAAGTATATAAGAAACATATATTGTTGAATATATTTATGATTCATGATTATGCTTTGGAAAGCAAATATGTGAAAAGCAAAAGTGATTATCACAAAATATGTGTGCTTTATGTGCTTGTATTTAATACAAGGAAAGATAAATAAGATATGTCCCAAGCCTCCTACTTTCTCTCAAGAGGGGCTTTTGACTTCTATTCAACATTGCCTGCTGTGATGTATCCTATTATTAGATACTCATTTTATTTTACCACCATGTACAACAGACACAAATTAAAATTTCTACTTGAAGACATTTAATTTCTTTCAAATATGGATTTTAGTTTTATTAGCAGTGCTTATTTTCAGGGTGTGTCCTATATATAATAACCTACAAAATAAATTCCTGCATGTGTATAGCTTTAGGTACAATGAAGTAGCTACATAAAATTATGCAATATCTGATAACAGAAATAAAAACTATGTAACTGAGCATATTTTCTTTGACATCTAAGATTCTAATCTGTCTGGTTTTGAGTCTGAAGGATTCTTTAGTTGTTTATGCAACACATTTGAAATATAAAGTGTTCACATGCATATTTAGTGAATGTACAAGATAATAACCTTAAATTCCTAACAATAGATTTATATAAATAATTTAAATGATAAAAAAGATGAATTGCCATTTCAAGTTTATACTAATCTGAGAAACTTTATTAAGGTTGAACAAAATTTTTGCTATGTCTCTGTTTTCACTCTTCCCATGGGAAATACTGTGACATTTTATGCTAAATCTTTATTCTTCAAATAAATGTCTTCAAAGTGCCTAGTCATCTGCTGATCTCATAAACTTAGTGAGCTCTGCTTCATTTAGGACACTGCTCACAGCATCTTGCTCTTATTCATACATTGTATGAAGGTTGCTTGAACAAAGTCAGTAGAAAGTTAATGTCCCCTTTAGTGCCATCAAAAATCTATTAATAGTGTCAATGTTGTCTACAGCATGCTTTCTTTTTCAGATACCAAGATGCTCTCAGTTTTAAGAGTTTTGCATGTAATGATTTATTTAACCCTCACATGAACCTATGATCTCAGTACTATTAATATCCCAGTATTACAAATGTGGAGACCAAGGCACAGAGAGGTAATTTCCAAAGTTCATTGATTTAGTAGCCAGATAGTATAACTACAGAATTCATATCTTCAGTACTGCACTATGCTATCTTTCTAAAATTTCTAATGTTAAAAAAGATCTATAAATTTGGAAGTTATTTATATTCTTTTGGTAGTCAGCATTCAATTTTCATATTATCTTTATATTTTGTCTTACAAATTTAATGTATTTGGTACTTATAACTACCCACCCCCATATAATAAAGTTGCTTTAGGTCCTGACTGAACATTCTTTCCTTTTTGTTATTATTGTCAAGTACAGTGCTGTTTAAGAGAACATCTTGTGATAATGGAAATGTTCTGGTTAATATAATAGCCATTGATTTACTACATGTGGCCATTGACTGCTTCAAATGTGGGTAGTTTGATTAAGAAAATTAATTTAATTTGATTTTCTCTAATAATACTTGAAATAGTCACCTATGTGTAGCTACTCTTGTATTGAACAGCATTGGCCTTAGAGTTTACTTTTACCTTTTTAGAGTAGAAAATATTAAAAATAAATGGAAATCTGAATTTATTGTACAGTCAATAGTTTGTTTATATATATATATATATATATATATATATATACATACACACACACACACACACATGTATATCTTTTAATATATTTTACATATTTCCCTATGTACCAGCGCTTTCTTATAGCCCCTGCAGGCCTTTGGTTTAATTTTTTTCTTGCTGTTGGAGGAAGAATGGGAAACAAATAAGTCAACTTTAATAAAAAAAATGTTTCATGTGTTATAAATTTGTGAGTGCTAAAGAAAAAATATATATATATTGTGGGAGGATAGGTGTGACCACATTGTTAAGTGTATATATGGTAGTCTCCAAGAGCCAAATTATGCTGCAGATGACCACCAAATAACAGTGCCATAATACTACAGAATTTATCTCTCATTCAAAGTACTAGTTGAACAACAGTTGGCTACATTGCTCGTTCATTTTAATCCATCAAGGATCCAACCTAGTAGTTTCCTCTTGACTTGTGGTTTCATAATTGACATAGAAATACAAATGACAGAAAATGTAGGAACAAGAGTTAAGACTGAGACAAACAACACACTAACACTTTACACATTTGCATAGAAGGAACACATGGTACATCTGTTTATATTTTATCAACCTAAGCAAACTATATGAGTACACATTAACTCAAAGAAATGGAAAAGTTTAGAAATTACTCGTCTTTTGTTCATATTAACAAATGCAATTATTCCTTCCTCAAAAAAATATAAATATCTCATCTATTGTAGAAATAATATAGTCTTCATATCACCTTTAAATACTACTGCTTTTGATCCAGAGACTTATTCTTAAGTGATAATCCGTCTAGCTTTCTAAATAAATAATATGTAATGGTAATAAAGGCACAGGTGACTCAAATACTCTCGTACAAAAGGGAAGAAATAGGGGACACAAATTATTAACTGCTCAGTAATTCTTTAATTCCAATGGGCCATTTATGAGTCTCCCCTGCTTTCTGGGTAAAAATTTTCTTGATTAATCTAAATTTCTGTTATTTGAAAGAGACACCCCCAAAATCTGTTATCTAATGTCCTTGGTTTTACCTTCTGAGAAGTCCTTTCTTTTCCATTATTCTTCTTAAAGATGAACATCTGAAATTACTAGAATTTTGGAAAATTACCATTCTTGAGGGATGAGCAGCTTCTTCAGACTAATTTCCACACAGAGAGTTGGGATTCTAAGAAAAAATAGAAATATTGAATGGTCATAGGCCTATTCTAGGGATATAGAGATAATGAATGATAGATACGGTTAGATAGATGATAAATGATAGATGGCAATAGATAGATATAGGTAGATGATAGATAGATAATAAGAAAACTAAGGATGCCATGGTTCTTGAATTAAGTAGTCATGGAGTCAAACTTTTAAATCAGACCTTGTCTTTTAAGACCACATACTTTCTTTAGACCACACTTTCTCCTACAGGACTTAGAGACAGCTTTATATAATGAGCAGAGCCTTAACTGGTGAACACAAACAGCAGACAAAAGAACTGGTGTTTTAGATGATAAACATGAAAATGGCAGACAATATAGGTAAAATTATTTATTAGCCATTAACTTGTCCTTTGCAATGTGCCATGCATTAAGACAAAACAAACCTACAGGAGAGGCAATTCTAATTACATTCATGGGAAAGAATTTTTCATGAAAGCAATAGATGACCATGTTTTGAAGGATAATACTATTTCAACAAATACAAAAAATAAAAAGGAACGGAAAAAGGATCTTTTATTAATATCTGTAGAATACGGTTGTGTACGAGATAAATCCAGGAAACTGAATTTAGGTAAACGTAACAAGAAACAGATATGGAAAAGTAGGAAGAATGTCTTATTCTCCCAGAAATTATATTATAGTGGAGTCTTGAATTAATAAAGACAACTCTTATCTCATAGGCCAGTTGCCAGTGCCAGTGCCATGATAGAGTCTTATTTCATCTCTGAAGTATTTTGCAAACCTTACTCTCCTCCATGGGATTTAATAACCATTTAAATTACTCTTTTCCACTGCAATGAATAATTCATTGACCACACAGAGGGTCATTGAGTCGCATACCTCCACAGTTGTCCTTTTAACAGCCATGTGTTCTCTCAGATAAATTAGACAGAATACCTGATATTGAACCCCTGGTGTTTTTAACAGAAAGCATGTTAATTAAATGATGAACATATTATGTAACTTCATTAAATAGCAACAGTAATTATATGGATTTTATTGTAAAGGACAGACATTAGTGACCAATCTAATGAGGTACAAATGACCATACCCTAATTCTGAATTTGTTTTATAACTAGAGATAAGAGCTATTTTGTCAAGTGTAAAACTCATTTGAATAAAAATGTACTACATTATCATAAAAAAAGAAAAAGAACCAAATGTGTTGAACATTTTCTTGTACTTTGAAATGAGAATGTTGAAGGTTTAGGTTCAATTTTTCTCTCTTTTAGCCACACATATGTACTTAAAAAAAGAAGAAGAGGAAAAATTAGAATCTCTGAGTTGAAAAATGATCTTTCTTCTTTCTCATCCTAAAATTTTCTGACTAAACCAATGAAATAAGTAATTGGCAAATTACCAATTAAAAGCTCTTTTTCTCTTTCATTTATCACCTAGCAACCCTTGGTGTCCCATTCCCTTATTTATGTGTCAGAGTCCTTGCGTTTACTACTCTTATTTGTACCCTATCTATCTTAAAAGTCTATAGTGATAATTGCCAACTTAGTGAGCAATTAAGTGAATGTATTTTCTCTTTCTGTACAATTTGAACTTTTGTATTATCCTTGAAAGATACTTATGTGGCTTTTCATAGATTTTTCCATTCACCTTGATCAGGAAGTTAGAGGGATTGAGGGAATGTAGAACCTTTGGATCTTATGAAAATATCCCACATAATACAAAGTATATTGTTGGATTAGGACTTTCAAAACTGTATAATTACACCAGCAAAAGAATAAAACCCAGGGCATATGAATTTATATAACAAATATTACTACCCACACAGCCTCCATACTTTAGAAACTTTATTAAGATTTGAAAATGTCTCTTCTATAAAAAACAAGACAATGAAAGATAAGCCACAGGCTAGGAAAAAATATTTGCAAAATATGCATTTTTAACTTTTAAAAAATTTTTTAATTACAGCTGCCATATAATATTATAGTAGTTTTAGGTGAACAGCACAGTGATTAGCCATTTATATAACTTATGAAATGATTACTCCCACAAATCTAGTAGCCATCTGACAACATGCATAATTATTATAATAATATAGACAAATAATATTAAAGAATATTATTATTCTTTATTCTATACATCCCCATGACTATTTGCTAATTACCAATTCACACTTCTTAATTCCTTCCCCTTTTATACCCACCGCAAACCCCCTTCCATCTAGCAACTCTCAAAACATTCTCTGTATCTATGTTCATTTCTGTTTTGTGTGCTTATTTTGTTCCTTAAACTCCACATGTAAGTAAAATAATATAACATTTGTCTTTCTCAGTCTGACTTACTCCACTCCGCACAGTACTCTCTAGGTCCATTCACGTTGATGAAAATGGCAAGATTTCATTTTATTTATTTATTATTTATTTATTTATTTACTTTTATGGCTTAGTAATATTATATTTTATATGTGTACCACCACTTTTTTATCTATTCAACTATTGATGGATACCAAGGTTACCTTCATATCTTGGCCATTGTAAGTAATGCTGTAATTAACATGAATGCACATGTTCCTTCAAAGTACTATTTTTGGTCTCTTCTGATAAATACCAAGTAGTGGGATTGCTGGGTTCTTTTGCCTATTGTTACAACCTATGTTTAAAAATCTATTTTGTCTGGTATCAGTATTGCTACCCCAGATTTTTTTTTTGAAAAAACCTCCAAACTTTTTTCCACAGTGGCTATACAAATTTACAATCCCACCAAGAGTGTACAAGAGTTCCCTTTTCTCTACATCTTCATCAACATTTGTTGTTTTCTGATTTATTGATGTTAGCCATTCTGACAGGTGTGAGGTTATATTGCATTGTGATTTTAATTTGCATTTCTCTGATGATTAGTGATGAGCACCATTTTATATGTCTATTGGCCATCTGTATGTCTTCTTTGGAGAAATATCTATACAGGTCTTCTATCCATTTGTGTGTGTGTGTGTATGTGTGTGTGTGTTCTGTGCTTAGTTTAATTTTTTATAAATTTTAATATTTAACACTTGTTATTCAGAGATTTACTAGTTATTCTCTAAAAATTTATAAAGCATTAAGTCATTTTTATTGGTTTCAAGTATGTAGTACATTGGTTAGACATTTAATAGCTTATGAAATGATCCCCCTGATTATTCTATCTTCCTTCTGACTACACATAGCTATTACCTTACTTCTCTCTGCTATTTTTTTAATTGTGTTGTTTGTTTTTTTGTTATTGAATTGTATATTATTTTTAAATTTTTGATATCAACCCCTTGTCAGACATATCATAGACAAATATTTCTCCCATTCAGTATGTTTTCTTTCAGTTTTGTTAATAGCTTTCTTTGCTGTACAAAAGCTTTTTAGTTTGATGTAATCCCATTTGTTTATATTTGTTTCTTTGTTTATTTCTTGTTTGAGAAGAGATAGGAAAAAATACTAATAACAATATTAGTTTACTGCCTTTGTTTTCTTCTAGAAGTTTTATGGTATCATAAATTACATTTGTCTTTGATCTATTTTGAGTTTATTCTAGTGAATAGTGCATGAAGGTGATCCAGTTACATTTTTTGTATGTTTCTGTCCAGTTTTCCTAACACCACTTGTTGAAAAGACAGTCTTTTACTCCATTGTATATCCTTATCTACTTAGTCACATATTAAATGACCATATAGGTGTGGACTCATTTATGGGCTCTCTATACAGTTTCATTGATATATGTGTCTATTTTTATGCCAGTATCATGCTGTTTTAATTACTATAGTCTTATAGTATATTTTGATATCTTGTAGTGTGATACCTCCAACTTTGTTCTTCTTTCTTAAGACTGCGGTTGCTATTTGGGATCTTTTATGACTCCATACAAATTTTTGGATTATTTATTCAAATTCTCTGAAAAATTCCTTTGGTATTTTGATAAGAATTACATTAAATCTATAAATTGCTTGGGTTAGTATGGTCATTTTAACGATGTTGATTCTTCCTATGCGTGAGCACCGTATATGCTTCCATTTATTTATATCTTAATTTCTTTTTTCAATGGCATAAATTTTTGAGAACAGGTCTTTTACCTTTTTGGTTAATTTGATTCCTAGGTATCTTATTATTTTTGATGCAATTGTAAATGAGATTGATTTTTTAATTTCTCTTTCAGATACTTCATTATTAGTGTATAAAAATGTAGCTAATGTCTGAATATTAATTTTGTATCCTACTACTTTACTGAATGCATTTATCAGTTCTAACAGATTTATGGTGGAATCTTTAGGGAGCTCTATATATAGTATCATGTCATCTGCAAATAAAGACAATTGTACTTCTTTCTTTCCAATTTGGATGTTTTCATTTCTCTTTCTTGTCATATCTGTGGCTCAGACTTTAAATACAATATTGAAGAGAAGTGATGAAAGTGAGCATCCTTGTCTTGTTTCTGATCTTAAGAAAAATGATTTTTGATTTTCTCTTTTGAATATAATGTTAGCTGTAGGTTTGTCATGTATGGTCTTTATTATGTTGAGATATGGTCCCTCTATTCTGACTTTGTGAGAGTTTTTATTATAAATAAATACTGGATTTTCTTAATCACTTTTTCTGCATTTGTTGATATGATCATATGATTTTTTGACTTTCAATTTTTTAATGTGGAGCATCACATTAATTGATTTGTGGATATTGTACAAACATTGCATCTCAGAAACAAATACAACTCGATCATGGTATATATTTTTAACATATTATTAAATTTGATTTACTAATATTTTGTTAAGGACTTTTACATTAATGTTCATCAGGGATATTGGTGGATAGTTTTTGTTTTGTTGTTTTGTTTTGTTTGTTTGTAGTGTTTTTGCTTGCCTCAAAGTCAGGGAAATGGTAGCCTTATAAAGCCTTCCTTCCTCATGAATATTTTTGGAATTGTTTGAGAATAGATGTTAATTCTTTGAATGTTTGCTAAAATTCATCTATGAAACCAACCAGTCAAGGACTTTTGTTTTTTGGGAGTTTTTTGATTATTGATTTGATTTTGTTGTTGGTAATTAGTTGTTTCAGATTTTCTGTGTCTTAACTAAGTCTTACAAGATTGTATGTTCCTATGTATGTATTCATTTCTTCCACAATTTGTTGGCATATAATAGCTTGTAATATTTTCTTAAAGCCCTTTATGTTTCTGTTGAAACTATAATTATTTCTCTTTCATTTCTTATTTTATTATTATGGGTCCTCTCTCTTTTTTTCTTGATCATTCTTATTAAAGGCTTATCACTTTCGTTTCTCTTTTCAAAGAACCAGCTTCTGCTTTCACTGATCTTTTTTCCCATTGATCTTTTGTATTTTTTTTTCTAGACCTTATTTCATTATTTCCACTCTGATCTTTATTATTTCCTTCCTTCTACTCATTTTGGGTTTTGTTTGCTGTTCCTTTTCTAGTTCTTTTTGCTGTAAAGTTAGATTGTTTATTTGAGATTTTTCTTGTTTTGGAGGTAGGCTTTTATTGCTATAAATTTCTCTCTTACCTTTTCTGTGTCTCATATATTTTGAGTTATTGTGTTTTCATTTTTATTTATCTTTAGGTATCTTTTGATTTTTTTTCTTGATCTCATTGTCAACCCATTCATTGTTCAGAAGCATGTCATTTAGTCTCTATGTGTTTTGTATCTTTCAGTGTTTTTCTTGTATTTGATTTCTAGTCTCATACCATTGTGGTCATAAAAGACACAATATGATTTCAATCTTTTTAAATTTATTGAGACTTGTTTTGTGGCCTAACATGTGGACTATCCTGGAAAATGTTCTATGTGCACTTGAGAAGAAGGTATATTCTACTGCTTTGAGGTGAAGCACTCTAAAAATATCTACTAAATTTAGCTGGTCTAGTGTGTAATTTAAGGTTGTTTTTCCTTGTTAATTCTGTCTGGATGATCTGTCCATTGGTGTCAGTGAGATGTTAAAGGCTCTTACTATGAGTGTATTACTGTTGCTCTCTCCCTTTATGTTGGTCAATAATTGCTTTATATATGTAGATGATCCTATGTTGGGTACATATATACTTACTAGGGTTTCTGTACTCTTGTGGTATTTATCTCTTTTTTATTATGTAATGCCCTTCTTTGTCTCTTATTATTGCCTTTGGTTTAAAGTTTATTTTGTCTAATGTAAGTATTGCTACCCTAGCTTTTTTTGTATTTTTATTTGTATAAAATATCTTTTTCAATCTCTTCATTTTCAGTTTGTGTATGTCATTGGGTCTGAAGTGTGTCTCTTATAGACAGCATATGTATGGGTCTTATTTTCTCATCAAATCTGCTACCCTATATCTTTTTAGTGGAGAATATAATCCATTTACATTTAAAGTGATTATTGATAGGTACATAGTTACTGCAATTTTATTATTTGCATTTATGTTTTTCCCCCAACTTTTTTTTTTTTTTACAGAAGTCCCCATTAAGGTTTCTTGTAATTCTGTCTTGTTGGAGATGAATTCTTTTAGATTATTTTTTTCTGTCTGGGAAGATCTTTATCTCTCCTTCCATGTTAGTTGATAGCCTTGCTGGGTAGAGTAATCTTGATTATAGATTCTTATTTCTCATAACTTTAATTATTTTGTGCCAATCCCTCTGGCCTGCAGAGTCTCTGTTGAAATATCAGCTGACATTTTTATGGGAGTATTCTTGTAAGTGACTAGCTGCATTTCTCTTGCTGTTTTTAAGATACTCTCTTTGTCTTTAACCTTTTAATTATGATTTGTCTTGGTGTGGATCTGTTTGGGTTCCTCCTGTTTGAGACTCTTTGTACTTTCTAGACTTGTATGTCTTTTCCTTTGCCGAGTTAAGAAAGTTTTCTGATATTATTTCTTCAAATATGTTCTCAATCACTTGCTCTCTTTCTTCTTCTGGTACCAATATGACATGGCTGTTGGTACATTTGATATTGTCCCAGAGGTCTCTTAAACTTTCCTTTTTCTTTTTTTTTTTTTTGTTTTGTTTTGGTTTTTGTTTGTTTGTTTGTTTGTTTTGCTGCTGCAATTGTGTGTTTTCTAGTAACTTATCTTCCAAAAAGCTGATTTGGTCCTCTGCTTTATCTAGTCTGCTGTTGATTCCTTCTAGTGTATTTTTCATTTCAGTTATTATACTCTTCATTTATGACTGCTTCTACTTTCAGTTTCCGTGTTGTTTTGTATTCTTACTGTCTCTTTTGAAGTCCTCACTGAGATCATCTATTCTTCCCCTAAGTTTATTGAGCATCCTTATAACTAGTGTTTTGAACTCTGTCTCTGGTAGAGCTTGCTTCCATTTTGTTTAGATTATTTTCTGGCATTTTCTCTTATTGTTTTATTTGTGATGTGTTTTTCTGTTTACTCATTTTAATTGCCTCTCTGTTCTTTTCTATCTATTATGAAGATTTATTATGTCTCCCAGCCTTGGCCAGGTGGGCATATGTAATAAGTGTCCTGTGTGGCCCAGTGGTGCCAAGGGCTCTGGGCATGTTTCTTATGTGGTTGTTTGTCTTCTCTTGTTGTAAACAAACTTGATTGCTGTTAGCACATCAGTAATGGGATTGGCTCTCTGGCTGACTGGCTGCAAAGATTGGCCACGTCCAAAGAGTATGAGCTACTGTAGGCCTCAGCAGTGAGATTTACCTCTGCAGTTTTGTGTATCTATTGAGACCACCCTTTGGATGTGCTACTTATGGGGTTAGTCAAGCAGTGCTCTGTTGTGGTCTGCTGCCAGGCTTTAGTGTATTGGTTCTGTGGCCCCTTGGGAGAGGCTCCCATGTAGGCTAAGGTCAGCCACTGCCTGTGGTTGCTCAGGGCTACCTAGTAAGAGTTACGAAGTGATCCATGGATGATTGCTACCTATGCTGGATCTGGAGACTAGTGTGCTTTGAGACAAGGTTGGTTACCCCCAGTACCAACCTGGGGTGGCTTAACAAAAGGACTAATGCACCTCAAGACCTGGGGCTGCCTATAAACTACCCAGAATACTCTGCAACTAAATAACCTTTGGGTGGTATGTGAGTTGAGTGAGGCGAGGACCCTGGAAGTCACCAGAGTAAAGCAAGCAAATTTACCTGGCCAACACAGAGTCAGGTTTCAAGCCAGTACTGAATCTCTGGTTTCTAATAAAAGTCTCAGTTTGTAGCAAGGCCACCACTGTCCATCTCAGACTCTCAGACCCTCATGACCTGCTCAAGAGATACTGTAGCTCAGGCTGGCACTAATGGTTTGACACCAAAAGTCTCCCTTGAAATGTGTGGTCTGTACATAGGCTGCATGAGCTGAGAGCTGCTGCCTGCCAATAAGTGTGTGGCCCAGGGAAGCCATAGGGTGGGGCTGGTTGTCTGGCAATGGTCCACTGAGGGTTGGTTGTGGCAGGGCCCCAAATAGACACAGGAGGAAACAGGCCAATCTCACTGAACAATGCATCTCCAGAATTAGCTGTGCAGGAGAGGGTTCAACACAGGCACAATGGCACTCATCTGTAGAATGCTTTGTAGGAGGGCCCAGCAAAGGAGAAATGGTGACTGACCCTCCAACCCTCACCCTGGTGCCACACAACTCAGTCTTCACCCATATGTCTCTTGCACTTTCCAAGCTGCTAACCCTTTACCATTTCCCAAGGTGAGTGAATCTGTGCATGAGCTCTTTAAGGGATCATCTGGGTTTTCATGTTCTTTCCATCTCACCCAGACAACCAGAGACCCTACTGGCTTTTATACTCTGATTTTGTGGGGACTCTTCTTTCCAAGACTAGAAACCTGGCCTAGGGAGCACCTGTGTGGGCCTAAGGTCTTTCTTTCCTTCAGTGAGGGTTCTGAAGCGTGCTTTTCTTCCTGGTGCTCTGCTGCCACATGTGGGTATGAGACCAACCCACTTCGTGTCTTTTCACCCTCCTACTGGTCTCAATATGGCTTTTTCTTTATATCCTTGATGCATGTGTTATGATCAGCTAGACTTCAGGTGGTTCTCCAAAGTTATTTGTTTTGTAATTTGGTTGTAGTTTTAATTCAGTCCTGGGAGGAGATGAGTGTTGCTTTTACCTAGCCCACAGTCTTGACCAGAACCTCTCTTATACTGACTCTTAGTAAGTTTTATATTTTTTAATTCAGTAAGATTAATGCTCTTCATTATTTTTTTTCTAATAAACAAGGTTTAAGTATCTTTTTTGACACTATTTTCTAATTAGTAAAGTAGTGACCAAATCTCTCTATTGGATCTAGAGCAATGACACATAGTTATTTAACAACTTCATGCAAGTTATAGGTTTCTATAGCAGCTTTTGACCTATTGTAATTCTGGGAGTCTGAAATAAAGACTTCTTTTACTGCTTAACTCTGAACACATAAATGAATCAGTAATTAATGTCACCATAATTCTCTGCCAAAATTTTCATTATGCTTCCTTTCTTTCTTATGAAAGTTATCAAAATTATGCTACCTAGATTGCGTTGCATCTACAGTCCTAAATGGACCTATATACATCCTTTCTTACATTTTTTGTAATGTTTCATCTGACTCCTTGGGATATATATGTGTGAAGCTATAGAGAGAAAGGTTTCTGGTGTCCAAAGGCCATTTAATCTGGGAACAGATTTCAGGGCTATGGGCTTATGTTAAAAGATTTCTGATAGGTGGTAGGTATAAGGGAGAGTAAAAAAGACTACTTCGCACTTTCTGACAGACCATCTTCTTCAATGTTTAATAGAGATACGTTAACCACTATATCCTCCCAAACTTTGAGAATAGGTTTATAAATAGTGTTTGTTTGGCTAGTGATATGAGTTTTCATCTATTGTATTGCTCTATGTAAATTGTGATGAAAGTTAAGAAAGAGTTAATATGCTCATATTAACTTCTTTATTAATTTAAAAATCTTGATAATAAAACAAAGAAATAACACCAACATCCAAAATATGTTACGTTTGCATGTGAGCAAAGCTTGTTCAATTGAATTCATTAAAAGAGGATAATCATCAAGAGGCAAGCTGTATGTACTTAGTAATTTGTGGTACATATAGAAAACTAAAAACTCAAATATATATATATATATATGTATATATATATACATATATATATAAAATTTATATATAATTTTACCAACCAATTGCCTGCATTCATTATCCTGGAGAATATAATTATAAAGTAAAAAAAAGTCTAAACTTAGCAAAATGCTTTGGAGATAACAAAATTGAAATTTCTGATGCATAAACATGACTATAAATCATGTACAATAACCACATTTATTTTCTTAAATGATATTTATTTATAAGAAATATAAAATAAGTACATATTGTGAATTATGTACATTTGAGAATTTGGATGATGCTCATTTGACAATTTATGATAAAGGTTAGTATATAGCATCTTTAGACACATCTGTCATCACCTAATATTATATATAATTTAGAAGTACGTTCTATCACCTAATATATTAGATCTTTACTTTCCTTACCCGCCTCTCTAAAACAGTAGTTATTATTATGACCTGAACTTCTTAAGTTTTCAATAAAAAACAGTTGTTTGATTGGTTGTATGGTTCAAAGATAATCTTACAATTTACCATGCTATTCTAATACATATATATATTCATAGATACAGAGAACAAACTAATGGTTGCTGGGGTGAGGGTGTGCGGAAAGATGATGAGGAATGAGATGCACATGCTTTTTATATATAACAACATACAAAATAACTATAGGATACACTATTCTCTTTTAGACCCAGCCTTCCTCATTAACTTTTCATTGTGTAAATTTCTGTCCTTAGAGTCTCCATCTTCCGACATAACAAAAACCTTCAGGTGTTTTGCAAGATGCATTGCCAAGTTTTAATAAAATTCTGCTGACAATAGACTTCAGAGTTACTACTCTTCTGACTTTCTTAACTATAAATCCATCAGACCTGGTCATCTTTCAAGCCAAAGCTTTCAAATTATTCATGCTTGTGGTGTTGCTTTAAAACTGATCTTTTCTACAAATATTTTCCAGATAAAGAAATTTAAAAAAAATGGTTAAGAATACATTTAAAAAAAATGAAGTCAGTATTATTAACTGTTTATTTCACTTATCTGTTTCAAGGTATGTTGCTGTGTGATCTTTACTTAACAAGCTATTAATAAAAATAACAAAATATATATTCTTGAACTACTACATCTTGTGGGTTAAAAAGGCCTAACAGAGAAAAATTTCAAATTCTAATCTTCTCTTTTTATATAGAGTAAAGCCGTGTTCACAACTAGGGGAAATTTTCTCCCCAGTGGGCATTTGCAATGTCTAGAGACATTTTAGTTTGTCACAACTGTGAAGGAACTGCTACTGTCATCTAGGGTGTAGAGGTCAGGAATGCTGCTAAATATTCTATAATACATAGGACTGTACCTCAGGAAAACAATTATCCAACCCAAATGTCTATAGTGCTAAAACTGAAGTAATGGACTAAACTAAATCTTGTTATTTTTAATTGTACAACTCAATGGCTTAAGTTTTTACTCACAATCTGAGATTGTATTATCTCCAGTACTTAAATATTCTCATTACTTGCTTCAAAGCTTTTTAAGCTTCATAGTATAAAATGTAATGACTAACATTCTCTGTACTAGGGATGCAGGGCCCTTTGGATGGATGTGGGTAGGTATAAGTACATAGCATTTTAAATTCTTGAAAATTTGAAATTTCTACACAGATAATTTCTGGTTAGACACTCTTAGTCAATTTAAGCATTTACACTAAGGAAGATGAGATGGAAAAATGCTTCTTCTCTCCCTTCCACTTGCACAGAAGAGGTACATGCCTGGTGCAGTAATGACTTGAATTCCAGAAATCCATCTGACTAGAAACAAAAAGAAAGTCAATTATATTTACTCTAACCACACAGGCACTAGAAGTACTCAGGAGCAGGTGGGAGGGAGGGAATGGAAGAAATTGAAGAACGTATATTTTCTTATTTTTGAAAATCAATGGTAGTTATGTGAAGTATTATAAATTTTAGAAACTAATGTAGTGTATCTATGTAAAATTAGAAGCATGAACGTGGTTTCATAGTGTAGCAGTTAGCAGCACCTCTTTACACACAGAAGTTTCTGGGTTCATATCTCAGGGGAGCCACAGTCCATGTCCATGACCATGCCACCCTGAATAAGCCCAATGTTTGATCTCAGAAGCTAAGCAGGGTCGGGCCTGGTTGGTACTTGGATGGGAGACCATCTAGGAAGACCAGGTGTTGTGGGCATAAAAAATTAATAAATAAATAAATAAACAAACAAACAAATAAATAAATAAATAATAGAAATGTATATAATATTCATTTCAATGATTCTACTATTGGGGACCTATCCCATAGACAAAAAGACTCAATTCATAAGGACATTTGTACAAAGATGTTTCTTAAAGCAATTTAGTAGTGTTCAAAAATTAAATGAACATCTAAAAGAAGGGGATAGATAAATTATGGTACATGAAATATTATGTAGCCGTTGGTGGCGGGTGGGCGGAGCAATAGAGCTATATCAGAAGACCTGGTGGGCAGGAATTGCCATATGGTATCATAAGTGAGAGAAATACAGTAAAGGTTATATAATGTGATTCCTTTACATAAAATGGCAAATACACTCAGTGTGTGTGTGTGTGTGTGTGTGTGTGTGTGTGTGTGTGTGTGTGTGTGTGTGTGTAGGTGAATGTGTCCATGCTACCAAACTGAGAGGGAGTGAGTTTCCTAGGTCCTTAATACTGGATATCCACCTGCTGTCAGGCTCCGTCTTGTGGTGGTTGCCTTTACACTTGCATGAGGTGTTTGCGTTTCTTTCAAGTAGATCTACCGTACAAGTCATGCAAAAACCATCTTCTCCTTCTGGACAGGTAAAGGAAAATGCTTTCCAGAGGAAAAATGGTTTTAAAACTAGCTGATTTTAAAACTAGAATGTATCTCCATCTAAATTCTACCTTGCATGTTATGATACCCGGTAAGCACAATGAGAAAAATCTGAAAGAAAAAAAGAATGTTCTTGTCTTCAGAAGAGTTTCATCTTTACAAAATGAAATGCTGAAAAAATGTTTAGAGTTTATGAGGAAGTCATTTGAAGAGTACTGTTGTTTATGGTATTCCCTACTCTGGTTCAGCAAGAGAAACATATTTTAAAATAGTTGAATATTTTTAAAGGAAATTTTTACCTTGCTGACTACAGTCCCTAAATATATCTTTTTGTGGCTTATAATTTATTTTCAGTTTTTTCCCCTTTGTCTGACTAATGGGTAATAAAGATTATTTCCTTAGACTCTCATTCGATAGTGCAAATCTTTTTAATTAACTCAACCATAACAATGTACTAATTTGCCAGAGATCTTAGATTGAGTAGCTACATTTTAAGCTACAGCTAAGTCTCAGAGAGTGCCTTTGTAACACTACACATGTAAGAAATTAAAATACAAGCAGAAATGCTCCCGACACACATAAAAAAATTAAATATCACAATACCTATTCATTTTTTAATTCCTCCTGCTCTCATACATATCTCTGCTTATCTTGTAAAAAATATTTTTTTATTTTTTTAATAATTAATAAAATAGATTTAGCATTAAGAAAAGCTATGACCAGTTTTCTTTCCCCTTCATTTAATAGTTACCCAGAATTAACTACTATAAAATTTCATGAAATGTGCTGGCAGTACTGCTATAATTCATCATTTAAGATAAGTGCTTTTTGGTGTTTTCTAACAATATTGTTGACTTTTTTTAACTAGAAGAAATTTCATAAAATATTGATTTTAGCAAATATGAATCAAAATGACCTATTATGGATAAATAATACAGTCAAGATTGATTGAGCTTAACATTACTTTGCAATGTGCTTGCAATTAAGAGGAATCCAACAACAAAATCTTTGTTTGCATAAGATTTACATTGAATCTGTACATTCTAATTAATAGCTATTTAGATAGAAAGTATAATATCTCCTACCAAATAAAATTAAGTCTAATTAATTTGTTTGGATAACTTATGTCTAAAATACTTGTCTTAAATTAACAAAAATAAAATGTATAGAGCATATATAAACAGTAATTTCAACACAATCAGATTTCTGACTTTTCAATAGTTTTATTTTAACTTCAAATTGTTTTGGAGTTCTATATTTAATTTTTAGATGTTGATGTGTTGGGTTGCCAGCCAGTTTTAAATCATTTATAGCAAAACTTCATATGCCAATGATTATTTCAATTTTCTACATTGTAATTGGCATATAACTGGACATCTTAATCAGTTCCAAAAAAGTAAATATTTAGGGAAACTTTCTGTACTATAGAACATATCTTAATTTCCTTCTGATGAATGTGTAGAAATTTTTAAAATTAAATACACATGCACCATACATTTGGCCCAAATATAACACTGCTCTGTCACTAAAATATATACTATATATGGTAATACATATGTTATAATTTTCAAATGTTCTATTAAAGTGGTAAGTCTGAGCCTAAGCCACACCTAGGAATCTGGGCAGAGACAGGCGTTAGGGAGAAGACAGACTAGTATAATAATATAGACCTAGGGCTCATGCCATTCTATAACAAAGGTAAAGAAGATTGAAACCCCTACCATTCCCAACATTGTACGTTGGCACAAGCACTAGTTTTATTTCTAGGCAGAGTGATTTTAACACCAAATATTCCACCTGTTATTAAATTGTTAATCTCTCAACTGTGCCTTTTGTACTGACTTTTAAAAAATATACCATTTTATGACTTACATTAGCAGAATATGATCTACCCTGGATTTTATGCCCCCTTGTAGTCCATTTTATGTAAATTCTTTGGAATTACTATCTTTGCATCAGGAAACAAATCAGTTGCAGTCTCCTATTGTCTTATCACATACATTGATATAATAATAAAAATAGAAATAGCAATAATAATAGTAGTAAATAATAGTAGTGGATGACATTATTGTTCTTGGTTATTAGCATGCATGGGATATTTTTAGTCTTCATTAAAAGATTAGTGTTTGTTCACATTTGATTGATGACAGAACCAAAACTTAAAGGAATTAAAAAAATATATACCAGGCCACACTACTGATAGATAGCTAGACTAATAGTAGAAACAAGATTATCTCTCATTCTTATTCATAATGTTGCTTATCTAACAGTTAAATAATTCCATACATGCCCATCCCACTTCCCTTTTTTTTCAACCATTCCCATGTAATCAGCTGTTAGATCACTGTGTTAGTAAAACCTCTTGAAGGCTATGACTAACACTTCCAGTTTAGGCACATGAGATTGTCAGTATTGATGGGATCATGATTACAATATCAACAACACTGACTGTCTTTTCCAGCCAGCTACACCTATGTATGAAGTAAAATTTTCCTCCTCTGGTATAAAGATACCATTGTCAAAGTCTGATGTTATATTCAGCACTAGCAATATTAACTAGCCCTCGGTGCCTGGCACATTGCCAATCACAAGGTTGAGCATAAAAGGAAGGAGAGAATAGCTATTTATTGAGTCACATTCATGTAAGACCTCTGGATGTATTTCCCAAAGTCATTATTATACAGTCACAGAGAAACACTAAGTTTCTGAAAAATACCCATGATATGTCTTTAAAACTGTTCATTAAAGATGACATTACTTGTACTGCACTGTATATCATTTCATATATGAAATTATCAAAATTATTTTATGGGTGAACAGTTAAATTGAATTTTAATTTTTGTGCTAAAATTTTAATTTGTTAAAATATTCAACATAGATATTATTTATTTGTGAAACTTTTTTTCTTTTATTTATACTGCTTTTCAGGGAAAAAAGAAAAGGAGGGAGAGGATAAGGGTGGAGGAGGAGGAAGCAGAAGAGAAAGAAGAGAAGGGGTGCAGGAGGAGGGACAGCAACCCCAAAGATTCTCTCAGCTATGCAGTCTCCTAGGAGGAAGTATTCTGGCGCCTCTGCTCCTTCTCAACAATTACATAAGCAAATAAAAATTTAAATATTAAAAGGAAAGGAAGGGAGAAATAGGATGATCATAATGCATTTTTGTATCTTTGGGTGAAAGAAAGTCCATTTGAGGCCAATACCTACAGAAACAAATTAAGTCATTATTCCAATAAGCCTGCATCCAATATCATTATCTACAAGGCCAAAGGAAGACTTTTTAACATTCTATATAATGCAATTAATTTTTAAAATTCCAAAACTGCCTGCTCTGCAGGTTCTAAATAATATAACATATTTAATTTTTGTAATTCAATAATTAAGCATTTGGCAGAGAAAGTGTTGAGATAGACATTTAAAACAAAATGAAATAAGAAAATTCAGAGGAAAAGCAAGCAAGTTGAAAAAACTGTATTAAAGATAATATTTGTTTTTCTAGTGGTAGTAGTGAATATAAATTACCTATGGCAGTAACTGAAAACATTTAATATTTCTATTTATAGAAATTATAGAAATTTAGTAAGTAAAATGAACAAATAAGATAATTGGAGGAATACACAATGTTTATTAATGAGAAGTCAAGTTTATAAAGTTATTCAATCTCAAACTGATAAAGAAATTCAATATAATTCCAGTAATATTCCTAGGAGATTTTTCATAAAAATTGATTAGATAATTCTGAAATATATATGTCAAGGAAAAGTAGAAATTATTGAGAGAGCTGAAGAAAAGACAGATATTATCTACCAAATATATTATGGAGTATTGTTTGTTAAAACTTATTAATTGTGGTATTAGTGCACCTATCAACAAGTTGATAAGTGCAATAGAATAAATGTCCAGAACCAGCTCATGTAGGGATAGAAATTTGATAAATGGATAAGAAAGGGGGCATGTAAATTCATTGAGGAATTAAAACTCTTCACAATAAAATGGAGTTACAAAAAATTTCTTATTTATATTTAAATAACATGAAATTAGATCACTTCCTCAGAAATTACGGAATTATCAAAAATAAATGTGATGTTCTCACTAGAAAATCTAGGTTGATATAATTTACAACCTGGAATATTACTGATTTCTTAAATATGACACAAAGGTACTGACTGTAAAAGACAGAAATTAGCCATTTCCATTCATCTAAAGGTACATTAAGGAAAGCAGAAATATAATAACAAACATCATAATTAACAAAGAATTGGCTGTCAAATAGCTATTAACAAGTCATATAAATTAATAAGAATAGTTCCTTAAACAAACAGAAAAATGGATAAGAGACATAAACATTTAATGGAAGAAGAAGCAAATATACTTTATGAACAAGTCAAAATATTAAATAGCATCAGTCACTAGGAAATTGAAAATTAGGCAATAGAGAAATACAATTTGCTATTCATTACATGGAGAAAATTTAAATAATGTGGCCATATTGTTTAAGTTATACATTTTTAGTGAGAATATAAATTTTTGTAAATCCTTTGGAAAGTATTGTCTCTTACGGTTGACTTTTCTACATAGTTCATAACCCAGCAATTTCCCTTCTGCTATATTCCACTAAATAATCTCTTATACATGTACTAAAGGACAAGAATATTTATGTTATTACTGTTCACAATAGCAAAAACCACAAATCAACCATATTATTTATCTATTATTATGTCCAAAATTGCAAAAATATAACGACTTAAAACAAACCGTATTATCTCGCAGTTCAGCGGCTCTCAAAATGTGTCAATCAAGGTGAAGGTCGGAGTTGTTATTTTAGGGCTTAACTAGGTAGTGCAGTTGGCTTCCATTCTCACTCAGCTGGCTCTTGACAATTCTTAGTTTCTCACTAGCTCTTGGCTGGAAACATTTTAGTTTCTTATTATGTGGCAACTCACAATGTGTATTCCTCAAAGTGAGGACTCTGAAAAAAAAAACAAGACACAAGTCATAATCTTTTTATAACTATTCTTGAAAATAATATCGTATCATTTTTACCATATTCTATTTGTTAGAAGCAAGTCTACACTCATACTCACATACACAGTTGTGTGAACAACATTGTGTAGGGATCCCTGAAAGCCATTTTAAATGCTGTCTACCTTACAACTCAAATGCCACCAAACAGAATGATTAACTACATTATATTCACACAAAGCAATATTATGCAACAATCAAAATAAATGAACTACAGAGACTCATATATTATTTCTAAGTCTTATCAAAGCAATATTAACTTAAATAAATCAAGAAAAAAATCACATTAAGCATAATACCCTAAATGTAAGAACTCTTTGCATGAACATATATTGTACCTTTTAAAGACATATACATATATATTCATATACTTTTAAAATATACCCTTAAGTAGGTTATACATTTTAAAATTTCTATATCTATCTATATATATACACATATTATATGTATATATAATATCAAACAATATAAAAAGGATAGTAAAGTATTCCAGGTAATGATTAATTTAGGCTGTGGGACACCTACATGAATAAAGAAATCATGTGGATTGATATAAATTATTATTAAGGTTTCAACTGTTTTGTTTATGAATTTGCAGATACTAATACTATGTTAAAAATTTATACCTAGACCAATGACGAAAGTGCATAATAACATAAAGATCAGGTGTGCCAATAGTGTTATCTTGGTATAATTAATCAAACCAGCAACACTACCAACAGCCATGAAAAGCAGTGATTAGGTATGATCTAATGTACAAGGTAAAAAATAAATATTATCAAAGAAGGAGAACAAAAGTAAACTTTTTATTTTTGGTCATCATCATTGAGAAGAAAGACTGTGAGTTCCTGATTTCTTTCTCAATAAAGTGGCATCACTGTAGGCAGATAAGTTCAGTATGCACTAGTTACCAGCAACTCTGACCAGGAGAATAGAACAAGACCAGTGGATCAGGTTGCTTTGGGAATTAATTCAGCTACAGAGCCTAATTCTTTTTCTCAAAGTTCAAGGAACCTAAATTAAGCCAGTATGAAAACAAAATCTATTTAATCTAGTATGTGAGAACCAATATGAGAGGAAATTATTGAAGCAAGCAACAAAGTTACTTAAACAGATTTATTGTCTTTCTGTACTGTCAGTCTGTTAAACAAGACCTATGGCCAGGGACCAGAACAATGAGGAAAACATTCTCTCTCTTTGGAAACAAGGTTGGCAAGACACAGGCAATCTTATTCTTGGAGCTCCTGATTCAACATTTTTTGTCTATGGGCTGCTGTGCTGGAGGCTGCTGTTGTTCACCCAGCCTTGGCTAAAAAAACTGAAATGAAACCTGTAATTCAACAGCATCAGCAATTCTAGCTGCTGTGCTATTCCTGTACTCTTATTGGTTTCGTTAAGTGCAGAAAATTGTAGGTTTTTATCTGAGTTGTAACTTTCTTACAAGGTATATCTGTGACTTACCATCAGGAAAATGACGTAAAATAGGTGAGAGTCTCACCAGTTCATGTTTTTCTTTCAAACATTCACTGCAAAGGGCTAGAGAAGGCTAGTGTTGGCACTAGGATACAATTTAATGGTTTCTACCCAAATCAAGTACATGACACAATATTTATGTTTTCTTTTTATCTAAAACCTAATAAAAGCACTGACATCTCATATATATATATATAAGTTATATTATAATAATATATTTAATATCAATATATATAATATATAACAATTGTATAACAATATGATATCAAATATTGTATATTAATGTATTAAATAATATTATCATATAATAATATTTATCAGTTCAACATGTTCAGGTTATTTTGCTTTTTGTAAAATTAAATTAGTAAAAAGTCATCTAATACTATCTGTTATTAGCCATTAGCTAGTTTTAATGTTAATTACAAAGACACTAGAAAGGAGAAATAAACATAAACAAATGTAATAACTTATAAACGCTCTCACAAATATGTGTTTAGAGTTCAGGGAGGCAACAAATACGAGCATGCTTAATTCTACCTGGAAGGCTAGTAAGGGAATTCATTGTGATACCATTGGACATCGCTACATTTGCAAAGAAAACTATAGTCAATTGAGCCACATAATAATTAAATACATAACTTTGATTCCAAATAATCAGGAAACTTACCAACTTACCTCCACCTCCTCGAGTTAAGAGCTCCAAAGTGTAGACCTTTGTTTACCATGTGCTTGACCAATATAATAAACCAAAGTCCACAATGATCTTAGTGGTACATATAGGATTTTATAGTAAGAGTAGGCTGGGATAACCCTTGAATTTTTAACTTTAATCTGCAAGATGATTGGGTTTTGACTCAAGTTTAATATAATAATCTGGACACATTTAAGAGGAAAATTAGAGATATTTGAAGAAAATATTCAAAGGGTTATTGGCTAAGATTCAAATACACTTTTATAAGATAAACTCCAGATATTTGTGTCTCGAAGTAATAAGAACAGTAAAGTATTACCTGAGTCAAGATGCCGTGAGCCTACAACAGATTGAGGCCAGACCAGGTTTACCTATTGATCTCATAGGATAATTTCCTAGGAGGCATTAAGTGACTAAAGAAGGTGAAACTGGATGAGATTTTTTTGAATCACTACTTGATTTTGGTAGACTTAGAATTTTTCAGTTCTATAACCCTTATTCTTTGAGAGACCATAAGACAAAATTTAAAGCAGTATGTTAGAGAACAAAAATAATTTCTTATGTAGAAAGCAAAGGATATAAAAGAAAATAATGACTCAATTTGGAGGAATAGTGCAAGCCATAATTGTGGTAGAAGAAAATGAACCTACTTTAAGATGTAGATTAAAGTCGTAAGATATCAAAAAAATTTTTGAAAAATATAGTGGAACATCATAGGAAAAGAGAATGTCAGTGGAATATTGCACCAAGTCAGAAAAACAAACAAACAAAACAAAACAAAAACCTAAAATATTGCCAAAATGCATATTTAAGTTCAGGAACACTTGCTATCACCCACAGAAAAAGCAAGAGAAGAATGCATCAGGTTTAAACCTCCACAGACCACTAAGAACATACACTCTGAACAAACAGTAGAAACTCCTGTTCACATATCTATTATAGGTTACTCTTATCAGAAATGTACATAGGAATGAGTGGGCTTTTTTTCTCCAAGAAGCAAATTTTATAGGCATAAGAAATTCCATTGAAAAACCAGAAGCGACAAACACTGTAGAACAGAAAAATGCGTGTTCAGAGGAAAAAAGGTGAGAGTTTTGTTGTTAGGCTTAGCTCACATTTAAGGCAGCCTCAGAGTACCAAAAACCATTGGTTAACAAAAGAAATGGAGGTTTTAAAAACATTAATTTAGAAATAACAACACTAGAATAGAATAAGACCTGGTGACTAAGTTGCTATGCCAGCAAATTTCAAAATTTTTCTGCAAGAAATACTGAAAAGTCAGTATCTACAATAGCAGACAATGTACTTTCATGGATATCATTCCCCCTACCTTCTCAGATATGGTAAATTATATTGTCATAATTAACTTTCAGATGAAAGCTGTATCCTACTTGAATTTAAGCTCATAGTTCATTTTGGTATAAACTGACTCACTCCAGAGACAATATATATAATTTTTTCTCTTGGAAGACAAGTAACTAGGTAATCTTCCTATCTTCCTTATAGTAAGTTATAGCCATTTGATTATGTTACGACCAACAAAATGTGGGCAAATTTATGTCTGCCACTTTCAGGCCAGGCCTATCAAAACTTACCTCCAGACCTTCAGTTTACTCTCTCCTCTCTTTGGCCAGATGGATGTAAATAATCTGGGAACCTTGCCATGAAATCTAGAAGGTATCCCTATAGCACAGCTTAGAGGAACACCTCTCTCTTTCTCCTCATCTCATACCACTTTAGTTGAGCATGACATAAACTACTATTAAGCCACTAACATTCTGATGTTTACTTTTTACTGCATCTAATGTTACATTAATAAATACTATCATATATGGACTAGATTTTGAAAGTTGTTGAAACCAAGATAATTGTAATATTTAGCATCATTGAGATTATATCATTTAGCATCATCAATATTACAGTTTAGGAAATTGTAATATTTAACATCATTCTATTTCTTTGGTTTTAGCATTATTACCCTGGATTTCTAAGGAATCAACATTTTGTTCAATCTGAGAACATCACTTCCCTTGAGGCAACTACAGTATGGGCTATGATCCTGGGCTTTGATCTCTAGTGTTCGCTGATATCTTTGAACTCTTTAACTGTGAAAGCTAGTTCAGCATTTGAAGACGTGAAAGAAGCACACCTACTATGTGGAAGAGTGCTCAGGCTAGAGCCACTGAAGAAACACCACATCCATACTAGAACTGGAAGAAGACTTCTCTGGCTGAGGCAGAAAGAATAATAAATAAAGCTAAATTTTAATTTTAATTTACTTGAATTTTAACTCTTTGAACTTTAATTTGCAATATAATTTGACACTCTGACTTTTAATTTCTCGATAAGAATATGCTAATAGATGTGGGTTATATTAAAAATCGAGCCTTCAATATAATACATTGATTGTTAGGCAGTACAGCCTTTTAATGTATTTGCAGATCATTATTTAAACTCTTTTAGATTGCGTGACTTGATATAATGGAAGTTGGGGTAAAAATAGAAAATAATTTTTATCCTCAAAAACAGAATTAACTAGAAGTTAGTTTAGTTTAATGAACTTTCTTAGCCAGTTTCAGAGCCTTGCTGGATGAAGGCTACACTGCTCATCCTTGGTCCTGGGATGACACCCCAAGGAACAGTAACTGGTCGAAGAGCAAAAGCCTTGCTGTGTTGACAGCAGTCATGGTGACAGCCCACTTATTAGTAATAAAAGTAGTAGTATGTCCTCCTTCCATTGGACTTCTGTATTTATTGATCAGTTGATTCTAAACTCCAAGGAGTACAATTTTCAGGAACCCTTAAATCTCATACATCACTAGGTATCATGTACTCTGCCATAGAAAATATAAGAATGACGGACTGGTACCAAAAGAGAATAACAGCAAGAAAGGGTGCCAACTTAGACATGAGAAGGTAAAGCTAAATCCGTTTTAATTTCTATTCCATCATTGACTAATGTATAGATAAGGGAAAGCATCTTTCTAAGCTTCAGTTTTCTAAAATAAATCAGTCTGCACAAAATTTATATTTTTATTTCCTTTGACCAAGATGGTCATAACATTTCTCTCCACTTGACTAAACTTTAGACAGATTTCTTCCTGACCATAGGGTTCTCTCTGACTTCCTTTTCTTAAAGTATTTACTTTAGAAAACGTAACATGTGGATTCTTTTTCTGCCCAAATGAGAAGTAAATCTCCCAGCTTCTTGCCAGTTTTACAACCCAAGAATGACTTTGACAAGTGCCTGAAAACCATCCCTTTGAAACATACTTGTCAAGAAAGATATAATCCTTATCTCTCAGTTTTTTTGGAGATAGTTTGGGCCTAATTTCAATAAACACCACTTAGTAAATACATAGGGCCAATCTACCTTGATGATTGTCCTTGAGTACTTTTCTATTAGTTCACCCCAGTGCTTAAAAAAGAATTCCTTCATCTTTTATTTCAGTGGAGTTGAGTTTAATCTCTTTCCCCTGCAGCAATATTCTTAACCTCTATTATAATAGTCTTGAATTAAATTTTACTTGTTTAACTCTGTCGAGTGAAGAATTTTTGGCAACTTTATTCATCCTTTTCACTTGTAAAAATCCATGACCATGTTTGTTATATGATTTTTTTTTCAAGAAATCTTGTGAAATTTGTGATATTCTTTGTTTAATACAGTATACTTGTATCAGATATGTGTAACATCATATACATCAGTTCAAGAAGGTAAGTTACCTTCAGGATTTCAGGACTTCTTGCTTTGTTCATGTCATGTTGGCTTACTTAGTTTCTTAAAATCAGACACCTGACCTGTATGTAACCTCTTGTGAAGTGCTTACGAATCATGAATATCAGATGGATATATCATATGCCATCTCTAGTATCTAATTCTCAAACTTAAGGAGAAGGAAAAGTTTTCCATTACGAAGTTCTCATCTTATAGTTGCCAAGATTGAACACTGAATCACTTACTGGGAAAATCATATATTCATTCTCATAGTTTTCATATTTATTGTCACAAATGTTTATATAAACTGGAGAAAAAATAATAGCACATTGTTACTCAGAGAAGATACTTTATATGTAACCTAATTTAATCTATGTTGCATTTAAAGAGATAGATGATTCACCGTAATTCTTATTTCCTTTGACTTGCACGTAAAGAAAATGAATGAATATCTGTTGAATAATAAATAAGTTCATTAAAATACTGTTATGAGGTTGTTTAGGCTCATAAAAAAGCTCACATGCCAGCTCCCAGATATGATGTCACCAGCTATGACTATTGATTATAAGACTTAGGTGATATGGTATTTATTCATTCAGTCATTCATTCAATACATATAGAGCAAGTTTCTGCTGGAAATGATTTTCAAGAAAGATCGAGAAATAAAAATTAATAGATTAATGAAAATCTTCACCCTCATTAACTTCACATTTTAGTAGCATAGATGATAAACAAAGAAGCAAAATCTTACATCTGCCTTTGTGAATAAATAAAAATATTTCTTGGAACTGGAAATTAAAAAAATGGATATTACCGTGCTAATATGTCTAACTGAAATAGCTGTTTTCTGTGAAGGAGGTCTTCAGGACAGCTTCCTAAGGAAAATGGTCAGGGTCAGGCAGTGAACTTTACTGAAGTTTATTTCCCTCTTGTTTCTATGTGGTGCCTTAAATCCCCTCAACTCTTGCAGATTTTGGGACACTTAACCAATCTGTAGAGTAATAACACTAAAGTTATATATTCTTTTTATTTTTTTAAAGCTTTGATGAGATTTAAGGTAAAATGATAAAATGTAAATATTAATAGCTAGGTGAGTGGGTGAACTATGCATCTTAATAAATTAAATAATTTTATAATTAATAAGTATGTTCTAACTTTATATGTAGACTTAAAAATATAAGTCCTTTAAGCCTGGACAACAGATTTCGAATACGGCACTCAACCTACTTATCACAAGTTGTTGGGTTAAATGACTTCTGTGTCATTACATGATAATTGTGTGATATAGAAAGAATAATTTCTAGAAAATTTTATACCCTTTCCTGTTTAATTTTACTATAAGTCCTCATACTGAAATATGATTTTTGACAAGTCTAAAATTAAATTTGTATAAAGTGAGGTATACATGTTCGTTCTTTGAATTTTTGTGTGGGTACATGCTTAAAGATTTACCTAGACCAATCTTTCATTTCTATAGATCAAGAGTTAAGTTTTAAAACAATTATTCCTGACATAGTACACTCAGCTTATAGTATACCATGCTCTCTTGCTAACTTTGTGCTGCTTTGGTATGCAATACTGCTGGAGCAAGAAAAACAAGTAATGTGTTATATTATAGTAAGGATTCATATATAATGTGGTTAGAGCAAATTCGCTCTGTGACACAGAAGATAAATTTCAAATTTACCTTTCAGCCATCAAATTTCTACTCTTAGAGGGCAAATAGAATATGATATGGTAAAAAGAACACAAGCCAACATAAGACACAGATTGGACTCTGAGGCTCACCAACTACAAAACAATGAATAACCTAACCCCTTTCACCTCTGACAGCATTATTTTCTCTTCAGTAAAACTGGGAGATTGAATTAATTGATTGCTGCAATTCTCTCATCCTTGAATATTCTCCAATCTAGCATAGCATGGAATGCTTTTCACATTTTTTCTCTTTTCTTTCGGGAAGTTGCTAGTCTCCTAAGGTGGGCCCTGTTCTTGTCTTGCTTATCCTAGTATGCACTAAGTCACTAACCTTCATTTAGTACTTACAGTGTTATGTAAAACGGTGTTGTCTTTATTACAAAGCAAAATAGCAAGCGTTTTTATTAGCAAGCAGTTTGCCCACATGATATAATTGGTTCTAAGTGTAGAGAACACATGGTTTGGGGATCATGAATCTTTAATGGATTTGAGTTTCAAAGGCACTAAGATAAAAATAGACCCTGGAACTGTGCAATAATGTTGATTATGCATTAATTGTTGGCATGCATCGCAGGATAATATGTCTGTATGAATTCCACTTCTATTTCTCATTATCTGCATCTTACATCATTAACTTCTAATGAATCTGGCTTTTGTTTATTGTCCCAATGCTGGAAATTTTCATTGATTTTTTTTCTCCAATGCCTAGAACTTTTGAAGATACAAAGAATATTTTCTTTTGGTCTGCAATTTATATTAACAGATGGGTTTTATTCTCTAGAGTTTGTTATAGCTGAAAACAGAAGGATATAGAGTCCTTGGTAAAAAGTCTCTGAGAATTTGCCATCAAATAGTCACATTCTAAATGTAAAAGTAAAACTTTTTTTCCCATCAAACACAGGGAAATTATATCCTGGCATAAATATCCTAATGCCCTAAAGAAAGACTAGAACAATCAGTTTTAAAATATTATAAACTAAAGGAGTTATCTTTAGAGATCATATATTCAGGCAATATGACATTGCATATGTAGGACAGTAATCAATTTCATTGATTCTTACCTTATGCCAGAGAATAGCTTCTTTATAGCAGTGAGGCATAAAATTACATCTGCCTTGACCTAACTTGTGGACAATAAACTGCTTGATTCAAATTGATGATCATCATGGCATGGTGCCTGACCTACTGAAACAAGCAAAGATAAGTAGAAAAATAATATCTGTGTTTCTTCTATTTAAGAAAAAGATGAATGTAAAGGTAATTTTCAGGGTCATGGGACTTGATTTCACATAGGAAGAAGGTAATTATCACATCCATAGAATGGTCTCTCACAACTTGGACCCCCACTTTGTGGCTCTGGCTTGTTATACTTCACTGATCTCTGCTACTGAGAGCTGGGAAATCCAGAGTGTTTATTCAATTCTTTTATCTTGAAATAGACTAGAAAGCACTTTTCTGTCAATGCAAGGCCCATGGGCTACTAAGCTATTCTACCATGGATATTGAGGAATGGATAGGGATTTTTCTTACATATCATTCAGCTGCCATCAAAAATTCTCAACACAGTATTCAAGATTTAGCTTCTGTTTCCAGTCTAAATATCTCCAAATTGTGGTTCACAAAGTTTGAATGGTTTCACATAGCACCAACAAAGAATATAAAGGGGAGTTAGGGGCAGTTATATGATTGTACTCCTTTGAAGCAGAGTAGCTCTATCATTAATATCTGTTCAATAAATCAGGATTTTCAAAGATTAAAATTCAAGAAAGGATTAACTACAAAAAAAAAGTGGGGGGAAAAATTTCAATCAAGATAGTGAACTAGGTAAAAGTGGGGTTTCCTTCCTCTCAAGATAACACTAAAATTACAACCAAATTATATAATAATCAACTTGGAGAATCACCTGAAGTCTAGCTGCTCATAACACATGCATGTGATAATATAAAGAAGGAATCACGCCAAGACCAGTAGGAAGGGCAGACCACAAAATAGGCTTGTCCTGTACCCATGCATGGCAGTGGATCACCAGGAGGGAGGATGTGGCCACTGAGTTCCCCCTGAAAGAGAGAGGGGGTTCTAGCCCCACACAGAGGCTTTCCAGCCCAAGGAAGAGGAGTTCCTACAAAACCTGACTGTAAATATCAGTGAGAATTCTGGACTCCTGGGTGAGACAGAAGGAAACTAATATTCAAGACATTTCACTTCAAGAGTCTGAGCACAGACTAACTCACCTGCGGACATACACCCTGGGTGCCAGTGGAGGGTTGGAGGCTCGGGAGGTGCAACAAACAAAAGGGGAAAGACTGAGACTTGTGGCATTGAAGCAAGCACTGGAGTGGCAGAGCCATTGTTTCTTTGTCCACCCTCCTTTGGGGCAGTCTGAAAATGGGTGCCATTGTGTCTGTGTTAAATCCCCCCCGCCTCTCCACCCGCACAGCCAATTCTGAAGCTGCATTGGCTGGCAAGAGTGGCCCACCACACCCAACCCACAAACTGCCAGGGGCAGCCTCTCCTAGCCTACCTTTTTCTGGGGCTGTGCATTCCACACAGGAAATGAATCTAGGCTTGCGTTGCTTCTGTATTTCAGGGAAAACAGTGGAGGGTGGATCACTGCTGCTAGCATAAGCTACAGTATCTCTTTGGTAGATTGCGGGGGTCTGTGGGGTTATTGCAGATGGCAGCTAGTCTTGCAGTGATCTGTGACTTTTGTAGGAGCCCGCAGGCTCAGTACTGGCAGCAAATCTGATTCTGTAATGGCTAGATGGCTCATGTCTCACTGAGACCAAGCTCTACCCACTCCACAAATGACCTGTGGCAAGCCTGCTTTCTTTGAGACAGGAATTCAACAGCAAAGTACAATACTCGATTCATGTGGCCCGATACAATGCCCATGCATCCCAGGAGAGACTTTCGGTAGCTGGCCACAAACCCCACCTCTAAGCTAGAGTATTTCTTGAACAAATATTGGGTGTGTTCAGGCTCCAGTTGGACAGCGGCTGTCCTTGCTGCAATTTGACACTTTTACAGAAAGTCACAGAGACAGCTCTGGCATGAAAACTGACACTGCAGTGGCCAGGAGAAATCTCAATATATCCTAGTGACTCCCTGGATCTCCAAACCCAAATCATGTACTGCCCAAAGAGTCTTCTATTTGTAGAGTCTTAGGGACAACTGACAGGCAGCCTTAATCCTTGAGGTGCACTGGTCCATCTGCTAAACCACCCCAGGCCTGTTACTGGGGCTGACTTCAGCTTACAGCATTGTCTCTTCCATTTATCTCTAGATCCAGCACATGCGACAACCATCTTCAGATCATTTTATAGCTCACACCAAGAAACCCTGAACTATCAAGAGCAGAAGTTGATGTTGGCTTACTGGGGAGCATCTCCAAGAGACCACAAAACCAATGCACCCAGAGGCTGGCACTAGACTACAGCAGAGAAACACCTGGCTAGTCACATAAGCGGTACATGCAAAGGTTAGTATCAACAAGTATACAAGCCTGCGAGGGCAAACTCCATTCAGTGGGGTCAGCTCCCACATAGCATCTCATCCATTGTGGGTGCAGCTAATTTCCACAGCTGTCTTTCTACTGCTGCTCTAGAATTCTCTCTTTGTCCACAACCTTTGGCATTTTAATTATGTTGTATTTTGGTATGGGTCTGTTTGGTTCTTCTTGTTTAAGATTCTGTGCTTCCTGAACTTGTATGTCTAATTCCTTTGTCAGGTTATGGAAGTTTTCTGTCATTATTTCTTCAAACAGATTCTCACTCTCTTGTTCTCTCTGTTCTCCTTCTAATACTAATTATGCTTGATGTTGTCCCAGAGATCTCTTAAACTATCCTCGTTTTTTTAAATTCTTCATTGTTTTTGCTGTTCCAAAGTTCTCTGCTACCTTTTCTTCCAATGCATTGATTCGATCTTTATTTCATCTAATCTCTGTTGATTCCTTCTAGTTTATTCTTCATTTCAGACTGGTTCTTTTTTATAATTTCTATATCCTTTTTATGCTTACTATCTGTTAAAGTTCTCATTGAGATCATCTATTCTCCCCCTAAGTTCACTGAATATCCTCATAACCACTGTTTTGCACTTTGTCACTGGTAGGTTTCTTACTTCCATTTCATTTAGATTATTTTCTGGAGTTTTCTCCTGTTGTTTTATTTGTGGCATGTTTCTTTGTTTGCTCATTAGTTGCCTCTCTGTGTTGATTTCTATGTGTTAGGTTTGTTTTGTCTCTCAGCCTTGGCCAGACAGACTTATGTGTCCTGTGTGGCCCAGTCGCACAGTCTCTCTAATCACCTGTGCTGGGAGCTCTGGACATGTTCTTTGTGTGAGTTGTTTGTTCTTTTCTTGTAGCCTTTATTGCTGTTAGCACACCAGTGGATAGTGACTGACTCTTGGAGCTAACTGTGGGAATTGGCTACACCAGAGGGTATGAGTTATTGTGTGAGTGCCCTAGAAGGCTTATGTACTTGTTGAGAATAGACGGAACATACCTTAGCATAATAAAGGCCACGTTTGACAAACCTACAGCTAACATCATACTCAGTGGGAAAGGACTAAAAACATTTTTCTTAAGATCAGGAATAAGACAAGGTTGCCCACTTTCACCACTTCTGTTCAATGTTGTATTGGAAGTCTCAGCTATAGCAATCAGACAAGAAAGCAAAAAAGAGACATCCAAATTGGACAGGAAGAAGTAAAACTGTCATTATTTGCAGATGACATAATATAGAGATAATATAGAGAACCATAGAGATTCCCCCAAGAAAACTGTTAGAACTGATAAATGAATTTAATAAAGTAGCAGGATAAAAATTAATATTCAGAAATCTGTTGCATTTGTATACACTAATGATGATCTTTCAGAAAGAGAAATTAAATATTCATGGATAGGAAAAATCAACAGCGTTAACAAGGCCATACTACCTAAAGCAATCTATAGTTTCAATGCAATCTTTATCAAAATATCAATGACATTTTTCAGAGAACTAGAACAAATAAACCAAATATTTATATGGAACCATAAAAGATCCCAAAATTGCCATGGCAGTTTTGAGAAAAAAGAGCAGAGTTAGTGGTATTACTCTATCTGATATCAAACTATACTATAAGGTTATAGTAATCAAAACAGTATGGAACTGGCATAAAAACAGACACATTGATCAATGAAAAAAAAATAGAGAGCATAGAAATAAATCAATGTCTATACATTCATTTAATATATGACAAAGTAGGCAATATATAGAATGGAGTAAAAATTTTCTGTTCAACAAAAGGTGTTAGGAAAACTGGACAGATATATACAAGAAAAATAAAACTGGATTACCTTCTTATACCACATACAAGAATAAACTCAACATGGATTAAAGACTTAAACGTAAGACCTGAAACCATAAATGTTGTAGAAGAAAATATAGGCAATAAACTCTCTAATATAACTAATAGTAATTTCTTTTCTGGTATATCCCCTTGCAAAAGGGAAGCAAAAGAAAAAAAAAATCAACAATTGGGACATCAAACTAAAAAGCTTTTGCATAGCAAACCATAAGCAAACAAAAAGATAACTTACTGAATAGGAGAAGATATCGCTTACAATATATCTGATAAGGAGTTAATATCCAAAATTTGTAAAAAGCTCATACAACTTAACAACAACAAAAAAACAAACAATCAAATTAAAAAATGGCTGAAGACCTGAATAGATACTTCTCCAAAGAGTAAAAACAGATGGCCAACAGACATATAAAAAGATGTTCAAGATCACTAATCATCAGAGAAATACAAATTAAAACAAAAATGAGCTATCACCTCACACCTGTAAGAATGGCTATATTAATAAATCAAAAAACAAGTATTGGCAAGGATGTGAAGAAAAGGGAACCCTCATACATTGATCATGGTCTTAAAAATGTCTTTAATTCTTGGAATTGAAAGTTAGCCACAACATGGTGGTTCCCTGAATGTTTTCTTAAGCATTACAAATCCATGAAAAAAAGATTTGGAAATCGCTGATGCAAATCCAATAGAAACAACTCTGGTAGGAGCTCCAGCATCTTTAGTTAATAAAATAGAATTTGAAGGTCATGAATGTCAAAGTAGCTGTTACTATTTTTATCATTTTATTAGTGAAAAAATAAAGGCTCAAGGGTCTCAAGTTTCTTTTCCAAAGTTCTGCAGTCACTGTTTTATGACTCAAAAGCCTATGTTTCTAATGACTTCAAAAGAAAGTATCATTGGGGTAGTGAAGGTAGAATCAATTTTGCCTTTTATTGTAGAACAAGAGAAGATAATTTAGAATATAATTAATTTTAAAAACTTGAAGTAAGTTCAATTTGGGTTGTAGCTATATGTAAGGCATGGGTCAAACCAGAATTATTATTTTTTAAAAATGTTATTGACGCTTGACTTCTTTAATACTATGAGGGAAAACTGCCTGTAGAAAAAGTGGAAACAGTAGAGTAAAAATAAATAAGTCAGCAGAATGATTTATAATCAAACTAGAAAAATGCTAATGAAATAACATGTAGACTTTTGGTTTCAGACATATCTCAGTCAATCTGTCAAATCCACCCCTAATGGTTACATGAATTTGATAAATAAGATGAGCATAAATGTACAAAATAAAGCCATAAAAATACTAGAAATAAACATGGGTGTATTTTCCTCAAACTAGCACAAGAAAATGCTTTCTAACCATGGCATGGCCTTCTTTTCCTTTCTTTTGGCAGCAACAGTAAATTTGCTCTAGGAAAATACATGGGACTTAGGTAAAACTCTCAATCAAAGTGCATTGCCTTCTTTGGCCAAAACTTGAATTTGTGAGTAAGGCTAGTCCAGTCAGTCTTTCTCAGTGAAAAGGCAGGGATTGGTAGACTTACCCTCACAATTGAGAGGTTATGTTTGGACTGAAGGGAGAGAAAAAAAGTAAATAGTAAAAAGACATTTAAAATTTTCATAGGACAGGGAACTTTACAGTTTTTCACTAATCAATCATTTACTTTTCAGGACTGTATTAGGATTTTAGTGAAATGAAATAATAATCATGAAAAAAAGTTCTTATTTACATATTATTTAAAACAATATTAAATTTTAATTATTGCTAATTAAAGCAAATTGCATACTTCATTATGTCTCACTAAACATAATATCCAGTCTGCAGATAAGTCTAAAACAGGACTAAAGAAACTGCTAATCTATGGAATAAAACAATGGACTAAAAAGGATTAAAGATGGAGTAAAAGTAAGAACAGGTAATTTTAAAAAGAGGATGGGAATTAAAGAATAGAAAGTTTCAAAGTCACTGAATGAAAATTGAATCATGATGTTGAAGATTTCTGAAGTGGTGTAGGTATTCTGGAGTAGTATGTGTATTCCTGAGGCGGATAAATCCACTATGCAATCACAGTTGTGCATAGATTAAATCATGATGAAATAAATAGTGTTTATAAGATCAAGAGAGTACCCATTTCAATAAGAAGTTCTTTCAAAATGATGCCATAAGCTGGGAAAGATAAAAGTCTGTGAACCAAATTATGTAAAAGGTTGGGAAATGATGATGGTGGGGAATATAGTTAAAGTCTTTTATTTCAGTTTTGCTTCTTTCAGCATCTCTCGATTGTTACCCAGCCAATAAAGTTGCTGTTGTGGCTTTAGTGGAATAGACTCAAACAGATAAAACAGTAAAGTCTGGCAGTAGCTATTTTTGCCTGCGCTTCTAAATAACATGCACCTCGTCTTTAGCTTCTGGTACAGAGGTGGTTCTATTTACTCTCATGGCATCTATCTAGTTGTGCCCACTGAACACCAAAAAATCCTTCCTTATGAAGATATTCAAGTTTTCAGAGACAAACATATTACAAAAGAAAGATTAATATTACTAATGCTAAACACTTATTCAAACTATATATTGATTGTCTGTTGGAAGTTATGCCTCTGCCTGATAAAATACAGCTGATTTTTTTCTTATAAATTTCACCTCATGATATTTTATTTTGAAAGAGATTTTTTTTTCTCTCAAAGGACAGCCTGATACCAGAGAAAGTGGGGAGTAGGGTTAAGACAAAGAATTCGGGATAGTGACCCTGGGAATTTTATTAATTAAATAAACTCTTGTGAGAAAAACAAACGGCCAGGGGACAACTAGACATTTGCTCTAGGCTCTGTTATCTTAGGAAACCTGAAATATTTATTTTGTATTTACAAACTTCTAACATTTTCTCTGTATATGAGTCTTTCATCTCACTGATTTGAATTACATTTGAAATGGCAAAAAAATTAGTGTTCTGGATGGTTGCAAAATTTTGAGTGAAAGATTAGTGCTAATTATAGATGAAAATAGGGATTTGGTGAATATCTACATTTCTATTATTAACACTCACCCATGTATCATTAACTTTTTTTTATTTATTTAATGGTGATGATGATTTGTGTAAAGCCATACCAAGATAAAATAAGTAGATGGCAGATAAAAAAAAGAAAGTATAGCATTTCTATAAAATATTTCATAAGTTGAAATGGCATAAAGCAAAAAATAGCAATTACTATTAATTTATATGGAAAAATTTTGTTAGATCCGAGACCCAAAAAAGAGACCTTGGGTAAGGTACTTAGTGGTATCACTCTCTTTGCTCAGAGTGTATTCTGTCTCTACAGTGGCTTGCTGCAAAACAAATGCTAAATGCTATTTATACTTTTTGCCTTTTTTTGTAAAAGTGAAAATCCTTTTAGAATTTTTTGTTTTTGTTATTAGCAAAAGAGGTACTAATGTAGGCATTATGTGAACTTTTGAAAAACAGGGAATACCTGGTTTGGAGGAAATGAGAGACATTTTGAGGGATCTTGATGCTGACAAAAGAAAAAACTGGATTAATTTTACATGAGTGGTTTAATTTCTTCATGGATTAAACCTCAGAATATGTGACTTATTATAAAGTATCGCATAAGCAGGGAAATCAAGTTGAAATTGGTATCTCTGTTCGTCATTTCAAGGAAGAAGCTTTTTATTTTACTTTAGCATGTAAAATGTCAATCACAGTTCCAAATACTCAGAACTCTGGAATGCTGGTTCCAATACCATGTGTTTAATAGGATGTACAATGTACTGTCTGAAAAAAAAAAACTCATAAATTCCTCTAGTGAATAAATTAGAATGATTGTGTTAGATGCTGATCTTACTTTAACTCCTTGATTGCTGGATGAGTATATTCTACTGGGGACATCGAACTCCATAAATCATTGACTTAATACATAAACTATGTCTTGAAATACAGTGCCAAATCCATGAGGTATTGTGTACTTGGTGCATTAAGTAAGCTTTTGACACTTTATTGCAAAAGCAGTAGTCCTATTCAGTGAGAATAGCTCATTCTTGATGGCGGAGCACATGATATATACCTAGTAAAAACTATAAGCATAGGCCCGTGTTACAGCCCCCTTCCTATAAAAGTCAGAAGCAATATTGTGTGGGATACCAACTGTATGTTTTTAGACGTTGGTATGGGTGACTGCATACTATCACGCTTCAGTTTGTTTCTTTATTTACTGAAAAAAGGCATTAATAGCCAGTCTAAGCATTGATTCTGGTATAAGGGAGTTTTTATATCTGCCAAAATGGATTGGAGTTTGATGAGACTGATGAGTTAGTTTTTCAATTGCTGATATTCTTGAGGAATGATGTCATGTTAACATTTCAGTATTGGTGTCTGTTGCTGGCAAGTTGGCGATTCAACAGTGGCAGTAGTTAGCACATCTTTAGAGTAGGGGATGCCTTGTTTGGGGACTCATGTATACATTTCTTTCTTTTCTCTGTGGTTACTCTGTCCTTAGGCACATTGTACAAGTACTGGGATTATCAAAGAAAGAATCCGATTAACAACCACGGGATGAGTTATCCATGCCACATGAAGTTCTTGAGGTACTCATCTATGGTGAATCTCTGTTGACCATTAAGGCAAGAAAAAAAAAGTTGCATTATTTTTTTTAATTTCATAGGTTCATCTGGGTACCTATCCTTTATAGGACCTTATTCTGAATTTTATAGTCTTGTTTCTTTTAAGCTTCAAACTAAACAACAACATAATTTTTCACTACCCAAGTTTTGGGGTATGTCTATACCTCAGATCTCTTCTCCCTCTAACCAATGGATTTTACTTCATCACTGTGTTTAGGGCCATCCTTGAGATGAGTTAAAATTTAGTATGCCTTCCTCAACTAGTGCCAACATATTACACAGATTATTTATGAATAGCCTTGTACTCTTTTCTCCCTCGTGAAATAACCAGATATCAAGAAACAGGCATGAATTGAAGGAGAGATAACAGGTCAACTGAGAGATGGCATAAACATCTGGACCTCCATATCATGCAATTTACTTATCTCTTCTATATTTGTTCAAATTAATTTTAAATGAACCATTGCCATGATAAGATAAATTATGTCTATGCCTACTCCATCTTCTGACTAGGTGAATCTGGGCACATAATCTCTTGCTGTGTGATGATCAGGTATTTTGTCATTATTATATTCAAACAGAGGAATATCTGAAGTCAATGAAAAATAGATGTGGCCGTAAAGTTTTTAGTAATAAATTTAATGAGATTATTTTTTATGTAAAGTTACTGCTACTCCATGCAACTTCCTATCCTCCATATGTAGAAACAGGTAAGCAAAAATCAAAGAACAGAGGTGTTCAGAAATAAGAACCAGCATCTAAATGCCTACAACTTCCTTATGTCAGGAACCCAATAATAAGTATTTCAAGTTTTACCATCTTATGAGAAGTAGATTAAAGATAGAATAAGAAATTATTTCACTTGATTATATTTAATGCTATGATATTATTGAGAAGATGTACACAGTCATAATTTCAATGCTAAAGGAAAATTAATGAAAAATATATCACCTTTCGAGCCAAAATTAATTACTTCATATTCTTGAAGATAATGTCTGTGCAAAGTTAAATACAGTGCCAGAATAAAGGCTGAATTTCCAAGAAAAACAGTTGTAATTGAAATGTCACAAATAGAATTAAAATATACTTCTGTAGTAAATCCTAACTTATTTAGAAATTGAGACCTGATTCAGTAAAAAATGAAACTTACAGTGTACTTTTAGGGGAGGAAAACATAACTAACGTGCATAGTATTCTTGTCCTTAAAAATGTTTCATAAGCATTATTTTAATTTTATTACTTACTGGTATTTATAGTGAGTTAATGAAATGCTAACAACATGTTGCTAAGTAGAAATACTGTTGAATCTAACAATGAAAGAATAAAGAATATCATAATCAGTAATATGTTATTGCTAGTTTGTATAAGATACATCTATTTTGCCATTTTTCCCTCATCAAATGAATCAACTTCTTCTAAAATTTGGCTTTGTAATGTTAATTTGCATGTGAATCTTTGTATTATTAATAAAAATAATAAAATATAAAATTAATATAGGTTTCATTAAAGTTAAAATTTTAGGACTCCATTGTATATAATATCAATAGACATGCACTTTGCATTTTAAGTGTTCATTTACCTTTTTGGTTTTGGGAAGACATTTGCAATGTTCAGTTTTTATCACAAAGCAGATATATGTAGAAAGGTATGACCTAATTTATATAAATTTTCAGAAAAATCAGATTTTTTTAAAATCAGAGAATTAATAATGATGGTTGTGTGAGCCATGGAAATGGTTATGGATACAGAGCTCGCTTATGAAACACATTCCTTAGACAGTAGAATTGCTTCAGATTACTTGTTAGCTGAACAAGAAAGTGTTTGTACAGTGGTCAACTCATTATGGTGTAAGTCCAGGGGGCCATAATAACAAAAAATATTCTTTATTCTTTGTCTCATATTAGGGTACAGGTGTCCAGGCTTGCTGCTACTTTTGTCATAACTGCAGTCTTTGTTTATAAATAGAACACACAGAATCTTCCTCTAAGGTTCAGGGACCATCATGGAAGAAGTGGTCTTGTGAAATTACAAGAGTCAGATAAGAGAGGCGCAATGGCAAACAAATTTGATTTCATTTTAAAGCTAACCCTTCCTCTTGATTGAATCTGGACCCAGTTGTTCTATTTTCCTCAAAGATGAGGAATAAACAACAAAAAGATAAGAATTGTAACCACTGAACAAGTTCAAAGTTGTTCTATCCTGTTTGACAAGGTGCTGAGTTGTTTTTCAGAGTCAACATACCAAATCCACAAGTCTGAAGCTGAAACATGGGCAGAGGAGGGTCCTTAGGTTCCAGCTGCACCCAGCACCAAAGTCTCGACCCCTATCCCCACACACATGGAACCGTAGACCAGAGCATAACTGGAATTTGAACACAGAAAAACTTTCAGAAGCCAGAAGTCCATTGTCCAGGAAGATCTGGCCTTGATGCCCCTTTAACATAAATAGCCAATTTTTCAGGCATTCTAATTTAAACACTACCAGCATTTCCACATACCTGTTTCTCCTAGCCCGTTAAAAACCTTCGGCTTGGTCCAGAGAGGAGGATGAATTTGAGACACCATTAGGTTTCCCATCTTCTTGGTTCGTGCCTTCTCCATCAATAAACATTTCCTTAGAGATAGATGGATAGATAAATAGATGATAGATAAATGTAGTTAACCAATTGCTGTGCAAAAATCTTACTTGGATTCTGGTTCAAGTAAGCATACTTAAAAAATGTAAAATAATATGAATATTCACTGGATATTTGTTGATATTTAGAATGTATTATTATTTATATTAGGGGCCATGTTTAAACATTTATGGCAGAAATCAAAAGATTTATAAAGATATGTAAAAATGTGTATCAGACTAATCTAGCAGGACAAGGGCATCTGTATGAATCTGGATGAATGTTTGTCAAGCATTATTATTCATTAGAGTCACCCGTAGAGTGATTGCAAGCTTCCATCCCTAGAGTTCATGAATGCATCGGAATAGGATGGAGCGTTCTTTGACAGACAAAACTATATTGTCCATGAGTTTATATAACTATAGAAGTTGGGAGGTAAGCATATGGGGCTTCATTAAGTTTTTCTTTCTACTTTTGTTTCTGTTGGAAAATTTTCATGTTTATTAAAGTTGAAAAATATCCAAAACATATTTATAGTGTTAGATAGAGTTCAGGATATTATTTATTTGAAAAAGAGAAGGAGAATAGTGATTGGAAGGGGCGCAACAGTGACTTCTGGATGCCATTATGTTTTATTTTTTAATCTCGGAAATTTTGTATGGGTTGGTGTATTTCTTTGCAATAATTTACTATTTCTTGTGTTATTCTGTTATCCTTTAATAAAATCTCTTTTAAAAGAGAAATTCTATCCTGTTTACCTTGATGTTGTTGTTGTTCTAACAAGATAGATATTTTGTTGTTTTTGTTGCTGTTTTTTCTTTCTGAGATTCAGTGCCTTGAGGGATATAGGGAAGCACTGCTTAATTGGGGAATAAAATTTAAGTTTAGTCTAGCTTTAGAGCAGATACCATCTCAGAACAGTGCCCTGTATCTGCAAATTTTTGAGTGGGTATATAAATGCATTTCCATCTGTACCAAAAAAAAAAAAAAAAAAAAAAAAGGAAAACAATGAGTATGTCAGCCAGAATAGCATTTCTCTTTTCCCCTTGACAGAAAAATACCTCAAAAGAATTGTTCACTACACTTATGTTCTCCCATAACCTCTCCTCTTACTCAGTCCTCCCCTCTAGGCACTTGTCCTTACCTTTCTGCTTAAGTTGCTCTTGTCATAGTTAATAAGTGCTTCTTTACCAATTCTAGTGGTTATTTCTCAGTTTTCCCTTTATGAGCTACTGCAGCATTTGACTTGTGCATTTGTGCCATCCTTCCTGGAAATACATTTTCTTACTTTAAGGACACTTCTTTGCCCCTTTCTTCCCTCACTTGAGTCCATTTTAGGATCATTTGCATATTTTTCTTATCTTTGTAATCTCTGAAATTTGCAGTGCCCTGGGATTGAGATCCTAAACCTTTGATTTTCTCTTGGGTTTTTCCTGATGGGATATTTTCTCCCATGACTTTAAGTTGTATGTATATGCTGATGACTCCAAGATGCGTATCATTATGACTTCCGGACTCTAGATTCATATATTCGAACATCTACTATGAATATTTCTAAGTATATGTCTCTGCAGTAATCTCAAAGCATCTGTGGCAAAAGAAATTATAATATTTTTAACCTCAAAATTATCCATCCCTCAGTTTTTCATCTTAGTCAATGATACTATCAGCTTTCTTGGGTGTCAAGTCAGAAACCCAGAATTTATCCCTGATTTTTCTCTTTTCGTCACTAAAACAGCACAATCAACTCTATCAGAAAGTTTTACTCTTATGGATGGAAAATAATTATTGAAAATGACAGTAGGCACTCACTCCACATATCCTGGACAATGAGCTACATATAACGGGCTCCAGTGCCTTCCTTCCCTAAACAGAAGGATTGTAATTTCAACAGCTCCCAAGGTGAGCATGTGCTAGAAAGTCGATGTTTCCAAACACCTGTGAAAAGCTGGCAGCCAATATGGACTTTGTACCATCCAAATAGTTTGTTTCCTCTTCAAAACAAAGATACCCTCCTATAAGAAGAAATAGAAACAGAGTTGTGAGATGCCTTCACTGGAAAGCAGATTCATTTGATGAGTTCAGCCTTGGCTCCAGGAACTTGATTCATGTGTTAATCAGGGGATTGTGCCTTGTTTTCCTTCACTGACAAGGCTTTGTAAATTTCTCCATTAAAACCTATCTCTTAACCTACGTCCTGTGATGCTAGAGAAGTCTTCCTTTACCCTATTGCTTGAGAGATGGCTAATAACAAGTGACCCCGTTGTCCACCTAAATGGCAACAATGAAGGATCCCTTTTTAAAAAGCACTTGTTAATTCTGCTTCTGTAATATATTTCGAATGTGTCTATTTCATTCTGTGGACAGTATCATATACCAAACTACTGCCATCTTCTTTCTGTATGATCACAAGTATTCACTGGTTTCCTTACCTGCAGTTTTATTTTTCTGATATCTGTGCATTCCTCTAGTCTAAGGGATCTTTTCAAAGTGTAAAAGCAATTTATGCCACCCATCTTTTAAAATCTTATTAATAATGTCTCATTACTCTTAAAATAAAATCCAGACTTTTTACTTTGACCTAAAATAGCATTAGTTTTCTCTGCTTGTATCTCCAATGTATTCTCAGTTCTTCCTCTTATGCTCTATATCTATTCCTAGATTTAAATAGTTCTTAGAATAAGTTATTCTCTTTACTATTTCTGGGGAGTTCTGGCTTTTTATTGTTATGTAAAACATTACTGCAAAACTGTGCTATATCTGAAGAATGCTTCTACTATGAATTTTTGCAGAACTGAACAGGATGGTTCTTTTGCGACACATGGCATTGATTCAAAAAGCCCCTTGGTAGTTTTTAGATGGTGGGTGATGCAGTATAGAGGTCCATGATGACTTTACTCATATGCCTGGTGCCTAGATGTGGATAGAATAAAGCCTAAGCTCAGCTGGGTTCTTATTTCTCTTCATGTTCTTAGAGCTTCTTCACCTGGTCATTTTGCTAAGTAGTCTGAACTTTTCTCTGGCTGCTCAAGGCTCTGTGAGAGTGTCTCAAGAGGCAGAAAATAGAAACTGTAAGCCTCATAGGCCTGGCCCACATGAGGCAGGATGGTTAGCCTAGAGAAGACCCTCCACCCACCCCTGCCCTCTGGTACATGGCTCTGAAATTTTTCCTCAGTTCCTTACTCACTTCTCTCCCTGACATTGTGGAATTTCTCCCTTGTCTCTACCTCAGGCTTCTCCCTGTTTTGGTTTCAAGCATGAGATCCCAGTATGATAAACAAGTCAAAGCCAGGAAACAAGATAGATGACCTTGGACCACTTCTTTCCCTCCAGGTGGCATGGGAAACAGGGCAGCCATGGGACACCCTCCACTCTCAAGGAAACAAAAGGCCATGATTCAGACAGCTGGAGCATACTCTCTCTGTGAGCTGCCCACACTTTTCTCGTAAGCGTGTACTTTTGATTTAATAAAACTGAACTTTCCTTCTTGATTTTTGTTGTGTCATTGAATTCTTTCTCACAGCATAAGACAAGAATCTAGATACCAGAGCTCTGGCCTGGAGCTCTCTTTGGACTCCCACCCTGTTCTTGTTGAAAGCTTACCCTCTTACATAGTGTTTTCACATTTTTTTTCTTTTGTTCTAATGAATGGGACTCAATAGAGGTGGGAAAAAGAACGTGTATCCTCTGTTCTCAGTAGAAACCACTGAACAATAAGAATACATGCTCCAGTTTCTATAGCAGACTTAGCTATATGGAAAAAAATAATAATAATCTAGCAGATAATCCAAAGATCATAGCAAATTTACCAATGCTTTGATAAAAGCTTACTATGACTTATGACTTAACTTGGCAAAATTAAAGGTCTCATGAGGTTTTTCTCATGCTCAATAACTTTCAAGCTCTTGTGGCCAGGAATGTAAACACAGCTGCTACTGCCTGAGGCTGAGGTAAGCAAAGAAAAAAGAAGGGGCACTTTTAAAGACCAGCGGCTCGTTTCACAAGCTGCACCTTGACCCCACCTTTTTCTCAGCCTTCTTAAAACTGTCAAGGGCAAATGAAAAGTTCAAATCCTCTACAATTATTGTAATTCTTTTTATCTACATGATCACGATACAAAAAGAAAAATGTATGTTTTGGGTAACAAAAGGTATAATGTATGGAAATATATTTTAAAGAAAATTTAAAAATACTTTGTCTTAAAATTGGTTATTTCCGAATAAGTAGAAGAAGCAAACTGAAAGGATGAGAAAAGTTGCAAAAGGTTTGTGAACAACAACAAAAAAACTTATGTATAAACTAAATAGGATTGAAATAAATTTAATTATCGAAAGTAAGCTAATGCAAAATAATTGATGGTTTTTTTCTCTCTGCTAAATAAGACAATGTTTTTTTAAAATTATTAATCTGCTACTGATACTATGGAAAAATTTTCTGAGTAGGAAACAAGGATTCTGTGCTTTGTCAAAATAATATTCTATGTTTTATGCTGTCTTAACCTGTCATCTGAGACTTTTAGAAAATACACAAGTATTGACCTGAAGTCTAATGAAGGTCAGACACTTCTGGCCATGCATGTCATAACCCAGGCTATGCCAGATATTTGAAAGAAGCTCAAAAGTTAGAGGCTGAACCCCAAACCTCCTTGGTGCTAGAGGTCTTCTTGGTGTTCGGTGACCAAGACCAGGCAGAGGAGAAAAAGAAAGAGTAGGACAAAGCTTTAAATTTTAGCTGCCATAATGCAGGGACCATCTTGAGGTGATCCAAGAAGAGTGAAAGAACCTGGCCTTTTTCCAGGGTCAGCCCATTGAGGCTTTCCAGAGATTTACTAGCACCTATCCCCACTTCCCTGAGGGATGGTCTCTGCTCTGCCAACACTTTATTAGCCAGTCTGCTCCCAACATCGGGAGAAAACTCCAAAAGTATGGCTTCAGTACGGCTCTCAGACTCCAATGGATCAAATGTTAGATATGGCTTCTTGAGTCCTCAACAACAGAGAGCAGGCTGAGGAGAGTAAAAGGACCCAGGGCAAGACAAGACAGGCCAAATGACAGGCTCGAGTAATGGCAAATGCCATCTGTACTGCCTCGCAACCTCAGAGCCACCCTATAGGAAACAAAGATCACTCAAAAGGGACAACTCTTACCCCCTCAGGTGCCTTGTTTTAAACTGGCAGACCACAAGGACATTGGAGCTACCAGTGCCCCCACCCAAGGAAAGAGCCCCCCTGGGCCCTGTCCTCAATGCAAAATGTCAAGCCAATGGAAGAGGGAATGTCCCCAGTGCTGAAGGAAGGGGAAACCTTTATACCCTTGATGATCCTATCAGAGGAGGACTGAAGGGGCCTTGGGCAACTGGTGGCAACTCACAAAGGACATCTCATGATTAAAGAACCTGGGTGGCTCTTGAAGTAGTGGAAAAACAAACCAATTTTTTTTATTGATATGGGAGTCTCTACTTGGTCCTGACAGATCACTTTAGGCCCTTAGTCTCCAAGGCTTGTACCATCACAGGAGTAGACTGCTGACCCAAACAAGGGTACTTCCCGCTTCCCCTTTGCTGTCACCTCCAAGTCTGCTTCAGAGCCTCCAGAGTGATAATGGCCTTTCCTTCATGGTCAAAGTCACCCAATGGCTATCTAAGGCCTTAGGCATCAACTGTCAGCTGCATGCCTCCTGGAGACCATTCCAGTAAGGCAGAAAGATTTAACTATACTCTAAAGAAGATCCTTGCCAAATTACTCCAGAAAACCTCTGAGACCTGACTCTAGCTTCTCCTCATAGCCTTCCTAAGATACAGAAGTGCTCCTAAATCCAACTTAAAGCTAAGTCCTTCTGAGATGCTATATAAGATGTCCTTCCTACCCTCTGACATATGTTTTGATTCAGAGGTCCAGGATAAGCTAAAATATATTATCAACCTGGAAAAAGTCCCTCTGGGAACATGGGAACCTGATCCTTCTCTCTCTGGATACCACTAAGCATCTCTCAGTCATATCTCCTGAAAATTGGGTTCTCCTAAAAACCTGGAGAAAAGGTTCTAAACACCAAAATGAAAAGGAGCATATCAGGTTCTCCTCTCCACACCCTCAGCAGTAAAGCTACAGGGTCTACAGCACTGAGTTCATTTACCAAGAATAGAACCTCTCTCCCTGAGCTCTTGCGGGAACACCAGGGTCATCCTCCACATGGGACATTGTATTTCTGATTTGTTTCCTAGAATCCTCTCACTAGGTTGACTTCATCACTTCAAAATTACCTAAAATGTTGATGCTTTGGATTAAAATTATTTGTTATACCCACCAAAAGTAAAATCTTCCAAAATTATTTATTATGACAATATTCTATTTATTGACTTCAAATTTCTCAGCATTCAAAATTAATTTTATCCTTTATTTGCATTATTCATAGTCTCCTCTACTAAATATAATTGCCATACTAAACATAACTTTACCCATCTTGTTTTTTTTCTCTAGTTTCTAGCACTTAATTTAACACAAGGTAGGAATTCAATATATACACTTTTTTCAATGTTAAGGACAGTGAGCCCTAGAATAGGAAATGATTTTCCTGAATATAGAAGATGATATAGTGGCAGATTCAAGATAGCAGCTATCAAAGAAAACTAACACTGGACAGGGTAAATAGGCAATGAAGACTTTATTTAAAATGATTACAATAAGGGAGAGAGATGACTCAATTCTGCTGACACAAAAGATTGAGGAGTTTTTAAGCAATAAAATGAGCTGGTAGAAAAGTAATGAATGACAGGTGAGGGCTGGTCGATGTGATTAAGCTATTTGTGTTTTTTAATTGATGCTTATTGAAGTTAGGCTTTGACCTTCCTACAGAAATTGAGAGATAGGAATGCTATCTTTTTTTTTTTATACTACATTTCAAAGGGATGACTATGGGGTACTTAAAAAGACATGCCTATACCCTTGATCTTAAAATTAACATTAAGCTGGGAGAAGATTTCATCTCAAAGAGGCAGGGAAAGAATTTGCAATTACAATTTTTCCAAAATAAATTCTTTAAAAAAAAAAAGGAGACTACAGTCCTATATCTATGAAGAAACCTGTCTAAAATTTAGTAACACTGAGGGGAATGTTAAGATCTTTTTTCATCTTCTAACTATTGGTACAGTTACAATCTACTTAAATACCTTTTTGGCATTTCAGAAAGTAAAGCATTTAAAACTATAAATAGAGAAGATATATAATTTTCAAAAATATAATTACTTTATTATTTAATAGATGTGCAATTTCCCAATACAATAATAAATATAAAATATACTAGCAAATAGATAAGCATAGACTGGCACAGGGTTGCCATCTTCAAAAAGGAACACAATTTATGATGAGAAAGAAATTTGACAAAGACACGGTAGAGCACCTTAGCATATTTTGAAAGTTCATGTGTATATTGCATTGTGTCCACCAGAAACCTGTATGATTTTGTCAATCAATGTCACACTAATAATTTTAATAAGAAATAAATGAACCATATAAACTTCAAAATAATGATATTATTTTTCTTAGCCAAGACTAAAAAAATATAATGAATATAAATCAGTTGGGGGAAATTTATAAATAGATGTTTCCATTAATATGCTATTCTTGTAAGTCTATTAGATGTTTAATTACAAAAAGAAGCTACAGGACTTTTTTAAAAGAAGCACACAAATTCCAGAGAACATGAAGATTATCAAGATTAGTAATAGTCAGCATGCTATATGAACTTTTAACAGAGAATCTAACTTAATCCAATGATATCAAGTAAAATTTACTTTAAGAAATATTTTCAATATATTCATTAATTCATTTGCTCATTTATTCATTGAACAAATATCTATTTAATCACTACTTTATTCCAAAAACTGCTCTAACTTATAGAGATAGAGCAATGAATGAAACATTTAGTAATTTTGCTCTGATGGAGCAAACATATAAATATGTGAGATAATAACAAAGAAAAAAATTAAAGGCAGAGTTTAATGTAATACTTGGAGAGATATTAGAGAAACTAAGGAAAATAAGAAATTTATAAGAAAAAAGTTTCCAGTCAGAAGTTACTATCATATGCACTCTACCTGAGGTAAGGATAATATGCTAATATCAGGAAATGATATAGCTGAGACAGATTATAGATGGGTGGGAAGTACTATAAGAGAAAGTCAAAAAAGATGATTCATATCATTCCAAGTCTTATAGGCTATTGTAAGAATTTTTCACTTTTTCTTAATGAAATTGAAACTACCAAAAGGTCTTAAAAATGAAAAAGACATTAATTTAAAAAATATACTAATTTATGTTAACAAAAACTGCTTCCTGTTTAATTTATAAATCTTGAATTGGTAATGAGTTGGGAGTTAGAACCATTTATGTTTTCTCATTTTGAAAGTGTACCAGTTGTTAATTTGAGCATAAAAGTCTGATATATGCATTCCTTTGTGAGGGTGAATTCAAGTATTATGGGCACTGATGCCTTCTCTACATAAAGTGTGTTAATTTAGAAACTTGAAGTATACTATGAACCTCCAATTATGTGGCTTAATCAGAAATATATTTTTGGTAACATATCAATTATGATATATTTTTATTCATTATAAAATCAGGGTTTGTACCTAATCTATTTGATGAAATAGATAAGTAGTAGCAAAGTAACCTGGGGAGGTATGTTTACATAGCTAATTAATTTGTTGTTTATTTATTCTTTGGCAGAGGTAAGGGGGTGAATTGAAAAAACAAAGAATTTTGTTGAATGAGAAAGATAAACTTGCAATAATACAAAATGTCTTCAAACTAGCACTGATATCACCTTTTAAGCTGCCTGGTAACTCATATATCCATATCACATATGTGGTGTTATTCATAGGACAACTGAAATCTACTTTGTAGGGAAGGAAAGTTAATCTCGCAGCCAATTAACACCACCAGCCTCCACTGGAATTAACAGGGTGAAAGACTGTTCACTTTTCACAGTGGGTAGATTTATTCTCGAATTTTAAATCTCTCCTTTAAGGAACTTTAAAACTATGACCAAAAAACCATTGAAATTCCAATATTTTCTAATAATGCACTATTTGATTTATTATGTCAATAAAATTTTATTGGATTTACACTGAGATGTAAGGGAGTCCATGTAAATGTTAAAAACCCATTTTTGATGTACATAAAAGCCATAGGATTTTTCAATATGTGAGGCCATTTATGATGAGTCAATGTACAATTGCTACAATTGCATTAGCAGTAAACTATTGCTGTTGTTAGTCTTTAAATCTATTGCTACTGGGATTGTTCCTCAATCTCTAGTCCCTGAGTACATCAAATTCTAGATATTTATTTTCCTTCTTATTTTATAAAACATAATTACAAGACTTTACTTTTTAGTAAAATTTTATATTTATAGAATGAACAGATAGTACACAGGATTTTATATATCTCCCTATCTACTCCTCTCCCCATTTCAGATATCTTCTTTTATTTGCATTTTGCATCAATGTGTACATTTGTTAAAAGCAATGAACTAATATCAATACATTATTATTAACTATAGACCATATGATGAATTGAGATTCACTCTTTGTGGTATATAACTCTATGTGTTTTGGCAAATGCATAATATACAACATTGAAGGTTTATTCAGAATAGTTTCACTTCCATAAAAATCTGTTTTTCACTATTCATACTTTCCCCCTACTCCCTGCAAACCACTGCTTTTCTCAACTCTCCATGGTTTTGCCTTTTCCAAAATGTAATATAGTTGAACTCATAGATTATGTAGCATTTTTAGACTGGTTTCTTTCATTTAGAAAGAAATATTAAACATTTCTCCACATATTTTTGTGGCTCAATAGCTCATTTTTAAAAATTGTTGAATAATATTCAATTTTTCTAAATGAGGTAGACATTAATAAAAACATTTTTCATTTTACAGATTTTGTAGTTTTTTTGTTTTTTTTTAAGAAAAAAACATCTAAAAGCTGTTTCACTGTTGCTACTTTGGTTGACTATCAACTGCAGAGTTGAGTGATTCCGCAAGTAAGGTAAGATATAAGGCTGAAAGAAATGATATAATCATTGGGATCAGAAAGAAAAAGAGAATGAGTGAGAACCTGGAGAAGCAGGAAGTTAATTATAGAGAAACTTGAGGTATAAAGATAGATGGTAGAAGTTATTATAATATCTCAAGCCTAGTATCTCTGATGACAAATGTAGAAATGTGAGGCAAGGTAGGGGAAAGAGGGCTCTCAGAGAAACCACAAAACAAGCTTGGCCAAGGAGAGAACAGCTGGAGGTGAAAAACAGAAAAAGAAATTTTGATAAACTATGTTAACAACAGTATGTGCTTGAAGGCAGAGTACAACTTTAATTATTCTGTTTGTTTTGCTTAATAATTCAACCTCTTGAGGCTTAATGTTTATTCTATGTATAAAGCTATGTATGGCTCAAAATTAGAGAAAATGGATTGGAGGAAACATTGGTCAGTTTTTGCTATTTTATATTTATTGCATTTAGTGATGACTCTTTTGCTCTCTTGAGAAAAAAGAGAGGAACTTGAATTAAATTAATAAAATATTATTATCTATATGCTTAGAGAGCAACAGACAGAAAAAATTACCAGGAAAAATGAGGAAATGGGAGGAAGAACAAAGACAATGCATTTCCACTGCCTATATTTCAGGAATGGCTGGAGGTAGGGCAGAGTCAAGGGCAGCTGAATGAGCTCCCTTGCTTGAAGGCTACCTACTCCTGACAGTCCTTGGGATAGTGAGTTTGGGGATTTGGGGGCTGATCAAGGAAAAATATATCACCATGTGGTGGTAGTAATACATAAAAAACTTTATTTGAGTGATAATTTGACAAGACTGCATGGAAGGGGAGATCTCTCATATCATGGGAACTTCCAAAGACAACACAAGGTGAAAAGGGCTAGGGAGCTCCTGAGAGAAAGGAGAATTAGAGATGGGGCTTATTTGTCTAGGTGATATCACTGAGGAGCAAAATGAGGAGTGTCTGGGTTAGAGAGCTCTGAAAGCAGCAGTGACTTGGGGTCTTTTATAGGACAAGTTTATCTTATTTATGGCTAACAAATGTTGGGTGCGGTTTTGTGGGTTATACAAACAGGAACTAAATGGCTAAAGATATGCTTACTGGGGCTATGTTTAAAGCAATTGGAGGTACAAAAATTTGAGTCTTCAACCAGTGGAGTTTTGAGCTAACTTCCAAGCCTTCTCTGAAGAAGCAACCAGCAAAGGGCCAGTGTACAGGGGGCATCTTTAACCCATTGTAAAACACAAGGGCTTCATGATACATGCAAACCCTTAACTACATTCTGCTTTTCTTCATTTAGTGTGTAGGACAGGTGACCAAGAGTTTCTTGCACAGAGCTTCTTCCTGTGCGCAATGTTTATTTCTAACATTTAATATCATAGACCTTTATGAATCTAGTCCAGTTATACCCAGATAGATGAGAGACTAAGATAGATGATAGATAGATAGATAGATAGATAGATAGATAGATAGATAGATAATAGATAATAGATAGATAGACAGACATAAATGTAGTTAGACAAAGAGATAAGTAGATTATACCTTGTAAATTTCACATAACCTGATAAAGATTCATTGATTGCAATAATTTCTAGCTGAAAATTCAATATCATACAGATTTTTGTCCTTCTTACTGGAGTAGATTCTAGCACGGAAATTTACTTAAACCACTGTGTCGGCATGAAATGTGGGCTCACTTCTTAATCCTGATCAGAAGTGCCTCGAACTAATTTACCTACCATCAAGTAAGTAAAAGTGATTCAAATATAAATTAATCTAAGCTATAGGATTTTTTTTTCAGTTTGTTTTGTTGTACATATGTGTTTGTGACTTGTGACTTGATCTACACTATTTATTTTATATTTCATTTTTGCTCCCAGCTTCCACTTCGCAAGGATGCCTGGCTCCTTCCTCTGCCTCTCCCAAAGTGCCTCTAGCTACTCTATATGTCTCCTTGAACCCTCCTCTGCTTATCCAGCTGCAGAGAAACCCACATTTTGAGTTCCTAGATAAAAAACTAGTTGTAACCTTTACTCGTTACTTTTTATCTACCATCTACTATTGTCTTCCTCTGCAACAACTGTTCATTCAAATATATACATTGAATGCCTACTATGTGTCAAACACTGTTTTATACCCTGGGAATATAGCAGAATGGAAGAAAAACAAAAATCTCTTCCTTCTTGGAGCTTATATTTTAATGTGACAGGAAGACAGTGAACATAAGTAATTATATGCAGTACATTAGATAGGGATACATGTTAAGGAGAAAAGAAATAAACACTAAAGGAGAAACAGAGATATTAGGGAGAAAGATAAAATTTTTAAATGCGAATGACTAGAGAAGGATTCATTGAGAGGTGAAATGAAGTGAGGGTGCATGTCATATGGATAACTTAAGGAATGTCACATCAGATACAGGGAATAGCAATTTCAAAGTCCTGTCACTGAGCTGAGTTTTTGAAAAACAACAAAACCAGTGTGCAGAGTGAGCAAGTAAGAAAATGCTTAAAATACAGGCTATAAAATCACAGAAGTACACTTGTGGCTGATGAAGGAAGGCAGATCATGTGAGGAGGAGAAAGATCATGTAAGGGATTTTAGGTCAGAACACAGATAAGTATTTTTTATTTTGAGTGAGATGGGAAAACAAAAAGGATTTTGAACAAAACAGCGATATAATTTGATTCCTGTTTATTTTTTAAACTTTACTCTGCTAGGAAGAGAAAGTAAGTGGAGAGAAACAGAGGACCTGGTTGGAGACTATTGGAATAATCAAGGTAAGGGATGAAGATATACCAGGCCAGAGTAGCAGCATAAAGCTGTGAAACAAGCTTAGGTTTTAAATAGATTGTGTATTTGAGAGCAGAGCCAACAGGATTGACTGGCAAAGTGTATAAGCTATGAAAGAAGGCAGAGAATCAAGAATAAGACCAAAATTTTTCACCTGAGCAAACAGAAGCATCTTTTGATTTAATTTTTTAAACTCCTCTTAAAATATCCAACACATTTCATGCTCCCATTGGAACAGTGTTGTTGCCAGTTCAAAGTCAGTGAGTCCTTCTGAACCCACCCTGCCTATTGTCTCCCCTCTTACTGGCAGAACACTTGAAACCTTAAACTCAGCCCATGTAAATTAAATCATGTGGTTTTATCCTCTAAATTAGAAATGGAACATGTCCATTTGGCCTCTGCCTTCAGCCTCATCTCCAACCCTTTAGCCATTCGGAGGGGGTTTCTCGATGAAGGGAGGAGGTTTGAGCTGAGTCTTAGAAGATGGGCTGTGCTTGCATGAAAGCAGGAGAAAAAGTTAGCAGAAGCAACGAAGTGAGAATATACTAGAAATTTTACTTATTATTATTATTATTTTTTTGGTGGGCAAAAAATAAATCATTCTGATTTGCAAGGATACTATCACTTTGATTCCTCCATTGTCCTGTTCATACATTAGCCAGGCACTATGGATGGAAATATTTTAGTTTTATGTCTCACCAATTCCCTTCTGTTAAGTTTTTGGGGTTTTGTTTTCTTGTTTGGTTGGTTGATTCAAGGTTGTGAAGCAAAAAAGGTCAATTCGTATTTTCCTTTTTCCCAGAGAATAATCATGCCTTCCTTCCTGTGCCCAGCTAAGAGAGTCCTCATTGCAGGTGCTCCACTAAATTGAAAATCTATCTGATACAATTTGACTCTTAAGCAGTGGGATTAATAAATATTAAAAGTGAAAGTAAACTTGGGGATGGATATCTTATCTGTGAAATTTCTTTAACTGCACTGTTCAATTCAGTAGCCACTGGACATATTAACTATTGAAATTTGACTCATCTGTATTTCAAGGGTAAGTAAAATTCACATGAAATTTTAAATAGTATAAAAATGTAAAAATCTTAATTTTTAATAGATTCTGTGTTGTAATGATAATATTTCAGATATATTGGATTAAATAAAAATGTATTATTTAATTAATTATTACTTCAAATAAAAATCCTTTTTTAATGAAACTACTAGAAAATTTATAATTGTATACATAGTCTGCATTTCTGTTTCACATTTTGTTTCCTTGGCATAGTACTATTCTATGATATGCACTGTAGACTGAATACTTGCAATGACAAAGAGCTCACTGTTTATCTAAGCAATGTTGCACCCACTCCTCATTGTTAAATAACTTCAGCACTTAAATATCTTTTTTGTTATTGTGAGCAAATCTGCTTTTTTAAAATTCAAATCCATAGTATTAACAATGCTCTCAGCATTCCCCCAAATCAGCTAAACTTTTCAAATATGCCAGGTTCATTCAATTTGTATAACATTTATGTCATCTACATCAATGTAATAAATGTGCAAGACATTATATTACATATTTACCTGGTGATTTAGAATAACTTTTGTTTGAACTTCCAGAACTTATTTAGGCTAATAGGTGAGGTTTTAGGATAGATGAACCAAGAAGTGTCTGCCCAGTTTAAGCAGGGGCTTTCACTTGTCTGGCCACTAGATTATCTTGGAGTCTGCACACAGCTTTCTCTGAGCTTCTGTTATTTATCTCACATTCCTCTGTTTGCCTTGTTGAAATCCTTGGGACACCTTTTTACATTAGCAGCAAAGGCAAAAAATAGCCTTTGAAAGTGTTTCTTTTGCATGACAAATCCTCTTGATTATGGAGGATGTTACAAAAGTACTGTGGAAGAACAGAGAAAGACCAATTCAATTAATAAAAAAGATCAGCAGCTCATATTCAACCAACAGGATTTCTTCTAACCCTGTTCCATCACATTAACCCTCTTCAAAATTGCTACCTGAAAGTACCTGGAGTGAATATTGACTTTAACAGGATTTTCTTTCAATGTTATGGGAATATCACAGACACCATGACCTTCATGTACACTTTTCTGAAGGCAGAATTGCTCAGTGAATCTTAGGTCTGAGAGTCACAGTGCATCTTGCTTGGTTATATACCCGAAATACGCAAACTTGACAATTTTTACTGCTATAAAAAGATAGAACAGGATGTAAGAAATACTTTTCTCTGTATTTAAAGAGAAGCATATGATTTGACTTGATCATTGCCTGTACGTTCAGAAGTGTGCTATGTCCTGCTCCAATCCTGAATGAAGTTTAATCTTTTTTCAGGAGTTATCCCATCCATCTGTTGTAAGACGCAAGTCTTAACTCTTGTACGTTTGAAGGTGCTATTGAGGTAATATTATGATTTTTCTATACATAATTAATTTTTTTCCATTTCTATTATTATTACAAATAACTTCAGTGTTGTTATTAATTTTATTATATTAAACTTTAATCACAAACATAATGACATAGGAAAATCCAACCACAAACATACAGAGAGTAGGAAAAGGTAACCAAGTTAACGGGTGGTAGAATTACTTTTTAAATGTGCCTCATGGGACTGCTACTTATATTTTTGATTCACTTTTCAATGAAATGTGCACAATTTACAAAGGCAGTAGAAGGATGAAAAAAGAAGCCACCTCTCTCTGGTGAATATAACAACTAGGATCTGTTAACTAAATTGTTTTCCAGATTAAAAAACAGAAACTGGAACTTAATAGGATGGAACTGAGGATGTTTAAATATGAGGTGGCATTCAGGGGTAAAGGGCTTTCATGTGAGACTACAAGTGCACTTTTGGTCTGAGAGAGAGTAAAGACATGGAAAAAAAAAAGTATGATTCACCAGACATAAGTGAGGCATAAGGTTTACCTTTGTTAAAAACATATCAATTTAGATGTGAAATTTTTCATCAAACCCAGGGTAAAGAAGCACTTCTTTAGTAGAGGGGTGCTGTCATGGGATTTTGGAGGACTGGTATTTGTTTCATCTAATAGTTCAAAGGTAATAGGCAAAATATCTCCTTTATTTTGATTTCATTGATGTAATATGGCAAATAATAATGTTGACATGATAATCAAAGGGCTGTGTGAGAGTAGCTGGGAAAAATTATTTTATTAAGGGGTCAGTTTTTTTCACAGTAGGAGATTTTGAGGCCTTTTTAAAATTTGTGGAACACTTTATACACAAGGTTATCCCTAGTTCCTATTTAGTTCAAGCAGATAGAAAACTGAATTAGAGGAGTTATTTTAGAAACCGGTGTTCTATAGCCGGTGACGATACCAAGTCAAGTGTGGCATATCTGAAAAGTGTGTCCTATAGCAAGTAGCTTAATGTCGCTAAAATGTGGCTAAAGATGCTGGAGCTGAAACACCTAACACAAAGAGGCAGGAGGCTGTGCACAACTCAGATATACATTGTCTCCTGCATGAAGCAGCACCACAGCTAATTCTAGTTCCTAAATGTGACCATAAATTCTTGTGATTCAGTTGAAGAGAAATTAAAAGCAAAGAGACATTGTTATCTGGGTAAAAGCAAAGGTATTTGAAAGAAATTAGTGCTGTCGTAAAAGTTATAACTGGAACTAGGCAGCCAGTGTCATCTTTTCCATTCTGCTAGTATTTAGAGCAGATTGACATGAAATGCTCATTAGTGTGCTGTATGCACAGCACCACCTAACAATAATCACACACAACAGGAATGAATGGACACAGGCGTTTGGGGAGGAGACGAAGAGCAGACAGATTCTCAAAGGGAACTGTGTTGGGAATAGGATCCACAGTTATCTGTAGGAAGTATATATCCGCATGAAAATAACTACATATATCCTTCCTTCCCTCCTTATTAGTATTATTTTCAATAAGCCAAACCTACTACATACCAATCCTAACATTCATACATGTTTAACTATATGTGCCAGCAAAAACATAAAGTCAGACACTGTCTCTAGTTCGTGTTACTACAAAACCTCATATATTATTTTTCCTTATAATCCACATCTTTAAAAAGTCTTCCTAAAATGTCCACCCAGCTCTCCATGAAAGTGAGTATAAGATAAAAAGTGAGTCTCATTTTTAACTTGATGGAGGAAGAAATGGAATGCTAAGATATTGGAGTATCACATAATTTATATTACAGGCTGCTGTTATCAGAAACCAGTATTGATACCAGACCATGCCAGCAAGCAGTCTATATCCCTACAAAATTGTTTCCTGGTACAACATTCTAGTTCCAAATTTCCTGAACTCTAGGGACACCAGCATTTTCTGCCAAGTAGATTATTATATGAGAAAAGGGCTCAAGTCAGGTAATCAGATATTTTCTGACATACCATCTATCTTTGGATTGAGTCTCCCAATTAATATATTCTTTTATTTAGCATCATTTATATTTCAATAAATGTATTAAGCATTAAAGATAAGCCAAAGACAAGACAGTAATTGACCCATCCATGTCAATTTTATGTTCTAATGGGAGATATGAAAGCACATACATACGTACATGTCAGAATGATAAGTACAATAAAGAAAAATGAAGTTGGCTGGGGCATGGCAAAGCGCTACGTTAGATATGGAGCAAAGGGAATTTTCCTTGAGCAGAGAAATATGAGAGAAATGAGAAAATGAGCAATGTGAGGAACACTGCAAAGAAAACTCTGAGTGAAAGTTCCTGAGTTAGAAGAAAGCTTGGCTTGTTTAAGGAACCACAAAAAAGCCAAAGGGGCTAGAGTTACATAAGCAAGGAAGAAAATTCTAGGGGAGTAATTCAGAAAGACATGCCAGAGGTAGGCCATGCAGGAGACCAGTTTTTAATTCTGGAGATCTGTGAAAAAATTAATACTCAGGCCATTCCCCCAGAGATTCTGATTTGGTCTTGTACGTCTTGGCCATAGGTACATTGTGAAAGCAGTTCAGGTGATCTTATGTAAATCTAAGTTTGAGAAAAATTGAATTAGGGTGAAAACCGTTCTCCTACCTTTCATCCCCACTCCTCACCTCCAGAATGTGGTAAAAACTTCGTGGCTTTTGAATGAGAGCAGGAAAAGATCTGATTCATCTTCTGGCTGGAAATTTTTGGAAAGTTTGGCAAAACTGCAAATATCAAAAAGATAATCTTTTGAAAACCGAAAGTAATCCTAGAAATGGTTGGATTTACTCTTCTGGTTTTAACAGTATACATTGTTTAGAAAGCAGTAAACAAGAAAAAAATTTCACCATGGACTACTATGTTTGTTGGAAGAGTTGGCAGAGAAAATTTATTTCTCTAAATATTGGCTAATAATATAATTTATTTAATCTTCTTGAACTTAGATTCAAATGGAATGATTTCTTTACTCATTGATAACTGTTGTTGCTATAGGTATTATTTGAACTTTTTGTAGAATAAATTAAGAATTATAATTTGGGCATTAACTTGTTTTTAATTAATTACACATTTATTTATACTAACATAAGAAACTCATGGAAAATTATTGCCCACAGCCACACAATTAACTCTAGACAATCATTCATTAATATACATCTAGTGAGAAAATAAGACCAAAATATAATTCCCTCCAATTTCCATTTAAGTTCCCGAATTTAAGTTCCCTGAACCCTTCTTCTCAATTTTAGTTTCTTTTCTCAGACAAGAGAGCCTCATTAGACTTGATCTTGATTATTCCATTACTTGAGCATCTTGGATTTCCTTCCAGTGTAGTGAGTTGAGGTAACTCAGCACTCCTCAGTGCTTACATTGAATAATAGATAGCCTACAGAACAGAACTCATAAATGTGTCTTAATCATTAATTATTTTCTGATGGAGTTTGGACATCTTGCCTTCATATGTAATGGTTGCTATGAAGAAAGAATCATTCCTGGAAGGTGATGCTTGATAATGGTCTCTTTAATGGCAGATTCACATGATTAATATTGAAAAGTTCAAGCAGTTTAATTCGTTTTAAAAATGTGAATGGCTTTTTGGATCAAATAACTATTTATTAATATTATTTAAATTCATTTTTTAAATTCCTCTGTTCTCTTATCTATATGTGCATCTATGTATTCTACCTATTATCTATCTATATCTATCTATTAATATTTTCAGCCCCACTTATCCTATCTGATTCAAAATTAAGTAGAAATTGACTAAAACATTGTTTAAATAAGGTAGATATTAAGGCATATCAATTCCTTGTTTAAAAAAATAAATTTCTAGCCATTTATCTTAAGATCTTAAGCTCCAAATAGATATTTATCTTGATATATAGGTAGATGATGATAGATAGATGAGAGACAGATGATAGATTTTTTTCTATTATTGTGGATTCTAACTCTGGCAATTATCAATTTCTTTCTTAACGTTAGCTGTTGTAAAACTTAAACTCATTCTGTATATCATCTCAAGCAAGTCACTTATTTACTGCATAATCAAGATAAATCCTTTTTTTGACACACACCCCCCCATTTTATTTTGGATCATTATTTCAAGGAAAAACTTTTTGTGCTCCTGATTTATCAAACTGGCTCTTTTGTGCTCCAGAACTAAATCAGGGCATCGAGAAGAGTAGGATGTCTCAGGTGCATGTCATATTGACTGCCCTTATTTTCTATTTTTTATCATTGTTAATTCTCCTTTTTTTTTCAATCCTCTGAGCTAAGAATTTAGCCCTTCTAAATCTCCTTCTCATCCTTCCCATTTTTCTCAAGATAGGAAAACACTCCCAACTAAAATGACAAGCCAGTTTCAATAGATTCTACCTCGTGTCTGAGACATTTTTGTATTTTGCAGCCTAAGCATATGCTAAATGTCATCTGTTTTTGTTCTCTGTGTAATTTCTGATGGCTCGGCAAAGAAGGTAGGAAGAAGTCATGAAAATTAAAAGGAGCGAGGGACTTCCACAATGGACTGGCATTTATTTCTTCTCAAGATATCCGAATTTGAATAAACTCACCTTGCTAACACAACCACTAATTTTGTTCAAAATATTTCATTTGGCCTATCTGACAATTTCAGAATTCTTTCTGTGATATTACAATGTCATGTAAACTGTTACCTTGTTCTTGATAAATAAAGAAATCATTCACTCCCACCTTCTCATGCGTGGTCTCACAATGAGGCACCCTCACACTAATAGATAATAGAGAGTATCATGCTGAAATTTGGAAGGTTTTTCTCTATTGATTAGATCCTAGAAATGAGCGCAATTAAATACCAACCTAATAACAATCCCATAATCATTTAAGCTACTCCCACCTTCCCCTCAAAACAACTGTCAGAACTATCTAAACCAACTATATCAACTAAAAGTGAACTGAGAATGTTGAGCCTCCTAAATAGGAATCTAGTATATCTTTTCTTTTTTTTTAAATATATTTACTTAAATTACTTTCAAATATACAGAACATTGGTTAGACATCTATATAGTTCATAAAACGATCCCCTCAACTGCTCCCTCCTTTCCCTGGCCCTCCACCTAGCCATCTTATTAATGCTAACTGCATTCTCTATGCCATGCTCCCCATCCCCATGACCATCTATTAACTACTAATTTGTACTTCTTTAACCCTTCACCCCATTCTTCCAGCCCTGCCAACCCCCCTCCCCTCTGACTGTCACCAAATTGTCCACTATATTTATCAGTTTGTTTTTGATTAGTTTGTTCTTTTTGTTCCTTAGATTCTGCATATAAGTGAAGTTGCATGGTATTTATCTCTCTCTGTATGATTTATTTCATTCAGCATAATAACCTCTAGGTCTATCCATCTTAATAAAGATCTATGCACCCCAATATTCATGGAAACATAATTTACAATAACCAAAATATGGAAGCAGCAACCTAGAATATCTTTTCTACCCATATTATACCTCATTCCTTTCCTTCTCCTTCTCCTTTTTCGGAGTGGTTATAATTCTTCCCTTCTCCACAAAACTGAACTACAGAAATAGGGACCTATAAGTTTAGCAATATACTCATGAATGTCATCAGTATACAAATTGAAAGTAAGTGGTTTTCCTGGCATTTTCTCTCTTCCGATATCTCTTACCAACATTCTACCTAGGACAGGGCCCATTGCAAAATAAAAAAGCAGGGCTTCTTGTTCAAGAATGATTAAGATTTTAATAGGGAGACACCAAAGTCTTTTACTAACAATGAGGCCATTCTGAGCATTGGGGTCCTGTATAGACTGCACAGGTCACTCACCCACAAACCAGCCTCCATTCTACTACCTTTCTTTTTGAGTTTTTACCCTCTTGACTTCTCTCTTCCTCCTATTTATCTCCCTGCTCTCACCTTTTGCCTCCTTTCTTTTCAATTTTTTTCTCTCCTTCACACCCCTTTAATTTTTTTTTCTTTCTTTTTCTGTTCTCTTAGAGAATAATTGTGAAGATAAATATATAAAGTTAAAATGTATTGCAATTTAAAACCAAATTAGTAATGATGTTTAATATTACTATGCTTTCCTTCTCCACAATTGTAATTTTTCTGATTTATTGTTCTTCACTGATTTTCTCTTTTTTCTTTTTCCTCCCATTAGGTTACTAGGTTTCCTTAGAAACTCTCAATTTTTACAGTGGCTTTTCATTTTACTTTTTCCCTCTAACTTCTCCTCTTCCCCCAAATGCCTCTTGTTCCAGTAGACATATGTTATGTAAATAAGAGTGGAAATTATAGAAGAATCACAGAATTGGAAATGTTTTTCCTGCCCCCGCTTTGGAAGCTGAGCTGTTTAGTAATTGTTAAGTAGAAATACATCGAAAAAAGAAAAAGAAATATTTTAAATGTCAACAAAATCAATATAAGTACAAACTAAACTTTATTCTGAGGGATAAAAAAATAATGAAATTCAGAAATAATTGAACCTTATTGTTTTGCTTCTAGAGCTCTTAAAACCACAAAGTCACTTCTTTCCTGGTACCTGCCCTTACATTTGTACATAAAGCTTAATCATTCTTTAAAGTTTAAATTGTTTTTATTTAACATACTTCTCTGACTCAGATACAAGATTAATTATTTGCACTAATAAATTCAGTCCCTGGAATGTCGGAAAAGGAAGTATTTGCATTTGGTATTTATGTCTATCTGTGTATACATACAGAGCTGTGTAGTTTAGAACTGGGACTTCAGAAGTGAATCCAGATACAAATAATTTTTTTAAAAGCCCTTTAACATGCTGTTATTGAACATAAAATGTTCTATTGCATAAGTGTCGTATACAATGTCTTTCATTGTATTAAATTGCATTTGCATTTTATTGACAAATACATATTTCTCATAAGTTACTGGCTCAAAGAGAGTTGACAACTTTATCCTCTGGCCACCTAAAGGATTCAAGAGAGTCCAAAACTCAGGTAGGGAGAGTAACTTTTAAGATATAAAGTGTTTTTAAGATTTTAAAATCTCAATTTATTTAAGGTTAGTGAATGAAGGATGCCCTCCCAGAAAGAAGCCTATCATTTGACCCCACTCCCCATGCCCCAGCCTAAAAGGCATTTAGATTAATTACAGGCATGAATGGGGCTAACTCTAGCACTCAGACAAGAACAAGCTCTAAGGCTCCCTGCCCAAAGAAAAATAAGTCTTTCTCAATACATTCAGCTTTTAAATTCTACCTTTTTAAAATGAAGAACTTTTATAAAGTATACCAATTACAAATGTATAATTCATAAAATATTTCTAACCTGATGACTACAGGGCAAAGAGAATTGCTCCAAGAGTCAGCTTGTGTGATATTCCTGCTTTGGAACTTCCCTTCCTCAGCTGATTGATAACTAGCAAATGACAAAAAGGAACTATGGCGGTTTGAAACTTGTGAGCAGCATCAGAAGCAGTAACAAAGAAATTATATCTAAAGTTAAAAAGAACAATAGAGGACAAGCAACAGTCATATGCTGCCAAGCGAATATCAAAATAATGTACTCACTTATCTGGATGATAGTATGGAGGTTTTGAAGGTTCTGCCTAAACTTCAGAAAGTCATCTATAGTATTCTAAGCTACTATCATTTACTGGCATATGGCCTAAAAAACCTTTACATTATTTTATATCACTTATTTTATTATTACAATATTAGATTAATTATAGTACATGAGAAAGATTCAAGGGAACAAAGTAAAATAAAAAGACATGAAAAAGAGTGAGCCAATGGAGGTAGAATAAAACGTGAGACCCATAATGGAAAAGATAAGCATAGCAAGAGCTAAAAGAATATTGCTAAACTGTATTTTCCTAATAAGCACAGTTTCCCCATTGAAAGAAGCCCCTCAAACAGAAAAAAAAAAAATTACCATTCTCTGTAACTTCACCTATTTGAGCTTTCATGAAAGTTAATTAGAGATGGCAGAGAAAATCCCTCTACTTGTATCTGTCCTTATTCAAAAAGCACCTCTAGTTGTTTGATGGAAATAGGCACTTATTCTCTTGTAATTATTTTTCTTTCAATAAAGATTTTTTTCTGTTTCTAAACAGTGACCTTGGATTAAATGCATGTGCACGTGTGTGCACACACACGTGCACGCACACACACACTGGCATACATATTTCTATTTCTTTAACAACATATGTTCTTTCATGTTCATTTTCCAGGAAGATGATTATGGTACAACACATAGAAAATATGGGTGTCAAGAGCTGTGCTGTCGCTTGGCTTGCTGAGGTCAAAGGGTATAACCCTGTGGAGGAAAGCCTCTGGAAGGAGTACATATTGGGTCAGGAACAGCAAAGATCACATTAGCTTCCCTCCCAGAGCCTTTAAATTATTCCCCTGTGCTGGGAAGTGATAATCTATAGAGGACATCGCTAAGGAAGTTAAATTAGCTTTGGCTTGTTTGAGTTGTACTGGCATTCAGAATAAGATGATATTGTCACTGATGAGTTTCTTTTAAATGACCATTTTCTTCAGTAGTATTTTATCAATAATTATTGCATTAAATAGTAAATGAAACTTCATTGAAGAACACACTCCACCATGCCTTTAGTGTCTTTATTGACACATCCGCGAAGATGGATGGACCCTAAAGAGCTAGCTGCAAACTAAGTGGATCATTTTTGTCTCCTAGGTATGTTTTATATGCTGCAAAATGTGGCAAAGGCCATTACAGAAATTATATTTCCCAGCAATGAATCCTCTGTCCATCCTCCTCTATTCCAAACTTTCAGACAATTGCTATGGAATTACTTAGAGCCCAAAAAGCAAGTAGTCATTGACATGCTGCCCCGAAATCCCTGAAGATAGGGCAATGGCAGTAAATTTTCTAAATTGAGAGTTGAAAAAATATTTTTAAATAATAACTTTCTAAATCCTACTTATTTAAAGTTAAAAAAATGTTTTTCAGAGTTTATGTTGATCATTATGTTTTTGGTGATAAAGAAAATTTTTTGATTCTACAAACTATATGTTGTTAATTTTACCCTGAAAAAGCATCTGTGAAACCTATTTTTAATAGTTGTTAAATTGGTCAAGTCAATTAAAACCCTTCTAGTATTTCTTGAGAATTTCTAAACTGGAAACAGGATCTCTGACCTTGATGAGATTATGGTAGTGAAATTAGATTACACATATGCAGTAAAAGTGTACAAATAGTGTATTATGTGATATATCTGAAAGCATTCACAGTAGTACACTTACCGAATGCAATCATTATTAATGTTTCTGAGAAGTAAATTTACTTCAAGGTCCTTGTTAAAGAATAAATTGGTGATTTGACAAGTGTGAAATTGGGTTGTGCTCTTAAGACGCATGGATGCAGTAAAATTGCATGCACTACTTATTAAAGCCACTTCAAACTCAAGCGTGAGCATTGCTGTTTGGCCTATATGCCTTTCAGCTCAGACTGCTTTCTCATGCTGTTAGTGGCTCACATTCTGTGTCTGCATTCCCAAATCCCTCGGAGTTTTGGCATTTTCTGAACTGTGACTCATAGCATCTTCACAACTTTGTCCTTTGTATCTCCTATGAAGTTTCACTTTGTACCTCTCTTAAATTCTGTTGGTCAAATCTTGGGCAGAGTATCCTGTTTTCTCTTCATTGACTTTTGGTGCTACTTTTATGTGCTCCTGGAATAGGGCCATGTTGTACTAAGGGAAGCAAATGGTAAGTTGAATTTTACTCAGAATAGACTCCCTAATACAAAACAAAACAACAAAAACAATGTCAGCAATCCATGTTTTTTACCTGTGCACTTATTCTCCTGAAACTAATTGTTTGCACATATTAAAATTACTGTATATCTGATGGTATGGTATAGTTTATGTTCATCTTTTGAATAAATAATTGAACCCTAGCATTTTTATCCTACCCATTGCCACTTAAGTAAGCTAAGAGAAGCCACAATGCTCAGTGGAGAATGTGATGCAGCCCCACCAGGAAAGTCACATGAAAACAACAAAAAGTAGTGAATGAACCTACTTTCTTTCATCTCAGAAGGCCAATCAACTTCTTTCAGGAACATTTATATTCAAAGATTTTGGGGTGGGCTTGGCAGACAGGGGGAAACTTAAAGTGGTAAAGAGTGGATATAATAGAGACTGTTTTACATTCCCATGAAACCTCTAGCTCCTACGTGTTCCATTAATCCAGGAAAACTTTGAATTTATTGCTTCTAACTTGATCCCAAATCACTGGTTACCATGCTGTGTAGCAGTTACTTAGAAATAGTATAATTTTTTGTAATGTATTTTTTTCTCACCCTTAAAAAAGGTGTGTGTGTGTGTATGTGTGTGTGTTTGTGTGTGTATAATATGAGCATAATATGTAGCTATTCACCTTCATTATACAGTTTAGTTAGTTATGATAAATAACTGAGAGAGAATTAATAATTAGGGCTTGTCATGAGTGGTGAGAAAACAACTTATCCTCCAGGAACTAGATTAAGAACAAAACCAACTGACTGAAATGACTTGGAACAAAGAACACTGGAAGTAACGCCAGAAACTCAGGAGAGCAGAGTCAGGTTGATAATTCAGAATCTTGAATATGAAAGATAATTGTCATAAACAACATTGAAAAGATCACAAAGTGTGTAGATTAGAACTATATGAATCATATTTAACCAGGTGCTCTGAAGATCATAAATTGTCAAAAAAAAAATATCCTCAAAAAATATAGGCAATATTTTCCTACTATATAAGAATGCAGTGGAGGAAAATAAGACATAATTCTTATGTTTACAAAATTTTCATATCCATGTTTTAACAAATAGTTATATAATATTAAAATATTTGCATCTATCTTATAATTACTAACGTGTATAATCTATTTCTTTATGATTAGAGAAAGAGAAAGGAAAAGTGTGAGAAGTGGAAACTGGGGAAATCTGAGACATTTTGAAAAGGGATTATGTGAAAAATACAAAGAGTAAATGTACCTGAAAACAATTAAAAATTTAGAAGAGATAAAGAAATCCACATTGATGGTCGGCACCTGTATCTTCCTCTAGGGTTGAGGAATAATCAGATATGCCTTTAGAGATTGTCTCTACCTAGCACCTTCTTATTATCCACATACTTTGTTAATACCACCAGTTAATAATGAGGAAAAACCATACCTATGAATTATTTTATGTTACATGTGCTTAGCATTATCTCAGCAAGTGATTGTCAAACAGCTCTCCAATTTAAATCTATGTTATTCATTTAACTGTAAACTCTAAAGAATAAAATTAATAAAACAGAAACATACATATAGGTACAGAGAACAAACTGATGGTTGCCAGATGGGAGGGAGTTGAGAGGCTAGGTAAAAAAGGAGAAAAGATTAAAAAGTAAAAATTGATAGTTACAGCAAGGAAATACAGTCAATAATATTATAATAACTTTGTATGGTGCCAGGTGGGTACTAGACCTATTAGAGTGGAATGCTTTACAAATTGTATAAATGTCTAACCGCTATGCTGTACACCGGAAACTAATATAAAATATTAAATGTCAACTGCAATTGAAAAAAATTTTAAAATTAAATCCTCATTGTTCATTATTCTTCTAAACTTTATTCTTAGAATTATAGAAGTATTCCAGTGCAACTTCATTTTATAGTCATTCCCACTTAGGACATTGCTTTTTATTATGTTACAGTGATTGAAGTGGAAACACCTAGTATATAATGTCATTATGTCACCACTCTTTAGGTCATTTTATCTTACTTAGCAGAACTGTAACTTCTTACAAATAAATGTACAAGAATCATTCAATTTTATTTCACAAGGAAATTTGTATGTGATGTTCCTGAATAGGCAATAAACAGTATTGAGCTACTGTTCTGGAGGCTCCAATAATGAGGCCAATTGATGAATTAAAGGCCAAGCTTCCAAGAGAAGTTGTTTTATAGTCTTCACACTTGACCTCTTGTTTTGGTTTTCTCAGTAGAGTCTCAAGAGAAGAGCCCACTTCACACTTCATTTAGGGTCTCTCTGAAAGGTGGAACTCTGCCTGTTTTCTCAGCTCCCATATTGTATTTATAGTTGTCTACTTAGTTTAACTCTGGGATAGAAGTGATGTGTTTTAGAGAACATAATCATATAAGATTATAGGATTTTAGGAATTTCCATAGTTGTAGAGCTATTAATTTTTCTATTGTGTATCTTTTTTCCACTCAGGAGTCCACCATTAAAAGTATTTCCCCTTCAATTTATGATTTAATTTTATGCTAAAATCTAAAAAAAAAAGATCCCCTGGATTATACAACCATAAGTTGTCTCTTATTCATTATACTGCATAGTAATTGAAAGACATGAATATTATTATTTATAGAAAAGACAAGCAATTTTTCTTGTATTTACTCCCTCTGTGGTAGTAAGGGACAGACGCTCATTCATCTTATGCATTTAACCAAAAAAAAATACTGTATGAAAAATTGCTAAAAAATAAGTGTAAAGCAGGCATCCAAAGTGAGCAATTATAGATGCAAAGGTAACTGGTATTCTCTGCATTCGGCACGTTAAACTACAACTTGCAACTGATAAGTCTATTTAAGCAGTTGAAAAATTAAATGTACTACAAGATAAAAAAATAATTTTGTGTTCAGGGACAGAAAAACACTTGGCCTTCAGATTTGACCAAAACAGGATTGGAATCTCAGTTCTCACACTGATTTTTTTTTTTTTTTTACCTTGAACACATCACTTTACTTTTCTCAGTCTCTTTCTCTTAGCCTATAAAATATGAGGAATGGTTGATAAGCCATAGTCTGCTGCAATGAATTTGGTGTATTCTGTAGTATATGACAGGTGCTCAGTGAGGGAAAATCATGTTGGAAGTATCCCAATGGTGAAGGTTTAGGAAAGGTTTACAGGGCACTATGAACTGCTGAAAATTAGCATGTTAACTATAAACTATTATCTGTACTTAACCCCCTGCAATTTCTAAATTGCCATTCTGGAGACAAGAACTGGAATTCTCTCTTTTTATAGTTTCAATTAGGAAAAATATTCTATACCAGTAGAGTTCTTAAGAAAACTATTTCACAGTTTCAAAGAAAACATGCAAAATGACAAAATAAGGTCAGTCATTCAAGAATCAAAATAAGAACCCAGCTGCTAAAATTAGGATTTAAGTATTTTTTGCTTAATCTCAAGAAACAGAAAACCCATTATTAACTATGATGATCATGGTTATCTGATATTTTAGAAAATGTATTCTTTACTAGGCAATGCATTAAGAAATCTTTACTCTCACAAAAATAAGAGGTAGACATAGGATCATCTCTGTTTTACAGATATAACCTTTGAGACACAGCGAACAAACAAAATTCTTGTGAATATGTTGAATAATCAAAAGAGCAGATGAATGACTTCACTAAATGACTATCTCTGTTGGAAATATTACTCAGTACTGCACAGTTTGAAGTTTGGAAACACTTAAAACTAGAGTTCTATGAAGGATTTGAACCAGCAGTAATATTGATTTAATGTTATTGGTCAGTGCCATTACTAAAACTAAACTTAAATCAGCCTGGACCTGTGTCAGACTTGGGCCTATGTGTGTGCGGGGGGAGGATTTGAAGACAAGAGCTGTTGAGGACTTTGCATCCAATTATACCCAGTTCCACAGAAATTAGTGTCTGTGATGAGCTGGTACAAGTGTTCCTTTCCTACATTTGGAAAACTTAGACACATTGATTCCTGGGCCCTATCACAAAGCACAAAAGCAGGATATCAGGAGGCTTCCCCATGCTTAGTCAGCCAGAATTGGAAACAGTTGATATTCACCTCAGCCCTGAGGATAAAGGAGAAGATTAATTTTTTCTTTTTTCTGCCCCATGCCTGGAGAACAGAATTCTATTGCATCTTTGAGTAAATATTAAAGTAGGTGAATTAATCAAATATTCCTGACAGACTTCCTAAGTTAGCATTTGCATTTACACATCTGAGCTTAAACACACTCATGGGCTTCCTGTAATCACTCTGATCAGTTTTCTAATCTCTCCCCAACTTGGCTCAGCCTCAGAGCGTTAGTGATCACTATCCCTTAAATCTTCTCTCTAGTCAGTATCCTACAGGCAAACAATAATAAAAGGTACCATTCATTGATAATTGTAATTATTTGAGACACTTTAAAATCTAGACACTGCATATTTTTAAAGTCTCATTTTCCACTTACAGCCCACAAACCTACAGCCTACTGATACCAAAATATTTACCTGCTGACATACAACCTCACATCTTCTTACCCAAGGATTTTGCTCATGGTGGTTCTCTGTCAGCCTTTGTTTACTAATAAAACAAGCCAAGGTTCTCTTGTCTTATCTCCAAGAGACCAGTATGTAAAAGCTAAAAAGAGTTGGCTTCAAGGTCTTTATTAATCTTTATGATAGTCATCTAGCATTCAGATAGACCACCACTGGCCACATGCCTTAAGAAAATGCTCTCTGCTCAGGAAAACTCTCACATACCCTGGTGAACATTTTAAATCACACCAGGAATACACAATATTTAACATATTTATTATTTCTACATACTTACTTACCTCTTATTCTAGCTAAGCAGTAACATTTTAGGAACTTGTTTTAAGAGGGGAAGTGTGACTTAAATTACACATCTATAATGCTTCATCTCCAGTAATACTGATGCATTTTGAGATACTCAATAGTTCTTTCTTTTTCAGTATTGATTGTATGAAGCATGGTAAAGGATCTCTACTTACGTGAAAGCAGTAGAGGCTGAAACTTTATACCAAATTAACAGTATAGATATCACAATAGAGATAAAATGTAGGGCTAAATTACTTTAAGATTGAATCAAGGTGTATTTCCTACATATCCTGCATATACTACATTAGCAGGGAAAAAGCATTGCTATTTAATAGTGATGCTGCTGATGATGGTGACACGATATCAATGACAAGGACATAATAATGATAATATTAATCACTGTAATTTTTGGCTTCTGAACTAAATTCTTTTAAGTCAAATCTCAACATAATTATGAATTACATAACTCCATTTTATTGTTGAGTTGAAAATTCATTAAAGAAGTTAATTCATTTAACTAATACAGCTGAGTTGCTTGACTACGACTCTACGTTTTGATTCAGATATGTGGTACTATCCAAGATGACCTGCCCTCCTATCAAATGTTTCACGCTTCTGTGGGTAGAAAAAAATAAACAATATTTTATTCTAAAAACCCTTTTGATTTCTAATCATATGTAATTAGAAATTTGATAATTAATTAATTCTAAAACCTAGTTGTTACTAAAATATTTCAAAAATACTATATTAACTAGAAAAATAAACTAATGTCAAACTTTGCAAATGATAGCTATATAGAGATTGTTTGAAATGTCTTTGGGGTTGTAAGTCTTTCTTGTTTTGGTTTAAATCTTTACTTATGTGTGTAATTTGGACAAATGTTCTTCAGCTTTCTAAAAATAGTGGAAGGCAAAATATGAACTTTAAGAAGAGGGTCTCAAATACAAGTTCCTTAAGGAATGAACATGAATTAGTTATGCTCTAATTATCTTAGAAAAAAAGAAAAATAACTTTTATTACGTTTTGTGTATTTGTCAAAATAATGTGGGTAGAAAAAACAGTTTCACATTACTGTTTACCTTTGTTTAAACTTAGGCAACATAAATTATGAAAACATAAATAAGAATTCTATGGTTCTGGACTCACTGAAGGAAATAAATACGAAAATAGAACAGAGCAGAATCTTGCTAGTTAGTCTCTCAAAATAATTTAGCATGAATTAAAAAGAAGCAACTAAAATAATAAACTTAATGGGGAAGATAATTTTTATCTAGTCTGTACTCTACTAGCTTTCTAATGCTGAGAATGTTTGGCACATTTTAGACAATAACTATCTGATAACTGAAGTAGTAAAATAAATAAGCTTAATTGTTATAACACATAATAAAAAAGTGAGTGTACTGTTAAAAATAAAGAAGAAAATATAATTTAATGAAAATAAGATTGCCAGACAAATGCACATCATGTTGGGCTTTTTGTTTTTTTCTTTTGTTCTGTAAGGTTAATTACACTTTCCTGAAAATCTATATTCTTACATATTTGAAAGGGAAAAACCTCTGAACTGACATCATGATTCAAAGAAATGAGCTTTTAATTCATATCATCAACTGTGATTTTTAATGCATTCTGACAAACTAATTGGTTAAAATTGCACTTAATTCTAGTTAATTTCATCCTTTGTTAGAATCAACTATTTTCTCACTTAAATGGCTCAAAAATATACCTAATTCTAATAAAAATGCTCAACATAAATGTGAATCAACAATTTTATTGGTATAAAGAACTCTTGCAAAAATCTAAACCATATGTGGTCTCTACTACTTAAAGTTAGAGTTGTTTAGTGGTTAAAAACATGAATATTCACATTGAGCATATATGGGCTTGAACTGAAACTTTCTGACAATGTGACCTTAAGCAAATAACTTAAAAACACTAAGTCTTGATATACTTAAATATTAAAAATGTGGATAATATTACCTTTAATATTTTTTGTGTGAAAACTGAATAAAATGCATATGTGGCACATATTATGAATTTTATAAATGGTGCATTAATAAAATCATCATCATTATCAACATAAAAGGATGTATTCACCTTAAGTATCTACTATCTACTATTCTTGATGTTGCAGATACAACTATGAACACAATAAATTAGATTTTCTAATCTTGTAGAGCATTTCTTCTTCAGGAAGGAAATATACAAATAAAAATTAACAATAACAATATGTAGTCTGTTAGATGGTTTTTATTTCACCAGTGCTGTGATGAAATAAAATGGGAATTACTATCCAAGTTTTAAGATATAAAGAGAAAAATCATAATTTTAAATGAGGTGAAGAGACAAGGCTTCATTTACAATTTGCTATTTAAAAATATGTTTCTTCCCAAATTTATACGTTTATCAAAATGTAAAAGTTTTGATATAGGGAATTTCCCATTCTATATTATTTTTTTGTATGGAAATACATATGTCTAATATAAATTATTACAGATTTACTTCCATGCTACACTGGTCATCTTAATTTGCACAAACCCAAGCACATATATTTTTATTTATATTTTTGTATTTTTATTTTATTTAAAAATTATATATTTCATATGTTTATATACTTATACTTTTTGTTTTTATACATAACCTATATATTTATATGTATTTATATACCTTTTTTATATGTGCTTCACATTTTTTACAGCATTTTCACAAACATTTTGAATGTTGTATCAGAAATGGACAAACTGATTTTACATTTTAGCTCAGCTTTTCCTAGATAAAGTTGTTCTCTAAAAGTAAGTAATATCAGCATTTTTCCATTAGCATTAAGGAAATTCTAGATGTGTGACGGTGCTTATGGCAGGTTCAGGGAGGCCTAGAATGGTATTCTTTGAGAAGCAAAATTACACTGGGCTTTGAACATTGGTAAAAGGAAGGATGAGTATCTATCTGAGCCAGTTATTGGAAATCTAAGACAAAAGTAGGCACAAAGTCTTTGGGAATTCCAGAGAACATCATGCAAAATATTAAACATCAAGTCAGTCTAATTCAAGATAGTGCTCAGGATATTAAAAGCAGAGGATGAAAGTCAAAAGACATTTTTAGAGCAATGATCTCTATCTCAGACAGTCAGTCTTTTGTGTGACTTTCACTGAATCTTTGAAGCCAAGGATTTTACCAAACACCATCCCAGGAGGCTATTGCACCCCACAGCCCAACTCTTTTCATGACTGACAGATGGAGTCAGGGAGCCCTTGACATTCATTATCAATGCAAAATTGTACTGAGTAATTGCTCAATACAAGAAAAACACATCTGATCTTTCAAATTAATGAAAATTGAAAAAGAAAGGAAAATCTAGATAGCATATTTTTTCATCAAAAAATGGTAATCAGCATTTTGCATAGCAATACAGGTTTAATTATGTTAATTAATATAGAAGGTAAAATCGGGGAGTAAGGTCTTCTGTTGAATTAAAATTGATTGACTCCAAAACTTGTCCTTAAACTGAAGAAAAGAAATAACTTGACCTTTGAAGCCATCAAAGTTGAAAAGCTTCCTTTAAAAATATGATTTTCTCTTGGGGATATTTGATTGATCACTTCTAAGCCGGCTGTCAGCAAACATTATAATTTTCCAATAATCTGAACAGTCCTCATCTAAAGATGGAGATAGTTGTTCAGACAAAAGTGGAAGAAACATTATTTGCAACCCCAGGTAGAGGAAAGGAATAATTTCCAATTTATATGCAAAACAACAAATACGTATAATTCATTTTGGCTCAATTAATTAAAAAATAAAAGGGAGTGAGAGAGATTGACTTAGCAACAGGATATTCTATACATAATATTGGTTTTTCTAAAGAGAGCAAACTAACAGGTCACATCAGTGCTTTACAAGCCTAGGAAGTCACACGTGAGCTTTGCCATCTCTGACTAAAAAACATACAAGCCAAAGCTCAGAGAAGACAATGAGAGTGCAACAGTGGAATATATTCCTGAACAGGTACTTGGAGATATAACAGATGCAGGATAAATCAGACATTGGATTGGCAAAAGAAAAGGAGAATGTTGATTTTAAGTGCATTTTCCATTGTACTTCTCTGAACAGAATAAATATCCCTTTCTTAATTTTTAATTAAATCTCATTGAAGCTTTCTGTTCCCTAGTTTCTGATTCTTGTTTAAGCTTATTCTTGTTCTGCCCCCGCCCTCCTCACTCTCGCTCTTTCTGTCACACACATGCACACACAAACTAAACAATAAATTTACACTAAAGCAAACTTAAGAGAGAAATTAGAGAAACTCCCGTGCTCTTGCATTCATACAGTTGAAAAATATCAGTATAATGTAAACTCTCTTACTCATATGTAAACATCAGGCAGTTCAATCATTGCAGAAAGAGAGCATCTTTGCATTTAATGCAAAACCAAGCTTAGCTATATTGTAATCAACTGAGAAAAGGATGTAGGAAAGCCACAGTTGGCAAAATGCAAGTCTTGGCTAAATAGGAAAATGCGTCTTGTGTGACGCATATCTTGAAATATTCAGTGGCTCCAAAATTCTATCGAAAAGTCCTCATAATTTTGACCAGAATGGCTTAGGTCAGATTCAAAACTTTGAAATCCAGCCCTCTTTTCTTGATGTCTATCCTTTCTTCTTAATATGTGTCCTCCCTTAATAGATAGGTCCATCCATTCCATACTATGCACATTCTGGATCTTTCTGCTTCTCTTACAGATTCATGAATGTTTATATTTGTGTGTGGCCTGCGTTGAGCAGGTGGTTAGGTGTAGTAAAAAGTAATAATAATAATTCAAGCAAACCTGGCTATACTGAGTGTCTGTACCTGGTGGTTGGCATATCTTACTCTGTAGCTTTATTTATCTACCTCGTGTGATACTAATATATATACTATTGGCTTGTAAGCATTCTGTATTTTTGCCATTTTTTTTATGCTCTCACAAAACCTATCTAAATCTCCAAGAAACCTTGTGTAATAAAGATAACAATAAACTCTGAGAATAATATCACCTAGGATTTAATGTGGTTTATTTAGGAAAACAAAGTTTTTTAATCATAAAGGCTAGGAGTTGGAGTTCTAATTATGTCAGTTACTTGATGTAGGGGAAAATAAGTTTCATCATGTATAAAAAAAAAAATTCTGAATAATCATTAAGGGATTTGATTGAAATGTGTTTAGAACACAAAGACCATTATATTAAATTTATTATGTGGAAAAAAGTTGTGGAAATGTCATTTAATTCCTCATTTTTTTTCACCTCTTAACAAATTCAGATGGACAATGGTATCAGGACGCATTTTACTTGCAATTATTAACCATCAGCAGGATCGTCTTTATATGACATTAATGATACAAGGAAAGCTTAGAGTTTTAAAAAGCCTTGTATATTTTGATGTTCTTCAGCAATAGGGCAAGATGTAAGATATAGTTTGACTTAATTTCAATCTGTTACCTTGGTATTAAACACATTATTTCTAATGTTATTCAATTATGCTTCTGTCATACCTCTTCATGGCTAAGAGTTCCAAATCCTTGGAACACAGCTAAAAGTTTGCAGAATGCAACATGCGTTCTGAAATGGAATCTTATTAAACACATTTGTATTTGCTATAAAGAGCAAAAACACTTTCAAAGGTTTGCACATTACAGGTATATTTCTAGGAGTAATATTATTTCCTCATGGCAATGTAAATTAAATGGTTTTATCAGTAAATTCTTATCCGAGTGCTTCCATGAGCATCAGACCGTATTCCTTGAGGAATTACGTAGAAAAGCTGTGACTGTTCCTATGGAACATGTGAAGAAAATAGTGTAGTTTCATTTGTATAAATGATCATTTGCTAAATGTCTATTATATTGTAAGGCATTGTAACAGGCATCGGAAAAGGAAAGTAGAGGGTAAGAAGGCAGCTTAAGCTTTCAAGGAGCTTAAAATAAAAATAGAAAGACAATATATTTAGAACAATCATATCAGGTAGCAGTGAATAAAGTACACTTTCCAGACTACTTCATAGGCACAGTTTAATGTGTAACATCAAAACTTTCTTCACCTAATGCCTTTTTACCAGGAAATTACTTTACTCTCATCTTCTGTTTGGTTTTTTTTCTTTTACTTTCTTTTTTTACTTTCTTTTCTTTTCCTTCATTTTCTGCCATCCCCTAGTTTATATCCTTTGATTTCTAACCAAGGATCTCTCTCCAATGCAATAGAGCTATATTTTTTCTAATAACATACTTGCTTTCAAAATACATGTATACATATAGTGTACCACGTTGTGCATCTGCAAGTATTTTGCTTTAATGGCAGTTTGCACACAAAGTGTTCAAATTGGGTATTAACATTTTAGAAATTATTTACCTTTCAAAAATTTTTATATACAATCTATCTAGCTAATTATCTTAACAAAAATAACTTTAAAGGTATATTTTTGTGTGAAATGAGTAATTCTCCAGTAGAGTGTTTGAAAACATAGTAAGGACTCCACCATATTTTATGAACTAAGCGTGAAAATCTTGCAATTACAATAATTCATACCATTGGGCAGTCACACTGGTTCTTTTGTCTTGGAAAACATGCTTTTTTGGTCTAAAAGCTTTCTGCTCTTGCCATCAAAATTTTATTATATTTTCCAGGAGTGAGCCCTTCAAACTGTGTGCTATTTTGAATGTCTACTGATATATTGCCTGTGATACCAACAGGTAATATACTTTTTAGTGGGTCCTATTGCCTATTGACTAGAGTTTGGCCTAAGAACTGCCTTTATTGTTGTTTACCATTTATAATGAGGTTGAAAAAAAAGAAATTTATAATCGTCAACTACTTGCAAGCATGCTGTGTAACCAGTATTTATGAAATTCTTTGATATTTTCTGACAACTAAAGGAAATTAGTTACAGATGGCCCACCAGCTTTGGACTGAACATTTTCCTGGATAGAGCCCCTCTACTCCTCTACTCACCTACCTAAAGAAAAGGGACTACCCTGACACAATATTTTGATCTGGACTCATAATTACAGGACTCCACTTATATAGTTGGTTCTATCTGAGTTAACTATACACAATATAGTTTAATTTTTTTTTACTTGTTTTTAAAATTATAGTTTATATTAAAGATCATTTTATATTAGTTTCAGGTGTACAGAATAGTGGTTAGACATTTATACAATTTATAAAGTGATTCCTGATTATTCTCATACCCACCTGCATTATACATAGTTATTAATATATTATTGACCATATTCTCTATGTTGTACTTTATGTTCCCATTACTATTTTGTAACTACCAATTTATACTTCTCAATCCCTTCACCTTTTTCACCCAGCCTCCCAACCCCCTCCCATGGGTATTTACCTAAGAAATTCGAAACATTGATTTGAAAAGCTATATGCACCCCTATGTTCATTGCAGCATTATTTACAATAGCCAAGATATGGAAGCAACCTAAATGTTCATTGATAGATGACCAGATAAAGATGTTGTACATATATGTAATGGAATTTTACTCAGTCATGCAAAAGAATGAAATTTACTATTGATAATGGTACACAATATACTTTTGTAGTGAAAAGGTTAATGATAGCCATAGACAGTTTCACAGATGAGTTAATTTTAGATGAGCCTTAAATATGAGTATGATTACTATAAGAGTATCAGTTAAGATGATTTTGGACAGAGGAACTTGCCTGAGACAAGGCATAGAAGCCTGAAAGTGTATGATTATTTCTAAATTTTGATTAATACAAGTTTGGATATATTTAAAAATGTGTGTTGAATCTTGCTACATTAAGCAAACAGTGTCCAAATCCTCAACACTGCTTGACAAATATTTTCCTGTATTTATAAAATATATAATCAAATTAAATTAATGCATTTATTTTAGTTTTACCTCACATAGGAAATTGGTATATAGAATTGTGAGGAACTGAAGTTAGTAAAAAAAAATCAATGGGGATTTTTTTTTAAGAGTAAGAAATAAAGGAGAAATTTCAGAAACTCTATAAATTGTTACTATGTAGGAAACCTACATGATAAAGCATAACATGGAGGAACACACTCATGTTGTTCATGCTGTTCTATTCAGTACTAAATTTCTAAATCTCTCCTGTTTTTATTTAAATTTTATTCATATCTCAAGGACCCATTCAATCTTACCTGTTCTGAGAATCATGCCCTTTCTAATATTATCATTGTGTCCTTCAAATTACTTTTAGCATTTCCTAAGGTATCTGTTCAATGTATAGCACCATGTGTTATTATTTATGAATTTCAGAGGAGAACACCTTAATTTTACAACTGCATTATGAACTATTAAGGAGCTAGCGGCAATGATTACTTCAAGTATAATCTTGTAGCATATTGTCTTTGTCAAATATTTCTTTAGTCCTGATTCCAGAGATATTTGAAAGTAATATAGTTCTTAGTCTAGTGTACCTTTCAAATGCAAGTGATTTTAAAATATAATGATACCTCCAGAAAATTGATGTCATAGAATCCTTTAATTAGCATTTAATTTTAGAAAAAATGATAAAACATAAAATAATATTTTGAATATTTTGGCATTTTGTTCAAGAAAATGAATTCTTAGAACTGACATTTCTATCTTCTTCCTGATCTATCTTATCCACCATCAGAACCTTCAGTTGAATTTTTATCTTGAGTTTCACCCTAGAATAAGTGCCTTCCTCTTCTCAGCAGAAGCAAGACACACAGACGGGAATTTTGAGATATGATGGATGTGCATCACAAAACACAATATCAAGAAAACACTGGTAATACAGTATGTTGTAGAATTTTGGTTGTTTATCCACATGACTGCATGTCTGAGTGGGAGCTGCTGCTTGCTGCCACTGTCCAGCATCACAAAAAGTACTGCGTGGAATCCATTGCAGGTCTTAGAACATATTTCTTATGAATAAGAGGGGACTATTATAGATAGAATTTATTTAAAAAAATAAGAGGAAATAAAATGGGCACTTATTTCATATTCACTTGGGGATCACTATTGTTACAATCTACAAGGCAGTGTTTACCTCATTTATAAATTTTTGAAAAAATTAGAAAAATTTAAGCATTTTCTTGTGCAGAAAACAACTCAGTTTTATGTTATTCACTTTTTTCTTATCTATATGTAACCTGAAAGTATGGATTTAGGTAAACCTAGATTAATATGAAAGGTAGCCTTGAATAAAGAAAATAAAAACAAAATACTTCAAATGATAATCTTGAAAAGATACATACATTATTTTTATTTTCAGAGAAGATGAAAACTTTAAGGATTATAAAGGTTATGATCACCTAGTAACTACCAAAGCCTGGGCTGGATTTCTTGTTTCAGTAATTACAAAAAGAAGATACTAAGGCTTTGGCTTTAAAAAAATTAAATTTTGTATACAAAGTTTAACTTTTTATGAATATTTTAGAAGTCATTAGTTTTTATGGAAATACCCTACTTAAGGAAAATCAGATCAAATCTATGTTTCCTAATTGTAAGACTATGGTATTTTTAAAGGTATATTTATAATAATTTTACTATAAGACTGTGCTGAAATTATGCCCAAAGGGAAGAAAAATTAAGAATCATAAAAAAAGAGTTCTCTCAAAAGATCAGAATAAGTAAAATCTCTATTTGAGAATTGGTTTTGTAACAGTATCAGGGCATATGTTATAATACTGCACTTAAGTTTACTGGTATCAGTCTCAAAATTAAGAAATGGTCCCTAAAATTCATGTTCATAATGTTTTGCTAAGGAGAAGAATCCATTAAGAAAAATAACTTCTATCAGTACATAGAAAAACCTTTGATGAAAATAATTTTTTAACTTTTTTCTTCCTTTTGTCATCATATATTTGACTTAATTTTTAATTTAAAACTTTTGACATTTGTAGATTTTATCATTTCTTAAGATGCTGAACTCAATAAGGCCATACCCAGTAGGTATGTAAATATTTGTTTAATTGAGTTTTCAGTCTTCCAGGTGCTTGAGGTAGAAGTCTATTTTAGATAGTTTGTTCCAATAAGAGATGAAATTATGTTTAATTTGGTAAATGTCAGATGAATGACAAAGATGCTGAGAGGTAAAACATTTCAGATGTCGAACTAGTAAAAACTTTCACTCATTAATAGAGTAGGTTAAATGAGGTCTTATTTATCAACTAATTTTTCCCAGATGTTTATCTTTTAAATGATGAGTGGCTTAAAAAGATAAATAGTTGAAACTATCTAAATTAAATAATTTTTATATAAAACTAAGCACAAAAGTTGAGATTGATTAAATGAATAATATCACATTAGTGCATGATTACAGCAAACCCCAGATTCAAGGATTCTAATAGCTCACTCCTCAATTTTGTAGTTTTCAGGATAACCAAGGATTCTTAAGTATGTAGTCTGTATTTAGCAGCATATCTTTGCTCATTTCTCAGGTCATTTTAGTGTTTAATTATGTATGTATACATATATATAAATATAAAGTATAAATATACATTATATGTATATATTGTCCTTGCAGAACTCTCTTGAGCTCAGGTCACCAGAAAAAAATAATAAAGATGTACAATCTCAAGATGTATTTTTATTCCCTAAAATTCTGTATAGTATAAAAAATATTTAATTAATAGGTACTTCTTATATGAAAAAAGAATTTATTTTATTGCAGTTCCCTTGTTCTATTTGAAGATAATAAAAAAAACGAATGCAAGATTTCTTATGAGATGGCTGCTCAGAAAACACAGTAAACTATTTTATCCGGAAAGACATGAAATAAACTATTTTAAGCTTCTGGAAGCTTTGATGCCATAAAAGAAAATGTCCTCTTAAAATTATAGATTATTTTTATTTGTACTAATTATAATTTAAAATAATCAGTTCAAAAAAGTGGCAGGTTTATTACACATTTATTTTATAGTCTCAGGCACTACTTATTAAGCATCCTGTTTTGTAATGCTTTTTAAATATTCTTGAATTAGATATATACATAGTTGCTTTGTGTTAAACAATGTTGGCATTTTAAATCTATGATTTTTCATTAAGAATCTATTTATGTAATAGTTAAGAAAATTCCAATAGTAATTTTCTTAAAATAAAAACAAACGCAATAATCTTATTTCATCTCTTCTGTGGGCTCCATGATGAAATAATTATGCATTTAGAAGTTAATCATTCCTAGCCAACAATAATCGTAATTCTGGAAAATAACACATTTTGTTAAAATGGTTGGATAATAACCAACTAAGCTTAACACAAACATTGAGATAATAAAGAAGATACATTGAATATAAGCTGTGCTCTTTTAAAAAAATCAAAGACAAATTAAACTAACATTCATGTATGCAAATCAGTGGATATGATTCCTAAATGTACATTAAAACAAACTAACTTAAAAAGCTTTACTTGAGTTTTCACAGAGGTAGTCTCCTTCTTTGCCTATGCCTGTTATAGATTATTAATACTGACTAACAATTTAAACTCTCAGAAATATTTTGTATGTTCAAATACCATAGACTAAAAGAAAATAAAATATGTAACTAAAATTAAATGACTATTAAGTGACCCTTGTGTTAAAATAAAACATTATATGTACAAGCGATTGCTATTTTTCTACCAGGAAAATGTAGCGTCACTTAATTACTGCATATTTCCTTTTAGAAACAATTGGCAAATAACAAAAGAATAAGGAAATCCTACCTTTAATCCTCATTTACCCATTTACTTTGTATCTTGTATAAATTATTAAGTCCTCAAAATTTTAAAAGCTATTCCACAGTGTCTTTTTTGGATCAGGTGTGATCATTTGTAGGTTGAGCTTTATGATTAGATAGACTAGATAGATAGATGATAGACAGATGATTAATAGATAGATGATAGCTAAATAGATATTTATTTTTCTTATTTACTTCTACTATAACTCTACCCATTACTTTCCCACCTACCATATTTGCCTTAGCATAAATGGTTTGAAAATGCTTTTGAAAATTAAAAGAGATGGATATGTATTTTTAGAGATAGTTTTCTTGCTTTCTATAATTATCTAAATTATTAATGGGCAAAGATAATTTTTAAGCTTTTTCATATCCTAAGCATTATATATCTATATTATCTATATCTACATCTATATCTACATCTATATCTATATCTATATCTATATCTATATCATCTATATCTATATCTATATCTATATCATCTATATCTATATCTATCTATCTATATATATATATATATATATATATATATATATATTTGGTCATATTCTCAGATGTAGTTATACAGACAATGTTACAATTTCATAAGAAAATAAAAACATATAGGACCCACTGTTAAACTAGACAAGATTTCAATAAATAGATTAATTTCATGCAAAATTACTAATTCCAAATGAACTCGACCTGTCTCTTTTTTCTTAAGAATATATTTACAGAGATTTTTGAAATGTTGCTTTTCTCTCCTCAAGAAAATTTATTGCTAGTGGCTTTAAAATGATATAAAAATTCAAATATTATGTGAATTTGAAAATATTTAGAATAAATATGTAATGACTGACATTGACATAAGAAATATCTGGGGTGCTGATTATAAATAAAATTTTCTGGGTGCTACACTGTCTTGCAGATTTAGTCAGTGCTAGGAGTGGAGTCTAGGAGTCACCCTTAGTTGACAATTAGCTTCATCAAATTTGAAAATTCTTAGTCTTGCTTCAAACATAATGTCTTGTGAGTCTCATTGAATTCTAGATTTTCCACAGAAAGAAAGTGAATTCTTATAAATTACCAAAGAACACTGGGTCACACCTAATTATAATAGAAATAATATATAGTTTCAAAAATTATATCACATTTCATCACCTAATTGCTGTGTTTTCTTTGTTAACTCTCATCTATACGGCCTTTATTTCTTTCATAAAAAACTATGATCTAAGTTTTCTTTCTGATGACAAACAGCAGGTGTATACACACATACACACACACACACATGTATATATATACATAGGTAAAGGTATAGGTACAGGTACAGGTACAGGTAGAGGTACAGGTGTAGGTGTAGGTATAGGTATATATGAAAAGCCAGGCACATCTTTGGAACATTTCCTCAAAAATACCAAGGGCATTGGAATTTAAAACACTCTAACTGCTTCACAACAGTTCTCATTCCCTTAGTGTGACATCTTCAACAAACATTTGTTTTAAGTTGTTGGCTCCTGATAAGATTCAACCTCTTGTTTTCAGGGTAATAATGGTGAAATTGCCTCTTATGAGTTCACATCCAAAAGAGAAAATTACATGGAGAAAAAATATTTCAATTTTGTGTTGCCAAAATATTATTAATGAGGACATTCATGTAAAGTGGAGATTACCACTAAAAAAATATGAGATAACATTTGAGGCCTAGAGTTACAGGAAATGAATTAAATGAGAACTTATGATTTAGAACTATATGAAGAAAAGACTTTTCTTTTTCTTTTTCTCATAATTTCTTCCAAAGTTGTGTTCAGTTATCTATTCATTTATCCAAAGGATTTGTTGATTCTGATGCTCAACTTGTGCTCAGTTTTCTTTCTGAGCTAAATTGCTAAAGTTGCTTTCACAGTTAAAAGCAATCTGTTAAACATTCAATAACATTTTTTTCTTATTTACTTTTTTTTTTATCATATATTTAGTTAATCTGCATTGGAGAAAGGGTAGAAGTTAGTAGTTGGGAAGTGAGAGGAGTTCTCTTTGGACCTCACAAGGACACAAGGCCAATTAACTTCATGGCTGAGGTGAGATCCTAGGTTCCTGATTGATGAACAAGGTCTGGCCATAAAAGATTCTGAAATTTTTTTTAGGCCATACAGTGGTTTATTTGAAATCCACAGTTTTTCTTTAAAGTTTCATTAAGAAATAGACTATTTTGGTAGGATTGTGGGAAAGAGAATCCTGAACCTAATGTCGTGTTTTCATTTGAAAACAAAAATCTATTACAAAGTCGCGTAATAGGTATAACTAATACAACATGTTGTAAGTATCACTTCTTTGGGTTCATATCCCACATAAATTATTTAAAGATTTAAATTTCATTTAAATATTTAATCTCTAATGATGCCCCTTGGGCTTACTGGTCTGTAAAGAGGCTCAACCCTGCATCAAAGAGATAACTGAATAACTTTGAATTTCCAAAACAGTAAAACAAATTTGAAAACTTTCATAAGATTAAGACTTCATTTTAGACATTAAAATTCAGACTTCATAAGTATAAATTCTACAAATTTATGTAATAAACTAAAAACCTGTATCTTCTGTTCCCAAATAGAAGATAGTTTGATGAATATGAATGCAAATGATGAAACATGAGTCCTGATGAGTCTGGATCTTCTGCACCTATACTATGTTATGCACCTATACTAAGGGGAAGGTAAAGCCAAAAGCAGAGGATTTTTTGATGAGCTTCTGTCTGGACCACATGGCAAAGAAGGGAGACCACCATGGCCATGTAACCCAAGAGAAATTAAAGGAGATTATGGAATTAGGCATAGAGTAAGCTCATAACTGCGTTTTCAAGTTACACTGACCCCAGTGAGTGCACCCCAAAGAAAAAAATACACATGTCCAGGTGTCCTACTACTGGGAAAGAAAAAAAACTCAAAAAGAAGAAAGATTAGTATTTTGACTGGATCTAAGCCCTATTACAACTGTAAAACTTCTCAAAGAATAAAAGTTAATAGGGTTCATTTTAGTCATGCAATATGTATAAATATAGCCACTGAGATGATCAAGTCACCTTCTGATATTCCATTTGTGAGTAAAATTGCAAAAGCTTTGGAATAAGTACTACTAAACTGTTAGCTTATTTGAAATATAGTTCACAAATATGTTGCGAATGTAAAGCATAGACAATTTTTAGGTAATAATAGGATAGTAGGAACTGAATGAGAAATTCTGTAGAATCGGAAATCTTCCCAATAGCAGAAACAAGGCTCGGTAAAAAAATATGCCTTAAAAATAGAGAAAAATAAAAATTAGAATGGATTTTGTTCTGAGATGCCTATGGTGTAATTTTTTTCCGACTAAAGGAAATTCTCATTATTTGATCTCAAGAATCTTACTTCATGAGAACAATTTTATTGCAATAAGATATTAAAACAAGAGAAAAAGGATTTTATTTTAATTCATCAAAACTCCTCATCTTTTCTCCTACCACTATCAAGCCCTATGAGAAGATGTGCTAAAGGCCATTTGAAGAGAAGAGAAGGGAAAATATTTCTCTGCATCACATGTATACGCAGGCAAAAAACACTTGGGCTGAATACTTACCTAGAAATATTTGACTTAAAAAGCAATAAAGATAAGCTGTTTTTCTATACAAATTTTTAATTGATCTTTCATAGATAGGCAGATAGATGCTAAATAGACAATAATAGATGATAGATGATAGATAGATGATGATAGATAGATGATAGATGATAGATAGATAGATAGATAGATAGATAGATAGATGATAGATAGATAGATAGATAGATAGATAGATAGATAGATAGATGATAGATAAATAGATAGATGATAGATGATAGATAGATAGATGATAGATAGATAGATAGATAGATAGATAGATAGATAGATAGATAGATAGATAGATAGATGATAGATAGATAGATAGATAGATAGATAGATAGATAGATAGATGATAGATGACAGACAGACATGCAGACAGACAGATAGAGAAAATAAGGAAGGAAGGGAGGGAGGAATGGGGGAGAGAAAGAGAGTGAGAGAGACAGACAGAGAGAAAGAAAGGAAAAGAATCAATCATTTTTTAATATTGAACCATGAAAAAGAAAAAGCTGGGAGAGTTTGTACACCAATTAATATTAGAAAGAAATCAATATCAGCACATGTCCTTCAAAGTAGGTATGAAACTCATAAGATAATTTAAAGATAAGTTAACCTGGTCTTGAGGCAGTTCCTAAAGCATGAAACTGAAAGTAAACTTTTATCAGAGAAAATGTTATCTGATATGGCCTCACTAAAAAGCAATCAACCATTCATGCAACAAATATCCCTGAACATAAAACTTCCTAGCACAGGACTAAGTGTGCTAGATACGAATGACTATTACAGAGTTCCTTTGGAGCTGGAGTCCTGACATGTCCCTACTCTTGTTCATCTGAGGACTTGTGCTCTTTATGAATCTTAGTTGAAAAACATGACCTCAGCTCTGCCCTATCATTCCCTTTCCCCAAACATTAGTGCATATCTTGTTTGATCACAAAGATATATTTCTAATCTCCTTCATCTTGAGACAGGGACCTATAATTAAGGATGCTTTAATCAGGTGTCAATTTCATCATCTTAAAGTACAGAAAATGCCATTAAATCTGATTGTAAGGTAAATGGTGAGAAATTGATGATGTAGTAGGGAAGTTAGAGACAAGGCTTAAATATTTTAATTTATTTGGTAAAAATTTGGGTTTCTAGTTGGACAACTGATTGATCACATTTGTGTCTTAGAAGAATAAGGGCAAGTTTTCAGATTCCACTCTAATTTCTGGGATGCCTACTATATTTCAGATTTTCTGAATAGCATCTCAGAAAGAAGTACTACTCCCTCTACTTATGCAAAAAAGGTAATATGGTGTTTAGTGAATTTATATTACTTTGTGAAATAAAATGCACTAAATAATGGTAGAAGTGTGAGTTCAATGTCTGCCTTTATAACTCAGGTACTCAATACTTGAGCTGCTTTCAAGAAAAGACCAAAATGAGTTGAGTAGTCAAGAAATTTTCCAAAATTTCAAAATAAATAGGAGAAAGCTTGGGGCAAGTCTTTGGTAGAAAAACATAATCCAACAAGCAATTTTTCAGTGATTTAGGGGGAGGATATTTGATTAATTAAATGTTGGATAGAAGTGTGAGAGAATAGTAGCAGTTAAGGATAATTATAAGCTCTATTACTTGGAAGACTGGGGAAGAGATTAAGAAATATAGAAAAATTTGTTTAGTAAATATAAAAACCCAGAAATTAATTTGGGACGGGATGAGTAGCCTGTGAAACATATCAGTAGGAGATTATATCTACCTCTCGAGTTTATGTTTCTGGATACTTGTAATTATCACAAATCACGTGAGAATTTAAGGTCACTCAGATCCAAAATCAGTGAAACCCCAGTTATAGAATATTAGTTGTTCACTCTATTAGTCAGTGGGTTTTTGGGATTAATTGTCCCATCTTCAGCTGCCTTGTTGCCATGGTCTGGTTGCTTTGAAGTAAACAGAGCTCCAGTTTAATGTAATTGTACAGTTGCCTTCCTACTTAGATGGTCTACCTGAAAGATTCACTTGTTTGCTTTTATGCCTGTAGCTAAATTTTTAAAAAGCCCATCAGTTTGTTTCCCCTGAAGGCTCTTGCCTTCCTAGTCTGGGTGTGAAATGTCACAGATTCAGACTTTTCTTTCATTTTTTCAGTCCCCAGTTATTAGCATTATCTTATATTTTTCATAGTAATAATTTCAAACATTTTCAATTCTATTATTTTATTTTACACTATAGTATATTCCATGGTCCTAAATATTCCCTCTTATTGTTCCCAACATAAAGAGGAACTAATGTATTTCAGTGTCTTCTATAGATAGCTCAATGCCTCCTGCCTAAAAGGCCATTACATAATTTGGATAGGCTACCATATTTACCTGCCAATATCATAAAATAATACAAATGCAATAAGAAATTTATCAAATGAGAAAAGTATCTCTAAGAAAATGGAATACAGATAGGTGAACTTTAATTATCATTATGCAAATGGAGATGAGCTCAGGGTTTTTCAGATGTTGTGGTATAAAGGAAAGTAGTATCTCCCAGTGAATAACGTCTGCTCTGGAATTTAATTTCTGGCTTTGCCACTTTCTACCTGTGGCAAGGAAACTTATTCTCCTTGAATTTCAATTTTACTCTGTAAAATTGGAAGAACATTTTTTTGTTCAAGTCAACATGAAGATTAAAAAGTATAATGTATACCATGTGTTTAACTCAGTACCTGGATCAAAGTACTTAATAAATTGTTCTTTAATACTACTATATTTTTTACTGGGATGATGTTTTAGTATGTAGTCCTGGAAAAATAACAAGACAACCTTTGAGTATATAAGAAAAACTGGGTGGGATATATCAGGGAACTAATACAAACCAATACTCACCCATTTCACAGAGCTTCCTGGGCTGCCTTGGCCTGTTGACACTTTAAGTGTGACTTTTTCAAAAGTTGCCTGATGTATTGATTAAATTTTGGTCATTTGTACAAAAATATCTTTCTTTACAGACTATTCATATACAGATAATTAGAAATGGGAGAAGCTGGCTTCTTCAACATTCTATCTTAATAGATATACTAAACTCAAAAGAAAATAGAATATAGACAAAGGAAGAAAGAACAAAGTGACCATGTTTTTTGCTCTGATTCAATTCAACTCTAATTGACCTGTTTATCATTATAATTATTATCACTGCTTTGTTTTTCAACGAAAGGTTCTATAGATGAGTCACTATTATTCCTTCATCATTTCTATGTGCTAAATGAATTTAGATACACAATGTTTGTGTGTAGGGTAAGTAGTCTTGGACATTTTCAATCCCATCCTTATTCCTCCACCAAGGTTGAGGATTTGACACAGGAAAGGATGTTCTATTGAGTTGCAATGTATGTGAGTAAAAATTTCAGTGTAAGAATTCAAGTGATTCAATTTTAAGCCTGAATAAATTTTTATACCCTCTTGAACTTCTCTCTCTCAAAACCTGTAAAGTATGGGCTGAGAGGGTAGTTCCTGTTGTGAAATATACCAACCTGAAAATGTCGAAATAAAGTAGCCTTTCTTTGACGCCCTCTCATACTGAATCATTTACTTTCTCTTAGATGATCTGACCTGTTCTTACTGTATGGTAGTAAGTTGCAGAGTATAATACATTAGGCCCTGGATTAATTAAGAAAAGGTCAAAGCTGGCACGTCATCTTACCTCTAAATGGGCAAAATAAATTCTCTACTTGAGTGCACAATAGATCTCAACTTGGCCAGTATAATAGAGCCACATGAAGAGTTTTTCTTTTTTTTTTTTAATCTCTATTTCCACTTCTTCACACAAGCCAATTAAACAGAATTATGTGGGTGGAGCCCAAGCATGGATATGCTTTTATAAGATCTTAAGGTTTTTAAAAATGCAGTCAAGTTTGAGAATCCTTCGTATATTGCCTTAGTTCGCTTAAGTTGTATACTATGACTTAGTGATGAAACTAATTTGAAGCTAGAATAGTATCAGCTTAGATTTTTATGCCCATTTCTCCATTGTTCCTTTGACAAAAGTAAAAGGAAGTCATTTGTGGCTGGGATTTGAGTATCCAGGTTCCCGAGTTCCTGTCATTTCTTTCTATATTTCACATAGCATATCTTTCAGCAGAGTTCAAGCAGCAAAGCATAACAAATGAAATATACACACATATCTATTTATATAACTGGATTGCTTAGCAACACTTCTTCTTTTTATAATTGGATCATCCATGAGGTATAAGTATTATTGTGCAGGTGAGAGAGAAAAAAAGTAAGAAAGAGAAAGATATATATATAACATTCATGTGTATATGTATGTATACAATATATATTTATTTATTACTTATCAAATTTAACAAATTATTTATATATTTGTAATGTATAAATCATATACATATATATTTATATTTGTAAGAAATTGTGGAGGCTGGCTAAGTAGTCACAAGACTGTCTCCGCATCAAATGCTAGAATGCAGTCCACAGACAGGCAGAAAGGAAAGATTGTGTGTAGCTTGGACCCCCATGAGTAAGATCAGAAACACTAACAAAGGAGACCTGAAATACACGCCAATTCATCTTGCCTCTGGCTCAGCAAGGTATCCTACAGAAGCTGAGAATCTCGGTCATGGCGCTGATCTCACATACGCCTCTGGCCCAAGAGTCACAGAAACTGAAAAAAGGTACAGGAAGAAGGCAGAACAATTGCAGGACCAACTATTGCTTCCCACCAACAAGTGCATCAGTGGAACAGCAGCAGTGGGTGAGTATGGGGGTCTTAGAATGTAGAAACATTCTACAGTTTTATATTCTTTTGCATTCTGTAGCCTCTGCATCTTGTATAGAGGGCTTTAGTTCCTAAAGGGCTTCAACTTGATTAACTCAGAAGCACCCCAAATATTCTCCTTTTGATTAACTAAAAATAATCTAATAAGGCATTTAAATTACATTTGCAAAATACCTTCACAGTAGTGCCTATACTAGTGTGTGACAAATAACTAGGAAAGTGCATGTTCATGCAACAAAATGGTTCACCAGATCCTAGGAGAGCATTTCCCTGGTAGTCTACCCTAACAAAAATACTAGACAGAATTTGGGGGATATATTTTATCCTAGTTAAGTTGGCATATCACAAATCCATTAGTCATGGCTTTCATGAATCAATGGCAGTGTTCCAAACTCTTTGGGTATGAAACAAATCCCTGGTTTAGATCTATAAATATTAAAGTAAACTTTGTACACCAGAGTACTTAAACTGCATGGCTTGTGTTCAGAAGCATTGATTCAGATTTAGCAATTGCTATTCTTCTAAAGAAATACACCTCAGATGGAAACCTTACATATCTCTAGGCATTTCTTTCCTGTTTATGTTCTCTGAGTCTTCCAAGTTTCATATAGCTAAAGCATAAAAGTATTGGAACTCAAAATGGCCTTTTGGGTTTTAGTTTAGTTCCCTTTCCCTAATACTTCTGTCACTAGAATGAGGAAATCAAAAGGCCATTGATTTGTTAGCACAATTTTACAGGTACCTCACAACTCCTGAAGTCTTAATGCCACTGATATGAGATACCTGGCTTTTTTGAAGTATGGTTAACATTGCTTGTGGGATTGAATCAATTGTGCAATGATCTGTTCAATTAATTGCTCCTTCAGTGACCTGAAGAGAATCAATCTAGTTAGCCAGGTAAATATTCTTCCCACTCTCACTAATCACTACATGGGAATACAGTTTCTATTTAAAATACTCTAAAGAGAAGAATTCAGCAAAAATCCTCAGAAATGAAAAAATCACTTATTCTGACCCATTCATACATAGCTTGAGTTACAATTGCAATAGGTTAGTGAATGTGTTATAAAGGGGGGCTGCTTAAATGTCCTAGAGTGAACTAACCTTAAATCTTAAAATTTATAAAATAACATTTTATTTATTTTTTAATACTATACTATTTTCTCTCTTGTCAAAATTAACAGTTTTGAATCTGTATGCACATGTTCCATCTGAGTTTGAGCACATTTAAAGCTTCATGTCCTGGGAGAACCTATTGCAAGGTTGACATAATACCTGCCAGGAGTGAATTAATAAAATAAAATTTTAATAATGAAATTTAAAGAATAATTAGTAAGTGAAAACAAATTTTTTAGGCAGAGTACATTTAAATTTTAATATGCAGGAATTTATAGAACAGGACTCAGAAATTACCAAGAATTTATTCAATTTTTCTGAAGGCTCATATAAGAACTTGATAGAAGGTATCTATCTCTGCATTTAGCAAACAGAAGTGCAATGAATAAGACATTTAAAAAGTCATTAACATGGATTTAAATTTAGTCACTTAGATGTATGACCTGAGATAACTCGTTTTTCCCTTAAACTCAAAATATTCACATCTCTGAACTTAAAATGCTACATTTTCTTTTCGTTTTTTTTTTTTGTTTGTTTTTTATTCACCACATTTCTGTTAGCTTAAAAAACTCAAATACAAGAATACATTGGAAAAAGCTATGAATGTTATACAGTGTTTTAATGAGTGAATATCACATTTAAATTTCCTCTACATTATATGCACTCAGAAATATAAAATATTTGAAGAATGTGTACAAATAGTGGGTGATTAAATTCATGCAATGTATTCCTGCTAGATCTTGCATAATCAATAAGAATGTTCTATTGGTTATTATCTTTAATGAGAATCTATAAACTGGAAGCACTATAAACCCTTCAGATGCATTATGTCTATGTCTGCACTATTTTAAAAGACTGCAACTCTCTAGGACTTAAGTTCGGTGGAATACAAGTAGCCTGGTACCTAGTTTGTTACAACAGCTAGCTGAATGAGATTACATGAAGTAGCTATCTCTGCTCCAAAAAGGTGACATATTTTTAAATAATAAAAATAAATCTAACTCAAATCCAAAAAAGAAAAAAAAACACTCTTATTATTGTTGACATAGTCATGAAAATTTGTCTCCTTTTTCTTTAAGGCTATACTAAAATTATACAAAAAAATTATAAAGTATAAATTCACAAAGATATGAAAACAAGATGGGATCATCAGCTACTAAGCAAATGAACAAATTTTTACATCAGGACAGAATAAATGGAGGAATATTTGGCAAATCAAAGTGGAAGGAGCTACATCCTTGAACATGTGATGTATTGGATCAGAGCCAGTGGAAGAGGCAGTCAAGACAGCAGAAACCTGAAAAAGTTTTGAAGAACCAGGTCCCAAGGGGGATAACATAAGAGATGTAGTTGAAAGGAAGAGGATTAATGAAAGCTCAGGGTATGAAACAGTTTAGCATTAATGTTACTTTTCTCTTATATGTGGGTTTCTGGGCAAGAGAACCTGAGGTGAAATTTCCCATTCAATAAGCTCTAGAGGCCTCTGTTATCTTTTAATCACTTTGTATTGAAATACACAATGCAAACACATGCATGTCCTTATATGCACATATATGTACATACACTCATAGTTAAATTTTATTAGAAAACAAGATAACATATTTTAAAAGATCATGTATAATAAAAAATAAATATCAAGAACAAGAAAAAATGTATATATTACTTGTCTTGGAGGAAACAGAATGATTAGGGGAGATTTAATATTTTAATGATCTTAATAAATATATTCAGGTCAAACCATGATAATACTAAATCCATACAAAAATAATATTCTATAGAAAACAAACAACATAAGGCCATTGGAAATGTAATCTATTATGTCCAAAGTAAAATAAAACCAGAAGAGCCAAAATAAAATTGGTACTTGAGATGTAAATCTTAGAAGGCTATGAGAGAAATGAAAGTGCTAATAGGAAGTTTATAGATATTATCTAACTAATTAAATCAAGAGATAACATTAGAGATTTGATAATAACTTCAAGAAACAGCTCTGATTGGAGAAATCTGAAGTTGGAAATGTTGGTTTTCCTTATAAGCCCTTTTGTAATATGAAATGTTTTAAATAATCACAATGTATTCTTTTCATTTTAAAAATAAAACTCTTGTATAAAACATAATAGCATCTCTTTAGAAAACTATATAGTACATCACACTTGAGGTTTTTCAGATCAGAATTAATTAAAGCAATGATTGACCTCTATGTGATCCACACTGCATCAACTTTCATGTTTTGTTATTTTCAGACTCTGTGAATCATTGTCTTGAATTAAAAATTATATGACTAAACCAGGAAATAGAGTTTTTATTAGTAGGATGTCAGAAAAGCTATTATTATTATTAAATTGTTAATTTCATCATCTTTTTTTCTTTCCTGTCAGCAATATTTTTTAAATTTTTCGAATAGATCCATTTGTTATCATAGCTAAAAGAGAGTGTGACAGTCATGTTTCCTCTGTCTAAGGAACAAGTAGGAAAACGCTATTCCACTATGCCCCAGAATAAAGTCATTGAACATCATATATGAGAAAAACAAAACTCATGTATAAAATCAAAGAACTAAATAAATTAGAAGGAGGAGAACAACTACAGCAGGAACAACCTAAAAGAAACACCACTCAAATCTGTTTTTAAATAACCTAACCCTGTCTTTTCATTTAAAGATCATCATGAACTTCTCATCGTCATTTGAAATTTTGATTTCTTAATGTGCCCTAGAATCCACTCAACAGTCTCAGTTTATCTGATTCTCTATTTTTATCTTTGTTTTTTTCTCTCAAAGTTCTGCATTCTAGTAACAGAATTTATTTTCAATTCCTTAATTGTTGTATGAGCTATATAAGGCCATTAGTTATATTATTCTCTCTGTTGAAAATTGTCTAAATTGAAATAGAATCTACTTAATAGGTTGAAACAACATTCAGGTATTTTTCCCTCTAGAGTCAAAAATAACTCCTTGATGACAGTAGCAAAGGGGCTGAGGTAAGCCTTTAAAGGAGTGTTGTTCCCTCTTATACAGAAAATGGTTAACATAGAAGAGCTGACTTCTTACACCATTGATCCTTAGCTGGCACCAAAGACCTTAAATTTCAGGAGAGTTCCTATCATCTTAGAACTGATAAAAGTGCTTTCCTATGTCTAAACTGTTTGTATAGATAGTATAATTTATGATGAACACCTGGTTTCCTCTGGGTATCTGGAATTTTTGTAGGAGATAAGCAGAGGCAGCCTGTGTAACCAGACCACAACAAAACCTGTGGATGCGAGTCTCTAATGAGCTTTTTTGGTAGGTAACATTTCACAAATGCTGTCACCACGCTCTCTGCTAGGAGGAATTAAGTGCATCCTGTATGACTCCGCTGGGAGAAAACCCTTGGGAAATTGGGCCTGATTTTCCTAAGACTTGACCCCATATGCTTTCTCTTTGGTGTATTAATTTATCTCTAGTTTATATCCATTCAACACATTGTCATTAATCATCATAAGTAAAACAATATAGTGGATCTATGTAACGACTCACCAAAACCAGGGCTGGACTTGTGGACACTTAATACATCATGCTAACTCTTCCTCAGTAATTTTCTTCTTTTTATGCCCATCTAAATCCATCTAATGCTTTCTTTCATTCCTGTTTACCATTTCCTTTTCAGCTTCCTTGTTCTTTTTTCTCTCCATAGAAAACAGCATCCACTAGCTACAGGCTTTCAGGAAACTCGATTCATTTACATATTCAATCATACATTCCATCTGATCTTGGAAGCTAAGGTCAGGCCTGATTAATATTTGGATAGTTGACCACCTAGGAAGACTAGGTGTTGTAAGCATAAAAAAAAAATAAAATAAAAATAGGGATTGTAAACTGACAAGGTCCTTGCAATCTGTGAGGTCAACCAAGTGTTGCCTTGCCTAAAAAAAAATTAAATTAAATTAATAATAATTACTACTACTAATAATAATCTGAGCTAAAAAAGTATAATAAACAGAATGTGGTATCTAAGAAATTCTCTGAATTTCAGTGTATACAAAGAGCGATTATTTTAAGATAACTCTCCAGTCTCTTACTGATGAAATGAAGCATTTGGTGATGCCATGTAAAAAAGAACACAAAAGGGAAGCATGCAGGAATAATAAAGTATGTTTTTAATAGAATTAAACTGCCTATGAATAATGCAGATAAGGAGGTGTGTGTGTGTGTGTGTGTGTGTGTGTGTGTGTGTGTGTGTGTGTTTCAGGATAGAGCCCTTGTTTGGTGATGAAGATTTGGAAGTTTAACGTATCAACAATAATTAAAACCACAAACATGACTGGGCTTACCAAATGTAAATATGCAAAATAAAATTTAAGGAGTCCACCTCTTTCTTGTAAGATTGTTAAACATGTGTATTTGTATTTCAGAATTGCTTAATTTAGAATTCCCCTTTGTATCTTACCTGTATTCTCCCCACTTGTAGCAGCTTTATTATTCACTAGCATTAATTCTTAAACTTCACCTTGTCACATATTTAGACAAGCCTGTCTTTCAGCAATTGAATTAAACTCTTCCATTTGATATTGTGCACTTAAACTTGGTTAGTTGTCTCTTAACTTAAGATGCCTACATTCAAGATCTGGATTGATAAGGAACCTCTTTTTGTTTCACATATTTTTAATCTTTGACTTTTTAAAAAGGTATTTTAACTAAATGGCTCAAATCATGATTAGTTCCAGGTTGCAAATAAGTGTCCCCAACTACTTTCTAAACATTATCATGTTTTGTGACTGAGAGCAAAAACCTCAGAGTTTACTGTAGCTCTTTCTTACAGAGAAAAGACAAAAATGAGTGTGAAAAAAATGTAATGCTTACCTGATTAAGGCTCACATAATGTAAGAAATAATGTTGCATAATTCAATTCCTTTTTAAATCGTTATTACCTATCCATTATGTTACTAGGCATCGCCAATAACAAAGTGTGTTTCTTTCTTCTTGGAATGTTGCTAATTGGCATTAATTTTATCCTTTCCATTTAGTTGGGACAATGTAACCTGTTCTTATTAACAAAGTGATGTGATTAAAAGCAGATCCCTGCTACTTCTCTGAAGGCCATATGTGTAGTATCAAATGAAAGAACGGGAAACCATGACATGAAACAATATTGGTTCCTGAATGACCCATAACAAATTGCGATTTGTTAGAAATAAAACGTTAATGACTGAACTAATGACATTTCAGGGAATGCTTATTTCAGCAGTTTTTATTATTTACCTAAACTGATTCAGCTTTTCACTTGTTACTATTGAAATAGAATTTGAATAACCATCACACTCATCTGGTGATCTGTATCAGATTTACATTAAGAAAAATTAAAAAAAAACCCATGAATATCTGGCTTAGTCAGCTTGGGTAGACTGTGACTGCATACTGGCCATGTGTACGTCTCAAAAGAAGTACATATAATTTTGATGTTCACTTCTGGTTAAGAATAATTTTATAAGCTTTTTATCTTATAAGGGGCATATTATCTTTCACAATGACCAGCTTAAATCAGTCAATTAAATTTCACTATACATGTATCTATACTTATCACTTTTAGAAATTTGGTATTTTTATAATTTAAAATAATTATTATTGACTTCTAGATAAAAATTTTAGGTAGCATATTTCATGAGTATAAAATGCATGGAGTCTATTAATAAAGTCATCTCTGAATACGTGTTCAGACCAAAAGCAAATCTAAAATAGAATGGTCATCTGGCTGACGACTTTGCTGAAAAGTACTGTTTCTCAAGATGTGATTTAGACTTATATATCTTGCGTTTACTTCATTTTCTTAATTTCTACCAAAAAAAAAAAAAACCCAAAGAATAAATTTAAACTTATTTGGTATTATTAAGAGGAAGGTTGTTATCTTCATCTCTTGTTTTATCTCAGCAACTGAGCATATGTGTTAGGGACACAGTGAGACATTTATTGGTTGATAAAAAGACATAAAGTATTTCAGATGAGTTGATTGAGAAAATACACTGATAATTGACAAACATTCAGGTTTATTATATCAAGGTGTGATCTTCAAATTAAAGCATCAAAAACATTTTTTATTCATTTACTTGTTTATTCATTCATAATTCAACATATATCTGTTGAGCAACTCCTATGTTTTAGGCCTAGAAGTTGATAACAAAAAATGCCTATGGAATTTTTTTCTTCACAATAAGACAGAGTTTACAATATTTTTAACCCTGGTGTTAAAGAATAGGCATTAATTATCTTAACAGTAAGCATGATGACATAGGTTTATATATGGAGAAAACAGATCATGGGTTCTAAGCCAAATAGCAAGAAAGGAGCTTGTGCTGTGAGAAATTAAATAAGAATTAAAATTGATACTCATATACTCATTTTTTACTATTATTTATATTATTCTTTATTTCACAAGTAATAAAAGTAATATTTAACACAAAAAAGTAACAAAAGAATTTGGAAAAGAATTATGCCTTTTTTTGTATCAGTTATTTGCTAAGTGACTCCAACCTTGTGGGTTGAAAGTATGTGGAAATAATTCTCTATCAGATTACTATCCCAATTTGGGTGCAAAAAGAAAACTAGATGAAATGAAGAAGGAGATGATTTAATGAATTATTTTCAAAAATGGCATTAATGAATTGAAGAGTAGTTTTATGCAAAGATATATTAAACCTGGGGTTATTTTATTGATGAGTTGAACATATCAAAGTTAGTAGAAACTTTGTAATTTAAGAGAGTATGACAAGATAAAAATGGTCAACAAAGGCATATGTCACATATGGCAACAGTGTATTCTGAAATATGTGATGGGACCCCCACCTGACTGTATGCAAACTCAGTATGTTTATCTCAACTTAATTGTGGTAAGTAAAAACTTGTGCAGTATGACAAATTGCTTTACATATTTTGGAATGAGTTTTATATATGGTTTTTGACTTCATCTGATTTCTCTTACAGTCCTGTCTCTGTCAACTTATCAGGCCTGAATATGTGATGTCCTGTGACACAAGATTAAATAGGATAATTCATGTGGAAACACTCTGAAAGTCATAGGCTGCATATTTGTTTATGTACTGCATTATGCATGAACAAGTGTGATGTTTCAGGCCAAACAAGCTGGGTAGTAGATCACTTGTTATTTTGTTGGCCCTGGGAATAAATCTCTGCCTATAATTATTCACAACCAGTTGCCATAAGAGCCTATATTTTGAGGTTAGAGATTATCCTTAAAAAGGAAACAAGTATCCTATTCAAAATGTGATACTCTTGGAGAAGCTAACACAATATTATTCATCATTTTCACATCAGAATAAAATACCATATTTTTATTTCCTTTTGATATTTTCCTTTGATAGCAAGATATTAAAGAAATGAGAATCTTGTAGGAAAAAGAAATGATTAAGAATGTGTAGCAGAGTAGAATTCTCTAGAGAAGGCAAAAGTATATAAGTGTCCTGTATAGCAGGAGAAAATTAGAATGAATGAAACTGGTCAAGAAGTCAGAATTCTCTCTGCATCTTGGCTTTCTCACTGACTGTTTTTATGACCTTGGGCATCCATAATTTATTATAAATATATATATTTTAATAACAATATACTGAAAATTCTAAAAGTCTATGCATTTAAGATGTATGTAAATTCTAAGAAGCATTTGCTTATGCAAAAGCAATCATAAATAGATTTATGATTATTTTCCCTTTGCCATTGTACATCTATTAACTCTAATAATTTTATGAATCTTTATTTTGCCTTATTTTTTTCTAAATTTATTATTCATTCTAAATCCTGAAGCAAAATTTATACCAGGAATGTTAATAAATGTTATTGTTTTTACATTAAATATAATGAAACTTTATTAAATAGCATTAAAATTTTATTTTCCAGGTAATTATAAAAGGCCTAGGAAAAAAAAAAAAGAGGATTCAGACAAACCTTAGTAAACAGTACTCCCAAGCTTACCTGCAAATAAGTCAGAAATAAATAGATTAGGTGACTTTAAAGAGAAGTAAAAGAATCATTGCAAAAAAAAAACACTTTTGGATGGACAAATGTGTAGAGTTTAAGATATATGTGTATAATGCTAGATTTATTCTCATTAACTTGTGCTTTGCACACTACTACAAAGAATTTTATTTTCAGGGAGTATCCTCTATGTGCATCTAGGGAGTAATTAATTGGATTTACTATGAAGTATCCATTCATCTAAATTATCTAGTATACTCCCAAGGTTTAGCACATTGTTTAAAGGCAATGATCTAGTAGTTAGACATGGAAGACAAGCAGAATTGATTAGAAAAGAAAATGTAGAATTCAGAGAGAAATTTATGCTCTGAAACATCTTTCCCAAAAGAAACTCAGTTCTCAATGTCACACTTCTTCAATCCACTTTCCTGTATCCTAATATTGAGCTGCTTTCTTATGTTTGGATATCTCCTATTTAGCTTTCAAAAATTTGGTTTATAAAATAAAGATCAAATAGTAAAAGAAAGGAATTCAAACCTTCATTTTAGTTTGGTTATATATCGTTTAGTACCATGTTCACACATCACACAAAATACAAAATTTTTAATACTTTGTACTTTATTTTTTAATATTTTTAATACAAATTACTTTTGAAAAGTGTGACTAGAACCTTTAGGTCTGCAAGACTCCTTTTGGTAGTTGGTCAACTACCACACTGTGCACTGACTATCATGGGAACATGGAGTTTCTCTTGATATTGACTCATAATCTTGGTTTCTTTCACACATCTCAGTCATTTTTGCTAATGATCATGAACTCTGGTCTCCTGTTTAATCCTTACCTCATACTTTGTTTTTCAATAGATTTTTTTTTTTTAGGGTCTTGAGCTTACTTACTGTACTTCTGTTGACTTCTATGTCTGTATTTCATTGAGATCTATGCCTCTCTGAGACTGAATATCTCATCATAGGCTGTGTCATCTCTTTGTACTCATTCTTATCAGGAGGAAGAGGCTCTGTGCAAACAGAGCCTTAGCATGTATTTTAAGAAAATATTTTTAAATTCCTGTTAAATGGATCCAAATATAACATGGTGTGATTAAATCATTTAGTGATAATATTAAATTATTTATTAAATTTAATGACTTCCCAGGGGTGATAATTATTACACTTATATGTCTTATAATTTAGTTCACAAAGTAATACTGAGATATTTATTTAAAATGAGGAAACTGAGATACAGAAAGGTTAAATAACTTTCAAACAATCTGACAATTTCACAAAATGAGTAAACAAAAAAGGTTAGATTAATCAAGATAAATAATTCTGAATCCAAAATCTATGCTCTATTCTTTCCCTTTAAAAATGTACATTAGGTAGGTCGATAAATTAATTGATAGATCTATAGACAGATAGATATAAACTATTTAGATATAAATAAAATAAAGATGCATATATAATTTTATCATATAGGTAATATTTGCTTAATATGAAAAATTTATAAAATAAATATATCCTAAAAGAACATCAACAACAAGGGTTCTTCTGGAATGGCAATATCCTTTAAAAATTCATTTTTCATGAAGACAAAGGAAACATTGGCAAAACTGTCAAAATCAACTTTTTTAAAACTGGAAATTTACTAAATGCTTGCAACAATCTGAGAAGAGAGTATATTTTTAAAAAATGGTTAATCTTTGAAAGAACAGCTGGATCTGTGACATTTTAACTTGCCCTAATCGTATCATCCTCTCTCAATTTTGCAGTAGCTTGGAAAACCAACAGATTTATAAGCTATGAAAACCAACATTTAGCAACCAATGGAGGAAGCAGACATGAATTTGATATTTCCCAAAGCTCAATCTCTGGAAAAGTTTTGCTATTTGATCTGATCGACAACGAAGTGAAAAGTTCAATTCTAAGAGATTTTTTTTTTATTTCTTTACCTCTGTCGGAGTGTGCTCTCAGTAAACAGCCCTATCTTGTCAAAAACAATTAGCAGATGCCAAAGTCAAGGATATAAGCCACATTTATAAGAGGCTGAACAAAAAAACTTAAGACAAAATTTAAAGAATGAAATGTCTCTAGAAGAGTTTGATAAGAACCAATATGTGTTTTTGAATTTTTAAGGACTTGTACATGCCCAGGTCTCTGCATGTGTCAAAGAATGACCAAAGAGGGTTCTAACCTCTCACTTCTAAGTGACTTTAAGTTTGTGAATATGCAGAAAGTGAGAATTACTCTTAGTTGCTTGACAAAATTTTTAAAAAGTGTCACAACTGACACACACAACCTTGAAGAATTGTATATCCAAGATATTTAAGGTTATTTAAGGATTGTCATTCTTATCATTAGCTGACCCAAAAGTTATCCAAAAAGAGACTTGCACACAGAAAAGAACAAAACATAATAAAATTAGTCTAGGAAAGTCACTAAGAAACAAACAGCAAAAATAACAACAAATAGCAACAGCAACAAAACCTTGGGATCTAATTTCCAGGATTGACATATTATTATACTATGTTAAATATCCACTTGTAAACAAAAATGTATGAAAGCTACAAAGAAACAGTAAAGTATGACCTATGAAGAGGATTTTGAAAAGCTAATGATAGAAATCATCTTTAAGGAGACTCAGATGTTAAACTTACTAGACAAAATACAGGTCAATTAAAAATTTTTAGTTTAAAGAACAGATATTTAAAAGTGCAAAAAATGAATAAAGTTTTAGTGCCTGAGAATACCATTAACCATAAAGCATATGCAAAATATATATCCCAGAAAAAGAGGAAAAAGAGATAAAAGATAAGAAAATTTTTTTGAAAATTTAATGTCTGAAAATATACTCAGTTTGATAAATAATAAATCTACACATTAAAGAGATCAGCACAATCAAAGGAGGAATAAATTGAAGAGACCCACACTGAAACACGTCATAATCAAATTGCTAAAGTCTTAAGACAAAGAGAGTATCTTTTTTTGTTTTTGTTTAAATATCTAGTATTCAAAAAAAAATTTGTCAGAACAATAGCTAAACACAAACTAAGGAAGAGAGACTTCACTGAAAATGAACAAAAAGGAATACTGTCTGCAAAAATAGAAAAACCAGCCTTCATTATTTAAAAAAGAGAAATATAAATAAGTATGAAAACAGTTACCATAGTTATCACATTATAATATTCAAATATTCAGTTTTCCAACCCCAAAACATTATGAAACATACAAAGACAACAGAAAAAAATAGTCCTTTTATAGGAACAACAAAAATTTTACAGAAGCCATTTTAAGTAAACCCAGATATGAAAATTACTAGAAAAAATTCTTTAAAACAACTGTCTTAAATATGTTTAAAGGACAAAATAATATCATGGTTGAAGAACTAGAGAAAAGCATAAAAACAGTGCATGAAAAACATGAACATATTGATAAACTGATGAAAACTAAAACAAGAAATAAAATGGAAATTCTGGATCTGGAAAGTATAACCAGTAAAATAAAAATTTGCTAGAGGAGTTCAATGGTAGATGTGAGCAAGCAGAAATCAATAAGTATACTTGAAAATAAGATACTTGATATTCTGAAGAAAAGAAATAAGAAAAGTGAACAGAGTATAAGTGACTTGTACATCTTCATGTGTACAGCATACATGTTATGAGAGTCCTAGAAAGGGAATAAAGAGAACAAGGGACAGAAAAAAATATTTGAACAGTGTCTAAAAACTTTCCAAATTTGAGGAAAGATATAAATCTACACACTACTCAAAGAGATTCTCTCTGAAACACATAATTAAATTATCAAAAGACAAAGAGAGATTCCTGAAAGCAGCAAAAAAATAAAAAATCAAAAGATTCATTACATGACAAAGATCTTCAATAAAATTGTTAGCTGATTTTGATTGGCAATCGTGTATTCCAAAATGCAGTAAAGTTGTCACTTTTAAAAATGCTAAAAGGAAGACTCTCAAACAATAATTTACATCGAAAAAAAGCTATTTTTCAAAACAAAAAAAAATCAAGACATTCCTAGACAAATAAAAACTAAGAGTTTACTGTCGAATGACCTGCCCTGCAAGAAATATTAAGTTTTTCAGAGTCAAATGAATGAACATTAGACGGTAACTTTTTTTATCCACACAAAAAGAAAAAAATAATGAATAAAGTTGTATACATAGGTAAATATAAAGAAAGGATAAATTTGTCTTTATAATTCTCTTATCTGAGTTAAGAGGCATTTGCATACAACAAAAATTATAAACTATGTTTATAGCATTACAACATATAAAGATGAAATTAGTATGACCATAACTTTATAAAAGAAGGCTGAAAATATAGATACGTTACAGTAAATTTTGTATATATTGTAGGATTAAAATAATATTAATCTAAACCGAATTGTTATAAATTAACATGGGATACCAGTAAGTAGGTAAATTTTAAAATATTGCCATATTTACAAAAATTAAATTTAAAAAGTGTATTGCAGAATATCTGTTTAACACAAAGGAAGGCAGTAAGGCAGAATAGAAGAACAACAAAAATGTCTGACATATAGAAAAGAAATATTAAAATGCACATCTATAGCCTATCATATCAGTAACTACTTTTAATTTGACTAAATAGAAAATCAAAAAGGAAATATTGTCTCAATAAATTAAAAATATATGATCTAATTGTTTTTTTGTCCACAAGAAATACACTTTAGATATGTAGACACAAATATATTGAATATGAAAGCATGGAAAAGTTTACCAGGTGAACAATAACCGAAAGGGAGCCATAGTGTCTAACCTAATAACTGACAACATAAACTGTAAGACAAAAATTATTACTAGGGGCAGTGTAATTTCAATTTCAAAAGAAATGATTTATTAAGAGAACAAAATTACCAAAACACATATGCTTAAAAACAAAAGGCTAAAATATATGAAGAAAAACTGACAGAATTAAAGGAAGCAACATATAATTCAACAATAACTGGACATTTTAATATTCCACTTTATTTAGATATAATTGACACATAAAAATGTACATATTAAGGCATAATATATGGTGTTTTGATATATGTATAAATTGTGAAATTATTGCCACAGTCACAAACTAACATATTAGCATAATTACTTTGTGTATGTGTTCAGGACACTTAAGATTAATTCTCTTAGCAAATTTCAAGTATATAATATGGTACTATTAATTATAGTTACTGTACTGTATATAAGATCTTTAGAAAGTGTTCATCCTGTATTACTGAAACTTTGTAACTTTTGAACATCTCTCTATTTTCCCCACTTTTGCCCTGGCAAACATAATTCTACTCTCTGCTTTTATGAGTTCAACTTTTTAAGATTCCCCATATAAGTGAGATCATGCAGTATTTGTCTTTCTGTACCTAACTTATTTCACTTTGAGTAATGTCCTCCAGGTTCATTCCTGTTCTCACAAATGATACATTTTTAAATTCATTTTCCACTGACAGACATTTGGTTTGTTTCCAGATCTTGGCTATAGTGAATAATGCTCTTTGAGATTGTGATTTCTTTTCATTCGCAAACATATTTAGAAGTGGAATTCTTGAATCATTAAGTAGTTCTATTTTTAATCTTTCTGTGAATCTCCATAATGTTTTCTATAACGGCTATACAGATTTATATTTTCACCAACAGTGTACAAGGGTTCCCTCTTCTCCACATTCTTGCCAACGCTTGTTATCTTTTGTCTTTTTAGATAATATCTAATTTAACAAATATGAGATCTCATTGGTGTTTTGATTTTCATTTCTTTGACAATCAGTGATGTAGAGAAACTTTTTATAGATTTGTTGGACATTTTTATGTCGTCTTGAGAAATATCTATTTAGGTCCACACCATACTGTTTTGATTACTATAGCTTTGTAATATATTTTGAAGTCAATAAGTACAATGTGTCCAGCTTTCTTGTTCTCACTCAAGATTGCCTTGGACATTCAAGATCTTTTCTGACTCCATAAGTATTTTAGAATTGTTTTTCTCTATTTCTTTAAAAAATGTCATCGGAGTTTTGATAGGAATTGCATTTAATTTCTAAATCACTTTTGGTGTTATGATCATTTTAACAATAATAATTCCCAAAATCCATAAACATATGATGTCTTTTCATTTATAGGTGTGTCTTTTTTAATTTCCTTCATCGTTTTATATTTTCACTGTACAAATATTTTGCATCTTTGGTTAAGTTTATACCTAAGTATTTTTTGTTTGTTTATTTTTATCTTGAAAGAAATTGTTCTCTAAATTTTATTTTTAGTAGTTCATTGTTTATGTAGGGAAACACAAATGTTTCTTGTATTTTGACTTTCTATCCTGTCCCAATGACTGAATTTATTTATTTTTTAGATCTAACAGAGTTTTTAACCAAATGAAAAAAAAAAATTTTTTTGGAAGAGCCTTCAGGCTTTTCAATATATCTAATTATGTTATCTTTAAGCAAAGATAATTTTACTTCTTCTTTCATTATTTCTTTCTAAATCTTTAATTTCTACTTCCTGTTTGCTTAATTTATCTCTCCTGGAATTTTACTATTAGCCATCAGGAAAAACTAAGTGCCCTATTAACACTTAGTTTGAAGATTTCCTTAGCAAAATATTCATTTTTTATTACCTGTAAGTTCAACCTTCCACAAAACACTAGGACAAAGACATGATTCAACCAAGATCTTTTGCAATTCATAACAAAAATGGTGTTCTCTTCCTTGTCTAATCATATGTTTCTTATTTTCTTCTAAGACATCATCAGAATGGTCCTAACCATTCATATTTCTACCCACATTCTGTTCAGGATTATTTATGTATTTCATAAGAAGATTGAGATTTTCTGTACACCTCTCCATTTATTTTCTGAAACCTCACAAGGTTCATTCTTAACAGTCCATTCACAGAAATGTGAGCAAATCTCTAAAATTTTCAGCCTCTACCCATTTCCATGTTGTAAAGCCACTTCCACATTGTTAGGTAACTGTTACAGTAACATCTGATAGTGAGACTGATTAAATCTGAATATCTATAGATCTCTGTTTCCTTCTCTCTTAAGGATCTTATTGTCCAGTGCCTTGCGGTATCATTATTGCTATAATCTATTAAACTTTTATCTGCTATAATATAGGAATATCAAATTCTTATGTTCAAATTGTTTTTCACATTTTTTTTTTTTGGAAATATCTTGCAGTCAGAATATAAATAAATACCTTAGTATAGCAAAAGACAAAAAAAAAAAATTTAACACTGGTGGTAAGAAGTCATCTATCTATAGAGAGAATAGTGGGGCCCAGGTTCAGAATAATTTTAATTCTATTAAGATAGTGGCAGCAGAAACAGAGGAAATGAGGTATGCAATAAAACTTTGGTAGTAGAAATAAAAATCCAGTTTAGATAATTGTGTATGTGGCAATGAAATGATCTGCCCAAGGTCATTTTGGGCAGCTTCAGGACCTATAATGCATCAAAGTACTTAACTTTCTGACAGCAGAGAGCTGCTTGATGAGAGACACTCAGGAACAAAAGTGATTGCAGAAAAGGAATATCTGGAAGAAGAGTTGTTAGGGTGAGATTTCTCCCTTGTGATATGCCGACAGGCGTTTTAAAAAACATAGTCCCTACAGAACTTTTACAGTTTCCTAAGTGTATGATTCATAATTATAGAATGTGAAATATTTGTAGTTAGCATTTTATAACCTCATTACCTCATTTGTTGTAAAGTTCAAGCAACATTTCTCTCATCATTAATATACACTAGGCATGAGAGGAGAAATGGAAGGTGAAGGAGAAAGAAACAAGACACAGGTCCCATTATCAAAGTGTTTATTGCCTAGATGGCTTAACAGATAAGCATGATATAACAGGATAGCTGTTATAATGGAGGTGCTTCTAGGTGCAAGTGGCTCATGTGCTAGCAGAGCTATTCTGCCTGAATCAATTGAGAAAAAGGACAGCTTGTAAACTATGTAATCTAGGGAGAGATGAGAACTTTCTTTTCTCAAATATCTATGACTGAATTGAAATTTAAAAAAAATGTTTTGGAGCTATATATAGGAAACACGAAGTCAGTAGCAGGGAGAGCCTCTGACAATATCTGACCTGCTTAGGTGCAATGCCAAGAGTCCTTGGGCTAATCTTGTTTATAATAACATATTGATGACTTTATAAGGATCAGAAATTTGATTAAACTTGACAATGCTTATTTCATTAATTAATCTTATCGACACATGCATTCTTCCCTTTATCCATTTTTAAAAATTAAATAATTCCCATAGGTATTTCAAGCTATCATTAAGCATACATTTGTTTAAAAATCATTTTAAAACCCTTCACTATATACTTAAATTCAGTTATTATTTGAAAATGATGAAATATTTATAACAAATAATTTTATAAACTGCTAATACATAATTATTTTAAATGCTTAAAGTCAAAATTTTTTGTTCCCATCACCATAAAAACCACCAGGGTACAGCAAACCTTAGAGGCTGTAGTTAAGCAAAACTGAGACCTTGGGAGGAAGAGTGACTTGGTAAAGGTCACACTGCTAATTGGCAAGCGTGACATTTAGAATTTAAGGTTTTGTCACTAAACTTCTTTTTGAGAAAATAAAGTTTTGCAGAAATCAAACAAATATTCTGACAGTATAGAGATCTCACTGATGGTACAAAAAAGGGTCAGACAGGAGAGTGGGAGAGGCAATGAGAGAAGCAGCAGAGGAATGGGTGGTATGTGTGATATATTAGAAGTTACTTACAAGGAACCTTCTCTATTTCTCTGTCTGTTGGTGAGCTAGCACAGTATACTGTTTATAAAGACAGATGCTGGAGTTATCCGAGCTTTCAAACTCACCTCATCCTCTATCTAGCTCTTCATCCATGTACTGTCTGTGTCTAATGCCTCATCTGAAAAGTGGGGAAATAAACCATCTCCTTAGTTACTGTGCAGATTTAATATGTTAATATATTTTGGATGGAGTACATGGCATATTGTAATCCCCAAGTTGTGTTTACTTTTATTAACTATGGCTATGATCTTGAGAACTGTGTCTATGCCTGTCTGGTTCTGACGAAGATTTAGGAATCTTTGGTAAAGTGAAGGAAGCTTGAGAGATGAAGAACTTAGACACCAACTGCACAATACATAAATTTGGAGTTCTGAAGTGAAAGGTGAGGTTGTGGAGTGCATGTTCTTCTAGAAAATCAATGTCACAGATATGAAAAGGAACAGCAATACTATCTAAAGATAAAGGGAAACATTTAAAAAAGCATTTCAACACAAATAAAAGTGAAGAACACAATGTCCTGGTTGTGGAGAGTATAGCTGCGGAACCCTAAAATATCAGACACAGTAGTGAGATCATTATAAGAATATTAGGGATCATTTAATTCAACATACCCATTTTACAGATACAGAACTCCCAGGAGCTGAGCTTTTTTGTAGAGCAATAAGCCCTTTAGGCATACAGGTTATTAACAGAACCACTGGGGCCCATCTTGAGACTAGCATATAGCGTCCCCACTCCAAAATGTTGTCATATAGATCTAAGCAGAAGCACGTCCTCAGAAGCACTGCTGTATCGCATTGTAAATAAACAGTGAGAGGGTTAGCCATTCTCAAGACAGGGAAATATTATAAAGTTGTGAAAGTAGAAAATAAAGCAAGAACCCAATAATGAGTACCAGGACACAGGATCATAGTAGGCCTAGCGAACATATTGACCTGTTGCTGAACCTCAAAGACCCAGCCTCGGTCTCCTTTCATTTCTGCTGATTTTAAGAATAAGTTGCTAAATGGGGGGCATATAGAAACTAGCAGTAGGTGACAATTCCTCAACAGTGTGAATTTAAGTGTGTAAGGGAAGAGCCAGGAGGCATTAAAGCCGTTCAGCACCTCTAGAAAGATGTCCTGTGAGCTTATGAATTTGAGTGCAAGTTAGTTCAATGGTTCACAAACTGAATTGCGTAACCTTAGAGTTACTTAGATATACTAGCCCGGTCCTAGGGAAAGGCAAAAAGGCTCAAACAATTGGATACTCCCTCCTCATTCTCCTTTTATTTATTTTATATAGTTTTACATACATTTTATTTGAAAGACAACAATACTGTAAAATATAATAATAAAAAAAAACTGTCACCGAATATCTTGAATTCCCCTTTTCCCTATCAAATCTTTCTTGTTCTGAGCTCCATTCTTTTGTAGTCTTGTTCAAAAATTAGCAAATTTTATAAACTTAGTTAAAGTTGGCTGTTTACAAGTGATAATAGCTTTATTCATTCATTCATTCATTTAGTTAGTTAGTATCCATTTATTCATCCTCTTAGCGAACATTGAGAGAATATGAAACATGGGAGAGTAATAATCTTTTATGAAGAGAGACACCCCAATGAACAATATGGCATTGCACAGTAAGATGCAGATATGGGTTTCCATTGAGGAGCAAGCTCTGTTGGCGGGGATTGATTTTACAGGACAGTTAGGGACCTCCTGGAGTATATATAAATTAGGGGTGGTGAGAAGGATGTTCGTATCATTACCCAAGAAGTAACTTAGAGTCTAAGAGAACAACATGTTCAAGAATAAATTAGAGACAAGAAAAAAATCAATATATGCCTCTGCTGGTTACTACATTAACATTAAAACAGGTTCTTACTGACTAGAAGCTAAGTTTTGAGACTGTGCATGTTGTTTTTGTGGCAGGCTCTCTGGAAAGCTGCCTTGGGTATGACCCTCAGCATCAGTCTAGCTCCTTTGCCTATGTTACAGCAAGCTCTGAAGAGTACAATTTTGGGGATTTTTTGTACTAATGGAATTTTTCCTGATGTTTTCTTAAACATATGAACTCCTACTTAATGCAATTGTTAAAAAAACAACAAGTTTTAGAAACATAGCAGACGAGTGAATGTGAGTATTCAGGGAAAAGGCCTGGCACTTTGCCTTGTTAACAACGAGGAAATCTTATGATCACGAATATTTTGGCGTTAGTAGGATCACATGTACAGATCCAGAGGGCATCATTTACATTCATTTTTTAGCATCATTTTGAGTTCCAGCCTCAGAGAAGACTCATAGAGTAGACGAATGTATACCACTTATTATTCACAATTGAAGAATGTGTGATATTTTAAGTTTTCTAAAAACAACAAAAAAGTTCATTAAAATTTGGATTCAAGAAGGAATGAATCCATTATAGACATAAAAGAAGAGACAGACTGAGGAAACTTTGAAGTAGGAATGTCTAGGAGGAAGAACAGAATATATTACAGAAATAAAAGTGCAGAGCTGTTTTGTTCTTAGGTTGTCACCCTGTCACAAACAAAGAAAATAATCCAGAATGTGTACACCTCTCCTATGTGCTGCTTCGCCCTACAGAATTGTACTTAACTTTCTTAGAGAAATCTGGGGGCAAGCTTCACTCTCACACCTGGGGAGCAATTCTTGCTGTTGATGAATACCATGAGCAAAAGACTCTCAGCAGGAAGAGCAGGACAAGTCTGCTGTGACGATCACAGAGCAACAGTGAGAGATGTACACACCTGTGATTTAGGACTCAGCAGACATAGAAATAGATTTTTTTCTGATCTTGTTTTGGCTTGTTTTTATTTTTTGTCTCCCCTGTAGTCTGAACCATAATTACAGTACTCATAATCCCTTTTGGGGTTGTAACTGCTGAGCTCAGATAGTTAAAGTAAATACAGAATCGTAATGAGACCAATTCCATGGGGTCAGGTTGCTGTTAAATGAGCTCTATTGATTATACAACTCCTCTTGTCCTTAGTCCCTTAAATGTTATTACATGATCAGGAAGGTGATGAGTTTAGCTAACAAATTAAGAATCAAAACAAAAGCATCACTTATACCAGAAAACATAACTTCATTTTTCTGTTTTGTTTTTTTTTTTTCAGAAACAATACTGGATTTGTGAAGGGCTTTACTTATGGCAAAACAATGCAGAGAATTTCTGTCCCAACCTAGACCTGAAACGAGGCAGTAAGTGTTCGACTAAAAGCCTATGACAATTGCTTCTATACTATGCTTTCAACCACTTTGTACTTCCTTGGTGAACTGAAGCCAATAAAATATTCAACGTTGGCTAGCCACCACCAAAGAGCATGTTTTGTTTTTGTCCTCAAGAAACTTCAATAGTTTGTAAAAATAGAAAAACAAAAACAAAAATTGAAAACTTGAAACAATGCTCACTATGAAACTACAAAATGTAAATAAGTAACAAGAATGAATTAGAAATCAAAATAACATCAGACTTTGAACATCACGACCTCACAAAGAAGCAATGCCTTCAGTAATCTGAGAAAAAATTATTTTGAATTTTTAATTTTATATCCAGTTAAATGATCAAATACAAGGGGAAAAGACATGAATAAACATGCAAATAATAAAAAAAAATAATTCCTCTTTGAAACTTTCCTTAGAAAAGTAAGAAGCTAGGATGTGGCCCTCAAAAATTAAAAAAATAAACCAAGAATGAAGAACTTGCACCACCTACAAATCAGGAAGCTAAAGGTAGAATTTGCATGCCTTAAATTCTGCAGCAGGTCTAGAGAAAGATGGGTCACAGTGGAGCCAGAGAAGACAGGTTCCATTTATTGTCAAAAACAACAACAAAATAGAGATAATTAATTCTCACGTGTTTGCATTTAGGGACAGTTGATTTAGACTTCTATCAAAGAATTTGTGCATGGAGTAGTGATAAACAGAAATTTTATTAAAAAAATAAGTGGTGATTGCTAGTTACATGTAAAAACTTCTCCAGAATAAAATGTAAATGTAGCTTGTAACTGAGCAGGAGAAAAATAGCTCACACTCACAGTGATAGGAAGAAACATTCATTTAACTAAACATGTGAAACACACACAAGGATGTAAAAAGGGCATACATGGACATGAATGCAATGTATCTGTGAGTGTGTATATGTGTGTGTGCGTGTGTTACTTTTGGAGGGAACTGAAGATGAGCTTAGAATGGATTTTGAGAGGAAACTGCTGTTCTGTATTCTAAGCTTTATTCTAAGATTTCACTTTATAATTTATACATGTTCTTCTTTGATGAAAACATAAAGGAAGATACTGGGCATTTCTTAGAGGCTATTGACTCAGACTGCGGTGTTCTAATAGTGTTGAGGTTTTGAGGCAGTTATATGCTATCATCCTGCTGCATAATGTTGTCAAAGACACCTGAGAAAACTTGTAAAAAGCAGAGATGGAAAAAAAAAGAGGAAAACGAACACTGACTGCTACTTCTTTTATAATCGGCCTATGTGCCATTGTAGCATGCATGCTGCAAATTCCTCATCGCTGATTCTGAAGTGTGTATACAGCCTAGTTGGATCTTTTTAATTTTCTCTCTCTTTCTCTCTCTCTCTCCCTTCCCTCTTTCCTCTTTCCCCTCCCTTCTCTCTCTCCCTTGCTGCCCTGTGACTTTGAAACACTCTCTTTCTCCTTTAAAAAACTCTGGAGATGATTTTTCTGTACAGTGTAACAACTTGTTTGTTTATTTTCTATATAAATTCTTTTTACTTTATTATGAGTAAGTCAATTATTTTTTAAAGAAAAATTCCAAAAATTTTGGTAGGGTTTTGTGGCTTTGGATTTTTAGCTGAATTTATTCATGTTTCATAGCAGTTTTGTTCTTGGGAAAAGAATGGCACTAGCAAAATAAAAATTAGCCTATGTTTGAAGATATTTCTGCCTTCCATTTGAGCTTTTCAGATTCATAACTTTTTTTTTCTCTGAGAAATGAAAATGTTACAAATATAGTCAGGCTTGTTTATTGAAATTTAAAGATGCAGATGGACCAATTTATGATATACCAATAGATTACAGTAGACTGATTTCAGAACTACATTTTAGGCTTTTGTCTTCACTGATTCCCAAGCTTTATAGCTGTTGAAGGTGTCACTATAATAACGATTCATATGATGTGTTAGGGAAGTGTGTGACCCTCATCATTGTTAACTCAATTTGAACTACACAACTCTGTGAGGAATCAATATATTGAAGAATTAATGTGTACTGCACAGTCTATTATGAGAATGTATGATAAACAACACCATTTGTAAATGACATTATGTAGAACATGTTTAGCCTACTTAAAAGAACAAAACTACCTAATGTCTCTAACATGTTAGCTCTCTTTATGCAGATAAATTCTGCTACCAATGATACTTTAAAGTATCGCTTCCTAGAAAAAGCTCTTAAACATTATGTTCTGGTTACTATGCGATTTTGAAAGGAAAGGTGTCTTTGATCTTCAAAGCCTTTCCCTTCAGCTGGAAATTAACCTTTTTTTTTTAATTCATCAATTTATTTATTATTTATTCAACACAAATTTGTTTGGTGTTGAGGTTACAAAGATGAATGAGACATGTTCTCTTCTCAGAGTTTGTACAGCTTATTAGAAAACAAACATGTAAAGGAATGAAGCAAATTTTTATAAGTATAATTAAGGAATGATAAGGCTCAAAAGGGAAAAAGTGCTAAGCCCTTCTTTCCTAAACAGATAGATGATATAGTATGTTCCATATGAAGAGAATAGCATCCACAACGCTCAAAGGAACGTATTTCTTAAGTGGAAGGGTTAATTAGTAACTTGTATCTCCGTACGGTGAGGAAAAAGGCTGGAGATATAATTGTATCCCATACCAGAAAAAGTCCTTGTCATAAATTCCAAGACATTAAAGTGTATACAAAACAAGTGGCAATGAAGATCTATTGAAGACCTTGAATAAATAAGTAATGAAAATAGAATTTCAATAAGACAGGTATGTAAAGTGGCTACAAGCCTCAGGGTGAGAGACTGAGTTAAGAGATTAAATAAATCACACAAGATAAAATGTAGAGGAGACAAACTGTAGGTAAAATGTAGACCACCCGTAATGTATGAGGCTTCCAATTTTTCTACGTCTTCTTTAATACTTGGTATTTTCTTTTTTAAAATTATAACATCCTAGTAAATGTGAAGTGGTATTTCACATTCTTTTATGCTCAATGTCTTACGCTATTTACATCAGATTATATATATATATATATATATATATATATATATATATACACACACACACACACACACACACACACACATATATATACACACACATATATATATATTCACTTGTGTACATATGTACCAAACTATATATGCATAATTTACATATACTTGTATATGGATATAATTTAATTTAATACAAATCAGAATTAATTTTTATAGTGCAGAAATTCTTCCCCCAAGTGTAAGCTCAACACAAATTACTAATATTTTAATGATCAATGGAAAATGTTGTGAATGTAGAGTGATAAAAAATTGTGGATATTCATGGAAGGAAATATTACACAATAATAAATGTGAGCTAACAACTGGTCCTACTTCAAAAAAATAGATGGAACGGTGACAATGCTGAGAGAAAGAAGCTACATTAAAAGAAACTACGTAAAATGTAATACTATTTACATTTCAAACACAGACAAAAATATGCCAAGTTAGAAGTAAGGATAGATTTTTTCAGCATTGGGAGACCAGTGCCCAGATCATGAAAGGAGAGTTGTTGGAGTGATAATCAAGTTCTGTTTCTTGATCCAGGTACTGGTTCCTTGGGTATTTTCAAGTCATCAATATTCACCAAGCTGTATACTTATACTTTTTTTTATAAGTTGTTGTAACTATTAAAAGAAATAGAGAAAAAACCTGCAATACTCTGATACAAGAAAAAATTTAATAAAATTTTAAAAATATTGAACTTGCTGTGTTTTGCTCAGTACTTGAGGAACTGGAAGGAGATTACAGAGGAACAAAAAAAAAAAAAAAAAAAACTCAGTATTCCCCTCCACCACCTCAGGCCGGGTGTCTAACAGTCCTGGTGTATATTAGAGATGAAGTCTCCCACAAGGCTCCAGCTCCCACCACAGAGTTCTTTCTACCTTGATTCTATCTTCTACCGGTTGATCTTATCTCTGGGCTTCCAGAATATCACACCCTCCCTTCATCTCTGCATCCCTAGCAGTGAAAATGTTTTCCTTCTTTTCTTAGTGTTTGGGTTGCCACACCCTTCTCTTTTGGGTTTTTGGGTTCTTAAACAACTCCGTGTGTTAAATTTTATTTTCTTAAATATTTAGAATGAGTTTTTCTCTTCCATTTTGGGCCATGATTGTACAACTGCTTTAGCTTTTTGTCCAAATAAGTTAATTTATGATTTTATATGTCATGTAGGTCAGTTAATGTAATGCACTACTCCAAATCCAGGCTATACTTATTATCTATCAACTGGAGTTCAGGAATCTTAACTGGTCACATGGGGCCAAGTATAAGACTTTAAGGGCTAGTTAGACAGAAATGTTCTATGACAGGTCCTATTTAATTAGTTAGTGGGCATTTTATTTGACCATTTATGTATGTTTTTTATTAAAGCACAAAATATAACATGAAGATGGACAACTGGTCAAAAATATAGTGTAAGTACTCACTGATTTTTCTTGCCAACTAAAGTTGCTACACAAACCAAGCTAATGAAAGAAAATCAAAGATTAAAGGACCTAGGCTCATTAGATCTTTTAGAAGTCCACAATAATGGTTTTGCTTGAGAGCCCAAGGGGCAGAGATAACTCTTCTGCCTTTTTCATTTTTATTTCATTCTGCAGAGAAAAGATACTAGACTGGGACAGTGAAATTTTACATTTCTGCATCCTTGTCCCAATTTTGCCACCAACTCAGTGGTTGACTTTGAATTTCACGGTTTTCATTTATAAAATGAGAAAAAAACTAAGGAGATCTCATAATATACTATGATTCTTCCTCATTTGTCTGGAAATTTAGGTGTAAAGACATCATATCTTCCTAACTCATCTACTCATCCTTGTATTTACCCAGTTATACAGAAAATCTATTACATCGCTATGTTAAATAAAGAATATAAGGAGTAAAGAAATCCCTTTTCTATAACCCCAAAAAATTTTTTCCAATCACAGAAGAGAAGACATATATAAATAACTTTAAAAGAGTATATATGTATAACATAAAAGCATACATATGGTATCAAGATAGCTCAGAGGACAGACTAGTTATCCGTTTGGATATAACCAGGGATGAATTCCTGCCAGATGTGATTTCTGATATAAAATGTAAATAATGAGTTAGCATGGGCCATATATATTATTGGGCAGCAGATAAGGAGGACTTTTCAGGGATAGAGGATGACACATACAACAGCAGTAGCTGCCTATTGAATTAATTGTAATTTTCCAATCATTTAACAAACAATTTTAATAACTGGTATGTAAGAAACCTGTGATATTAATGCTTCACACAAGCCCCTGTATTCAGAGTCCACAGTCAAATATTATCACTCAATATCCAAATGATAGATGTAATTTAGTAAGGCCTAAATGATAGGAACAGCTCTCTTCCCCACTAATTCTAGGCATAATTTAACAATGAGTCAGTAAACACACTTCAAGCAGTTCAACATATGATTGTCTCCCACATTAGTTACCCTAAAATTATCAGAGAAAGCTGGGACACACCCTCAAATGAGCTAGACTACCAAAAAAAAAAAAAAAAAATCAATGTTTCACCAGTTGAAATCCCAAAAATATATTTTTCCCCCTCACAAGCAAGAAAATGAATTGCTTTCTGATTTTTATCCAGCATCTGTTTATTCTATGGACCAAGCAACATAATCATGTGCTTCTGCCAAGAGTGACAGGGCATGCTTCTTATGTTTTAATAGTTAGAATTACAAAATAGTAGATGTAATTTATTTGACATAGAAAGTACAATTTGGGACACACCCAAATGTTCCACTGGGCTATTTTAGGCAAAAACCATTCTCTGGCAAGTGAAAATAGTTTGTATAAGTCCAGTCAAATCTTGACTGGGGGCAGTAAATTTTAGGACGGAGAAATGGTTGATAATAAATTTTTTTTATTATATGTATGTTTTTTGTGTGTGTTTAACAACGTATATTTTATATATTTTTTTATATTTACTATTTAAGCTGGTTTACAATCTCTTGATAAGCACCTACTGATCAGAAAATAACTTTTAGAATGTTTGAGGCAGTCAGTTTAGCCTGGCAGGAACTAGAGCAAAAGTCCAGCTTCCATTCTATGTGGAGTGTTTTTTGAAGTGCATGAGAGCATCTACATAAGAGATAATCTGGCTTAGCAGAGAGAACACCAGAGGTCACTAACAAGATTCTGATCATGGTGGGCAAATACTTTCTCTCTCTGACAGTAGCATACCACTTGTGGGTAAAGAGTGCGAGATAAACATGCTGATAAGCAAAGAGGCAGTCCACCAGTTTAGTGAATTCAGAAGATTTATTCTCACTCTAACTATCCCAACATAGTTGAGCCAAACTTTTATCAAAATGTCTAAACACATGAATAAAATATCCCCTTGCTTAGTGAGATGAGCTGTAATTCATGCTCAAGATAATCAATCCATTGTCTTGAGTATGCTAAAAAATAATAATTATAACAGTATTTTTAAGTGCTCATTCTTTTGCATCATTTTCCTTGCTATGTTACAACATTATGTTCACCCTGCCTTCCAGGTGGTCTTCCTACAAATTAATCATTGTTTTTCTAACTGTTTGACCTCATTAGAATTTCAAAACTCTGGCATAACTAAATTTTGATAATGCCACACAGACTGAGCTAGAGATAAGAGGTAGTTTAGAGCATCCTCTTATGAGGGACAGTTAAGAATAAATGTCACAGCCTTATCAAATTATCACAAGCTTTAAGTATACTTAGCTGCTAAAATTCACTAACACTTGCACACACCCACACGTGTGTGCGTGCGCACACACACACACACACACACACACACACACACAAAACACACATTGGAGAGCCTGTTGTTGTTTATGAGTTACTTTGTTTTGTCAGATGAGAAAATGTCAACAAATCAGAACATAACCTACAACTCTGCATTATGAACTTCTCAAACTTAATGATAATATTCAACTGATAAATAACACATCATATTTAACTATTATATAAAGGGTAGTGATTCCTAGGAGGCAAATCTGAAAGTTGTTTTCTCATGGTTGTAAAAGATCCAAGGGCAATAGAGAATCAATATTGTGTTTGTCTCTCAGATGATGGAAAGAAAGCTGCCTTTGCAGTTACTTCCTTTCCAGGAGTGTAATCTGGCCTGGGTTTCTGGAAGACCCCTGTAGCAAAATGATTAAGGGTGTTATTAGAGATTTTGGTCCCCTTACTACCTAAATAGACCAATTTATTTTTGTCTCTTTTCTAATTCCCCATTAAAAAAAAAAAAAAGGACACAGAAAACAGTTGCTTATCTTTAGTCTATCTAGAAAATTGTGTGGATAAAACAATATGTGACTTCTGAAATCTGAGTTGGCACCTGTTTTTTATCTCAGATAAACACCAAGTGCCCTTGCTCTTTCTCACTATTTCCTGTAGAAGCAGGTGTGGGAGAGAGATGTAGGGAGGCATGGATTTACAGTGATTTTTTTTTTCATAGCATAATAAAACTTAAGCTATCTAATCTACAGGGATGTATTTCTAAACACTATTCTGCTGCATTCTCTCCTTGTCTCAGATTACATAAAAATATGTCTATTTCAATAAATGCATTATTTATATGTCAGAGTTAATTATTATTTGTGTTATGTTTAGAAACATCTATGACACTTTTATAAATATATTTTACTTTGTCCACCCTCTCCTTTTCATGCTTTCTGCACTGACAACCTCACTTCTGACCTATGGCTACTCATTGGGTTTGGACGATGGGTGGCAACAGCAGAAGCCGCTGGTGCAGGAGGAGAAAAATGTTAGGTAAGTATCCCCTACCTGACCCTCCTCCTCACTATTCCATTGGACAGATTCTCTCAGGTGGCCTTTCTCTTTCAAGGTAACAGGCTCTCTCTAAGCTCCAGTGTGACCCAGTTCCCTCTCCTGTCCTACAGTGGTAAATGCTTTTACGAGTCTCTCCTCATTGCCTTCCGTGAGAGGAATAATTTGGAAATTGAGTGAAGTCAGGAAGATCTTCATATTCATTGGGCTGTTTTTGCAGAAGATGGAACCACTGCTCTGAGAAGAGATTGTGGGGCCTGTCCTGTTAGAACATAGGCCCATGAAGGGGATAATGGTTTTGGTGTAGCTAGCTGGTCAGCATATTAAAACTCTCCATTATGACCTGGATTTCCTCTTCGCCAGATGCTAGGATATTGATTGAACATGAGACTGTAAGATGTCCTTTCATTGGCATTGGGGCCCAGACATATTCTCCAATACAGCTTAAATTTGGTAAGCTATTTTTTGAGAGTTTTTATTCAAAATGTTGATAATGCAGTCCACATTTTATTCATTGTATCTATTTTCTTTATAAATATCAATCTAACAAGAGAGATGTAACAATTAATATTCTCCAACACATGGCCGCATTGTTATGTGACTGGTTTTAATAGACAGGACTTTAGCACTTCACTGTTCAGCATAAAAATGACTGTAGCACAGCCTGGATTCAAAGCCCTCCCATAAAATTCCTATAGTGAATATCCCTCTATTTTGCCTCGCCAAATGCATGATCTCTCCAAATCAGAAGCCTCTGTATTGTGTATACTTACATTTGGATTTTTCACCTTCCACTCCATCTACCTGGCATGGCATTTCTTGTATTTTTAAACTGATTTTTTTTTCAAATTTCTGAAACTTTCCTTGATTATTCTTATAAGATAACATTTTGGATTATCTTGAAATTCCAGTGAAATCTATTTGAACAACCACAGTTACATACTAATTACAAGAAAAAAATCACTATATCTAAAATATATGATGAAATGCCAAATATGCCCCTAACACAAGGTTAAGTAATCTGTACATGTATATATGCACATATACATGTACTTACATATGTATTCATATGCAACCATACATACACACATATAATCACATTCAATGTGTACAACAAATCTGTGAAGTAGATAATTTATTTTACTTTTATTTCAAAAAATAAAAACAGATTAAGATATTAAAATTAATCACTTATCTATGGTTTAATTTTACCTATTGACCAACACAAATGAAATGTAAGGTTTTTTCTTTTTTTAAACATGAAAGTTAATTTTTTTCTGATATATCAATGGGGATGTTAAAATGCTTTTTTTACTGCACCTTACTCAATTTGCTAAATGTGTGTCATAAAAATGTGCAAAGCCCCATCTGTGGAATTTGAAATGACTCGTGATAAGTATTGGACTGGAGAGATTAATAAAGTCGAGCATATCATTGGTAATAGAGGGACACATATTTTGGTTTGTGTTTTAAATAAGTTTTCCTTGTCTCTATAGTCCCAAACAGATAAAGTGGCAGAAAAAAAAAAAGAGTTGGTTAAGTGACATTCTGAGCCCAAAATATTTGTAAACAAGTTTTTATCCAGCATGATTGCCAAGAAGCCTTAAGGGCCACAAACCCAAAGTACAATCTACCCAGGTTTACTTTTCAAAGCCAAGTTTACTAACAGAGGTGAGAACACAATTCATGAATTTAAAAAGTCTCAGTTAAAATCACAGCTGGTGGCTAAAGAACATTATTCTTGACACCTTCCACCAGCATGAGAGCATGGAAGAGAGGTCTGAGTGGCAGATCAGAGTGAGACTAGGACTCTAATGTAGGAAGAAGGGCAAACTTGCTGGCTCTGAGCAGTGGGATTTCAAAGGATGTCCTTGGCGGCTATTGTCTTTTTATAAACTATTAAAAATTTAAATATAACAAATACAAGTTATATAGAGAGAGGCTGAAAATTATTGAAATAATAATCCTTAATTTCAAAAATTTTGTCCAGATTCACTAACAATGGAGTCTATTTTTTATTTTAAAAGACAAAAGATAGACTCCATTACCATAAGAACAGCCATTTCTTGTATTTAATGAATCATTTCCTCACTTGAAGGAGAAAACAAATAAGCTATTTTCTCTCTGACCTAGAGGAGTCTTACATGTAGAATACAATTTCACCATATATGAGCAAATCTAAAGTAAGCTTCATTGCCACCTCCTCATTTGAGAGAAAGGATAGGAGGGACTCTAGCCACAAAAAGAGTCGTAACTTCTACTATCATGTAAAAAGGACAAGTCTGTATCAGGAAGCATAGTGAGCAACCTTCCACAGGTTGGCCAAGCCCAGGCGAGTGCTGCATCACCTGAAGCTAGTTACAGAAGGATAGAAAACCCATCCCACAAGTGGGTGTCAGTAAGTGCAAGAAAACAGAAATGAATATGTGTCCTATTATTTCAGATTGCATTAAGAAGAGAACCAGAGAAATTCATTTATATGGTATTGCCTGGGTGTTGTTTTAATTCTTATCTATAGTAGCTAATTCACAGGTCTGGCTGCTCAAGTACAGTCTTTCCAGTTTCTCAAATATAGTTGCTCAGAAGCCACCATATTTCTACTTTAACATTCCATTTGCCTCTAACCTCAAAACAGAAAACATCACTCTGGTAGCCTGTATATTTTAGGACTAATAGGCTTCATCAAATCGAGAAGAAAGGGTGGCAACCAAAAAGCCAAAATATTTGCAGTCTTTGCCTGGAAGGCCCAGGAACCAGATGCATCTCTTTCAGTGTAGACTAGAGATGCATAACTTTGATAGAATTGAGTCAGTGACCTAATTTTTCCTAGACATGTTGCAGATGAAGTCTATGCCTCATTTCCCTTGTCTTAACATATTGACTTCCTAGCCACCACATGTCAACTCTTAATTTTTTTCTTTATGTTTAACCATTTCAAACTTTAAAATTAAAAGAATCAGTGATACTGTTTTCTCCCCTCTCCCCTAAGAGTTGGCTTCAGAAGTCAGTATGATCTAACACACTGCCAACCCTTGTTAGCCAAGAACTGGAAGTTTGCAGCCAAACCTAGACATGTAGCTGGTACTGTTTGGAGTATAGAACTTTTGCCTGAAGTCATGCTAAGGACAACAGCACTTCCACCTTGTTTTCAGACCTCAACCCAGGTGGCCCCAACAGACCCTGCCAACTCTAGTCTTGTGGTTTGAAATGGAGCTTTGGCACTTATAAATAGCACCAGATGTAGCTCAAAATAGGTTTCTATGTTCCTATTATATGGTTGGCAATAGCTGTTAGACAGATTTGTTTCAGACAATGACAACAAATCATTTTTCTCTGTTTAAAAACCACTGAAGTTCTTAAATTTTTTGTTTAGGAAGAAATTCTGGAACTTTAAGGAAAACCTTCTGGCTTAAAGTAATGAGTTGTGAATCGAAAATCTATGAAAATAAACATGTTGTTTTTTTCTATATTTATTTGCATTTCATTTTGATGTATTTTAAAATATAAATGAATGGAAATAAGCCTTGATATTATGGTTAAATATTGAAACTTTGGTTTTAAGATTTCTATTTAAAGTCAGGGATTCAATGGAAGTGACCAGTACCTCCTTTGTATATTTTCAAGGGCTTGATGTGGAATAAAGATTCCTTTAGGGTCAAACATATAGGTAATAATAATAATAACTCTTATTACTGCTGTAAGTCTGGTACTTTAGCGCTCCATTTTCAGGTACAATGTAATAATTACTCTCTGAATAATAAGGCGAATAATACGAAATAGTAATTTTTTAATATTTTGACTTTCAGAAATAGCAATATCACACTGTTCAACTAGTATGTATCTCTGACTCCATTTTTCTAAAGAGAAAACTAGGGAACTAAGGACTAGAAAGCTTAAGTAATGTGCTCCAAAAAGTGTCAAGCCTGTAATTAAAGCAAATAGTGCTTAACAGTCTTTTTAGAGTTCAAACACCACTAACTTGGGGATTTACTGACTTGTTCAAATCTGAGTGTCTGTTTGTTTCAAGACCCTTCCTGCTGTCCTTGTTTCTCCAATAAATTGAGTTGGTAAATAACCTGGACAGAATAAGAGTCCTAAGTGAAGGTTTAATTATTTTCTTACTCTGTAAATTGTGCTCTCAAGCCTTTTGGGGTTTGAGTACAGAACTACTTTTTTCGTACTGGAGAAGGAAAAACCCATATTCTAAGAGAAATTTCGCAGAAGGCTTCTTGGGCTAAGTGCCATTTTAAGGTGGGTTTTTAAACCATAGCAAAAATGGAGTCTATCTACCTGCACACATCTAAGCCAAAGAAGAGATACATTCAGGTTTTCAGGCAAAGAAAGTGAGGTTTATTTTAAGGAGCTAAAAGTCCCAGGGACACAGGCCAGCTATTGCTCTCAATAACCTGGCTTCCCCAGGCAGCTCAGGAGTGCAGAATGTATAGGGAAAAATCAGTTATCATGAAAACTAAGGGAGTTGGGGTCATGGGTGCTACTGATTGGATGATTGAAGAGGGATGAGGTAATTGTCTGGTTCTGGAATCAGCCATGGTGCCATCCCATTTGTTCTCCTGGCTGGTGAGGTTGTTCTTGATGGGCCTTGGGCGGAAACATATTTAAAGCCAAGATGTTGTTCTTAAAGTCTAACTGAAATCTATTATCCTCATGACTATAGACTTGAGGCTCCCTTAATCTATGCTCTAAAGAGTAATGATTAAAGGAGCAGGCCTACAGAGGTGGAAGAATAGGATGGAAAAAAGTAAGTGAGACACAATCCATTATCAGGGCAAAATCAGCTTGAATCAGAGAAAAAGCTATATTAGGGAAATGAAGTCCGTGTGCCGTTACGGTTGGAATGTTGGGGAGGGATATTCCTTCTCAGCAGACCTACCTGTGCAAGTGTTAGGGCTATCCAATCTGGGTAACATTTATATTAGCTTCCTCGGTGCAAACCTTTGGCCTTTAATATTTCCTTCTTTGTCTCTTGTTCCTGATGGTTTCATCTCAGGGTCCCCTCTGCAGGATACCTTTTAGCATATTCTTACGGAATCACAGTTAAATCTGACCAAACCTGAAAACTATCAGTTGAACAAATAATATAACAAACTAAGTAATAAGTATTGTGAAAAGAAAAGGTGTAAATAATCTAATCTTTAATAATATCTATAGATATATTTTTAAGTTTTCTAAACAGAATTAAAAAATAATAATAATATCAGCTAAATCTATATCTTTTTACAAAAGTTCACACTCTCTTTAGATGCTTTTTGTATTATGGCTACAAAATACCTGTCTTTGTGATTCATAAAAAAGATTTAGAATGTCACAGAAACAAAGATATACCTATTAAAATGATTTAGACACGTGATTTAATATGTAAATTGGGAGCTAATAAAGATTAGCTCTATTAGTTTTTTTTAGCTTTGATGCCTGAGCCTACTTTTATTGAACTGAGAGCAGATTTCCCAAGTAGCATTGATAGCATGATATTGTATCAAGACAGTAATGTGTAGAAAAAATAAAAATGCTTCTTATGTTTGGGAAATGCCAAACAACACATTTCCCTTTGACAGATTTCCATTATATCTCTTGTTAAACTTCTGAAATTTCCCAAAGGGGACATAACTTATATAACAGTTTTTAACCCATTGTACTACAATTTTTTCACCAAATCCTCTTGGACTTGTGGAATTTTTTTCTCTCTCTATAGAAAATAGATTAAAATCTGCTACCACACTAGTGTTTGCTGACCTTATTTGGATAACACTGAATCAGAAGAGAAAGACTTGAATATATATTAAGTAATTATTGTGTTTAAAGCATTCTACTACATGCTTTCTGTGAAACGCGTGTTTGAAAAACTTTCTTGCCCTGAAGTTGTTTACTTTCTCAGCTGCACAGTTAGAAATTTTTATTGGTTTGAAATGTGTTCCTCCTCTAAAGATACTGAAGTGCTAACACAAGTATATGTGAATGTGATATTATTTAAAAATAAGATCTTTGTGCATGTTCAAGTTAAGATAAGGTCATTAGAATAGACTCTAACCTAATATGACTCTGTCCTTATAAAAAGAGGAAATTTGGACAGAGGGAAGTACACACAGAAGAAATGCCATTTGAAGATAAAAATTATAATGCTACACATCAAGGAACAATTAGAAGCTAGAAGAGAAGCTTGAGACAGATCCTCCCTAGCACCTTCACAGTGCAGGGCCCTGACAGCAACTTAATCTCACACTTCCAGCTTCCCAAACTGTGAGACAATACATTTCTGTTGTTTGAGCCACTCAGTTTATGGTATTTTGTTATAGCAACCATAAGAAATTAATACAGACATTCACAAGGAATAACTAGCAATATGCTTCATTGTGTGAAGACTAAATGTGAAGAGAAAGCTGAGGAAGGGAGTTGGAGAGGAAGATGTTGGTTACCTACAAAAAGTCAACTTTCTTTTTTCCTTTTTCTTTCCACTGAAAGACCCTATTTTCCAGCAGAAGTATCAAAAATACCTAATCCTTGCTTTTCAACTCTTCTCTCTTTTAGCTAGAACAGTAGCTTATGGGCCAATGAAAACTAAGGAAAGCTCTTCAGGGGCTCCTGGAAAATATTTTCTCCATAGTAAAAGAAAATATGAAAAGAATGCTCCCTTTCCTCTTCACTGGATCTGCTCCCCTGAGGGAAGAAATTGCTGAAACATGAGGATAAAGAATATGAGAAGCACTTGAGTTCACAGAGATATTAGTGTCAGTGTTCTAATTCTCAACACACCTTGCATCCATACTCCTTATATGTAAGCTAATATAATTCAATAGTTTTAGTTAAAATTTAAAGATTAAGGTTTTGAATGATAGGAAAGGAATAGAGGAACACAGTTAGAAGGGCAAGAGAAGAGCACAGAGCACAATCGTGGATGTGGAGACTGGGGCTCAAACTACCTTCTGGATCTTCCTGAAAATTGCTAAAATCCTCTTCTTTTTAAGGGTCTAATCTGAATGCCACATCATCCATGATTTGTATTCCTCCCTTTTCTGAGTCCCTTTCCTTCTTCCTAACATGAGTTATCAAAAGACTTAATTTCTGTCTTCCTGAAATCTCATTTTCTTTTGTTTACATGCCATAGTGACTACAACTTCCTTGTCCAACTGTCATCACACCACTCAGTATAGTGATTGATGCCATGTAGGTGCTCAATAGACTGTTATTATATGAATAAATGAATGGATGAACAAATAAGAACGAATAGGGGTCTCTTTATTGCTTCAATTATAAAGACAGACAAAACTGTTTCAGTTCTAATCATTTCTCTTTTCTGTTGTTTTCTATGCCAGGCACACTCTTTTGTGTTGGGCATACAGCAGTGATTTATGTTCTATACACAGGGGGAATACAATGAGGACCTGTGATGTGACTAACTTGATCAGATTTTGGCATAAGTGTTGACGTGAATTGCATTAGAACTAGTTAAGAGAAAAGAATGAACGAGTAATTTTGTAATAGTGCTTGTCATAGATAATGAAGTCCTGCTGAAAATCAGTAAAAAGTGTGATAAGAATAATATAAAAGTTGGAGTTGGTAAATATTTGGAGAAAGAAAAGAGATTTGGGGGCTATGGATAGATTTTTTTCTTAGGTTATTAGATACTAGGTGAGATAAGCATTAGAAAAGAAAGAGTAATGTTTTTGTTTTGTTTTTTTAACAACTGGAGAAGACATCAAGTTCTATTTTGGATATGTTCCACCTGTGTGCAAGGACGAGCTTATAACATTGCATATCTTGTCTTAAGGGAACAATGAACATTCGGGTATATATGCCACAATATTATTCCTCATGCAAGAGAGGAAATTTCGTGGGATTCAACGACACAGTAAGTTTAGGATGTGATTATCTTATCTCAATTTAAGTAAAAGACACTTCCAATTTTGGGGGTTTATGTTAAAGGAAACACATATGTTATCTGAAAGATAGTGACAAGTTTTATGTTATAAGAAACTTTGGCGTCACTTCTTCCCTGCACCTAGTGAGTGATGCAGATAAATGTATGAATCATAACTACATGCTTTGTAATCATATGTATTTTATAGTTAGGCCTCTTTCTTAGTAAATATTCAAAACAATTTTTTTTCTAGTGGCTCCAGTAGAAGAAAATGAGTATGAATATCTTTACAGTGTCACATATCTGGTATTGTAAATAAAGGTCAATTGTCATACTTGCTATTGTCTCTGATATTACAAGGTTTGTAGCTTATCAAAGAAGGTCTGCAGAAATTTGGTATATGTCTTTTCAGCTTGATTTTAAAATGCTTTCATTTTGTGAAATATATATTACACTGAGTTTTGGAAAGAGAATAATTTCCTCAGAAATGTAAATGAATTTTAGGAAAAGCTTTTTTTTAATACAAATCCAAAAGAGGCATTTTGCACAGATACTTTGTTTTAGCATTTATCATTGAGGAATTAGAATTGTATATTTACAACTAATTCTGGAGATCATCTGCTAATAGCATTATTGAGTAAAGTCGTCTCTTGAAAATAATAAGAAAATTTGATATAATATCATTGCTTACACTGCTTTAAAAGAAATAGTGCTTTTGGATAACAAAGGCAGTCATGAGAGTGATAAATAAAGTGAACTATAATACATTTTTTCAAAATAAATCCCATTTTATTGTGTCCTTCATTTTCACGTAATACAGAGTACAAAGGAGGTAATGTGCTGAACTCAAAAGGCCAGGATGGAACCGTATTAGTCATCTAGCATAACTTAATGTATAAATTAAATATAATATAAGAGGTTTGAAAATATATGTGTGAATGGTTAATTGCTCGCATACTGAAATTTGATATGCAAAATTGAAACACATGTAGCACACACAATGAGTGAATACAAGCACCACAATAGCACAGTAAATAAATAAGGCAGGGCCGCAGGTCAAATTTACAAGTAGAAAGTCAGCAAAATGCTCATGGTAGCCTGAGCCCTCATTCTGCTTTAAGTAGAATGATCCAAGAGAGTGGCTCCCATTCCCGGGCTATTTTGCAAAGTAAGTAGGAAGTTGAAATGCAGCAGAGTCACCCAAACAATATTGCAGAAATTGAAATTAGAAGGCCTGTGTTCAATGGCTGAGCATATTGCTTCACTGGCAAGGTAATATACTGATTGAAGAAGTCAGTTGTACTGGGTATTTTGCATTTCAGAACTAATATCAGAGGGAAACTGGCCAGTTTATTACTAGCCTCTCTGAGGAATGAGAGTGATTGATTAGCTAACAATATAATTTAGTCTTTCTAACACAATAAATAGACTCAAGGAATAATTTCCTTTTAAAAAATCTAATTTCTCCCTGGTTTTTACATTTTTGTGCCTACTATGACGTCTTCCAGAAAATAATTTCTTCTTATACTTTAATAGAAAAAAAAAAAACATGTTATAACAATCTTTGATATATACAAATGGATAGAACTATTTTCTAATTATGGGGTTAGTTCCAGACTATGTCTTTCTAGAGTAAAGAAGAAATGTATTTCTGATACATTTTTTTTATCTTTCAAAGATAATACGTGGATAACAAATTAAGTTATCATAGATTGATTACACGGTAAAATAAAAGCATTAAGAGAAGAAGAGACTTAAACATTCAATTGATAAAATTTGGAGAGCAAATAAAGGAGCCTCTAGGTACTGAGACTAACATGAGAAGTCATGATGACACTGTACATGAGAAACAAGAGAGCCACTGCTACAATTAATGAGAAATAATGTTGGAAAGGTTGGAAAGGGACATAATGAAAACACTAAAAACACTCAGAAGAGTTAGAATTTAATAAACATTTGAACAAATAAAAAATAAAGCATATGGTGATGCTCCATGCAAAGACTTGCAAAATAACTGATGCATGAGAACAACTATAAAAGGTGAGGAAACACATACCAGTAAATATAAAATATACAATGAATGATATACTGTATGAGCATAATGTACAGTGTCCAATATAGCTTATATATGGTATATAAAGCATACATAAAATTTAAAGTGTACACTGTAACTTACAATGTCTAGTTTATCAAATAATATATATATATATATATATATATATATATATATGTATATGTAATTCAAGAAAAACTATATAGTATATAAATTACAGTTATATATACCCAGGCTTCAGGAACTAGAGTGAGCAAAAACACTGAGAGTAACGAAGTGCAAGAATTGAGAGTGACTCTGGCTCTACATCTAGCCATTACATTACTGCTAACTGCATTCTCTAAGCTGTGCTCTCCATCCCCAAGACTATTTATCAACTACTAATTTGTACTTATTTATCCCTTGACCCCTTTTCTCCCAACTCTCCAATTCCCCTCCTTTCTGGCTGGCACCAGATTGTCATCTGTATTTATGAATCTGTTTTTGATTTGTTTGTTCTTTTGTTCCTTAGATTCTGCATATAAATGACATCATATGGTATTTATCTTTCTCTAACTTATTTCACCCAGCATAATAACTTCTTAGTCTATCCATGTCATTGCAAATGGTAGAATTTCATTTTTTTAAAGGTTGAGTAATATTGCATTGTATATATGAACCATAACTTTTTTATCCAGTCATCTGTTGATGGGCATTTAGGTTGCTTCCACATCTTGGTTATTGTAAATTAATTGTGCTTCCATGAGCATAGGGGTGAATATATCTTTATGAATTACTGTTTTGGTTTTCTTTGGATAAATACCCAGAAGTGCTATTTCTAGGTCAAATGATATATCCATTTTTAATTTTTTGAGGACCCTCAAATTGTTTTCCATAGTGGCTGTACCAATTTACAGTCCTACCAACAGTATATGAAGGTTCCATTTTCTCTGCATCCTCGCCAACACTTGTTGATCTTTGCTGTATTGATCCTAGCCATTCTGACAGGTGTGAGGTGATATCTCATTGTGGTTTTAATTTGTATTTCTCTGATGGTTTGTGACTTGGAGCAACTTTGCATGTATCTGTTAGCCATCCGTATTTCCTCTTTGAAGAAATATCTTTTTGTTGTTGAGTTGTGTGAGTTCTTTATATGACTGTATTTTAAAAGAATATATAGATTTTATAGCCTTTTAAAAATAAATATAACCCAAAATTTACATTTTAACCTCTTTTAAATATCGAGTTCTGAATCTTAGGTATAGACTCATTGTTATGCAACCATCAGCATCCATCTCCAGAACTCTTTTCATCTTGCAAAACTTAACTGTTTTCATTAAACAACAGTTTTCCATTCCTCTTTCCTCTCAGCTCTTGGCAACCACTGTTCTACTTTCTAAATCTATTAACTTTACTACTCTAGTTACCACATATTAGTGGAATCATGAAGTAATGGTTTCTTTTCTGTGACAGACTTATTTGACTTAGCATAATGTACCCCAAGTTCATTCATTTTGCAACACCTGTCAGAATTTCTTTTATTTTTAAGGCTTTATAATCTATTGTATGTATACACCACATATTTTTACCTTTTTTTTTTTTTTGATAGACACTTGGTTTGCTTCCACCTTTCAGCTAAGGTGAATAATGTTGCTATAAACATATGTTCACAGATATCACTTTGAGACACCACTTTCAAATTTTTCTGGATTTATGCCCAGAAGTGGAATTGCTACATCATATGGTAATACTATTTTTTTTTAATTTGAGAAAACAATCTGTTTTTCATAGTAGCTGCACCATTCTGTGAATTATCTTATTACTCTCTTGATTGTGTCCTTTGGTGCACACAAGTTTTTAGGTTTGGTGTAGTACAATTAACCTACTATTGTTTTTGTTCCTTGCCCTATGGGTGTGGTATCCAAGAAATTATAAACAAATCCAACATTGTAAAGTTTTTCCCATGTTTTCTTATAAAAGTTTTATTATTTTAGTTTTTATGTGTAGTCCTTTGGTTCATTTTGAGTTATTTTTTATATATGACATAAATTAGAGGTCCTACTGAATTCTTATACAAATGGATATTCAGCTTTTCTAGTAACATTTGTTCAAAAAACTGTCCTTTCTCCATTGAAATGTCTAGATAATGTTGTCAAAAAAATATTTTTAACATATATGTGATGATTTATTGCTGAGCTTTCTGGTTTATTTTATTTGTCTATATAGTGGTTTTTATGGCATACTTTATGTCATAAAACTGCACTGTTTTTCTTACTTTAGATTTGTAATGTTATTAAACTGGGAAGTGTAAGACTTCTAAATTTGTTCTCTTTCAAAACAGTGTTGTCTATTTGAGATATGTTGAGGTTCTATATAAATATTGGAATAGATTTTTCTTTTTCTGCAAACCTGTTAGTATTTTGGTAGGCATTGCACTGAATCTATAAATTTCTTTTTCTTGTACTGATATGTTAATAATAACTCTTCCAAACCATAAATACAGAATGTCTTTCCATTTATTTGTGTCATTTCTAATTTCTTTAAGCAAAGTTTTGTAATTTTCAGTGTACAGGACTTCCACCTCCACAGTTTTATTTATTTCTAAGTATTTTTTTGAATGCCTTTGCAAATGTAATTATCTTAATTTTCTTTTTAGATTTTTGATAATGTGTAGAAACATCTGATTTTTGTATTCTGAAATTTTGTTGAATTTGTTAATTCTAATTTTTTGGTGGAATTGTTAAGCTTATCTACATACATTCATATATGTTTATATATATAAACATTCATATATACAAATATATGAACATGTCATCTATAAACACAAATAATTTTACTTCTTCCTTTTCAATTTGAATGTCCTTCTGTCTTTCTTTTACTTTCTTTCTCTTTCCTGTTCTCTCTTCCTCCCCCTTTCTCTCTCTCTTTCTCTCTCTCTCTTTCTTTCTTTCTTTCTTTCTTTCTTTCTTTCTTTCTTTCTTTCTCTCTCTCTCTCTCTCTCTCTCTCTCTCTTTCTTTCTTTTTCTTTCTTTCTTTCTTTCTTTCTTTCTTTCTTTCTTTCTTTCTCTTTCTTTCTCTTTCTTTCTTTCTTTTTCTTTTCTTTCTTTCTTTCTTTCTTTCTTTCTTTCTTTCTTTCTTTCTTTCTCTTTCTTTCTTTCTTTCTTTCTTTCTTTCTTTCTTTCTTTCTTTCTTTCTTTCTTTCTTTCTTTCTTTCTTTCTTTCTTTCTTTCTTTCTTTCTTTCTTTCTTTCTTTCTTCTTTCTTTCTTTCTCCTTCCTTTCATCTAGCTACCATGAATAGAACTTTTAATACTATGTTGAATAGAAAGGACAAATTTGAATATTCTTGTCCTAAGAGAAAAATGTTCAGTTTTTCATCAGTGAATATAATGTTAGCAGTAGACTTTTTATATATGGCCTTTATTAGGTTGAATTCTGTTTGATAGTATTATGTTGAGGACTTCTGCATTATGATGCATCAAGAATATTGGTTTGTAGTTTTCTTGTAGTGTCTTTCTCTGGCTTTAGTCTCCTAGAAATTCTGGCCTTATAAAATGATTTCAGAAGTGCTTCCTTATTGCTGATTATTTGAAAGAGGATCATTGTGTATTTTTCAAATATTTAGCAGAATTTGACAGTGAGGCCATCTCCTCCTGAGCCTTTCTTATTGGGAGGTTTGTGGTGACTGATTCATTCTTCTTACTAGTTATAGGGCTGTGCAGATTTTCTATTTCTTCATGAATCACTCTTGATAATTTGTGCATTTTTAGGAGTTTATTCATTAAATCTCTGTTATCAAATTTGTTGACATACAATTGCTCCTAAGAGTATTCTACTTAGTCATATTTATTTTTGTAAAATAAGATGGAGTGTTTATTTTTTATATCTGTTTTCTTAGTAAATCTAAATAAATATATGTTATCTGTGTTTGTATTTATGAAAAAACAACTTTTGATTTTATTAATATTATCTATTGCTTTTCTACTATTTCATTTATCTCAGTTTTAATATTTACCATTCTCTTCTTTCTGCTAACATTGGATTAGTTTGTTCTTATCTATCTTTTAAGGTGGACAATTAGGCTTTTGATTTAAAAACTTTCTTATTTTAAAAAAGTAAGCATTGACAGACCTGAAGAAAGAGGCAGAGTACATAAGCACTCTGCTTGCCTTCTCCCATGACTATTGTAAAATTGAAACTACATTATAGGAAAATAAAGCTGGAGAACCATCTGACCACATACAGCATACCAAAAGAATGGTCTCAGGAGGCTCTAGACCTTGCTGAAAAAGATCCCATTCTGCAGTGTCAACCTGTGATTGTATGCTGTGGTCATGGTCAGGCCTCACAAACAGTCAGCCTGAAGGTCAGTCTCACCCAATGACATTCTAACAGATATCAGGCTCACCTAACCAATACTAGAAAACAGCAGATCTACCTAATACGTAGAAATAAAAACACAGAGGTAGCAAAAATGAGTAAACATAAAAACATGTCTCAAATGGAAAAAAAAGGAGTAAACTCCAGAAAAAGAACTAAACAAAATGGTGGAAGCAACCTATCAGAGACCAGTTCAAAATATTGGTCAAAGAACTTAAAGAGAACTTTAACAGAGAGATAGTAAGCATAGAAAAGGACATAAAAATCATTTAAAAAGGACCAGTCAGAAATGAAAAATACAATAACTAAAATAAAGAATACATTACAAGGAATCAATATTGGATTATATAGAGCAGTGTATCAAGTCAGGGATTTGGAAAACAACATAGCAGAATGACAAAGAGAAAAAAATAATTAAATAAGAATAGTTTAAGGCAGGGGTCCCTAACCTCCAGGCCGGGAACCACAAACCCATAACAATCTACAGCCTGTTAGGAATCAGGCCACACAGAAGGAGGGGAGCAGTGAGCAAAGAAGCGAGGATTCATCTGTATTTGCAGCCACTTCCCAATGCTAGCATCACTGTCTCAGCTCCACTTCAGATCATCAGGCATTAGATTCTCATAGGAGAACCTATCCTTGGTGCCAAAAAGATTGGGGACCACTGGCTTAAGAAATCTATGGAACAACATCAAGCATAAAAATGTTCACATCATGGGGGTACCAAATAGAGAAAAGCAAGAGTAAGGAAGTAAAAAACTATTTGAAACAAATAACATTCTGAAGAAATAATAAGTCTAATATTCCTGAAGTTTATAATTGTCATTAAGCACAAATTAGTTTAGATGATGGGTAGTTTAATTTCCTGATGTTTTCCAAATTATTTTATTCTAGATAAAGAATTCTTGATGTGTATATAGCCATAATGAAGGGAGAAGGAAGTTATAATGACATAATTTTATTTTGAAATAAGTACAATTTGACAGGGATTTATAATTTTCATAAAACATATATCTTTTGAAAATAAGTCAGTGAATTTTCTCAACCACTTGAAAGTGCTTTAATGACATGGTGTTCATATCGACTTCATGGCATCAAAATAAACATTTTCCAAGAAGCACAATAAAAGCAGCAATTTAGGTTTACATTCACAGTTTGTGATAGAAATGTATTTTCTATAATGCCCTATACTAAAATTCAGCTGTCAGAATGTTAGCAAGCATGATTCAGTGTCCATTTTGAATATAGAGATAATAGGCAGTTGATATAAAACCTAAATTTCACTGGCTATCTCTTAAGTACACCTCTAAAGTGTCACTAGTAATTACATCATCACAAAGTTATTTGACCTAATTTGTATTTATGTTCTTCCCAATTATGTTTGTATGAAAGAAAAATTTATTTATTAGAAATGAAGTAGCTGTGTCATATTATTGCTTCTCTAGCACCAATTTTTTTATGGAAAGTTAAGTAAAAGCCACTTTCTTCTATTTTGGCTGTTATATAAAAAATGCTTTATTTTTTAAATTTTATAAATGACAGTCATCTCTATCAAACCCATTAAAAGTATAACTGCCAAAAGATATCATTTTGGATACCTGGCAAAGATGTGAAAATTACTTTGTGGCTATAACCACACAAAATTATCATAAATTGTTTCTTAGCTGAGATTACATGAAAAATATTATGGACAGATACAAAACATCCACTAAATACTTCTTAGTCACCTGTAAAATATTAGAGTTGGGACTAATATCAATCAGGAGTACTCACTTATGTGTAAATATTGTAGAAGGAATTAAATACCTAAAACACCAATAGTTTTCAAGTACTGTAGTAAATAAAATAATTTTTAAAAAATGCATTAAAGAAAACAAATAAGTAGGTTAAATAAAAAATATAAAGTTGTTCTATCCTTGATTTACTTTAAATGATAATACAAGAAAGTCTTCTGTGAGGAAATGATAAGCTTTTCACACCTATGCTTATATATTTTGTTATAAAAGAAAATATGAGATTTCTGAATCAGAGACAAAGTTATTATTTCTTCTAATAATAAATGCATCATTTCCCATTTCTCATATTTTTTTACAGGCGGGCAATGCGATAAGGGCAGACACCATTCTTCCTGTGAGCAGGAGTTTCTTTCATCACAGAAAAGGGAGACAGAAAATATGAATCTGAAAGCACATATAGAACCTGGACACCAGCCCCATTCCCTCTGCAGAGAATGAAAGAAAATATTTGCTATCTAATATCTTACAATCATTGAAGGATAAGTGTACAGGTTTGAGTTTCATCACCCATTGAAATATAGGTACATATATCTAGAGAGACTTATCCTTAGAGACCTAGCATGGTCTTAAGATTGCATGTTTTTTACTCATCATTTCACTTTCAAGGCCTGATCTTTATTCCAGTGGCTATTAGTTTGTTTATTTGTTTTTCCCAGAAAACCTTGAATGTGAAGAAAGGTGAAAATATTATAATGCTTCTCATAAGAGATGATAAGACTGAAAAAAATGGTAAGGGCCTAAAATAAGGTGTGTAAAAAATATGTATTTCCAAGAATTCAATAAGTTCAAAGGCTAGTCATTAAAAAAAATCAAAGACTTGGATGTGCTTGAAAAGTTTGAAGAAAACCAGTGTAGTCAGAGCAGGGTAGATATACCTGTTGAAGTGATCCTGATGAAAGCTAAGTGACTAAGTGATCTGGAGGTGTGTATAGAAGAGATGAGATGATCCTGTATGTATTTATATTCCCATCAACAGTATAGGGTAACTCATTTCTCTATATCCTCACCAACGTCTGCTGCTATCTTTTTTTCTCAATGTTCTAAAAATTTCTAAAAGTGTATTTTTATATGTTTATTGAATATTTATGTATTCTCATATATGAACTACCTGTTTAATTTCTTTTAAATTTTGTGGGGTTTTTTTCTTATTGTTTTTTAAAAATATTTATGTATTCTGAATGTTTCCCTTTCAAAAATGTTCTTAACAATTCCTGCTATTTCTTGATTTCAAATTTTTGCTTTAAAATGATGATACATCCACAGGAAGATGAAAAAGAAATATATATAAGTTCTATCTGCCTTCACTCAATTTCCTTCAATAATTGTGTTTGACATAATTATAGTACAAATCAAAAATGAGAATTTGACACAGGCATAATGTGTGTATATAGTACTATATCATTTTATTATACCCTTAAATGTATGTAACCACCAATACAATCAAGATACAGAACTATTTTATCACCAAAGCAGTCTCTTGAAGACTGAACAGTGGTAAAAATCCTGACTCTCCATTAGACTTCTTCAAGAAACTCCAGCAAGTGGCTGGCTGCCTCATTTCCCTCAGGTGAAGGTGAAAAACCTAGCTCCCCATCTGGTTTCCACTGAGAGTGTGGAAAGATCTTTTTACCAACAGTGAGAAGGGAAAGTGCCAGCTCCCTACTTAGTCAACTCTGACACTACCCTGGGGAGAAAACTGACTTGATTCACTAACACCTGGCAAAGGTGAAGTCTACACCCTCCACTCACCCTTTTCTAGCATTAAGTGGGGTGTGATCACAGCTGTTTTTTTTTCTGAGGTTCAGTTGGAATAGAGCATTTATTCTTTAAGAGTTTTCTGTCTTACCAATCTTCCTCTCTTCCTCTTTTCTGTTATTTTATTTTACTATTTTACTTTTTGGACTAGAAAAAAAATATTTTTCCAAAAGACTATTTTTACACCATTACTCTGTAGTGTCATCTTTTTCATAAATAAACTCTATATTTTTGAACTCTATCATATTCTATTGTTCTATTTATCTATCATGTATTCACATCTTTCTTAATTGTATAATAGATCTTGACTTCAGAGTATATCTCCTCCAATATTTCTTTTATTAATTTTGGTTTTCTTAATTTCTCTCAATATTTTTTTAGATTAGATAACACATATTTTTTCTTATGATTCTTAGTCCATATAATTATTTTCCTTCTGTGCTTATTTTTCATAAATGAAGTTATTGGCAATATGATAAATCATATTTATGGAATGAAAACCCAATATTAAAAAGATTTCTCCAAATCAATGTGTGTATTCAGTGGAATCACAAGCAAGATACTAATAGATTAACTATTGCAAAATAGATGTTAGGAGCAAGAAAATTTTCAACTTAATATTTACATTTTTCTCTTAATATTATAAAAATATTCAGCAACATTCATGCTATCATATTTCAAATTGTCTTTTAAAATATCCTTGTATTGAGTAGTATTTTGAATAAAATTCAGTTTATTTTAAGATTTATTTTAACAGGGATTGAGAGAGCTTTAATTTTATTTTCAGGTAATTTATTTGTTATCTGAATTCAATAAGTGAAATTACTGATACAAAAATAAATACAGCTCTATGAAGAAAAGATGGTAGATTTTGGAGATCAAAAGTCATTTTTACTTCTTTCCTGTTCACTGATGGAAATAAGGCTAAGTATACCTTTCTGGACTTTTGGGGTTGGCTAATGCACTATGAAAGATCATTGTGATGGATGAGAATTTTTAGAATGCAGCTGAGAATAGCTAGAGAGAGCAGTGCTTATCAAGAATCTACACTTATTTAAATAGCCAAGACAGTACCTCAGAAAAATAATGATTCTCAAAAAAAATTTGATGTTCTTCTGTAACAAGCAAAGGGATTTTTCATTAGAAACTGAAGTAAGATATGATCTCATGTTTTCAGATTTTTCTCTTAGAAACTTTTAAGTTTCTCTATGATAAATTGTTACATTCATTAGATAACATGTATTTTTCTTATAATTCTTAGTCCATTTAATTATTTTCTCTCTGTGCTTATTTTGATAAAAGTAAATAAAAACATAAGATATTTGTATTTATATAAGAAATAATTAACTATTTAAACTTCAATATACACATTAATACATTATTGGAAAGGTCATTTGATTAAATAAACAACACTGAAATGTAAAATAAGGATAACAGGCTTTTGGTATCACTATGGTATAAAATGTATATGTCAACATATGATCCATACAAACCATGTCCTATGAATAAGAGTTAACAATTTAAGATCCATGGCATTCACTGATTAAGTGTAAAATATGAAACCTTGGCCAATATAAACAACAAAGTTATCTGTGATTGATGATATAATTTACTCATTTCCTTCTGAGAAGTTTAAAAATCTTTCCCAAACTATTAGCTCTCAGTTTAAAACATATTGTTATAAGGGCTGGAATAAGCAATGGATTCTTTTATTCCCTTTACAAATTTTAAAATTAAAAAAAAAATCAGTGGAGCACAGTATTAAGCCTAAATAAAATTTAATCAAGGTTATAATAAAAATAGACTATTAACTCCAAATGGGTAATTAAGAGAAGCTTGTATATTCCCAGCCATTTCTAATCTTCTTAACTCTCTATACCACTGTTTAAACATTTTACTAATTATTTTTTTCACTTGTCAGTCAGACATTTTTACCAAGTCACCTGGAAGCAGTTTATTTTGAATCAACTGATACATAAATCATTTTTATATTTCTACTCATGGAATCCCTTGCATTGTCAAAGGTTAAGGTTCAATTGTGTGTGTGTGTGTGTGTGTGTGTGCACATGTGCATGTATGTGTTTGAGAGAGAATTAATATGACAGCAAGCTTCAGGTATTAAAAAAAAAATGCCTACTTCTGAAAAAATTGATCTCATTTATCTTTCTTTCCATTCTATCCTAGCTCCTTCATCTTCCTCTCACCAAAATGTAATGCTAGTACATTTTAGTGTTTCCCAGTAGAAAGAAATGCAGTTGCACATTTAAATTTTTCAATCCAAAAAGCAATCAATACACAATGGCAGGTATTTTGTTTCAGAAGAAAATGGGTTTTGTGCTTCTAAAGAAGAGCAATGAGTATCTGCGAGGAAAAAAATCCAGCCTTGGAGGTAACTACATTTATTTTGTTCAAGAGAGGAATTAAATAAAAATTTAAGTCTGTACAAAGATTAATATAAATCTATTTCATTTGGTATTATCTATTGTTTTCCTAAAGGAATAAATAATGTCAATAACTTACAGGTAAGTTAAGAAAATGTCATGTTAAGCTCAAGGAAAATGTGGATATTTAGTGTATTTAAATCATATAAACAAATTAGTGATCAGATTATTCAAGTACCTGCATTTTTTATATGTGTTAAAGATACAATGGGATGAATAGTTATGGAAGCCTAATATTAAACCTAAGAAATAATAGTTTCCAGCTTGTTAAGACTAAATTGACCTTCTAAAGTAATTAACATATGAAGTGGGACCCAATCCTTCAGGGGAAGAGCATCATTAGACTTATGGCCTCTACAACACTTCATTATATACTGATATCTGAAAGATTATAAGGTAAACTTTTATACAGGTGAATGACTTTGGGGATAAATAACATATTATGAACAATTTGATGGGATGAGATAGTTATTATTGAAATTGAGTTTGTGGTAAAGGTTTCACCTCAAAGTAAAATTCATCATGAAGAAATTGTTAATCTTAAGGTTCAGAAATTTGGGAAATGACTTATTTTGAATGTTGTAATAATTTATTATGATATGTGCTTATATTAAGAGAAAAATAATACACTGAACAGAAAATTTCTAACAACAGATTAAATATATGTGGTTGTAGCTAACAATGATAAATTGAAACAGTTAAACATTGACAAACTTTTTCCCCCCTTTACCACCTGGGGCACACTACCCACACTGTAGAAGAGCTGGAAATACTGGACAATCTGGGACAGGAGATGATAGAATGATTGAAGGCCATCCTAAAAGCTCTCTTCTTATAAGAGCATGTGCAGGGACTGTGACAAATTACTCTGATTAAAGAAAGAGATAGAAACAGTAATAGAAAAGTTGGTTGTATTTCTTTCTCAAACTAATAGTCTATTATTTTTTTGTTTTTCTAATTTCATACTCATTTAGTGAAATTTTTCAGAAATATTCTTCTCTAAGTTATTTATCTCACTTTGAGTATCCAAACCTATTGAATGTTTCTGCTTCTCCTCCTTCTTCTTCCCCCCTCTATCTTTCATCTCTATCTCTCTAGCTCTATCTCTGTCTCTCTCTTCCCCTCTCCTCTCTCCCTCTCTCTCAACCTTTTGAGTGTGCTTGATAATTTTTAATTATGAGCTTATTATTTTTTACAAAATGGGGATTCCTGTAGTTCTATATTGGGGGGAGAGAAGACCATTTTCCTCTTTCAGGGACCACATAGGGCCATGAGCAAAAACTGCTCTGAAGAGTGTACAGATCTATGGTAAAATCCATACAGTGTAAGTGTGTATAGTATCATTATTATCTTAGTGACAGTATAAATCCTGGTTCCTCTCCTCCAATTACTATCTCTGTGATCTTTGATATGTTATCTCTCTGTGCCTTAATTTGTTCTTTTGTAGAATAGGATTGGTAATAATAATATAACTATCTCATAGGGAGATTATTATGATAAATAATAAATGTAAATAGTGCCTGGCAAGTTATATAATCTATATAAACATCATGTTACTGTTTTTGTCATTATTATTATAATCATAGATATTTTTGTTCACTGTTATTGGAATCTCTTAATAAATATCTATAATTTAGTTTTTGAAAAATAGTCTTTTTATTAATTAAATGACAAATATTTTGGAACTATTTATTAGCTAAAATATTCATAATGTCCTTATAAAATAAAATAAAATAAAATAAAATAAAATAAAATAAAATAAAATAAAATAAAATAAATAATGTAAAATTCAACTTGAGTTGGAACTTAAGGACAGAACATGTTTGAATTACTGAGAGGAAAGGGACAAATACATCAAGCTGATGTACTTGTACGTCTAGGTACAAGTGAAGATGTTGAGGAAAGGATGGAGAGAACATCCTGGTTTCACTAGAGGGTAAGAGTTTTATTGGTCAAAGATGGCAGGATTTTCACGTGGCCAGTTCTACAGGACAGAGGACACAGGGAAACTCAACTGCAAAAGGTGAACACTGGAGAGGGATAGAGAATGGACAGGTTTCCAGTCTTCATTCTGATCTAGAGATATGATTTAGAATGTTTGATTAAAGTTGTGAAGGATTGCTATTGTTCAGAGAAAAGCACAGCCAATGACAAAAGAGATTATAAGTCAACTATTTATGAAATTCAGAAGAAAATATACACATATCACATACTAAAAAAAAGAAAAACTGATGTTTTTAATGCAATTTAAAATATCATTGGACTTTTCTAAAGACCTCACAGACAGCAAGCTTCCAAAAGGCCAGTCAAATCTCAGATGACCAGCATGCTCAGGAGAGAATCTAGGGCCATAAGCCAAGTGGAAGTAGTCAAGCAGAGAGAGAGAAATATTTTATGGTTTTACTCATATGTGAAAATGAAAACCAAACCATAACAAACAAACAAAAACAAAATTATAGAAACAGAAATCAAAGGGATGGTTACCAAACGAGAGAAGGTTGGCAGATGGGAGAAAAGAGAAATGGGAATAGTCATTAATATCATAGTGAGTTTGCACTGTGACAAATGATTACTAGAATTAGTGCAGTAATATATTGTAAAGTCTAAAAACGTTGAATCACTATTTTGTACACTTAAAGCTAATATAACCAATATATGAGTATGTACCTACTATAGATAGATGATAGATAGATGATAGATAGATAGATGATAGATAGATGATAGATAAGTAGATGATAGATAGGTAAAGTAAATGGAGTAGAATTGTAACAAAAAAGTGCTATCTAATGGGTCTTTGAATAAATAACAATCCTCATGTATGTGGTATGACTCTGTGTAGAAATGTTGCATTTGGCACAGTGAAACAACAAGGAGTCTTCAAGAAAGGCATAATCACATGGGAAGATGTACAAAATGGCATTTAAAAAGACAAAATGGATATGAGAGTTTATAAATAATGAAAGGTTATTAATTTCAGAATGAGATTTTCAGGAAGGGTATGATATAAAGTTTTGAATAATAACAAGAAAAATAATTTTAGGAGAAATATTAAATTGTAAATTATAATTTTTTCTGGTCTTTTAACACAATATTGGTCACTTTTTGCTGAAACATAAAATACAATGGAAGGAGAGAAAAGAAGGTTCCATGAAAAATTACTTTTATTTTTATTATTTTACATAAAAAATTATTACTTTTTAAATGTTTCGGACATTGTGAAAGCTGCGTGGATGGATGCAAGAGTAACTAAGTGATAGAGTCTTCACTATCAAGGCAACAATAAAGGCCATATTTACATAGAGTATTATTCCCTGCCACATGGGCATTATGCTGCACCTTTAATATGTGCAGAAATATCTACCCGGGGTTGATTATTATACCTTCAAAGAAATTCTACTATAAATACACTTTGAATTTTTTAATTTACTTGACGCCTTAATGTTTTTTCATTTTTCACATTGTATACAGAGCTAAAAAATAAAGGTTCTTAGAATATATGAAGAGTGTGCAGGTGGAGAATTTGAGATATTATTGTCCCAAGAAGGACTTGAAGCAGACAGAAATAAAAATACTTTTGTTCATTGTTTCACTTTGAGCTGCGTGCCTTGGCATACAGGAGACATAATGTAAAAGTTTGAGGTCACCAAGCAACATGTTACATCAATGAACTCTGGTACTAAAATTTTCCAACAATGTAGAAAAATACATAGCCTATGAATAATTATTTTCAAATGTAGTTATTCATTATTCAGAAGTTAAAACTAAATTTTTAATCCTGAAGAATTCGAAGTAGTATTTGAATGCTGGCAATGTTTTTATTCCTAATTTACTCCTTTGTCTATTTTTACCCACCCCTTTTTTCACACCTTGGATGATTTACGTTAAAGCCCTAAATTCATTAAATAATGCAAATGTCTTACCAAATGGTCTTCTACATACTTGCCAATGGAAAACAATAGTCGCCATGAATTACAGACAAGACAATTGACAAACAGAGCTATTCAGTTAACTCTCCCTCAAAAATGATGCCAGAGTTGGTCAATATGGAAATAGCTTTACCAAGTCCTTCTTTCACTCCACCTCTATCCTATAGGTCAAAATTCATTTTTCTCTTTGGCACCATTTTATCAGAGCTATGCTCTCATGCTCTTCCTAACTGGTCTTACCCTCCACAACTTATACTCTATCGGCTTTCTCATGCATTTTCAGGAATGTACCAAATTCTAAGCAACTTGATCAATTAATTTTTATGGATTATTTAAAATAAATATTTCATTGTTAGTATATAATAACTTTGGTTATGATTTGAAATATAAAAATAGCAAATATTATATTGTAGTATTTTTATAACACTTATAAAACAAGATCATTTCATTGAAAAGTCATTCTAGAAATGACTTCTGAGAAAAAAGCCTGTGAACTTAATATTAACTGCTTCTTTTTGATAAGAATTTGTATACAACTTTCTCAGTGGAATCCTAAAAGAGAAATACATTTTTTATGCTTCATGTATTGCTATGCTTTCTTAGTATTGGTGCTCCTTGAATGAAAACACTGTTGATAGTAATATTGTGTCTAATGTGATTGCTTTTCTAAAGTAGCACACAAAAGTTCTGTCAAAACATTTGATTGTCTCATGCAAGATGTGGAATTTAAAGTGGTGCCTAATTATTGGATGCCACTACTACTGTCAAATAAATTACATTATCTTCCCTATTAAAACTGAGAAACAATTGAAAATATTAGATTAGGTATAATTTTCAATTTGATTGAAACAAAAAAGAAAAATACTCATCAAGAGTACTCTATTAATGTATCCATTGAAGTTATCCTATGATGGAGAAAAGTTTGAATATTCTATCCCAAAATAGTGAGACATTTGAACTGTGACACACTCAGTGTAGTAGTAAACAACCATTAACAAAATGATGCCATTACAATCTAGAATGAGCGCCTGTAATGGAGTATACTATGACTATACTTGCTTAAGAGCAAACAGATATGTAAGAAAAATAAAGAAAATTAGACCTGAAAAATTCAATTGACCTACTTAATCACCATGGCATATTAAGCTTGAGAACTTATTTGGTCCAGAAAAATATTTCCCGGAAAAGATAAAATTGTAAACCAATAAATAAATTTATTGTTTGATCAGAAATTTTATGCAGATCAAATATCTGATGTAGTAATCACCTTGGAAAACAGCTCACATCAGAAGCAACAGTTTAATTTTCAAGACTAACTTCGACAACCTCACCTTGCTATTACCCACTAATTCTAAACAATTGTGTTAAGATTTTTATTCTGTTCCCAGTAGTTCCTCTTCCTAGAAGATTTACCTTAAAGCACTCAGTCCAGACCTCAAATCCTATGAATACCCATTTTTGTCTCCCTACTTCTTAAACACTACTGTCTCTTACTCTGTCAAGGTGGTATATTCTTCCTTATTGCCGTGATTCTTAGCAAATTTAATTCTGCATTATTAATGTAGTATATATTTGGGGAGCTCAATAGAATGATTTTTTTGGTGATTTTGAGAAATATTTTAGAAAAATTTAAAATTTAATTTTAGTCCAACTTCAAGGTATAATTAACTAATAAAAATTGGGCACATTTAAGGTATACAGTGTGATAACTTGATATACATGTAAACTGTGAAATGATTGTCACAAGCAAGCTAATAGATACATTCCTCACATCGTTACATTCTTTCTTTCTTAGTGAGAACACTTAAGATTTACTCTCTTAGTAAATTTAATTATGCAATATCTTGTTTTCTGAAATCTTATATTCATTCTTATTTCTCTCCCCTTTTTTTATTCCTCTCTTTCCTCCCTATTTTTTCTTCCTTCCTTCCTTCCTTCCTTCCTTCCTTCCTTCCTTCCTTCCTTCCTTCCTTCCCTCCTGCCTTCCTGCCCTCCTGCCTTCCTGCCTTCCTGCCTTCCTTTCTTCCACCTGCAGTTATTTCAGCATATATTTAACAATTATATTATTTACTATATGTCATCATCAAGTTACTTTCTTAAAAAATGAAAAATGCCTCACTCACATACACACAGTATAGGTAAAAAAAAAAAAAAGGCCCTAGGCAGAGGTAGTTCATATGTAATATTAGAAGTTTGTAAGCTCTTTATAGCCAAAAGCTTATAAGTAATTTTATTCTCACATATAGCAAGATCAAAATTAATATTGAAATATTGGGGGTATAACAGTAAAAAAGTAAGAAACATGCAGTAATAAAGAAGTTAGGCTCTATTCTGCATTGTTTACAAAGTCATAGGTAGACAATAAGAAGGAGATGAACATTTACAATGATTTCCCTGGCAAAAGTACAGATGACTACATAAACAAATGAGTTTAGAGACTAAAAGGTTATCTAGGAATCTCTAAGGAAAATCCAGAAAAGAGTGAATGAAGACCTGATTTAAGACTGAGGCAACAAAAAAATTCAGATATAAAATCTACAGAAATCAGAGACCATTTATGGAGTGTAAGAAGTAACAGAGGAAATAAATACACAATATTTCAAGATTTCTGATATAAATGATTAAATAGATGGCACAGCCACTTAAACAAATGTAAGGAAAAGTCAGAAAAGTAAGAAGATAGATTTGGATTCATAGATGATGTATTCAGATTTGTTAAACATTGTGAAAGACGCTTCCAAATGAACATAAAATTTGCTGTATTTGTTATCTTACATAATTCCTTTGTTCTTTTTTCTTTTACACAATTATGTATAAATTTATTTCAGCCTGACAAGGTAACTAGGCATGAGAATTCAAATTCTAAAGCCAGACTGCCCTAGTTTAAATCTTGGCTCAAATTTTGTAGACTGTATGAATGTGGGCAAATCACACATGTGTTCTGAACTTTGATTTCCTAATCTGTAAAAATTAGATCTAAAAATAAAACTAGCAATGCTTATTTCTGGGGTCACAATGAGAAATAAATGGCCAATACATATAAAGGGCTTAAATAATTGTGAATTATTATTACTAATCTACTTTATATCTTCTACTTTAATACTACTTTAATACTTCTACTGAAGTATTCTTATTTGCATAGCTCACAATATATCAGACATAAATTAATTATGGATGCCTGCTTCCCCCCAAAAAAATGACTAGCTATTAACAATATTCTCTGCCTCCTTATTGTGTCCAGCATTATAACTGGTATACACATCTCATAAAAATATTTATTTGCCACATATGTGTAACTGCTCATATGATTGATGAGATCTATGATGGTCAGAAAAAGCATTATGTACAATAATAAGTATAGACTGAATTTATCACACTTGGAGAGTGGAAACCTGGAATTATCCATGTTGGAATATGGCTTGAGTACCTCACTTGAAGGGTCTTGAAAACACAAAAATAATTTTTGATCTCAAGAAGAGGACAAAGACAAAGTACTTTATGTGAACTGAGGTCTAAATATAGAATGCTATGAGGACGTAGACGCAGATGGGAAATGAAACTGGAGTTATAGGAAAAGAACTCTGTGGTATCAAATGGGCAATACAAAGTGAATAGAAAGCAAACAGGGACCAAATCATGAGACTTTCACTGCAGGAAAAAGACAGTATCTGGTGAGGGAAGGGTGTCAAATACATACAAGAGCTAGAAAATATTTTCTTAATCATTAAAGTGGATAATTAAGCAAAAAGAAAAAGTAGTATTTCTAGGTGGAAAATAATTAACTAACAAATAAAAAAATTAAAAGAGGGAAATGAAAAACTGAGAGGTAAACCTGAAGGCATTTGCAAATATTCAGGAATAAAAACTTTGTTTTTAACTACCACTCCAAAAATGTAAATAACCCCTCAGTGTTTTTTTCAAAACTAGAAAGCTGAAAATGAAAATTTCACTTAAAGACACATCTCAAAATGTTCCTACTATAAAAGAATAAGATAGAAAAAAAGACCTCGGTGGCAAAGTAAGGCAACCAAGGATCTTTCTCCTTGTCTACATTTCAAGTGGAAAATGTATTAAAAGCAGTCCCTGGAATTTAAAATACAGCTATCTTCTCATTTGGATTTTGTGTTTAAATTTATAACACTTGAGTGATTAGAAAAATTTCAAGTCCATAAATTAAAGTGTGCTGAGCTTGGTAGTCTTTGGCCTTTCAGCCAGCATAAGACAATATAAATTATCTACAGAGAAAATAACCTTAAAACCAATTCCTCAAGATTCCCACCAGTTAATTTTACTCAAGCACAAATATATATTTTAAAAGTGCATATAAATATTTTATATTTTGTATTTTATGCACAAAACAACTTCTATTATAATTGAGGCTTTGGAGATATAAATAATTGAGCTTCAGACTTAAATCATGTAAATCTACTAATTTTTAAATATAAAACAATTACTTTGAATACATTTGAAGGGAATAATTTATGGAACTGGTTATGTGTTCAAAAAACAAAAACCTGTCAAAAATTTCTAAAATGTTAAAAATAAAGTCACTAGAAGATTTTCTAGAAGGAAAAAATACAGTCAGTAAATTTTTAAAAAAATGAACAAATCAAATGAAATTAAACAGAGGAAAATAAAGAATAAATTGAAAAATACAAATTACAAGATAAATACAAAGGAAGATGACAAATTTAAGAAATTGGGTAGAATTAAATGCTCTAAAAATTGGCATTTAAACTAAAAAAAAAGAGAGAGACAATGAAAAAATAATAATAATTACGTGGATGTACCAGCAATAATGGAAATAATCAAACCAAAAAAAAATAAACAGAAATTTTCATCTCCTCATATCAGCATTGAAAGTCTTTCAAAAGCTAGGGAGGCAGAAAAAAGAGAGTGACTGGCAAATGAATCTTAAAACGATATCTTAATGGTAAAAATAGATGTCAGAATACACTGGAAAATAACTGCAATGTTTTAAGATAAATTTACTACATGCTTTTATTTATATATATATTATAATTTAAAACAAGAATTGAGAATTTACCATTGGTAGTCAGTGAAAAAAGAAATCTAAAACTTTATTCAGGAAGAAGATGAATAATTCCAAAACAAATGTCTGAAACGCAAGAAGAAAAAGTCAGTCTAGAAAAGTGTAAAGTTTTACACATCATGTGTGTATATCCATATAGAACAAAACCAAACAAAAAGACTAAATGTAAATAGAGAATAATAATACCACGTGATTCGTGGATTCATGGGAGGGGAATATGCAATGCTAAGTGTTCTAAAGTCCTTGAATTGTTTGAAAGTTAGGCAAAAACAACAGGTAAATTTAGATTTTTAGTGGCATTTCAATTTAAGGGTAAATAATAAAAAGATAAAGTAAAACAAACAACAGTCAGTGGGCAATGTCAGAGATAAACAAAAAAGAAATAAAAAATCAAACAAAACCCCTCATTAAGTAAATTTTAAATAAAAAGAGAAAGTAATTCAAAATTCAAAACAATAAAATAAGTAGATGTTGATCCAATTATGTGATAGAAAATTAAGTGTAGTAAAAGGTAACATTAATGTGATAATGTATATTTTAAAAGAACAAAAATTAGAGCAACTGTTACCTAGAGTGGTAAAGCAGTAAAAATATTACTTTAAAATAGTATATTATACATTTACATTTGGTATTATGTATTTTATTTTTTTGTACAGATGGCCTTAAGTGGTAGAAAAAATACTTGTTTTATTTAATTGACCCAATGGCCTTTTAACTGTCTGCAGAGGAAAACCTATGATAATATAAAGACAATTCATTAGAAGTAATAAGAGGGTATGGCAATAATATTTGGGGACATAAGTATAAAAACAAAATCAATTTTTATTTATATATATATATACAGACAAGAGTTAGAAAATATTTTAATTAATACCAATTAACCACAAAAAATATATCTAGGATTAAATCTTTCAAAAGATGTCAATACATTTACTTATATGAGAAGATAGTATTGTAATGATACAAATTTCTCATCTTATTTCATATTTTAAATTATTCAAAAGTGTGTTGCTATTGTTTTATTATTATTATTATTAATTATTAATATTTACTATTAGAGCCTACTGTGCCTATTCTAAATTTTATATGGAAAGCATATAATCTAAGAGGCGAGAATGTTTCGAAAGAAAATAGGGTTGGAGAACTTGCCTTACCTTGTAGTAGATACAGTAATCAATAAATCAAGGTATTGATGCACTGATAAGTAATTGTTGCAGAATAAAGACATACAATGAATCTTATGCATGCTTGGACATTAATACATGCCAATCATGCGGTGCAATATTCTAAGGAAAAGAGTGAGATTTAGAAAAATGGTGCTGTGGGAAGTTGTTTCTCTGTGATAAGGACTATCTAAAATTTAAACCTCTTTGAAAAATCAAATCATTTGGATTAAATGCCTAATAAAAAATTTAATTTTGTAAGAAAGTATAATAATATAGGCATTTATCTTTATGACAAGGCAAACAGCTCAGAAAATAGACAAATATGCAAAAGATATTTAACCTCATAAGAAACCAGATGAACACTTACATAGAAAGATATTTCTTTATATTTTTAACAATTAACTACAAAATATATAATAGCTCCACTTTTTAAAATTCTTGCCTAATATTTAAGCACTGTCATATGTTGTATAGTTTGAGGTAACAAGAACAGTGGACAGTTTAATTTAGTAAAATTTATTATTATTATGTTTTTGTGTATTTTAAATATAATACATTTAAAAGTAAAAGAATTAAATTTAGGGAGGTAGAATGCTGAGTATATGATTTCTTAGTACAGACATATACTCAGATATTTCTTTGTATCTTAGGCGAAAAGTGGTGTTAGCAGGTTTAGGAGATTTAAAGAACTTGAAGTAAGCCAACAGAGATGTGATTCACATAATCACTATATTTGAAATGAATATAATTGACTATAAAAACTCATTAACGAAAATAACTCTGCTTAGCATAAATTACGTTGTGAAATGAAGATTCGTAATCTCTCAGGTACTCTGCCTGCCTCTCAGTCTCTCTCCCTTGTGATCATTTTCAACCATTGACATGTCAGATGTTCTTAAAGACTTATTTACACTGGTTAATCTGGGTTTAGAGACACATCTGCTGTGTGATGTGTCCTCTTAAGAATTATTTAAACCAGTTTTGGAGACATAATAAATACTTTGAATAAAGGCAAAATTTAGCTATGCACTGTGATATATTTTAATTCAAATATAGAAATGCCCCTTCAATCTCCTCACTAATTAAATTCACTACTTACTTCTGAGGCATTCATTATAATATAATATTATATAACATAATATCATAAATATTATAATCTTTATATTATAAAGCAAGACAAGATTATATTAACCCCTATAGAATTTTCTTCTATTTTCAATCTGTGCACAACGAATATTTTGGATAAAGTTAAAGAGAAAATTTAAAAATAAAAAAAAATATTAGAGTTGGCTCTTTCAGATCTAAATATGATAATCTAATGGTAATAACTGCAGGAAGTCCCTTAATAAATGAAAAGACTGGGACTGTCACAGTCAGTTACACTGAGAGATAATAAGCTCTGCTACTTTTTTTGGAATCTTCCCATTGCACATCAATCTTCTCCAATTAAATTAGTGTTCAACTAAGCATTTGGTTGGACTCAATATATCTCTTCTGGACATAACTGAAAAACTTGGTCAAGAGAATATTAACCAAGAAAAGTGTAATAGAACTTTAAGATCTCATCAGCACTCTTAAATTTTGATGAAACATTTGTGTGGAGGTGTAGGTAAGAGGAATCATAGACTATAAATGGTTTGTACTCTTCATAGGGTTTGGTAATACACATGACCAACACGCAACATTAAAGCTTCCTCAACTCTAAAATTGGTGCTTATCCACACAACCTATACAGAGTCCAGCAGGTGTATGATTTATATGAATCCTCAGCTCTCAGTCTTAGCAGGAGCTACACACGCTTGATCCTTTCAAATCTCATCAGCTTTCCACTCTCAAAATTCCTAAGGAAGAGGACTAGTGAAGTAATGGAATTCTTTATCTTAGGGATTACACTGTTCTTAAAAGATTACCACTTTCACAAAATGTCACATTGTCACTTCAGGGAAATCTTACATTTTAGCTGTGAATAAAATTTTAAACCAAGAGAATAAATATCTGTGATAATGCTTGAGCTACAAAGGACCATTTGAGAGGGAAAAAAATAATGTAATAAGAATAATCAATAGAGAAACTCATGTCCCAGATATACTATACATAACATAATAATGTACACAATTGTTCTGTCCATGATTAAACTAGTGACCAGATTAAAAATATATTTATTAAATCTAATTAAATCTTAAGTTTTCATACATTGCCTTGTCCAAGATGGGCCTGGAAGAGTAATAGATATGAGTTTTAAGAGAAAAGAAGAGCTACAAACTTACTTATGATTTATGTTCAAGAATCATAAGACTGAAAAGTCCTCCCGCATAAGGATGGTGACTGAGAAAATTCAGGCATAGAATAAGAGGTAACTAAAATACATAGAACACAAAATAGACATGCACTTTGGAATGAAAGAACCTACACTGGAGTTCTGACTCCAGCAATTACTATGTGTAATCTTGGAAGTTCTTATATTCATTCATTCATTCATTTATTCATTTTTCAATTATGTCTGCTATGCAATATTATATTAGTTTCATGTGTGCAACATAGTGCTGAGACATTTATATAACTGACAAAATGATCACTCTGATAAATCTAGTACGCATCTGACACCATACATTTATTACAATGTTATTGACTCTATTCACAATGTTGTACTTTATGTCCCCATGGCTGTTTTTATAAATGCCAATTCGTACTTCGTATTTTTTTCCCTTTTTCACCCAGTCTCCAAACTCCCTCCCATCTGGCAACCATCAAAATCTTCTTTGTATTTAGTTTGTTTCTGTTTTGTTTGCTGTTTATTTTGATTTTTACGTTCTACATATAGATGAAATTAGATAGTACTTGTCTTTCTCTGTCTGACTTATTTCACCTAGCATAATACCCTCTAGATATATAAATGTCATCGCAAATGGCAAGATTTAATTCTATTTAATGGCTGAGTATTATTCCTTTATTCCTTCATCTATCAAATGAATAAACACTCAGAATAACATCCCAAGGAATATAAATTCCTCACATAATGAACAACTGGTCTTCCCAGACAGAATTTGACCTGACACCCAAATCCAGAAGACCTAGTCCTGATACAGTCTGTTTATGTTCCCACTAATAAGGTTGCTTGTCAGTATTGCCCTACAAGAAGTGTTTTCAATTAACAGGATGGGGAAGTTTCCCCTTCTTAGATCACAGTCCCTCCTTATATGCCTACTACAGCAAAGTGTTCCTGATACTCTTCACAGTAGAAGAACAACTAAGAAGAGAGAGATTCTCTCATCTCTAGGTGGCTCTGGCTTGCAAGTTTTCTTGATGAAACCTTTTTAAAAGACCTAGTGCATAGAAATGTGAATTTTTCAAAGCCTTGAATAACTACAAATATACTTATTTTATAGAAAAGAATAATATCTCAAAGGAAATAGAGGGCATTAGCCAAAGCTGCATCACTAATGCTACTGATGGAACAGAGGATGACATCATGAGTAAGATGAGAACAACATAGAATCTGTGCCAGAAGATGTGGATTTTGAATATAAAGAGGTTTTAGAAATAGCTAAGTAAATCATTTTGCTGAGAATTTATTTTTGTGCATGTAAAAAACTGTTATATGATTATACTTACATCTAGCTATAAAATGTCAATTTAAGAATTTAATAATTTTTGTCAATTTAACAAAATAGAAATGCTAAGAGAAGTTTAAATAGCATCAGAAAATGGTTTAAATTGAAGCTTTTATAATTTCTTGGTGATTCTTAAAATTTGAAACAGTCTTACAATTTGTGACATTATAAATTTGATAAAATACACAAAAAAGAACTCTGATAAAAGAAAGCGGCTTCAACACTATGACCACATGTAAGTAATTGAATTTAATTACAATAATTTCAGTGACCTTTACACTCTAACCATACATCTTGGCCACTGGCAAAGCAGTGACAACAAAAATTGAAGAAAAAAATAGAAGAGAAATATTTTGATGTTAATACATGGAGCATTATTTTTAAAAAAATCAATCAGATTTGGTATATATAACAGTAATTTTGATACTTAATCCTGACTTAGTAATATGTGTGTGTGTGTGTGTGTGTGTGTGTGTGTGTGTGTGTGTGCTGCAGACCCCTAAGATTTGTTCATAAAATACTGCAGCTTGGGCTGGGGCTGTTTGCCCACCTCTGAAAGTGTCTCCAAAGGTGGCTGAGTTCAGCAATCAACAGTTGCTGTCAAAGGAATTTCCACTGAAAGCATAGGGTGGGACTGGTTGCTTTTCAATGAAATCGCCAACAGTAATTTGGGAGTGGGGTGGGGCCAGGTCTCAGGGAATCACCCCAGTGGAATAAGCAGAGCTCACCAGGCCAATGCAGATTCAGTTTTAGCTGTGTATTGGGAGGGCTCAACACAGGAAAGATGGTGCCCTCCTGTAGGCTGCGCAGGAGGGCTTAACAAAAGAACAATGGTGGCTGTCCCTCCAGCCCCCTCCCTGAAACCACACAATTCAGTCTTTCCCCGTATGTCTCTGGCACCTCCTAAGCTGCTACCTTACTGCTGGACCGAAAATGAGTGCCTGTGAGTGAGCCTATGAGCCAGCTCTCTAAGGGGTGGCTTCTACAGTGACCTATTCCTTTTGTAGTTTTATGTCTCTACCTCTCCTACAACTCTCAATGTGGCCTCCTTTTTATATCCCCAGTTATAGAAATTCTATTCTGCTTGTCTTCAGTTCCCTAGTTGATTGTTTCATAATTTAGTTGCAATTTTAATGTGATCATGGGAGGAGGCATGCACAACATTTATGTATTCTGCAATCTTGACTGGAACCTCAGGTAATACTTATTTTTTTAAAGTCTTGTTTTTTAAAAAACATTTTAATTTTCCTGCCCCAAATGATCAGTTTCTCTTGTGGTAACATAGCATACATCATTTTTTTATTCTAATATAAAATTTCATATTTTTAAAAAGTTGGCTATCTTTCTTCTCTTTTTTGAGCTCTCATCATGGACAAAAACTGTGCTTTCATCCTTGTGTTTCTATTAACTGGCATAATGACTAGCCTTAAATAGTTGTTTAATAAGTCTTAAAGTAATTAATCTTAAAAGGTAACATACTCAAATTCTCTCACAAAAGTCTCATAGAAGTAATTTCTCCAACTCATGTAAAACTTAAAAAAGTTTATTTAGTTATTCAATTGTGATAATAATGACTGCTTTTTGTTACAAGATGTTTTGCTAAGCCTTCTCATAAGTTTCCAGGATAAAATAAACAAACTAAATATTTTTATGCCTTTGTTCTGTTACACAACTTTTTATCTTGTTACTACTTTCTATTTGGAAATATGTATACATATATGTATATATATATATGTATATATATATAATTTTATTATACAAAAAGAAAACAGGAACATGACAGGATATTTTAAATAAGTACAAAAACAATATAAAATAAAATTAAACTTTTTTCTTTCTTCAGACTTTAGTCACACTATCTGAAAGGGGCAAACAGAAAAATATATTACTATTTTTCTTTCTGTTTGCAGTTATTCATATAATACCAATGATAAAAATATTATACATATGCTTGTTTCTTGATTAACTTAAAACTGATCTATATTATTTATGAAATGTAAAATTAAAAATTTAATTTAAATTTTTGCTTTTTATATTATTTTAATTAGATAAAATAATTATAAATATCATTAATAATATATAACTATAAAAAGTTTTTCACTGTTAAGACAATTGGTGCACTTGGTTCTGGAAAGAAGGTATATGATCCTGGGTAACTAAGCTTGTACCTTCTAAAAGAAATTGTTAAAAATAACAAGGTCTAATATATTCTCTATTTTTATACTTCATTGCTGAAATATAATCACATATTAACTTGCTTCATAATGAAACATTTTTTACATTGAACTTTCTTGTTGCAGTTGTGTTTTTTCTCCAGAATAAGAGTGAGTGTACGTGTGTGTTTTTATTTATTATTTTGTCGTTGAGAGATTAAACCTTTTTTTTTTTTATACTCCACCCCAATTCAGACAGGGTGGAAAATTAATCTAGACTTGTTAAATACCAGGACACTGATAAGACCATTGCCATAGGAGACGGTACCAATGCTACACATATCGAGGTTTATTAAGGCATAGTCCCATTACTCATACTCTTTTCCTAAATGCTCAGTCACTTCTCACAACTGTAATCTTAGAAATCTTTTTCTAGGCATTAAAATAAACACTTTCTTGTACATTATTCATTTCATTACTTGTGTGTGTTCTCTGGTTTGTTTATGCCTAAAAACATATTAATAAAATCTGAGATTTGGATTTAGTTCCCCAGGGAAGGTAGCTGGGTAAAGATGCCTAGGCTATGCAAAAGAAAGTTACTCTTCAATGTAACTGAACACCTCTGTCTTCTATGTTAATGTTTGGGGCCACTAATATGCATTCTTTTGGATTTCTCTTGAGAAATTTAAGGAGAAGGAAATATCTTAGGGATGGCAAAATTTGAGATATATTGCCTTATTACTTATCCAGCAAACAACAAATGTCTTTTGAATTCCATTTTGACATACTAAAAAATACCTTTTGAAGTAGGATATACATTCAACCATCAGTCCCGATATTATGACTATCTGTACCCATACTGTAAAAATATTTTCACTTTCCAGATCCCAATGGTGTCATTATTTACTGACATAAAATGTTATTGGCTAAACATTCTAGATATATCACAGGAAATAAAAGAAAAGTATAGATATGCATCTCTATCTATCTATGCTTTATTTTAAAAGTATGCTATAATAAGCATAGTTGAAAAGTAATGATAAATTTAAAGAAATGTGGATCTTAGAGAAGAAAAGTAAAATGAACAAAAGACATCAAAAAAAAAAAAGGCAGAATAATTTCAAAATCCTCTGCCCATTACATTTCTACCAACACAGTTTACCTTAACTTTAATGTCTTTTATTCCTCTACTCATTTTGGGCAGTGAGGATCCTTAAAAGTTTTATTCAAGAATTCTAGTATTAAATTATATGAGACACAAAATGCTTTTAAATATAATAGAGCACTATCCAATATTACAAAGTTCCTGCTCTCTTCTTACAGATAATACTAGTTTTCCAACACCAACACCAACCCTTTTAATCAGAAGTGAATAAAATGTGTGTGTGTGTGCGTGTGTGTGCATGTGCGTGTGTGTTTGTGTTTAATAAAAGTGTCATTGCCTTGAGATGGAAAAATAGATAAAGAGCAAATTAAAGTCAAATAGAATTGAGGAACCTGTCAAGATGAAGAAATTCTACTTTAAGTTTGCTTTCTGACTGATTGCATTTAAAAATCTATGGACAGATTATTGGTATAAACCACCAGATAACCCTGAAAATTAAACAACAATAGTTGATTGGCAAGTGAGGGGAGTTAAAACTTGAAGAACCTCTAATCCAGTAATAATGAGATTTTTTTCCCCCTTCTTTTCTTCCAGCTTTGAGTCAAGGGTGGGTAGAATTAGGGAATTGGGTAACAAGCATAAACGTTAAAATCTACAACAGTCTATCTTTGTTGCCAGAGAACTGGAAAAAGAATATCTGTTGGCCTAAGAGTACAGAGATAGTCATTTTTTGTGTGAGTTTTCTATGTTCTATTCTTTTCCTCTCATGTCCCTGTTCCAGTCACACAAAACAAGAAAGAATGAAGGAGGGAAGAGAGAGAAAAAAAAGAGAGAGAGAAAGGTTATGTGAAGAACATGAAGAGAATCTCCATATTTTTTTTTGTCTTTCTTTTCTGTAGCCACATTAGTCTGAGAGACAGTCATGATACAGTTCTGTATATAGCTTAAACAATGAAAGAACTCCCTCACTCTAGCTAGAGGAGTTAGAAAAAGGAATCATGAGAGCAAAGAGGAAATAGCTGAATAAATTAATTTCCTAACTCTGTGTGTGAAACATCCTAATTCTCCTGTTTTACATGATACACACACACACACACACACACACACACACACACACTTACATATTATGTATTTGTAAATAGACTAATCGACTAATTGTCTTTAGATTAATTTAGACTAATTTTAAAATGCTTATAGAGGCCTAATTTATAAATAGAAAGAAAGAAACAACAAAAAGATCCTTTCAGTATATAATTATAAGCAAACTATGGCACATCTATGCACTAAAATACTACTCAGCAATGATAGGAATAAAGCATTGAAATAAGCAGCAAGTTATTTTAAAAATATGTTTGTAAACATTTAAACATTGTTTTGTAATATATGTAGGTGTAATATATAACTAGAATAAAAAAGAGATAGTCAAGGTATCTATATAGTTGTAAGGCTTTAATGTTATACTTAAAGTGGTAAAGTATTTAGGAGTGTGAAAATTTAAACAACCTCTAAGTGGATAATATAAAAATACAGTAAAAATATGGTATCTTAACATAAAATACTAAAATATACTAGAAAAATTCTAATGGAAGTAGAAAAGCAAAAATAGAAAGCAAAATCAGATGAATAAAATAGAAAGATAATAAATGGTAGACTTAAATTTAATCATATTCATACCTATATTCAATATAATTTGTCTGAAATAAAAGTGATTTTAAGATTATGTTAAGCAAAGCCATATATAATTTGTAAAAAACTTATTTTGACTAAAATGATACAGAGATATTAAAAGTGAAATTATAAGAAAAGGATATATCAAGCTAACACTAATAAAAGAATCTCGAATGGCCTAATTTGTATCCTAGAAAGTAGTTTCAGAACAAGAAATATGATCAGTTCTAGAGCATTATAGAGTGACAACATAAAATGTCAATATGCCAAAAAGGTATTGTAAATGTGTATGCACCTAACAACAAAGCTACAAAATGCATTAGACAAAATTGACAGAACTGCAAAGAGAAATAGATAAATCTGCAGTCATATTAAAAGAATTCAACACTCTTTTCTTAGTATTCAACATAACAAGAAGAGTGAAAATCAACAAGTATGTAGAAATTGGAACAACATAATCAACTTCATAAAGCTGACTTTATAAAATACAACACTGAACAACAGCAGACCACACATTCTTCTCAAGTGTACATGGAATATCCACCAAGATAGACCACATTCTGAGCAACAAAATAAAACAAAACAATAAACTAAAAATTTCTAAATAATTGAAATAATAAAGAGAATATTTTGTAACCATAAGTAAGTTAAACTAAGGACCAGTAATAGAAAGACATCTGGAAAATTCCCAAATGTTTGGAAGTTAAACTTTCAAATAATCTATTGGGCATAGAGAAAGTCTTAAGACAAATGAAGACACATTTTAATTGAATAAAAATTAAAATTAAAAAATGTTAAATTTGTGGATGCACCTAAAAGCCATTGATCCATTGATGTAAATTTTCTAACAGTAAATTAAAAATATTTATAAATTAAATAAATTTTAAATTCACACAAAGCCTGCACACAAATTATCATAGATGCCTAATTTATAAACAGAAAAAAAGAAACACAGTGTCATTCTAGTATGTAATAGATAAGCAAACTATGGCACATCTAGACACTGAAATATTACTCAGCAGCAGTAAGAGCAATAAAGCATTGCTATAAGCAACAACATGGACGCATTTTAAATGCATTAATATAAGCAAGAGAAGTCAGACTCAAAAGGCTATATACTATAAGATTTCATTTAAAAAAATTATATGAATGGTTAAGATAACAGAACACCCCAAGAGTTTAGCTTGTGTGGAAACTATGGTTATAAGAGGCTAGATAGCACAATGGAAATTTTTAGAGGTACTGGAACTCCTATAGATATTTATTGCTGTGATCACACAACTCTATACATTTTTCAAAGCTCATAGACTTGTACAACAAAAAGAACATGTGTTACTATCGTAAATAAAATGATTTAAAAGATAGAAAAATGATTAGATATAAAAATGACTTCTAATAAAAAAAGTTATGTTTTAAAAGTAAGTAAGTAAAATGAAATAATATAGTTGGGCTTGAAGGAATTAAAATATAAATTCATGAAATGGAACTGTAGAATGTGAACACATGCTCTTCCCACCCAAAACCATTACTGAAGTATAGATAGTAATACAGACCACATAAGAAGAATAATATCATTTCTGATTATAAATTGAAAATGTATTAATGAAAATGTTACCAAAGCTTCACACTCAGAGAGGTTGAACAAAGATGGAGTATTACATCTATGTATATAAATTACTAAAAGTTAGAAGAAGATTCACAGAAAAATTAAATATAATACACAGTGCTCCTATGTACCCCTACCCCACACATGCACAACATTCCCCACTACCAACATCTCATCAGAATGATACAGTTTTTACAATGGATAAACCTATATTCACACATTATCACACAAAGTTCATAATTTACGTTAGGATTCACTCTTGGTGTTGTACAATTATGGATACAAACAAATATACTTACATTACAGTTTCATACAGAACAGTTTTACTTCTCTAAAAATCTTTGATGCCCCATTTATTTATTTCTTACTATCCTTTTAGCTCTGCAAACCATAATTGTTTTTGCTGTCTCCATAATTTTTACCTTTTCCAGGACACTATATAGTTGGAATGATGCAATATATGATCTGTTTAGCTTGGCATCTTTCAACTAATAGTACACATTAAGGCTCCTCCATGTCTTTTCATGGCTTGATGGCTCATTTCAGTGCTGAATAACATTCTATTGTCTGGATGTACCACAGTTTACTTATCCATTCACTCATGGAAGTCATTTTGATTGCTTCCACATTTTGTCAAGTACAAATAAAGCTCGTATAAGTGTAAATGTGTAGTTTTTAATATGAATATAAGTTTTCAAATCCTTTGAGTTTACACCATGGAGCATTATTACTAAATCGTTTGGTAAGAATATGCTTAATTTTGTAAGAAAATTTCAAAATGTCTTGCAAAGTGGCTGTATCACTGCATTCCTATTAATAAATGACAGTTCCTGTTGCTCCACATTTTTGACAGTTATTGGCATTGTCAATGTTTTGAATTTTGACCAGTCTATTAGGTGTTTAGTGCTGTTTTGGTTTGTAAGTCCCTAATGATTAATGATGTATAACATATTTTCATATGCTTATTTGCTATCTGTATATCTTCTTTGCTGAGGCATCTTTTTAGATCTTTGCCCCATTTTAAATTTTTTTATTTTATTGAGTTTTTTTTTTGTATACTTATTCTTGAGTTTTAAGAAGTCTATTTTATAGTTTGAATAACAATCCTTTATCAGATGTTTTTTACAACTATTTTATCCTGCTCTGTGACTTCTTATTTTCTCTGCAGCATCTTTTACAGATAGTAATTTTTGCTTTTAATGGAATTCAAATCATCTTCATTTTTTCCAAGGATCATGACTTTGGTGCTGTACCTAAAAAGTTATCAGCAGTACCAATGTCATCTAGATTTTCACCTATGCTATCTTCCAGAATTTTTATAGTTCTGCATTTTAAATGTAGGTCTATAATCTATTTTGAGGTAATTTTTGCAAAAGATATAAAGTCTGTGCCTAAATTTGTTTTGTTTGTTTTTTGTTTGTTTGTTTTTATATATAAATATCTAGTGGTCTAGTACTGTTTGTTGAAAAGACTATCTTTCATCCATTGTGTTGTTTTGTCTTTTTGTCAAAGATCAGTTGATTCTAATTGTGTAATCTATTTTTAAGATCTTTATTTGGTTACATTGATTTATTTGTCTATTATTTTACCCATACCGCAATTTCTTGATTACACTGTCTTGATTATTTCAACTTTACAGTAAATTTTAAAATTAGATAACAGTCTTTCAATTTTGTTCTTCTGTGTCAATATTGTGTTAGGTATTTTGAATCTTTTGCCTCTCAAATAAGCTTTATAATCAATATGTCAATATCCAAAAAAAATTAACTTACTGGGATTTTTATTTGGATTGTATTGAATCTATAAGTCTATTTGGGAACAATTACACCTTGACAATATTGACTTTTTCTATCCATGAATATAGAATATCTTTGTACTTATTCAGTTATTCTTGGCTTTCTTTCATCAGAATGTTTTAGTTTTCTTACACAGATCTTGTACATGTTTGTTAGATTTATGCCTAAGTATCTAATTTTCAATTTTTCTCTGTGTTAGTGTAAATAGTGTTATGTTTTAAGATTTGAACACTAATTGTTCATTGTTGAAGATTATACACACACACACACACACACACACACACACAGTCACTAGTAATTGACAGAGACACGTATAAAACTAAACATCCTTGACTCTTAACTATTATGTTCTATTATGTCCTTAGCTCTCTACAGGCCTCATAAGTGCAGTTATAAGTCTTTTAAACTGAACAGCATGTTAGGATCACCTGCTATTGAGAAAAGAATAAGAAAGTGGAAACAAATCTAGAAATTACATAATATAAATTATTCTTGGAAATGTTATCTATCTGTGAAGCTTTGAATTCTGACCAATATTAAATTTTGGCTTAAAAGTCTAAGATGCACTTCAAAGAGGGTCAAGGGTTTATAAGGTAACTAGTGCATAAATTAGAACAAGGGCAGGGCAACCAATGATCTTTTGCTGTCTTTTTGGACTTGAAACCACTTTAATGTTTGAGTTGATTGCCACATGTTTGTATAGAAATGTATGTTTCTGTATAAATATTTAATTATATCGATCTATTCAAAAAAAGGGGAAAATATTTTGAATTTTGTAAAACTGAATATTTGATCCTGTCACTAATTTGAAAACTAGAAATAGTAATTGGCACTGTAAATGTAGCTATGAGATATGTGTGTAGTTCATAATGTCAACTGGATTGTAAAAAAAATAAAAGGTTTCAACCTGAATCATTTCTGCATTGATGATGGTATAATTCCAGTTTACTTAATTCCTCTTTGTGTCTTCTTGTTTGGATTGCTTTTAATAGTTTGAATTAAGTGGAGGGTTGGGTTAATTATCTGATAATTATGATTTTTGATATACTATATTTTTCATGGGCATCACATTTTTTTAGTAAATTAACAAGAAAAAGAAAACATAACTTTTACCTGACTGGAGGTGAGCTATATTTTAATAGTCAGAGAGAATTAAATGAATGGAATAGTGGAATTTTCTTGGTAGTATGCTAGGAGACCAATTGAGAATTTGTTATTCACATAGAATATACACATTAGCATGCATAGAGACAATATAGGTATGATATAGCACATTGAAATATAAAAATAGACTAAATGTATGGATAACAAATAAGTACATAAAAGATGTTCCCTAGCCATTAGAAAAATGTAAATTAAGAACAAAATGTGTTATTTCTACACATCCTGTAAACCTTTTCTTTCCTTCCCCATGTTTCCCAACTTATTAAAGATATAGAATACAAACTTTTTGGAAGAACAGATACCAGAAGGAATCTAATAATCGCAGCTTTTGAGTGTCATATAGATGTGAGTCCAGAAAGGCTGATGTCTTGAAGCTAGAAAATGATCAAGCAGTCCATCTTGACATGTTGATTGTTCAAATACTTTATAGTATTATTTTCCAGGAAGAAGTATTGGATTTATTTACCTGTAGTAAGCATCTATTTCATTCTTTCTTTCTCTCATTAATATTTAATGTAGGGACAGTAGAGGATGCCTAGCCCCAGAATACTTAACTCAAAGGTAGAAAAATATATTGGTTTTAGTCCTCAAAAAACTTTACTGAAAGAAAAAAAAATTATTTGTTTTCTATGTTTTTACACATTAAATGCCAGACCACAGGATTCTATCATTACAGTTTCTGGAATTCAATGGTAAAGCACACGAGATAAAATTAAAAAACAAACAAACAAACAAACAAACAAACAGTAATTTTGGATAAGGGTAAATGAAGTAGACAATGAGTTATTTTATTATTTTTTAAGGTTTTCTTGTTTCTGTCCTGTTTTTCTAGGTTATGTCAAAATATTATATGAAACAAGTAAGATAGTGAAGTAAAGTCTTGACAGATGAGTCACAGTGCCCTTAGCTAGCTGGAAAGAAAAGCCAAATGATTTCTCTTTCTTTATTTCATTAGTAGCAAGTCATCATGTCCAGCCTGTACCCAAAGGAAGAGAAATTTAGCCTCATCTCTTAAGAGGAGAAGTATAAAAAAAATTGAGGGCACGTTTTGAAATCATCACAGAGGATAAGAATTTTAAGACTGCTGACTATGAGAGTTGAAATATATTATAAATTAGGAAATAAAATTTTATATATACTTTATATTTTAAGCTTATACCTTATGATTACTGGGCATGCAATCAATATATCCATAATGCCTATACTGTCATAAAAACAGAAAGTTAATTTCAAGTGCAATGTATTTTGTTATTTTGTATTAATTTGTATATTTTATCACAACATTCTCATTAATTTTTACCTTTTTAAGAAATAAAAACCAGACCTGGAGTTCTGAGAAAGATGATGGATTGAATGTATACAAAAATTCTGATCACTTCTGAAACTCCGTTATCACAATATATAAAAATTTTAATTAAATTAATCTAAATTCACTAAGTGAAATAAGTGAGGAGATAAGGGAAACACAGTTTTAGGTAATGAGGGAAAAATAAACACCCTTAAAAGACTTAATCCAGAGATCTAGATAACAAATAGCTATATCAAAAGTGCTGGACATCATGTGATTTCACTCATATGTAGGATATAAAACTAAAAACAACAAACAAACAAAATAAACAAACACTCATAGACACAGATAACAGCTTAGTGGTTACCAGAGAGAAAGGTGGGAGGGAGGAGTTAGAACAGGGTAAAGAGGATCAACATATGGTAACAGAAAGATTTGACTTTGAGAGGTGAACACACAATGCAATAAGTAGATGATGTATTAAAGGCTTTTACTCAAAATCTACATAATTTTATTGACCTATGCCACACCAATAATTTTTTAAAAATTAACCATACTAACGCATATGAAATTTCAGGCCATTTGAGTCAAAGAAGATCCTAAACCTTTTAGAAAGAAAAATTATAGGTCATAGATAAAAGTTCTGGAATCAGAATAGCACAGGATTTCAACAGCAACAAAAAAATGTGGAAAACAATGAATAAATACATTTAAAAGTGCCTACCTATATTTCTATAGCCTATCAAATTATCAGTGCAGTGAAAGAATAAAATAAACTGATTTCAGACATGCAAAAGCCTCAAATAATTTATATCCCATTAACCCCTCTTGGAAAGCTACTGAGGATATACTCCATCAAACAGGGAAGTAAACCATAAAAGCAGAAGTTATGGGATCCAGGAAACAGAAGAGGGCATAAGGAATGACCAGGATGAAGGTGAAGAGAAATCCCAGGGCAAGAGCTATGCCCCGAGTGTAGAGCACCACTAATATGCCTGTCATAGGCTGAATTTGCCTTCCCAAAATTATACATTGAAGTTGTCATAAACACAGAACCCCAGAATGTGACTATATTTGGGAATGAAGTCTTCAAAAAGGCAAAAAGTTTAAATGAGGTCATGAAAGGAATGGGCATCAATCCAATATGAGAAGGTGAAATCTGGACACAGACACAGAAGGAAGACTATGTGAGGACAAAGGGAGAAGATGACCATCTATAAACAAAGAAGAGAGGTCTCAGAAGAAACCAACCCTGCTGACACCTTGATCTTGAATTTCTGGCCTCCAGAACTATAAGAAAATAAATTTTTGTTGGTCAAGCCAAAAAATAAAAGAAAAAAGCTCAACATCAAGCAAAATTAAAATTACAGTTGGGCAGAAACTGGCCTCAGTGTGAGCCAAAACTTTTGTGAGTGGCCACAGGTTCAGCACTGGCAACAAATCTAAATCTGCACTAACCTGGGAAACACCACTGGTCCCATTTGGCGACTCTCTAAGACCCTAAGTCACCTAATGCGTGTATAGCCTAAGACTTATTTAACTGCTAAGCCTTACAGGTAGCCAGAAGGCGCCTCAAACTGAGGAATGTCCTGAGCCTTTTATTAAACTGCTCCAGTCCCTGTACTCATGGCAGCCAGCCTCAGTTCACTGCATGGCCTCTCCTGTGTACCTCCAAGTTCAGAACAGGCAACATCTAACCATGGATAGCTTTGTAGCTCCTACAAGGTAGCACCTGGCAGGTCTCAGGCAGCAGTCAACTTTGGCCTGTATGGGAGCCCCTCCCAAGAGAGGTCTAGAATCAACATACATACCTAAAGGGTTGGCATCAGACTTCAACAGAGTAGCACTTAATTAGCCCCATAAATGGTATACCCAAAGAGTGATCTCAATAGGCACGTGAACCTGCTGGTTCAAACCCCACTCTGTAGGGTCAACCCCCACACAGTAGATCATGTGATGTGGGTGTGACCAGTTCCCACAGCCAGTAAGCCTGAGAGTCGGTCCTACCCATTGACATGCCAATAACAATTAAGGCTCAACTACAACAAAGGGCACACCCAACCTACATAAGGGACACTCCCAGAGCAACCGGCTCAGGTGATTAGGAAAACTATACCACTGGGCCACACAGAACACTTACTATATAAGGCCACCCAGCTAAGATGAGAGACATAGCAGACATACTGAATACACAGAAACAAACACATGCAGGCAGCCAAAATGGAAAAACAAAAAATCATGTTTCAAATAAATGAAAAGGAAAAATTAAAAAACAAAACAAAATAAAAATGAATTTAAATGGAAGTAAGCAACCTACCAGATGCAGAGTTCAAAGCACTGGTTATGGTTATAAGGATTCTCAGTGAACATGGGGGAAAAATAGATGATCTCAGTGAGAACTTCAACAAAGAGACGGTAAGCATAAAAAAGGACATAGAAACCATAAAGAAGAGCCAGTCAAAAATAAAGAATACAATAACTGAAATAAAAAAATACTCTAGAAGGAATCAACAATAGATTAGATAGAGAACTGAATCAGCTATTTGGAAGACAAGGTAGCAGAAAACACCCATTCAGAACAGCAACAAGGGAAAAATGAGAATAGATTAAGGGACCTTTGGGACATCATCAAGCATAACAACATTCATATCATACGGATACCAGAAGGGGAAAAGAAAAAGCAAGGGATTGAGAACCTATTTGTGAAAATAACGACTGAAAAATTTTCTAACCTGTTGAACAAAATAGATATACAAGTCCAGGAAGCACTGAAAGTCCCAAACAGACTCACACGAAGAAACATCACAATTAAAACGGCAAAGATTAAAGTCAAAGAGAGAATCCTAAAGCAGCAAAAGAAAAGCAGCTACTTACAAGGGCATTTCCATTATAATGTCAGCTGATTTCTCAACAGAAACATTACAGGTCTACCCAAAGAAACAAGAAGTATCTCAAATAAACAATCTAAACTCAGACCTAAAGAAACTAGAAAAAGAACAAACAAATCCCTAAATGAGTAAAAAAAAAAAAAAAAAGGAAATAAAAATTAAAGTGGTAATAAACATAATAGAGTTAAAAAAAATACAAAAGATCAATGAAACCAAATGCTAGTTGTTTGAAAGAACAATCAAAATTGATAAACCTTTAACCAGACTTATCAAGAAAAAAAGAGAAGATTCAAATTAATAAAATCAAAAATCAAAGAGAAGGGAAAACTGGCTCCACAAAAATACAAAGTATTATAAGGAAATATTATCAGCAATTGTATGCCAAAAACTGAATTCAGCAATACATTAAAAAGATCATACACTATGATGTGGTGGGATTTATTCCTGGGATGCAACATTGTTTTAGTATCCACAAATTAATTAATGTGATATACCACATTAACAAATTGAAAGATAAAAATTATATGATCATATCAATAGATGCAGAAAAATCATTTGATAAAACCCAATATCCATTTATGACTAAAAAGAACAAATTTGAAGGTAATATGCTACCTGATATGAAACTATATTACAAGGCAATAGTGATCAAAACAGCATGATACTGGCATAATAACAGACACATAGATCAATGGAAGAGGATAAAAACCCAGAAATAAATATACATCTTTATGGTCATGTAATTTATGAGAAATTAGGCAAAAATATACAATGGAGTAAAGACAGTCTATTCAAACATGATGTTGGGAAAACTGGACAGATATATGCAATAAACAAACAAACAAACAAATAAATTTAAAAAACTAGACCAGCTTCTTTTAGCATGTATAAAAACAAACTCAATGTAGGTTAAAAACTTAAATGTAAGATCCCAAACCATAAAATTCCTAGAAGAAACCAAATCAATAAACTTTGCTCTTAGTAATTTTGTACTTAGTAATATTTTATATATAAATATAAATATAAATGTAAATGTAAATATATAAATATATATACATATGCATACACACACACACACACATATATATATAATCTCTTCAACAAGTTAACCAAAAGGAAAAATATGAGTAGGACTACATTGAACAAAAAGCTTTTGTACAGAGAAGAAAATCATCAACAAAATAAACTGACAACTTACTGAATGAGAGAAGATATTTGCCCATGATATATCTGATAAGTGCTTAATATCCAAAATTTATAACAAACACATGAAATTCAATACCAAAAAAAAACAATCCAATTACAAAATGAGCAGAGGACCTAAACAGGCATTTCTCTAATTACAGATGACCAATCAACACATGAAAGGATGTTCACTATCAGTAATCATCAGAGAAATGCAAATGAAAACCACCATGACATGTACTTCACCATCTGTCACAAAGGCCATTATCAATAAATCAACAAATGACTGTGAGCATTTGGAGAAAAAGGGAACCTTAGTGTGCTTTTGGTAGAATCGTGAATTGCTACAGCCAATATGAAAAACGATTTGCAGGTTTCTCAAAAATTAAATAGAACTATGCTATGATCCAGCAAATGCATTTCTGGATATTTATTCAATTAAAACCAAAATATTAATTCAAAAAGATATATTCACCTTTATGTTCACTACAGGTTAGGGTCTGGGTTGAAATTGTAAAGAGATTAAGAAATACAAATTGCTCATCACAAAATAGTCACAGAATGTAATGTACAGAATAGGGAATATAGTTAATAATATTGTCAATAATATGGTAATAACTATGTACAGGACCAGGTGGGTACTCCATTTATTGGAGGGATCACTTTGTAAATTATATAAATGTCTAGCCATTATGCTGTACACCTAATATAAAATAGTAAACACAGTCTGAAGAATGGTTAGTTTAAGTATTAGGGAGTATATTGTATGAGATGCATTAGTAGACAGGATGAAAATAGTTAAGTGAGCAAGATTTTTGTTTTTAATCCAAAAAAAGTTGTTTGGTTTTATTCTATCAACACTATTGAATTATTTTAACTATAGAATTAATACACTCCAAGTAGCATTTCAGAAAGATTATTTGAAAAGATATATTGAGGATGGATTAAGTAACAGGACCAGAGACAAAGATACAAGTTATTACGCTTTACATTATTTTAGTGCCTATAATTTGTTGTTTACTGGGGACTTAAAAATAGAGTGAATGGAATCTTGAAAAAATAAGTTAAAGTCACCAATTTTGTTTGTTTGATTGCTTGCTTTGATTTAATTTTACCTTTTTCACCTTTTATAGGGAACAAAGTAACCTTGTCCGATAAAAAATAATGGTATACTTTAAGGCTCACTAGAATCTACAAATTCATTTTTTTAACAATAACTTAATTTTAAATCTCAAATTTAGGATTCTCTGATTTTTTTTCAAAAACTATATCCAAACATTGCAAAAGGTATCTCTACTTTATAAATGTCATGTTAATAAAATTTATTTTATACATCAACCATTATTACATCAAAATATCTAAATTTTATAGATCTTTTAAAGATAAATAAAATTGGGGCAATATGACCAATAAAACATGTTTATTTATTTTACATGTTTTTGAATAAATAACACAATGTTGTTTGTGTCAATCAATATGTGAACCTCTAGCCTATCTTTCTTCCATTCGTTGAGATTTCTATCATTCAAAATTAGGCACAAAGGAGAAAATTCCAATGCAAAAGGTTGTTTGACTTATATCTCATCTTTTCTTAAGTAATCGTTATCTTAGTTTTGGTATACCTTTTCTAAAATCTAAAAATATTCCAATTTCAAACATATTTGCTACTCCCAAATTTATATATACCTGAGAATCTTGAAAGACAAAATAAACTATATGTAAAAGATTTGATTCTTTATTTACTATATTAATTTCTTACTTCAGAATCTCTAAATTTAGAAAAGACACTGAATGCCAACCCCTAAAGACTCATTTAAAAGCAATTTAAATTGCTGTAATTATTATAAATCATTCTAATAGGGTAATTTTCTATCAGTTATGCACAGTCACATTTGAGTTCACTTGGGCTTTTCTAAGTAAAACATAACCTTTCAGTCTGAGATAATGCAATGTGCCTCTTCTCCATTTTGACTCAGATAGGTGTTAACTTATAATTTTAAACTGAATAAATAGAACAGTAGATTTGTCCTAATGAGGTTCTTAGTTAGATGTCAAAAGAATCTTCTTCAGTAGATTGCTAAAAAATTCTATCACTACATTATAAATAATTAGACCTGGTAGTCATGTTATAGCAAGAACTTTGGGCACTCCTAAGCTAGAATCTACCGCTAAATTAGTTAATTCAGATGTTTACTGTGGCAACTGTAAACTTAAATTTCTGGAGGTCATGTAACTGCTTCATTTTGCACATTCAAGTTAACCACCAAAATCATCATTTAAGGTATCTGCCACTGTTTTAAGCCCTATGATGAGAGGTTTTCTTTATTTACCTTCCTCATGCTATACTGTAATTGGAAAATTAATTCTTTTTGTTAGTAGAGAGTCAGGTAATTATATTAGATTCAGAGAATTAGAAACTTAGCAAGATTCAGAAGTGTCTCAATCATTATACATATCTTCTTCAAGTAGTAAGCTCTTATAAAACACTTCTGAAAACTTCATGTTTACCTCATTCATACTTCCAGATTATATTTTATCAATAAATATGAATTGAAGATAATGCTAGACAAATAAACAAATAAAAATGAGACCAAACAAAATAAAGCCAAGAAACAGGGTTGAAAATGTGAACTGACATTGTAAAAATAGTGAGATCAATGAAAAGCAAAGTATTGGCATTAGCTCAGAAAGAGGTATATTAGCAAAATTTTATACTGTAGTTTTCTATTTCTCTCAGTGACATATACAACCTGGAGGTTTCCCAGTCACTGTAAACTACATATTTCAAAGAAACTCTATTAGTATCATTTCCCATTTTATCTCTGTGATATTGTGATTTATAAGAAATATATTCTGGTCACCTTAATAATGACAAAATTCCAATATATTTTTCAGATATATTTTGGTATTCATTCACAGTTTCTGGCTCAAAGCTTCCAAACCCCTTGAAATTTATTAAATGAATTAAAAAAACAATTGTTTCTCATATTAAAGAGGTGGCTTTTGGCCCTCATCTAATGAATGGTGAGTACTGGTTTTCGGTAGGAGTCAACCATGTGGCTACAGGGTTGAAAATTTCAGCTCCATCCCTGATTTTCAGGGAAGGGAGAGGGGCTTGTGGTAGCCTCAGTTACCAATGGCCAATGACTTAGTCAGTCATAAAGAAGCCTCCACAGAAACCCAGCAGAACAGCTTCTAGGCCTTTTTCATGGAGCTTGCATGTTGAGAATCCAGAATGCTTCCATTTACCATTGTGCTGACCCCAAGTTCCAATAGTACAGAAGCTCTGGTGTTTGGATCCTTCCCCTAACCTAAATGTTCATATCTCTTCATCTAGCTGTTGATTCATGTCCTTTAATACACTACGTAATAAATAGGTAGTTTAGTAAATAAATGGATTTTCTTGAGTTCTGTGAGCCATTCTAGAAAAATAAACCCATAGACGGTGTTGTGGAAACCTCTCATTTATAACCAGTGAGTCAGGAGTATAGGTAACAACCTGGACTTGCTACTGGCACCTTGAGTAGAAGCAGGTTGTTGGAACCTCCAATTTGTAGCCAACTGATCAGAAGCACAGGTAACCTGAGCTTGCCACTGTTGTCTGAAATGAAAGGCAGTCTTGTTGTACTGAGCCTTTTACTTATGGAATCTGATTCTACTTCTAGGTAGATAGTATTAGAATTGAATTGAATTCTCAGACATCCAGCTACTGTTTTGAGAATTTCTTATTGAAAATAAGAGGCATACTCTCACCTACATTGGAAACTGGGTCTTAGAAGACCCAGAAGGACCTCCCTGTTGAATGATTCTGTAACTTGTCACATTGTCATTCAAGGCATCTAAACCTTGAATAAAAAGAATTTTTTAAAAATTGGAGACAAAAATAACATAATTCTCTTCATACATCAGAATTTTGAGTTTAAATCTGAATGGCATCCCTAAAGAGCCCTTATTCACAAGCCAGTATGTAAATACTCACGAATGGCATATCCTTACATGGACATGAGAGAAATATTCCAATATCATCTGAGAGCATTCAAAACTACCCTGAATTCCAAAGCAATCATGAGCATAATTAAGAGCATGAAATGATGATTTTAACTGAATAAGTTCAAATTTCAGCTCAACCACTAATTTATTTTGTTACATAGACTTTCTAATATTATCTCAGGGCCTCAAATTTCCATCTACATAATGACTATATTAATAATAGTAATATAAATTTTGTATATAGAAAATAATGGAAAATGTGAAATTACTGACAATGAAAAAACTATACTAATATTATTATTAGCAGTAGTAGCACAATTAGTAATGAATAATTCAAAATTTTGCTCTGAATAAAGATTATTCAAGGGTATGTTTTGCTTAACCTAGTATAGTCAGTCCATTTTTTCTTGTTCTTTTTAAACTAGAATTTACATTGTTTTAATTACTCTTCCCACCTCTGAACTCAATCAGTTTATGTCATTTCTGCCCATCTTGGCACTGATGCTTTTCTGTTCTAATTTTTCTTCTGGGAAGTTTGTCTCTTCTTCAGACAGCTGATTAGACTATCCTAAATCCTGAGTGTTGCTGAATAACTAAATAATTCTCCTTACCTCTCAATCTAAAAACAGTTCTTTATAGCATTTTCTCCATTTTCACTCTCTGCATTTAGTCAGTTAACTTTTTATCATTTCTAAGTCATTAAGTCTGTTTCCTCTGTGTTATACCAATGCTTGATTTCCTGTTCATATCACCACAGAATACCAACCAGTTTAGTAAGTAGTGTTTTGTCACACTCTCACCTCTCTACTTTATACACCTCAATTCTATAATGCAAATTTAATTATGCCCTCTGAAGTTTTTTTTGTTGTTGTTGCATATACATTTGATTCAGAATATATTTTAATTGATATAATTGTTATTGTTTCAAGTTGAGCCCATTTAAACACATAAAATATTAAAGAAAGACAAAAGAAAAAATCTCACAATTTGCATTTCTGGTCAAGCTCCCTAGAGGTAATTACTTTTGAGATTTTTATGAATCTTTCTAAAAATATTCTAAACACACACATATCTATATATCGTAAACACACACACATTCACACACACAATATATAGTTGCTTAAGAGTGTATAAGTAAAAATACATATGAGATTACAAAGAGGATTAAATTGTCAAATCAAACACATTAGAATCAGAGATCATATTCGGTATAAAGCTTTTCAAATAATTTTAAGAATATTAGTAATTCTGAGGTATGAGTGAAGCATGGAGAAGCTGGGATTGCTAAAGTTCCAGACTGGAATTCAAATTATATTTTGTGTGGTCTGGCCCAGGTATAATATATGTAAACTCATCATTTACTAAAATTAAGCTATTTTAATTATGAAACAATTACCATTTTACGTTCTGTATTTATATAATTAAAATCACACTTTTCAATGGTAATAACAAAAGAAATTTTCTCATTTTTACTTTTATTGAAACTACTACCTATAAGTTTTATTTTTATCTATCTTGTTATTTTAATGGCTTCCCAATATTTTTTTTTTAGTATATACTTTTTTTCTATTTCTCTATTGATGGATATTTTAATTGTATTTTCATAGTATGATAATACTAAATTTGTAAGATTTTGACATTTTTTCTCATTTGTACAAATATACATGAAAATATTTAAGAGGCTTTTACATTGTAATTTTGACATACAGTCAAATCCAAATTCAAAACAGATATTTTAAATTAAACTCTCATTAATTGTTTGAGTACATACTTCACTTTAACAGGTGACATCATTATTATTTTAACCTTCAATCTTATGAGTAAGAAGTATTATCTAATAACTTTTGTATATTTTTGTTCATCCAACAATATTTTTGGAGTGCCTATATATTGCGAGGCACCATTTTTTTGGTTGTGGTACAGTGGTAATCAAAATATTAAAGTCCTCATGCAATAGAAAAATAATAAACAAATATAATTAAATAAAATATGAATTAGTGGTAAGTTTTGTATAAATTCTCCAAAGAGAAAAGTAAAGCAGCTTAAATATATAGGAGGTTATGGCATGCTGCTTTCAAATGATTGAGAACGTTTGTGAACAGGTAATATTTAAGCAAAAGCCTTGAAAAGCTTAATTTTGAGATATATTTGAATGATCACTAATCATGTTTATTTAATTATGTTTAAGTTTTAGTACCTTTCAGGTTTATTTGTGCTGATTTTCTGTGAAATGCTTGTTTATAGCATTGTTTATTCTGTTGAGCTGTATATTTATATTATAAAATTTAATACTTTATTTTTTATCAGAAGTCACAATGTTATTTTAAATAGTCTAAAAGGCTTCTAAGGATATTTTAATCCCAAGATTTTGTCTCCTTCCTGCCAAATTCTATTATATGTGTTGCACAAAAATTATATACTTTGAATTCTGTATCTTTGTCATTTTTTTCTCCTTATAGAACACAAATACAAATACCTTAAGACACAGACCATTTATCTTCTTAGCTGTGAAGCCATTCTTGATTTGTTAAGAGCTGGTTTCCTTCTCTCTTATCTCTCAGTATCTTATCCTTATCTCTATTGTGCTTATCACTCTCTATTATAATCTTGTGCTTATTTCTGACAAAAACAAAAAACAAAAAAACAAAAAACCTCAATTGTGACCACTTATTCGTTTGCTTACCAATATTTATAACAGTGCCTGATGCTAGTAGGTCTTCAATGCCTATGTTCTTAAAGAAAAGTAACTAAACAAATCCCGCATTCATCTCTGGAAGAGAGAGATAATAGCTAAAATATTCACTTGTAGGTTGTAAATTCATCACTTTGTGTCTTCCACATAAAAGAAACAAAAGCTCATCAGATGTAGAGAGCCACTTTTAGTCATCTTTGTTTTCCACTGGCCTTTTCTCTACTAAATAAAACAATTCACATTTGTCTTATTGTGTTAATATGAGCCATCTATTACTATGTCAGTTTTGTTTCTTACTTCACGTTTTAATTTATTCTTCCAAACTATTCTCTGGTGTTCTGATATTCACTGGAAGTTTAATTAGCATGGTCTCTGCTACTTCTTTAAAATTGTTTCTGAATATAGTAAGATGAAAAGTAGTTGAAAGAACTCCCTGAGGTCTTTGACTAGATAACACTTCATGATTAACTCCTACAAAGTTGCTAATTATTCCACTATTTGTATTCTTGAGTTCTGTCTAAGATGATATCTTTGGTATGTTTTCAACCCAAGACAATAAGCTTGCAGCATAAGAATAAAGAGAGTAGACACAAGGCTTCTGCTTTCAAGCACATTTCTAGGCCATTATTTTCATTGATATATGCTTTGCAATTTGAATCTGATTTGAATCTTAACCAGTCTTTAAGTTTTGGACATGAAAGCATCAAATGACCTCCATCCATGCAGAAGCAGAAAAGTTAGGTCTTTAAATGCTTCAGGGAGTGGCAAAGATGCTAGGCACAGAAGGAAAGTATGCTAGGCAAATGCTAGTTCCTAAAAATCTGGTTAGAAAATCACACTATATTTTATGCATCATTTGTAATAACAGGCAACAGTTTATCACAAGCTCTTTTGGTCCATTGAGATCTTTCACAGATATTTGTTGATTAAACAAATAATTGGATATAGCAAACATGGAATATAGAGCACATCAGGGTATCTAAGAGGGACTGAAGCAGTAAGACGCCCTGAAAAAGACACGCTAGCAGTCACAGCCAGGTCCTTCAGTGAGGTGGAGATAACAAAGCCAAACTGAATGACTAGGATATCCAAAGGTTCAAAACAAAAACAGATTTGTGTCTAATGAACTGCTGTGACACTTATAATCAACCAGCTCTAGCTACAACTCACCAGATATCTAAACTTTGGCTGAGAAAACAAGTGTGCAACCATCAAAAGGAAATGGGAAAGGAGCAGACAATGCTTAGGTGTCAGGATATCCTAGCAGAAAGGTGCAAATTGTGTAAAGCAGTAAAATGAAGTTTCAGTAGCAGCATAGTAGCTAAATGGGGTGCAAGGTCTATAAAAAACACTTATTCTAATATACTTTTCTGAAGAAGAAAGTGCTTCGAGGTAGTCTCTGCTCTAAAAAAATGTTTAGATTGCACCAAAGCATGTTATTAAATAGTTAAATTTTAATCTATTAAAATGTGTGCATTGCAATTATATGTCAGTAAATCTCTTTCTCAGACTGAATGTACAATAATTGTTGAAATTTTTTAGATTTTTTTTTTCCTGACAGATGACCATTCACTTATTTCAGATCAGATCACCTCTACCATTTTCTCTGTTTTGGGAGATATATATATGAATTCATGAAAATTTTTTGAAATTCTCAGTAAATGTGGAAAGAAAAACTCACTGAGATAATGTTAAGTAAGATGCAGATTTTGGCTGTGTGTGGAAGTCACTTGTCTATATAGAACGTTATTGTTATTAAAGTTAATGGTAATTGGCATATAATTTATTATTTAGCAATGATTTACTTAGTACTTAAGGCCAGAAATAATGTAATAAAATATCTTATAAATTTTAAAAGGAAGTTTTGTACATTTCTGTCTTGTTAGATGTTTATAAATTTACTAAATTTCACATCACTGATTTATACACCATTTTGTTTTACACAATTCTGTTTCTAAAAATCTATACCGATAAAAGAAAAAAGATCATCCTGTAGGTAAAAATTCATTTCAAAATGACTTATTTATTTTGAAGAAGATTCTTTACTGTGATTGTCTTCATAAATCTGGGGATTAGGAGAGGCTGATATTTTAAAGGTCCTTCAATGAAAGGAAATATAGAGTGATTTGTAAAGCTGCACAGAAGAGAAAGACTTGAGCCATCATAAACAGGAAAATTTAACAAAGTGAAAAATCTAACAATGTCATACCCTAAGGCAAGACATCTTGAGACTCATTAGTTTAAATAATATTTTAAAAAGTGCAATCTAAGCTTTGTATTTCCTGAGTTTTTAAGTATTGTTTTCAAATCTAAATGTTCTCTAAAGTATTATGTATTTTAGGATTAGGCTTTTAAAGGTTGAAAAAGCTAGGTCGTTTATTTTCTCTCTTTCTCATTTGATCTATGTTATGGCATTTATGTTTAAAAATAATAATAAACCGTTGAAGTCTTTTAGAGGTCAAATGATATCCAAAGTTAAGGCTATAGAAATTATGTTTATTATGGCTGTCTCCATAATTTGAATTTAGGAGAGAGGTAAATAAGAACACACATTTTTTATTTCTTTAGTTTTCTTTTTCAAGTCTAGCAAAGAAATGAAGAAGAGAATTCATGGCATATTCTTTGAAGAATAAAGATCTTTCATTTGGCTACAACTTCATTTATACTAGTATCTTCTCAGCTTCCTGATGCGTTGGTAGAAGGGAGGTTGCTAAGGAATTCAAAGTCTAAAATATTTAAAATATTTAAAATATTTAAAAACGTTGACTCCCTAATGATTTTTAAATATGATTCATTGTTTAAACTTTATTTTAAATAGATGTTAAATACAACGACAGAGTCGTTGGCATCACCACTTCTTAATATCAGAGTAATCAAAGTTCATACCACCAACTTGCACTTATTTTATCAAAAATGACATTTGGCTAGCTGAGATAGCAGTAACTGAGAAAAAAGTTTCTGTGTATATTTTAGTAATGATAAATTTTCATTTATAAAATATCCTTGGTATGAATTCTTTATCAAAACTTTTTACTGTTTACATATTTATGTTTATACTCTTTACATATATGACAGAATCATAGCTTTTAAGATATTTTGAAAATATTTTAGAAAAAATGTTGTTTGTATATTTTAATGGCTTTCCTCACATGTAATCAAAGGAATGTTTTGTTTTGTTTTTTTCCCCTTGGCCTTAAAGCCCAGATTACAATTTTGAAAAGATCTTAAACCTGTAGCTTTAAATCTGCACTAACACTTTAAATCTCTGATGCTTCTGGAAAATAATGTTCACAAAGCACATTTTTACTGGGACTATATTAAAGAATCGCAAAGTCTAAATAAAGCTATAAAAGTATGTGCATTTTACAACAACAGATGCTACATATCATAGGCATTTAAAACAGGAGTGAAAAGAAAATGAGTCAGGCAAGGCTTGACAATTGAAGCTGATACAAAAACAGTTTGAGAGAGGAACAATTTTTGTTTTTTTTTCCTGATTGCCAGAAGCAGAGTATTGAGACACTGAAGCAGAGAGATTAGTTCTTTTTACTATTTTAAAAAATTTCTTCATTTAGATTTTCAAAAATTACACTCAAAGCATTGAGCAAGCATACTAATTAAAATATTTACTCTATTCTAATTTTATCTCTGTTTCTGCTGCAATACTCACTTTGATAGCAATTAATGAACTTAAGATGTAGAAGAATAAATTACTGACAATTAAATTATCAATAAAACATGAAAGATCATGTTATAAAATTAGTTTTTAACTTTTTAAAAAAATTATATTCACCATCCAATGACAAAATTTTTCTAGGTCAAAACAGAACAATTACAAAGAGTGTTCCATTGATAGATTAATAAATATACATCCATTTTTAGATAGTTAATGAATGACTAGGATATCCAAAGGTTCAAAACAAAAACAGATTTGTTAATAAAACAAAATTATTAATAAAGATGATTGGATATTGGGATATTTTTCTTGTGCCCAAATAAAGACGTTTTTAAGATCTTTTCAGAGAATTTATTCATGTAGAGTAAGCCTAGAGCTTCTACTTCTGGCACTGCATCTAAGAAAGTATTATTATTGATGCTTTGGCAATATAGTACTTTTATTATTATTTTAGGATTCCAAAGAAATACCAAGAAGCAATATCAAATTAGATGTGTTGCACTAGATAATTAAATACTCCTCTGTGACAAATTTCAAAAATGACATTAAAAAAATCATGTTGTTATCCCCGTGCTTTGTTTCGAAGTTTTGTATTGCATACATATCTAATGTAGTCAAGTGGTCATATAGAAAAATTAACACACTTTCATCATTTAAAATCATTACTTTTTGATCTTACCAAAACTTCAACATTTAAAATCATCATTTGGGCCACATCAAGGTGACTGGAAGGTGGAATGGTACCTTCAAGGTAGATGCAAGCTTTCTACTGAATGCCATCAGAACCTTGAAAGCTGAAGTGAAAAGTGAAATTTATCAGTGCCATAAAATTTTTGGTAGAATTATGGTACTTTAAGGGATTGGCAAAGAATTTAGTGTATTATTTTGACAATAGTTCAGGAAATTAATGATTAAAACAGAAGCCAAGGCCAGCGGTTTTCAAAAACTTTGTGTTTATGACACACTCTAAATTTTGTCATATAAACTTCATAGTTAAAAAATTTTTTAAAAATATACACGAGTTGTCAAAAGAAAAAAATTATTATTAAAATGTAAGTGACAAACCTAAAAAGTTCATTAACATGTACCTTTTGAGGACTGTTTTACAAATCAGAAGACTTAGTGGTTAATGATGCAGAGAAGGAAAGGAGTAATTAGAGATAATTCTAAGTCTGGCTCATTGAGATAGCAGTAACAGAAAAAAAGATTTCGTGTATATTTTAGTAATGATACATTTTCAATTATAAAATATCCTTGATAAGAGTTCTTTATCGAAACTCTTCACTGTTTATTAAGTAAAGTAAAACAGTCTTTTTATACAATCACATGCAATTTTATATCTATTTTTATGTCATCTGTCTATTCTAAAATTATTTAAAGAAATGTAGCAGTTTTAATTGTGAGCTTAACTGAATAACATAATTTTTTATGTGGATCAGCCCCTCATACTACAATAACAATAGCATTACAGTATATATTTAAAGATGTTATAAAATACAATGAACAGAAGTTTAAGTGCAATAATTTCAGAAATATTTGGTAAAAATAGGTAAAAGCTAGACATTACTGTATAACACCAAATGTTAAAAATTTCATTTGTGAAGTAACTAATTTAAAAAAAAATTCAAGAAAAGGTCTACTCAGTGTTTGTCTAACAATAATAATTTAATATATTTGACGCATTGATATTTTTACCCCTAGGTTCCTGGAAGGTAACTACCTTTCTTGAAATGTTTATTCTACCAATCAAGGAAAGGCCAATAACAAATATAAAAAGGCATTTCACAGATTCAAATCAGACATTCCTTACTTCTTCATTAAGGTCATTCTGAATAACAGAAAAATAAAATGACCCAGACACTTTCTTTTAGAAAACTTATTTTCATTTTAAGTGCAGCATTGAGAGATTTGAGGAAAGCTAGTAATCATACACAATTCAGTTCAAATGCCTGCATTGTTCATGGTCTAAATGGCAGGAGTATTTTTGTATTCACGGCATCTAAACGAAGAGCAGTTATGCTACAGCAATCCTACTGCATAATGCCTTTTCAAAAATACAAGTTTTATCTGAATATTTAGATTGATTTTCTACACATTGCCTGCTAATCTATAGACAAATGTCTATTGTTTAAATCTGTTCTAATGTTAAAACAAATGCAACCACTGTTGGAAGTTTGCTGCAAATCAGCTTCACAATACAAAATTGAATTTTAAAAACTTTTCTGACATAAAAAAAAACCTATATGTGGTTTCTATTTTGATTGATTTTTTCTTCTTAAATATGAAATACTTACAATTGTTTATTTAACAGATGCCAAAAGATAACAGTAGAAAAAAGACACATAATAGAAACTTATGAGAAATAGAGAATAGAATAATAGTTATTTGTAAGTTATAGCTTTGATATTTCCTGAACTGAAGCCAAATTCTTTCTGGAGATATATTCTTAATTCAAAATGATAATTATTAACATTTAAAAGATTATAATTTATAATGAAATAATTTTAAAATTTCAATTTATTCAGAAAAACTAACTAAATTACATATCTGTGAAATTGTTTGTATGATGAATTATCAATAAAATTCGCTGGGCTTCTGTTTGGTTAAAGAGCATTCGATAAACCATATATTACAAGTGTATAAATAAATAGGTTTTATCTTTATAAATTGAAATCGCATGTCGAGTTTTATGTTAAATATTAATTTTACTTTTTTTTCAAACTATTCAACAGGAAAAAATATACTTCAAATATCTTACTGTAGTTTTTAGAAATAATGGAAATCTGTTATATCTAATGATACAGAGCAAAAACTGAAAGGATTATCTTCTGGCTTTCGTGGATTATTGGGGCCAGCTTGGCTCCAACTCATGATCATTTTTGCATTTTCTTGTCTGTACCATATCGTGATAAATTTCTTTTATTTATATCTTCTCCTTTAACAATTAGAAAGACATTGTTTTATTATTATTTTCAATTTATTTTCCTGCTCATCTGAAGTATAATTGACAAAAAAATTGTATATATGTATATTTGTGTACAATTGATATTTTGATATACACATATAAATAATCACTGTAACCAAACTAATTAAGATTGTCATCATTTCACATAGTTACTTTTTTTTTTTTTGGTGACACTCAAACATACTCTCTTAGCAAATGTCAAATATATAATACAGTATGATTAACTAAGGTCTTATTGCTTTAACTGAAAATTTATACCCCTTTTACCAACATATTCCCATCTCCTTCACTCCCAAGTCCCAAAATACCATTTTATTCTGCTGCTGAATTTGAATATTTTAGATTCCATATATAAGTGAGACAATGCAGTATTTTTATTTATATGGCTACTATAATTTGGCTTAATATCCTCCAGATTCAATCACATTCAACCACAACTGTCAGGATTTCCCTTTTTTAAGGCAGAATAATATTTCAGTGTATATATGTGATATATGTATATATATATATACACACAGATACATATATCACTAGTATCTATCTATTTATCATTTATATCTAATCATGTATATCACATTTTTATCTATTAATTCATCAATGGACATTTAGGTTCTTTGCATATCTTTGCTGTTATGAATAATACTGTAATGTACATGAGTATAGATACCTAATTCAGATAATGATTTTATTTATTTTGGACTTATAAACAAATGGGATTGCTGAATCTTAAGATAGCTTCAGTTTTAATTTTTTGAGGAACCTCCATACTATTTTCCTTAGTGGCTGCACCAGCTTACATTCTCATCAACAGAGTACATGTGTTCTGCTTTCTCCACATCCTCCCCAATGCTTATTCTTTGTCTTTTTGATAATATCCATTCAAAGAAGTATAAGATGATATCTCATTATGGTTTTACTTCACATCTTCCTGAGGATTTGTGACTCTGAGTACTTTTTGATATGTCTGCTGCTTTCCAGGGTACATGATCCTCTAAATGTAAAAGGCACTATTTAAATTATCAGTCATTTATTCTTTTTCTTTTCTTTTCAGCTCTCTTTGTATTTTTGAAAATGGAGTTTGATAAATGTGAGCTTGAGTGAGAAAGAAATAAAAGACAGATCCTTAAAAGACATCTTGGAAGATCTTCAATCAGATTCATTCCTAGCCCTATTTTTCCATAAGGAAAGTACCTGTTATCATGATACGGTGCCTGTTATTCCTGGAAAGAGAGTTCCTAAGAAGGGAAAGAGTTCTTTGAAAACCCAGTTTGAAAATGTGGCGGATGACAAATATATTTAGTGTTTCGAAATTTCCTACCTTTGGAATATATCTGTGTATTAGAATCCATCAATGGGGTATGTAGAAATTTGTGACATTTTGAAATCCATTTCTTTTCAAAATCTCAGGAATTTAATTTCTTCATAAAAATCAGAAACTTGAAAAATACATTATGTTTTGTGATACTATTTCTAATGCTCCATTTATGACACTAGGCAGGAAAAATCTACTGAATATGGATAAAAACATTTTAGGTTGATGTTAAAAGCTGAAAAAAAAAAGAAAGAGAAATAGAAGATTTTTTTTAAAAAATGAATATAGTGAAAATGGTAAGAGCAAACAATTAGAGAAATATTCATTTTAAAATGTAGCAAGTTTATACCAATTATAACCTTTCATACAGGGATCAATAATAATGACAGTAAAGAGCTAATATTTAAATAGAGCTTTCTAAGTGTTTTATGTATACTAACTTTATAAGTCATCATCAGGTAAGTTATGTTTACTACTTTTATTGCCATTTAAAGACATAAACTTGAAGTACAGAATATTTAACCAATCTGCCCATGGTTGCATATTTAGTAAATGACAAAGCAAAGATTTGAACAGAGGGATGGGGCCTCCAGCATATATAAGCTCTTAATCTGCATATGCTGCCATCTCTGTATCATAATGCCTTGTAAAACATTAGTTCTAAATGTATTGAACAAAAGAACTAACAGTGCTGCATGCCAAGTACATTACTAACAATTTCTTTATCATTTCATTTTAAATGTCCTAAACTGATATTACATGTATCATTTTATTTGAGAAAAATTAAATTCTATACATTTTATCGGTAAGAAATCTAAAAAGCATAGTGTCCAAGTGATTTTCAAAGAACAGTTGTGTACTAAATATTCAAGTCAAGTATTAGCTTTAAAACCCAGGCCACTCATGAAACATCTTATTCACGAGTCTCTCAAGAATTGTTCAAGGCTGTCTATGGACATTGAGAATACCATGGAGTTATAAGTCAAGCAAATGTTCTTTTAATTTTTAATAGACTTTATATTTTATAATGGTTTTAGATTTACAAAGACATTGAAAGCTAGTAGATTTAGACATATAGAGTTCTTATATTCCCTATAGCTACTTACCTCTATTATAAGCACCTTACATTAGCATGGTACACTTTTTATAATTAATGAATCATTACTAATGCATTCTCATTAACTCAAGTTCTTAATTTATTCATATTTCATTTTAAATATAAAATTTTACATAATGTCCTAATTATGTTCCAGAATCCCATCCAAGATACCACATAACATTTCAGGTCTCCTTAAGCTTCTCTTAGCTGTAATGGTTTTTAAGACTTTCTTGTATTTGATAACCTTGACAGTTTTAAATGATACTGGTCAGTTATTTTGCAAGATGCTATTCCATTGTCTGATATTCCACTATGGTTACACAGGACTTATGGATTTTTGAAAGAAAACCACACAGATAAAGTGCCATTTTAATTACATTACATCAAAGGTACATATTATCAGAATAATTTGTCACTGAGGATGTTGACCTTGATCACTTGTTCAGGATAGTTTGTCAGGTTTATCCACTATAAAGGAACTATACCATAGTCTTTGGAAGTAAGCCACTAATTCCCACACTTGCTCAGCACACAGTTAAGGCTTGTGGGTTTGAGGGCAGAGTAACTGCATAATTTATCATGTAAATTATGATTTTCTGCATAAATTATTTGGAATTCTTTTGTACATGATATTTATCTCTCTTCTTATTTATTAGCTTATGCATTCATTTATTTATATCACTATGGACTATGGATATTATTTTATACTTTGTTATAATCCAATATTACTTTATTTTGATATTCAAATTTTTCAACAATGGGCATTGGTGGCTCTTATAGTTGGCCCTGTGTCTCTTTGACATACTACGAAGAATCAAAGTTTTCGTTTTTGTTTTTGTTTTTACCACTTTCATACTTTTCACATTAGATGTATGAGACTCATTTTGTATATTTTCTTCTCCAGTCTCAGAATCAGTCATTTTTTTGAAGGAGTTCTCATTCTATTATCTGACAACAGTATTTGAAACCATGACATAGTTTCTAAGTGTACTTATAGCTACCGATATGTTGATGTTTCTAAGCCTCCTTAGTGGACAGAACAAGGTAATATAAGTATTTATATTAAATTCTGTATATCTGTAAATATTTCTATATGTAACTACCTGTATCTATATTAAACTAAACATAAGTTCAAACAGATGTCTTTAACTCTAATCCATTAATACATGGATTTTGTAGCCTTCTCCTTTGCTCATCAGTAACCTCCTACTCCAATAGTATGAAATCTAGCTCTCACTATCCACCATCCCTTTGTTAAACATTCAGTACTAGTGTGCATGTATAGCAGCATCATAACTGCTAACTCATAAATACTGGGAAAACACTCCATCACCCAGATTAAAGTGTTTAGATTCAGGTCCTTTCACTTTTCATCTTACAGATTCTAATGATTGCCAAAATTAATTAGGTCGACAACTTTTTCCCACTATCTACTTCAGTGAATTCATTTCATACATTCACAACACAGTTAAATTTTATTGTCAGAGTCTGCCTTGCGACCTGGTATTCTCAATTAGCTAAATGATGTTTTTCTTTTTTCTTTTGTTGTCCCTTTGAATACGCTAAGCTTCATTCTTTGTGCGTCAAATTCTATGGGTTTTGATAAATGCATAATACCATGTACACACATTACAATAACACACAGAATAGTTTCAATGCCCTAAAATGTCTTTTGTCTTTCACCTTGTAAATCTTTTTCCCTTCCTCCAAACCCCTGAAAGTAAAATAAATATTTACTAGCTCTATAGTTTTGCCTTTTCCATAATTCCATTTAATTGAAATGATGTAGCATGTAGCCTTTCCGCCTGGCTACTTTCACTATAGCAATATGAATTTTTAGTTCAAACTAAGATTTTTTGGGTATTCCTTCTGTGTATCAGTTAGTTTTCTACAAAGAAAATCAATTATATATTTATTATAAGGAGTTTGCTAACACGATGATGGAGGCTGAGAAGTCATAAAATCTGCATTTGGAGGATGGAGATACAGGAAAACTGATGATATAAATTCTACTTCAACTCAGAAATTGAAGGCAGAAGACATGTGTTCCAGCTCCAAGTTAGTCAAGCAAGGAGAGGAAATATTCTCTTAGTCAAAAAAAAAAAAAAATCATTGATCTATTGTTCTGTGTTTTTCATGTTCTAAAGATGTAATTACTAACTTCTGAGCTCTCTTCTTGTTAGAACAAAAACCAGAAGTCTCCACAAATACTTTTTTGTTTGCTTTTGTTTCATTCTGTGAAAACAACCAATTCAAGATGTTTTTTCAGAATTTTTACCTAATTTTGGTTAAAGATACTACCACATTCTCTGTCTCTACTGTGAATATGCTTTCTAACTTAAGAGAAAAACAAAGGTTTACAAGTTATTATATGTTAACAGAAGTTCCACACTTTTATGGTGCTACCCTCTACAAAAAGGGACAAATAATTACCCCACAATTTTCCTAAGCCACACTATCCATTCAGCATTGTTTTGTACCACTTTCCTTCAAATAATATCCTATTCACTAAACAATCAAATGACACCAATTTCTTAGATTTGCTCTGAATTTTAACTCTTGCTTTTCTTTCATCATGGTTTCCTAACACAAAATAACCCACCATTGATTTTCTTTTTTATCAGCATCCTTCTCTACTATGTTTAATATAAATATTATGTCTTCTTCTCATCATAATCAATCACTTTTTCCAATACTCTGATAGCATTTGCATTTCATTTTGATTCTTAATGAAAATACTTATATAACCTTTCATCTTAATCAGAATCTATGTGGTTTGAAACCTATATCTACCATTTTTTTAGAAGAATGATGGAGAAAGCAGACACTCAATAAATGCTTGTTGAATAAATGAAGAAATAAATCATATATGAATAAGGAATATAAAAACTAAACAAATAGTGAATGAAAGTTGCAAAAATTTGGATAATTCAGATTTATTTAGAGAATGGAGCTATGGCCTGCGTGAAGTCCTTCTTGTTCACTCCTACAGGTTTTACTTCTAGAATGTAATACCTACTCTTCACAGAGCTGGTGCCATTTAATGCTTTCTTTTCCCCTAAACTTTTAGATAGGACAGGGTTTAGGTTTTAGGCCTTATTTTCCTCTTAAGGTACTTTAGTTTACCTTTAAAATATTTTAAAATATTATTTTAAATCAATATGTACTGTTAGTCTACCAGAGTACATATTGTGTTGACATCATGGAGTAACACATTTCTAAATGTCTTACAAGAACCAAGGTCTATTATTTTTTTATAAAATGGGTTTGTTCTGTGCTACAGGAAATGTTGCCCACACATTATCATCTTCACTCAGGGACTCTGACTGACGAAGCACCCACTAGCTAGAACACTGTTGTGCGTATGGCAGAAAAAAATATATGAAAAAGCACACACTGGCTCTTAAAGATTATTATCTAGAAGCACATATATTTCTTCTGCTCACTCTAAAACTCAGCCAAAAAAGTCACATAGCTACCTACTTGCAATGAGGTAGGGAAGAGAACTGAATATCTCAAAAAGTAAATCGAGATTCAGAAAAAAAAAAATATGCATGCCTTTTATAATGAGAGTAAATCAAATGAATGATAGCTGCAAGAGGCTGTTTCCACATCAAAGACAAATGCATATAAATGCTGGTATTAAAAAGGCACCACACCTGCCCTCCAAATGGAAATGTCAGTTGTTGTTTTTTTTTAATAGCAGATGAATGCTAACAAGGCAGATTTTTATTTTGCAAAACAAAAGTTTGGAAAGTTGCATTTATATTATATCAATGATAGCTTTTGAAAAAAAAAAGATTTTGATTGCTATTTGGATAAGGAATGGAATTTAGAAAAAGAAAAATTTGCAGTCTTTCATGCTTTATCCCATTCAGTGATGAATCAATGTGACATTTTATTTGCTTTTATATTTGAATGGTATAATTGTAAACCTGACTTAAAATACAGAACTGTTTATATTTTCCTATAACACATGTACTTTATTCAATAGAAATCTTAATTGTTAGACTTCAGCAATTTTATGATTTGATTAGAGCTTCTTAAACTGGTGGCAAAAGAAACATAAGTATTAAAGACTGAAGAACAGCATATTTGAGTGCTCATATGTTAGAACCTATTTTGCTTATTAAGATGATCTGAATTGTTACCTCATTGCCTTATCTCCAATATTTTCTTGCCTTTATTTTCTTCTCATACATTCTTACATAACAGACAGGGAAATATAGTATATACCATGCTTGTTTTACAAATACCCTGGTTTCGTACTCTGCCAAACCACACAATTCCAGTCCTAACTTCACTGATTCCTGCCACCTGCATGATCTATACTACCTATCCATAGTTTTCAGTTCTGTTCTCATTAGATCTCAGCACCTTTGCCTCTCATTTAAATGGCATAGTTGTCCACTGTAGAAAGTTATTAGATTTTTATTTTTTTGCCCATATTACCGAAATCATTTCCCCTGTAAGGCCATCAAGCTTCTTGAAATTTCTATCACCAGACTTCCTTGAATTAAGAAAAACAGGCATTTTCCAAGTCTTTCTTCAGTTTTCAAAATTTACAATATTATTTGCTAATATGTGAATCCCTCATGACCTACTTTCTTCTTGTCAAGAAAGAGATTTTTATCTTTATTGTATGTATGTATGTATGTATGTATGTATGTATGTATGTATATGTATGTATTTTTGATTAATCTCTGGAAGAAATACTTTAGAAAAAGAAGCTAGGGTTCATTCGCATAGTTTGGGCCAGTAATCCAGGAGTAATAATAGGTGTCTTAAGAATGGTGTACTGTCAAAAAGATTTGATCAGTCAGTACCCAAAGTTCTTGGAGTTATGTGAGGGTTCCCACACTGCTTGAGTACAAAAAACTGTGCTTGGTTATGTTTATATTCTCAGTGCTTGTCACAAAATAGATATTTAATAAATGTTGGTCTAGGTTAATTATTTTATTTTGGAAACTTATTTTTTTTAAGTATAAGCATACTCTCTTCTCACAGACAAAATTCTAATACATTTTTCACGTTATTATTATGGGATGGAATAAAAAAACAAGTGAAAAGACATTGAAATAAACAGATAAAGCATCAAAATAAATCAACTCTCACTAAGCAACAAATAGTTGGAAAATGTATCTCAAAGTTGTTATAGGGATGTGCACACTATATAATTAGAAGACTCTCAAAGTCTTTTATTTTTTTGTGGAAAAATATCAAAACAAAATGATAAACCAGGCAAATGGGAAAGGTTTTTTAGAAACATTTCTATTAATTGACGTTTACAAGTGCGTAAGACTGGCAAACTAAATAGGTGTCCATTGGAGATGAATGCCTTTTTTTCCAAATAATTCATACTGTTAAAAAAAGTGTAAAAAGGTATAATAATCTTTGTTTTTCTCTTAAGATGAGGTCAATGGATTAAGAAGATTGCCATTAAAAGAGCTTATTACTAACAGTTCCCAAGAGGAAAGTGGCACACCATGACACACAGGGCCATACAAGAGAACACTGAGTAAATCAAAGGCAGAGGTAGCAAGGGGAACTTCAGCAGAGCCATTACAGAAGGCAGGTCCAGAAGGTTTAGAATTGGCTAGTTTAAGTAATTTCAGCGGACTCTGTGGTATAAGGATTTCCCTTAGTTGTCTGATGCCTGGCCTAGGGTGATTCTGAAATGTAAAAGCCCCCACCCCAAAAAAAAAAAAAAAAAACAACAGGCAAGCAGGTGGAAGGCCTGGGCAATGGATAGCTTAATTTCCCTATGAACTGCTCACTCCATGATGAGTCATTTATTATATCTAAGAATAAATGAATCCCTGTTCAACAGGCCTTAGATTTCAAAAGTCACATACAGAAACTAGAAAATGTGATCAACGTGCTTCTACAAATATGAGATAAACAAATATCAAAGATTGTATTTGATGTTGTATTGAGAGAGGAAACAAGTTCAGATTGCAAATCTGTTTTTAATAAATTTTTTAGAACAGGGTTTATGTTTCCCACCAAAGAAGGCATAAATAATAAGAATATAAAAATAAAAGTGCTAAGTTAAATATAAAATTGGTCTGTGTTTAAAAAGCCATAAAATAATATCCTTGGGATTATTTATACTAGAAGGAAATCTACAAGTTAACATATAACTTATATTTGACAAATCAAAGACTAAATAGCAAAGTTGAACTCAGTTATACTCTTCTAGAAAATTAAAATATTTTTTAAATGTCAAAGCTTGACTTTGAAAGGACACCAAATTTTTGTATTATTTTCAATTT